>JARCFY010000006.1:108650000-109900000 GCA_029233225.1 Lepidodactylus listeri | reverse complement strand
GGCATCCTCTTTTGTGAGGTTCTTTTGACATTGTATTGTTTTGGATGGTATTGATGAGGGATTGTTGTCTCTGACAAAAATGGCAGTGATTCTTTCAATTGTTCTGGGCATTGCCCTCTTAAGGGAGAAGGCAGCTCTATGACAACCTTCTGTGAAAGGGAAGGGAGTGACAGTTGGAGCCCACTTTTCCCTTTTTCCTTTTGTTCCCCCCCTTTTCTTTATTGAACACTGGAAAGGTGTCTAGCCTTGCTCAGTTCCCTTGCGTCAGCCAGGTGACTGAAGTTGGCTTCAAAGAGCAGTGTGCCTGGGAATTACAATCACTTTGTTTATGTGAGGTGAGATTTCAAAGATTGCCTTGCTGGGCACTGCAGGTCTTGAGGTGCTACAGGTGTCCTGTACCACTCTCCTCCTGAGTGCCCTTGCCAAAAGTAGCTGTTGAAATGGCCATTGGTTTATCAATGGATCAGCCTGAGGCACCTTTGTTTGTTCAGTCTCTCACTTTGCTGTGCAGAATTGTGTGGTTGCAGGGCTCTAGTCTTCTTCAGCCTGAGATGAGTCCACATTCACCCACAGCATCACAGCTGTCATTTGTCTGTCAGGGTTGCTAAGGAACATTTCTAAAGGTGGTGTGTACAAACTGATACTCCTGCCTCCTCTCCACCTGCCTCCTTCCTCTCAGCCACTGTGCCCACCCATCCATTAATGACACCTCAGCTGTCCTTTTATAACTTCCCTCTACCTTCTAGTCAGTCAGAAGAGAGAAGCAGTGTGAAGAAGCAGTGCCCAAGCTGGGGGGGGGGGAGCAGTTAGAAGCCAGAGAAAATGTTTTTAGAGAACAGCAGAGCCCACAGCTACAGAGATTGGGGTGAGAACGATCCTTCTCTCCTGGTTCCAAGGCTGTGCAATTGCAGACTCAGATGTCCTTTTAAAACTTTCCCCCTGCTATTTAGCCATTCATACTGCAGGAAAAACAGTAATGGAGATGGGTGAGTGGCAGTGAGGAATCCTCCCCAATCCCAGCTCCAGGTCAGCTTGTTGCTTCCTCCCCTCTCCCCCCACCCATTATCTCTCTCTGTCTCTCTCTCACACTCTTAGCCAGTCAGTCTTTCTCAAGGTGGTGGAGAAGGAGAAGCAGTTAGAAGCCCCCCAAGAAAGTTTTAAGAAGACAGTAGAGCCCACAGCAAAAGAGGTGGAGATGAGAAGCTCAGATTTCCTTTTAAAACATCCCCCTGCTATTTAACCATTCATACTGCAGGAGGACTCCTCCCCAATCCTACATCCAGTTCTGCTTTTGCTTCCTCCCCTCTCCCCCCACTCATTATCTCTCTGTGTGCTTTTCTCTCTTTTTGGCTATCAGCCAGTCTATCTCTCACTGTCAATGTGGCATGGTCTAGAGTAGATTCTGCAGCAGCCATTTGAAAAGGTATTGAGGGAGGATTTAACCCTCTGCAATGTTTTTTTTAAAACTTTTTTGGATTTTTATGCAGACCTACGGAGTCCCCTGAGTCTGTAGAAAAATCTGTTGGAGGAAAGTATGCCCTTGTTTGCAGAAATAAGTATTCGCAGGTGGAGGGGACTGTTGAGAATTAGATCTATAAATAACAGCAGTTAGAGGCAGTGGAATAAAAACATAGACACTTGGATTTGGTGAGCGGGTTAAGATGTTGGATATGAAGAAATCACTTCCAGGCTTAACCTGAGAGTCCTACCTAATTTCCTAGTTTCCTGGAAATGATGGACAAATTTAATCCCTACATAGAGATGTGAAGGACCAGAAGAAAAATGGAAATATTGGGCAGATTGTTTTTCTCATTTTTTCCCAGGGCCTTTTTCACCCTTTTTTTTCTGATGGAAAAACTGGAAATTTGGGGGAATACTGAAAAATAAATCTATGGCAGTCTTCTCTACTACCCAAACTTCCTTGCCAAACTTTCCCACAGTTCTCTGTCTGTGTTCAAACTGCATTCAGTCAAGGCTGAAATCTGACTTTATCAGCACTAGAACCTTTTTCTGTCAGGGCTATTCTCAGACAGTCTCAATACATGTCTCTTCTCAATGAAGGCAGGAATCTGACTGAATCTCCTCAGCATCCAGCTCTCCCAAGACTTTTTTTGCTCAGCTGATGCTAACCAATCAGATTGCCTGGAGCAGCCTGACACTTAAGGCCCTCTTGCTCTGTAAAGAATTAACCCTTCAGTCACAGTCCTTTAGTTGTTGGTATAGCACTTCTACTGGGGCCGTGGTAGCTCAGAGGTTAAGACGCTGAGCTGCAGACCAGAAGTTTGGTAGATCAGCAGTTCGAGACCCAAGTGCCATGTGATGGAGTGAGCTCCTGTCCCTGGTCCCAGCTCCTGCCAACCTAGCAGTTTGAAAGCAAGAACTTGCAAGTAGATAAATAGGTACCACTTCAGTGGGAAGATAACAGTGTTCCATGCGCCTCTGCTTAAAGTCATGCCAGCCACAGAAAAGTCTTCAGACAGCACTGGCTCTTGGGCCCTCTAGAGTCAGATTCAACTGGCTTTCGAGCAAGGGAAACCTTTACCTTAACCCAGGGCTCTTTTTGTAGAAAACCCAGCAGGAACTCATTAGCATATTATATGGGGCTGTCCTTGTCCCAAATCCGGAAGCTGCAGCTGGTGCAGAATGCTGCAGCGAGGCTAGTGATGGGCCTGCCTATGCGGGAGCACATTCAGCCCACCTTACAAGCACTGCACTGGCTGCCTATAGCATACCAGATAACGTTCAAGGTGCTGGTACTTACCTATAAAGCCCTATATGGCCGGGGACCTATCTACCTGAGGGACCGTCTCTCCCCTTATGTACCCCAGCAAGCGCTGCGGTCAGGGTCCCAAAATCGCCTGGTTGTCCCAGGGCCACGGGAGGCCCGGTTGTCGGTTATGAGGGCCAGAGCTTTTTCGGTGGCAGGCCCGCACTGGTGGAATGAGCTCCCAGAGAACATTAGGGTCCTGCAGGACCTCTTACAGTTCTGCAGGGCCTGAAAGATGGACCTCTTCCACCAGGCTTTCAAGTAGGGGCTGCCTCGATCTAATAGCCTGGCCCCACTATTGGAACCTGCCAACCTAGACCAGTCTGCACTGACTAAAACTGGTTACCATCTGTGACGCTGTTCAGATTTAGCTGACGAAGTATGCCACCTTGCTGTGTGATCTATTGTGCATTGTAAGTTTTTATGGTTTTAATGTGTAACAATTTGTTGGTAGCCGCCCCGAGCCTGCCATAAGGTGGGGAGGGCGGGGTATAAATAAATAAATAAATAAATAAATAAATATTAGGCCACACCCCTGACAGCACAGCACATTAGGCCTAATATTAGGCCACACCCCATGTTACCAGAAGAGTGGTCATCCAGCCACATCCACCTTTTGCTTCTTATTCTGTTTACCTTGTTTGTTGTCAAAACGGTTTTGACAAAACCAATAAAAACATTATGTTCTGTCCCATCTATACAAAATCTTGCCTGAACCAATACCTTAAGTCCAACAATTATTCCCACACTAGATTGGAATCAATTCCTAAAGGTTAGGTTCCCATGGAAATCAGCTTGCTTTCCTGCAGAACTAGTATGCTAAATATGAATTTTTAAGGTTGCCAACATACAGGTGGGGTCTGGAGATCTCCTGGAATTACAACTGAGCTCCAAACTACAGAGATCAGGTCAATGGCTACTTGGGAAGTGGAGTCCATGGCATTATGCTTTGCTTAGGTCCCTCCTTCCCCCAAACCCCACCCTCCTCAGCAGTGTTCCCTCTAAGCTGAGTTAGTGTGAGCTAGCTCACAGTTTTTTAGCCTCTGGCTCACACATTTCTGTCTTCGCTCAGGAAGGATGGCTCCACGCCAAACTAATTTACACAGCAGCCAAATTGCTCACTCACAACTTTAATACCAGTAGCTCACAAAGTAGAATTTTTGCTCACAAGACTCCACAGCTTAGAGGAAACATTGCTCCTCAGGCTCCACTCCCAGATCTCCAGGGATTTCCTCAACCTGGAGTTGGCAACCCTTGTTCACTGGCAGAACAACCCTAGGAGCCAGTTTGGTATAGTGGTTAAGTGCACGAACTCTAATCTGGGAGAACTGGGTTTGATTCCCCACTCCTCCACTTGCATCTTCTGGATGACCTTGGGCGAGCCATAGCTCTGTACCAGCTGTTCTCTCAAGGACAGTTGTCTCAGAGCTCTCTCAGCCTCACCTACCTCACAGGGTGTCTGTTGTGGGGAGGGGAAGGGAAAGGAGTTTGTAAGCCGCTCTGAGACTCCCTTGGGTAGTGAAGGGTGGGGTATAAATCCAATCTCTTCTTCTTCTAGGTTTGTGGATGCACTGGACGGGAGTAGTTTGTGGACTATTTTATTCAAGGTATAAAATTTTATTCAAGGTATAAGATTTCATGTGCCACCCACACTTCTTCAGATGGAACCATGCACACAAAAGCTTATACCTTGGATGAAACTTTGGACTCCAACTTTGTTCTGCTGCTTCAGATCAGCACAGCTACCCACCTAAATTATTACACTATAATATTTTTTACAAGCAATTATGTACTAGTGGAGCGGTTACATTGCAGAGTCTGTCCCACAGGTAAAATGATCCTGTGAACAGGTGGGCTTTACCACATCAAAGTATCACTACCATCACAAGATCACCAATTATTGGAAGTCAGCTCCTCAGAAGCAGAAATCTCTCTTATTAGGAGGTTTAAGAACATCAACTTTGCTGGCCCATTAAAGGCAGATGTCAGCCCAGTGGCAGGAGAAGAGGGACAATCATCTTCTTCAGAAACTCTGCCCACTTTTTAAATTTCACAAAACAGGCAATCTCCACAGTGCTGCTGACCATGCTCATTTTTAGTTACAACTCTATTTCTCTGCAGATGTCCCCCAAGTCCCCCATGCAACAGTCAAGTATTCTGCCAACACACACAACAATGAAGCTACTTTTTCAGATGTTTTCTCTTGCATGGCAGTTAGCACCAAACAACTTTAATACAGACTTTAAACACACATATATTTGCAAGCCAGTCCCAAGAAGATACAACAATGAACTAGTTACACTCAGGCTTCAGACTTACTTTTCTTAAACAGGAGATGCCATGAGAAAACTAAAGAGATTCTCAAAAATTAAAGAAATTATCAAAACCACCATTTCCTGGGCTCTCTGCTTTTTTACATCCCTCCCCTTTTCCAACAATTTTTTTTTTTACAAAAACACAAATAACAAAATGAAACAACAAAGAAAGAAAGAAAGAAAGAAAGAAAGAAAGAAAGAAAGAAAGAAAGGTAGGTAGGTAGGTAGGTGGGGGAGAGAGAGAGAGAAAGAAAGGTGGGGAGAGAGGAAGGAAGGAAGAAGAAAGAGAGAGAGAGAGAGAGAGAGAGAAAATAGATGGGCAGCAGGGAGAACATACCAGCAGCAGGGAGAATGTAGGTGCAGTGACACAACGGCGGCAAGCCAGATACAGAGAGCCCAGGCCCCATGCTTGATCTCCACACAGAGATCCAGAGCACGGGGCTTCCCCCCCCCAGCTCACTGCACTTAAAGGGAAAGCTTCCTTTGAGTGCAGAGAACCCAGGCCCCATGCGCGATCTCTGCGTGGAGATCTGGGGCCTGGGGCTTTTTCCCACCGGCTCTTTGCACTTAAAGGGAAAGCTCCCTTTGAGTGCAGAGAGCCCAGGCCCCCTGTTCAATCTCCGCACAGAGATCTGGAGCACGGGGCTTTTTCCCACCAGCTCTTTGCACTCAAAGGGAAAGCTCCTCAATCTCTGCGTGGAGATCCAGATCGCGGGGCCCTTTCCTGCCAGCGGGGAGGGGCAGGGCAGGCTCAGACACCAGCCAGAACACCATTCCGGTGTGTTCCAGTCGAAAAAGAGTCCTGCCTTTACCTATAGTACTTCTAAACCTCATAAAAAGCACAGTCCATCACATATGCCTTTTGTTGTCCTTTTGACCTGATGTGGCTTTTCCGGACCTCACTGGGGCAATCCAGGGGTGGGAGGGGGGAGTGGCGAGGCCCAGTTTCTCTGGGCCTCACAGGGGCCATCTGGGGGTGGGAGCGGGGGGATGGCAAATGGCCATTGGGGGGGTTCGTGGGCAGCAGGCCTAGCCACCGCTGCTGCTGTCGGGGTGGGGAGGGGAGGGGGAGGAGAGGCTTGGTGCATGGCAGGCCTTGCTGCTGCCACCGCTGATGGGGGGAGGGAGGGGAAGAGCCTCGGCACGCGGTGGGACTCACTGCCACCGCTGCTGTTGTCAGGGAGGGAAGGGGGAGGGAGGGGAAGAGGCTCGGTGCACAGTAAGACTTGCCACTGCTGCTGCAGTTGTTGGGGAGGGCAGGGGGAGGGAGGGGATGAGCCTCGGTGCACGGCAGGACTCGCCGCCACCCCTGTTGTCAGGGAGGGAAGGGGGAGGGAGGGGAAGAGGCTCGGCACGCGGTGGGGGAGGGAAGGAAGAGAGGTTCATCTGCGGGTGCTTCCTCCTCGACATGATGCTCCTTCTCTTCCCCCCCCCCCCACCTGCAAGTATCACGGGTCCTCCTGCTTGTTTGGTTGTACAAAAACATAATTTTTCAGTTTCATAAATTCGTCCAGTAATGCAATTTTATATGCTAAGTAAGTTATAAATGATACATAGTATGTTGTTAAAGCAGTAAAATTGTTGTTGTTGTTGTTGTTGTTGTTATTTCTACCCCACTTTCCTAGCCAAGGCCGGCTCAGCATATAATTATTTTTTTCTCAAAATTTCCGCCCCCCCCCCCCAAATGTGTTTTCCTCCCCTTGTGGCGTCAAAGTTTTCTGCAGTTTTACTTCTCTACCCGTACCTCGCCAGTCAGACTGTGGCTGGAATAATTCCCAGTAACACAAATAATCCCCTGACATGACTGCTGGTCTAGGTATCAGGAAGCTTGAGTCCATCCATGCCCATCTGTTTGCAACATGTGAAGTGGCTTTTCTGATGTTGTGCTCTTATCTGTTGTTGCTGGTGCAGCTAGGGCTGCCAAGTCCAACTTGGGAAATATCTGGGGACTTTGGGGGTGGAGCCAGGAGACTTTGGGGGTGGAGCCAGGAGAAAGGAAGTGACATCATTTTGTGATGTCACATCCTGTGATGTTGCTTCCACATGCTGACACATGAACTCATGAAGTTTCCTAATACTGAATCAGGCCATTGGTCCATCAAGGTCAGTATTGACTACTCAGACTGGTAGTGGCTCTCCAGGGTCTCAGGCTGAGATCTTTAATGTCACCTATTACCTGATCCTTTTTTTAGCTGAAGAAGCTGATACCTCCTGCATGTCAAGCAGATGCTCTATCACTGAGCAACAGCCCTACTGAATCCTTCCTCATATCGGCAGAATATGAAGCACTAAGTGCTACACAAGTGCTAAATATGATTTTCATATCATAAGAACAGGAGAGAAGCCACAGTGGATCGGCCCATCCAGTACAGCCCATCGGGTACAACACTCTGTGTCACAACAGTGGCCAAAAATACCAGGTGCCCTCAGGAGGTCCAGCAGCGGGGCCAGAACTCCAGAAGCCCTCCCACTGTTGCCCCCCAAGCACCAAGAATTCAGAGCCTCACTGCCCCAGACAAAGGGTTCCATTTAGACCTTGTGGCTATAATAGCCACTGATAGACCTCTGCTGGATGGGGACAGAGAGAGAGAGAGACAGACAGACAGACAGAAAAAAGAAAGAAAGAGAGAGAGAGAAGGAAAAGAGCTGGAAGAGAAACTTACTACAGCAACGTTGCCAGCCACATGCAAAAGCAGCTCCTTCAGTCCCTCCTTAATCTCTGGGCGGACCTCTCTTGCTGTGGAAGCTCTCTTGCTGACTTCTTAAAGGGGAAATGTCTGGTGAGGCTTTTTACTGCAGGGCAGGCTCTCTGCAGACATTTCCCTTTTAAGGCAGCCATTTTGTCCCCCCAGTGGTCAACTTTGAAAAAGCGGGGGTGAGTATTTAAAATCGGTGTTTCCCCCGCCCTACCGGGGGACTTGGCAGCCCTAGGTGCAGCAAGTCTTAGGAATCAGCAAGTCTTGGCTTCCCCATTAACTACACTGCCTTTGAAACTGTTTTATTCACAAGGCAAAAGGTTTTGTCCTTAGATCCAAGTATAGGTTTAAAGAGAAAGAAGAGTCACAACCAGCATGCGGTACACCATTAAATGTGCAGACCAGTGTGGCTGACTCATAATTTCTATGCTAAGTACCACATAAATGCATGTTTTGACATCTTTTTTAAAAACAAGGCAAACCTACTCATTTTGTTCTGCTTGGAAACAGAAGTGAAAAATACTGCTTTGGAGTTCATTCCCCAAGCACAAATTTGAAACAAAACTTGGGTAACTGTCCTTCTTCCTCCCCTGGAGCAGGTCAAGATTTAAACAGGAAATATATAAAAGCCCTGGCATATTGGCACTTTCCAACTCTCCCATTGGCTGTGCTGTGCGCTCCATCAGCCATTGGCCCATCAACCACCACTCAAGAGTACTCGCATGCCATTGGCTGGGTGCTGGGTCCATTCCTCTCTCCCACCCACTGGCACCCTGGCCACTGTTCCCTGTCAGAATAAACTGCCAAAATGGCTGTCTCTCCTAATGAAAATGCTTGGCTGGCTGGCTACTGAGGTGGGCCAGTGGCTGTCAAACCATCCTCTTCTCTTCCTGCTGTGTGGCACACTTCCCCCTCAGTGGCTGTTGCTAGGCAACCAAGCTTGGTTTTGTTGGTAAAAAGGTGGGGGGAGGCCCTTTTCACATCTACTTTGGCCTTTGTGGGGAATTCATTGGGACCAGTCCTGACTAGAGTTGCCAGCTCCAGGTTGGGAAATTCCTGGAGATTTTATGGTGGAAGCCAGAATGTGGGGAGAGGAGAGGCCTCAGCTGAATAGAATAACTTCAAAGCAGTTAATTTCTCCAGGGGAAAAGAGAGATCTGTTGTCTGGAGTTCAGTTGTGATACTAAGTGATACCACAGCCAGTGTGGCGTAGCAGTTAGCGCTTCAGAGCAGGGTCTGCCAGACCCAGGTTTTTCCTGTGGAAGCTGAGTGGGTGATTTCGGACCAATCACAAACTTTCAGCCAAACCTACCTCACAGGGTTGTTGTGCAGATCAAAAAGGGGAGAGAATGATGTGAGCTGCTTGTTCCTCACTACGGAGAAAGACTACGTTTCCTAAGTAGAGGCTACAAGAAGTGGGAAGGAGATGGAAAGCTGAAGTCAGAGGGGAAGATAAAGGCAGGTTGATGGTTGCCTGGGAAGGAGATAGGGTTGCCACCTCCAGGTTGGGAGATTCCTAGAGATTTGAGGGGTGAAGCCTGGAGAGGGTAGGGTTTGGAGAGGGGTGGGACCTCAGACAGATACAATGCCACAGACACCACCCTCCAAGCCAGCCATTTCCTCCTGGGGAACCATTGTTGCCAATCTCCAGGTGAGGGCTGGAGATAACTCAGGATTACAACTGCTCTCCAGATGACAGAGATCAGTTCCCCTGGAGAAAACAGTGGACTCTGTCTCATTATATTCTGCTGAGGTCACCACCGCAAATTGATGCTGAGTGCTCAAGGCCAGGGCACCCACCCAGAGCCTCTTTCTAGAGCCTGTTGTATTTATTTCCGCGATAGGCCTTATTCCTAGTGCATCCATATTTATCATATAGCTATCCATACAGTCAGCACCAAGGACTGCTTTGCTTCTTTCCTCTGTCCTTCCCTAGACAACTCCCAGACAAAAGCAATGAGAGAGGAGGAGGTTTCAGACACTAGTTTCCCAACCTAGGAAGAAACAAGATGAGTGATTCCCAATTTTGGCCACGTAAGAACAGAATCTGCTCCCTTCCCTCCCAAAACAGCATCCAAGAGCTTGATTCCATAGGTTATCTCTTTGTAACCCATGAACTTGTTCTAAGGTAATATGTGACATGGCCATCGGAGGTCAATAAATATATCAGGATCCTTAAACTAAGCAGTCTGTGTCTCAGGACAACTTTTACCTTTTTTCCTCCCATCAGCAAAATTCCGATTTCATCTCATGAAGGAGCATTTTTATGTATTTCCATATTGTTTTGTTTTTTCGAACAGTTTAAACAAAACAGTGAATTGAATCCTATGAATTCAAACTGCTTGCATGTACCAAAAATCATGCTCAATGGATATTTCAGGTAAAACACCAGAAGTACAAACAACTATTGCACTTCCTGCAAACTTTGTCTCAACAAAAAGAACTGTAGAATCTTCCCTCAAACCTTCAGAGACAGACTTTGCTAGTTAACATGCTCCACTGAGTTTCGGCCAGCACAAGCAATCCATTAACAAAGCTAACCTAGTATCTTTTTAAAATAAATAAATCCTTTTATTAAAGCTAACTTTGTATCGAGGAGAACATGGGCTTCTTAGCTAGGGTTGCCAGCACTGGGTAGGGAAATACCTGGCGATTTTGGGGGTGGAGCCAGGGGAGGGACTTCAGTGTAGTATAATGCCATAGAGTCCACCTTCCAAAGCAGCCATTTTCTCGGGGGGGGGGGGGGGGGACTGATCTCTGGCGCCTGGAGATCAGTTGTAATCCCAAGGAGATCTCCAGCCACCACCTGGTGGTTGGCAAGCCTGTTTTTGCAGGTATCACTCAGTGGAGACGTGGTACTCATTTGCAAAGGGGCAGTGCCAGCCTTAGATAGTTTTCACACCTGATGCACAGTGTTAAAAACAATACTCTTCTCCCATTCACTGTTAACAAGGGATGGAAAGTTGCAGGTAGGAAAATGGTTCATTCACCCCCAGAAGTGATTTCTACCCTTATTCCTAGTGATACATATTCAAAGCTCTGACACTGTAGAGGTTTATAAATTACAAACGGCTTTAACAGTAATAATGACTCACTTTATCAGTAGGTGGAAGCAGACATATTGATATCCCAGTATGCGGCCTGAAAAGCATGGTAGCTGAGCTGGAATGAAAGACTGGTGGTGGTCCATCCACATGCATAGGTCACATCACTTGATGTCGCAGTCCCCGTGGGGGAAATGGCAGCTCTTGGGAGCAGGGGGTGGAGAGCCTGCGTGGTTTAGAATGCTTTTGCGCCCCGGCTTCTTTTAATTGGTTGTATTCTTATGCTGCTGTTCCCATGATTTTATTGTGTTTTTTAAATATTATTTTGCAAGTCACCTTGAGCAGGCCCCTACAAATGCAGCATATACATTTTTCTAAATCAAATGAATATTAAATGAAATGGTTCACATATCAGGCTGGGACTGAGGAGACCTGAGTTCAAATTCCCACTCAGCCACGAAGCTCATTGGGTGACACTCACTGTTTCTCAGCCTCGCCTGCCTCAGCAGAGGGATGTTATAAGAATACAAGGGGAGAACAGTATATGCCACCCTGAACTCCTGGGAGGAGGGTGGGATAAAAATGTGATAGGTAGGAGATGTCCCTTTAACCCCAACCCTGTGTTTGAATGTCTCTCTCATGCACAGGCACATACACCTTGTTTGGTGTAGTGGTTAGGAGCATGGACTCTAATCTGGAGGAACCAGGTTTGATTCCCCACTCCTCCACATGAAGCTGCTGGTGTGGCCTTGGGTCAGTCATATGCTCTTTCAGAGTTGTTCTCTCAAGGGCAGTTCTCAAGAGAGTTCTCTCAGCCCCACCTACCTCACAGGGCCAGGGTGTCTGTTGTGGGGAGAGGAAAGGAAAGGAGATTGTAAGCCACTCTGAGACTCCTTTGGGCAGTGAAGGGTGGGGTATAAATCCAATCTCCTCCTCCTTCTCCTCCTCTTCTTCTTCTTCTTCCAGCTTCTTTTGTTAAAAAACCGCAGTTGATCATAACTGCGGATCTCAAAGGACATGTATTAAGATGCTGCAGAAAGTTGCAGTGCCAGCCTATCAGCAAATGTCATTTGGTCACTAATGTTTAGTACCTAGTCTCATAAAGCACTGTAAAACGATTTTGAAAAGGGGTCTTTAAATGACTGTTTCTAATTTTCAGGTATTCCGTCGATCGCCATACCGATATGGATAGAATATTCAACATTGATTCTGGAAATGGCTCGATATTTACTTCCAAGCCTCTTGACCGGGAAACGTTGTTGTGGCACAACATTACCATAATAGCTTCTGAAATTAGTAAGTTGCGCATAAGCACCATCACCGTGACAAATGCGCCCTTCAAGCTGAGAGTTTCTGAAAGGATGTCAGGACCACACATGCTTTGGCTGTTTGTTGTTAATCAAGGACATAAACCTGAAACATTTTTCTGTGTCTTTCCTCCGCTTTCTTTCCCAAGGCTACAGACTGTGAACAAGGCAACTTTGTGCCTGAACGGATGGGAAATTAACAGGTTCCTCTTTTCAGATCAAATAGACCTGAGAAAACCTCCTAGCCACTGGCTAACTAGAACAAGGATTGCTGATTTGTGAAAAGCCTAAATTGCATAAATTGTACAAAATATATATACACAAGGGGAAGGGGAGTGAAAATCCCCGACACTCCAAGTGTCCGACAAATTCCGTCCTGTAGCATTGGCTGAGGTATTTTAAAAGGCCATCAGTTTAAAAGTCTTCTTCTGCATAAACCAATTAATTTGATTTAGGACCAGATTGAATTAGGGAGTCTGTAGTCAGGTACACCAATCATAACTAAGCCCATTTACATGAAAGCCGCTTTAAATGGGATCTGCTTCAAAGCGCCAGTGCTTAGAGGTGTAGTTCAGGGCTCAAACATTATGACTATTTTCTGTACTTTAAAAAAGATGAGCATGTGATGAGAGGCTGCTCAGAGTGGGTACTTTTTTTTAAAAAAACGGAATCATTCTCCCTAAGCTGTTTTGCCATCTGCCGGGAGAAAGATATAAGGACACCCTCTCCCCATGAGTGAAAAAAGCTGCTTGAGAAAATTACTTTGATAGGAAAAGGGGCTGGGAAGGAAAGAGTTAAAGCCGCCTGCCTCTATTGTGCAGTCTGAGCATACAGCATTTAGACTGCAAGTCTGTCACTTTTGAAAACCCTGTTTTGTGGTCCAGCTTGGGGGTTTGGAAGGAAATCTTCACAGCTGGACCATGGAATTATGTATGCAGCTCAAAAGCCATACAAGGCCTGAGAGAGGACAGCACGGTGTAGCCATTAAGTGTCCGACTAGGATCTGGGAGACCTGGGTTCGAATTCCCACTCTGCCCTGATGTTTGCTAGGTGGCCTTGGGCCAGTCACCGTCACCCTAGCCTACCTCATGGGATTGTTGTGAAGATAAATTGGAGGAGACACATTCAGTCCCCACTGGGGAGAAAGGCTTGATATAAATAAATTAGGTGTTTTTATTCCATGCCTAATTCCTGTACTCTGAAGCAGAACCCTTCCTTATCTGCGGATCGAGAGGTTACAGATCTAAATCCGTTTAAGAGTCTGTGCCCCGGAAACACCGGAAGCTGGAAAGATGAACCTAGATAGGGAATTATAAACAACTTCATCAACTGTGATTCCCGGGACCATTAGCCATCACAGTTAAAATGGTCTCAAACTGGTAGCATAAACAGAATGAAGAATCCGTATGTACAAATTTAACTCGGATTACTTCTAAGAACATGACTCTGTTTTGTTGCATGTGACTCTGGGGCTCACCGGAATGACGTTATTTAATATTTTTTGATGGTATAAATATTCAGAGAGCCAGATCCTATACTCAGGCCTCTTCGGTGTAGTAGGCAAAACTCAATTACAGAAATGCATGCGTTTGACGCGAAAAACTTAGCAGCCAGGCAATCCTCATTCTGTGCCAAGGAAAGCTGGGATTCTTTGCCCTGTATACATTATGCAAATCTGAGTAATGTCATTTTCAATATGTTGTTGTTTTGCATAGTTCATTCATAGGAAGGACAATAATACTGACGCTCCAACTACTGACAATTTTATTTAGCAGTTCTTGCCGCTTCTGGAATTTCAGCTCACATAACCCCACGTACTTATGGACCTATCTGTGCAGCCACAGAGACCAGACTCTTGCAAATTAATGCTGGTTTAGGAAGCTTGAGGCACTCATGCAGGATGGCCACACCAACACACCTCTGCTCAGTCCTTTCATTTCTTTCCCATGCATTGTTCCTGCAAAATAGGCCTCTGGACTCTCTCCAAAATCACAGGAAACGTTGTCTGATTACACGAGACTAAAGCCTATTCTAATAAGCCTCGGGTAAATTATCTTGGCCAAGATGGGTCACCATGTTAGGCTGACTGTATCAGTAGAAAAGAGCCAGAGTCCAGGAGCACCTTAAAGACTAACAACATTTGTGGCAGAGGAGGAGCTTTCGTAAGTCACTGCTCACTTCTTCAGATACCAGGTATCTGAAGAAGTGAGCAGTGACTCATAAAAGCTCACACCCCATCACAAATGTTGTAAATCTTTAAGGTGCTCCTGGACTCTTGCTCTTTTCTACTGGAAGAAGAGGAGGAGGAGATTGGATTTATACCCCACCCTTCACTCTGAGTCTCAGAGCGGCTTACAATCCCTTTCCCTTCCCCTCCCCACAACAGACAGACACCCCTGTGAGGTAGGTGGGGCTGAGAGAGCTCTGAGAGAACTGCTCTTGAGAGAACAGCTCTAAGAGAACTTGTGACTGACCCCAAGGTCATGCCAGCAGCTGCATGTGGAGTCTGCCACTCTTAACCACAACACCAAACTAGCTCTCTTGGCTAGCCTTGATCTTGGCTAGCTTGGAGGAAGGTAAAGAGAGAAATCATTGTAACTGCCTCTTGGGGTTGTCAGCTCCCCCTTGGGAAATACCTGGAGATGTTGGGGGTGGAGCCTAAGGAGGGTGGGATTTAGGAAAGGGAGGACCTCAGTGGAGCATAATACCATAGAGTTCACCTTCCACGGCAGCCATTTTCTCCAGGGGCACTGACCTCTGGCATCGAGAGATCAGTTGTAATCCCGGGAGGTCTCCAGCCCCCCACCCAGAGGTTGGCAACCCTCCCGCCTCCCCTGTCAGGCATCAGCTGAAGTGGAGGCAGAAGAAATCAGGATTCAGAGACTCAGTCTAAGCCAGACCTACAGCCAAGAGCCGGTGAAAATTAGTGTTGCCTAAATGTGGTCTGAACAGGAAGCCACTACCACAAATGAGCAACATGGGAAGGGGAGAAAAGTCCCTCGGGAACTCTGTATTAGTCAGGGGAAAATCTGAGCTATAGCTGCAGTAGCTTGTCCCATGGGACCAGCCATTTTCAGACCCTTGGATTCCCAGTTTTTCTCCCTCTCCCAAAATACCGGAACTCCAGAGCATCCAATGAAGTTGATGGGCAGGAGGTTCTGGATGGACAAAAGGAAATACTAGTTTACGCAGAGAGTGATTAAAATGTGGAATTCGCCGCCAGAAGATGTAGTGATGGCCATGGGAATATAAAGCTTTAAAGGGGGATTAGATAGATTCATGGAGGAGAAGTCTGGATATATCGATGGCTAGTAGCCATGGTGACTGAGGGAAACCTCCTCCACATTCAGAGGCACTAAGCCTCTGAATTCCAGAGCCAGGAAGCAACATCAGGGGAAAGCCTCGGCCTCTATGCTCTGATGTTGGCCCTCCAGAGGAACTGGTTGGCCACTCTGTGAGACAGGATGCTGGACTAGATGGCCCACTGGTCTGATCCAGCAGGACTCTTCTTAGATTCTTAGGTTCAGTTCCAGCGAACTGCCCATAACATTCAGATATGTTATAACATATCATCATGGTTTAAAAGAACTAGCTGATAAGTAATTATTTTCATAATTTTTGTGGCAGCCACAACTCCACATTAAGCTGTTATGAGCACAGTGGCTCAGTTTTGCATTCAATCGCCCCCATCGTTCGCTTTTCCTCTGCGCTTAATGGGACAGATTTCTTTTGTGTTTCTGAAGTACCCATTGCTGATCTCTCAAGTGAACAATGGAATCAAGTGTTTCCATGTAAGGGATGCTATTAAATAATATTAAAAAATACCGCCTTGCTGTAGCTATATGTTAGTTAAGAAGTTGCCCATCAAATTTCTCCTTCTTGGCCATTTCCTGTTATGTTGCAGGCTGGCATGAAAAGTGTTATAATCACAGAGTTCTGTGAGATTGCCACAGGAACTGCTTTTACCCCATGGGTTCATCCCATGGTGCTGCTGATGCATTTAGAGGCCTGAAAGGCAAAGAAGAAGAGGAGGAGGAGATTGGATTTATACACTGCCCTTCACTTGGATTCTCAGAGTGGCTCACAATCTCCTTCCCCCTCCCCTCCCCACAACAGACACCTGGTGAGGCAGGTGGGGCTGAGAGAGCTCTTTCCAGGACTGCTCTTGAGAGAACAGCTCTGAGAGAACTTGTGAGTGACCCAAGGTCACCCAGCTGGCTGCATGTGGAGGAGTGGGGAATCAAACCCAGTTCTCCCAGATTAGAGTCCGCTGCTCTTAACCAAACCGGTTCTCAGTAATGGACTGGGAAAACTGCCGGGGTCATTCTTACAAGGCTGCTCCTATGTCTATCAGTGAGTGCACTGAGGATAAGCCAATAGTATCACAGAGGAGGGCAAGTGTGCTTAGCTTTGTTGCTCTGAAAAACAGCTGGGATTCTACTAGAGGTGAGGCATCCATACAGATCACTTGAAAGCTCCAGCACATGTGACAGTTGCCATGGCAATGCCATCAAAGCCGTTGCTCAGCCAATACGATTTAAAAGCATCATCAAGTGGAGCTCTGCCCTCACTTTATGAGGCCCCATAATGGCTCAAATGACCTGCAGTGTGATAGCTGAGTATCTCTTAACATCATTGTCCATATATAGGGGTCCACACACAACACAGGGGCACCATTTCCAGGGTTATTGTAGGAATGTGTAGCCCAGAACCGACCAATATGCACCTGATTAAGCATTGGGGAGGGGCTGTGGCTCAGTGGTAGAGCACCTGCTTGGCATGCAGAAGGTCCCAGGTTCGATCCCTGGCATTGTTTGTGTTTGTGGCGTGCTCCACCAGCAGTGGAGACTCCAATCCACGAGACCAGACAATTGCACAAGTGTATATTCTGGCTCACACCAGCAAAGTGCTTCGCCAGACACATGTTACAGAGAGAAGAGGACTATGCATTGCATACATACAGATATATACATTTCTGAGCAACCCATTAACCAATGAGCTTGCTGCTGAGTCATTGCAGTGCTTAGTCATTATGACTCCTTCCGAACATGCCCATACATGTCCAGATCCACCAGCTCAGTCATGTGACCCACTGCTCTCTGATATCTGTCATCTAGATCTGACACCTCCATGTGCTCACAGCTGGGAGTCTCAATATGCCAACACGCATCTCCAGTTGAAAGGAGCAGGCTGTAGGTGACATGAAAAGACCTTTTCACTGAGACCTTGGAGAGCTGCTGCCAGTCTGAGTAGACGATACTGATTTGGATAGGCCAAGGGTCTGATCCGGTATAAGGCAGGTTCATGTGTTCATGTATTGAAATGTGGGTCTCTGTGACCTACTCAGGAGCCCACAGGTGTCCATGACAGAGACAGAAATGGTACTCTTGCATGCAGTTGCCTGTCTGACGAAAGCTCTCAAGGTGTATTGATCGATGAAATTTCTACAGCTGAAAGCTGTGAAAGGTGAAACGGCAATGCTGCTGCATAAAGCACTCCAAAGCCGAGATCAAGAGGAATTTAAGATCTCAGTTCCCTGGCTTGATAGATGCTACATGAATAACGAAGAAAAGCATGTTTACATTATGCATTGAGAGGTCGCTCCGTGGAGGAACGCCTTCCGCAAACTGACAATAACTGTTATTGGCCCACCTCCCTGGCTGTGTCATGAGGTCTGCCGGTCTGCGGGTATGCTTTTATTGAATTGTTTGTTTTACAGGTGCTTCATTTTAAATACTGTTTTAATGCTAAAATGTTTTGATGTTTGCCATCTTGAAGACCCTATTTGGGTGGGAAAGCGGCAGAGAAATATTTTAAATGAATCAAATAAATCCATTAGGGGACACCAAAGAGGCCAAAGTTAAACAGTTCCGTGACAGGATACAAGGGACTTAAAGAGACTTGAGAATCTCTGGAGCTGAGAGTTTGTGCAGGCCTGTTGGGAAATGGTGCTCCCGACAGAGGGCACCCGAGAAGAGGGAGTTTGTGGTGAAGGAGTGGATACAGACTATGCATATCTGAGCAGATTTCTACTATCAACTGCGTTGCAGCTTAAAACATGTTTTTTGGGGAGGGGGTGGCGTGATCTCCGTCATGTTGTGGAGAAGGTTAGCCACTGTCACTGTCACCACCACCTTGGGGTAAAATCCAGCCCGCTCCCTCTCTCATGGGTTGCCCGAGGCCAACTTCACTATGGTGTGTCACCATAGCATGCCAAGGAGCCGAGGTCAGTATCGTGTGGTGGTTAAGAGTGGCAGGCTCTAATCTGGAGAACTGGGTTTGATTCCCCACTCTTCCGCCACATGAAGCCTGCTGGGTGACTTTGGGCCAGTCCCAATTCACTCAGGACTCTCTCAGCCCCTCCTAACTCACCAGGTGCCTGGTCTGGGGCAAGGAAGGGAACACAATTGTAAGCTGCCTTGAGACTCCTTCAGGTAGAGAAAAGCAAGGTATAACCCCCCCCCCCCATTTAAAAAACAGACTGGTGGGTGAGGACTTGTGCAGAATCTCTCAAATTTAATTCTGCAACACACAAACTCAGGGTACTACAAGAAACAGATCTAGGTGCACTAAGTAAAATAACAAAAGGAGAGTTACTACAACTAGGTGCTTACAATCCATGGTGTCTCTGGTCTTTGTTAGTTACAGGATGCCCTCCTCCCTCTGTCGAATCATCCCCCTCTGCCGTCCTTCATGGCAAATGCCCAGGAGAGACAGCTCCCCCTGGAGGAACACCAAAACCCAGTTCCAGCCTCCACACTAAAGTGCGCTCCCAGACTGAGGAATACCTCTGCTTTTCAGACTCCACCTCACAAGGGCCTCAGGACCTTCAGCCAATCTGGGGGCCAGGTCTTGGGGCTCAGGGCCCCCCCCCCTTCAGACTTGGACCTTCCAATCGAGAGGTGTTAACACATCAGAAGTGATAAGTATTGGAGTCGGGAGTCCATGGAATAGTGAAACAGCTAGATCTTTATTGCTGGTCCGGATGAAGCATACAACCCAGGGCTCGAAGCCCTCCTTTTATGCTGGTCAGGGACAATCCCCTGACCTCGCCCAACTGGCCTGATAGGCTATTATCAGTCTATTTACATTTCATAGGTTCCCTGGGAGAAACCTAGGTACATGATTGGCGGCCGGTTTGAATCCCCCTGGCCTTTGTTCTACCTGGCTGAAGCTCAGGTAGTTTCTTGGCCATGTGCTCTGGCCACATGGCGGTCACCATTATGGGAGCACATGGCGACCGCATGGTCAATACATAACAAGAAGGCTAGTGTGTTTCCCTCTCATTTGGGAAAAGATGCTCTCTAGCAAGTGAAGAGCACCTTCCTACCTTCTTCCTAGCCACAGAGACACCAGGTCCCTTTCCGTCACCATAACTCACAGCATCTCTTGCCCCCCTGCCTTGCATTCATGGGGGGTGGGCTTCCAGATTTACAGCCACTAGAAGCCTACGCAGAACATCTGCACTCAGTACAGTTGGGGTGGGGGGACAAAAAAGAGTTTGACGGATATTATAGCTGCAGCACCACATTACTCCATAGAGTGTCCCAGTGATTCAGTGCCGTAGTCAGGAACAAGAGGGGAAGGATTGCGAGGCTTGGTGTTTCTGGAGACCCTAGAGCTGCACTGGATGTGACTGAGAGGGGGCAGAGCAAGGAGAGGCCCTAAATTAAGAAAAGGGTACCGGCATCTCTAGGTTCAGTCCAGCTCCCAGGCTTCCCAGCTTGGTCCCAGCAATGCTTCCCTTCTTGCTCCTCTGATAGCATTCCTCTTGTCTTGGAGTTCGTGGCTCCAGTCTGTAACAAGAGGACGGTTCTGGCCATGTGGTCTCAACAGGGAACCAGGGTATAAAGAGCTCTTTGCCGGTGTCTCAGTTTACAGAAGCAAGTTAATAGAAAAAGCCTTTGTTCAGTGGAAAAGATGGCCACAAATAACACAACAAAACTCTAGCAGGGCAGTCCTTACACTCTTCTAAGACCAGTTGAGCTTAGAAGGTACAAGCCGGTGGACCCGCGATACTCGCGGGGGGGGGAGGTGAGCCTCTCTCCCCTCCCTCCCCCCGTTCCCCCCCAAAAATCGGCAGCAGCGGCAAGAACCGCCGCTTGCTGAGGCACTCCCCCCTGGCCCGCTGTAGCTCGGGCCCGAGCGGCATTAAGCCACTCGTCCCCCGCGTTTCCCTCCCTCCTGCCCCCTCCCCGGCCCACTCACCCCCGGCTCCCAGGCCTGAGTGGCCAAGCACTGCTCGGGCCGCCACTTCTCTCCCCCATTCACCGCCTCCCCCTCCCCCCCCTGCCCCCTCCCCCCTTCCAGAGTCGGCGGCGCAGCTAGACCTGAGGCCCGCTACGCTGCCTCCCCCCTCCCCCGTTTCTGAGCCGGTGGCTCGGCCGCAGACCCCCCTCACCACCACCCGGCCACTTGTCCGTTGCTTCCGCCGCCGCCACTCAGGTAAGTCCGTTCCCTGCGCATGCGCAGGGAACGCTTTTTTACTTTTCGGGGGATTTAAAGATCCCCCGAAAAGTTTTTTAAACATTTAGGATTTTTCTGCAAACGGGGGGATTACCCCCCATCTGCAGAACCCCCTCCCCACCCCCCAAGTGCCCCCCCACGGATTTAAGTATCCGCACGGGGGGGGGGTCCACTTGGGAATTAGATATATAGATGTGAGGCTTCTGCCCTAAGTAGTCAAGGATCAGACCTTTGTTGATGGAACACAGTTCTTTATTTCCTATTACTACATTACTACAGGTCCTCGGATCATTGTTAGAGATAAAGTATACAATAGAAGCAGGATTAATATACCCTCCAGTACAATTTGAATTACCCATAGGTAACCAATCACAGGAAGGGAAAAACCGCAGGCTAAAGGTCCTTTGACCGTTTGCTTCCCACAGGAAAAAAGGTTAAGTGTGAAGCTGTAAATTTCCCTTCTTAAACCAGACCCCTCAGATGTATCCATCTTGTGCATAACAAATAACTCGCCAAGGTCTTCACACGCCGATAAGAATTGTTCCGTGTCTCCCCCGGCAGGGAGGAAAGGAATGCGGAGGCGCGGAGGGGTGAGAGGCCGATTGTTCTCATGTGCTGTAGTCGCCACTCTCCCGGACCAAATGGTTACACTGACAAGACCCATAGTGAGCCATAAATCCAGGGCAATAAACTAGAGCCAATTGGAACCTGATACATGGTGATTGAGATAACAGGATGTTACAGAGGAACTGCAAAGACAGGTTACATAGGAAGGGATTATACAAAGCATGATGATACAAAGCATACAAGCAAACCTTTGTTAGAATCTTTAGATTCTGACAATAGATGACTCTGTTTAGAAATACCCTGTAGGAACTCTCCTCTCGCTCCACCCCAGAAGGTCAATTGAGAAACACTGGCAATTCAGCGCATCCAGTAGAACATTTATTACTGTAAGCCATGAAAGTAATTCAGCGCATCCAGTAGTACATTTATTACTGTAAGCCATGAAAGTAACTCGTAGAAATTATATAACACAAAGCTGCCCTACGAATGTCTTGCACACCCACTGCCAACAAAATCTACACAAAGCCACACCTGGCACAGAGTGACTTTCCTGACCCTCGTTTTGTATTGTTGCAGACAACCCAAAGGAAAGCAGTCGTGTTCCGGTGTATATTAAAGTCCTAGATGTGAATGACAACGCCCCAGAGTTTGCCATGTTCTACGAGACCTATGTCTGCGAAAATGCAAAGGCAGAACAGGTATGTAGCCTGCCCTAAGTGAATAAATATGCGTGTGTCAGTACAACCCACATCAGCACTGTACTCGGGCACTGAGACGTTGCAATGCAAAGAGCAACTGGCATTGGTAAGCCAACTGAAAGAGTGGCTACGTTGGGTGGGTACAGCTGGCATTCTGTATTTAGCCGATCTAACACTGCATTTGTCAGTGGTTCAGCGTGGCTGCTTCTTGCACATGGGTTTCCCATCTCCTACACTCCCTTCCTTTTCAAAAGGAGTTCGGCATCTGTTCTGTGTAGTCTTGATGCATCAGTTGTTGGTTTAGACATATGGCCCAGAGCAGCAAGTCACTCATTCAGATCTGCAAGATCTGGTTGCTAAATGAACCAACAGAGCAGAGATTTCCCCCCCCCCCTTAATTGGACTGATGGTTCCTCTGAGACATATGGCCTCCCAGTTGTTTGGGAGGGGGCAATGTAGCCCCTTTGCAGATAATCTCATGAGCACCCCCAATTCTCTATGCCCATATGTACCTAGGCATGTTTAGCTGGTCACACCTCTACACACACAAAAGCTCATATCCAAAGGGTTTAACCATCTTCAAGTGCCTTCTCTCTGTGTGCAGCTGATAGGATACAGAAAAAAGAACTGGGAATCCTATAGATCAGTGGAGTCAAACATGCAGCCCGGAGGTCGGATCAGGCCCCCAGAGGGTTTCTATCAGGCCCACAAGAGACTGGCTGTCTCCTGCTTCTTCCTCCAGTTCTGTTGCTGCGGCTGCGGCTGCTCAGGAGAGATAGATAGGCAAACTTCTGCTCCCTGCACTGGGCTGAGGCTCCTCCCCCTCCCCCTCCCAGACTGCTACAGGACAGACATTTTGATGCAATAATTCAGAGCAAGAAGTGTCAGTTATCAGAGACCGTTTGACAAAATATTGCATGAATGCTAATGTTTCAAGCATGTTTTTATTTTAAGTTTTAAAAAAATCTTTGAGTTTGTGTTCTTTATAACGTTTATCTCTCTGCTACCTGGCATTACATTTTATGACACACATGGCCGGCCCGACAAAGTCCAATTTATGTCAAATCCAGCCCTCCATAACAAATGAGTTTGACACCCCTGCTAGAGATTCTTCAGAACAAAAGGTTTCTTTTCCCCCAGTCAACCTGTGGGTTGGGGGGGGGGGGGAATGCACACCTTCTTTCAGTCTTTTAGTCAAGGCCCAGGAGCGTGGACTGGGCATATCTTCCACAAGAAGGTGTGTGGTCTGCCCTTGAATGGAACATTCGCTCTCTTACTTTTCCATCACTTCTCTAGAACAAAGCCACTTTGAGAAACCACTTCTTCCAGCTCTTGGCGAAGAAAAGTCTTTTTTTTACCAGTTGCCGTTTGTTCTGCTTGCTTTGCACATTGCTATTAATGAGTGCTCCAATAACATTTATTCAGGATGCTCTGATGGAAATGAGGCACTGATGCCTGAATTCAGCAGTGACACAATTAATGATGATGTTTTCAGCTTATACAGACCCTAAGTGCAATTGACAAGGATGACTCTTTCGGCGGGCACAAATTTTCATTCTCTTTGGCTCCCGAAGTGGCCGGTAGCTCCAATTTCACCATTCAAGACAATAGAGGTAAACTCGTTGACCCACCATATTCTCATTCCTTCTTTTTTGGGTTAGGCATTCAGAAAAAATATATATTTATCATATCTATACTGATGCATATTTCCAGATAACACAGCGGGGATCTTCACCAGGAAGACCAGGTACAACAGACACGAAATGAACGTGTACCTCCTGCCGGTGGTGATATCAGACCACGACGACCCGATCCAGAGCAGCACAGAGACAGTGACCATTCGAGTGTGTGCCTGCGACCACCGAGGCAAGCTGCTCTCCTGCAATGCTGAAGCGCTGATCCACCCCACTGGCCTCAGCACAGGAGCCCTGGTTGCCATTCTTCTCTGCATCATTATTTTGCTAGGTAAAGACTACGGCCAGGAGGGGGGCAGTTCTCGGGGAGGGGGGACAAAATATATATCGATAGGTGTGTATCACAACGTGAATGTTTGTTTGTTCGTTTTGAGATTTTTATTCCACCCTCCCCAAAGTGGGCTCAGGGCGGATCACAAGAAACAGAGCCCAAGACTCGTTACATAAAATCACATTAAAACCATTAAAACCATAAACAGTAAAAGTCACACAGGTAGCGACAGTTTCATAAATCTGTTAGAGCCACGAGATGAAATGAAATGGGCCCTTTCAGCAAATTGGGAGCTAAGGCAGGGAGGCCAACCATAGGTGTAGACTACGGGGGGGCTCGAGCCTCCCCCGAAATTTCTCGGGGGGGACTGAGCCCCCCCCCTGGGAAAACATAGCGCCTGCCGCCGCGCCTCCTGGGGCCCTTCCGAGGCTGGCAGCTACTGCTGCCGTTGCCTCTCCCCCCCCCCCCCCGCCTGGCCACTCTTCCATCCTTCCCTCTCCCTCCCTCTTTTCCCGGTGAAGGGAGAGGGAAGGAGTGGGGGGGAGGCCCCGGCAGCAGTGGCTGGCGGGCCTCAGAAGGGCCCAGGGAGGCGTGGAGGTTCCCCAGCGGGGGGGACATCACCCCAGCAAGAGGCCTGCCCCCCCCCCCCGGAATTTGCAAAAGTCTATGCCCCTGAGGCCAACTAAGGCCTGGCGGAACATCTCCATTTAGCAGGCCCTGCAGAACAATAGAAGGTCCCGCAGGGCCCTGATCTCCAGTGGGAGCTGATTCCACGAGGCTGGAGCCAGGGCGGAGAAAGCCCTGGCCTTGGCTGAGGCTGAGCAGACGTCCTTTGGGCCGGGGGTAATCATTGGGGGTTGGTCCTGTGAGCACTTTGGGGCACCTAGGGGAAGAGGCCGTCCTTCAGGTATTTATAGTCCTCCTTCCTCACTTGGACACAAGGTGGATTGCCCAGAGTGAGTCAAGACGATCGACAAGTTGGGCTATTCAGTCAGCAATATGATAGGATTAGGGTTGTAGAACTAATCAGAAATCTAAAAAACAGAACTGAAGCAAAACATGATGACACATTAAACAATACAAATTCACGTAACAGGATCCTAGTTTCAGTAAGCTAAACACAAGTAGCACAGACCACAGTCCCTAGTAACTTAACTAAGTCACTCTGCGAATCATTTTGTACAGTGCAAGTCTATTGCCTGCGTAGAAATCTCTCTTGAATAATTCAGTTTAGCGTAGTTTGCGGAAAGCCAGGGGAGTGGGAGCCTTCCCGACCTCTTCAGGCAGCCCATGCCACAAAGTGGGGGGCCACAACAGAGAAGGCACCGTGTACGGGCAGTTGCTGGCTTTGCCCATTTGCAGGCTTGCACCTGCAGAAAACCCTACTCAGATGTACAAAGCGGTTGTGGTCTCGCAAATATGAGGGCCCAAGGCCATGAAGGGCTTTGTATGTGATAGCCAATACCTTAAATTAAACCCAGTAACTAGTGGGCAGTTAAGTGTGTAATCATCCAGTATCTCACAAGAAATTTCCTTTAGGTTCTTCTGCATTTTTGCAGTTGTTCCATGGATCCTTCCCCCTCTTGAATGCCCTCAAGAAAGCAGGCATAATTCAACCATGGGTGACCGATCCTTTCACCTGATCCACAGATATTCTACGTACTGTACCCCTCAGCTTCAGTCACAGATATGCGTATCTCCCTCAGCTTCAGTCACAGATATGCCTATCTCAAATGGAGTCCATTAGAAACAGCTGCCTCCCTTTATAGAGATGCCACAGCTTTAAGCACAAGCGTAATGGGAAGGTCCCGGGTTCAGTCCCCACTAGGATCCAGTAGTAGGTGATGTGAAAGATCTCTCCCCTGAAACCTGAAAAAGCAGCCGACTGTGATAAACCAACAGTCTGGCTCTATGCAAAGCAGCTGTATGTGTTTATACACACTAAACCTGAACAATGGTGCACATACACCCATTTACAAACAATGCGGTTCACATTCTGCAAGCATACATGTGAGACTTCTGATTAGATCCAATAAGTCAGGCCTTGTAGGTTAAAACAAAGTCTTTATTTCTTAATGGTCTTTCAGGAACACTTGCGTTGTTTGTGATACCATATACAATGGGGAAAGGATTCATATACTGTATTCAAACAAGAACAGAGGCTTGGGTGCCAATCAGAATAAAAAGAATCAAGCGCCAAAATACTACCGTTACTTTCTCGGGGGGAAAAAGGTGTGCAAGCTGAAACTACATTCCCACCCCGACCCTGTGTGTAATCTACTTGCAGGCCCCCGCAAAAGACACCTGGAGAAGCAGAGCCCAGTTGCCCAAGGTTACAAGAGTAGTCAACATAGATAACTGAAGTCTAGCAAAACATATGAGCTCACCCAGAGGAGGGAGGAGTGGGGGGGAAAGGAACCGTCAGAGCAGAGACGTATGCCGAGCTCCCGCCGGGACCTGCAACCGGAACAGCCACAAGGGATCAAAACATGACAGCGAACCTGACATCATGTTGGCTCTGCCTTATGCATCCCAGGTCCACATAGCCCAGAGAGCACCCCAGCCAGGAAGCTCCAGTCCTGCCTGCTCTTTGGCCCCAGAAACACAGGAGCAGCTTCCCTACCGACGCCTAGCACCAGTCACTTCCAGGCTGTGGCGGATCCATCACTATCCAGTGAGATCTAGGCTGGGTCTGAAAGTGCCCCATTGGGCTGTGGGTCCCCAAACATGGCGCCCACTGACATCTTTCCTGGCACTGGCCAAATGTCTTCAGAAAGTGGGAAGGGCCAGGTGGAGTTTTTGCTCATCAAGGCCATTAGAGAGTTGCCATTGGAGAGCTGATCTGCAGCAGTTTTAAAATGTTACTTTGAAAAAGAAGAGATTTGGATTTACACCCCACCCCTACCCAAAGGAAAGACTTCTCCCTTCCCCTCTCCACAACTGACACCCTGTGAGGTAGGTGGGGCTGAGAGAGCTCTTTCGAGGACTGCCCTTGAGAGAACAGCTCTGAGAGACTGGCCCAAGGTCACCCAGATGGTTGTATGTGAAGGAGTGGGGAATCAAACCCAGATTTTCTTCGTGCACCTGCACCGACCCCGATCGGTATCTTCTAAAGCGAAAGGGATTTTCGCGCCCTCTCCCTGGTCACATGCAGGGCTCTAGTGCGTACTACCAAGGGAGGGGCACGACAATCCTGCCAGTGCTCTTCTGACCACCGCGCTGGTAGGACCCTCCTCGCTTCGGTCGGTATTTTCTTCTTCTTCTTCTTCTTCTTCTTCTTCTTCTTCTTCTTCTTCTTCTTCTTCTTCTTTCCTTTCTCTACGGATTGCCTAAAAAAGACTTTCTTAGTTGGGACAGAACTGATTTAGAGTACTCTGCTTCAGCAGTTTATTCCCCTCCACCCCCACCCCTGGCCTATGGCCAAACAGTGGGATTTCTTTAAACGGTGCCTAAAGTGCGGTAGCAAAATCCCCCCCCCCCCCGATAGACACTCGCTTTGCCTTTTGTGCCTTGGGGAAGCACAGCGGGTGGACTCCTGTGCTCACTGTGCCAGGTTCTCAAAGCAGACGAGGAAGAACCAAGCCACGAGACTCCGCGTCGTGTTATTGTAGCAGGCTCTTTCTCCGACGATGTCTTCGCAAGAGACGTCCAGACATGCTTCACTGTTGACCTCAGCTTCGGGATCGGCGACTGCTCTATCCCTGACACCGAGCATCATCGATATCGACAGGTAGATGCTGAAATAACCGATGTCGACTGTCCAGTCTGAAGTCCCTACTCCTGCCAAGAAGCTCAAGGAACTCCGGTTCCCTGGGATAGCCGTCAGTGGCAATACCGCTATGGAGCTTATCTCATGCCAGCTGCGCCCTGGTTCCCTTCGCATGCCCCAGCTGATTGGGATCACCAGTCAACATCCTCCCGCCTGTCTCAGTACTGAGAGCACTCTCCGACACTGGAATTTATATGGCCGCAACCATCGTTGCCAATAGGCAGGAAGCACAAACCTGCTGTTCCACCTCTGGGGCACCATGCCGAGCAGTTGACACCAATGCCATCGATGCCGATGCAACCCATTACTTTCTCCGAGCCTTCAGAGCATTCTGAACCTTCGAGATCATCTTCATCGTCCTCCTCCGGTGATGAAGCCCCTACCCAGGAACCCTGCCCACCGCAACAAGTGGCGGATAACCTCCCCATCTCCCCATCCGAGGATCTTAAATCATATGGGGATTTCATCAAGAGGATGGCCAATATGCTGACGCTCTCCACTGTTCAGCCTCCACCCACTGTGACAAACTCAGTGTTTGTCATAATACACATGGACACTTCCACAGCCGTTGCATTACCATTATCCTCGGTCTTACTGCAAGCTGCCAGAGCACCATGATCTCACCCGGCTTCTACTCCTATTTCTAGAAAAAGGATTGACCATATGTACGGGGTGCAGGAATTATGAACTGAATTTTTATTCATTCACCCTAAACCCAACTCCATTGTCGTCACGCCCTCGTCTAAAGGCAGACGCGGCCACTCCTCTCCTCCTGACAAGGAAGGGAAGAAACTCGACTCCTCTGGGTGCAGATTCTATTTGGCAGGGGCATTAGGAATTAAAACTTCCAATTATATGGCCTGCATGGGTAGATACCAGTATGCCCTCTGGAAGCAAATGACTGAGTTTATTGCTTCTCTTCCTGAAGACATGAACCATCAAGCCAGGAGGCTACAGAAAGAGGGTATGATGCTGGCTAAACATCAGCTCGTGGCAGACTCAGAGATCACTCTGCGAGATCACATTGCACTGACCATGCGCACTCTAGAAGCCTTAGGACTCACCGTCAACCTGGCAAAGTCTGTGCTCATCCCTTCAAGGTGGGCCCAGTTCATAGGGGCCATCCTGGATTCCCTGGCATGCAAAGCCTTCCTCCCAAGAGGGCAGATGACATCATCGCCCTGGTACACCTCGTGTCAGCCTTCTGGGACTGATGGCAGCAACTACAGTCGTCATAGTTTTGCCAGGCTACACATGAGACCGCTCCAGCTCTGGTTTCTCCGTTGTTTTTGCCCTCAGTTTCATTCCCAATCCAGGACATTTCACCTTATGGCATCAGTATTGGACTCCCTCAGTTGGTGGATGAATCCACAGACTCTACTGATGGGAGCCCCTTTCTACCCACCCACCCCATCTGTGACTCTGACCACGGATGCCTCCCTCTGGGGGTGGGGTGCTCACCTCATGGGACTGTTGCGTCGGGGCCAAGTGAGAACCCCACATGATTCACCATCACATCAACTTTCTGGAGATGCTCATGGTGCGTTACGCGCTCTAATCTTTTCAGCACCTAGTGCTCAACAGCACTGTTGCAGTCCTCACCGACAACACAACAACTATGTGTTACCTCAACCGCCAAGGTGGGACAGTGTCCAGAGGCCTATGTCAGCTAGCCCTGGAAATCTGGGATGAGTGTCATTCCTGGGGTGTGTTCCTGGTCGCAGCACACCTCCCCAGCTCCCTGAATGTGCAGGCAGACTTCCTGAGCAGGGGGGGAGTGTCACTGCATGAATGGGAACTCAACTGGACCTATCTCCGACCAGTATTCAATCATTGGGGATACCCGGAGATAGATGTGTTTGCATCCAGGTACAACGTGAAATGCTCCAGGGCGGAGAGAGATCCTGCCTCCCTGGGAGACAGACTCCTTTACCCATTGGCACGCAGACAAGTATATCTGTTCCTGCCAATTCCTCTGCTTACCAAGGTGATCAACAAGGTGATGAGGGACCATCCCCGTTGCATTCTGGTAACCCCGTGGTGGCCCAGACAGCACTGGTTCCCCGCTCTCCAACACCTCTCCAAGGGCTCCTTTGTCCACTCCCCGGTGGTGCCCGATCTCCTCCTGGCACAGGGGGGACAAATGTTGCACCACGATGTGCCTCATCTCAGGATGACAGTGTGGCAGATCCTGTTTTGAAAATAAGTGACAGAACAGCACACGTGCTCCTCAATTGCCGAAAGCCTTCTACACGTCGGTCCTACGACGGGAAATGGGGAAGTTTTTGGCTTACCTTAGTTCGGAAGGGTTGCCCCCACCTCCTATGGATCTGAATGCTGTTTTCAGTTTTCCCCTCTCCTGTATCGACATGGGCCTTTGTTGTGCCTCTCTATGGGTCTATTTGGCCGCTATTTCCGCAAATCATCCTGAAATAGAAGATCATTCGGTTTTCTCCCATCCAAGGACAAAACAATTCATGAAGGACCTCAATCGCCTGTCTCCCCCGGCCTGAGGCCCAACGCCAGCTTGAGACTTGCCTCTGGTTCTGGCGAGACTGACAGGCAAGCCCTTTGAACCAATGGCCACCTGTAGTCTACAACTCCTCTCTTGGAAAATCGCCTTCTTGGTGACCATCATGTCTGCTAGGCGGGTGAGTGAGCTCTCTGTGCTCCGTTGTGACCCTCTTATTTTTTGTCATGATGGTGTTACTCTGGCTCTGGACGTCTCCTTCTTACCCAAGATAGTCTTGGAGTTTCACATGAGGGCGGACATCACCCTTCCAGTGTTCTTCCCGACCCCTCAAAATGAGGAAGAGCGTCGTCTTCATGCACTGGATTTGAAAAGAGCTCTGCTCTTCTATTTGAATAGGTCTCAGTCCTTTCAAAGATCTCCAGCCCTTTTTGTCTCCCATGCCCTGCCAGGGCAAGGTTGGAAGCTGTCGTCTCAGCATCTGTCCAAATGGATTGTGGAGACGAGACTTCTGGCAAGACTTGCGACCATGGCGGATGCGCTCCTCCTCATCTGCGGGGAGCGCGATCTGTACCCGGCGGGAAGAAGGGGCTTCGGACTGGTGCCAAGCCCCCAGAGACCCTAGTGAAGGGGCTCTGCCTGGGGTGGCACGAAGGGGATCTCTCCCTATGGTGGCGACCGAGGGATCGAGGTCCCCTTTCATCACCCCCATAGGTTCCCCCGTCCGTGGGAGCCGTATGGCTAAAAGCGCAAAACCGAGAAGCAGCAGAGAGTGCGAAGCTTTGAAGCTGGAACTTATAGTTACGCACAGAGAAAACGTGAGTCTGAAGTAAAAATAAACAGAACACAGCGGGAAAGGTGGGTGGAGCAAACCCCCCCCTCTCGAGACTGGCGTACTTACGGGACTCTTTATGTGGCGTTACTGCATGAAAAAACGTACGTTCGGCTTGCTAGATGGTGGCATCGCTCTTTAGAGGATATGAACTTTAAAAAGATATAAGCGCAGTCGTAGAATTTGCTTCTTTCATGCATCTTATCTAACTATCAACAAAGAAGCGCAGCCTCAACAATGGCGGGGAAATCAAAACTTTCCCCCAAACTAGGAAGTACAGCTCCGAGTTCAAAGGTTGATACCACAGAGATGAGCACTGTGTTCTCCTTGTTACTGCGACCTTTAGTGGACCAAATGACAGCTCTCAACGTCAAGATGGACAAGATGCAGCTGGACCTGAAGGAGTCGAATAAAACTACAGAGAAGCTGTAGCGAGAACTTCTGGAAGTTAAGACTTCAGTAAAAAATCATGATTCAAGGCTACAAAAAGAGGAGAAAGAAAAGGCCTTCCACTCTGATCAGCTTTTGAAACTACAGATGGAAAGATCAATTTTTTTCCTAAGACTTCAGAATGTACCAGAGGATAAAGGAGAAGACCTTAAAAATCTGTTAAGTGAAGCGCTCGAACCAGTGACGGGCTTAAAAGCAGCAGAAATAAAAAGCGATATGGATATGGTTTACAGAACCTATCCAGACTATACTAAAAAGAAAAGCCTGCCTGGTGAGATTCAGATAAGGTTCTCCAAAAAGTCAACAAGAGATGTGGTGCTTAGGACCACAAATAAAGCGGCTCTGAAGATCAAAGGAAAAGAAGTTAAAGTGATGAAAGATATCCCATTTGAAATAAGGAAAAGAAGGAAAGCCTATGGAAAACTGACATCTTGGCTACAGTCTGAATCTATTATCTACAGGTGGAATGTTCCGGAAGGACTGAGCTTCAGCATCAAAAACAAAAAATACAAGATTGACTCTGTTCAACAGGCAAAAAGTTTTTTGGAAAAAAGCAAAGAAAAGAAAAAAGAGAGAGACTCAGATGGTTCGCTGGCATCGCAAGAAAGTATGTATGGATTTGATAGCTCAAAGAGCGAAGAAGAAATTTCTGACTCGGAAAAAGGAGCAGCAGCTCCAAAGGTACAAGAAGAGACTGTTAAGACAAGAAGAGGACGAAAGAAGAAATAAAGGCTGAAATGTTTTTTGAAATCGCACTTATATATTATATATAATTTGTATAATTAAGCATTCCTTTAACAGAACATGTCTGTCAAACAGCTTTTTTATTTTTCATATATCATCAGTAACAATTTTAATTGAATATTAACCAAGGTTTAAAATGCTTCATATGTATTAATGGTAAGGTAATATTAAGCAAATGTTAAAGCACACTCTGTATAAGGTAAATATAGCTTAGAAAAGTAGCGATGTAGTAGTAGAAATAGATAAAATCAATAAAAATCTTTTTAAAAAAAAATGGATTGTGGAGACGATCAAACTGTGCTACTTACTGGCAAAGAAGCCGTTGCCTGGTCCACTTCATGCTTATTCCACCAGGGCAGTACCTACTTCCACAGCCTTCCTCAGAGGGACGCCTTTGGGAGACATCCGTAATGCAGCTACCTGGGCCTCCCCTCACACATTTGTGAGGCACTATGCTCTCAATGTCCTTCTTCACCAACATTTCATGGTGGGGTGAGCTGTGTTGCAGGCGGTGCAAATTTAAGGCTTCCAGTTCCCTCTTCCAGGTATGTGTGTGGGTTTTTCTCACTCGTTAATCTCCCAGAGGTGTGATGCACAGAGACCATGAAGAAGATATACAGGTTGCTTACCTGTAACTGGGGATCTTCGAGTGGTCATCTGTGCATTCACACCACCCGCCCTCCTTCCCCTCTGCTGTCAGTCTTTCCTATCTTGCTTGGAGACTGATGACAGCGGTCAGAAGGAACTGGCGGGATTGTCGTGCCCCTCCCTTGGTCATCCGCACTAGAGCCCTGCACATGACTGGGGAGAGGGCACGAAAATCCCTTTCACTTTAGAAGATACCGTTCGGGGTCGGCACAGGCGCACTATATCCCAGAGGTGTAAATGCACAGATGACCACTCGAAGATCCCCAGTTACAGGTAAGCAACCTGTATTTCTCCCAGATTAGAGTCTACCACTCTACACCAAATTGGCTTTCGCAGCAGCTGCCACCACAGCATGAGGATTTTAACTGTATGACTGAAGGTACCCTGTGGCAGCAGCCATTCTGTGGCTGGCTCTGCCTTCTGCGGCAGCCATTTTGTGGCTGGGCCCACCTTGCCATGTCAGAATTCCAAAGGTGCCCACAGACTGAAAAGGGTTCGGGACCCCTAAATTAGGTCCATGTGAAGGGGGATCTCAGTCTTTTACCCTTGGATCTGTTTGGGGGCCAGCTTTATGGGCTGTACAGGGGGCTGCTGCTAAGATTGTGGGGCTCAGAAACCAGACTAGTCTGGATTTTAGCCCTAAAGCTGAAACAGATGGAATGTGCAACACATGCTGGTTTTCAATTAACTGCGGCTATATCTTTATTTTCTTGGTGTGCTTTCAAGTTTTGTATATATGCATTCTCAGCGCTGTGTAAAACAAAGCCACAGAAGGATCTGAATTACGGTTTCTGTTCTTAGCAGCAACAAAGGCAGATAAATGTTGGGGGGGGGGGGCTGTTTGTTTGTTTCTAGCTGTATGGTAGATTTAACTTTCAGCCTGAGAAAGCCCAGTCTACGTAGTGCGAAATCCTCCATAATGCTACGAATTTCTGAGAGTAGGGAGGGCAAACCACATCAACAACTCAGCTTTACATTTATTTTAACATTCCACTGAGCATCGGGAAAGCTTATTTTAGAAGTTCACTTTAAAAGAAAAACAGAGAATCAAGAACACAGTTCTATTTAGAGCCAAGTCACTTAGTGATTCGAGCAAATCCTATTTGAATATTCATTTCTTTCAGCGAAATCTCATTCAGGCTGACATTAAAGAGGTAGAATTTTTTAAAAAAACAAAAAAAAATCAGCTCTGAGGTTTAGAGTTGTGTACTCAATGACACGGGGCACAAACATTTAGCAAATGACAGTTTCAGGGTGGGAAGAGCTTAGAATAAAAGCATGAAGAACAAACCGAGTTGCGCAGTGTGCATCACTTGGTCAAAACGAGGGGTGTCTCTGGCCAGATAGGATCAGATATTTGCAAGCGCCCCCCCCCCCCCCGACAGTGCTACCATTGCATGGAGCAAGCAAGACTGAAAGTAAGAGAATTCTCACTTTGCCTTCTCTTCCAAGTCACGGGAAGTGGGACACTGAAGATGCCTCGTGTGAGAGTCCTCTTGTTCCCAGGGGCTCCCCACCCTCCACTTTTTCCCCAGATGAAATGGGGGTGAGGAGGAGGCCCTCACCCTGGCCTCAGACTTCGGAGGGAGAAGGGGACACGGCCCCCTTGTCTTCTTCCTTCCCTGGGCAGGCTCGCTCTGGCCCTCTCTCTCTTTCTCCAGGTGGCTCAGTCCCGTCCTTCCTCCCTGGCTGGGTGTGTGGCCTTCCTTTTATAGCACCCCCTACCCCGCCCCCACCTGGCCTGGATACAACCCCCTTCCACCTGCCTCCACCCTGGAGACTATAAAAAGAAAAGAAAGGCTCGCCCACCTTTTCCCTTACTGCCTGACTTGCTGCCCTGTTTCTTCCCCTTACTACCGCCTCTTACTCTTTCCCATCCTGGCCTTGCCCAAGTCTGGGCTCATGCCCCCCACTAGGGTTGCCATCCTCCAGGTGGGGCCTGGGGATCTCCCGCTTTTACAACTGATCGCCAGCTGACAGAGATCAGCTCCCCTGGAGAAAATGGCTGCTTTGAAGGGTGGACTCTCTGGCATTGTACCATGCTGAGGCCCCTCCCCTCCCCAAACCCCACCTTCTCCTGGCTCCACCCCCAAAGTCCCCAGGTATTTTCCAACCTGAACTTGGCAACCCTACCCCCGCCACTGTTTCTCTCCTGGCCTTGTTCTTGCCTGGGCCAGTGCACTCTGTCCAAGTCTCAGCTGCATCCTTCTCCTGGGCTTCCTTGCATGGGTGAGTCAGGCCCCCAGCCATCTGTGGTTCCAGTCAGGCCCCCAGCCATCCGTGGTTCCAGCAGCTCGGCTGGGGTTGATTCAAGGCAGGCCTATGGTTGGGGGCATTGGGGGCAATGCCCCCCACAGATGAGTGCTGCCCCCCCTCAGACAAAAAAATAAAAAAATTAAGAAGAATGCCAAAAAAAAAAGTAAGATGCATGTGGGTGTTCCAAAACAACCCCAGGCACAGTCAGAGAAGCCTCCGTCTCATTTTTTTTTTCCCCAGTCTGAAAAAAAAATAGGTTTTTAAAAAGGCAATTTTAAAAAATGCAAAATAGAGAGAGTTGGAGATTCCTCCCCCCCCCCCCCCGCCCGGCTTGCACAGAAGAGCAGCCCGGAATCGAGTCTCTGCAATCAAGAGGACTAGAGGTTGCAGTGGAGCTGGAGATTCTGCTTCTGCTGCTGCAAGAGGAGCAGCTGGTGTGGCCGGGGTGCCCCCCCCCCCAGATGTCACCACGCCCCACCAACCAAAATTTTCTGGCTACGCCCCAGATTTGAGGCCAGGCATTGGCCTCTCCTGACACCTAGTCAGAACCTTAAAAAAAATCCATACTGATCAAGGCTTTCAGATTTGTTTCAGTAGGAGTCAAAAAAGTGGGAGAAATTCACATTTTGCCTCTGGGCAAAACCCAGCTTTGCCTTTCCACATGCAAATCTTTTAAAGATGAGTTGAGGAGAAAAGATGTTCAGAACAGTTTGAGGGCCAAACATGACATATGAGATCCATAACTGGATTCCGCCAACACACAGTTCAGCTGTTATAAAGCCAGGTAGGGGGGAAATGCAGGCACAAGCATTTTTTTCCTTACTAGGGCATGAAGCTGCTGTGTGTTTATTGATCCCCAGAAACCTAACTAGGAAGCAGTGTATGAAATAGTTAAGCCACCTCCCCCTTTCCCCAATGTTACACCTCCTGTGCCCCCCCCCCCTTTCGGCTCCACAGCTGCTGCTTTTTCACAACTGAATTACTTCCTGGGAATCCAGTTAGGGGTTGACTATGGAACTATCCATATGTGGATTGGTTGCCCTGTGAATGTTGCCATTCTGCAATTAGCTGAAAATGGAATTGCAATGGGGTTCCACACAGAACTTACTATAGCCCTACAGCAGGGGTGGCCAACCTTGCTTAACGTTAAGAGCCACATAGAATAAACGTCAGATGTCTGAGAGCCGCAAGACAGAAACAAATATCACACACACGTTTTTATTTTTAAAAATATGCAAATTTGCTTTTTATTCACGTTAAATGGGACTGCCAAAAATAAAAACAAACGAGGAAAACCAGTTATTGATAATGATATTACTTGTTTGCTAATGATATTGAGAGAGATGGAAAGAAAGAATTAAAGAAGTGGAAAGAAAGAGAGAGAGAGAAACTAGGAAAGCAAATAGATGGGAGGGAGGAGGGAAGGAAGGAAGGAAGGAAGGGAGAAAGAGAGAAAAAGCATGCCTCCCCTTTGCTTCCCCAGCCGCCCTGCCAGGAGCCGCACAATATATGTGAAAGAGCCGCATGTGGCTCCCGAGCCACAGGTTGGCCACCCCTGCCCTACAGTCTCCTTAAAAATCTGGCAATGCCTGCCCCCTCCTGGACAAGAGCCTATGATATGTTTACTCAGTTCTTCAGCAAAGATCCTTGCATTTGCCCCTTTTTGTTCCTTTGTTTTTTGCTTTCCGTTCTGCCTTAGTATCTCTCATGTCATCCATGAATAAATGGTTGGGGGGGGTGTATGTTGGAGTGGGGGTGTTAGTTTTACATGTGTGTGCAGACAGAAAGCATGATTAGTTCTAGTTGGCCTAGGGGGAAAAACTTGCTAGACTTCTTGGCCCTTGCACAAATTATTTCATGTATATCTCTCTGAATTACAAACCGCACCCACACATCTACGCCCCAGAATTGTTTCTCCGTTTCCCTGCTTAAAAAATCCTTGGTACTACCCACGTTCCAGCCAGTTTTGGTGCCTCTCACTTTCAGTTTGTTTAAGAAAGGCAAGAAAGGAGCCATGAGATTATTGCAGTTTAATATCATTCTTCGTGGGAGATTCTTGACTGTCCGTCTGTGAAATAGCAAGGAGGCATCAATGAACTGGCTAGGAGTCCCTAGCGAGAGTCTGGTTCCCTCTGGGCATTCAGTGGCATCAGCCACACAGTCTGACAACATCTTTGAACAAACATTAAGCTAAAGGGCCAATAGCTCCCATTTTCCCCAAGTCTGAGAACCCCACCGCTGTGGTGTCCACTAAAAAGCTCTAAAAGGGTTTGGGGGCTGCCTTATAATGGTCATATTTATGCATTTTAAAAGGCAACGCACTAGTAAATCCAGGGTTGCCATAACCATCGTTCAAAAATCAGGGATATCATCAAGAATCAGATGCTGGGTTTCCTTCCCATGGTGCATTCTGCCCAGTGAGGCCTTCAAGAGAAGTGGATGAGACAGGGCCTGTAGCCCCGGTGCTTTCAACAAGCTAGAATTTTGTGGTAATAAAGATTGTACAGAGCCCACTTTCATTGAATCTTTACAGATAACTTACGTTTTTGCAGGATCAAAAATAGTGCCACCTGAGAGCCTTAGCAATCACATATCGCAATGCTGGTGAAGGCAGCAGGCAAAATAATCCAAGAATATTCATAATGTAATCCAGACGGTGTGGTACTGTACTTAGCATACCAGACCGGGCTTGGGAGATCCCTGCTCTGCCACACTGTTCACGGGTTGCCCTTGGGCCAATCACCCTTTCTCATCCTAACCTACCTTACAGGGTTGTTATGAGGATAAAAGGAGGGAGGAAAGAACAGTGTGTGCTGCTGTCCAAAGCAATAGCTGCTGATACCTTTTTATCCCTTGGAAATCATGGGCACAGTTCCTCATCGATAATTTTCTAAGTGCCCAGTCATTTTTACAGCACTCATAATAGTGAGAAATATAGGGTGAATTAACTTTTAGAATTACAGGTTCCACATTTCTAAAAAAGAAAAGAAGAGGGGGTGTTACTTCCATTTTTATAACATTGCTAACATGGCATCTCACCCTGAAAAGTGCTGCATACACTTCTTAGAACAAATTTCCAATGCATTCCAGGGGTTTAGCACCCAGATAGCATCATTTGGCCAGACAGGTTCCCCCCTCTTTTTTGGAGGGGGTCTGCTTTGAAACTGCATTTGTGATTTCAAAATGATAGCTACCATGCAGACCAAAATAAAAAAAACATTTATTGCTGATAAGAAGACCCGTGCATCTTCCTTTTTTCTTGAAAATCCCCTTTTCCTCCTAATGTTTACCCTACTTTCAACTCAAGACAGTGATTTTACTAGGACTGGCTACAGTTGGAGAGTGCTGTTTGGCAGGGCTTCTTGTAAAAGATGATGTTCAAGCAGGGCAGATTTCATTTTGTTGCTGTTATTGCTGTTCTAATTGGGTTGGCAAATTAACTCTCACTCTTATCCCTCCCCCAACTCTGCTTTATCCTCCCCCCCCCCCTCCTTTCAGTGACAGTGGTGCTGTTTGCGGCACTAAGGCGACAGCGGAAGAAAGAGCCTTTGATCATTTCCAAAGAAGACATCCGAGACAACATCGTCAGCTACAACGACGAAGGTGGTGGAGAAGAAGACACCCAAGCATTTGATATTGGCACACTACGGAACCCTGAAGCCATAGAAGACAATAAATTGCGCCGAGACATTGTGCCAGAAGCACTTTTTGTGCCACGCCGGACTCCAGTGGTACGAGACAGCACTGACATCAGAGATTTCATTAGCCAAAGGTTAAAGGAAAACGACACAGACCCCACAGCGCCCCCTTATGACTCCTTAGCAACTTATGCGTATGAAGGCAATGGCTCTGTGGCTGAGTCCCTCAGCTCCTTGGAGTCCGTGACGACGGATGGAGATCAGGACTACGATTACCTCAGTGACTGGGGACCTCGGTTTAAAAAGCTGGCTGATATGTATGGCGGAGCAGACAGCGATAAAGACTCTTAATTATGTTGCCTTTTTTCATTTCCAAGAAACAGCATTGAAATGTGTGAACGTTGCAATTTCTTTCTATTTATCCACAGTTCTTCAAAAGGGTTCTCTGTTCTACCGACTCAAATCGTTTCCGTGACTGCAGTCTTTGTGGATCCAATGCCATTTCTTTTCCTACCGCAGATATCAAACGGAGGTTCCATAAGAAGAAAAAAAGTCTTTTAATTTTTAGCATATCCCGTTTACGTAGGCAGTCGGAACAGGCACAATGACAAGAGAATGGAGGGACAACAGAAACGGAATAAGAGTTTTAACTTGTCCTGCTTATCTTGTAAATTGGATTATTTTACTGGTATATTTCACCAAATAATCCCACTGCATTTTAGTTGTTTAGCTCAGACATATTTTCTGTAGATCGTGTATCGTCACATCCTGTTGTAAAGAAAGTACCATGGCTTAGCTTAAACTATTCTAGTAAAAAAAAAAAGGGAGGGAGGGGGTGTCACTCCTTCTAAAGCCACTACCAGCCAATGAGTAATTTTTAAGAGTTTAAATGATCCAATGGCCATTCGGACCCTAAAGTTAATCTTGAGTTGGCCACTTCTTCAAAGCATTGAACCACACTAGTGGTGGACAATCGAGATGAGGAGGAACGAAGAAGTATGTCTCTTGGGGGGTTTTCCCTAAGGGTTTACTATAAGGGTTTACTATGTGTAATTGCTGCAATGCATTGCAAACACTAGAACTTTTAAGGGAATGTATGAAGAGAGGGGCAAACCCGTGCTTGAGAACATGATAAGGAACAAGGTACATTACATGCAGCATTACAAAGAGTACCCAGAGGTCCGTGGGCGCCATGCAAGCTCTGCTTTTTGTATTAACATCCATCTGAAGCTCAGCAGTATAGGCAATGGTCGCCTGTGATCTCCCCATGGTCTGCTTGCCTGCCGAGTCTCGGCCGTTGCTTTCTTCTGCTGAGAAGCGGTATGCCCGACTGGTGCATGAGGTGGATTTGACAGTGGGATCCGTGTTCCCCGGGCGTGGGGGGAGAAGAGAAGGCCGCAGCGGCAGATTTAAAGTAACTTAAATAAAATAAATACGACAAGATTAGTGAGTGGGGGGGCGATGGCACCTCAACCTTTGATTCCCCGTTAGAGGCAAGAGAGCTCGAAGCCTGTTCATTGCTGAATGGCCCCTCTTTCTATAAATAAGCGATGGAATACAGCAAGGAATAAGAACTGGAATTCTGCATTCGCTGCAGACAGTTGCATATTATTTCTTCCAGGGCTGGTTCCAAATTGGGGCTGGGCAGAGAGTTCCCTGGGGCCGCCTTTGCACCCACTCACCCGCGAGTCTCGCTACCTACCTGTGCATCCTGCTCTGCTCACAAGCCCTCTCTCTGCCCATGCTAGAGTTGCCATCTCTGGGTTGAGAAATACCTGGAGATTTTGGAGGTGGAGCCTCAGGAGGGCGGAGTTCGGGGCATAATGCTATAGAGTCCAGCTTCCAAAGCGGCCATTTTCTCCAGGTGAACTGATCTCTGTCGTCTAGAGATCAGTTGTAATAGCGGGAGATCTCCAGCCACCACCTGGAGGGTGGCAACCCAAGTCCATGCTCAGGCACTCACACTGCCCACAGCCCTTTCCCTGATGGCACCGGGCACTGTGTGCAGCTGGACACAGGGGTGAACAGGCAGGGAAATGGCACGTTGCCGGGGGGGGGGGGGGATAGGCAGCAGTGGGCCCTTCCAGGAACCCCCTCCCCTGACAGTATGTGGACACCAGACCTGATTTGTTCATTAAAATTGGAAAGCAAGGGTAAGCCAAGTGACTTAGAAAGCTAATTGTGTACGGCTTTGTTTCACATCTCCCAATGGCTTGTTTTTGCACAATCCTCATGTCACAAAGACCAGCGAGAGTCCAGATAGTCCTTTCAGCACAGGTCCTTGTTGGCGCGTGCATTCTATGACCACCGTTGTCCATGAAGGGATTTTCCACTGATAGCAATGCTATCTTCTGATGGAGCAAGGCAACAAAACTAGCTATAAAGGCCAAGCTTGCAGTGAGCAAGGGTCAAATGTTATTTATATGAGGGGCAGCCTTGGCCAGCACCAAGTGTTTGATTTTTCAGGGGTTTTGTCACATTCATCCATCTGGCATGCATTAGCATCCAGGCCCAACAGAGGGTTCCATCTGACCTCTTGGATGGCTGTCTGCTTTCTTTACCGGAAACCTTTTAGATGGATTCATAAATATTTTGTCTTTTTTCAAATTACAGTCAGTGTGGTCTTCTGATAATTATACCGTTTTCATACGATCTTACTTTTCTTGTTTATCTAATGTCAAGGGTATAAGCAACCTGTATTGCACTCTAAGAGGCTGTTATCACTTGATATGTATAGATGTGGAGGGAACCAGAACTATTTGAGCAAAGGGATCATCAGTCTGCCCTTTTCCATCCTGGTTAAGTTAGTTTTGACAGCCGGTGGGTCCAACAGCTTTTTCTAAGAACAGGGCAAGATCCCACATTACCTGTAAATTTTGCAGGGGGTCTCAGAAACCTGCAGGAACAGCTCTGTCTGGTCATGCTGTCCATGAAACACCCTAAACCTTCATCATAAAAAGTCACATTGCTAGGAACATAACCCATTAATCTGCATACTCATAATCACTGCCAGATGGAGAATGGCTGGATCTCTTTTGTTCTCTTTGTGCCAGCATTGTACCTATCAAATTGGTGTATTTTTGATGTGGGGGGGGCGCGTTTGTTTTGTTTGTTTGCAGTCAAGTTGCAGCCAATTTATGGCAGCCTTGTAGGTTCTTCAAAGCAAGAGACATTCAAAGATGGTTTGACCTTGCCTGCCTCTGCGTCACAACCCTGGACTTCTTTGGTGGTCTCCCATCCAAGTATTAACCGGGGCCAACCCTGCTTAGCTTCCCAGGTCTGGTGAGATTAGGCTAGCCTGAGCCATCCTAGACAGGGCTAAATTTTATTCAGACCATTAAAAACACTGATCCCTCTTTGCCAAATCTATCTGAAACAATTCATATCCAGTTCTAATGTTATATGCCAGCAGTAGCAGGCATATGTATACAGAGTATGGTAGGAGACTGCCATAGTCATGAGTTTTTATCTTGGCACGGATGCTGTCAGCAGTATAAGGCTGATCTGGAGCCACGTGTTACTGACACCACTCATTGGTTGGATGTAGACTGATGCCCATTTTTAACCACTTTTTGTACTCGTGAATCGGCTAGAGGCAGACCTTTTTTCCTGGTTTGAAAGAGAGATCACTGGGAGGGGCTGTGGCTCAGTGGTAGAGCATCTCTTTGCATGCAGAAGGTCCCAGGTTCAATCCTCGGTATCTCCAGTTAAAAGATCTATCAGTAGGTGATGTGAAAGACATCAGTCTGAGACCCTGGAGAACTGCTGCCAGTCTGAGTAGTCAATACCGACTTTGACGGACCAGGGGCCTGATTCAGTATACAACAACATGACCGATTTCCCACAAGCGCTGCCCCGGCGTCGTTCCTCCGTTTGCCCCGATTGCCTGCTTGAATTTCCCACTATTTGCCGCAGGGCACATTTTGACTCGGGGCTTCATGCGATTTCCTCCGCGGCTTCAGTGATCCTCAAAAAACAGGATCAGTGAAGCCGTGGGGGAAATCGTGTGAAGCCCCGGGTCAAAATGCGCCCTGCGGCAAATAGTGGGAAATTCAAGCAGGCAATCGGGGCAAACAGAGGAAAGACGCCGGGGCAGCGCTTGTGGGAAATCAGTCCATGTGTTCCTAGTGTGCATTTGTCTCACTTTTGCCTTTTGTAAACAGGTTTTGTAGTTTAAATCGTTTCAAAAAATCTGCAAAGCCTGTTTCAGCAGAGAACAGCAGGACAAAAGAAATGTGTGGGAAGTGAAACCTCTCTCCAACCACTTTCAGCCTTCTTTTAAAAAAAAACAAACCAAAACTGTTATCCATCTCCAACCTTTAAGACATGATTAAAAGTATCACAAGACTATAAGAACTGGCCCCAGATTAGTAGCTGCCCTTTGCATACAAGAGTCGGAAATAATCAGCATAAAACAGTTCCAGTTCCCTCCCCATCTCCCGTCTTCTTTCATGTGATCACTCACACAAGACACTGTGCAGCAAATGACCAAAATGAAAAAGCTATCATACTTAAAAAAGGGTCAGGGATCACTCTCCCACTTATATTTTTCTCAGTACGGTACTTTTAAAAAAATAACTTTATTTAGACCGAGCTCTCAAAGTGAACCAATCTTCTTTTAATCAATACTTTTTTTGCTGTGTTCTTTTTTTCCCCTCTTAAAAGGTGAAGAGGCTGACCTGAAGAGCAGTCCAAAAGTCTGTCTTGCCCTCTTCTACAAAGACAAGCACAGAGAACAGTAAATGTTTTCTTTATTGGGGGGGCAGGGGGGGTCAGAAAACATAACCCCCCCCAAAAAAAAATCTCTTTATTGCTCTGGCCAATGACTAAATGTCATGTCTGAAGACTGGAAGAATATAATAAGCGGGTTTTGAAGGAAGTCAGGGAGGAGGTTACTGGGATGAGTCAGAATGTGGGGCTTGATGAGACTGGTGTGATGTAGCTGGCCTGGGGGTCCAAGACTGGGACGAACTAGCAGAAAAGAGCAAGCCACGAGGATCGGGACCAGTTCAAAGCAGTTGGCAGCAATGCTCCCTCTAAGAGGTGGTGTCTTGTGAGCAAAAATCCTACTTTGTGAGCTACTGGCATTAAAGCTGTGAGCAAACAATTTGGCTGCTGCATAAATTAGTTTGCTCAGGAGCCATCCTTCCTGAGCTAAGACAGAAATGTGTGAGCCAGAGGCCAAAAAACTGTGAGCTAGCTCACACTAACTCAGCTTAGAGGGCACTGGATGGCAGGCTTGGGAGGGAGGCTAACACATCACTGATGATGGAGGAGGAAACAAAGGGGCACCCTGCTCCCTGAGTTCAGGAATACTGGTACAGTGGCCCACAAGTCCAAATTTATTTGGTATGGTGAGCCTTTGGCACCCTTCTAGTTCACCATTCCCTTTTCTCCAGTGGCCCACCAGATGTTTTTGATGAACCCGCAAACATCACACAAAGGGCACAGCTGCCCCCACCATGAACCCCAGAGGAAGCGGCACTCCAGCCTACATAGCCTTTGTGTATGGAGGTGATATTCCGGCCTTTGACCACCCTCTCTCCTCCGTCAATCCCTCTAATCCCACCACCACCAGGAGTCTAACTCATGCTGGTGATCAAGTTTCATTTGATCAACACGTATATGCAGTGACAGAACAATACCAATTAAAGTTTGACATAGGAGATACTGTTTCCAGGGTTTCCAAAATATAATAGAGAGTAACGGAAAGAGCAGGGGCAGGCTATAGGGAGGGCTGGCCACAGCCCACTTCTAGCTCCCAACCCACAGGTCGAGAGACACTGTACTAGAGGATTAGGTACTGCCAAGGAGACTGGAACGTGAGATGATGGCCAATCTGATTAATGCCAGTCAAGGAGCAGGTCTAGACAGTTTTCTGATGTAAAGATGTGGGGGCGGCGGGGGGGAAACCCATGTGTGAACTGTTGCATGCTTTTTCATACACCCATTGGCAAATGGTACTGGAATCCAATTTGCTCGGTCAAGTCAAGAGCAGTTGAGTTTATACGGGCCATAGGAGCTGCCGTGCCTTAAACTGCGCTGTGCCAAACGAACTGCAGAGGCTCAGCCGTTGAGTGGATTGTCTCAGCAAGGGTTGATTGTACTTTTCTCCTGATATAGCAAATTCACTTTGTTCACTTAAGTTGATTTAGCTAGGATTAGCAACACTAATTCTGTGACACTTTGATGGCTTAAGAGTATATATATTCCCCAGGTTTAGTGATGCTAAGTAGCAGGCTATTCAAGCTAGAACTTTGCATTTTATTGACAAAGTGTTTCGTCTTGTCAATAAAAATGACAGTCAGCCCCCCCTGGCTTGTGCATAAATATTATATAAACTATTTAACATACTAGCATCAAAATTAAGATGTCAAACTGAATGGGAAAATGAACATGATACTCTCAGGAGGCTGACATATTATTCAGTCAGTCAGCTGAAGATTCTCCCCTTGCAATTTATGTATGTGGATTTTCCCATAAATAGGATTCTTTTGGCATCAGTTTTTAGTTGGTTGTTATATGGGCAGGTTTGTTATACCCTCTCCTTCTTACAACATAAAATTTAACTAAAAGCAGAAGTTCTGTGGAAAGAAATTCTATTTTGAGCTCCAAGCTGTAAGGCGGAACGACCATTTGTACCATGGCAAAGTGGAAGAAAGTCTAAATTGATCTATCTGATGCTAAACTCAAATTGTGTTAAAAGGGGGGGGGATGTTTTCACACTCTCACTGGCAGACCATGTTGTAGTCCTTTACAGCCAGGGTCTCCAGGCTTCTAATCTGAAGGGCCCCAGCCAACCCTTGTCTGACCACTGAGATAAGTCCAACCAAGGCTGCTGTCTTCATTAAGAACTGCGTGGGACAGGGAAGGGGGAATGCTCTGGATTTCTGGATTCCATGAAAACCAGCAGTGCTTTCCCCTAAGTAACTGTGCTTAGGATTGTTACCTTAGAGGGGTTTACATTTGGAAAATAGCTAAATCCTCATGATTATGTACAGAAATGTAGGTTCATTCTAAGGGACTGTCGCCCGCCCCAGATCATCGCCGCCCCAGATCCTGACAATGTGACGGGATGGTAGGTGATGCTGAACAACCCAACCCCAGAGAGTCCCTTATTTCGACATGTGTAATGCGACAGCCCTCCCTCGCTCGGCGACGGCCTCGATTTGAAAACATCTCTGTTACAAGGGTGGGAGGGAACATATTGACCAAATACAGCTGCTGATAATGAACAACCTGGAAACAGCAGAGTCGGCATTGTGAGGCTTGTGTGATGGAGATGAGGGACAAATGGAAGAAATGATGCCTGGAATCACATCTGATGCCTGTAGCAGCTGGATGGCTTTTTTTGTCAAGAGACAAATGCAGTCGCTGGTGTCCTTGTTCTGAGGGAATAGAGCCGGTGGTGGTTCTCTTTCTGTCGCTGGGGTCTTACATTCCCAACACCAGCAATTTAACGTCAAAACTGCTGAGATAATTTTGACAGTACTAGTCGGAAGGTCTCTCATCTGACATTCATTCTATCATATAAGAAACCAGGATGGATCCAGCCAACTTTTTGCCTCACACAGTTCTCCCTCCCCTATTACAGCCCCTGTCCCACCTGGTGTCTGTACTTGCAGGCCACATGACTCTGCCTGTTTTGGCAGCCGAAATGGATCCCCCCTCCGTCTAGGGTTGCCAGCCTCCAGGTGGGGCTTGGGGATCTCCCGCTTTTACAACTGATCTCCTGCTCCCCTGGAGAAAATGGCTGCTTTGAAGGGGGGCTTCTATGGCATTGTACCATACTGAGGCCCCTCCCCTCCCCAAACCCCGCCCTCTCCTGGATCCACCCCCAAAGTCTCCAGGTATTTTCCAACCCAGACTTGGCAACTCTACCTCCTTCCTTTTTCACTGTCAGGAAATCTGGCTGGACCCAGCCCTCTCCTTGGAGCAAAACAGCAGAAGTCTTGGGTTATCCATAGGTGTTTTAATGTCAAGTGCATTTGAGGGAGGATAATGGAGAATAAATTGTCATCTTACTTTTAAAGGTCTAAACACGAGCAAGGGAGGCATAACCATTCACAAATAAAGTTGCCAGCTTCTTCTTCTTTTTTTTACTGGCCCCTGCTCTTTTGTCTGTAATTTTAGCAGGTACTAATATCTGCCTCTATGCCATGTTTCACTTGGTTATTTCTGCACAGGCCAAGCTGGGGTTTTGTTTCCTGATCAGTCGGCAACCTTAAACTAGCAAGCAAATCAGAAAATGCCGCCGAGTTTTAAGCTGAGCTAGAATCTAAGTGTTTCTCTTTTATGCCCTTTAGAGAGGCTGCAGTTAACTTTTCCATTTTGTAGATTTTTTTTTAAGGCTGCAAAATTAAATTCCTTGCTTCTCGAATACAGTGGATTTTTAAAGCAGGCTCAGCTTATATAGAGAAACCCCTTTCGCCATCAGTGGACACTTGGAGTTTCCTACAAGACTGCACTATTGATGTAAATACATCCGGAAACAGTTTCTATAAGCTTTTAGTTTTCTATGATCTATTAGTTTAGTGTTTATTTTTTAAAAAGTATAGAGTTATTAGGTATTCAGGTAAAGACATTTAAAATGGGAAAAACACACAGAAAACATGAAGCTATTTTGACACAGATAAAGTCTAAAAAAAGACTTCTAAACTGCTGGACTATCCTATTTTGTGATTCTCTTCCTCCTGAAATTTATATCCTTTATGTTTTCATGGCCTTATTATAAATGCTATGGGCGTCTTGACCACATACCATTGGAGCTAAGTCAATTTGGCAAATGCCTATTGTGATTTGCGGTCTTAAAGCCCTTTTAAAACAAATGCCTTTTTCTGTATCGATTTCTGTTAATTAAATAAATATGCCGGAGCATAACTTAAGGCGCTTGCCACCATTTGGCAAGATTGAGTAGCAGAAGAGCTCCTTACGTGTAGCTATTTTCAGTAACATCCCCACACTTGGCTGCAGAGAGGGGAAGATGGAAGATGGCATGGAAATGCTGGTCAATCAGTGCAGAGAAACATCTGCTTTCTGGGGAATTGCATCCTAGTTAGGTATGGAGCCGCTGCAATAGTGGATGGAGGATTTACTTCATACTGGGAATCAACACCGGCATCTGATTACAATGCCAGGGTTCAACCCTGGACCACAAGAATAGACCCAAGAGACCCAGGAATGTGTTTACGCCCCTCCCTCCCACACACACTGATGTCCGTATCGTAGGTGATGGGGGACGGCTTTGAGATGCAGAGGATGGTGTTTGTAGACAAACTGGAGCTCCAGCTTCTGTTTTTCTAGGATTTAAGCTTCAAAGGGGTGGAAATGTTACCCTCTTGGCTGCGGAGAGCTTTCTTCTCTCGCTTACTTCCTGTGTCGAACGGGTGCTGCATCTAGCCCACTGCACTTTCTATTCCACAAAGACTGGAAGGTTATCTGTTGGAGCCAAGTGGCCAGTATTACTAAATTCTAAAAATAAGGGTTTGTATCATTGACGATCCCAGCCTGACCAAAACATTTGGTGAAAGCAAGAGGAATCAGGCAACAAGTCAGAATCCCCATCTCCTGACGCCAACGTTACTGTGTTCTTTATTTGCCACGATCACCCTCCCCTGAACCTCCTTCCCTATTATATTTCTTGTTCAGTGTAATTGCTTACTTTCCCTTCGTCATTTGTTTGAAATGTAACAATTTAAACTAGCATACAATTCGAGTGATAATTTCTCACATGTACACACACACAAAGTGAATTTACCTTTTTTGAGAATCAATTTTTGTAACAAGTTATTTATATGATACTACTAAATAAACTGTTTTTTTCTAATCTGATTTTTTTTTAAGTTCCAGTTTTATGAACGAGATTAATGTTAAGGAAGGATGGCACAACAGAAGAGATGGGTACAGAAACCTACTGAAAGGTTAAATGTAACTGAATGCCTATTTTGCCACCTGGTGCCAATTGGGTAACAAAGAATCAGGAGAGGTGCTCTGATGATACACCATCTACTGAAGAAAAAGCTGCAAAAAACATCAAGATGCTGAGAGGGAACCGTTTTGGCACCTTAAGCAGTAGGGCTGCCATCTCTGGGTTGGGAAATGCCTGGAGATTAGGGGGGGTGGAGCCTGGGGGAGGGCACAGTTTGGGAAGGAGAAAGACCTCAGCAGGGTGCAATGTCATACAGTCCCCCCTCCAAAGCAGCCATTTAGAAGAAGAAGAGATTGAATTTACTTCATTTGGAGTCTCAGAGTGGCTTACAGTCTCCTTTCCCTTCCTCTCCCCACAACATACACGCTGGCTGCGATCACACACACTCAATAATCCACTTGGGGCTGAGAGAGCTCTGAATGAGGACTGCTCTTGAGAAAACAGCTCTGAGAGAACTGTGACTGACTCAAGGTCACCCAGCTGGCTGCATGTAGGGGAATGGGGAATCAAACCCAGTTCTCCAGATTAGAGTCTGCCACTCTTAACCCCTACACCAAATTGGCTCTAGGAACTGATCTCTGTTGTCTGGAAACCAGTTGTAATTCTGGGAGATTTCCAGGTGCCACCTGAAGGCTGGCAACCCTATTAAGCAGATCACTGCTTAAAACCCATGAAACGGCAAAGAGTTTTTCCCATATTAAATCATCAGCATCTTGGGCACCTCCTTAAAGTAACCCAGCCCTGTTTACATCACTAAACTCACAGCAACCAGTTTTTCGCCGAGTCAAATTAGCTAGAGCTCTTAAGAATGGGTTAAGTCCTTTCCTCTCAGGCACAGCTTAAATTTCTTGCGTGAACAGTCCCAAATTCTTTGCTTCTTTTACAGTCACCGTTCTGCAGTTTGCTCTAGTCTGTAAAGCATAGTTTGACCTGTGGGAGCTGATGGTGCTTTGGGAGTTGTCTTAGACCCAACGCAATCGTTACATGGCTAAGTAAAATGTGATAAATCTCCCACCATCCCGTCTTTAGTCAGGCTTATAGTTGGTTAACTCAAACAAGTTCTTCATTGCTATAACATTTATGAGAGATTTTTTTCTTCCTTCATAGGTGTCACAAATTCTTTTTACGGGCTGCTAACAGATTCAACCTTTACTTCATATTCTGCAGGTTGGGAAGCTGCATTTTAATAATATGTAAATGGCTACAATGTCATTTTGGGCCTCAGTCCAGACCTGTAGGAATATGAATTCAAGAACAGCTCAGTTCCCACTCAGTGGCACCTGGGAAACCAATGAGGTTTTTGAGGCATTCACTTCTGAGAGAGAATCAAAGCTTGCTTTGTCAGATACAAGTACCGGGATAGCCCTTTCGTGAATTTAAGAATGCCTCACAAAAGCAACCGAAGAAGACCAACGCAAACCCCACCAGTCAGCTCTTTTATTTAAGACTCTACGATGTACTCGGGTATGCATGCTCATGGCAATACTCTGCATTGCAGGTTCAACTGGTCTTATCCACTCACCTGTTCTATTCAGTTGGAGACGACGGGTGAAAATTTAGATCCATGCACCAGGTTGTGAATACGGAGCCAGTAGTCTAAAATTACTATAGAATAAGTAACCCAAAGCAGTATACTGTTCCGCGGCAGAACCCTGCCATGGATCTCTTCCCCCTATATCCTCTATATGAACTGGTTCCTGGGGGAATGTCATCCTTACCTGGATCCAGTTCCTGGGCTCTCTGCCTTTGCCACATTCTTCTAGGACTCACTAGTCAATGGTGACCATGAAACTGAGGCACAGCTATGCAGACTGCAGCAGGCTTGTCTTTGGGAGAAGGTAAAGGGGTTCCGGTCAACAAAACGGTGAAAACAGAAAAACCCATCCCCCGCTCCTCCACCCAGAAACTGGGGTCACCCGGGCAAGTTTACCATACCCACCAGCACAGTCTCTCTATACACACCGTGTGTATGTATTCACTGATTGCAGAAAAGTACGAATCAGTGGCCGAGGACAGACTGGCAATCTGGCCCGCTCTGCCTCCGCTTCTAAAGCGGAGGCAGAGAGGGCATCCAGATTGCCGCAGCTGTCCCCCATCAGCGGCCCGCACTTACCCGCATGCGGGGCGCTCTCCACGCTCAGCAGCCGGAGACCTCGTGGAACTGGTCTCCGGCCATCTGGGCGCACATCCCTGCCGCTTCCTGGCAGTGTGGACGCATCACAGAGCAGGGCCGGAAGTGTGAACCGGCTGTCCTGGCCGTGCCTCGCCGGAACAGCCGCGTGCTGCTCGCCACTCCAGTGGAGGCTCCAGGGGCCGGCGGAGGAAGAGTGGATGCGCCGGTCCACCTCCATACAAGTGAGGTCCCACAGCACTGGAGCCAGTGCGAATGGGCAGCCACGGGACGGGTTGGCCCCGGGGCTTTTTCGCCTGTTCTCACTGCGCTCCAGTTTGCCAGTCTGTCTTCAGCCAGTAATTGGGAACCCTACGGAGAGAGTCCTTCCCTGACAATATGTAACCATGCTCTTCCCATCCTGGGGTTCTGTGACAAATGGGTCCTCTCTTTCCCCACCACCACTGTCAATCACAACAACATGAATTTATGTAGTTAACAGTACGATGAAGACCTCTGATGTGAGCAGCCAGGAAAAAGTATGTCTTGGACTGCTCTCTTGAACTGTTACATCCACCTGAGACAACAATGGTAGAAACAGTCTCTATTGGTATTGCCCAATTTTGATTGTATCCCTACTGGAGCACCTCATAGCTCAGGCCTTTCCTGGCTGTTTAATATTCATGCATTCTAATCAACAAATGAATCCATCTGTTTTCCAAGTGCATTTTCTAAACATCTGTTTCAACACGATTATTCTCTCTCTCTCTCTCTCTCTCTCTCTCTCTCTCTCTCTCATAGTGTCAATGGGTAATACCATCTGTCTCCCAGGAAAACCATTCAAGGTTTGGGGGGGAGGGTGTTATTACCATCCTTAACCCATTCTTGGTTATGCCACATTGTGTTCACTAGTGGAATTCATCGTTTAAGAAAGAAAGAATAATCAACCATCACCAATTGCTAAGACCTTTAGCTGTCAGGAGCTAGTGATGGTCAGGTTACAGACTTTGCAACCGCTTTCTACCGTTGCGCCCCGTTGCAGCGGCTTGAATGGCAGAAACCAGCAGGCGACAGAGTTTGTCTCCATATAGCAAAAAGCTTTGTCTGCTAAGTGATGTGTTAAAGACACAACAGCAGGAACTGCACAAAAGCTGACAGATACTCTGCTGAAGGGGGGGGGGCGGGCGGGGAGACTTAAGTGATTTTCCTTCTGAGAGAGCTGCTCTCTCAGTAAAGATACAGCCCCCACATTTCAGGCAGAGACCGTGCTTTTTAACAACTGCTTGAGGGGTAGAAATGTAAGGAAATGTCACACTAGGAAGCACATGTTGCCTTTCTACCTGTGCAACAGATAATGAGCACGCACAGTCTCAGCAAGAACAAAAGCTCCCATCCTGTGCTGCCCTCAGAACAAATCCCCTGCATTAATTACACAGTGTGTATAGGACGTCTGTTTTTTGCATCTCCATCCACAGATTCCCAACACATGCAACACTACATAGAGAATCCTTTATCTTCACTACCTGCAGTAACCTTCGTCTTACTCTTCATATTCCCTCTCTTGCAGGGTTCCCCCCCCCCCCCATCAATCCTGCACAGACCAGAAACAGACTAACAAGACGGTTACAAGCATACTGGAAATCTCCTTGAAGTGGTGGAAATATTCCCTTAAAGCTGAACTTCATTGAAAAACAAACAAAAGATCCCTTGCCAAAATCTTCACATTGCTAAGGTGGTATAACAGATGCGGAGACGTCCATTGGAAATGACACACAGGCGATAAAAACTGCTGTGAACTTTCCCATAACGGCCACTTAATTTCGTCAGTTTATTTTTCTGGCAGGGCTCCTGAGCTTTCAACAATAGTCTTGCCCGCAAACTTTAACCAACAGAGCTATTTCTTAGCATGAGATGCCAGGGATGGAAAAGGCTTTGCATGCCTGTTACACAGCTCCTAAGGCACAGGAATTCTGCCAGAAAAAAATAAGTTGGTATCTTAACCAGAGCTGCATATATTTGCTAAGCCCAAATACACAGGGACAGAATGCCTGTCACATTCCCCATCCTCCCTTCGTGGTTGTGGCTTCTGCACCGGGACACGGGGGTCTGCCCAGCTGTAGGCCTGTTGTGGGAGAACCATTCTTAACACTCTCTAGAAGATGCATGAGCCTCGGGGTGCTCTCCGCTCCCCTCCCCTCCACCCCCCACAGGAGTTTCCCGCCCAAACGGGCATGTGATGGAGGCAGGGAGAGTGCTTTCCCCTCTGTTCTTTCTTCACCACCATGAAGAGAGGACACTTTTCTGAACCTTTCCTCAGAGAATGATTTTCCCCCCTTCAGAGCCTTGAAGAAACTGTATGTAGGATGGCTTTATTTTAAAAATGTAAAGAATACAGAACAAAAATGGCCCAGATACTAAGACCTGATTTGTGTTTCTGCAAGAGTCAGTGCCCTTTTTCAGACAGCCTTTGTCATCCGTTTTGGTAGCCGGTTGCTGATGGATTCTTTGTGTCATTTCAGACACAACTGTTGTAGCAACTGGCTGCTAACAGATTTTATTTACCTTTTCATACAAAGCCACTTGCGTCTGGTTAGCAAACCGTGGCTGAGCCGTTCTTGAGGTAAACAGCTTTCTTCTGTTTTCACCTCTTCTTTGTGCTTCTGAATCAACTGTAGTGTGCGTCCCGGGAGACCACAGACCCACTCGGCACAACCCCTTAGCAACCACATCACCCCACCCCCGAAAAGCCTCCCCACTTACCGGCATGGGGGCAGCAGCCCCGAAGGCGCCTGGAGGACGCAGCAGCAGCCGAGACATCCCGGAGTGACTGGCGGATGCCCAGAGACAGAGGGCAAGCAACGTGGCCCCGGCCCAGCTGGGAGAGGGTGGTCGGGCCCGGGAGCGGCAGAAGCGGCACAGCTGGGGAGAGCCCCCAGCTGCAGAGGAACAGCGCAATGGGACAGCGGGGCTTTGGGACATGGCCCAGGCCGGTGGCCCGCAGCAGGAGACTGGTGCTGCAAGCACACAGGTGGCAGGAGGGCCGGAGGAGGAAGGGCCCGCGTCTTTCCTTTTGAAGGGAGGTGGGGCCAGGAAAAGGGAGGAGCGGCCAGGGAGGGGGCAGGATAAAAGGAGGGGGAGAAGGCCTGTGTGGAGGAGGAGACAGCCAAGAAGAGGAAAGTCAGAGAGTGCGTGGAAAGAGCTGAATCCAAGCTGAGGCAGGGGAGGTGATGTAACCCCCCCCCTCCTCATCTGCGGCCTTCAAAACCCTCCTCCAGGGATCCTGCCAAGACTCCTGAGGACCACTACCCCCTTTTCACCCAGCCGGGGTGCCCTTGGGGCAGGAAAGAGCAACGGCACCACGGCCACAGGTGGTCTACCCCCGGAGAGCCCCAGAGACCACGACAGTGTGCTGTTTAAAATGTCAGCAGCGCTGTTTAAAATGTCAGCAGCAATAGCTCCATGCTTCCCTCCACCCTTTTTCACCACACAATCTTCCTAAAACTTTTTTTATTTTAATGTTCTAAGATGAGCGCTATAGCGCTAGACCAAATAGCACCTCAGTACTACAGCAGCACCACTGAGGTGCCTTGGCACCGCTATATTGGTCTAGCACTATAGCACTCAACTTAGAACATTAAAAAAAGTCCAAGGAAGCTCATGCAGTGAAAAAGGGCAGGGGTGAAAGTGCGGCACTGTTTGAAATGGCCAGATCACTTCAGAGATGGCTCATTAATGGAATGGAATTTGCTGTATGAAACCTGTATCGTTTTACTCACAACCAGGCCAACAACAGATAACATCCAGTTTAGAAAGGGGCCACTGTTCCAGACGTGCCTCCTCTTCTTTACATCAAGAGTAACTAAAGGAGCCAATAACTCCCAAGACAGACCTGCAGAAGAATTACCAACTCCAAAGGACAGTGGAAAGCAAATGCCAGGAATAGGGCAATGGGACGGCGGGGCTTTGGGACCCATAAACCCATGCAGAGCTCCAGCGGGCAGCCCCCTCTGTCGAGACTTACATTGGTTACTTCATTAATTTATCACAGTGTGCTAATCAAACGCACCAGCACTATGTTGCTAACTCACAGGTGGGGCCTGAAGATCTCCTGCTATTGCAACTGACCTCCAGAAAATAGAGATCTGTTCCCCTGGAGAAAATGGCTGCTCTGAGAGGGTGGAGTCTATGGTATCACAACCCCACTAAGCTCCCTCCCCTCTCTTCCCTGAACTCTGCCCTGCTCAGGCTCCACCCCCAAAACCTCCAGGTATGTCGCCACCCAGACTGGAAAACATAGGAAGAGTTTCCACAACCAGGTCAAACTTAACATCTCACACAGTCTCCTGCCCACTCCATCTTTGCATAAATTTGGCTGTGTTCTCTTAAAGAGATCAAGTTCCAGAATTTTGTTTTCTAACAATGAGGAACACGCTACAGACTAAAATTGTTAATTGCTGGCATCTTTGAAATGCATGTGGGCTATGAGAAAGCCAGAGACTCTTAGGTCCTTCTGAGAAAGGTCATTTTGAAGATGCTTATCCTAAGAACTCAGCCTGAAAACAATGAACCTTTTAAATTAGTATAGCTTGGTCACTGTAGCTTTATTTTGTTTTTTTAACCAAGAGCATCTTTAGGAGGGTGCAAATGGAAACAAAGGGACACCAAGAGGAGAGGCTACTCAGTCCTTCTTTTCTTGCCATTCTTTCTGCTCAAAATCTTTTCCAACCGCTTTTCTCCTTACAGGGGGAATGAGACAGGTGCTCATTTCTTTACCTTCACCGGGTGGTTCAAGGGCCATTAATGAGCATAAAAATGGTCAGAAGGAGAAGGGCTAAATATTTTTTGTATTTTCTTTATGTGTGAGTGTGTGTGCACCTGGAAGTCACGTTGACTGACCCCTACTGGGGACCTGGAGAATATTCAGAGAAGTGGTTGAATAAAGCCTGCCCCTGTCCTCCCAACTGCTGGTATTCCAAGGAGTTCTCCCATCCAAGTACTTGCCAGAGTTGACCCTGCTTAGCTGCCGAGATCTGATGAGTTTGGGCTTACTTCATCTATCCAGGGCAGGGCAGGAGAAGAGCCTAGGGACCCTTCCCCCACTTTTCCACAGCTTCAATTTGCAGCCTCCCAAGAAAGCTTTTCAATTTTTTAAAAAAAAGGTTGGGCAAAATCACATGTGGTTGTATTTAGTAGGTTGGATTCAACCACCTTTTCCGCTCAAACTCAGGGACTCTCCCTCCTTGCTACAGCCGCTGGCCCACACAGCCACGGCAGAGTCAGGCTGCCTGATCCCTGGAATGGCATTTGAGGGGGGGGGTTTTCCAAATGGGATCTTTCCCTTCAGCACCTTTCCTGGTTCCTGCCAAGCGTCTTTACAAAGTGGGTGGAGCCAGGGAGGGCTTTTGCCCAGCAGGGTTTCTGACTGGCCGTTGGAGAGTTGATTGGCTGTGCAGATCTTTCAAAAAGTTGCTGCTTCAGCAGCACTCACCGGCACAGCACAAGGAGCGTCACTGTGTGACGGAAGGGGAGCTTCTTTTTGAATTGTTAGCAAAGATGGTTGGATCCAGCACAATGTCCCATTTCAGCAAGGGTGCCAGCTCTGGAATTTCATGGCGTTTTGGGGTGGAGCCTGGGAAGAATGAAGTTTGGGGAGGGGAGGGATCTCGGCAGGGAATAATGCCACAGAGTCCCCCTTCCAAAGCAGCCATTTTCTCCTGGGGAACTGATCTTGGTCATCTGGAGATCCACTGTAATAGAGGGAGATCTCCAGACCATACCTGGAGGTTGGTACTCTGTTTCAGTCTAACATTTAAAATGTTGCTAAAATACAGGAGTCCGTGGAACAGTGAAACAGCATGATCTTTATTGCTGGTCCGGATGAAGCATACAACCCAGGGCTCGAAGCCCTCCTTTTATGCTGGTCAGGGACAATCCCCTGACCTCACCCAACTGGCCTGATAGGCTATTAGAAGTCTATTTACATTTCATAGGTTCCCTGGGAGAAACCTAGGTACAGGATTGGTGGCCGGTTTGAATCCACCTGGCCTTTGTTCTACCTGGCTGAAGCTCAGGTAGTTTCTTGGCCATGTGCTCTGGCCATGCTCTGGCCATGTGCTCTGGCCATGCGGTCGCAATGAAGGGAGCACATGGCGACCGCATGGTCAATACATAACACCCCTCCCCCATAGTCCAGAACCCCTCTGCACACATAGTCTTTGAGATAGTCCGGGCGTCTGCGCTCACGTCCAGAGCGCCGGGGGGTTGTAAGGCGGGGCATGTTGCTTGTGTCGGCAGGTTGCAGTGTGGGTAGTTGTTCTGCTGGCGGGGCCTGTCTGCTCGGGGGTCGTTCAGGTGTGGATGGTGCGACTGCTTCGTCCGCAGGCAGGAGCGGCATCTCCGCAGTCTCCGGATCAGGGTCTGGCGCTGCTTCTGGAGTCGTGTCGATGTCACGGTCTGTTGGTGCAGGGAGTTCGGGGGCCTGGGTATCATCGTGGTTCTGGGTACGGCGTCGAATCTGGTCAATGTGCCGTTTCCAGACTACGCCATCTTCCGTAAGGACCTCGTAGGAATAAGGCCCTGTGACTCGGACGATCCTCGCGGGGAGCCATGTCGGACCCCGCGCGAAGTTCTTTGCATATACGGGGTCTTCGGGAGCGAATCCTCGGGCAGCTGGCCGGTCTTCCGTTGTCGGGTTCCCCTCGATTGCTCGGTCGGGATGTAGGCGGTCCAGTACGGTTCCCAGTCGTCTTCCCCTCAGAAGTTCAGCTGGCCGGTGCCCGGTCCCTGAGTGGGGTGTGTTCCGTTGGCAGAACAGGAACTTGTACAGCTGCTCTTCCCAGTCGCCGTGCTCCATCTTCTTTAACGCGTCCTTCGTTGTCCTCACCATGCGCTCGGCCTGGCCGTTGGTTGCAGGGTGGAACGGAGCGGAGCGGATGTGGCGCAGACCGCAGGCTTCCACGAACCGTTGAAACTCACCGGAGGTGAAGGCAGTCCCGTTGTCGGTCACGAGAGTTTCTGGCATTCCGTGTGTCGCGAAGATCGGCCAGAGACTTCTTAAGGCAGCGTTGGTGGAGGTCGAAGCTACCGGCACTACCTCAAGCCACTTGCTGTAGCTGTCAACAACGATAAGAAACAACCGGCCCTGGACCGGTCCCGCGAAGTCTAGGTGCAGGCGGGACCAGGGCTTGTTAGTAGATTCCCAGGATCGGACAGGAGCGTGTGGCGGATCTGGCCGCGACTCCTGGCATTTGGCACACTTCTGGACCCGCCCCTCAATGTCTTTGTCCAGGCCTGGCCACCATACGTAACTCCGGGCCAGACCTTTCATGCGCACAATTCCTGGGTGAGCCTCGTGTAGGGCCTCTAGCACTCGGGGCCGCAGGAGCCCGGGGATCACCACTCGAGATCCCCATAGCAGGCATCCCTTGTGGGCCGATAGTTCGTGCCTGCGTGCCGTGAAAGCGGCGAAATCTGGTCCCGGTTTTTCTGGCCACCCCCTTCCCACCCAGTCCGAGACACGGGAAAGGATGCGGTCCCGCCACGTGCGACGGGCCACATCCGATACCTGTACGGGGCGCTCCGGTAGGTCCTCTAGGAGCACGACATGGAAAGCGGGAGCCGGATCAGGGTCGCAGGACGGGAGGGGAAGATGGCTGAGGGCGTCTGCATGACCCATCGCCTTCCCCGGGCGATGTACCAATTCGTAGGAGTAGCCTGACAAAAAAATTGACCACCGCAGGACCCGCGGGGACAGCATGTGAGGGGTCTGCCTGTGGGGGGCAAGGAGACCCAGCAGCGGCTTGTGATCTGTGGCCACGGTGAACGACCGCCCGTACAGATAGTCATGGAATTTCCTGATGCCGGCTACGATCACTAGAGCCTCTTTGTCGATCTGGGCGTAGTTCTGTTCCGCCGACGACAGGGTCCTGGAGTAGTAGGCAACCGGAACCTCCTTCCCGTTGGATAGCTGGTGCCCCAAGACCGCCCCAACGCCATAGGGGGACGCGTCGCAGGCCAGGATGACAGGGAGCCTCTCATCAAAATGCGCCAGGACCGCATTCGAAACTAACAGGTCCTTGACGGCCCGGAAGGCCGCATCGTGCTTGGGGCCCCAGGCCCAAGCTGCTCCCTTGTCCAGGAGACGATGCAGGGGTTCGGCGACTGCCGCCTTGTGCGGAAGGAAGGCGTGGTAGAAGTTCACAAGTCCCAAGAACGCCTGGAGTTCCGCCTTTGAGGACGGGCAGGGTGCACCTGTAATCGCCGCTACCTTCTCCTTTGTAGGGTGAATGCCGTCCGCGGAGACTTGGAACCCCAAGAAGGTCACCGAGGAGACTCCCAGGGTGCACTTGTCTTTTCGAACCTTGAGACCCACGTCCTGGAACCTTCACAGCACCATCCGGAGGCGAGCTGCGAATGTGTCGGCGTCCGGGGCGGCGATGAGGACGTCGTCGAAGAACGGCTTCACTCCTGGAACATCTTTTAGGAGAGAATCCATTAGATTTTGAAAGATTCCGGGTGCTACACTGACCCCAAATTGGAGGCGTTTTACCTTGAACGCTCCCTTGTGAGTCACAATCGTTTGTGCCTCGGCCGTTGCTTCGTCTACGGGAAGCTGCTGATAGGCTTGGGCCAAGTCTAATTTTCCAAATATTTTGGCGCCTGCGAGGGAGGCCAGAACATGGCTGACCACCGGCACTGGGTACGCGTGGTCCTGTAATGCCTTATTAATTGTACATTTGTAATCTGCACAGATGCGGACTTCCCCGTTAGCTTTGAGGGGGGTCACAATGGGAGTCTCCCACTTGGCGTGGGAGACCGGCTCGAGCACCCCTTATGCCACGAGCTTTTCCAGCTCCACCTCCACTTTGGGCTGGAAAGCGAGCGGTGGCCGTCAGACGGCCACGCAGATGGGCCGGACTGCCGGGTCCAGGTTGAAGGAAACCGGGGGTCCTTTGTAGCAGCCCAATGAGCCGTCAAAAATGGCGGGGAATTCCTCGCAGATGGCCGAAAAGTTGGTGGAGCCCACACGGTGTATTCCTGTCCACTGCACTCCGAGCGGCTTGAACCAGGCGCGACCTAGGAGACTGGTTAGATTGCGCTCCACCACGAGAAGGTCTAGCAGGCCGTTAAAGGCATGGTACTGGACCCGGACCCTGGCTAGCCCCTTAATAGCCACAGGGTTTTTCTGGAAGTCCCGGAGGACCAACCCGGCTGGCAGCCGCAGCCAGCGTGCCCCCTTCGGGCAGAGGCGGCGGAACGTAGCTGCGGACACAATTGAATATGCTGACCCTGAGTCCAGTTCCATGGAGCAAGGAACTCCCTCTATTCGGAGAGACACGGAAATCGCGCCCGGAATGGGCTGGGGCAAGTTCATTACCGTAGCCGTGGGAACAACACTACCCACTTCTTCGAAGTTCGCTGCTGGGGCACGGTGGCTGTTCCTCCGGCGGCAGGCCCGGGCGAGATGTCCTGCTTTCCCGCAGGCATGGCAGATGGCATCACGGAAGCGGCATGTCCGTCTGTTGTGGGGGTCCCCGCAGCTGGCACATATTGGGGCCTGCCTGTTGAGGGAAGCAGAAGAGGGAACAGAGACAGATGCTGGGCGCCGGCCCTTGGGCCTGGGGACGCCGGGCTCACCCTTCTTCGAGCGTGGTTGCATCCGGTGGACGTCCTCTTCTTCGCTTGAGTCGGGTTCGGGAGGAGCCGCCTGGTGGACTTTGGTAGCTGCCTTGTCCTTTTGCATTGTCTCGAAGGCTGCTGCCATTTGGAGCATCTTTTCCAAGGTAGCTTCCGGCATTGCAATGAGGCGCCGGCGGAGCTTGGCTTCCCGGACCCCTCCCATGAAGGCGGTCTCCACGTGGTCATCCACATGGCAGAATTCGCAGCCCATGGCTAGTTGACGGAGTTCAGCCAGGAAAGTGGCGGCTGACTCCCCCGGCTGCTGCTGGCGCTGTATGAACTCCCAGCGCCTGGCCAGTTTTGATGGCTTTGGGGGGAAGTAATCGCCGAGGGTCTTGGTGAGCACGTCGTAAGACACCTCGGTGGGGTCTTGCGGGGCTAGTAGGTTCTGGGCCACCCGCATGACCTCCACCCCTCCGGAACTCAAGAGCCAGGCGCTCTTCAGGTCTGCATCTGTGATTCCGCGGACCTTAAAGGCGCAACCCAGCGTCTTGAGCCAGGACTCCCACGTCTCGGGGCGAGACGTATCGAAAGGGGTAATTGGTCCCGGAGCGTTTGCCATATTTACCAGAGCAGGAGCGGCGGCGGCTCTTTGAGCGATGTCCTCATGTCTTGCGGCGGTGCCGGGGAGCGCTGAGGCTCGGCGCTGGCTAGTGCCGAAGGATTGGGCTCAGAGCGGCTTGTGGTGAGCGCTGGAGCTCGGAGATGCCTGCGGCTGGCGGGACGGAGCTCGCTGTGCTGCTGTGGTTGGCTGAAGAGTCACTCATCGGGATCCCATCCTCGTCGCCACTGATAAGTATTGGAGTCGGGAGTCCGTGGAACAGTGAAACAGCATGATCTTTATTGCTGGTCCGGATGAAGCATACAATGCAGGGCTCGAAGCCCTCCTTTTATGCTGGTCAGGGACAATCCCCTGACCTCACCCAACTGGCCTGATAGGCTATTAGAAGTCTATTTACATTTCATAGGTTCCCTGGGAGAAACCTAGGTACAGGATTGGTGGCCGGTTTGAATCCACCTGGCCTTTGTTCTACCTGGCTGAAGCTCAGGTAGTTTCTTGGCCATGTGCTCTGGCCATGCTCTGGCCATGTGCTCTGGCCATGCGGTCGCAATGAAGGGAGCACATGGCGACCGCATGGTCAATACATAACACCCTGAATGGTCAAGATGGTTCCCCCCCTTCCCCTTTCAGCCTCTCTGAAGCAAAAGAGAACTGAGTGCTTGTTATTCATATCTTTGAGAAAGGAGAAAAGCATCAGAACCACGCTTTGTATTATGACATAAATCTGTGCACACAACCCTGCCTGCTCAGAAGGTTAGGCATAATCAGCCTGGCCTGTTATTTGGTTTGTATACTCAGAATGTTACAAAACTGTGCATTCCGAGAACGCTTTCAAGAGGATCATCCCAGCTGAAACACCTAGAGGAACACAAACAATCTTGCCTCTCTTTTTTCCTGAGAAAGAAATAGCGGTCTTGTACAGCCAAATCTTTAAAGATTTCTTGTAAGATTTATATGGCAGAAAAAAAGCTCTCGGAGGCAAATCAATATAACTAAGTACAGCGCTCTGTTACAATCACAGACACTGATCAAGAAAAGTGGCTGCGTCGCCACCGGCCCTGTCATTTTCTTTTTATGGTCGGGTAGAGTTGCCAAACCATGCCTTCAAAGATAACATGATGAACAGAAGCAATAAGGCACAATGGACCCCCAACGATATTGACAATGCTACCAAAGTTTGCCTTTATTTGGCTTGGGATATGAACTTCCCAGCTTGTAATGAGAAATTGGGGGGGGGGATTCAGAACAGTGTCGTTCAGAAACAGAACCCCCTTTCAACTTGTAGATGACCAGATGGGGAGACCAGGTCGAAGCTCTCCAAAACGTTGAGTCTGACTTAGGGTTGCCAGCTCTGAGATGGGAAATGCCCGGAGATTTGGGAGTGGAGCTTGGGGGAGCTGGGTTCGGGGAGGGGAGGGACCTTTACTGGGGAATAATGTCATACAGGTCACCTTCCAAAGCAGCTTTTTTCTCTGCGGAACTGATCTCTGTAGTATGGAAATCAGTTGTAATTCCAGGAGATCTCCAGGTCTTACCTGGCTGCTGGTGGGGGGGGGGGGTCCCTCTCTGTGTCCTGGAGTTCTTGGCGCATGTGCAAAGTGGATGTGCCACGATGGTGTCACCCGGAAGTGACATCATCACGCAGGGCACATTGCGGGGAGACACTCTAGTGTTTGAGGAAAAACTCTGTGGTAACCATAGAGGTTTTTTTCAAATGCTAGAGCGTACCCTCCACAATGTGCCCTGTACAGTGACATCACATCTGGGTGATGTCATTACACCAGGCGTGTTGGTGTAGATGGGGCTCTTTGGGGGCAGGATTACCCCACAGATTGGCTGGGTGGTGGCAGATTGGGGCCCCCGAAAGCAGATAAATTCCCACCCCTGTCGGGGGAATGGCAACCCTATGGTGGATGGCAACCCTAAATTGTTTTCCATGGTGCCAGTCACTGCTCTCGGTACCAGTTTGGTGTAGTGGTGAAGTGCGCAGACTCTAATCTGGGCAAACGGGGTTTGATTCCCCACTCCTCCACTTGTACCTCCTGGATGACCTTGGGCAAGCCATAGTTCTGGAACAGCTGTTCTTGAAAGAGCAGTTTCTGTCAGAGCTCTCCCAGCCCCACCTACCTCCCAGGGTGTCTGTTGTGGGGAGGGGAAGGGAAAGGAGATTGTAGGCCACTCTGAGACTCCAAGCGAAGGGTGGGGTATAAATCCAGTCTCCTCCTCTTCTTCTTCTTTGAAAAAAGGATGTTGGTACTCATATATATGAGGCTGCATTGATTTCCACCAGTTCTCCCTTTAGGTGCCAGTGCGCAGTATCAGTGAGTACTGCCACACAAAAAGTACTGGTGCCAGTACTCTTGACCACCACAAGACAGTCCTTCATGTCACTGATCTCCCACTCCCCAAACACTTATTCTTTAAGGTTACCAATCTCCAGGTGGAGCCTGGAGTTCTCCCAGCGTTACAAGAGATCTCCAGACTACAAGACCCAGTGTCCCTGGAGAAAACAGCAGCTTCAAAGGGCAGACTCTACGGTATCACGTTCCCATTGAGCCCTCTCATTCCCCAAATCTGCCTTCTCTAAGTACCATCCCCAAATCTCCAGGAAATTTCCCAAAGTGAAGTTGGCAACCCTACTTACTAGGGTTGCCAGTGCTGGGTTGGGGAATACCTGGAGATTGGGGAAGGGAACCTGAGATGGGTGGGGCTTGGGGGAGGGAGGGACTTCAATGGGGTATAATGCCATAGCATATAAGCAGGCCGTTTTTTCTGGATGAACTGATCTCCATCACCTGGAGATCAGTTGTAATCCCAGGAGATCTCCAGCTACCACCTGGAGGTTGGCAGCCCTAAGCAGCACCACCACAACTATTGCCACAGAGACCCAGTGAGTCCACAACAGACTGTGTGGAAAATTTTCAGAAGACCTCAGAGGGATTGTAAAAGACTCTGATCGCCTCTTTGGTTCCAACATTTTGTTCTCTAGATTTGCCTTTTGTACTTGTGTGTCCTGCTTTGATTTCCCCATCCCTCTTTGCTGAATTAAACCCTACTTATAGAACCATAGAATCATACAGTTGGAAGGAGTCTCCAGGGTCATCTTGTTAGCTGAATTGCTTTAATTTACGTTCAGCAATTGGCGAAATAACGGGTTCTTGCTAACTATACCAAGGTCCCGCCCCTTCCAGGAGTTCTCAGAAAACAAGCTCGGAGGCTGAGTGGTTTCTTTGAATGATGTTTACTATAAGATGTTGATCAAGCATACAAGGAATAATAATATAGCATACAAGGAATAATAATAAAACCACACACACACAAGATCTAAAGAAATCAGACAGAAAATAGCACTGTTGCATGAGCAGGAATATCGTTGAGGGGGAGTACGTTACCTGTCTTGATGATGGGTGGTTCACTTCCATGAGAAGAATGAGGGAGGGATAAATGAGAAAAATAGGGGGAACGAGATCTGAACCTGCAGATACCCGCTCCTGTCCTGGCTGCGCAAACCAGGGATTAAAGATGGAGGCAAGTTGTTGGGTACAGGAAGCTGGACGTGAGAGGTTGGTAAGAAGATAGGGGTCGAAGGTGGCTAAGCAATGTGTTTCTGTTGTGCAAGATCTTTTATCAGGTGGCATTGGGGCAGGCTGCGCTGACCACATCCCATTGTCACACCCACTAGGTTGTCCGTCCTTACTAGTCTTACTATTGGTCAGTGTCATAGTGAGGAGGGGGCAGGAAGGAGTGGACAATATTGCAAATCTAGGTGCTAATCAGGATCTAACACCTGGGCCAACTGGTCGGTCTTCTTGGTGCCAATCTCTGGTCTCGTGATGGCATTGGCCAGGTCACTTGATGGTCGGCGATTAGTTGCTGAGCAACCTAATCTCTTACTGAAACTTTGGGGGCAGGTGTGAAGAGGCCAGCGTAAAGGAGAAAAGGACCCTTTGAAATGGAGTCTTGGTCTCCCTGTTGGTGGGAACATGTGAAGTAGATGTAAGAGCTCTTTGATATGGAATTCTGGTTTCCGTGCAAGTGTGAACTCTGAAGGAAGTCTCCTGCTGTGGGCTGGAGCCTCTCATAGCAATAGAGAGCGCCTTTGCCTTAGGCAGAAAGCCAACCCCAAAGGTCAGACTTATGATTTTAAAATTCATAAGAGCATATAAAATGCCTTGCTGGCTTACAATCTAGTCCAACCCCCTGCACAATGCAGGAAATTCACAAATACTCCCCCCACACCCCCAGTGACCCCTGTTCCACGCCCAGAAAATGACAAAAAAAAACAAAACTCCAGGATCTCCAGTCAAACTGGCCTAGAGAAAAATGGCTTCCTGACCCCAAAGTAGCAATTAGCATTTCCCTGGGTGTGTAAGAAAGGGCCACGAGAACTAAGCACTGATGCAACTCTTCCTGTCTTCCCTTCTCATGATCTGCCTAAATTCACACAATCAGCATTGCTGTCAGATGGCCATCTAGCCTCTGTTTGAAAACCTCCAAAGAAGGAGAGCCCACCACCTCCTGAGGAAGCCTGTTCCACTGAGGAACCGCTCTGTCAGGATGTTCTTCCTAACGTTTAGCCGAAAACTCTTCTGATTTAATTTCAACCCATTGATTCTGGTCCGACCTTCTGGGGCAACAGAAAACAACTCTGCACCATCCTCTCTATGACAGCCCTTCAAGTACTTGAAGATGCTTATCATATCACCTCTCAGTCATCTTCTCCCCCGGCTAAACATACCCAGCTCCTTCAACCTTTCCTCATAGGCCTTGGTCGCCAAGAATTATCAATTCTACTCATAAATGTTTAAAGGTGATTGAAGGGCCTGGGAATTTTCTTCTTCTTCTTTTTAGTTGCCTATTAGCCCCCCGCCCCCCATGGGCTGGAGGCAGCACTACTTTTTTTGTCATCCTCCCCCCCCCCTTAGCAAACCCAGGTCCCATAATTTCTTTCCTCACCTGTAGTTGGTGTGAGAATCTGGGGTCATGTGTAAAAGGAGATTTTTCTTTACATGGGCAAGCCCACCTTCCATCTTTTATCACAGCCAATGAGGTGTAGAGTGTTGGAGACCCATGTTCAAATTCCCATTCTGACATGTCAGCTGCTTTAGTGACCCTGGGCCACTCACTGTTAGCATCACCTGCCTCACAGGGTGGTTGCTAGGAATTATTATATTCTTTATTTATAATTTTTCTAACATAAAACATAAAACCATAAGCTGTTAATATACACATAGTAGGAGCATCCTCGAAAAATAAATCATATTCAACATTCTGTTACTCATTACATCTTTGTTTCATCCATTTATACAACTTATTCCAAATTACCTCGCATGTACCATCTTTTTTACCTTTTAACACTGTTGCCAATTTGTCCATTTCGGCGACTTCTAGCAGTTTCTGCAGAAATTCCTGCCTATCTGGGTTTTTTTCTATCTTCCAGTATCCGGCATAAAGAATTCTGGCAGCTGTAATACCATGCAATATCAAATATCAATCCTCTTTTTTATATACATCGGGGATTATATTCAGGAGAAATATTTCCGGTTTAAATGACATTTTAATTCCAATTACTTCTTGAAGTATTTTCTTAACCATTAGCCAATAATTATTTGCTTTCCCACAAAGCCACCATAGATGGAAATAAGTGCCAGAGTTCTTCTTACATTTCCAACAAATGTTAAGTATAGTTGGGGAATATTTTGATAACCTCTCTGGAAATAAACGCCATTTATAAAATATTTTATACATGTTTTCCTTGTATGGTGAGGCTTTGGTAATTTTTGTATTTGTTTTCCATACTTTAAACCAATTTTCCAATTCAATATTGTGACCTAGATCTCTCGCCCTTGATATCATGGCCGGTTTAACAAGTTCATCTTGCATCTTATAATCTAACAGATATCCATAAAGTTTCTTTATAAATTTCGTGTCAGAACTCAACCACACCTTATCTAAATCAATGGGTTCTCTATAGAATCCTTCTATTTCATCGGTCTTAAGGGTGATTTTACATGTGCATTTTTGTAACAGCTTCATTCCAGCACTCCCTGCACCAGTAACACATTGGTGTCAAAGCTGTTGTAGGGGAATGCCCACATCTGACTGAACTGGAGTGAAAAGGGCCATTCTTTTGAAGTGCTGTTAAGAACAGGATTTGTTTACAGAGGTGTGAAGCCAGCTTGAGAGCTAGAGAGCAATTAGCAGATATGGACAGTTGGGAAGGAATGCAGATTCACACTTGAAAGAGATGTGGGCGAGTTTTTTTGGAAGTAGAATGATTCCAGCAGGAAAGGCAAATGTAAAACCAGCCTTAATCTAGATTGCAGTTGTATCTTTTCCCACCAGGATAGTAGAAGAAGAAGAGATTGGATTTATATCCTGCCCTTCACTCACTTGGAGTCTCAGAGCAGCTTACAAACTCCTTTCTGTTCCCCTCCCCACAACAGACACCCTGTGAGGTAGGTGGGGCTGAGAGAGCTCTTTTCCAAGCTGTTCTTGAGAGAACAGCTGGTACAGAGCTATGGCTTGCCCACGGTCATCCAGCCAGGTGCAAGTGGAGGAATGGGGAATCAAACCCGGTTCTCCCAGAGTAGAGTCCGTGCACTTAACCACTACACCAAACTGGCACCATTAATAGTACAATACTCTGCTTTTCTAACAATTCTAAGGATTTTAATTTGGTGTCTGAGTCGAGTAAGTCCTGATAACTACTCTTCTTCTCTTTCATAATAAGTGTGGGTTTTATAAAGGCCTCAAGGGGTGACACCCATGTTGAAATTTTTAAAGGAAATGTATGTTTAACTTCTTCCCAAATTTTAAATAAGGAGCCTCTAATCAAATGGTGTTTAAAGTGAGCTCTATCCTGTCCATACCAGACGAAGGCATGCCACCCCATAGGGAGGTCATGGCCTTCCAAATTCAGCAATCTTGCATTATTTAAATTAGTCCAGTCCTTTAACCATACCATCGCTGAGGCCTTATAATACAAATACCAATCAGACAAGCCAAAACCACCTTTTTCACATCTATCCTGTAAATCCTTAAGCCTAATTCTTGGTTTCTTGTATTGCCAAATAAAACCCAAAATAATTTTTCAACAAACTACTACTTCAGGATGCAGGTGAGTGACTGTGTGTTTCTCAAATTTCCTAGCTGAATAATTCCCTCTAAGTGAAAAACTACCACAGCATGCAAAAGACTATAACAGAACCTTTGTCTCTCCAGTCTGATAATTTTCAACTTGTGGGGAAGTTTTTCTAGGGATGAGCATCAGGCGCATGACACCCCCCAACACCACCACTTCCCCAAACCCATTTGACCACCTCAGAATTCTACCACGGCATTCAGTTGCATGTATAGACTAGGACAGTCTTCTCATTGTTCTCCTCCAGTGTGCCCCAAAACAACTCCTCCAGCATAGGCTTGCCAGCTTGCATGTGGTAGCTGGAGATCTCCTGGAATTACAACTGATTTCCAGAGATCAATTCCCCTGGAGCAAATGGCTGCTTTGGAGGATGGACTCCATGGCATGGTACCCTGGTGAGGCCCCTCCCCTTCCCAAACCCTCCCTTCCCCAGGCTCCACCCCTAAATCTCCAGGTATTTCCCATTCAGGAGCTAGCAACCTTACCTGACACCAAGACAATACACAAAGCTACTCCCTGTCAGTTAGCACTGCCAATGATTCCTGTTGCCTGTTATTGCCAACGGTCCTGTTACATTCATGTCTATTATCACTGCCAATGGTTTCTATTGCCTATTCTAATGTTCACTTCACATTGCTGTTGTTTTGAGTTCCATTGTTATTCCTCTAGGACCCGGATGGGAGATAGCATCAGTCATCTGACTCTCACCGCAGGAATGAGTTCCTTGATCGCTCTGCGCATGCTTGCTGCTTATTAGCTTTCTTTCACCTTATCTCTCTCTTTCACTTCTGGCTAGCTCACGGCCTTGAGCTGGAATCCTCCTGCTACATGTTATATTATTCACAGGTGCATATTACTCCTTTGCTGAATTTTATCCTTGAGAACATCCGCCCAGCGAATCCTAAAAGTGTCTGTGCTTGAGAACCTAATTTACCGCACTTTCCTTGGGAACAGTGGGCCAGTATATTTGGGCGCCAATAATTCTCTCAACTGATTGGTGGAAGGCGAGGGGGGCTTATTTCATATCAAGTATAATTGTAGTAGTATTACTATGCCTGGGCATTACTAACAGAAGAAGTGCATTTGACCAACAAGACCTTTTCTGCAAATAAAGGACTTTCTGTTTAAGGAGACCTGTTGTGGACTACATCTGTTGGCAGAATCTCACACTCCCCTCCCAAGTATTTAAATCTCTGAGAACGGTGGGGGATGAGATGTGTGGATAAAAGCCAACAGCTGGCTTGAAATAAGTTATTGTGTCAAAAATGTAGTAGAAAACATGCCTTCATAGTCCTGGGATATGCATGCATATGAATATTATGCACAGAAAGAAATAATGGATCACAGGAGAAAAGTCGGAGAGCAAAAGAAGTTTTGTAATGCGAAAAAGGGTAGAGTCATGAGGGATAGGATCATAGCTCAGAAGCATCTTCAAGGTAATATTAGAAAGGAAAGAAGAAAACTTATTCAGACTTGGAGGAGGAAGCAACAAGGAGCAGCGGCTTTAAAGCCGAGGAAGGAAAGGGTTAGGCTAAACATGGGCACGGAACAAAGAATAATGAGAAGACTGGAATAGGTTCTGAGGTAGCAGAGGCACCATTAAGGCAAATATCAACAAATGCAGCCTCGTTAGCTAGACGCTAATGGGAATGACAGACTGAATCATCTCATAACATTCAGGCGCTCTTGACAGTCATTCCCCCCTTCCATGGCTCACATATGGACAAATCTTTACTGCAGTGCAGTGGTTACGTAACCTGAGCCAAGTGAGGAGAAGGTAGGTGGGACGTTCTTCAACCAGAAGGAGAAGGCTTAACAAATCTGGGGCCCAATGTCAGCTAATGCTGCCATCCCCCCGGATGGGAGGTGGCTTCCTCTTACTGGGCCCCCTCTCTTGGAATGTGCTCACTGTTCTCAGACTGTTCTCAGGCTAGAAGCTCCCTTATCGCCTCCCTCGCCTCCCCGACCTTGAGTGCCTAGCTCCCAGCCGTTTCTTCCTTTCAGGAGCAAACTGTAACTTTCCCACTTTTACTATAGGAACAAGTGGCCAGTATATTTCAGGCGCCATTTTATCTCTATATGATTGGAGCAGCCATTATGAACTAACCTTTGAATACTGTATATCAGTCCTGCCTGTATGAATGCCTAGCATTACCAACACAAGAAGTGTAAGTGACCAACAAGACCTGTTTAGCAATAAAAGGACTTTCTGGTTAAGAACACCTGTTGCTGTCTGCATCTTTTGGGACAATCTCACAGAGTGTTAGTAATGCTTTTTATTAACTCAGGACTTGCGAGCCATATCCTACCACGGGTGACAGTGGAGAGCCCCCGAGAACCACTGAGTCGGAGATGCTGACTTCTACGGGCGAGGAGCCAATCCTGATTACAACTTCAAGTTGGGTTAATCCACGACGATGACGAAATGGGTCCTAATCATGGTCCCAGTTTGGGATGCAAACTGTGGAAACCTGGTCACCTCGGAGGGGCTCTGGAATGATCCCTGGAGCTGGACCCAATACCAAAGCTGTTGTATGACCATGGGAATCTACCCAATATGACAATTCACCAAATGCTGCAATGAGAGGTGACAGCAATAATCACAGATTTACCCGCTGTCATCGCACAAGTTCTCCAAGGGGTGTAAGGGCAAGGCGCAGGCAGTGCCAGAGCTGGTGCGGGGGCTAGTGATGGGGCAGGAGGTGCTGGAGGAGTCCCTCAACCCCAGCAACTGCCTGGTGGGCAACCTGCAGCTCCCAGAGACGGACCCCTCATACCAGCTGCTCCGGGGCCAGCAAAAGAGCATCACCCTGTACCTCAAGAGCTGATGGAAGCTACATTCGATGGTAACCCAACTAAACTGCAGTTCTTCACCATTGAAGCCATCTGGTGCCTACAGAATTGGGGCCACTTGTTTGCCACAGAACGGGATCGGGTTGGCTATATCAGATCGAGGTTGTGAGAGGAGGCAGCAGACTGGTATGTGAGCCTCCATAACCCGCCTGGTCCAGAATTGGACAGCATTGAGGGCTTTATGTGGGCCCTATGCCACCAGTACAAGGACCCGATGAGCGAGGAGAAGGCACGCAACAAGATCCAGACCTTAACACAGGGCAAAACGTTGGTGCGGGAGTATACAGCAACTTTCAAGCATTTTGCTGCAAGGATCTGAGGTTCGCCCGAACTGTGCTTGTGGAGCAGTACCGGCAGGGGTTGAATCTGGATTTATATGAGACTATTTTGAGAAACATCAACCCTGGCAGGTTGGATCAGAGCAGTGGAGGAAGCTGAAGGGCACTTCACTCTTATTCATATGTGCACACCACCTGCAACTCAGAAAGTGGCTGCTCACCCCGGTACCCTGTACAAGCCCAAGCTAAAACTGCCACTGAAAGACATCCGAGATCTGCGAATGAAACAGAGCCTTTGCATGAGGTGTGGGGAATCAGGGCACTATGCCTCTTTGTGTCCCACATATACCCCAAAGCTGGTGCCATCTACTTCAACACACTCTGTGAGTCACGAGGGGCCCGCACGCTCTCAAGCCACGAGCCCTACAACTGGAAGTGCTTCCTGAACCGGAGCCGGAGAGAGTAGCCATGGTGGAACTGAATAAGCTGTCGGGAAACGACCAGGACCTGCTCTAAGTGGCATGACACAGCAGGTCCCTTCTCCAGCAGCGCCAAAAGTGGTGAGCTCATCCGCCCCCCTTCTTTACATGATAATGACTATAGTAAACCCAAAGTTGGGCACCCAAGTATGGGTATGAGCCCTTATTGACTTGGGGTGTGTGAGAGTCTTAATCAGCCCCATAGTGGTGGATGGGTTTGGGGTAGGAGTTAATTCATTGGAGGAGCCCTTACGATTTACACAAATGGATTGCTCCAAAATGAAGGAGCCCTGTGCCTTTGAGACTGAACCTCTAATTATTGGCACAGGGGAACATTGGGAGAAAAAGGCTTTCATTTTCACTCCTCATGCCCAATTTCCCATGGTATTGGGGAGCCCATGGCTTGGAACCCACGATCCCTACATAAAGTGGAGTGAAGGAAGGATTAAATGGGTCTCCCCTCAGTGCAAGAAGCATCTATGGCAAACTCCTTGGGGCCCCATGCCGTGGCAAGAACACATTTGTCTTGCGCATTAGGAACTTTTATCGATACCTGCCACTTACAGCGATTTAGCGGAGGTGTTCGGCAAGACAGAGGCGGATGAACTACCTCCCCATCGGAATACTGCCTGTGCTATTGAATTGTTACCAGGGCATAAACTTCCAAAAGGGAAATTGTACTTCATGAGCCCAGCTGAGTGAACTGAGCTGTGCAAGTTTATTGACAAGAACCTGGCATGAGGCTTTATTAGACCGGCCACTTCCCCTTTTGCTGCCCCCCATGCTTTTCCGAAAAAGGACAGGAGTCTAAGACTATGTACGGATTACAGAGGATTGAATGCGGTGTCCACCTCCAATGCATACCCACTGCCCCTCATTAAAGACCTCTTAACTGAGGTGTCTAAAGGAAAAAACTTTTCTAAACTTAAGCTCTGCAATGCCTATTTTCAGGTGCGCATCTGAGAGGGAGAAGAACATAAAATAGCATTTAACACCCCCCTGGGGCAGTTTGAATACCTAGTTATGCTGTTCAGCCTTCAAGGGGCTCCTGGAGTCTTTATGAATTTAATAAATGAAGTGTTACATAAACATCTTTTTCAGGGGGCCCTATGCTATCTGGATGATATCCTTTTGTACTCCCCCGATAAAGCTTCACATGTAAAATTGGTCCATGAATTCCTAAGAACCTTGAGAGAGCATAAACTTTTTGCCTCAGCTCTCCAAATGCTGAATTTCATAAAACAGAAATTGACTTTCTCGGGTATCGCATCTTGCCCCAGGGGCTGGAGATGGATCCAGCCAAACTCTCGGTGGTAGTTGGTTGGGAAATCCCCCGCACCCAGTGACAACTTCAGAGTTTTCTCAGATTCGCAAATTTTTACTGCTCATTCATCAACAATTTCGCCAAATACAGCCTTCCCCTCACAGATCTCCTAAAGACTAAAGGGAAGGGGCTTGATTTGGCCAAACCAAATGTGAGGTTAGCCTGGACACTAGACTGCCAGAAGGCATTCAAGTCCCTCAAGTACTTATTCACCTCCAAACCAATCTTGGCTCACCCTGATGAGGGAAAGAAATTCATTGTGCAAGTAGACGCCTCAGATGCAGCCATGGGGGGGGGGTGATTCTACAAGAGGGGCCAGATGGGAAGTTACACCCCTTAGCTTATGTCTCCAAAAAATTCGGGGGCACTGAGAAAAATTGGGCAGTGTGTGACAAGGAAGCCGCCGCGATCTGCCTGGCCCTTACAACGTGGCGGCATTGGTTAGAAGGGGCCAGGATCCCATTCAAAGTCTGGACTGACCACAAAAATCTCAAAGCCTTGCAAATGCAATGCTCCCTTAACACTAAGCAATTGTGTTGGGCAAATTTCTTTTCCAAGTTCAACTTCACTTTACGCCATTTTCCTGACAAAGCAAACTCATTGGCCAATGCTTTGTCTAGGCTGCCTCAACATGATTGTAAGAAGGATGAAGTGATCAACTCTGTGTTCACCCCAGAACAATTAGGGGGGGGGCAGTCTTTACATGGATTCAAACCAAAAATACTGTAATCCCAGAACCCACTGAATGGAATATAAAATGTTCCAGTGCCTAAATGGAAGAGGAATGCGCAGAGTTCTGTGAAAACCATTCCCTCTCTCAGGGACCAGATGGTTGTTGGTTTAAAGACCAGAAATTAGTAGTCCCCATGGCACTGCAAAAGGAGGTCATGCATGCAGTCCACAAATCAAAACTTTTGGGGCATTTTGACTATCTTAAGACTTTGCATTTACTTCAACGGCAGTTCTGGTGGCCTCGCATGTGGGGTGATGTGTCAACTTATGTGTCCTCTTGTCAAACCTGCTTGATTTGCAGAAGTCGGGAAGGAAAGCCACTGGGTCTCCTCCAATCATTGGAAACCCCGAGCCGGCCGTGGGAGACTATATCTATGGACTTTATTACTGACCGACCTCCCAGTAAAGGCAAGACAGTGATTTGGGTCATTGTGGACATGTTTTCTAAACAAGCTCATTTTGTCCCGTTCAAACAGCTCCCAACAGCTCAGGCCTTAGCTAAAGCATTTTTAAGCAACGTCATTAAATTGCATTCCATCCCACGGAAGATAATTTCCGACCATGGATCGCAATTCATGGCCAACTTCTGGTGAGAGCTTTTACAGATTATGGGAGTGGAACCTTCTTTGAGCAGTGCTTATCACCCAGAAACTGATGGCCAAACCAAACGCATTAATCAAGTCCTGGAACAGTCCTGTTACACTAACTACCAGCAAGATGATTGGGTTGACCTGCTCCCTTTTGCGGAATACAGTTATAATAATGCAGTTCATTCCTCGACGGGGGTCTCTCCGTTTATAGCTGTGGGGTTTTTTTTGAAGGAGTCCCCATCCCTTCGTTAGGACCAGCAACCCCAGATCCTGGAGGTTTTGCAGACTGGTGGAACTCTTTACGTGACTCTTGGCCACTCATTGCTAAGACTTTGGAAACTGCTAAAGCGGACTACAAAAAGCATCCAGACAAAGGGAGGGCTCCGGGGTGGGATCTTTGTGGTTTCCACAAAGAACATCAAGGGTCTCCAACCTAGCCGTAAACTGGGATGGAAATATGTGGGGCCTTTTACTGTGATTTAGTTTTACTGTGTACTGTCCAGGGGGATGACAGCATTAGCTGACACCCAGCAGTTTCTTGACAGATACCCCCCAGTCCTCAAATCTACCCCCTCAGCTGCCTGCGTGAGTGATAACAGCCCCCCAATCCTTTAACTCCCTCTCTCCCTCAGCATGGAGAGCAAGAGGCTTTGACCCATCCAGTGTATGCCTCAGGTGTCCCCTCGCAGGTCGGAGTGAAGCAAATGGAAGTGAGCCTCTGAAAGACACAAGGGGACAGAGTCAGTGTGGTGTAGTGGTTAAGAGCGGCAGACTCTAACCTGGAGAATGAGGTTTGATTCCCCACTTCTCCACATGAAGCCTGCTGGGTGACCTTGGGCCAGTCACATTCTCTCAGAACTCTCTCAGCCCCACCTACCTCATAAGGAACCTGTTGTGGGGAGAGGATGGGAAAGGTGATTGTAAGCCACTTGGAGATTCCTTAAGGCAGAGAAAAGTTGGGTATTTTGCTTCTTCCTAATCCTCAGTTCCTGATCATGCTGGGAACCATAGAGCTAAAATGCCTTTAAACCAGTTTCTTAGCTTGTGTATCAGTTTGTCGCAACTAGCATAGCTAGCCTTTCAATCCTTGCTCCTTTGAAAATATTATCTAAATTTGAAAAAAATATCTAAATCACTGGTTCCCAAAGTGGCAATACCGCCCCCTGGGGGTGCTGGAAGAATCTAGGTGGGTGTAGGAGCCTTGGGTGCAATTGGGGGCACTGAATAAAAATAAGGGGGTGGTGGAAGCATAAAGAAAGAAGAGTCCAGAACCTATCTAAAGCAGCTTTTTCCTGTCTTCTGGTCTTCCCTGGGATCAGGGAGGGAGGGGGATGTGAAGAGGGGTCCCCAGCCAATCACAGCCATGCGTTTGCAAATTGCAAATGCATGTGCACCCTTGTAAGGTTGGTGTTGCTGCTGAGCCTGGGCTTCAGGCCTTCAGCTGCTGCTGCTCTGTGCCTGCCTTGGTCTGCCTGGCTGCATGTGTTGTAGTGGACTCTACTGGTATCTTTTTGTGCACTTCTTGAAGGTAGATTTCCAGGGGGACACTGAGTATTTTTTTTTCTGAAAAGGGTAGCCAAATAAGTTTGGGAACCTCTGATCTAAATAATCCTTATTACAGTCCTGTAAATTAGGCAAGTACTATTTTCCTGTTGGAGATTTAGAGAAAGAGGGTTGAGGCTGAGAAAATAATACTTCGTCTTTGCCTACCTAGTGAGGTACAATTTTACTTGACTCATACTGTCTAGCCTATGGGGTTAAAAAAAGAAGACAAGTTTGACCCCAAGTTTCCATTCTGCTAAAGGAGATTCTAGCTCTGTCACAAGGAAGGAAACTTCTAACAGCAGCAGAAGAACATCAGAACATAAGCGACGCCATGTTGTATCAGGTCAGTGGCCCATCCAGGCCAACACGCGGTGTAACAGAGTGGCCAAAACCCAGGTGCCACCAGGAGGTCCACCAGTGGGGCCAGAACTCCAGAAGCCTTCCCACGGTTGACCCCCCCCCCCCCCCGCACCAATAATACAGAGCATCACTTGCCCCCGATATAGTGTTTCACCTATACTTTGTAGCTAATAGGCACTGATGAACCTCTGCTCCATAAGTTTATCCAGTCCCCGGTTGAAGCTGCTTGTATCTGCCACCACTTATTGTGGCAGTAGTAGAAGAGATGGTTTTTATACCCCACTTTTCTCTACCTTACGGAGTCTCAAAGCAGCTTACAATCACCTTCCCCCCCCCCTTCCCTACAACAGGCACCTTGTGAAGTAGGCAAGGCTGAGAGAGTTCTGAGAGAACTGTGACTGGCCCAAGGTCACCCAGCAGGCTTCATGTGGAGGAGGAGTGGGGAATCAAACCCGGTTCTCCAGATCAGAGTCTGCCACTCTTAACCACTACGCCATGCTGGCATAACAAGACTTCTAGCAGACTGCTAGAGGAAGAGCTCTTCATTAGCAGAAGACGTCACATCCAACCCACTATTTCTCAGTCCTCTCGACTTGGGACTGTTGCTCCACTGAAGTATATGCACTAATAAGTACTTTTCCTAGGTAATTTACAACGTACTGCTTCTCAGTGACCTCACACTGGAGGAACTCTGTATAGAATTGCAGCATCAATATTTCATAACTGCAAGTTATCTGTTGCTTGCTTTATGGCATGCTGGCTTGGGTTGCCAGGTCCTGGAGATCTCCCACTGTTACAACTGGTCTCCAAACTACCGAGATCAGTTCCCCTGGAGAAAATGGCTGCTTGGGAGGGTGGACTCTATGGTCTTATACCCCCATTGAAGCCCCTCCCCTCCTCCACCCCCACCCCCCAAATCTCCAGGTATTTCCCAGTCCAGAACTGGCCACTCTAGCCCTGTCCGTTACCAGATTTGTAAGTTCAGAGAACAGACATGAAGCTGCCTCAGACTGAACCAGACCATCAGTCCATCAAGGTCAGTATTGTCTACTCAGACTGGCAGCGGCTCTCCAGGGTCTCAGGCGGAGGTCTTTCACTTCACCTATGACCTGGCCCTTTTAACTGGAGATGCCAGGAATGGAACCTGGGACTCTCTGCATGCCAAGCAGAGGCTGTTCCACTCAGCCACAACCCCTCCCCAAATAGTTTGTGACCCACTCAACCGAGAAGGCCCTCCACAGTCCCCCCCCCCCCATAGAGATGACAAAGTCAACTGCCCTTATTTTTAAATAAAATGTTTCACAAAAATTGGCTTTGCATTCGACCTAACACAGAACTGGAGGAAGTCACGCTTTTGGTGTAGCGCCATGAACACTTCCTGGGAGTGAGCTGGAAGAGACCGGAGTAGGATTTTGAACAGGCCCGTTTGAGCAGTCCTTTCCCTTGTCACGTTATTTGTGCCTTAATACCTCAGTTATTAACAAGGACAGATCCTTAGTCCGCCACTGTAGATCAAGTCACGATTACGTTTCAACTTTGACTATAATAAAAAAAAAAATTGGGAGTCCTTTTTAGCACAGGCCTCCAGGTGGAGTAATCCAGCCCTTCAGCCATTAGAAAGAAATCTTCCTTGGCTCCATACATTTTTGTATTAAAAATCAATACCTCCAGAGACTTATTTATAGATAGGTCAGGTTTTCCTTGAATCTATTTTAGGGTTGCCACCTAGCCAGAATTTTACTGACCTGAAGCAGAATTTGATCCTTCACGCAGGGTGCCCCAGCAGCAGGATATGAAGCCAGGAAAACCAAAGTGACCCCCATTTCCATTGTGGTGTGTTTGAGACAGAGAGAGAGAATGGTAGCCTTCGGGGGGGGGGGGGATACTCTTCAAACGTTCAAAGACACTCTCCTCTTTCTTTTTTAAAAAAATGTGGTTATCTTGAAAAGACAGAGGCACTCTGCACGCACTCAGAAGTACTTTCTTCTGAGAGGAGAAGGAGGAAGAGAAGGAGAAGCAGAGAAGGAGACTGGATTTATAACCCACCCTTCACTCAGAGTGGCTTTCCCTTCCCCTCACCACAACAGACACCCTGTGAGGTAGGTGGGACTGAGAGAGCGCTTTCAAGAACTGCTCATGAGAAAACAGCTCTGAGAGAACTTGTAACTGACCCAAGCTCACACCAGCAGCTGCATGTGGAGGCGTGGGGAATCAAGCCCGGTTCTCCCAGATTAGAGTCCACTCCCTTAACCACTACACCAAATGGCTAACAATCATTTCTAACAACCATTGCTTTCTCGAGAGGAAGACACTGTGTACATTTTACTGTAAGGGGATATAAAGTTTTTCAAGCCTAGAAGCACTCCAAACACAATTGCAAGTCCATGCAGTAATATTATCCAGTTTTACAAATAGTTTTCTACCCTGCTACTGAATGCTGCAAAACTCTGGGTTCTAACCCACCTTGTCAGTCAAATGATAAAGGGCAGGTGGGTAAATGAGGTAAAGGGCGGTTTGGTCATCAAAAGTTTATCTCCTCGGGCCTGAGTTGTGAATAACATTTCTGCAACCTTCTAACGGGCAACTCCCCAAAGGCCAAAGGCCTTACCACAAGTCAGCACTTTAACTACAAAGGTCAGTATCATTAAATGAAATAAACAAACCCATCACGGGAGACAGGGTTGCCCAGGTGGTCAAGAATCCTTGCAAATGCTTGCTTGGACCATTTCCTGCCCTCCGACACTCTTATTCATGGGGTTTCAGTGTGTTGTACCAAACACATACAGGTGATCAGAAAAGTACAACTAAGTCTGAATATATACAAGAGGGAACCCACAAGGACTTGCAGGGCGATTGTCCCTCTCCTCCACTATTTTCTCTTTCCCTTCCTTGAAAGCCTCCTTAACCTCTCTCTCTTTCCTGCCACCTCTCCTTCCTATCCACCAGCCAACAGACCAGTTTGGTGTAGTGGTTAGGCGTGTGGAACCAGGTTTGATTTCCCATTCCTCCTCCACATGTAGCTGCTGGTATGACCTTGGGCCAGTCATAAGTTCTTTCAGAGCTGTTCTCTCAAGGGCAGTTCTTGAGAGAGCTCACTCAGCCCCACCTACCTCGCACGGTGTCTGTTGTAGGGAGGGGAAAGGAAAGGATATTGTAAGTTGCTCTGAGACTCTGAGTGAAGGGTGGGGTATAAATCCAATCTCTTCTTTTTCTTCTATACTGTGACCCACCCTGAGCTTTACAGCAGCACGGGAGGGCAGCCAAAAAATGAAGATGATAGCTAATTAATAAATAAATTCATTCTGTTGTCAAAGAAAGAAGAGAAGGGGGATGTTTAGGTAGCACATAGTATCTCTGTACTTCCTCCATGGAAACCATGTCCTCCCATCTTCTCCTCAGTTGTCTGGTGCCCTGATAGGAGAGTATTTCCTTTTTTTCATAGTAGAAGAAGAAGAGTTGGATCTACACCCTGCCCTTTACTCGGAGTCTCATCTAACTATGATGTGTTGGCATCTGTTGGAGGGAGGCAAAAGCAATATGCTGTTCTTGTTTTTCCCATCTCAGTGGATTCAAAATATGTTTTTCTAATGATTACATTAGAAAATGCAAAAATGCCCAAAAAGTATGAACTGAGCACACCACTCAAAATAGGGGGAGGGGGGCATCTGTGATGGAGACATAATCCAGGTCTTCAAGGAAGTCCTCTCAGTTCACAATAATGGGGATCAAAATCATACTTTTTTCAAAGGTTCACGACAACCATTGAAAATCTTTATCGGTCTAACAACAGATGGCTGATAAGGCAGTTTTGGTTGACCTGTCCAATGAAGTAACTGAGACTTCTTATCTTCCAGAATTTTAATTGGCTTTTCCAGAAAACTCTGTAATTGGATATTGAATAACATTAGCATTTTTAATATCTGCTGAATTCAAAATGGCTTTTTTGCTGGTTTATATTCCTATACAAACTTTGTTATGACAAGCTGAGTTATAGCTGTGGCTGATATAATCAATGGAAACTCTTTCGGAGAATTTATTTTGCTTCCACATGGAGCCAAAAACCTGGCATGTAGTATCCCAATACAGGAAGAAAAGAGAGGTCACCTTACTAATTTCTAAAGGCTACTTGACAATGTATCCCCCCATTTCCCACAGAATTCAATGCATGACCACAATAAACGTCAATTTTGATGTGTAAACCTACTAAGGGAAATTACATTTCAAAATATGGCAACTTACTTTAACTTGGCTCTGGAAATTCAGATAACTATGACAGACGGTTTAACGAGCAGTTAAGCTGAACGATAAAGGGTATCGGGAAGTGAATCTGCTGCAAGAGGACAAAAATCTCACTCTCTGCACCATTTGCTCTATTTTTATTTATTATTTAGTTGCATAATTTATGGTCTGCCTTTCTTACTGGGATTTAAGACCGACCACACTGTGTGAGACAATGAACTCAACTGGAATGGGGCACCCAATGAACAATGAAACAGGGCGTGGTTTGCAGAAATCTGAAAACAGCTGAAACAGACCACAAGCATTAACACAACAACGTTAAATGATGCAGAAATTACACAGTAGGATCATACTTATAGAAACAGGCAGTGTGTACTATTGTCAGCTAGACTGTCATTCCCGGGCGGGAGGTGGCACTTCTCACCCTCCTACGTCAGCCCCTCATATCCCCACCATTGGAATGTAGCTCGACTCTCACGAACGTGGACTTATCTGGCTATGCTTCTGTAACCTTGAGAATGTTACTATTCATACAGTCTTAGCCGGTTCTTCTTTGCAGGTGTTAACTGTACACTTTTCTTGTTCTTTTCCCGCTTGAAGCCTGGGAACAAACTGTCCAGCATATCTAGGCGCCTTTTTCTCTGTGGAGTGATTGGATGTTCAACTATGCATTACACTATTTGAATACACTATATCTGAACCCCTTTTACCCCTTCCCAGTATTACTGACTCAAAGTGTGTAGATGACTACTTGATCCACTGCTAAATAAAGAATCTTCTAGTTAAGGACCTTGTTTGCAGTTTGAAATCATTTGGACTCTCACAACTATGCATGTAGTCCTTGTTCCTTTCTGAGGCATCTTTCTGAAACATTTCATTACAGCGTCGTACCATTACCTGTGTAAAAAGGCCCTCCTGAATCATTATTTAGCATAGTTTGCAGAAAGCCAGGAGGACTGGAGCCTTCCTAACTTCACCAGGCAGACCCTTCCACAAGGTGGGGGGCCACAACAGAGAAACTTGTGTGTATTGGTGGTTGTTGATTTTGCTCATTTGAAGGGAGGCATCTACAGAAGGCCCTGCTCAGATGAGTGAAGCTATCCTGGTGGAGCATGGAGGAAGAGGTGTCCTGCAGATATGTTGGACCCAGGCCACAAGAGCTTTCTGTGAGATGGCTAGTACCTTGAACTGAGCCTGGTAACTGAATGGCAAGCAATGGTCTTCCTAGCTCCTCACAATAACCACACCGTGTCTTTCTGAGCCAGCTGAAGTCTCTGAGTTGACTTTGAGGGGAGACCCATGTAGAGTGCTTTGCAGTAGTCTAGTCTCAGTGTTACTGTGGCATGAATCAAGGTATCTAGATAGGCTATGTCAAGATAGGAAGCCAGCTTCCTGGCTAGACTGATTCAGAAGAAAGCCCCCCCCCCCCTTTTTTGCTGCCATGGCATGTTTATAAAGCAGGAATGCTGGATCCAATATAACCTACAGGCTCTTAACCGAGTTAGTCAGGGTCAGCCATAGCACACTGAAAGGGAGAAGTACAATGTCCCTCAAGGTCTGCACCTTCCCAACCAGCATCCCTTTCAACTTGCCTAGGTTCAGTTTCAATTCATTCACCAGCAGGCCCAGAGCCAGGAAATGGGGGGGGGGGCACCAGGGGGCACAATGTCACTTCTGACATCACAGACACACACAAAATCAAAATAAATAAAACAGCAATGAGAAGAGCCAGAGAAAAGGGGGGGGGGCTCCAGAAACCTATGGTCTCCTTCACGCTCAGAGCTGTGGCTGAAAGGACTTCCTTCTGCCCGTCCTGAGTCCACAGCCACAGGAGGGAGGGGGAAGAGGGACCTTACATACAGCCAATCAGTGCAATGCATTAGCAAGTGCCATTGCAGCTTGAAAGGCTGTTGCTGCTGCTGGCTTCAATTGTTGAAGCCCAACTACTAGCTTGCTGCTTTCCCAGGGGGAGGAGCTCTAGCCAATAGGACTACAAGTAAGGGTGGCATACTGCTCTTTGGCCAATCACAGAAGTTTGTTCTTTCTTGAAATTCTTCTGTGTGCAGCTAGAGAGCATAAAAGTAGGCATCTCTGGCTGGCTGACTCCATTCCTGCTGCTGAGAAGAGAGCCTGGGTTGGAGACTGTGTGGCTGGCTTCTGCTTCAGCCACTGCTCTGAGCCTGCTTTCCTGCTGCTGATTACTGGACTGCTTCAGATCAAGATCCATCCCGCCTGCTGGAGAACAGAAGACTGAAGACATCACTGGTTTGACTTATTAGGACCACTTTAAAAAATGGCTCTGGGTTCAGCTAGTAGGTTGGCACTGGGTTCTGTTGATAGGTAGGCTGGCACTGGCTGCTAGCAGTAGAACATTGCCCTGGTTCTGCTGCTGGCCTTGCAAACGTGCCCCTTCAGTTTATACTTCACAGATTCTCAGGTTTGATCTCAGTCCTGTTGGGTTTTGGCACTCCAAAAGTGGTACTGGTTCTGGTGGGCACGTTGCCCCGGTTCTGCTCCTGGCCTTGCAAACGTGCCCCCTCACACCACACCATACTTCACAGTTTCTACTGCGGAGATTCTCTGGGAGAAACTGCTGAGCTGTTGGTTTTATATCTGCCTGCCTTTCCCCCCTTCCATAGGAAACAATGGAGAATTGCGGGTACCCTCTTTGGATGCCCCTAGAATTGGACCCCCTGGTCCAATCTTTTCCAAACATAGGGATTTGCCACTGACTACAATGGCCCCGTAGGAATGGGAATACCAAATATTTATCAACAAAAAACTTTGCAGAAATATCACATCTAATTGTTTGTTTCTGAGACAGTAAAAGCTCAAATTTAGGCCCTGACGTGGATGGCCCAGGCAAGCCTGATCTCGTCAGATCTTGGAAGCTAAGCAGGGTTGACTCTGGCAAGTACCTGGATGGGGAACCTCATTACAATACCAGAGGCAGGAGATGGGGGCAGGCTTTATTCTCTCTGAATATCCTCCAGGCCCCCAGTAGGGGTCAGTCACCAGAGGTCAGCAGATGTTGAGATACAACTGGGCTGGATGTGAACCAGATGAGGCAATGGTCAGAGAGAAATAATGTTTCTTTGATGCTATGACTGCCATCATGCAGGCCTTTTCAGTGGTTTCTGTAGTGTCAGATTCAGTATGAGTTTTCCACCAGCATTTTTCTAGATGTCTCCGGGCCCTCTTGAGGTTACACAGATTCACAGTAAACTGTGAAGCTGGCTTATGCCTCAGGGATATTTGAACGTTGAGGCATTTCCAAGCTCCAACCGCAGCCTCAACAAAGCATGTGTGGAATCCTAACCCCCCACCCCACCCCACCCCAAGAATTCTGGAATCCAGTAGGATCCATGAGCCTGCATGGGTGGACCATTCCAACTGTTCTCCCCTCTTGAGGGGTGTCAGAGCCATATTCATCATTGCTTTGAGTAGACAGTGGTCAGACCACAGATCAGGCCCAATCACCAGTGCTGAAACAGACCCGACCCCTCTCAAGGACATAGCACAGGGGGAAAAGTCCAGTGTTGGATGATATTTTGTGTTGGGTGATACTTTGGTTTTTAACTGTAAATATAAGTGTCCAGCATCGGTCAACCGCTTTTCAAATCCTGTAAGAACAGTTCTACCCAAATAAAACTAGCAACAAAGCTAATAGTATTCAGATTAGCCAAGAATCTTCTCAAAGACTTCTCAAATATAAAAGAGGATCTTAAGAGATAGGGGCCTTGGGACCAAAATGGGAACAGAGTTCTTAAATAGGAATGAGTTATTTGAGGGGTGATATCTGGCTTTTCAATGGCCAACTAAGACAGAAAAGTGGGGTGTGGAAGAAATGCCAGCTGCTGCAATAGGACTTACCAAAGGGGCTGTGGCACAGTGGTTGGCAACTTATCTGCCCCCTCAAAACAGTCCTCAGCAAAATCAATATCTGATGGAGGGCATACTGCGACTACCCCACCCCAGAAGTCATCTGAAGTTGCAAGCAAGTGGAAAGCAAAAGAAACCTTTTGAACAACTTTTTTTTTTGCCAGTTAAGATAATAAAAATGGACACTGTAGGAAACTATAATTAAGTTAAATGTTTATGATTAACCTGCCAGAGGAACTAGGCACATCTTTTTGTTAAAAAGGAAAGAATGCAGTGTATTTGCTTTTCTATGCTGTGATCTTACAGATTCTTCAAAGTGCTGTGTTTGTACATTGATATTTGCATTTCTAGGCACCAATTTGCCTATAAAGTATCAAACTGATTTATAAATGCTAATAGATAAATATTCACAAGATGACTGTCCTTCTACCTGGTCCACTTGCCCACACTTCCTTCTTTCTCAGATATCCGGGTATTCACTGCTGCTCCACCCACTCACACTCCTCACCGCAGAGAGCGAAAGTTGATTTTTTATAGTGATGTGCAGTTAGATTGTAACTAATCCAAAAGTGAACTCAATCTATATACTAATTCCAAGAGCTTTTTTTCCTGTGTGGATACATATCTGCCAAAAGAGAGCTCACTCTCCCCCAACAGCTTTTCCTATATAGTCAGGCCCCTTCCTCAGTCTGCAGAAAAATCCGAAAAGTTTTTTTAAAAAAACTTCAGGGACCGTTGAATTCCCCCCAATACCTTTTGAAATGGCATCAGCTCCAGGCATCAACTGTGAGATTAGAATGTTTGGGGGAGGACGTTCTAACTGTTTCTGTCAGTAAAAAGCAGGGGTTTTACTGGCAGCGGTCTAGGGCTGCCAAGTACCCCCCTGGCCTCCAGCAGTAGATCAAGATCCAGGCTGGGAAACTCCTGGAGATTTGGAGGGGGGGGAATCTGGGAGGGACAGGGACTGTAGTGAGGTACAATGCCATAAACTCCACCCTCCAAAGCATCCATTTTCTCCATGGAAAGTTCTCTCTGTAGTCTGGAGATGAGCAGTAACTCCAGGGGATCCCCAGGTCCCACCTGGAGGCTGGCATCCCTAGGCAGCACCCTCTGTGTGACTTGATACCACCTGATTTGCATGACTTAATTAGGCCCAGCTGCTTTGCTACTGTTCATCAGCGGCCACCCTATGAAAGTCATTGTGATGTAACAGTTAGAGCTTCAGATTGGGATCTGCGAGACCCAGGTTCAGATCCCCATCTTGCGGTGGAAGCTGACTGGGAGATTTTGGACCAGTCACGTATTTTCAGGCTAACCAACCTCACAGGTTTGTTGTGCAGACAAGGAGGATATAATAATGTAAGCTGCTTTAGTCCCCACTGTGGAGAAAGACTGTAATTTTCCTAGGTAGAGGCTGCAGGGGAGTGGGGTGAAGATGGAAAGCTGAAGATAAAGGTAGGTTGGCTGTTGGGTGGGAAGGAAATAGGGTTGCCAAAACCAGGTTGGGAAATGGCTGGACATTTGAGAGGTGGAGCCTGGGGAGGGTGGGATTTGAGGTGGGAGGCAGAAAGAGAAAGAAGAGAGGAGAGAGAGAGTAAGAAAGGGGGGGGGCAGAAGGGAGAAAGAGTGTGAGAGAGGTAGAGGGAGAAGGGAGGAAGTAAAGGTGTGAGGAATGGGATAACCATCAAGTTTCTTGCGGGTCTCCACTTGTCTATATATCTAATTACCAAGTGGCCACCCCCGTGCGGATATCTAAATCCGTTGGGGGGGGGGAGACATGGGGGGCAGGGAGATTTTCCTGCACTCGTGGGGGACTCCCCCCATGTGCAGAAAAATCTGAAAACTAAAGAAAACTTTTGGGGGGATATTTAAATCCCCCCAAAGTAAAACAGCAGGGAACGCACTTACCTTCCAGATCTGTGGCTGCTGCTGACGGTGGGGGTGACGGCGGGTGAAGCCTTGCCAGGCCTCGCCGTCGCTGGGGCAGGCGGGGGGAAGAGCTGGCAGGGGGGAAAGAGCTCTTCCCCCTGCCCCCCACAGTGACGGCGAGACCTGGCAAGGCTTCTCCACCTGCCCCCACTGCCAGCAGCAGCAGCCACAGGTAAGCCATAGGCGCAGGCCTAGCAGTCACTGGGGTGGGTGGGCGGTGGCAGGAAGAGCTGATGGGCCCCGTGGGGGGAAGAGATCGCCGGGGCAACCGGGGGCAGGGGGGAAGATCGGCGGACTCATTCTCTCCCCCCCCCCCGTGAGTCCCGGCCAGGTCTACCAATATAGTGGCAAGGGCTGGGTAGACCTGACCTCCAGAGAAGTAGACCTGGCCTCTGCAGAACAGGTCTACCCAGCCCTAGACACTATATTGGTAGACTTGTTCTCTGGAGGCCAGGTCTACCAATACAGTGGCAATGGCTGGGTAGACCTGTTCTCCGGGGGGCCACGTCTACCAATACAGTTGATTGGGGCGGGTAGACCTGTTCTCTGGAGGAAGAATTTTGGGGGGATCACTGGCGTGAGAGGCTGTCAGCCGCTTGAGCCTTGCAGCGGGGGGGGGGGGGGGGAATCGCCGGGGGTGAACTGAAAACTTACCTGGGGCTGCAGCCTTTAGGAATTCTCCTCTCCCCCCCCCCCCGGCGAGTATCGTGGGTCCCCACCTGTTGTGTGACCCTAATACTGTAGCACTTATACTGACTACCAATCCAATCCCAATTCAAGGTGCTGGTTTTGACCTTTCCAACGGCAGGCCCACCATAATGGAACAACCTCCTGGGGGAAGGGAACGGGGTGGAGTGCCTGGCCCCCTCATTTCCCATTTTTAGGAGGCAGCTGAAGACTGTTTTATTTAGGACTGTATGTGATTAAAGCAGTCCAAAATGGTGATTTTCAATTTTGGTGTTATGTATTTTTATGGACTCTTTTATATACTTTAATTAAATTGTATGCCACCTTCAGCTCCGTAAGGCAAAAAGGCAGCTAATATATGTTTTAAGTAAATAAAATATTTACCCTCTTTGCCAGAATGCGGATGCAAAGCTGGGGCGATGCTGCATTGTGGTTCCCTGGGTGGAAGCTTAAAAAGGCAGGGCAAATCCAGGTATAACACTCTAATGCTGACAGGGAAAAAGAGGTAGGCAAAGGAGATGTGGGCAAGCAGGGCAGATTCCGGTGCTGCTTGGTTCATGTGAAGCAGGCCAGTGGAAAACTGCATGGCTTCATGTAAGGACCAACAGCCAATGACATTCCTGATTTATCAGTATAGTTAACCACATGTACACAGGAGCACACAGGCCTTCATTCTTATTATGACATGATCTAGACAAATATGACATGCTATAGGTAGGCCACTGGGGGAAGCCACTTACTGAGTCATTCCGTTCCACCATCTGAGAACTGCTCTATATACTGTAGATTTAGGTAGCTGGCACTGCCAGTGGCCTTGAGCTATAAGTCATCTTCCTTTCTTTTTGGGAAGGTTTTGCTTCTGGATAAAATCCTTTATGGATAACAGAGTTTCAGACCATCTGCTGCCCACCATGCATGTAATTTTCCTCACTAATTCCAGCACTAGATACAACAGTAGTATTCGACCGACTGCCAATGCAGTTCACATGGATTTTCCCCGTATTGCCCTTTCCTCAGATCGTAAAGCTCCAAAGAGAAGAGAGGCAATTCTGCCCATTTCTTGGTCCTCATTCCAGCCCCAATTCTCATGGCTTTTGGTCGATGAGGGGTCCTGTGGATATCATTTTTCTAGCAGTCAAAAGGAACTTCATTGGGGGGGGGGGCACATCTGCCAGTGTCTTTTGCTAATGGTTGCTTAGATACAGACCTATGGCATGAGCAGCTATATCCCTATTCAAGTAGTATTACTATGGCAAAATCCCTTCCAAACCATGCACAAAATTACCCACTGCATCCTAGGTTTTCTCGTTTTTTTCTCCTTTTTTTATTAAATAAGAAATAAGAAAATACATATCATCCCAGCTGTAGTGTAGCATGGGAAGATTAGAGTGGCAAAGAAAAAGCGTGCCATTCGCGCATGATAAAAGTACTTTTGGAGGAAGCTTCTGAAATAAAATACCTTATTGTCTCACAAGTGCATGCTAGAAAACAAAAGCACAATTCTCGGTGAAGAAAATTAAAAAAAAAAATTAAAAAGGGATTTATGAATAAAACTTTACAGCTAAAAACAAAATAAAAACTCAACGTTAAAAAAAGCAATTAAAAGTAAACATGATTTTGATCAGACTTCGTTCATTCAGTTGCATGAATCTGGGTTCGGTTTCCACGGGCCACCATCAAAGGCGTCATTAGCTAAGCCAAGACCTCTGTTTGCTTCTGCAGCCACCACTTATTTCCTTAGGTCTTCCGTCTCCTCCACCTCTCTTTCCTGATGTTCTCTTTCCCATCTCATTTCTTTAAGCTCTTGCCTGTACTTCCGTTCGATGAACCGCTTCTGATGGGCCATCTGAGGAAAGTTGTCTGAGACAAGAAGAAACATGGTGGGTATTAAACAAAGACCAGTCAGGGATACAAAAAGTGATCTTATTTTATTACGAAAGAGAAGGGAAAGCATTTAATAACTATCACATGTGTAGCCTGACCTTCTTCTTGAGAGTTTGGCACAACAAATCATTCCATATTATCATTTCTCAAAACTACCCTGAGGCAGGTCACACAGAGGAAGACTTGTCCGTGCATGACCAAGGATCTCCTACATCACTGTCACTAATTAAAGGGACCCCTTTATATACTTCTGGAAGGTTTCTGCATTTGTTTCCACCCAACGTGATTATTTTCTATGCTTGACACACTCGTTGACTCATCCTAAGACGTGCTGTACCAGAACGTTCACAAGAGGATATTGTATCAGCTGCTCTTTCTGAGATGGACATTATGCTTACCTTGCAGTGACATTATGCCAACAATGCAAGATAACAGATATTGCATACATCTAAAAATCAGGGGGTGAGATATTATGAACTGTTTATACTAAATACAAGAATAATGACGGGGCAAACTAGAAACTATACTTATTTGAAGACTGACCAAGAACAGTGATATTATTTGAAGAAACACTCAGAAGCAAATTGCTACTTAACTAGCTGATTCGTTTAAAAATACTGGCTCAAATTCAACCGGAGTCAGTGGTGCTGAAGTCCTATTGAAATAAATTGGCCTCGTTAACCATGACTTCTCCCACTTTCAATGAGGCATATGTACAATTACCTTGAGTTTTCTTTGAATTCTCATCAGAGAGCATTTTTCCATTGCTACGACCACGACACAACTTAAGAGATAAGTTGATATACCTTTTTCAGTATTCGTTATAAAGGGAACTGACTGATGGTTTAGGAGTTTCTTTTTAAATGTATATGTGGAGACACATTAGCTGACAGCAATAGCTGCAATTACTTCCCTAGTACTTGGATTCTTTGGGGCTTTGTTGGCAGAAGACTTAACACATTTAACATACTCTAGTTATTTACTGGAGATTCATAAATCATTCTTCCTGGTCTGATTAACAGTACAATCCTAAACATAACTACAGCCATCTATAGTCTTAATTGGACAGAAAGGTGTACCTCTGTTAGGACTGCATTGTAAGTTCCTTGTTTAATAACAGAATTCAAGGTTTTGCACTAGTGTGACAGATTGCTAATGACCTTCCTACAATGGCTGGCCAGAAACAAGTGTCCAAAATTTGGGTTTTCATTAAAAAAAGGAAAAAGAAGAAGAGAAGGAAGAGGAAGCAGCAGCAGGTATTTGAGCTTGGCTGTTCAGGCTTCTCTTTCATTTGAATGCGCTACACGAATCATTCAGGAATTTGCGAGCCTACCAACAAATATTATCCTGGGAGCAGGGGGGCAATAACTTCATGGAAAATTTGTGAAGTATCACGTATCAGGGAACTGTGGGATTGTCAGGTTCCCTGTCATGTTTTGCTTTTCTATGTCTATCCTGGTTGCAGGTCCTGGTGGGAGATCGGCATCAGCTTCTGCTCTGATGGTTCCTTCCCCCCCCCCTTGAAGGAGGGCTTCACTGGAATGAGCTCAGATGTTTTGCTAGACTCATGTTATCTCTGTTGCTGCACTTGTAACCTTGGGCAACTGGGCCTCCGCTTTTCCAGGTGTCTTTTGAGTGGGATTGCATGTAGGGAAATCACAGGGCCGGGGATGGGAAAGTAGCTCTGCTTACGCGCCTTTTTTCCTGAGAAAGTAACGGTAGTACATTTTGGCGCTTGTTTATTCTTTTTCCATTGGTACCCGCGCTTTTCCTCTAGTTTGAATTTACTATATCAATTCCTCCTCTTCTGTATCTGGTATCATTAACAATGCAAGTGTTTCCTGAAAGACCATTAAGAATAAAGACTTTGATTTGAAATACAAGGCCTGGCTTATTGGATCTAATCAGAAGTCTCACAGGGATATTGTAACTCTGCATGCAAGAGGATCCGGGAGGGAAAGGGTTAAGAGAATTCTCTCATTTGGGTACAGTTGGCCTCACCCTCTCATTGGTTAGATGTTGAGCCTCTTTGGCCCTTGCTTGCCTTCTGTCTTTCATGTTATCTAGTACCGCTTTTCTTCACTCTTTTACCTGGGCTTGGAGCTGTAGCAAGTTAACCTTTTTGAAGTTAATCTGTTCACAATAAAGTTAAATGTACCTACATGAGTACAAAAAGCTTCTCTTTTTGTAAGTAAACATTTCTTTTTCTTGTTACCATTGGAGTCAGATCGTCCTTGTAAGTCGTTTGAACAGCATTTTCCCCTAACTGGGAAACATGGAGAATCGGGGATAGTGCAAAAACCTTCTGTGCTTCCACGGCAATTAAAAAAAAAAAATTAACCCAATATGAACAACCCCAGGAAGGTCTCAGTTGAGCAGTGATCATTTTTCATCAAGGACGAGAGGGGCTCCATCTGGTGCTAATCAAGATAATCTCCCCCATTACCACCATAATGGGCATTTTTTAAAAAAAGCTGTTAGGCTCTTAAAAGCAACACAATCCGGAAGCCAAATACAGTGAATATGAGCTCAGCAAAAGTGGTGCAAAAATGAGATATACACAGACACACACACACACATCATCCACAATGGTGATGCCAGGTGTAAGCACGTGGCTGAAAGCATTGCCTGTGCTGGATTGGTTGCCAGAAGACAAATTGCTATTTGTGAGTGTCTTGCTAGTGCTGATGCGGAAACAGCTGGTGCCCTTGGGAAAATGAGGCTCCAGGGTATGGCATGGGAAACACAGCTGGAGCCAGGAGGCAGGGCAGGAAGTTTGAGCACAAGCCTCCCCCACTTCTGACTCAGGGTCATCTTCAAAAAAAAAACACAAAAAACAACCACCCACAGGAGTCTTTGAAGGACCAATGAAATGCTGGGGAGAGCATCCCCGTGGCTGCTGAAAGTCTCTTTTGCTCTCTGGGAGGCTGCTGACAGGTAACCAGTTTCGTCTCCCATAAACAAAGGCTCTTCTGTGAGGCCTATGCAAAGAATACTTCTCAACCATTCATACTAGGATTGCCAGCCTCCAGGCAGCACCTGGAGTTCTCCCACTTTAATAACTGATCTCCAGTTGACCAAGCAGGGATGCCAGCCTCCAGGGGGGACCTAGGGATCCCCTGGGACTACAGCTCATCTCCAGTTCCCCTGGAGAAAATGGATGGTTGGGAGGGTGGACTTGATGGCATCGCATCCCACTGCGGTCCCTGTCTCCCCCAGATCTCCAGGAGCTTCCCAATCTGCATCTGGCAACCCTACCCCCCATCCCCCACTGGGGGCCAGGGGGGACCAGGGAACCCTACCGGACCAAGATCAGTTTCCCGGGAGAAAAATGGATCCTTTGGAGGATGGATTCTATGACATTATATCCTGCTGAGGTCCCTCCATTCCTGCTGTCCTCCTGAGGCTCCACCCACAAAATCTCCCAACCCAGTGCTGGCAACCCTAGTTCATACCCAAGATTACCTTCCCCTTATGGAGGATGAAGGGCAGTGAAGTCTTGAAAGGAATACCCTCAAATACTTCCCCCTTTGTGACTTCCCACACCGAATAATTCACAAGCTTCACCGAATAATTCACTGAATAATTTACAAACTTCTCGATGTCTGATTTTTCCATCACAGTTCTAATGAATGGAACTGAAACGTTGACCGTTCTAAATATGAGATTGGTACCTGGTTGGTCAGACGTTTTTAAAAACCTTGTTTCTTTGTCTATACTGCTTTTCGGTTTTTTTGTCTGTACCTTAAAACTTGTGCACAGAATGCCAGACAACGAAAGACAGGGTCTAGCAGAAGAGAGATGGAATTCAGGATCTGACCCCATCGTGTCTTTTAATTCACTGCTGTGAAAGGCAAGGAAAAAACCCTGATGATCATCGTATGGAGGATCTGACTGAGTAAGAGGTTCTATGTACTATTTCAGATTCATTCTCAATGTGTCTGACAGTGAGTTAGCAACCTGAGTTTTATGCTCAGTGTTAAGCCAAAGGAAACAATACAGCTCAGAAGTAGCATAAAACGAGAGGGGAAAGCATACATTTTAAAATACCCACACTTACAAAGAATATCAGGATTTTATTCCTTTAAAGACAAGGTCTGAAGATTACTGTTTGGCTGATGTAAGCAGATGAGCTCAACTCCTGAAAGATAACGCGAAGGAACCTCTGCCAAAGATTTCGATGAGATGGAGAGTTATCCGAGGTTGCAAGACAAAAGATTTACGTTCCTGTTTGGCAGCAGCTTGCGGGTTTTGCAATCAATCCTACAAAGGTGAGCACTCCGGCCCTTCCCCCTCTAACAAAGTGCCGACTTTATTTTAATCACCATACCTAGATCATGAATGTCAGTGGAATGGCTGGTGTGCCTGGATTTAAGCATGGGCTTAAGTGCTTTGCTGGAGCAGGGCCAGAGAGCTCAGCACTCTGCTTGACCGAAGCACTGACAACGAGAGCCTGAAATATTGGGAGTGTTTCTGAGGGATTACGGTGGTAAACAGGGATGCAACAGGAACATTTTTAGCTGGAACAAAAACTTTGATACAAAAATACGAGCAAAAGTGTTTCCTCTTTGCACCCCACAGAGGGCAACGTGTAGCAAAGGTATTGAGACCGAGCTTGGTCCCTCACATGTGCCCCCCCCCCCCGCACACCCACAGAAACCACACTGTATGTAAACAGCATTTAATGCTCCCCTAGGGAGATCTGGCTGTCCCCTTCTGTACCGCCTTCCGCCAGCAGGTGAAGACTTGTTTCCTTTGATTTCTCTCAGTGATCCCTCCTTGCAAAGATGTTATGTCTTCTACGTATTTTAACAGTTTTTAAGACTTTTTAAAACGGTTTAAACTCTTTTTTAAAAAAACTGTTTTAAAAATTGTTTTAGTAATGAGAGAGAGGGCTGATTTTAACGGTTTTATAAAGTCATGTTGTCATGCACGTTTTAAACTTGTTAGCTGCTTTGGTGGCCCTTGCAAGGCGGGATACATATTTTGTAAATAAATGTAAGCCCCCAATAGTGCAACTGGCTCAATCCAGTTCTGTGGTGCACAGATGGCAATGCTCGGTTGTACAAATGCTGAGACACTCTGCAAGGACAAAAGCCAACGTGGCCTCCGGCTTGGGTGCTAGATGTGGTCCTCTCAGCATGCAAAGCTTTGGAAGGTCTGCAGAACCAGGGGCTTTCCCCCTTAGTCTTGTAATAATTATTCATAATACACTTTCCTATCCATTTATAAAAGTCTATCATTTAACTGTGTGTGTGTGGGGGGTTGTATCATATGAACATAAGAGAAGCCATGTTGGATTAGGCCAATGGCCCATCCAGTCCAACACTCTGTGTCACATAATGGCCAAAACCCAGGTGCTATCAGGAAATCCACCAGCGGGGCCAGAACTCCAGGAGCCATCCCACTATTGCCCCTAAAGCACCAAGAATACAGAACATCACTGCCCCAGATATAAGAATATAAGAGAAGCCATGTTGGACCAGGCCAATGGCCCATCCAGTCCAACACTCTGTGTCCCACAATGGCCAAAACCAGGTGCCATCAGAAGGTCCACCAGTGGGGCCAGAAGCCCTCCTACTGTTGCCCCCCCCCCCGTTGTCCCAAGAATACAGAGCATCACTGCCCCAGACAGTGTTCCATCTATATCTCGTGGCTAATAGCCACTGATGGAGTTCTGTTCTGAATGGCCTTCCTCAAATTTCCACTGCAATGCACATTCCCTTTTGTCGAAGGGTTTTTTTTTTTTTGCAATAATCAAACAACTGGATTATTTGGAGTTCGCATAGCATATTAGTGTCCTGACGAGGAGAGAGTATACTACACATTAACAACATCCTGTCTTTTTAATATTTGTAGTCAGGTTAGGCAGCTATATCCTGTACCTGTTTGGTTTCATGTGGCACCACTTATGAATACTTGCATTTTTACAGAAAATCCTTCCTGGTTTAAACTTAACCGTACGGCAATTTAAAAATCTGTTTGTCCTTTTTATTTAAAAAAAAAAAGTCTACCAGTCAAATAAATCAACTGGGGAATTCGGCAAATGTTTGTGGAATCTCTCTGCTAATATAACAAATGACTTGCAGATCAATTTTACACAGGAGGATTCAGTGGCAATGGAAATGTCAAATCTCCTGGTTTGCTCTTACATTCTACCTGCCATCGTGGAGAGAGCCAAGCTCTGTCAGAAAGTGTTGTTTGCACAGGTCCACAAGAAACTTACTCAGCCTGACCAATACAAACATCCAGCAAAGGCTGCAATCCCATGTGTGAGTACTTGGGAGTCAGTTCCGCTGAACCTAGTAGGCATTTGCTCAAGATAGGGGGGTGCCAGTCTCCAGGGGGGACCCGGGGATCCCCCAGAATTACAACTCATCTCCAGACTACAGAGATCAGTCCCCCTGGAGGGATGCTTTGGAAGGTAGACTCTATGGCACTGTAGCCCACTGAGGCCCCTGTCCTCCCCATGCCCCATCCCCAAATCTCCAGGAGTTTCCCAACCTGGAGCTGGCAACACTACCTCCCCATCTCCTGCCAGTGGCCAGGGGGGACCTGGCAACCCCAGCTCAAGAGTAAGCAAGCAAAAGGTTGCCTTGATTTATCACCGTTCTTACCCACACATGACTGAATGCAAATGTGACGGAATGAAAAATCCGGGGCCAGCAAAAATGTAAACACAGAGCATTGCTGAGTCACATGACAAAGTGAGGAGGGGGCCATTTAGCTCCGAACACTCAGTGACTGACACTTAACGGGCACAACTGACAGTTGGGAGCGTTGAGTTGAGAGGGGGAGTCTGTGTGAGAAGACGCTCTCTCGGTAGCTCTGTGGGAGCAGCATAAAAGACCAGTTGAAGCAGATAACTGGTGCTGGATAGTCTGGTTCACGGGACAGTGAACCAGTCTAGTGAAAGCAGAGCACAAAAGCGGTCACAAACGGAAACTATATAACTCCTGAAGAACCTGGGATAGGTGGTTAAGTGAGGCAAGGACGGTCAGAGTTTGGACAGCTGGTTGGTGGCCAGTTGGGACTTAAGGAAAAGGGCCCAGAAGCCAAAGCCAAAAGGCTTCACCACTAAGCAGGACAGGAAAGTGTACATATGAAGGTGTTGCGTGAACTTATGAACAGCTGAAGAAACTGAAAACCATATAGCATACTACCAAAGTGTATTCTAAGCAAAACATGCCAGCCTATAAAGAAGCAAAGTGTCAACTATATATATACATCCTCCATTCCCCTGTTTGGTTCTGGAAATAAAGTTCTGTTTTGTTGTGAAGTAAAAAAGCCTGATTGCCTGACTCTCATTACCAACGCCGAAGATACCTAGCAGTGGTCCTCAACGTACCTAGAAAGCAATTTAAAATAAACCCCGAAGAGACTATAAGGTAGACAGAGGGTGCTGGTCAGTAAAGCAAAGTCAAGCCTGAACAGTCACCTCACAGAACGCCACAGAGCAGCAGATTAATAGCGGCGGGCGTCATAGCAAACAAACCAATCAAAATGTGTGTGTGTCTTTCCTAACCCTAACTCTCAGTTCAAAAGGCCCTAGGAGAAGCAAGCGGAAGGCCAACAACTCCGGTGCGAATGACCATTTGTCCCTTTCATCCCTGCTTCTCTCTCTCGTTGCCTCATTCCATATGTATGGCCTCCCATCCTCCCTCACCAATGGAATAAAATGAGATCCTTTATAAGCGTTTCCAAGAAACCCACTTACATTTTTCCAGGGCGTCCATTGCCGCACACATCTCTGCTTGCTGAATGCTGTATGGGAGGGAGAAAATAAATAACATGGCAAATGGGTTATGGGGTGAACGACAGCTTCCCAGAAGCCTGCACCTTGATTGCTCTGCCCGGACCAAGTCTTCAGATAACCACTGGTCAGTTGTTCCCATTAAAAAAAAACCCCTTTAAAAATGCACACAGTCATTTTCTGCAGTTAGTTAATACAATTAAGATATGCCTTTTATAACTGAGATTTTTTTTTTGTCCAAAAGAGTTTTTTTTAAAAAAAAAAAAGACGCAACTCTACAGCTCTAAAAAATGGGTGGAAATATTACCACACACCTTTCTCCTAATGTTTTAATTAAGAGTATTTTTTAAATCTTATACTCAGGGCTTTTTTTTGGTAGAAAAAGCCCAGCAGGAACTCATTAGCATAATAGGCCACACCCAACAGCAGGAACTCATTAGCATATTAGGCCACACCCCTGACGGCGCAGCTCCCTCCCAGGATCAGCTTCTCCAGGTGCCCCACATGGAGAACCCGAGGGAAGGAAGGCAGTTTCTGGATCGGCTTTCCCAGGAGGGGAGGCAGTTTAAATTGCCTTCCCTCCCTGGATTGGCTTGGCTTCCCCAGGTGCCCCGGGGGCTTGCGAGGCGCCTGGGGAGCCCGAGGGGGGGGAGGTTATAGGCGTGGACAACTTGGAAGCCAGCCGGAACTCCGTTCCTGTGCGTCCCTGCCCCAAAATAGCCCTGCTTATACTCCAAATCAATGTGGGCAATGGGTACAAGAAGGTGATCAATGAAAAGTGAGAAACCTTTAAGTACACAGTTGGCACTTTCAGTAGAAAGCTCTTCTCATTCATCTTTGCTATGAATTCAGCCATTGTTGGTCCATTCAATGGGAACGCAGGCTGGAAGAGAATGTTTTGCTAAGGTTGCTCCCTAACACCATGGCTGAATTAGAACCCAGATCTGCCCAATTTCCTCTTCTAACCATGGAGCTACACTGATTCTGTAATGCTCTGCAACTTCCCAGCAAACACACCTGGACTGTCAACGTAACTACCTTGCACACGGAGAGTGCTAGCAGTCTCCATCAGAGAATTTTTAGTGCCTTAACCAAACCACAATTCCCAGAATTCCTTGCTGAAGACCACAACAGTTAAACTGATGTTAAAAATTTCCAGTGGGAGGGGAGGTGGCTTGGTAGAGCCCGGTCTCATCAGAACTCAGAAGCTAAGTGGGATCAGTACGTGGAAGGGAGACCACCAAGGAAGATTCTGAAGAGGAAGGCAGAGGCAAACACCACTTCTGCGTCTCACTTGCCTTGAAAGCTCCTTGCTGTGGTGGCCATTAAGTCAGGGGTGACCTGATGGCACTTCACACACACACACAAAACTAGCAGTGTCACAGAGAACCCCACCCATAAGGCCTGATTCTACCACAGTGTCACAGAAGCTGCTTCTCTGTGGTCTGTGCTCCTTCAAAAATACAGGCATGGAGGAACCCACATGGCCAGAATGACTGACAGACACCCCCCGCCCCCCAGGCTACAGGGAAGCAGTGTCAACACCACTGCTGTAATGCACAACTCAAGCACGCACTGTGGGAAAGATGGATCTCTTTTACAGCCCTCTATCCATTCAGAGTAAAAATGAGTACTGATGGAACATTAAGAAACAACTCTCGGGTCAGCACAAATTGCCCACTGGAAGTTTCTGCGATGACTTGTGAAAGAGCTCAAGTTCACAGGAGACCAAGCACCTCCTATATCCCTTTGTGGAAGAAGAATAGCAGGAAACGGCCACCACTGCTCTTCTCATTCAGGTTCTCTAAGCACCTCTGCCCTGTTTCCTCTCGAGACCTCACTGGTTAGTCTCCATATTCTAGCACTATATGCAATCCACCCCGCAAGAACGCTTTGATGTGCCCAAGAGGTAGTGAGGAGGAACATTAAATTGTGGAGCAGACTATGTGAGCCTTAGTATATTCCACAGTTAATTCCACGGCGGCCAGTTTTCTTCCACGTTCGCAATGCACAGTGGGACAGGTCCAAGTTTTAAGCAGCTGCCTTTGGTTCATAGGGGACCACCATCAGGTAGTTCTAACCTCAAATGTGCAAATGTCCCTGGCTTTTCTGCGTGGCTTCCCTATCTAACATGGGATTGTACTGCATTCTATCAAGGTAGATGGGGGCTCACCCAGTGCGACCAGATGATGGGTCTTTGGCTTCAGTGTAGGACTGCCAACCTCCAGGGGGTAACTGGAGACCACCTGGAATTTCAGCTGATCTCCAGGCAACAGAGATCAGTTCCCCTGAAGGAAATGGCTGCTTTGGCGGGTGGACTCTATGGCATTCTGCCCTGCTGAGGTCCCTCCCCACCCATCCTCCCCAGGCTCCACTCCAAAAATCTCCAGGTATTTCTCAACCTGGAGCTGGCAAGACACCTTCCATGCCACCTGTCTGGCCAAGGCATTCTTGGGAATAAATGCCCGATATGTGCACAAATCAGCATCGCCTAAACTTCCATCAAAAGCGTGTGTGAGTAGGAATTCTATCATTCACGTGTTTCATCGGTAATGTAATTCTCTCCAATCACTGTTCGGCCATCTTGGTCTTATTTATACAGTCTCTCACCCTCTTCCCTCCCAATTCACCATACCTTGGTCCTTTACCGCATCCTATTCTTTCTCCTTTGAAATAAACAGCTACAGTGTATGTCCTGGCATGAGATGGTCCCACTGTCTGTAGGGTCCTAGAAGCGAAGAGAGACACAATAAAAGTATGAACACACACATCTGGAAACAAACCTATCGAGGCCTCTTGACAGAAAAGCTGCCATATTTACAAAACAGCATTGCAGGACTGCAGATGGATAGTTTTGTGAATTATTTTACCAGATGCTGCCGACACGTCACTGTTTAAAAAGTGAACTATTTATGTATGCTGGATGTAAAATCATATGCATTTACACTTTTGGTTAAACTCCAGCCTTTAGGGTAGAAATATAGGAACTGCCCTGGAGGGGGAAGAAACTGCAGTCTCTCTCAGTGGCAAACCCCACAAACTGCTCTATCAGGGACAGAAAGTTACCCAATCCATCACAGACTAGGCAGCCTTCCCTTTTTAATAAGAACACACAATACATTTGTAGTCATTTTACGAAGAGACAATTCCCCAGACAAATGAAAAATCCACTTCTCTTTCCATCTGATCCATCTCTTCCTGTCAAACTTGGTATTAGGTTCTTACAATGCATTGTCAACAAAGCAAATTTTAGAAATCCTTAATACCTTTAGAGTAAAACTAAGTAGATAGCATAACTTTGGGAAGTTTAAGTTGGTGGACAGAGCCTTTTCCCAATGGCTAAAAATACGATTTCATATACAGGACAGCTGTGAGAGGGAGGGGGGAAAAAAGGAACTGGTAGGTAATTTGTGCATAAAGAGCAAATCTCTGAGCTATAGTTTAGAAATACTTTACAGCAACCATCAACATCCTCTCTTTCTCTCTCTCTTCTTACGTTCCTTCACTCTAACATGACTAGGAACAAACTAGAATGATCCATAAATGGATCCTGTACTTTTTTTTTTTTAAAAAAACCCACCCCTCTGAACTAAAACTACAGGTTGCTTACCTGTAACTGGGGATCTTCGAGTGGTCATCTGTGCATTCCCACCTCTGGGATATAGTGCGCCTGTGCCGACCCCAAACGGTATCTTCTAAAGTGAAAGGGATTTTCGCGCCCTCTCCCCAGACATGTGCAGGGCTCCAGTGTGGATGACCAAGGGAGGGGCACGACAATCCCGCCAGTTCCTTCTGACCGCTGCCATCAGTCTCCGAGCAAGATAGGAAAGACCGAGAGCAGAGGGGAAGGAGGGCGGGTGGTGTGAATGCACAGATGACCACTTGAAGATCCCCAGTTACAGGTAAGCAACCTGTATATCTTCTTCGTGGTCTCTGTGCATCACACCTGTTATGTCCTGGATGCAATTCCACAGACAACCAGGCTGCGATTCTCTATGTGTACACTTGTACGGTTCTTTGATGTGACTAAACATGTAATGGTGCCAGCCATGCAGTCTGACCACATGGCCTGGAAAAAGTACAAGCTTGAGGTAAAAGAACAATAGCACCCAGGCCCCTGAAGATCCACCTACCGGGGGCTTAGCATATTCAAATGAACCAATGTATTCTCTGGTGGGAAGATTAACCTATCCCGCAGTGTGGGTGTGGACGGGGCAAGGCTTTTCTGTGCATATAAACTGACCCCCGGGCCACCTCAGGTAGGCTTGTTCCTGACCTACAATAAACTTGATCATGCTGCAACTCGCTCCTCCAGCCTCCAGCCTCCAGTACTTTTCAGCACCTCTGGGACAGTAGCAAGCAAGAAAACCCATATACCTGGAGGGGGGTGCTGAAGGTCTCCAGCCCGCACTGCCTGCAACACAGCTCATCCCACTGCAGAACATTGATGGAGACGGACATCAAGGACATAATGTCTCACAAATGTGTGAGGAGAAGCCCAGGTAGCTGCACTGCATATATCACTCAATGGAGTTCCTTTGAGGAAGGCCATGGAGGTGGCCACCGCTCTGGTGGAATGTGCATGAAGTGGACCAGGTAGCAGCTTCTTTGCTAGCAAGTAGCACAATTTGATCGTCTCAACGATCCATTTTGAGAGTCTCTGAGACGATAGCTTCTGTCCCTGCCCTGGTAGGGCATAAGAGACAAAGAGGGCCGGAGATTTGCAAAAGGATCGAGTCCTATGAAGGTAGAACAGAAGAGCCCCCTTCACTATACATGTGGTCAATCCGCTTGCTGGAGATGGGGGTGGAAGCAGGATGAGACCAAGGTGCCTTGGCAGCTTGCAACAAGACAGAGGTTAGATGCAAAGCTACAGCGGTGGAAGTGTCCATCTGGACAATGTCAAACACTGAGTCAGTCACAATAGGTGGGGGCTGGACCACAGAAAGAGTCAAAGTGTTGGCCATTCTCTTGATGAACTCCCCATAGGATTTCAAGTCCCCTGAGGGGGTGATAGGAAGATTCTCGGCCACTTGCTGCGGTGGTGAAGGTTCCTGCTGGGGGGCTCCGTCCCCGGAAGGAGGATGATTCCGACGGGTCGAAATGTTCTGAGGCCTCAGATAAGGACATATGTGGCATCGGTATTGATTGTGCCAGGGTTGAACCGTCAGCATGGTGCTCCCGGGGTGGAGCAACAGCTTTAGGAACTCTGCCTGTTGGCACCAAAGGTTGTGGTCACAAAAACTCCGGTGTTGGAGGAGGGTCATGGTAGCGGGACAGGCGGGAGGAGGTAGACTAACAATCCCACTCTGTCGGCATATGTGTAGGGTACCAAGGAGCTGAGGGTACCGGGTATGCTGCATAGGGGTAATACCATTGGCAGCTATCCCACGGCGCTGGAGGGTGGCAACTCAACGATCGGTCCCGATCCTCCAATTGATGCGGAGAGACATTAGGAGGGAAAGTGTCTCTGTCCATTGGGAAGCTTTCGGCACTGAGAGGCCGAGGCACTTTGGTGAGATTCATATCTAGATCAGAATCCGTGAAATGGATAGGACACAGCATGGGAGAGGTGGAACTACCCTGTACCTGCCCAAGGCCCGTGGAGTCAAGCACTGAAACCCCGGCTGGGGCTGTGTCCGACGCAACCTGCGTGGATGAAGCCCTTTTGGGAGCAGAACCCCTCTTATGCTTCTTGTACTTGCTCCTTTCGTCCTTGCCCTCCTTGCGCTTTTCAGCAGGAGTAGGAGCTTCGGACTGGGTAGTCGATGCCAGATGTTTCGGTATTGACCTATCAATGTCAATGACACTCGCTGCCGGGGATAGTGCAGCTGTCGATCCCGAAATCAGAGAAGATAGGGACGCATGCCCGGATGTTTCTTGAGATGACATAGCTGGGGATAGGGCTTGTTCTAGCAGTGTTACCCAAAGTCTCGTGGCTCAGTTCTTCCTGCTCTGTTTGGAGAACCGCACACAATGCGCACAGGAGTCAACACGGTGGGCTTCCCCGAGGCACAGAAGGCAGAGAGAGTGTCTATCGGGGGGGGGGGGGATCTTACTGCCACTTTAAACACCGCATAAAGAAGCCCCACCGCTTGGCCATAGGCCGTGGATGGGGGCAAGGCAAAAAAACACAGTCCAACAAGTCCAACACAAATTCAGCAATAATAAGAAAGTTTTAAAGGTAATCCCAATCGTTTAGAGGAAAAAACAAGGAGAGAAAGTACTGACTGAGGCGAGGAAGGGTCAGAAAGCGCAGGGTCAGGAAAGCACAGAAAGGGTCAGGAAGCGCAGCGGTCAGAAGAGAACTGGCGGGATTGTCATGCCCCTCCCTTGGTCGTGCACACTGGAGCCATGCGCGTGACCAGGGAGAGGGCGCGAAAATCCCTTTCGCTTTAGTAAATACCGATCGGGGTCAGTGCAGGCGCACTATATCCCAGAGGTGTGATGCACAGAGCCCACAAAGAAGATCTGTGTGAGACACAATATCTTCTTTTACCATTTTCATCATCTGAATCATTCCCACCTGTGTCAGGCATTATTTAGCTGATGGGGAAAAATACACCTATACATATTTAAATGGTTGCTATTGCAACCATAGACCTATGGAACATCTGGCCCTTGTGACCTTTCCATGCCCAAGGCTTACAGTGGATTAGGAGAGACTTCAGGGAGGTCAGACTTGGATAAACTTGTAATGCTATTGGTGGATAGAAATAAATGGATAACACTGCAAATAGCAAAGTTTATTGCCACGGTTGTTTAGAAGAAGACAAGGCTAAGACCTCCTGATGTAAGTCCTACTGATGAATAATTTTATTATAAGTCATTTTTGTTACGGTGGTTTATTATTATGGAAGATATTATTAAAGCAATCCTTGCTATTACTGTTATGGCTTTTGTGCTACAGCTGGCAATGTAACTGTTTGTGCTGTGATTTCATGATTCTGTGTTTGCTGTTTGCTATGACTTTGAGTCAACGTAGCAAAAATACTTGACTAAACAGGCACTATTCCCATCTGCTTGAATGGATCCAGGGGATTAGGGTTGCCAAGTCTGGGATGGAAAATACCTGGAGATGTTGGGGGTGGAGCCAGGAGAGGGTGGTGTTTGGGGAGGGGAGGGGCCTCCGCATGGTAGAATGCCATGGAGTCCACCCTCCAAAGCAGGCATTTTCTTCAGGGCAGCTGATCTCTGTCAGCTGGAGATCAGTTGTAAAAGCGGGAGATCCCCAGGCCCCACCTGGAGGCTGGCAACCCTACAGGGGATCCATTCATGGATCAGGGATCTCCCACTGGTCTAAGCTTGTTTTGACTTAAGAAACAGAACCCAAGACTAAGTGACGGGGCTGAAAAAGCATGCATTTTCAAGGAGGGAAAAAAATAATAGATGTTTCCCAATGACTGTGTTCTCCCCCCGCCCAATCCCAGTAAATGACTCAACACCTTTCGTGTTTCAAAGCAAAATACAGTAGAAGGTGCATTATTTGGCACCCATGGGGACTGCCGGTTAACAGAATGTGTTGAATACTTAGGGTTGCCAACTCCCAGAACTACAGCTGATGTCCAGACGACAGAGATCAGTTCCCTGAAGAAAATGGCTGCTTTGGAAGTTGAACTCCATGGCATTACACCCTGCAGAGGTTCCTCTCGTCCCCAAACCCTATCATCTCCAGGCTCCTCCCCCAAAATCTCCAGGAATTTACCAACCCAGACCTGGTAATCCTACAGACACTCAAGTCCGACCGCAGGCATCCTCAGAGAGCCCCCACCCCATTGAGAACACCATGGGCAACGTCCCTTCCCATTTTGGAGGCCCTGAAAGGTGGGTAGATAAACATGCACTCTAAGGATCACACTTTACCAAGTTTTGTATTTAAAGCCAACACTTCCCCTGCCCACAAACACAGTGACTTTCTCATATCCACACTGGCAGTGATTTAAAACCAAGTACAGCTCAAGTCCCTAAAGCAGAAGACATGCTTCTCTTTAAGGAGCAGAAAATAATTTCCATACTTTAAACAAATGGCAGATAATGCCTAATCCGAGTAATACAAAAACAGAGACTTAAAAAATAAATGCCAAGAGTGGAGCTGAAAGTAAGAGACCGGGCTCAAACCTTTAAGTGGATAGCACAGAACAACAACAAAAAAATGAGTTGGCATAAGAAAAGATTTGGGTTCCTTACTTATAAAGAGGAATGTCCGGCTCTTTTCCTTCAGTCCTGAGAGTCAAGCAGCACTGCTGCAGTTGGGATTTAGGGTCATTCCAGTCCTGGTTTAAAATGAATTCCTAAAATGACACCAAAAAAGCTTCAAAATTAGATAAAGAGACAGAGGCAGGAAACAGAAAACTGCTTTAAGGCTACAATAGGGACCTCTTCACACATACTTTTTAGATAGTCCTAAATATATACATAATGATGAAAAGTATGAATATGATCAAACAGGGATTTGAAAATGTGTGTATAATAAAACATAGTCCCCAAAGATCTAGGCTTCATTGGGGCTCCCTAAAACAACCTTTGTGATCCTGAGGGCACCTTTGGAATTTTGACATAGAATGGTGGGCACAGCCACAAGATGGCTGCCATAAAATGGCTGCCACAGGAAGCAAGGCCAGCTACAAAATGGCTGCCACGGCTTATCGGCAGTTACACAGTGAATATCTGTGTGCTGTGGTGGCAGCTGCTGCCAAAGCAACATTTTTTTTTTAAACAATCTGCACAGCCAATCAAATCTCCAATGGCCACTCTGCAGCCTTGCTGGGCAGAAGCTCCATTTGGTCATGCCCACTTTCTAAAAACACCTGATGGGCACCAGGAAAAGCTATCAGCAGGCACCATGGCGTACACTAGCACCACGCTGGAGATCCCTGCTTTAGAGAGTGTACATGTAACAGAAAAGCCAGGCTTGTTACTGTGTAATGAAATGGCCGATACTCTTACCTTCAGTCGTGGGAAAAAGCACACATTCATGAAGGTGTGGACGTATTCTAAATCCTTATCTATGTACAGAGCAGCAATAAAGGCTGAAAGAAAGTAAAGACTATCATTATCTATTACTTGGTAGGTATAAGTCTGGGCGCTTTTATATCCCTTCACAACCTGGGACCCACACATTTATAGAAGAAGAAGAAGAAGAGATTGGATTTATACCCCGCCCTCCACTCACTTGGAGTCTCAGAGCGGCTTACAAACTCCTTCCCCTTCCCCTCCCCTCAACAGACACCCTGTGAGGTAGGTGGGGCTGAGAGAGCTCTTTCCCAAGCTGTCCTTGAGGGAACAGCTGGTACAGAGCTATAGCTTGCCCAAGGTCATCCAGCCAGGTGCAAGTGGAGGAGTGGGGAATCAAACCCCGTTCTCCCAGATTAGAGTCCGCGCACTTCACCACGACACCAGACTGGCATTATAGGGATCACATCTCTCCATATAAGCCCCCTTGCCTGTTTAGGTCATCATAACGACTCCTGCTGGAATAATCTTCTAGGGGGTGAATTTGGCCAGCAAGGCCTTTTTGGTGGCAGCTCCTTGCCCTCTGGAAAACACTAACTACTACTTTAAAAGTGGCAAGCTTGCCTGATACTGTTTCGTATTATACTGACACTGGCATTAATCTTAGCAAGCAATGAACCATTAGAGATGGAAAATTTTCCACAGAAAAATAAAGCACTAGAAAATGTGCAATTCTCCATCTCAGCCACTGCGTGCTGAACTCTACTGATTCCTAAACTGCACAGTTGTGGAGCCTGCCCCTTAATTTTCTCTTATGGGGCCAGTGATAATACTGGGTTTGAAGGTACATATTTAGGAGAGGCCTTTTTGGACCTAGGCTATCTACTAAGTTTTTAAAAAAATATTTTATATAATGTTGTATTTTTAAATAATTTCTGGAAGCTGTATCAATTAAAGTAAAAACAGGATTTAAATGTGTGGGTTTTTTTTTTTCCAAAAAAATCAGTAAATAAATTCTCACTGGCCGGGTAAAAATCAGTAACACTTCCAAAGACTTCTTAAACAATGGAGTTCTTAAAACTTTCTCACTCCACAGCGAACATCCCAAAGTCAAGTAATGACAGTAAAGAAAGACAGATGGTCTGGAAGGTAGAGTCCTCACCATCTTGGGACCAGAAAAAGACAGAATGAAGGAGAGAGGCAGCGGGGCCACGGAGGCCTACAGTACACAGAGAGGACACCTGAAAGACACGTCTCAAAAAGCTAAAAAGAAATGCTAAAATACTGGGATGCTTCACCGATCCTCTGTATTGTCAAGCAACAAGGATGGCGCAGAGATCAGCCTCTGGAATTAGATTTAACAAGGGGGCCCCCGCGATATTCACGGGGGGGGGAGAAGCTGACAGCTGCTCCTCCTTCCTCCGCCCCCTTCCTCTGCCCCCTCCCCCCCAGAGACTCCCGGCGGGCCTCGGCAGCTCTCGCCGGGCCCGCCGCTCGCCCCCTTCCCCCCCCCCGAGACTTCTGGCGGGCCTCGGCGCCTCTCGCCCCCTTCCCCCTCCTCCGCGGGCTGTCGGCTGGCCTCGGCGACTCTCGCCGGGCCGCTGCCGTTCCAAGAGCATTCCCCGCGCATGCACAGGGGACACTCTTTTACTTTTCGGGAGATTTAAAGATCCCCTGAAAAGTTTTTGATAGATTTCGGATTTTTCTGCAAGCGGGGGGGTTACCCCCCCCCACCTGCAGAATCCCCCTCTGCCCTCCAAGTGCCCCCCGCACGGATTTAAGTATCCGCATGCGAGGGGGGCACTTGGGAATTAGATATATAGATAGGGACCGTGGAAGGAATGCACATGGGCTTTTAGCTGTTCAGCCCCGTCAGGACACACAAAAATTGCACAGATCAAGCTGGAGAGAAGAGTCAGCTTCTTCCAGAAGAAGAAAAAGAGATTGGATTCATACCCCGCCCTTCACTCAGAGTCTCAGAGCAGCTCACAATCCCCTTCCCCTCCCCACAACAGACACCCTGTGAGGTAGGTGGACTGAGGACTGCTCCTGAGAGGACTGACCCAAGGTCAGGCGAGCAGCTGCATGTGGAGGAGTGGGGAATCAAACTTGGTTCTCCCACATTAGCGTCTGTGCTCCTAACCCCTACTCCAAACTAACCATTTCGATGCTGGAGAAAGACCCTAAAAGTCCCGTTTCAGCCCCTTAATTTGGAAGCAAGCTGCCAGACTGGGAGCCATGAACTGGTTACGTGACGTGACTTTTGGTAATCTCTTGCCAGCACTATCTAGGCCTTAGCGCATTGCCAAGCAACAACCTCCACTGTCTTCATCTATTGTAAGGATAGTTGGGGAAACCATCATGGACTGAACTATTAATATGCACCTAACTCTAAAGGAAGAGGTATGAAGAGACGATCTCGAGGGCCTCCTGTCTACTTATGAATATGTGAAGCTGTCCCACTGAGAGGGTCGGACCAATAATACGTTCAGGTACTAAACCATTCGACTGGTCAGGGGTCAGAGAGAGACATATACACTGTGGCTGGAATGTCTCCCTGCTGGCAGAAATGGAAACGGAGTCAATGAGGTTTCAACATCCTGCACCCATTAACAAACAAAGCATTTTGTAGAGGCACAGAGAGGCCCCTGGACTTCTAAATCCTGCGCTTTGGCTGGCAGGCTGTAACTTCTTAGAAATAAATCACTGCAAAGTATACCCACTCTCGGAGCATGCAGCATACAGCACAGTTGTTTGTGAACAACTTCCATTTGCTAAAAGGATCTGGCCAGCTCCGCGGGGTCTGCTCCACTCACAAAAGGTATTAAAGTGATTTGGACAGAGATTAACTTCCCTGGCTTGATATTTATTGCCATTTCACTTGGAAAGGAAGGACAATTTTTTTTAAAAAAGAAATACCCACAAACCATCCTTACAAACTGAAAGTGACTCGCACCACTACGTGGGTTTATTGTTCCTTTGAAAGCAATGCCATTTATGAAATTGCAAAATTAATTATTATTCAAGTAAAACAGAAATGCCTATTTCACTTGTATTGCCCTAGGTCACCACAGTTCGCATCTCTTGAGACGAGATTAGTTCTCTCTCTATATATATTTGCTGTCAAGTCACGGCTGACTTATCGCAGCCCTGTGGAGTCTTCAAGGCAAGAGAAGTTCAGAAGTGTTTTGGCATTGCTTGCCTCTGCATCACGACCCTGGTATTCCTTGGTGGTCTCCCATCCAAAGGCCAACCCGGGCCAGCCTTGCTTAGCTTCCAAGATCTGACAAGATTGGGTTAACCTGGGCTATCCAGGTCAGGGCAGCTGGATATCACAGTACCATAACCTTTCTCCTGATGGATTGTCTTGTCCCTTCTTGAGTATAGATTCTCCACCCTCACCCCAATTACTTTGTGTACGAGTAAGGGCTGGGTACAGCGGTTCATGCCGTCTTACTGGGACATTTGGAGACAGAGGCAGGTTATTGGGATGTGCTTTAAATCATTCCTTATGGACCAGTCTCACAGAGTTGCTATCAGTTCTCATCAGTGCAGGGTTTGTCCTGCAGGGTTCCACAGGGCCAGTCAGCTACTGGGTTCAAGGCAAGGCACTGACTCTCAGACACAAAGCCTTCCATGACCTTTGACTCTCACATCTGCAGGACCCAGTAAAAGAAGTAAAAATAAAACATAGGCACCAACCTTAAATCTGGCTAAGGCTACAGAGGGTGCCCATCGTAACAAGCACTTGAACCCACGGTTCCAAACGAGGTTTCAGGTCTCTTTTACGGTGGCCATTTTGGTTAGCTTTAACCAACCTTAAGGTTGGTGGAGACCCCTTCACAATTGTTAAGACCAGGGATGTCAAACTCATTTTTAGGGAGGGTTGGATTTGACATAAATTGGACTTTCTTGGACCGGGCCCTGTACGTCATAAAATGTAATGCCAGGTAGCGGAGATATAAACTTTATAAAGGACACAAACGCAAAGATTTTTTTTAACTTAAAATAAAAACATGCCTGAAACATTAGCATTCTTGCAATATTCCGTTTATGTAACAGTTTCTGATAACTGACACTTCTTGCTCTGAATTACTGCCTCAAAATGTCTGTGCTGTAGCAATCTGGGAGGGGGAGGCGCCTCAGCCCAGTGCGGGAAGTGGAAGCTTGCCTATCTATCTCTCCTGAGCGATTGAGAGAATCTGGGAAAGCAAGCTATGACACAACAGCAGAAGCAGAACCGGAGGAAGAAGCAGGAGACTGCCAGTCCCTTGAGGGCCTGATTGAAGCCCTCTGGGGGCCTGATCCGACCCCTGGGCCACATGTTTGACACTCCACATGTTTGACACTCCTGGTTAAGACCAGGAATATGACAATTCTTTCTGATAGTGAAGGTTTATCAACCAATTAGGGAATGCTTAGTTCCATACATATATATTAACATCTGTTCACCCTGACAGCAGCATTATCATTGATCACCGGGCTTTTAAATGTCAACTAGATTCAATGGAAAGAACTTTTAAATATTAGGGGGGAAACCTTGAAATCTAAATAGGTACTTCTTACGGAAATATAAAATGGTTGTGAAATTTAAAAAAAGGAAACCAACTGTTTGTTCTTTAAAACAAAAGGGTATCTTTAACAGGCCAGAACCAAAACAAACAAAGAGGCGTGAGGTGAACATACAGTTACTAATTTGAATTTGCCCTCACTGCCAAATAAAGCTTTAGAAAATTAATCTATTTAGCTAGTGTGGTAAAGCAGATAGAGCATTAGACCTGAACGGAGAAGGCCTTGTGTACAGATCCGCACTCAGGCACAGTTCAGTGGATAACGACAGAGCCGGCCACTTTCTCTCAGGCTAGACAGCCTTTGTATGTGGCTGGAATGAGCATGGGTGTACAAATGTGACAATTCACTTAAATACTACTGCTGATTAAATCTGAATGACACATTAGACACAAACAAAAACAACACTCTCTAATGAGCAGATGAAGTTACCAACTTTATAAGATTCGAGCCTTTCCTATCCTCAGCAGTACCCTGCACCCCTGGAGCTCTGATAACGGCCGAAGAAGAATTACTGCTTGGTTTCATTTTAACCTCTTCCACACGCTTTGACAAGTCATTCTGGCTTCCAGTTTATTGCACAAGAAATAAGAAAGTCAATCAAGATGATCAGTACTCACATTCCAAAAGATCTGCCAGTGTCTTTGTCCGCAATGCCACCGGCCGCTTCGTCTTGTCATTGGTGATGGCAAACTCCTGCATGCCGAGTTCCTCGGCCACTTTGGCTTGTGTCCTGTTGTTCACCAGAGAGCTTCGTAACAACTGTCAACAGAAGAGGTCACTTCAGATTGAAACAGACTGAGAACGCTCAGGAGTAACACTTGCTCTGCTCGGTGTGTGGATCGTTTTTCTAGCCCTAGTTCAATCAAGGTGGCTATTGTTGGCCCAGGAGGGAAAGTATTTGGAGTGGAGAGCTGGAGGAGGGTGGACTGTTAAAGGCCAGATGTTTCTGTTTGCTTCCTGACACATCGCAACCTTTTAAGAAACTCTCTGCTTATTTGCCTAGCACAGTGGGAGGGAGAGCCGGAGCTCGTTTTCCTGGAAAACGTAGATACTGGGAGGAGAGACAGTGTCTTGACCATTGTCGAAAATATTTCTAATTAGCATAAAGAATAAGAATTTCCTACGCTTAGAAATGCCATTAACCAGGCAGTGCCAAGGAGGAGGTGTTGCCTGTGTAGCAACAGAGACCCAGAGTTTTGGGTGATTTCCAACACTAAAATGAAGCCAAAAAAAAAAAAATGGCAGAAATTCCCTGTGGATGGTGGGTTTCCAATGCAAAAAGGAGCCCAAAGTGGAAGCATTTCAGAAATCAGTCAATGGAGGGGATGTTTTCCACCGTCTAAGTGCAGCCCCCAACTTCCTAATGTGGTGATGAACAGCAGGGGAGGGAGCTTTCATATGCTGAAATAGAGCCCAAAATTAGGAAGAAACAAGGACTTGTAGGTGGTATCTCATTTCCTCTCCCCCACTATTTCCTCTTTCCTTCTCTGAAAGTCCCTGTAGCTTCTTCCCATTTCCTGCCTCCTTCCCGACCACTAGGCAACTTACCTTTATTTGTCCCCTTTCAAACTTTCCCTCCTTTCCTCCCCCTGGCAGCCCCTACCTGAGAAAACTACGGCCTAGTCCCATAGTGGAGAACTGTGCGAGGGCACCCCTGATATTTCCTTCCTTACACTATTTTCTTTTTCCCTCCTCCTGGCAATCCCCAAATCCTCACCCTTCCCTGCTTTCTTCTCTCATTTCTAGCCCCCAACCAGCCTACATTTTAACTGCCTGTCAGTTAGCACTGCCATAGGTACGGGTGACTGTCTTGCCGTGATCAATAAGGCTGCTGAACGTATTACTTGTATTAATGCTTGCTGTTTTACCATCGGGCTTGATGGTCTACTAACATTGCTTTGTGTTCCAAGGTTTCTTTCGACCCCTTTAGGTCCCGCTCGGGAGATAGCATCGGTGACCCGACTCCCGCCTTTGGAATGTGCGCTTTGCTTGCCTGCTTCGCCTTGCGCATGCTCATTACTCATTTGCTTTTCCGCCCCTCTTATCTCTAGCTGGCTATTCCTTGGCTAACGACCTTGAACAGAAAAACCTCCTGTTATGTGTTACAAGAATCACAGGTATTACATGTTTCTTTGCTTAGTTTTCTCTGGGAACATCTTCTTCAAAAAACCCTCAACTGTGTTTTTCCATGAGAACCTATTTTGCCGTGCTTTCCCTGGGAACAGTGGGCCAGTATATTTGGACGCCAATAATTCTCACTATTGATTGGTAGATGGTAGACGGGCCATATTTCATATCAGGTATAATTGTAGTTGCATTTTTAAGTTTGGGCATTACTAACAGGAAAAGTGTTTGACCAACATGATCTCTTCTACAAATAAAGGACTTTCTACTTAAGGAGATCTGTTGTGGACTATATCTATTGGCACATTCTCACACTGCCTCCCATCTTCAGCCATATATTATTTCATTTGTATCTCCCTTTATCCACCCAACGGGGATCCAAAGTGACTTATAATATTCTCCTTTCCTCCATTTTATCCTCACAAAGCCCTGTGAGCTAAGTTAAGCTGAGAGTGTGTGACTGGACCAAGGTTACCCAGCTAGTTTCCCTGGCAGAGTGGGGATTCAAACTTGAGTTTCCCAGATCCTAGTCAGAAACTCTAACCACACTGACTTTCATAGGATGTCTGCTGTTGAACAGTAGCAAGCAGGTGGGTCTGAATGTGTCGTGCAAGTTTTGTGCTAGCAGTTGCCCAGTGGTTGCTGGTAGGCCTGGCTGTGATGAGTCCACCTTCAAACGCCAAAACAGCCCCTGGAAAGGACCCTGCCCCTTCCCCCTACCTTTTACTGACAGAAACCAAAGTTTGAAGGCAGTCAATAATGTTGTGGTTGCCTAGCAACGGCCACTCATGCATCTGTTTCTTAAAGCTACAGTGCTTCTTCTATCATGTGCGAGGTTAATCCCCCAAATAATTTATTTTTAGATTTAAAAACCCCCAACAACCTGGGCCATTTTTCAGAATTGTAGCAGGTAGACAGATCTGTCTTATTTGATCCTGACTTCAGTTTCTGGATTTAAGTATCCACAGATTTGTCCATGTTGCAAATGAGATATATTGATTAATAAACCAGGCACTTGAGAGGAGTTTTCCACCACAGAAATGGAGCCCCCAGTGGGAAGAAATTCATTTGGAGGGAGGAGCTTTCCGTCAAGGAAGCCAAGCCTCAAAATGAGAAGAAATTCATAAATTAAAGTGATGCATAGTGTACATGTATGTGGTGGGGGGCCTGTCGTATTCTAAAATGGATGAAATTAATAAGCCAGGCATTTGGGGGGGGGTCTTTCCACTGCATAAATGCAGCCCCCAAATGGGAAGGAATTCAGTGGAAGGGAAACTTTCCATCACAGAAATGGAGTCCCAAAATGGAAAGAAAACCCTCAGTGTGAAAGCAGCCCTAAGGAAAATACAATGTCCGTGGCTCCTTTGCTAAACCATCTATGCATGATGCATCATGCATGCACGAGAGTCGATCATGTATGCGTACAGGCATGGTGTTGTTCTGGATGTGCAGCTGTTCTGTGAAGAACTCTGATGAATGGCTAGGCTGGGGACTACCTTTTGCACTGATTACTCTATCGAGGAAACCCTGTGTATCTGCCACAGAGAACCTGTATGTTGGATTCTTGGGCATCCTTCTAAGGGGAATATTCTTATTCACGCAGGACCCTGACCAGAATGTTTGAATCTCACCATCTTGCCACCAGAACTGCACCTTGGAACATATCCTACACTCCCTTGTGGCTGTGTGTGGCAGGTGAAGCGTGGGATGGTGGGCAAGTTGTCGTTCAGCAAAACTTGTCCATTATTACAGACTTTCTCACTGATGAACTCCGGGAGCACACTCAGTAAGTCAGAGCACACGAAGGGTTTTCAAGGACACCGAAAATAGGCAGAGCTACGATTCAGAAGCCAGGAACACCATTGCCAGAATGCTAACAATTATCATTAGCCAAGTCAGGAGGGAACCATGCTGTGCTGTTTTTAACAAGGGTGTCACAAGCCACAGCACAAATCAATGCTTAGCTGTTTGTGCCCTGTTACCACCAGCTAATGCCAGGATCCATCTGGCAATAAGTGCCGAAATCCTCCACAGGATGTGGATAATCCACATGGCCAAAGTGCTCTGTGCCCGATGTGCGTTGGAGGCTCTTTCCCCGAGTTGCAGAATGCAGGGTTGCCCCACAGATTTAGGGGAAGAGTCTCCATTCCTCCTCCTCCTCCTTTCTGCCAAACACGATGGTGGTTTTTAGTGGGAGAGCTGTGTAAAGTGCCCGCCTTTTTTTAAGTCTTATGATAGGGGTCCCCAAACTTTTTGAGCCTATGGGCACCTTTGGAATTTTGACACAGTGTGGTGGGCATGACCACAAAATGGCTGCCACAGGAAGCAGAGCTAGCCACAAAACAGCTGCCCCAGCTTACATTCGGTCACGCAGTGAAGATCCTTGTGCTGTGGTGGCAACCACTGCGAAAGCAACATTCTCAAAGATCTGCACAGCCAGTCAAATCTCCAATGGTCAATCAGGAGCCTTGCCAGGCAAATGCCCCACCTGGCAGAACCCAGTTTCTAAAAATACTTTGTGGGGGCTGGAAAAGGTGTCGGCAGGTGTCCCGTGGCCTCCTGGGAAGCCCTGGAGACCGCGGAACTTACGGGCAGCCCGGTCGACCCACAACCCCCCCCCCCCCCACGGTTCCAAAAGAGGCTTGACGTAGCTGCGGGGGCCCAGGGTCCGGCAGACAATGAGACTAAGAGCCTCGGAGGCCAGAAGCGGGTGGCGGCTGACACGAGCCGGTCGGAGGTGGTGAAAGCCGGAGAATTGGGCGGAGGGTGGGCCCGCGGCCAGCAACAACAGCCGCAGTGGTGTGGGGATGGGCCTCCTCACAGAACGCCCGAGATGGGCCGCAACATCGGCCAGGGAGCAGGATCAAGGAAGAGGGAGGGGCCGGCATCCTCCTGTTTAAAGGGGGCGGGGCCTGGGTGGAGGCGGAGCAGAGGGGAAGCGGGACGGGATAAAAGGGAAGCAGGCAGGCCGATGAGGAGGGGGGCGAGCCGGAGTGGGCGAGTGATGAGAGAGAGAGAGGCGACTGCTGAAGAGAGAGAGAGAAAGCAGAGGGGCGGCTTGAGCCCTAGATGAAGGGGAGGACAGGTGACGCAACCCACCCCCCTCTCGTCAATTCTGAGGCCCTCCTGGAATCCCGCGTTTCCTGTCCACGACCCCCAGCCATGCCCCTGTGCAGACTGGCGGCTAGTGGGGCAGCGCTGCGGACCTCACCCTTGCAGACGAGAGAGGAAACCCAGACGCCCGAGAGTCCTGGATGTGACCTCACGACCTGCCAGGACTCTCCCACACCCTGACAACAGGTGGGCCCCCCCTCCAGCCCCCATGGATAACGACAGTGGCCATTATAATGCCCCCAGTCACCATGCTGAGGACCTCTACCTGGTGGTCTCTAGGGACCACAGCAGTTTTGCTAGCCATGCACAGTCACACTCAGGGAGCTAGCTTAACTGGGAAGAGTGGGGAGAAAGATGAAAGGTGAGGAAAGCATCAGAAAGGGTGATAGGTATGGGAGACGGGTGGGCCGAGGATGACACTTCACAACTCCTAGTGAGGGACCAATACAGAGAGGAGGAGGAGGAGGAGGAGGAGGAGAGGGAGTACACTCTTTTCTCCGTTTTGAGCCCCCCAGGGAGCAGGGCCTTGAAAGGGCTTCTAGGACCCTGACCTGGATAGCCCAGGCAAGCCTGATCTCATCAGATCTCGGAAGCTAAACAGGATTGACTGTGGCAAGTACTTGAATGGGAGACTTCCTTGGAATTCCAGCAGCTGGGAGAGCAGAGGCAGGCTTTATTCAGCCACCTCTCTGAATATCCTCCAGGCCCCCAGTAGGGGTCGGTCACCAGAGGTCGCCATGACTTTCCGATGCTCACATAGTTAGATACCAGGTGTGTGCGCGTGCTCGCACACACACACACCTGAAAAAAAATACCAAAAGGGGGGGGGGGACTGAACAAAGCAAAGTGAAGGGCAGGAATCACACTCTGTTTTGTTTCTCTTAGGTAACTCGGTATACTATATTTCGACATAGCATGGGGAACAACTTAATGTCAGAGAAAAACGGATACTTTTAACGAAGGAAGTGCCTTAAGTTTAAAAAAACCCTCTATAATTGTCAAAATTATGGTGGTATGCTGTAGAAATTATTACTCTCATTCTGGACCTGTGCCTATTATTACAACTTTGGCTAATTTAATTCAAATAAACTTGATGACCCGATGACCCATTGTCTGATACGGGGCAAAAATGAGCTGCTCCCCAGCGTGCTTGTTGTAAGAGGACAGCAGTGTTAATTTATTCTTTTAAAAAAACACCAAAAAACGCAGCCATCTGTGGCAACTGAGAATTACGAACTGTGAGAACTTTAAGGCATGGCTGACAGGAAGAGGGAGCCAAGTGCTTTAATTAACAGCAGCAACTTTCGAAAAGAATAAGCACGGAACTTACTGTCGGGACAAATTTTGTCGTGAATCAGTGGCTCAGAAAGCAGAACTGAACAGTGGGTTGAAATTTGCATAGGACGCGAAGGCTGGATGAATAGCCAAAAAGGTGACATGTTTGCGAAAAGATGGAAAGATAGCGGGCGGAGGCTTCAAGAGCACCACGGTGCCGCGAACGGTGAAGGTAACGTGCGCCCAGGCAACATCAAAAGCAACTTTTTAAGGGTATTTCTGTGCAGCTAGATAAAAGGGAGCGGAAGGGGGGCAGGGCTGGTGATAAGAAATTTAACATGGATTTTTAATTTGCTGACAAAAGGAACGGAGACGTGAATCAAAGTTATGCTAAACAGAAGGTCGTGGGCATGGGAGGAGTGCGAGATAAAAAGCAGAAGACAAAGATGCAGTCAGATAAAATACAGCTCTTGCGAAAGGAGAAAACTCTCTGCTTCTTTGGATATAGATTCAGAAAGTACGTACGGTTTTGTATTTAAAAAAGCAAACCCGGGAACACAGCTTTCCTTAATCTGTTAGAACACTGGGGCAGGATACAGGTATTCGATTTTGACGGACAAGACGATGCTGCATCTCCTTCCTGACACAAAGTACTTAAAGGTGCCACCATTTGCATTTGGGGAGGAAACTGGCAAAAGCTCAGGCAACTGCTACTGCAACCTAAATAGCACAAGAGATGGTTTTCTCTGTCCTCGTTACACTGCCCGGGCAGACAGAGCCCAGCGGCCCAGTCGGCCCACCACCCCTCATACTTTGTCTGCCTCCCACTTTCTGCCACTCAGGAGCCCTCCCGCTGCCAACGCTCAGAGGCCCACTGTCAGTGAACTGCCATAGACTGGGGTGACTGCATCAATATTCCAGTGTTACATCTGGCTAAGCCTTTCTGTTTAACTTGCATTGTTTAGGCTCTGAATGCTTTATTCCATGCTTATAGGTCCCAACTGGGAGATAGCATCAGGGACTGACCCCCACCACTGGAATGCACACTTGCTTGCTTTGCTTTGCGCATGCTCATTACTCATTCGCTTTTAGAGAGCCAGTTTGGTGTAGTGGTTAAGTGTGCAGACTCTAATCTGGGAGAACCGGGTTTGATTCCCCACTCCTCCACTTGCACCTGGCTGGATGACCTTGGGCAAGCCATAGCTCTATACCAGCTGTTCTCTCAAGGACAGCTTGGGAAAGAGCTCTCTCAGCCCCACCCACCTCACAGGGTGTCTGTTGTGGGGAGGGGAAGGGAAAGAAGTTTGTAAACCGCTCTGAAACTCCAAGTGAGTGAAGGGCGGGGTATAAATTTAATCTCTTCCTCTATCTCTAGCCTCCTCAGCTAACGACCTTGAAAGGAAGTGCCTCCTGTTATGTGTTACAAGAACCACAGGTGTTATGTATTCTATTTTCTTAATCTCTCTGGGAACTGTTCTCCCAAAATGTTCAACGGTATTTCTCCCTGAGAACTCATTTTGCCGCGCTTTCCTCGGGAACATTGGGCCAGTATAATTGGGCGCCAAGAATTCTCTGTATTGATTGGTAGAGGGTAGCTGGGCCATATTTCATATCCAGTATAATTATGATTGTAATTCAAAGCTTAAGCATTGCTAACAGAAGAAGTGTCTGGCCAGCATGATCTTTTCTACAAATAAAAGGACTATCTGTTTAAGGAGACCTGTTGTGGACTATGTCTATTGGGACAGTCTCACACCCACGCTTTCCCCAACTGCACTGGCCAGTGTATGAAGCGGGGGGCACTGCTGTCTTGGCTGCCACCAGGATCTGGGCACCATATGCCTTTCCCCCAATGATGCTCAGCACTTGGGAGCATTGGGTGTGTGTGTGTGATAGCACTGGGTGGGGATCAGCAGCAGTGGGCCCCATCAAGAGTCATGGGCCCTGGCTGCTGCCCCACCTTGGGGGATGCTGATGCTAGCCCTGCTCCCATGCCAGAACCCAGGCTTGGGTTATGCAGAGCGGAGAAAGCTGGGCTGCAAATGGTTCTATGAAGTCTATACATGGTTCCAACATAGCCCCCCCCCCCCCCAATCTCCACGCCCCTACAAAGATTCTCACTGGGGCTCCCTTCACACAAAATTTTAAAAAGGCAGAGATAGGAAAAAAGAAGGGTGTGTAAGCTGTGAGAAAAGTGAAACAAGCCCTACTGAACTCAATGGAATAATTCACTGTTCCTTCACTACTCCCTTTTGGCAGGGCATACCGGACAGCCCTTTTAGAAATCCAGAATACCTCACTTTAACTCTTCGCTTAGCTAGAAATCACAGAAAGTGTTCTCCTGATGCACCAGGCCTTCTGGTATAGTTTCAAGCCAAACCAAGGATTACATTGAGCAATTCTGAATTCCTAGAGAGGTTTTCCAGCTATCGCTGAAGCCCTGAGATTTCAGCTTGTCAGCCTGGACCAATGCTAATTGTGCCAAATTGTTCCTTAAACCAGAGCAAAGCAAGGCTGGTTAATGACCTGTCTACTTGGGTTCCCAGAGCAACCTGGGCCCCGGGAATACTTCTATCCCACCTGCCCACCACACCTGTCTACAGAGCAACTCTCCCTTCTGGACAGGAGACACCCCCCACAAAAAAAAAGGGTGCTCGTAAACAGTACAGGTGAGTACCACCGCAAAAAAAGCCCTAATTAGTTATTAGTTATTAAAGCTGAAGAGGCTACGTGAATAAAAAATGTCCATGATCATGGGACAATTCTCACCTTCAAATTAACTGAGCATCATTAGGAGCAAAAGGCCACGGAGGCTGCTGATATTAATTAAAACCCAGCATTAATTCACTCCCCACTTCCACAGCCTTCTTCCTTCTCCCCACTGTGTTCCATTGCTGGAGAGGGCGACGGGCGGCAATCTCACCGTTAGATGGCCTTCGTGATGATCGGGGAAATGGATGAATAAGTATTCCGTAGCCACCAGCTGCATTATGGAATCGCCCAGAAATTCCATCCTCTGATTATGGCCCCTGAAATGTGAAACAAGGAGATGCAGCAATGAAGAGGGGGGAATGGGGGGAAGCTTACACTGTTGTAAACCGTGTAAACATGTTTAAAACAAGCAGATGGGATATTCAAATGTCTCTTCTGGCCTTCTGGTCAAGGTTGAACACGTTACTTTTCCAGAAGAACTAACTGGTTTCTTGTGGCACAAGCCGAGAGCCAGTGTGGTGCAGTGGTTAAGAGCAGCGGACTCTAATCTGGAGAACCGGGTTCAGTTCCACACTCCTCCACATGAAGCCAGCTAGGTGACTTTGGGTCAGTCACAGCTCTCAGAGCTCTCCCTGCCCCCCCCCCATAAGTCTAGCTCCCTAAAAGAGTTAGAACTTAAGGCTGTCAGACAATCTTCAGATCTCCTGGCCAATGCTCCCTCTAAGCTGTGGGGTCTTGTGAGCCAAAATTTTACTTTCTGAGCTACTGGCATTAAAGTTGTGAGTGAGCGATTTGGCTACTGCACAAATCAGTTTGCTCTGGAGCCATCCTTCCTGAGCTGAGACAAAAATGTGTGAGCTGGAGCTAGACTGTGAGCTAGCTCACACTAAATCAGCTTAGAGGGAACACTGCTCCTGGCTATTCCACACACAATGCCATATGATATTATTATTATTATTATTATTATGTGGCCTTTGTGGCCAACTGCTTATTTCAACAACTGTCAGATTATTCTTTGCAAAGTTCAAACACTGCATGAGGTGCTCTACAGCAAAACATAACCATAAAAGACATGAGCTCCCCCCACTGTCCCAAGCGCATGCAGCTGAAATACTCAACTTGGTTTAGATGGAGGCTTTCAAGACAAATATCACAAAACAAGCCTTTCAAAACTAGATGCAAGGAGTGTCTATTGATAGAGACAGAATTTGAATGTGACAAATTGCCACAAAACCACTTCAGCTGAGTTCACCCCCTAACGAAGTTACCATTAAATTCAAATCCAAAACAGGAGCCTGTTCAGAACCTATCGTATTTTACACAGACCGATTTCCCACTGACGCTGCCCCGGCGTCGGGTCCTCCGTTTGCCCCGATTGACTTTCCCACTATTTGCCGCGGGGCGCATTTTGACCTGGGGCTTCGCGCGATTTCTCCGCGGCTTCGGTGATCCTCAAAAGCAGGATCACCGAAGCCGCGGAGGAAATCGCGCGAAGCTCCGGGTCAAAATGCACCCCGCGGCAAATAGTGGGAAAGTCAAGCGGGCAATGGGGCAAACAGAGGACCCGATGCCGGGGCAGCGCTAGTGGGAAATTGGTCACAGTTTTGGAGGCAAAAAATGATGATGACAGCATTGACTCTCCAATTCCATTATTTTTGCAGTTTAGATTTCTGAACCATTCTGTGTGGGGTCTGAAAGCAGCAGGCTATTTGGGCAACATTCTCCCAATCCCCTACCACAATATATAGGACTCTGAGAAGGTCCTGGGCTTGTGTATGTCCTCCATTCCTCTTACTCCCCTTACTACAAAACAGGAGATGGGCCTTGTGAGGAGAAACCTTATCTACCTTCTTCCTGTTTTCCTTCCTTCCCTTCCCCTTGTAGTCCCTGCTGCATCTCCCCTTGGCCTGCTTCCTTCCTTCCCACCCTCCAACCTTTTTCAGTTCTGCCTACCTGCCGCTTTTCTTTCAGCCCTTCCTTCAGTCCTCTTCCCCTTTCCCAGCTTTCTTCCCTCCCTCCCTCTAGCCCCCAATTCCCTCTCTTCTCGCTCCATTTCCCTTTCCTCTCCCTCTCCATTTTGGCTTCATTCTGTTTCCCACCCAACCTTCCTTCTCGTCTCTCTTGCCCACCACCCATTTCTTCTCCCTGCCAACTCCCCTCATGTTTCAAAATGAAACTGCAGCAGCTGTGTTGGATCACCCAGGTGATCACAGGTAACATTAGGGACGCTGTCCGCAGTTGCATGGAATTTTTTATTTTAAATTACAGATTCGATGACTCTTTGATGCCCTCCAGTTGCCTAGACAGTCCAAATAAGCTGCCAAAATCTTGTAAGTTAATCATGCAAGACCTTGGATCTTGGCATTTTCAAGCCTTTTTAAAAATTTTGTTCCCTCCTTTTTTAAAATTAAGGTTTTTCTGTAAATCTGGGTGCTTCCCCCGGAATTGTCTAAATACCGTATTTTTCGCTCCATAAGACGCACCTGATCGTAAGACGCACCTTGTTTTTAGAGGAGGAAAACAGGAAAAAATGAAACAGAAAGAAAGAAAGAGAGAGAGAGAGAGAGATAAAGGAAGGAAGGAGGAGGAGAGAGAGAGAGAAAGAGAAAGGAAGAAAGAAAGAAAGGTGGGGACAGAGAGAGAGACAGAAAGACAGACAGACAGAAAAAAGGAAAGGAAGGAAGGAAGGAAGGAAGATAGAGAAAGGAAAGAAGAGAGACGTCGGCATGCCATGCAAAGCCAGGCCTTTCTGTGCAAGGTAGCCAGGGAGGGGCGGGGAAGGCTGGGATGCCAGCCTGAATGGCGTTCCCCTGCGTTCCTGCTGAAGAAAGAGCCCTGTTACAGGTAAGAAAAGCTCCATATTCGCTCCATAAGACACACACACTTTCCCCCCCACTTTTTTGGGGAGGAAAAGTACATCTTATGGAGCGAAAAATACGGTATGTCCCCTTCTGTGTCTGAGCCCACTGTTGGACTTCTGGGGTTCTTTTCAGAATTTAGGGTTGCAAGGGTCCCCCCTCCCCCCACCACAGGCAGGGGATAGAGGGGTAGGGTTACCAGATCCAGGTTGGGAAACGCCTGGAGACTTGGGGGTGGAGCCTGGGGAAGACTTGGACTTCAGTGGGGTACAATGCCATAAAGTCCACCCTTCAAAGCATCCACTGTCTCCAGAGTAACTGATCTCTGTAGTCTGGAGATGAGCTGTAATTCCAGGGGGTCCCCAGGCCCCACCTGGAGGCTGGTATCCCTATCAGAATTAAATATAAAGAATCTGGGAAGTGATGGGTTATATATGACTGTGATCTTCCTTGGCTCACAAAACAATTTATAAGGGTGGGACCATGCCAGCCAGAGACCCAGACCCAATCTTACAATGCAGAGTCCCACAGTTTGGCTGACTGAAAGGTAATACATGAAATTCAGCTTTTAAAAAAAAAACAACTTACAGAGTCAGATGGTTAAATCCAACAGTCCTTAAAGTGAAAGCTCTGGCCAGAAGTCGAACATGAGTAAAAATCACTCCGATGGCATCTTCAAATTCAGTCAGTTTTTGGAGAACAGGAGAGGTCTCAATCAGCTGCCGGTCTGTATTGGATTCTTGCAGCTGTGAATGAATATAAATGAGCAGTACAGCTACCATGAATTCCAGAGGAAAAATCTGAGGCCTGGTTCATTACTGAGGCAATAAGAGACCAAAATAAAGAGAAGCTGCTCTTCAGAGGATACATGAATTGGGCCTGAACCTCTTGGAAGGACAGACGATCTCATCAGATCTCAGAAGCTAAGCAGGGTCAGCTCTGCCTAGTCTTTGGATGTGAGACCTCCAAGGAATATCAGGGTTGTGACACAGAGGCAGGCAAGGGCAAACCACCTCTGAACTTCTCTTGCCTTGAAAACCTTACAGGGTCGCCATACGTCAGCTGTGACTTGACAGCATTTTCCACCACCAAAAATGTGAGGAAAAAACAGGCCATTGTTCCAGAAGGATCACAGGGCTCTTAAACGTACCAACAAATATGTAAGAATATCTTTTAACTTAGATCATACCATCAAAATGAATATTGAGAGTGACTGAAGATAGCCACCAACAGCTGGTTAGGGTAAAAGAAAATTAAGGTACTGCACTGAAATGGGGGAGAACCAGAATCAAGTCCCCACTTGGGGTCAGTCATTGACTCTCTCTCATCCCAATTTACCTCAAAAGATTTCTGTGAGGAGAAAAAGTAGAGGAGCGGAGAAGGATCTATGCCACCCTTAGCTCCTTGGGGGAAGAACAGTAGAAAAATGCAAGTAAACAAATATAAATAGGCTTCTGAAATATATAATTAACAGAGCCATATTCTATGTAATCCAAGACATTATGAATATACAACAACTTCAGGACAGTCCAGATTTCCCCCCTTCCTGATTCTAACCAGCTTTTATTTAATTTCATCATTTATTCCTGCGTCTACTTTTTCATTTAATATTTCCCAATTAAATTATTCCCACTGGAAGCTGGCAGGAACACATGCTAGAATGAAGGGACTGTTTTGTGGCGGATGTATGTGTGTCATGGGAGACAATTAACATTTTTCACAGGGATTTGCTCCTACGTTTCCAGGAATAATTGTAGTTTTGTTGAAAATTAGCCTTTCTGAGGACTGAAAGAGAGTGCAGGGACCATTTCATCCGGCTGTATGTCATTACAGAACTATCAGGGACAGAAAATAGTTTTAAATATAAAGCTCTGGGTTCAAATCCCCACTCCACCACAGAACGAACGAGCAGCATTGTACACTTCTCAAGCCCCAATGACTTAGAAGAATGTGGCTGTTTGGATGGTACTAGAAGGATGCTGCTGAATGCACATCAGCTTGGCAGGACTTCCTTCAAAGTTAACATGCTTTGGGCTGCAGTGTCAGTGCTCTTGTGTGAATCTCCATCTCTCGGCCTAAACCTTCCCCGTAGGGCTGCTGCACATGGATGAGGCTACCATATTTTTACACTATCTTGAATTCACTGGATGAAGAGTGAATATATAGAATGGAATGCAGTAGGTAAACAAGGGAAAAAACACCGGGTCCCCCCCACAACATTAATATCTAAATCCAAACGTACATATCATTAATCTGCCAAAGTTTCAGTCTATACACCGTTTTCTGTTTCAGCTAACCTCTTCATGTCAAGTTATCTTTACAGAAATCTTGACAGTTTGATTATTTATTTAAAGCCCTCAGCCACTCTCAGCACAAAAGCTATGAATAGACTAGAACAGCAAAACCCCCACACACACTTTGTCTGCGCTCCTGACAACACATCACAGTTGGGAGGAGAATGGCAAATTGACTGTGGTCACAGAAGGGTGGAATGAATCCAGGATTCCACTGTACAGAAACCTTACACTCGATCCCCCAAAACCAAACTGGACCCATGTTAATTAGGGACGAAAGGGTAAGATGCTGGAGGCCACAAGGGTGGGTGGCTGGAGAAAGACCGCAGGAGGAGAAACTCTTAGGCACTCTTCAATTCTCCTTCTTTGGAGGTTTTCAAACAGAGGCTAGATGGCCATCTGACAGCAATGCTGATTCTGTGAACTTAGGCAGATCATGAGAGGGAGGGCAGGAAGGTTTGCCTCAGTACTTGGTTCTTCTGGGCTTGCAGATCATGAGAGGGAGGGCAGGGAGGGTTGCCTCAGTGCTTGGTTCTTCTGGGCTTGGAACAGGGGTCACTGGGGTGTGAGGGGGAGGTATTTGTGAATTTCCTGCGTTATGCAGGGGGTGGACTACATGACCCTAGAGATCCCTTCCAATTCGATAATTCTATCATTCTATGAACTGTGTTAATGCATCAGGTTGGTGTAGTGGTTAAGTGCGCGGACTCTAATCTGGGAGAACCGGGTTTGATTCCCCACTCCTCCACTTGCACCTGGCTGGATGACCTTGGGCAAGCCATAGCTCTGCACCAGCTGTTCTCTCAAGGACAGTTGGCTCAGAGCTCTCTCAGCCCCACCTACCTCACAAAGTGTCTGGTTGTGGGGAGGGGAAGGGGAAGGAGTTTGTAAGCCGCTCTGAGACTACAAGTGAAGGGCAGGGTATAAATCCAATTTTCTTCATCATCATCATCATCATTAGAAATCTAGTTAACTGCACGAATCACGTTCCTCAAACACCTTCCCTGTTTTCACCTCAGTTCAGCCATGTCCTCTCAAGGAGTCCTTAGGTCTTCAACTGAACAGGAGTATAATGGAACAACTCAGGGGGACATTTTTATATGGAAATAGGATTGCCGCAATATTTATTGTACCGATTCACCTTGCTCGTACTGCACTGTCCTCTACCTTTGTGTCCCACTTTCTGCATTGTGGTATACCACACATTAGACAGTTTTGGTTTCTGCATTCTTTTCTTATTCTGTTATCTCTAGTCCTGTCACAGTGTTTATTGGATAGCTTATGCTGTCTGACTGATTTTTCTTTTCAATACTGTGTAATCCATCTTGAGTTTCAGTGAGAAGGCAGGCTATAAATGAAGTAAATAATTAAAACACAGCAAAACAAAACAGGTGAGACACTGCGGCTCTAATATGGAGGAACGACGACTGCCATTGCTTACAGACTTCTGGTAGGATGACCCTCTTCATGTAAATAAAATATATAAATTATATTATTTGAGACAGTAAAATAAAATGTACACTCCCTGCCGTGGAGGAGGTATCCCTCCCAGCTGGAAGACAGCAATCCTGCTCCTCTATTAAGAGCTTTTGGGTCAAACAGAAATTCAAACTAAGAGCTGTCGGCTCCACCCCGTCTACAGGTCAGTTCTGAAAAAGAAGTACAGCTGGAACAAGACAGCATCCTCCTGGCCTGAAAAACCAGGTGACCCAAGAGGGCCAGTCCGGGGGCACCGTACGATTGAAAGGCTCCACAGTCTACTGCACTTTCTTCATCTGGGCAACTGTAGTTGAAGAAGGCCATCAGATTATTGTTCTTGCATCTACTTGCCACGTGATTGTTTTGGCGTACCTGACATTTAACTGGATGCTGCCCATCTGCACAGCTCCTCTAAGATGTACACCCACTCGTGGAGCCGAACACTTGTGTGTGTGTGTGTGTGTGTGTGTGTGTGTGAAGTGCCATCGAGTCGCTTCCGTCTTATGAATCCCTATGAACTAATGTCCTCCAAAATGTGCTGTTGTTAACAGTCTTGCTCAAGTCTTGCAGGCTGAGGGCCATGGCTTCCTTGATTGAGTCAAACCATCTCACGTTGGCTTTTCCTTTTTTTTCCTACCGCCTTCAACTTTTCCTAGCATTACTGTCTTTTCCAGTGACTCCTGTCTTCTCATAATGTGACCAAAGTACAACAGCCTCACTTTAGTCCCTTTCGCTTCTGGGGGGAGTTCAGTACAAGCAACAGAAATCCACCAAGGCCAAGTGTACGTTAAACGTTCTAAGATGTCGACACAGCTGAACACCAATTTTAAAAAAGCATCCTCGGGGGGGGGGGGGGGGGGGGGGGGCGGAAAGGACACTCTGAAATGTGTGAATCAAAAGGGGAGACACTTACTTGGAGGGGGTGTAGAGGATAATTAAGCCACACTTCCCGCAGGTCCTGCAAACACCAAGAGACAATTTTAAAAGCTCAAGGGAGCTGTTCAACAAAATCCACACTGCTAAATGAAATGTCATTCTGCAAAATACTGAAACGGTTTCAGATGCTGACTCCGCTTACTGCAAATTCAATACTGTTCACAACCCAATTTTTAAAAAGAGGGTATTACTCAGCCTTTGGTAATTCTATTCAGCACTTGTCAAATTAGGAGGAGGGGGGAGAGCACGCACCGTAGCGACTGCTTGCACTACCTCTACCAGAAAGCAAGGAGAGCTATTTCAGCCAACAAGGAATCTTCCCTCCACTTAGGGTAACAATTGGAACACAAATTAATCAGACGTGGCAACATAATATGAACATGTGCTGTAGGTATCACACTGGTATGCCCAAAACAGGATTGCCTGTAGATGTACGAGTGAGGGTTTTTCTGCAGTTTCCAAATCGTAGCTCTGCAGGTACAAACTCCTTCCACTGTGATGCCTGCAGCATGAAGAACAAAGGTCAAAACAAAGGCAGAGCTGATTGCAGAAAAAGGTCTGAAATGAGGAGTGCTTCCCAAAGGGCTGGAAGAGGATGCGGAGAAGCAGCAGACAGGAAGGAAGATGGAAGGATAAGGAGGAAGCAGAGAAACTGGAAGACTGTCAGGGAAAGATCTAAATAGAGATTACGGAGTGACTCACAGCAATCCACACTTTAGGTAGCGTGGAGAAATGTGTTTCATTTCAGGGCTTGGGCTTGACAAAACCTTTTGGTTTTTTTAAAAAAAATTCTCTCCTGGCAGAAGACAGGCAGGAAGGGGTAAGTCAACTGCTGCCAAGTATTGCCCAAGTACCAGCCATCGAAGCTGTGGAAATGCGAACGGACATCCTGGCCAGAGGCAACAAAATGGTCAGCTCACACCTAGAAGCTGACACAGAGAGTTGGGGGAATGAGGGACTTCACTATATCATCCTGGATACTTCAGGAAAAAGGAGTTATTGACCCACAGAAGAGATAAAATCCACTGGCACGGAGGGCGAGGGATTCATTTTGAGAAGTCTGTTCTAGCTGAGTACATCTGGAGGAAGCAACTTTTAAGGCTGAGCTCCATCTTGATGGATGCCGTTACCACGTCGAGCAGACAAAGAGCTGCCAGCTTAGATAAAGACTCCAAGGTAATGGGAAGCTTTTCAAACTTTGTAACTTCTATGTTAAAAGAGCCTACCTCAGAACAAGATTAGCTAGGGCACATATAGAACAAGTGACAGGGGAAAAACAGGTTGCTTACCTGAAACTGATGATCTTCGAGTGGTCATCTGTGCATTCACACCTATGGGTTACTGTGCCTGCGCTGGAATCCATCGGTATCGTAGAAAGCTTTAATAGATTTTCACGCCCAGCGTCTCCGGGCATGCGCGGGGGCCTCACTGCGCATGCCCGGAGGAGCAGGGCACGGACATCCCGCCAGTTCCTTCTGACCGCTGCAAACCAGACCAGGTATAGAGGAAGACGAAGCCTGGCAGCAGAGGGGAAGGATGGGCGGGTGGTGTGAATGCACAGGTGACCACTCGAAGATCATCAGTTACAGGTAAGCAACCTGTTTATCTTCGACGTGGACTCTGTGCTTCACACCTAGAAGAGAAGAAGAAGAGAAGAGATTGGATTTATATCCCGCCCTTCACTCACTTAAGAGTCTCAGAGCAGCTTACAAACTCCTTTCCCTTCCCCTCCCCACAACAGACCCCCTGTGAGGGAGGTGGGGCTGAGAGAACTCTTTCCCAAGCTGTCCTTGAGGGAACAGCTGGCACAGAGCTATGGCTTGCCCAAGGCCATCCAGCCAGGTGCAAGTGGAGGAGTGGGGAATCAAACCCGGTTCTCCCAGATTAGAGTCCGCGCACTTAACCACTACACTACACCTATGGGAGATTAGCGAGCAGTGCCCTACCTGGAGGAGGGTGCTGGCAGGCTGTCACTGAGAGGCGGCAGAAAGGATGAGGCGGCCCATTGCTGCACATCTGGAAGCACGAATGTCAAGGGCGTAGTGCTTGATGAAAGTGTTAGGTGTCGCCCATGTAGCCGCTTTGCGGATGTCAACCAGGGAGACACCTTTGAGGAATGCAGATGTCGCCATAGCCCTGGTGGAGTGGGCCTGAAGTGGGCCCAGGAGCAGAGTCTGGGCCAGGAGGTAGGAGAGACGGATGAGCTCAATGATCCACCTCAAGAGCCTCTGAACCGTGATTTCGGTCCCCAGTTTGTTGGCCGCATAGGAGACGAAGAGGCGAGGGTTTCATCTAGTCGGCTTAGTCCGTGCCAGGTAAAACAATAGCTCACGTTTGACATCCAGAGTATGTAAAAGACGTTCTTCCTCTGATGTATAATTAGGAAAGAAGTCCGGAAGGAATACCTCTGAGTGAAGATGGAACTCAGAGAGAATCTTGGGAAGGAAGGATATGTCAGGAACCAAGTGAACCCCATTCGGCTGAAAACAAAGATATGGAGGGTCATGCCTGAATGCCAGGATCTCTCCGACTCTCCTCACCGAGGTGATGGCAACCAAGAAGGCCATCTTCCATGAGGGATGCTTCAGGTCACAGGTTGCAAGGGACTCGAATGGCTTCCTGGTGAGTAGATGGAGAACTAAGGGAAGATCCCACAACTGAATGGGTTCTTTAACTGGGGGATATAAATGCAGAAGGCCCTGCAGAAAACATTTGGAGAATGGAACACGGAAAAATTATCTGTTCTAACATGAAATGCGGAGATGGCCAACAAATATACTCGTAGAGATGAGTGAGAGAGAACAGTGTCTGCCAAGGAGAGAAGAAAGTCAAAAACTGAAGGCAGTCCCACAGCAGAAGGCGAGGTGCGAGCCCAGCCGAGAAGGGGCAGAATCGCAACCATTTATAAGCGTAAGACATGCCTGTGGAAGCCTCACGTGAGTTTAAGAGAACCTCAGCTATTCGGGTGGAGAAGATGGAGGGAGGAGTCTCCATGCCATGAGTTTCAACTGTGGGACATCGTGGTAGAGAAGCGGGCTGTCGGTCAGACAGAAGATTCAGATTCGGAGGAAAGTGGTAGTAGTGACCCCGGGCTAGAGAAAGTAGCACTGGGAACCAGAGCTGCCAGGGCCACCAAGGGGACACCAGGATCCAGTTCGCCCTGTCCTGGGGTATCTTGAGAACCACACGTATTTGTAACGGCAGTGGTGGGGAAGATGTCGAGGAAGATGTGAGACCACAGGTAAAGGAGGCTGTCTCCCAGGGAAAGGGGGTCAACTCCCCCATGGCTGCAGAACAGGGGACATTTCCTGTTGCCCCTGGTTGCGAAGACGTCTACTTTGGGATACTCCCAGCAGCGGAATACAGGCATTAGGTATGTCCAGGTGAGTTCCCAGTTGTGAAGGCAAATGTGCCCTCTGCTGAGAAGGTCTGCTTGAACGTTCATGGAGCCCGGAATGTGTGTGGCAAAGAGGGAGATCCTATTTTCAATACACCAATCCCAGAGCTGAAGATGAAGAAAGGCTGCGACAACTACCATGGTCCTTGTGAAGACTCTTGGGGCCGTAGAGAGGCCAAACAGGAGCACCTTGTACTGGTAGTGGTTTTGACCGATCGAAAAGCGCAGATACTTGTGATGGATAGGACTGATGTTTAAATGAAAATAGGCATCCTGGAGATCGAGAGTGGCTATCCAGACATTTCTGCGGAGGAAAGGAAGAATGGTGTGAAGTGTGACCATGCGAAAGCGACGGTATTCTATAAAGTGGTTCAGCCCCCGTAGATCCAGGATACATCTGGCGCCGCCGTCTCTCTTGGTTACCGCAAAGTAACGGGAGCAGAAGCCCTTCCATTGTTGTTGAACGGGAATTGGCTCTATTGCATCCTTGCAAAGCAGAGTGGTAACTTCTTGAAGAAGGATGTCCGAGGGCGGGGTGGAGAGAAACACCGGAGGGAAGGGAGGCTGAACAAACTTTATGATATACCCTCGGGAAATGATGGAGAGAACCCAAGAGTCCATTGTAATCAGGTGCCACAACCAGAGGAAAGGAGTTAAGCAGGTGGGGGCTCCAACTGAGGAAAGGGAGTTGTCAGATAATCCTGCCACTCTCCAGGGCGGGAGATGGGATTTACTGGGCTGGGCGAGACAACTCCACTCCCACCCCCCTCCTCCCGCTGAAATGTACTCCTTTTCCTCTGCTTGCTGGTTTCACAGGGTTATCTCTATTCAAGGTTACTGGTAACTTCTCACAGACATGTTTAGTGTTTTTAGCTTCTTTTGCAGGTGTCATCTATTAATGCTTTCCCACTCTTTAGCCTGGGAAAGCTTTTAGGCGGGATTCATCCCGGGGTGGGGACTGGGGAACCCGTGTGACAATACATGTTTGAAATCACTACATCTATCCTAACACTATTGTTCCAATCCATTACTAACTCAACAAGTGTACCCTGAAGAAATTCCCCCAATAAAGAAAGTCTTGTTTAAGATCCTTTGCATGGGGTGAGTTCATCCAGGAAGTCTCACAAGAGTCAAAGACCCTGCTTAGGGGGTCTGGGAGCCTTCTGGCTTGCCGATTGCTGGGTGGGAGAGTACTTCTGCTTCAGAGCATAAGCTGGTCTTTGAGAGCCCGCAGATGTACATGGATGCCATGAGCAGTCAAGTGAGCTCCTGTTGGAGGGCCGCCTGGACCAGGGTCTGGACCAGGTGCGATGTTTGAAAGGCCTCATAGAGGAAGAGACTCCCAGGGTACGAGAGTCCTTGATACTCTTATCCATCTCCTGGAGCACACTGTCTGTAGTGGAATGGAAGAGGCCTCGGCTGTTGAAGGGGAGGTCCTCAATATAGGCTCTAGTGTCCATTTGTAGGTTGGTTGTATGAAGCCAGGAGTGCCTGTGCAGTGCTATGGCAGATGTCATTGTCTTAGAAGAAGTGTCTAAGGCATGCTTGGAGGAATTAATTTGTTGTTTTGCCAGAAGAAGGCCCTCCTTCTGGATCTTCCTGGCCACTAGACGCTTGTTTTCCGGGAGGGCCTTCCGTAAGCTGTTTCCAGAGGGCGTACTGATAGCGGTTCATACATGCTAAATAATTGGTAGTTTTAAGACCTAGAGCTCCCGTGGAATAAAAACGTCTTCCAAAGGTGTCTAGCTTGAGGCTTTCTTTATCAGAAGGGGCAGAATGTGTCTTCTTCGATTTGGATGACGAACTACCATAGAGTTAGGTTTTGGATGTTTCATAAGGAATTCTGCACCAGAGTCCTGCACCCTATACATATGATTCAGACGGTGAAACGACACCGGGGTAGAAGAGGGCTTGTCCCACAGAGATTTGGCTGCCTGAAGAAGAACCAATGACATGGGTAGAGCAATATATGTTGACATGTCAAGTTGGACGATGTCAAAAACCAGGTCAGTCACTATGGGTTTCAGTTGCATCACTGAAAGGCCAAGGGAGTGAGCCATTCGTTTAATCAAGTCCCTATATGAAGTGAGGTCCTCAGATATGGGAGGATTGTCCGAAACATCTGGCTTAGGTGAGGGATCCTCCAGGGAGCTGTGGGCATCTGAAGCCTCACCTTCAGACTCCCTCTCAGAGGAATCTGAGGAACCAGAGAGTGGTGGTTGAGGTCAGGTATCAATGTCAGTGTCATGCTGATGTTGCTGAGGCAGAGGAGGTGGCGTTGGTATCAACTGCTTGGGAGGTATAGGAGAAGCCGACTGATGCCAAGGAGTCGTTGAGAGTGGAGCTGCCAGCAGTAGGGGAGCAGCCGGCGTTGACAGAGGTGGTGATCGGAGGCAAGGTGGCGATCGGTGTCGAAACCCTGCAGTAGCCGAATCAGGTGGTCTGGAGAGGGTAGTGGATGGTGGTACATGGGATGGCCATGGTGATCGGGAATCTGTGAGCGGACAAATGGTCCCACTCCGAATGGCTAGCGGGGGTTAGCCAGGGCATGTTCACCAACAGTGGGTATTCCCCATATGGATAGTGGTAGTGGTGCTGGTCCCAGGGAGCCATCAGAGGAGGCGGAGGTGGATAGCCCCAATGAGAGGGGACCGGTGACCTGTGCCTTGGAGATTCATCCTGACGTTGGGGGCACCTTCCCCTATCCAGGGGAGTGTGAGGTGGTGGATCGTCGACATTGACGCGTCGGTGTCGAGGGCGGCGGAACTCCACATCGATCTGAGAGAACAAGTGGTCGGAGAAGAAGAAGAGATTGGATTTTTACCCCGCCCTTCACTCAGGAGTCTCAGAGCGGCTTACAAACTCCTTTCCCTTCCCCTCCCCTCCCCACAACAGACACCCTGTGAGGTAGGTGGGGCTGAGAGAGTTCTGAGACAATTGTCTTTGAGAGAACAGCTGGTACAGAGCTATGGCTTGCCCAAGGTCATCCAGCAGATTCAAATGGAGGAGTGGGGAATCAAACCCGGTTCTCCCAGATTAGAGTCCGTGCACTTAACCACTACACCAAACTGGCTCAAACCGTCCAGGGAGTCCTGGACGGGGAGCGATCCTGGCGAGGTGAGCGGGCTAAGATCTTGATGTGATCAGCCTCGGAGAACTCTTGAACCTCAAGAATATGATCCGGCATCTGAGGATCTATCTGTTGTATAGGGGAATCCAGAAGATGGATAATGGGCGGTACAACAGACGACTTCTGCAGTTCTGTCTCCACGGGCTCAAGAGGGAGCGGTATGATGGTGGGGGTGGGCAGCATGGGGGCTGCTGGTCCAGGCACTGCGCCCTTCTTGTGGGTCTTACCAGTAGTGGACATCTTGTGATGTTTCTCCGCCTTCTCCTTTTTCTTCTTCACGGGTGGAAGAAGACTGAGCCGGCGCCGGGCGTTTTGCCGTTGTGCGGACGATGTCGGAGGCCGCTTTCGACATCGATGCTGCAGGGTCTGCTGTCGACGGAGGGACGGTTGATGTCAAAGACATAGGCAGAGCGCTGGAGTCCATAGGGTGGGAGGTCGAGGCGTCAGGAGGCACTAAGGCTGACTCTAAAAGAGCTACCCGGAGACGAGCTGCCCTGTTCTTATGGGTCTGGTTCGAAAATTTGGAACAATGAACACAAGACTCTGGGCGATGGGACTCTCCCAAACAAAAAATGCAGAGGGAGTGGCTGTCTGGGGGGGGGGGGAAGTTTGCTGCCACACGAGGAGCAATGTTTAAAAAATCCCCACCATTTCACCATACAGTGAAGGCGCAAAGACAAAAGAGGGCGGGGAAAAAGAAAAGTTCCCCCTAAACAAAACTCCCCCCCTTTTTTAGAAATAAAAATTAAACAAAAATGAAGAAATAAACAAGAGGAACAAGAAAACAAGAAATGCTTCAAGAAAGAAGAGCTTTCCACAAAAAACGTTGCTTAACAACAGAGAGCTGTTAACAGTGCGGCAGTCAGAAGAGAACTGGTGGGATGTCCACGCCCTGCTCCTCTGGACATATGCGGTGAGGCCCCCGCGCATGTCCGGAGATGCTGGACGCGAAAATCCATTAAAGCTTTCTATCATACCGATGGATTCCAGTGCAGGCACAATAACCCATAGGTGTGAAGCACAGAGACCACGTCAAAGATCTGCATGTTCTGCACCATTCTTTTGTATTCTTTGCTCAATCCGCTGCTATGCACACAATATGTGTGCAGGATCTTTACTTTAATAAATTCTTTATTATTTTGAATACTGTATTTGCTCTGTATCACACAGACTTCCTTTGTTCAAACATACTATTTAAAAAGGCTGCCGAGGAAGGGAAGTGGTCAGTTGCTAAACTGGATAAAATGGAGGGGAGAGTTATGCAAGCCACTTTGGGTCCCCACTAGGAGAAAGGTGGGGTATAAATGAAGTAAATAAGTAAGTAAATAAAATGCTATTTCCCCAGGATTGCACGAGTGTGCTAAGCCATTCCTGTGGTAACCAGTCACTGGGTAGTGGGAAGCACAATCTCCAGGTGGGGCCTTAGAACAGCGACACAGGAGGGGTGGCTGGGAGTACAGGCCCTCTCAGTGGCAATTCCTAAAACGACCAGTTGGTGGCACTGTACCAAAGAAGAAGTGAGAGAGGGAAACCCCTCAGCAGGTCAGGAGAGCTAGGAGAGCGGTGCATCACCAGATGGACTCTTGGGATGGTCACTGGGCATCTAGATGCCCTAAAAGGCTGAACAGAACCGCACTCATGGGTCAGTAGAGCTGTTCCTTCACAGGCAGCAAACACAACATTAGCTAGTGCTCCTCCACCACAAAGTAAGCAAGTGTGCTTAACCATTCTCTCCATGGATGCTGCCTAGTGTCCACCCCAGTCTCCTTTCCTGAGTTGAGAACCATTCAAATTTGGATATTTCAGCTGGAAGAGAGAGGCAGCGGGTTACAGGCAAAGCGTCAGCTCCAGCCTCTCTGAGCCAACTAAGTATGTCTCTGCTTCATAAGCCCTCTGGTCAAGTGGTCCACTCCAACCCTCGTCTCAAGCTTGCTAATGATTGCACCGTCAGATGTTTCCACGACCAGCAGCTTACAGCGTTGTTCAGAATACTTCTCACATGTACCGCTTTTCTTTTTACCAACGACCACTTCAACCTCGTCTCCTTTTCCCCAGCCAGCCCCTGGTGAGTATTCCTTATGTCAAAGCCACTGAAAGGACTGGACAGGGAAAGTTATGAAGGCAGGAAGGGTCAAGCGTGTTGTATACCCACACGCTATCAGAGAATTAAGTATGTGCTTTATTACAGACTGCCAAGCTTTTTGCTAGATGACACCAATGCGCTCTCAAAAGGAAGACTCCCTTTTCCTTCAGGTTTGCTTCTAGTCACTTGCTTTAATGCGCCCCAAGCTAATGAAGAACTATTATCCAAGCACAAAGCAAAAGCCTGCTGCAGCACAAAGGCAAACCATAAATAAAAGCATACCTTGTCGTTAAAGAGCAGGCGCCCAAACAGATGCTTGGCTTCTTCTAGACTTCCTTCCAAATAAACTGCCCCTGTAGGACAGAATGTGCCAGAAGAAAACCTGTATTAATGTCCTAGAATTTGCAGGGCCGCATGCGGCCAACAAGACATGGTAAACCAGTGAAGGAAAATGAGACCGAATGTTCTGGAAGGGGTGAGGGGAAGAAAGAACAATGTATTTTCTATATTAGATAACCATCTCATTAGAAAAGGATAACTCTAAGCCCAGGCATGGCTGGATTCCACAGAAAAGAACAACAGTTCAGCAGCACCTTAATCTGAGGAACAAAACAAATTTTGTTAGTCTTTAAGGTCCTGCTGGACTCTTGCTGTTTTCTACTGCTACAGGCAAACATGGCTACCCGTCTTGGATTCCACAGATTTAATACCCAGATATATATCAGGTCTTCCGAAAATGGGTAGATGGTTCCACAATGGCCCTAGGCCATCTGTTCTATAGCCCAGGGCTTCTTGCATTCGGAGAATGCATCCTAACCTTTATCTGCATTGCTGTAATAACCCTCTTGGACTCTTCCATACCTTTCAGAGATCCTAATAAATAATTATCCGGCTTCTGAATCCATTATCCTCCTGCTGAAAACTTTATTCCCTCAAATGAAACGTGTCCTGTGCCTTCCCCGTCTTTCCTCAGGGGCCATGTCACGAGACTCCAAGCCCTTAAAATCTAGGGCTGTTGACATATTAAGCAGTGTTTAGTGGAATAATCATCCTCCTATCAACAAATCACCAGAACCTCTGAGATTATGAGAAAAACAGATGGCAGTTTACAGTTTAATTTTAAGAGACGACCTCTCGCTATTAGATACTACAAGTGGGGACCTGCAAGAGATTTGCAGGGAGGGGGCATTCTCTCCACCTTTGTTTCCTCCCTTCTCCCTCTACTTCTCTGCCTCTCACAAGTTTACACACAACAAACACTTGAGCAGTACCGTCTTGTCCATTTGTGCTGATTTGTGACTCTCTTGCAGAGTTACCAGGTCCCCACCCCACCACTGGCAGGGGATGGGGGGATAGGATAGCCAGCTCCAGGTTGGGGAACTCCTGGAGATTTGGGCATGGAACCTGGGAAGGATAGGGGCCACAATGCCATACAGTCCACTCTCCAAAACATCCATCTTCTCCAAGGGAACTGATCTGTGTAGTCTGGACCAATGCTCCCTCTAAGTCTTGGGAGCAAAAATTCTACTTTGTGAGCTACTGGCATTGAAGCTGTGAGCGAGCGATTTGGCTACTGCACAAATTAGTTTGCTCTGGAGCCGTCCTTCCTGAGCTAAGGAAAAAATGTGTGAGGCGGAGGCTAAAAAACTGTGAGCTAGCTCACACTAACTCAGCTTAGAGGGAGCACTGGACATGATCGGTAATTTCACGGGATCCCCAGGTCCCACCTGGAGGCTGGCATCCCCTTACCGAAAACAACTGGTCATCTTTCTTTTAAGATAAATAAAAGCCAAAAAGACAAATCATCCTGGCAAGCAGCTTCAGCAAACTTCAAACACAAGACAGCCCCTCCTCCCCTTTCCTATGTACTTTGATGCATATGGATATGGGGAGGGGGGAGAGATTTGCTTTCTTAGGCCCCATATTGGCCTGTGCCAAACAATAAACAGCACCTCTGTCATGAAGAACGGTCCGGCCCACCAGAGAAAGCTGGCGCATTTGAACCATGCCGCAGAAACTGCCTCTCAGTCATTTTCCCCTGCTTTCTTTAAAATGCTAAACATCAAAGCACTTGTGAAGAGCAAAGCAAAGTTAAAAAGGATAGTTTTATTTTAAAAAAATCTTGATCTAAGGAAACAGAATATAGCCCAAGGCAGAACCCATCAAGCAGTTACCTTGAAAGAAAGCTTAGAACATACTTTCCAAGGCAGGACCGAACACATTAAAGAGGATAAAGCATGGTAAAAAAAAGCTTGTCAAAAGGCTGAGATAGGATGTTGCTTCACACCCAACCTGACCCTAAGGTGGTTTATTTCTTGCCACCCTCAGTCCTGTGTAGCACTCCTCCCTCCTCACGGTTAAGATTAGGGGTGTGCATTTGGTCAATGCCAATCTGAACACACCGGCGTAAACCACGGGGGGGCTCGAGGGCTCGAGCCACCCCCGAAATTTCCCGGTGGGGACTGAGCCCCCCCCCCCGATAAAATGTTGTGCCTGCCGCCGCGCCTCCCGAGCCCTTCCGAGGCTCGCCAGCTGATGCCTCTCCCCCCCTCACCGGCCTGGCCATTCCTCCCTCCTTATCGCTCCCTCTTCCTCTTTTAGGGGTGAGGGAGGGAGTGGCCAGGGCGGAGGGGGAGGGAAAGGCACCAGCAGCACCGGCTGGTGAGCCTCGGAAGGGCCAGGGAGGCGCGGCAGCTGGCAGTAGGTTTTCCGGGGGGGGGGCAGAAAGAGCCCCCACCCCCGGACTTCAGAAAAGTCTACACCCCTGTCTGAACATGTTCCTGAATAATGCCTTATAAGATTCTCTGGTGTGTAATCCACAGCCGAACAGAGAATCCCGACTATATTCCGGAAGTATTCGGCATTATCTGTCTTTGCCGAGTAGCAATTTGGCCAATAGGATTTCAGGTAAAGGGGAAACAATGCTCTTTAGTCAATCACAGAAATTTGTTCTTTTTTGAAATACTTCTGTGCATGGTCAAAGGGCATAAAAGGAAAGGACTGGTTGAGCTAGACTCCATTGCTGCTGAGAGATTTGGTTGGAGTTGGGAGTCTTGGTCTGGAGGCGGTGTGGCTGGTTATTCCCTCAGCTGCTGCTCTGAGAGGCAGACGCTTTCTACTGCCCGAGACTGAGAGGGACTCTTGGACTTCGGATCATCCGTTCCCGCCTGCAGAACCAGTGCAATTCCTGCCTGCCTGTGAAGACAGCGAGTCACAGTGACTGGTTTGACAACATTTTTTAAAAAGTTTCCTTACTTCACTTTTTGTTCTTCTTTGGGCTTGGCTTGGTGGGTGGGTTGGATTAGGCCTACTTGGCAGAAGGCCTCTGCTCAGGGTCTCAGGCCTTTTCTTGGTATTTTCTCTGGTTAGGTCTATTTGGGCTTCTCTGTATTGGGCTGGCCTTGGCTTTGGGGGTGTGCTAGCAAAAGTGCCTGCCCACCCTGCACTTCTGAGTGTTCTGCAGGGCTTCTTCTACTGTGCCCTTGCTTCGGTCATTAGAAAAAAAAACCCTGCACGGACTCTCTGGGGTGACAATGGTGGTACTGTGTGTTGTGTTGTGTTGGCTTTGACTGCTGCCACATCACCACTGGGTTGTGCTGCTGGACACTATTCCACTGGCTCTGCTGTCCTTGAACCCCACCTCCCCTTGCTTGGATTGTGATTCTCTGCTTGACGTCCTGTTGAGCTGGCGTTTGCCACAATGGCACTGGGTTCAGCTGCTGGGCACTAGTAAGTTGTCTGGTACAGGGTTGTGCCGCTGGTCATTAGTAGGTTGAATGGGTTCTGCTGCTGGACACTAGTACATTCAATGCACTGGGTTTGCTGTCCCTGCAGAAATATCCCACCCCCCCCCCCACCCCCAGTTTGTATATCAGAGATTCTCAGATTTGACTGTAGTCTTGTGGGTTGGCAGCAGCACTGCCACAGTGACACTGGTTCTGCTGGGCACATTGCACTGGTTCTGCTGGCCTTGAAAACATGTCCCTTCCCCACACTTCACTTTCCAATACAGAGATTATCTGGGAGAATCTGGGCTTTGCCTGCCTAGCTAATTTTTTCCACCATTGGAAACAATGGAGGATGGGGGCAGCCTCTTTGGGTGCCCACAGAATTGGACCCCCAGGTCCAATCTTTTTGGAACTTTTCGGGAGAGGCTTCAGCGAGTACATTGAAAATTTGGCGCCTCTCCCTCAAACCCCCCCCCCCCAGCCCACTGAATGTACCCTATGAGATTTCCCATTGACTATAATGGTACAATGAAGCCAAATATATTCGGCAATCCCAAGTATTTCTCGAATACCAATTCAATACTGATATTGGTATTTGGGAATATTCAGGTATACCAAATATGTTTGGGGTTTTAACCCTTGAATCTGAACGATACCAAATATTTCTTCCCTTTCACACCCCTAGTTAGGATGCAGAGCAAGTTTTCTCCATCATTCTTCACCCCCTGTGGAAGGAAGGGATGGTGGATGAAGGAGCGGCCATCTCAAGCATCAGCCAGTCACAAAAAAAGCAGAACCAGCAGCTGACTGGAGGGTGGACGGAGTGCCTGAATCAACAAACCGCCCATGTGGCGGCTCAGATTGGAGGACTTGTACATCTGTCTACATCAGGGATCCTCAACCTTTTTGAGCCTGTGGGCACATTTGGAAGTCTGACATGGCACGGTGGGCACAGCTGCAAAATGGCTGCCGGAGGAGGCTGAACCAGCCACAAATTGGTTGCTACAGCTTAACTTCAGTAAGTCAGTGTAGATCTTTTCGTTGTGCTGGTAGCTGCTGCTAAAGCAACATTTTAAAAAAATCTGCACAGCCAATCAAATCTCCAAGAGTCCATCAGAAGTCTTGCTGACCAGAAGACCTACTTGGCCCCACCCACTTCCTAAAAACGCTTGGCGGGCACCAGATTGGGGACTCCTACTTTAGATGTTCTCAGGGGGTCCTGGGTGGTGGGTGGCAGCTGGCTACCAGGGCATTTTCCAGAGAACCCTTGAGCTAAGAGAGTTTCCTAGCAAGGAGAGGCACCATTTTCCCCTTCCATCTTCCAGACTTAATACTTCAAGACCAAGAAACAAAGTGGCTTCTTTGCCTCTGATTTCTATGGATACATATTAGTTTATCTGGGTTTAGCGTCTTGGTATGGTCTTAAATCACTTAATTTGGGACAAGGCAGGGCCGGGGCCTTTCTCTCCCTTCCTTCCTTCTCTAGTCTTACACTGCTAGTAGCATTTATACCATTGTTCTCCTAGACCTCAGATGTTTCACTTGATTTGAAATTATGTTTTGGTATTTGATGTGTAATTTATACCCCCGTGTTTTCCCTTATGCTTGCCAATGACATTGCATTTAATCTCGGTCCGATTTTTCGACAACGTTGCTATGATAATCTTGTTCCAATTTCTTAGAACGCATCTTTATTTTCTTGTGCTTTATTAAACTGTCGTTCTGTAGCTAATAAGGCTGTTGCGTTTAATGATCTTGCTATCTCTCATCGTTTTTTCTTGTTTTGCTCTTACTGAATCATGGATCTCCCCGCTAGATACTGTTATTCCTGCCGCAATTTCATCTCGTTTGTTTTCTTTATTCCCCACTCCTCGCAGCCAATTACTTGAGGGTCTGAATGTAGGGTCCTTCTCCTGTGGCGGTTTTGTTCTGTATATTTTCCCTCCTCCTGAGTATTAAATAGTTAGGCTTTTTTGATATTTTAATTTCTGCATAGCTGTCTTGTATATTTTTTCCCATTTGCTGTCTCTTCATTTCCAGTTTTTTAAAGCGGAGACTTTATTATCCATCTTGATTTTGATAACCAATCTCCCATTTAAAAATTTATTTCACTACTTGCATCTTTGTAGTTCCTCTTGCCTGCCACTTATTTGGCTGGACACATTCTTGATTTCTTTACAACTTTTGTGGAGATTTTCCATCACCTTTCCAGTCTTTGCCTGTTTCTTCCTTAGACTATCACTTTTCCTCCTTCTCCTGTTGCCTTCTTTCTAGAGAGCCGGTTTGGTGTAGTGGTTAAGCGCGTGGACTCTAATCTGGGAGAACCGGGTTTGATTCCCCACTCCTCCACTTGCACCTGGCTGGATGACCTTGGGCAAGCCATAGCTCCGTACCAGCTGTTCCCTCAAGGACAGCTTGGGAAAGAGCTCTCTCAGTCCCACCTACCTCACAGGGTGTCTGTTGTGGGGAGGGGAAGGGAAAGGAGTTTGTAAGCCGCTCTGAGACTCCCTTGGGGAGTGGAGGGCGGGGTATAAATCCAATCTCTTCTTCTTCTTCTTCTTCTTTCATAACACTCATTAAATTGGTCCAGAATGCTTGTGCTTCTTACATAGCCCCATTCTTATCCCTTGTTTCTTTGCCAATATATATATATATATATTCCATTGTCTTCTTCACTTGGCTACTTTGCTCCTCCATTCTAGCCATATTCACTTTACAATGAACAAGTGTATCATCTGTTCCAATCCTTCACTTACTCCTGGGGATTCTGTTTTTTTCCCTTTAGTAGCAGCACAAGTGGGGACTTGCAAGAAACTTGTGGGTAGGGCACGTCCACAGACTCCCACAGACTCCAGCGGAACATATACCAAGTAAGTTTCAGAGGGTAGCCATGCTTGTCAGTAGGAGGACGCCTAGATTTGAGTCCAGTGGCAACTTAGAGACCAACAAGATTTTCAGTGCATGAGCTTTTGAGAGTCAAATTCCCTTCATCAGATACAAAAGCTCGAAACAGCTCTAAAGCTTCATCAGATACAAAAGCTCTAAAGCTCATCTCTGACAAAGGGAACTTTGACTCTCAAAAGCTCATACCCTGAAAATCTTATTCATCTCAAAGGTGCTACTGGATTCGAATCTAGATATACCAAGTAAATATGCATAGGATTATGGCCTTCAGATTACATCACATCAGTTTATTGAGGCAGTACACTACAAATGCTAAAAAAAAAATCATACGTAAGATTTGTTCTTATAGCAAGGTAATACAGTTCCTCGCATAGACCCTAAGAACTGTCTTGCTGGATTTGAGTAAGGATACAGTTAAAGGTTTTATGTATCTATTTCATTATACCCATCTTTCTCTCTAATGGAGACTGAAAGCAGTTTACATCACCCCCCTCTCCTTCATTTTATCCTCACAACAACCCTGTGGGGTAGGTTAGGCTGAAAGTGTGTGACTGGCCCGAGGTCACCCAGCAGAGTAGAGTGACTCCCAAGATATCAGTCCCACCACTGATCTACACTGGATCTACATTCTGACTTGGATTCTATGAATCCATTCTGTCAACAGTGGAAACTTCTGCTGGTGGAAGTAGCCATCTTCCACGGGAAGATGGGTGTACTATTAGCAGAACAGATTCATGGGGTCCAGCCCTCTGGCTCTGATGGTAGCCAACCAAATGTCTTTTGGAAGCAATCTAAAGGCAAGCAGCAGGGCAAGAAAATAACTGCTGTTCCCTGTCTGCCCCCAGCATTTGACAGTAAGAGGTATACAGTCCCTGAACACGGAAGCTCCATTTCACAGCGATACCTAATAGCCATTCACAGACCCAGTTTCTATTAATTTGTCCACTGGTCATCTGCACATCTTACAGCAGTGAATTTCACTAGTTGTTTATGTATTGCATGGAAAAAAAACCCCACTTATTGCCAGTTAACACAACTGGATCACCCAATTGGAGAATAAAATCAGTGCATGCAGTTAAATGGCATGTCAATCTTGGCCACTGATCTGTGGCCCGTGGAATTTGGTAGATTCATTCCCGTGGGTTGGAGTAAGAGTTAAGAACTACCCACCTGTTCTTTGAAATAACCAAATGCAGAAGTCACGCTTAAAACATAGGACAGGAAGGAGGGACCACTGAGGAACGCCAAATAAAACACAAAAAGTCTCCACCCACAAGCAGAAGACAACAGCACAAGGGGACAGGAGAGTCTCTCTAGAGAGAGAATTCGGCTGCGGTCACACGGCCCTTAAATGCGGGAGGAAGGGCTATTTCCTCCCACATTTAAAGGGGCCGACCACACGGCCCGCCCCAAGTCCCGCCCTGAAGCGGGCTCAAATGCGGGTTCCTCCCGCATTTTCCGACCCTGGGAAAAACAACAGTTTTCCCAGGTGTTGCGGGAGGAACCCGCATTTGAGGTATCTGGACAGCCCTCTCTCGCAATCATTGCGAGAGCAGGGCTGTCCAGATAGTCCCGCTGGCCATTTTTTCCCCCTTTTATACTTGGCCACTCAAGTGCCCAAGTGTAAAAGGAAGGGGGGGAAACCCAAACTCACCAGGCGGCTGGCGGGTCCTTGGCTGCCACTGCCGCAGCTGCCTCTTCCGCGGCCGCTGCCGCCGCTGTTTCCGATGACGATGAAGCTTCCGCTGCGGTCGCCTCTTCAGTGGCCCCCGCCGCCGTTCCCGCTGCCGCCGCTGCCGCAGGGGTTGGGATGTGTAGACATCCCAACCCGCGGTACAAAAATGCGACCCCTTTAAATCTGGGAGCCCTCCCGGATTTAAAGGGGCCGTGTGACCGCAGCCTTTCAGAGTTTTGGTGCCGCGGTGGAGAAGGCCCTCTTCCCCAGTTACCACACGCCCAATCTCAGAAGGTGTGGGCACCTGAAGCAAGGCCTCAGTCGATGATCAAAGCAGTCTGGTAGGTTCATAAGGCAGGATGAACACTGAACATTCTGAGCTGAGCATTTGTGGCTCTCAGCCTATGAATTCAGATGAGCTGGCCCCCGTTGGTTCCAGGACTGGCTCTTTTAGTTTGGTGGTTTCATTTAAATTAGATTTTTACAAGAGGGCCCCCACAACAAAATGTTGCGTAATGTACTGAGTTTCAGTTTACAAACATACAAGACACCTTCTCTGTTCCTGCAACCTGAGGCTAGACTCGGCAATAAGGGGCAGCTCCCAGTTTCACAGGACACAGACAACACCACATTCCAAGCCCCTGCGGTAAAAGAAAGGGGGAGAAAGAATGGGAAAGAAACAAATGGAAAGGAGAGGAAAGGAGGAAAGAAAAGCAAATAGATGGGGAGAGAGAGGAAGGAATGAAGCTCCTAGGATCTCCCCCATCCTTCCCTTCCCACCCAGGCACGCCAGCAGCCTCTCCCACTGAAACAGACCCTGCATGCAGCCTCCATCCCCCCCCCCCCCCAACAGATCCTGGATGCAGCCTGGGCAATCCCTGGTCCCATTGCTGCTGCTACCCTCCCCTATCTTTCCCTTTCTACCCAGACCAGCCAGCAGCCTCTCCCACCGAAAACAGACCCTGCATGCAGCCTCCCCCCCCCCCCCCAACAGATCCTTTACAGCGCCTGGGCAAACCCCGGCCCTGCCACTGCCGCTACCCTCCCCCATCCTTCTCTTCCCACTCAGGCCAGCCAGCAGCCGCCTCCCCCCTCCAACAAATCCTGCACAGAGCCTGGGGAACTGCTGAGTCCCAGCCCCACCGCCGCTGCTGTCCTCCCGCATTCTTTCCTTCCTACCCAGGCCAGGCAGCGGCAATGGCGGGGAGCCCTGTCTGGCTGCCAGCCGCTGGCCCCACCGAAGCTTCTCCCCCCCCCCAACAGTAGCAACGGCAGGGAGTCTTATCTGGCTCCCAGCCTCTGGGCCACCAAGGCTTCCTCCCCAACAGCGGCAACGGCAGGGAGCCTTGTCTAGCTCCCAGCTGCCGGGCCACTGAGGCTTCTCTCCCTCTGACAACTTCTTCCTCCCGGCACCAACGGCTCTTCCCGACAATCATAGCGGCGTCACAGGCAGCGGAGTGGCTTTCCCTGGGTGGATCTGTAAGTACGTTCTCTGCGCATGCATAGAGAACGCTGTTTTCCTTTGGGGGGGATTTAAGTATCCCCCAGATATTTTTTTTAACATGTCAGATTTTTCTGCACCCCTGGGGAGTGCCCCAAGGGCGCAGGAATTTCTGTTGAGCCTTCGTGTGCCCCCAGTCTCCAGAAATAAGCATCCGCACGCGCAACAGACCCTTGGCTGTTAGATATATAGACACTGTTGTGAGTCACTTTGGGTCCCTTCAGGGAGAAAAGGGGAGAAATACTTAACTAAGGAAGGAAGGTCAGAATGTCTTCTTCGAGTTTCAAGTATCATAAACCAAATGATAGCCACAAACAAATAATGTATAGTACAGTCAAGTAATGACAAGGTTTCCCTAGAAGAAATGCATCTCAAAACGGGAAATTGTTGCCAACAAAATTAGCAACGTGCATTGTTAGGCAAGGAGGAGGGGAAGATGCCCTTCGTTGCTGGGGACCTCCCTTAGACCAAGGGTCCCTGGATTGCACCCCGGTAACACGCCACCCCCCACTCAACAAAGCATGTGCAGGGTTTCTTCAAAGCATGTGAGGGCTTCTTGGAGCGGCAAAACGTTGGAGAAGTCCTTAACCCCATCCAACTTCTTTGTCTTCGGCCAGTTTCTGCTGAAGACATGGGAAAGGCCCAAAGGTCCAGACGTTTGTAGACAATGGACTCTGACCTAAGCCAACCTCCTCTCCAAGAGTGACAAGCTGATTTAGCCATTCCCACACAAAGCCCCATCCCTCATGTCAGAGGCTACTATTATTAGAGGTTTATAAAATAGTTCCTCCCCTATCAAACATCTAGTAATTGCTCTGAATTTCCATGACAAATAGGCGGTCTGGCCCAAACTAGACCTTTCCTTTATCCAAAAGGGATCCAGTCTGGCAGGATAGTCCAATGTGGAATGGAAATGAATGGGTTCTTCTAATGTAAACCCCAAGGGTCTAGGTGGCACTCTTGAACCCTCCTTAGGGTTCTCTCTCTCTCTCTCTCTCACACACACACATACACACACACACACACAAAATGCAGTGCAGGGATTTTACCTATCAGTGCTTCAAAGCAGTTGGCCATGGCATGGCGCAGATCCGATTCTCGGCAAAGATCAGGCCCGTGAGCGTAAAGCATAAACCGATCCAGCTCCAGCTTCTACAAAATATCAAGGCATTCCTTGTCAAAAAGAGAACAGGTGACACGTACAGACGCAGTGCAGGGACACTCCTTGATGGCACACACACACGGTAAGAAAGCTACAGACAACTTCTTTGGCATTGGAGGTCAACTGGAAGGACAACACGAGGGGGGAGCACTGGTGATTTTTTTCTTTAGAAAATAGATTTTATTGATCTCTCAGCTCTGGTGAATTGACTTGTTTACTTCCACGACATTTTGAAGAAGAGGAGTTGGTTTCTATACCCCAGTTTTCTCTACCCTAAGGAGTCTCAAAGTGGCTTACAATCATCTTCCCTTCCCCACAATAAGCAACTTGTCAGATAGGTGGGGCTGAGAGAGTTCTGAGAGAGAACTGTTACTGGCTGAAGGTCACCCAGCAGGCTTCATGTGAAAGGAAGAGGAGATCAGATTTATACCCAGCCCTTCACTTGGGAGTCTCAGAGTGGCTTACAATCTCCTTTCCCTTCCCCTCCCCACAACAGACATCCTATGAGGTAGGTGGGGCTGAGGAGTGGGGAAATTTAAGCCGGTTCTCCCAGACTAGAGTCAGCCGCTCTTAACCACTACACCAAACTGTGAGAGTCCAAGAGATTTCAAACTGCAAACAAGGTCCTTAACTAGAAGATTCTTTATTTGGCAGTGGATCAAATAGTCATCTACACGTCTTGAGTCAGTAATAAGTAAGTTAGGCCAGACAGGGTATAGTTATACAGTATTCAAACAGCGTAATGCATAATGGAACCTCCAATCATGAAACAAGAAGAAAAGGCGCCAAATGTTTATTCCCAGGCTTAAAGCGGGAAATTAACACCTGCAAATAAGGCACAGTGAATAGAAACATTTTCTAAACTAGAAAAAACATTTCCAGTGAGACTGCTGTGAACAGACACAGTTTCAAGGTTGAAAGCTGGAGAGTCAGATAAGCGTTTGCTAGGGAGAGGTGAGACACATTCCGAAGGGGGGGGAGGGCTGATTTGGAAAACTGAGTGCCATCTCCCGCCCGGGAATGGCAGCCAAAACTGACACAAACTGGCCAAGGGAACAGAGTGCATGCTCAACCAACTGACAAAGATGCTGTGTGTAGCTGACAAGATGAACATTTTTGAACGGTCATCTTCAGGAATGAGAATAAGTGTCACGTCTTTGGATATGGGTAAAGACATCCTGCATCAAAATGCAACAAATTTTTAACTGGCCTCCTAAGTTCTGATCTTCTAAACACTATGCGGGCATTTTTGTGGCAGCTGGGATCATGCTAGCCTGCTCCCCACCCTGCACGGGATCATGCTGTCCCTAGTCCCTGCTGGTGTCCTGGGTGCGGAGTGCCATGTTCTCTGTTGCAATCCAACGTACAGGAGTGTCATGGGATGTCTGATTTAAACACAACTGTTAAAACACATGCAAAGATGTAAGAATTGGCAGTTTGGGCCTAAGTGCATGTTCAAATAGGAGGCTGCTGGTCCTGCTTGTTGATGAACACTGTGATCCCAATCCTGGATCCAAAGTGTGAAAGACACGCTTGCTCATGTGAAACTGACCTTCTCTTAGTCATTTTCTGTACATACATCTAGTACACATGTCCCCAACGAGGTGCTTATGGGTGCCATGGCATTTGCCAGCACCTTTTCTGGTGCCCGCCAAGTGCTTCTAGAGAGTGGGAGGGGCCAGATGGGGCTTTTGCCCAGCAGGATTTCTGATTGGCTGTGCAGTTTTTAAAAACAATGTTGCTTTGGCAGCAGCAGCAGCCACAACACAAGGCTCTTCACTGTGTGACTGAAGGGAAGCTGCAGCAGCCATCTTGTGGCTAGCTCCGCCTCCTGTGGCAGCCATTTTTGACAGTGCCTACCACACTATGCTACAATTCCAAAGGTGCCTGCAGGCTCAAAAAAGGTTGGGGATCCCTGATCGAGTCCATTTTTATTCTTCCCCTCCTCACAGGTGCTCCGAGCAGGGCAGTTCTTCCTTACTGCAGAATTCTCTGTTCCTTTCTCGGCATTTACCATAGGTTCTTACTTTAAGGCAGTTAAGGCAAATCATGGTTCCCTCATAAAGAGGAGATTGTAACCCAGGTCAGAAATGGGTCTGCAAACCATGGCTATGAAGGAATCTGGTTTGCGGGAACCATGGCTTGCATCGGTACATGTAACATGAGACTGTAATGTCAAGGATGGAGAGGCGAAAATCTGGAGAGGAGGAAGAACATGGATTCCCAAGGCTAGTGTCAGCTACGCTGCCATAGTTTTGGGGGAGGGGGAGGCAGGAGGCTACTGGGTGAACTCCTTAGTGTGGGGGAATGTTAACTTTTGTTTCTTTCACTGGGCCTTATCTGCTAGCTTAGCTTTCTGACCTTGGTACCAGCTCAGCTTCCCTCCCTTGGAATGTGAACCCAGTTTAGGCGCGCTCAAGCACATCCTCTGATTGGCTCCAATCCATCAGGGGACCCCACTCTGAATTCTGTATATCTTCCCCTCTCCCGCCCCTAGGGTTAGTTCTAACACAGACTGTATACAACAGATGACTTGCCTTTACTGTTCTTCAATAAATTTGATCCTTCTGAAGGAACATTGTTGAGGCTGATTGCTGTGGGACTCTGACAGCTGGCTCCTGGTTTCCAAATCACAATTTGCAAGGAGCCAGTATTATTGTCTGCACTGCATCCTGGCTGCTTTGTTGATTGTGTTTAGGCAGGGGAAGATAAATGGGCTGATTCTCTAACAATCGTAGTTTAAAAATGCGCTTTACACATCTGTTTTGGGCTTTCCATGGAAGGTACATAAAATGGAAGAAGAAACCCACCCCCAGGAAATTAGCAAAAACCCCAAAGACGATCATCCCCATCCCCAAAGAAGACTTTACCACTTCCCCCTATATTAACTATGTGCAGCGATGTTGAACATGGCTGTGAACATCCACAGCTCCACCTAGCTTTTCCTTTGCTCCCAGACAGAATCTAATTCACACTGGGTTGTTTGCTAATCTCCTTCAAGTCTAAAAAATCAGAGGCGTTACGTAATTTGCCTGCTAATTCTGGGTTGGAAAGAGACTCCAGAGTTATTACAGTTTCCCTGTTATGTGTTCATCCAACGCGGCAGAATTTCACTGATGAGGTTTAAACACAAGAAAAGAAGAAGAAGAAAAAGAGGAGGAGGAGGAGAGATTGGATTTATATCCCGCCCTTCACTCACTTGGAGTCTCAGAGCGGCTTACAAACACCTTTCCCTTCCCCTCCCCACAACAGATGCCCTGTCAGGAGGGAGGCAGAGCGGCAGAGAGTGATTTCAGCATTTTTGTGTATGCCTCAGAACCCCACTGCCATGGCAGCATAAATTACTACCCACTTCATTCCCCTAGAGAGTATGCAACGAGCGAGACCTGTAGGCATGGAATATATTTGAGAGCAATGTTCTAAATAAAAGTCTGAATTTTCAAAACAGCACTAAATTGTCAACGAAAGGCAAAACACACACACAAAAAAAACCCCTACACACTGCACAACATAAAGACCATCCCTATGAAGTTCCACGGCAATTATATACGGACTCAAGAGGGTTTAGAATTCTGTGAGCTTCAAACTGAATCCTGGGGATTATTTTGGGCATTGATGTCATAAGGCTCCCACCCACCCCACCTCTTTGGCCAGTGCTCAAGGTCCCTGCGTGTTTTACGGAATCGCTTTAAACCAGGGGTGTGCAATTGTTTTGGCTCGGGGGCCACTTTGTGAGAGCGGAGGTTAGCGGAGGGCCACACCTTTTAAAATGATTGCATTCATTACTTAACTTTGCATTTCAGAAAAGGTATAAATTGTATCATAAAAATCAATAAATATAAATTAAATAAAATAGTGGTAGTTTTATTCAATTTATTTATTGTGCTAATTTCATATCAACTATAGCTGCAAGCACATTTAATTTTAGAATCAGTTTAATGAGACAAATGTACCCTATCACACTTTTCTACAATTTTTTTGAAATCAGGAGTGAGATTGCTTGTTGAGATTCTCATCACAGCCTGCAAGTTAATGTCTGTCAAAGAGCATCTATATTTACTCTTGTTGATCTTCATGTCTTGGTGGGCCGCAAAAAACTCTGTGGCGGGCCGCATGTGGCCCGCGGGCCGCCATTTGCCCACCCCTGCTTTAAACCTTAGATCAGCAAATAAGGTAAATTAGAACTGGTCTACTTTGTTTAGAAACTTGCAAAAGCTGGATTGATTTTAAAAAAATGAATTTTGTACTCATTGTTGAGCGGGTTTTGTTTCACATGAAATTTTGTTTACCCCCCCCCCCCCTTCCCGGATTAAACTGAAGTCGGGGTCAATGCAGAGGAGAAAGGCTTAGGTGTCATGATGAGAGTCTGTTCGCACTGAAAGTTCTTCAGGCAAGCTGAACAATGCACTGGTTTAAAGAATCAAGTTCACGTCCCCACTCGGGGCTGGCCCCAGGTTTTTTTGAACACTAGGCGAGGATGCCTTCTGGTGCTCCCCATGCCTGTGCGCACACCAATTTTCAAACATAAATGCATTTTAGGAAGACTGCAAAGTTGGGAGCGACTTGACACTCTTCACACTCACTCACACACACACATGGTTAATGCAAATGCAGCACACGTGGTCTTCTCCCTTGCCAGCCCCCTGTAAAGAAACCCTGCTGCTAGTTGCCTTCTTGTTGTTGTTTTTTTAACTTTGTTGGTTTCCTTGTCTATATGATGACTCCCCCTCCCGTCACAGTCCACTTTCACAATTAAAACAGCCCCCCAGTGCCGTTTGAACCCCTTCCCTGCAGAGAAGGCGCCCTCGGGGTCCCTTGAGCAGTGTCCTTCCCAGTCTCCCTGCCAGCTTTAAACTCTCCTGGGACCTGAAATATAAACGGGCTGGGAAGGTTTACTTCGGGAAGTGTCTCTTCTGGGGCCCGGACCAGCAAGTCTTCCAGCCAAAGCCAGCCAGACATCCCCACCCCACCCCCTCTGCGCGTAGAATCTGTTCCTGCCTCCTCTCTGTCACTTGGTTACTGGTTAACTACCCCCACCCCCACAATGTGACCCCACCATCTTCACAACTGGCCAAACCTCCCCTGATCTCCCCCCCAAAAAAGAAGCTCTTCTCCCCCAGCTCTGCCTCCGGGGACATCAAGAGGTGGGGAAAAAGCGCCAGCCAGCGACAGTAGGAAAGGTCCCGCTCTTTAGGGAACAAACTGCATGGACATGACAGAGCCTCGATGGGCCAGCCTCTTGCCTACGTGGACCCCAATGCCACCCTCCCAGTCATTCTGAAGGGCGTTCATGTCAGGGGGGCTGTGTGTATGTGTGTGTGTGTGTGTATGGGGGGGTTTAGACTGACAGTGGCGCATCACGCCAAGTTGCCAATTGGCGCTGGCGTGCAGGGCTCATGGGCACCCTCCTTTCCCTCACCCCCCACCAGAATCTCCTCCCTCCCTCGCCCCCAGCCCTTGAAGGCAGCGCGGGGCAGAGGAGGCAGAGGCAGACTTGTTGGAGCTGTGGCCGCTGAACATCCGGGATGTGCCTTGGCTCCGCCCGCTTGCCCAGCACAGCTGAGGAGCGCTGCCGCCGCTACCTGTAAAGCACACTGGGCTCTTGCGCGTCTCGCCGAGTCTCTCTATCTTGCACTCAGTCTCTCCACCTCCCCATTTGCCAGCTGCGCCCTTAGGCGGCCGCCTAGTTGGCCTAGTGATAGAGCTGGCTCTGTCCTCACTCAGAAGGCAAAAAAAGGGGGGGGGACTCAACCCAACAAATAGCTGCAATCCGAGAGGGTCAAGCTAACAACAGAATAATTATAATGAAAAATATAGACATTTATTAGGGTGTACACGTAAATAAAACAAAATAAAATTAAAAGAGACAGTCCAAGTATCAGGCATTTCAAACTAGGTTCATAAAGAACTAATAGCAGTACATATCAAGCTGACGGATAAAACCTTTGACCTAAGGACCATACGCGTTTTGGCCCCTATGGGCCTTCCTCAGTGGTCAATATTCCTTGTACAGTGACACACATCTAAAAATGCATACAGAAATTTGTTTAGACATATGTGAATATATATAAGACCAGGTGTTGCAGTCTGAAATTATAGACTGCAATTTGATCGCACTTTCGACCACCAGAGAGAGCCTCCACCCCCATCTCTGCCAGGGTAAGCCTCTAGAAGAAAGAAAGGCATCTCCCTTTCTCCAGAGGCCAAAACAAGACCAAACTGTTTGAGACGCCACCTTAATCACCTTCCCATGCCTGTATTTATGGGTTTTATTGCAACCGCTACCACAGAGGGTTCTGGCATTTTTCCAAGGTGCATGGACTCAGAGGGCAACCGTTTCCCTCTGAGAGCTTTCAGAGGGCAACAGACATCACCAGAAGAAATCTGATCTAGTGAGCAGGGGGACATACTGCTTCTTCTGGCCCAGCCTCTGCCACCTTCCTCCATCAGGGTGATCTTCCATTCCTTTTGGGGGAAGGCCAGGCTAGCCTAAGGCTTTGAAGGACTAACCACTTGCTGTCCAGCTCTAACGTCTGTTCTTCTGCTGCCGCTCTCCTCTGAATGGCTGAAGTACCAGCAGGGATGGGGAATGGATAGCTGGCCCACTCCCACGCCAAAGCACTGGTGGTGGACAAGCCCATCGACAGAACTGCCCACAACTAGGTTCAAGCTGGTGCCTCCCATCCCATTGATTATGCAGGGCCAAGAGGCCCTGGCAAGCACCTGACAGTCCTCTAGATTCTTCTGTCTGATTGCCAGGGCTCATCTCGAGTCAGAGCGGGCCAGAGCAGTGCTCTGGCAGTGATAGAAGGCATCCCCCCCCCCCCGCCTGGCCCTGCCTCTTCCCAAGTGGCCCCTCAAATTGCCGCAGGACCAGCTCCTGTGGCTCTCGGCGTCTCCTGTCTGCTTGCTAGCCAGTCCGCCTCCTTGCTTCCTGCTGCCCACCCCCCACTGGGCCCCCATGGCCTGTGTCACGGCTGGGCTCAGGCACGCCCCCAGCAGCTGCCCTCCCGTCGCCGCGGCTGAGACGCTCCGTCTGCACTGCTCAGGTCGGGCCATTGCTCCCTTCCGGGCGCCACTTCCCCCGGCCGCCCCACCGCTGTCCCTCTGTCAACCACAGGGCTCCTCCCTGCCCTCTTCCAACACCTGGTAACTGACAGGCGGAGCGGGACTGGCGGGGGGGGGGTGAAGTTGTGCACTGGGCCCCAGTGCCAGGTTGCCCCCGCCAAGAGGCCCAGATGTTTAAACAGTCCTAATGCAGATTCACCCTGACCCAGATAGCCCAGGCTAGCCTGATCTCGTCAGATCTCAGAAGCTGTGCAGAGTCGGCTCTGGTTAGTACTTGAATGGGAGACCTCCAAGGAAGTCTAAGGTTGCGATGCGGAGTCTGCCCTGGTTAGTATTTGGGTGGAGAGCCAGCGTGGTTTAGTCGTTAAGAGCGACAGACTCTAATCTGGAGAACCGGGTTCAATTATGCACTCTTCCACATGAAGCCAGCTAGGTGACCCTGGGTCAGCCACAGCTTTTTCGTCAGAAGGTTGATGAGGGATGGCTTCTCTTTGCAGAAGCCATGCTGTTTCTTCTTAGTAGGGCTTGTTCTCCTACATGCTTAAATCTATCTTTAAATAACTGAGAAAGCTCAGAACACCTGTTGACTATGAGGAACCTGCTGCATTCCCATAATAAATATACCATGACCCGTGCAGCCTCATTGGCAACCAATCTGTCACAAAGCCAGATGCCTACTTGGTAATTCAAAGGGTGAATATATCAAGAACTGCACCTACCTTAGCCAGCATGGCAAGATGCTGGTTCTGAACAATGGCAGTGCGGTATGTTGCTAATCCTCCTTCCTCTAAGCTTGGGAATAGGTAGTACAAATGGACACTGAAAACAAATAACAAAACCACATTGTAACCTGCAAAAGCTCTCAACAGCTGATACCTCCAGGAGGCGTTTTTCACCAACTAGAGGAGTCTCCACTTTTTTCTGATGCATAATATTAATCTCTGTCGGTGATACAACAGCCTATCCAGACAGGAGCCCCTTCTCCATGGCACCGTGCCCCACATCTCTGGTAACTTTTGGGTGCAGGAGTGACACCAGTGAGATCAATTACGTAGTTCCTTCCTAAGTGATGGGTGATGCTGGGTGCTACCTGTAAGGGATGAAGCTATTTATCTGGTCCCTACCCATGTGCATCATGCAGTCAAGCATTCCTGGAGCAGTCCGGGGAGAAGTTCCGGGGAAGTGGCTCTCACACATAGTTGCGTAAGATCTTTTGTACTGAGAAGTTTCACGAGCAGGAACCTTTCTAATGTTGTTGACTAAATAAAAATTTGATGTCAAGCAGCCTGGTTAATATCCGTGGATACAAAACCAGTAAGAGGTCATACTGAGGAACGGGATCTATAATATGTTGCATTCACACGCTCCTCCAATGAACCTGGAGAAGTAGTTTAGCTTTCCAAGAACCTGGTAAGGCAGGTGCAGCCAAGAGACCTCGGCAAGCCCAGTGTAGCCCTCCATGCATCAAGAAAGAGGGAGAGTTAAAATAAGTGGTCCAATAAAGCTTATGACTCAATTAACTCATATATTATTCGCTGGAAAAGGCCTCGGGCATTTTAAGCACTTGAAATTTTCAAAGTCCTTAATTTTCTAACAAGGGTAGACCTGAGTAAAATAGAAGCAGAAAGCTCTGAAGGAGCAAATTAATGCAGTCCGACAGAGATTCATAGCCATACACTAAGTGTACTTACTTGTAACTGAATCTCCCCAAACTCACAGTACGAGCCTACTAATGCTTACTCAGAAACGGGTCCCACAGAGTTCAGTGAGACTCACCCCCAATAACTGTCCAGAGATTTACAGCCCTAAGTGACACTTCCTTCCAAGTACCCTTGTGCAGGAATTTAGCTGTTAGTCCGTCAGAGGTGTACAGCTCAATTCACACAAAATTGCATCAGGAAGGCGAGGCGTTCGCGGTTCTCAATTTTTGAGCCACAAAGAGATAGCCCATTAAAAAAGAATCCACTATGGGAAGTTTACCGCACACATAAATATGATGAGAGCTTATTTTTGAGCATTAAATAAATCTGCCACCCTTCAGCACCTGTTACTTTTGAGGGGTAAAAGCCCATTCATACACTTTAATGCAAAACAATACAAGGAGCCTATCAGAGTCTCCAGTAATCAGCACTCAACAACATTCCTTAAGCAGGATCAGTTTATTTAGTCAGGTTACTACATGGCTCTAAATACTATCTGTGTTAAGACTAGAGAGGAAAAGTGGGAATGGGATTTTATACAGGGTTCAAACTTGGGTCGTCAGATGGTTACAAGCCAATGAATGCCAGGTTACCCTCGCACAGAAAATAACAACCCCCTAGTCCCCAGCGGGAAACTCACAAGAGAAACCCGAGACCTTGTCAAAACAAGGACAAATGCTAGAGGAGAATCAAAAGTTAGCATCCCAGTGTCAACTTTCTCCCCCCCCCCCCGCACTTTTTAATGGCAGCCTAGCTGACAGAGCTGCGCATCCAAAACAGAGACGGGAAGGCAAAAGTACACACAAAAGTGCTGTCTTTTCTTTCCTTTATCTGTAACACCTCAACACTTTTAGAGCCTAGCTTCAAATGAACCAGCCACTTTTCCCATTACAAGTGGACACACCTGAGATCTGGAAATGGGTTTCAAATCTGCCATCCAGTTTTCCTTTTTTTAAAATACTGCCTTCTGGCACAAATGACTCTTATCAAGAAAATGGCTGCTGTTTGCACGAGGCTATAAAAAAGTCAATTTTATGCTATTTTTGCAGGTTTCTTCCCCCCCCCCCCCCCAATATTTTTATAGACCTGTCTGCAAAGGAAAAATTGGAGCAATTTCCCATTAACTGGGAATATTTTAGTGATTTATTTTTTAAATTGCTTAGACACAAACTTGGCCGTGTAATTACCCAAAGAAAGGTAGAATGCCTGGCGTACCTTGTCAGATTTAATGACTAATAACCCCGTACTGGGGTGGGGGGTATTCAAGTGTACTTGCAATCACACTCCTCGCTAGAGATTATAGGCAGAATGCTCAAGGAACTCCGTGACAAGAAGATGACATGTTCAAAAATGATGTATTCTTTTTATTTGCTGGATATAAACTTTGAAACATTTGGTCCTATACTCTAAGCCATTTTCCTGCCAGGGCAGTTATGAGCAACTTTAAATTACATCTGATGGGACAGAGACATCAGCTTTTAATCTTGCAATATTACACTTTTAACGCCTCTTAGTGGTGTGAAACTCCCTAAGCATGCAAGGACACACAACTTCCCAAGCTGTGGCTAGGCCAAACCGCAAACAAAGATTGTCCCATGCGTACGCTCTTTCTTTTAAACATCCAGTAGAACTCAGTACAGCAGAAACTCCTTGATTGCCATCCCTGACCAGTGAATAGATTCTGTGAGTGCTGCAGTTAACTGGAGTGGGAAGGGAAAGTTATGGAGGAAGCACGTCTGCCACTGGAGATGCACCCTACACATTTCTTTGCCTCCTCCCCCCTTAGCGCTCTCTACTATTACAAAACAAGCATAATGGCTGTCACAGTGTCATCTACTCAGCCCAGTAGTGGAAGGGTTGAGACAACGGAAAGGAAGCAAGAAGAGGGATTCACAAATCATGGCTGGGTTTGATACCCAACTACTGTTTTCTGCTAGGTTTTTATACCTTGTTTTTCTCTACCTTAAGGAGTCTCAAAGTCACCTTTCCCTTTCTCTTCCCACAACAGGCACCTTGTGGGACAGGTGGGGTTGAGAGAGTTCTGAGAGAACTGGGACTGGCTCCAGGTCACCTAGCAGGCTGCATCTGGAGGGGGAGTGAGGAATCAAATCCAGCTTATTAGAAATTTCCAACAAGAACAGTCATACAAATGTATGCCAAATAGTGAAAAATTGAAGCAATAGTACATCAATCACATTGAAAAATTATATAACAGGTGAATACAGGTAAAGTTAGGTTAACAAAGGTTTCTGGAGTAAGTCTTCGTTTCGTGGGGAAAACTTCATCCGAACCGGATTCTCAGACCTTAAATATAACATTAATAGAATAACAGTTATACAAGAAGTTTAAAAGGCAAGTACCAGATGAGTAACAATAAAGATAAATCTTACACACAGTTTCTAAGAAGAGGACACTCACCTACAGCATTGCAAAGGTATGTTCTGCTTCACAGAGCTATAAAAACGTGTGTGTTGGAACATAAATAAAAAATTAAAGACAATAATTTGGATGCACCTTTGGTCAACCACTTCCTTGAGGCAGGCCACAGCTGTGATTTTATATATGTAGTATTAGAAAAACTTACCTGTAACCCCTATAATAGACTTAACAAGGATTTATTACTCTTACGCAGGGAAGCCTTTTACATTCATAGGTTGAATACCATCTTCCCTTCGGGACTCAATGCTTCCTTGGACCTGTCATGTTTTCTTTGATTTGAGGTAGTTATATGCTCAATAATTTTTTGGGGAGCTTACGGCTATGCAATGTAGATACCTTTAAGAGATACACCAGCTTTTGGTACTTATGTAGACACACCCTGTCACTGTTAAGGTTAGAATTCTTGCTCTGCCTGCTGAATTGCTATATCCTCTGTGATACAGAACATACCTTTGCAATGCTGTGAGTGAGTGTCCTCTCCTTAGAAACTGTGTAGGATCTATGGATTGTGCAAGCCTTTTACTCGGTTTAAAATTCAAAATTTATTTTTGCCTCCATAGATACACTGTGCCTGTTCCTTTCGCCTTGAGAAATTTGACAAAACAATTGGAAACACTGTACGTAAGATTTATCTTTACTGTTACTTATCTGATACTTGCCTTTTAAACTTCTTGTATAACTGTTATTCTATTAATGTTATATTTAAGGTCTGAGAATCCAGTTCGGATGAAGTTTTTCCCACGAAATGAAGACTTACTCTGAAAACCTTCATTAACCTAACTTTACCTGTATTCACCTGTTATATAATTTTTCAATGTGACTGATGTACTATTGCTTCAATTTTTCACTATTTGGCATAAATTTGTATGATTGTTCTTGTTGGAAATTTCTAATAAGCTGGCAGGGAAAGTGCAGTTTTGTTCACACTGAGGGCCTCAGTACCCCCTTCTTCAAAACAGGAAAGGAACCAATACACCTGACAGACATTTGATGAAGGAAAAAAACACTGCCATCTGAGAGCCCTAAATGGATGTTTTAAGAAAAGAAGAAGGAAAGCCTTTTCGGTATGAACTTTCTACAGCAGGATGCAAGTTAGGCATGAATGCAATACGTACCTAGTCAAAAATTCAACTACGGCATCTCCCAAAAATTCCAAACGCTCGTTGTGATTAATCCTGAAAAAAAAAAATTAAAAATTAGGATGGAAAAAGAAAAATCAGTCAGTTCTTTGGGCCATGCACAGAATGAGCTGTGTTCTTGCCCCTTCTTTTTTAACACTACAGTCTCCAATATTTTTGTATTTTACTCTATTTTTGCTCTCAAGTCACTGGTGACTTATGGCAACCCTGTGGGGTTTTCAAGGCAAGAGACATTCAGAAGTGGTTTGCCATTGCCCGCTCCGTATCACGACCCTGGTGGTTCCTTGGAGGTCTCCCATCCAAATGCTAGCCAGGGCCGACCCTGCTTGGCTTCTGAGACCTGACAAGATCGAACCAGCCCGGGCCATCCAGGTCAGGGCGTTCTCCAATATACAGTACTGAATATCTGGGGTTTCTAGTGCATCATATCAAATCCCCAGGCAGCCTGAAAAGTAATAAGGCTGATCATAATATCTAGTCGATTTCTCAACAAAAGGGAAAGATAAGCGACCCATGCAATGGTGCGCCAAGACTGGCTTTCCTAGTGAGCTCTCATCTGCACAGGCTATCTACTGGCTCTTGGAGCCATGCTCACACAGGAAAAACAAAAGCAAAACATTTATTCCAACTAGAGATGTAAAATTTCCAGAAATTTTGAAGCTCAGAAAAAAACCCAAGGTTTTTCCCGGTTTTTTTTTGGGGGGGGGGGGGGGGGGGGGGACGGAAATTTTTGGAACAATTGAAAAAAAATGCTACATTAGCACTTCTTTTTTCTTTTCCAGATTAAAAGTCATTCTGTTACTTTAGGAACATAAAATACGACGATGGACAATTTTACTTGGCATGAAATGATCACAACTAGCACATTAAAAATATAGTATATCCAAACAAATATTACAAACAGAATTTACTTTTTAAATAATATTTATTTGTAATTGTAATAAGTGGAACAACAATCTCCTGAACTGTTTACCAGTTTATGTGGAGCAGACAAAAAAACCTCCACAAAACAATTTTTTAAAACCCAGAAGTAACAATTGTTCATATTTCCTCTCCATAGTACTAAATTAAAAACCCCATTCTCATAAGAAGAATTGAAGAGCGGAGACGTGTCAGTTTCAGTCTCTGGTTCTGCAGCTACTCTGTTGTGTCTGTCATTATCACAGTTATTATGGACCTCTAAAAACTATACTTTCAGGTCCTTTATGTTGCTCTGTATTTTCTTCCAATGCTTTGAGGCCTAGTGAAGCCTGAGTGCCAGTATACCCACCCACCTGCAAAAACAAAACTGAAACCTTTTTCTTTTGTTGTGACAATAGCACCTCCTAAAGGGAGAAATGCATCGTGTTCTTGTTCTTGCATTGGAGAGTTCCGTTTGTAACATAGGACTTGCTTGTCCTCAGTGCACGGAAATCAGATTAATCTGATACCATACATATTTTTTAGAAATGATTTGGAAAATATTTGAACACCTTGTCTTAAAATATTTTATCCATCATGTTAAAATAAAACGTTCTTTAATCAATTTTTCTTCTTCTCTCTTTTTTTTTCAATTTTTCCAATTTTTTAGGAAAAAACAAAAAAACCTTCAGGAAAAAAACAGGAGAAAACTGTTTTTCCCCCCAAATTTTTCCAGGCTTTCACATTTCTAATTCCAACCCTGTGGAGATGCTCCCCCCTCCTCGAAGTCAGCAGAACACCTCCCAGTAAATACGGGCAGACACTGAGAACCACTCAGGAACATTGAGAAAAGGAGCTATTTTGCAAAGACCCACTATTGGTGACGCTAAAGATTAAATTGGATGAGCATTGACGGATGAGACTGAAGTGCGTACATTCTTTTCTTTGGATGTACTTCATAATGGGTTGTCAGATCCCACCAGCTTTTCCAGTGATGGGAAAGGGAGGAACAGGTCCACCATAAAGATGTGAAAATGTCCCAATGAATATAATCCACAACAGGTCTTGTAAATAAAAGTCCTTTACTTGCAGAAAAGATTATTGGAGTCATACACTTCTTCTGTTAGTAATGAGATGCTTTGGGTTACATGCATTGATATACTAAACTCATAAATGGCTACAGACATTCTGCCAATCAGACCACAGTACTTTAGGCGCGCAAAAAGAAGGAGTAGCAGTTCCCATAGAATACGCGGGGAGACCCTTTTCTCAGGGAATAAGGATGCTGAACATTCTAAAAATTAGTTCACAGAGACCTGAGATCATAACATCCGAACAGTTTCTCTCCACACCAGAGCCTTTCATGTTCAAGGACGAGACACAAGATAACTGGCCAGAAGGAAGCTAACTGTTTATGCAGGCGCGGGGAGCATGCCAAGAGAACCATAAGCAAAAGGAGCAAGGAGGAGGGGGGGGTAGCGCTGGCTGAGCGCTGGCTGACTCCGCATTCCTAGGGGCCGGGTAGGAGTCCCGTTGCGAACTCTCGGGCAGGACCTGTGGAGAGGCTTAAAGCACGGTTAAATGTGGGTAGGCTCAGACCAGGATTAACATGCTGGTATGGCATAGACACACAAGAATATATGGCAGGCACTGAAGTATACGGCAGGCACTGACAAAAGACTGTGCTGGGGATTATGGGACTTTCCCATAGACCAAAGCCATGTGGAGAGGGAACTAGCAGTAACTGGGTGATAAGACTGGATGGACCCAACCCAACCCAATAGCTACAGCAACGTTTTCAGCACAAGATAATCAAGCCCCATCCTCAGGACCAGTGAGAGTGAATGAGAAACATAGATGCTCCTGAGGAATCATGAAGGAAAGGCCAGCCTTCTGCCCTTGCCCTGCCCTCATTAAATGGTACCACTGAAGCCTCCAGAAACCTAACACTTTTTCCACATGAGGCAGACACATCTGTTTGGGTCCCCAGGATGACCCACACACTCCAAGAATGCACATGAAATGTTGGGAATAGATTCAGGTAGGAAGCCCTGTTGGTCTGAAGTCTGAGTCCAGGGTCACTTTTAAGGCCAACAAAGTTTTATTCTGGGTATAAGCTTTTGAGGGCATGCACACAAGAAGTGTACGTGCCCTTGAAAGCTGATACCCAGAACAAAACTTCGTTGGTCTTCAAGGTGCCACTGGATTAAAAAAAAATGTTGGAAAGTCTTTGTTTGAGAATATTTTTGTTCCCTTATTGCTCGGCCTAATTCAGTAAAGGTTGTGGGTTTTTTTTGCTCTATGCTCCCCCTTCCCCCCCAAGTGTCTTCCTGCACATAACAAATCCATCGTTTTGCAAAGGAAGGAAGATTCACCAGGTGGCTCTACCGACACCGTATAAATGCAATAAATAAATAAATCTCTCTTTGTAGAAGTGCAGAAACAGACAAACCCCAGACGTATGCCTTTCCCAGTGAAATTAATTAAGAGCGGGGTGGGCAGAGAGGAGAAGAGAATGCATAATTGATTTCAAATGCATTGTTTCCCACCCAGCCCCCACCTTCGGGAGATTTTTTTTTTTTAATCCATAGTTTTATGTACAAAAGAACAACAACAAAACACTGAACTCTACTATGCTGTAATCACACAACTTCTCAAAATAAAACTCCCAAAGTAGAACAGAACCACTGAACCCCTGGGGCTCAGATGTCTACGTGAAACAGCATAAGGAATGTACAAGGAGATGGAGTTGAAGAGTCAGTTTATCCCTACTGCTTCAAAAATAATTCACTGTTCTACCTTCCCAGGGTTCCAACGGCCTTCTCAAATGTGCAGACGGCTATCTTTCAGCAATACAGCACATGCTTCGCATGAAGAAGGCCTCAGGCTCTATCCCTCACATGGCCAGTCAAGATCTCAGCAGCTGGGCCAGGAAAGGTGTTTTCCCAGGACTCTTGAAAGCCTTTGCCAGTGCCTGCAGAAGACACAGGTGGCCACAAAATGGCTGCCATGGAGGGCCAGGGCCAATCAGAAAATGGCTGCCGTGGATTATAGGAGGACAGTTGAGCCTGGGTTGTCCTGCTCCAATGAGGTGGAGAAATGCCAAGACTGGCTCTTGGCTTTGGGGAAGAAGCAAATGGGCACTGGCAAAGCCACTGGTGGGAGCCACAGCACCAACAGGCACCATGCTGGGGATCACTGATCTGGGTCACTAGAAGCGTCACTGGATATTTTCACATCAGCTCACTTGCATCCCAAAAAAAGTTCAGGAAAATCCTGCAACAGCTTCTCACCACTCCATCTTTTTTGTACCATACTGGGAGCAGCTGCAAAAAAAAAAGTTAGTGGAAGGGCAGGCAAAACCACTCCTGTGTCTGTTCTAAGGCAGCATCTCCCACCAGCAACTGAATCCACAACCTAAAATGTTTTGTGGTGTCACAGATAAACCCTCCCCTATCAACTTTACCCCACCCCCGCAATACACCACGGTTTATAAACCAGGGATCACCCTCAGGGGTACACCGTGACTCAGTTCAGTTCAGATATCATGCAAAACCCATGGTTTAATTGAACAAAACCACGGCCAGGGTGATTGTCTGCTGCAGTAGCTGTAGTCAATGAGGGTTTGTCAAAGCAAGATCTAAGACCATGGTTTGAAGTTGGTTTAGTAATCTAAGTTGGCCCGCATGTTTGTGTGAATGCAAGCACCCTGGCTTAATCCCAGCATTGACCACAGGTGATGAAACCGGCATTTGTAGAGGCAAACCAGGATCTGATCATCCGCAAGCTAAATCCTGGTTTTCACAAACCACAGCTAAACCAAACCAGTTTTGTGACTGGAGCCATTCTCTTCACGATGCACATTCTCTCCCTATTTCTTGCCAGCTTTTATTCGTGGCTCAACACCACAACCCCAGAGATGCTTCTTGCCTACTGTTGGCAAATCCACTTAAAACTCTTGTTGGAGATGCTGGTTGAGTCAGGACCTGGGATTAACATTAGCAGAGAAGTCATGTTAAACCATGGTTATGCCTGACAAAGGAAGGGGAGGAGAGAATGGACCTTCCTGAGACTGGCAAACCATGGTGGACACCAGAGCCACACGAACACATACGTGTGAGGTTACCTTATACCGAATCAGACCCTTGGTCCATTAAAGTCAGTCCTGTCTAGTCAGGCGCTCTTCAGGGTCTCAGGCAGATGTCTTTCACATCACTCCCTACTGGATCCTTTCAACTGGAAATGCCAGGGATTGAACCTGGGGCCTTCTGGATGCCAAGCAGAGGCTCTACCCTGCTTCTCCTCTGCTTCTGGGGAGATGTCCCACGATAGCACCATCAAGCCCCCCATTCCCACTCAAATTATTTGTGTACCTGGAAGGAGCTGGATCATCTTGTCCAAGTCGAGACATTATATTGATCAAGGTGTTGATGCCTGTGAAACACAAAGAGTACGGTATTTAATTTTAAAGAGAGAGAGAGGGGCCTCGTATGGACAGATCTGTGCAAGAACCTTCCATTCAGGGTTGAGACTACCTTCCATTCTGGCCAGTGAAGTCTCTGCCCACCCTCTCCGAAGAGTCACCCATCGGGCACCAGAAGGATCGAGGTTTCTGTCACTGACACCTCTCAGCACCACTCCCCTCAGCCACAGCTGGGGCGCTGCAGAATGGATAATCCATTTCCTCCTCTTCCTGATTTCCTGCACTGGCCAAAAGTATATCCTGTACCTACCACCGCTACCATTGCCAAGCCCGAGAGTGAGATACCTCTTAAAGGAGGTCTGTGAAAGTCAGGTATCCGTCCCTCCCGCAAGATTATTTTAAGTAGCCCTGGATAATTGCTGCAATGAGCCCAGTGAGGTCTGGCTGGTGTTCCGACTCTGCCACTTCCTGTCAGCACCACCCCATGACTCTCTAGGCTCTGCAAAAGAACACAAAGGAGGAATGGACCGCACCACTTCAGGTGGGGGACATAACATTAAATCCTCGCTGTCCCAGTGTTTGATCTCTAGGGAGACGATTTTTTGAGATGGGGAACGGGCGATGTTATACCCTGATGTGCTAGTTTTCTTCCTGCAGGGTGACTTTCTGGGAAAGCATTACAAATACACTACACCCCTCCCCACCCCCTGCAGTGGTACAATCCAACTCACTTTACCTTCTTGTTGTAGAATTGGGGAACAGAGAAAAATTGTGCAGGAGAAAAACCGTCCTGGGAAACAGTCCAGACTTCCTTATGAAAAAAGCTGACAGGAAGCATAACAGGAGGCGGCCTACCTTTCTTCCTCATGTGCATATGGTGGACTTTTCTGTCTCCATATTTGGGTTGCCGGATGCCGCAGTTTGATAAAGAGTTTCGGGCATGGTCTGGATTCATCCCAAAGTTCAAGTGATGGCTTGGATGAGTCATGGCAAGCTAGAAGCATAGAATTCCCCCAATGCAAATGGAAACAAAGACAAAAAAAAGTTTGGTGCTCATACAAACACTGCAAAACTTTTCACAATAATTGATGTATTTATGTTATTTATAACCCACCTTCCTCACAGGTCTTGGATTATACACAGTGAGACAGTACAAAATGGGACATGCAGTAACTAATGCATTCGATCAAGATGGGTAGCCACGGTAGTCTGTCCATAGCAGGAGAAAGGAGCAGGAGTCTAACAGCGCCTTAAAGACTAACAACATTTGTGGCAGGGTAGGAGCTTTCATGAGGTAACTGAAGAAGTGAGCATTGACTCCTGAAAGCTCCTACTCTGCCACAAATGTTGTTAGTCTTTAAGGTGCTATGGGACTCTGGCTCTTTTTCTAATGCATTAGGATATTAGAAGTCTGGGACCACCAGAAAGAAACAGAAGCATAGCACATTAAGCAGTACAGAAATTATATAACAGGATCCTATTTATAACAAGTTAAACACAACAGTATAGACCAGAGCCCCCAGGGGTCCTTTCAAGCAAGAGCTCAGGGGAGCGCAGCTCCAGGAGTTGGTGGACCCCTTCCCCTGGAAAGGTCCTAGTTCCTCCAACCAGCCTTCTGAAGGCTTCAGCCACCACTGAAGCTATCCTCCCAGAATAGTGGTATTTCTGAGACTTGGATTAGTAGCTGTCCCCTCTCTGCCAGCTTTCTTTCTTTCTTTCTTTCTTTCTTTCTTTCTTTCTCTCTCTCTCTCTCTCCTTCTCTCTCTCCTTTCTTTCTTGCCTTCTGACACACTTCTGATGATGTCAGGTGGTGTAGCATATGCTAATGAGTTATGCTAATGAGCTCCTGCACCTCTTTTTCTACGAAATGACCCCTGAGAGCCCCTAATCATTTATCCAAGCAAGTCTCTAAAACCATTTTGTGGAGTGCCGGGAAATTTTTTATCAGATTCCAACAGGCAGAAGATACTAAGGGCAGGATCTAAGTAACAGACTTCTAACAACCGATGAAAGGCAATCAAAGTCCTCTGAACAGGAATCTCACAAGTCGTGTTGAGTTTCAGGCCCAGAGTGTGCGGACAGACCTGCTTTCTAGCTATATGGCTAACAAATACTACTAACCCACCAAATTAATTACACTGGGCGTTAATCCCTCCAAACACACGTATATGACACATTCCAACACATTTGAGTTCAGCAATATAAAAGTTCAAACTCAAAAGTACTTTTTATGAGTCTGAAATCTATTTGGTTCTGGAATAATTAAGCAAAAGAAGACTATATTTAACAAAACTTTCCTATCTGCATAGCCATTCAGTAACAGTACTGAACACACAATTCGTTACGTTTTGCTGAGAACAGCAACAACTGGTGGGAACCAATGCCACTGAGCTTTCCTCCAACCCAGAAAGACTTCCTTCAACAAAGTCTTCACCTCTCAGTCAGAAAAGTCATTCTCCACCGGAGGAAGTCTTCCTTTCTCAAAGGAAGTCTTAGTGGAAGAGAATCATAGAAGAGAGATTCAACGTAACATAAAATAGTCATGGAATCCAACCAAATGTCTGATAATAAACCAATCAGTAATACTACAGTCTTCCCCATGGAACAACCTTAGTATCAAAAGGGGGAGGATAAGTAATCCCTCATTTAGAGAAAAATTATATTTTAGATACCTAGGCAAAACAATCAGGGATATAACCGATGATATAATTTAAATATGTAAATAATTACAAAACACAAAAATTCAAATCTACTGCAAAGATGGTTAACTCGCACTCCACAGACCAAGTCTCTGTCCCCAAAACAAGTCTCTTACGACTCCTACCAAATCTGAACGCTTAAAAGCACAGGAACACTTTTTCTCATAAGGACAATAAATGTTGTCAAGTTTGGAGAGAGATTTTTATCACTCTTAGATATTCCACGTCAGTTTCGGATTTATGCATGCAATATGCAAACAACATGTTAATATTCTTATCTGCCTGTAATGCTAGGCTGAGCACACACACGCTTCCCAGCGGTGACAGCAACACTTTACCCAACGGCTCTCAAGGAGGTTCGGTGTGTGCAAAATATGCCCCCAAAGCCTGCTGAAAATATGGAAAGTGCCTGGTTCACTGGGAAGGAAGCACCGATCGAAGCGAGGCAAGTCCAAACAGTCAAGAAGTCCTTCTTTCCGGGTCCCAGACCGCTTCCAAAAAGCCAATGCAAACATATTAATACATCCACTGGTTTCTTTTTTGCGCCATAGTTTCATGAATTGGGTTTTAATAGGATATGGAGAAAATTCAAACGTGTACAACTTTCACTGGTTGCTTACCTGCAATAAACACCGGTCTTTAAAAGTGTAGCCTATCAGTTTATCCAGGTGCATCAGACACTGATGGTAGCGAATGTGGTGAGTCAGGACTGGGAGCATCATGGCATGCTAGGGAAAGAATCGGGAGCATTTGTTTTTTTTTTTAAGTAGACAGCACGCCAAAGAACAACAAACACCTAGCAACTACCCGGCAAATCTTAAGGCAATTGTGCAAACATTCAAAGCGATTCACCAACATTCTCTCAGCAAGCCTTCTTGAGGGCCAGTTTGGTGTAGTGGTCAGGAGCATGGTCTCTAATTTGGGAGAACCGGGTTTGATTCTCCACTCCTCCACACGCAGCTGCTGGTGTGACCTCGGGTCAGTCACAAGTTCTCTCAGAGAAGTTCTCTCAAGAGCAGTCCTCAAAGAGCTCTCTCAGCTCCACCTACCTCACAGGGTACCTCGTGGGGAGGGAAAGGGAAAGGAGACTGTAAATTGCTCTGAGTCTCCAAGTGAAGGGCAGAGTATGAATCCAATATTCCCCCCCCCCCCCCAAGCCCTGGGGTGGAGTGGGAGAAGGCCAGGACTTTGCTTTGCTTGCTGAGGTTGAGCATCCTGCTCCAAAATCGGAGCAGCTACATGCACCAAAGCACTTTCAACAAAACTGATAAAACAACAGCCCTGCGAATACTTAAACCCAGAGATATTTTTAAGATATGCTTGTCTAATGCTAAGGCCACAAAATAAAAACTTTGCCACAGACAAAGTAACTCGACTATCATTACCAGCCAAAAGATAGGAAAGATAAAAGTCATACGAACAGCAATCAAACCTGCTCAACAAGGGCAATATATGTTTAGCTCTTGCAGATAAATACAAATACTAGCTAAATACAAAGTGAGGTGAAATTTCAACTGCAGCTCTACCACAAGGGCAGAGTCTCTGGGAACGGCTAATACCCTTGCAGCGATCTGACAATTCTGCAAACCTATGTGCAGGGGTCCGTTGGAACGGGAGCGCACAGGAGCGCAGCTCCGGGAGTGAGGAGCCCAGGGGGCGGGCACATGACCAAGCCCCGCCCCCTCCTCGGCTTCCCCGAGCAGTGCAGAGGTGCAGCGCCCCGGGAAAAGCCCTGCTAGGGTCTTTATTGTTTTTAATGTTTTGTTTTAATATTGATAATTTTATCATTGTTCCTTTTATGACTGTGTGCTGCTTTTCCAGAGACTTGCTCAAGGTGGCATATAAATTTTCTAAGTATACCATTTTTTATCTGGGCACATGGCACATAAGTACTGGAGAAATTTCACCAACCCTTCAGCAGCTTCCACCTTATCAGTTTGGTGTAGTGGTCAGGAGTTGGACTCTAATCTGTTTTGATTCCCCACTCCTCCACATGTAGCTGCTGGTGTGACCTTGGGCCAGTCACAAGTTCTCTCAGAGCTGTTCTCTCATGAGCAGTTCTCAAAAGACCTCTCTCAGCCCCACTTACCTCACAGGGTGTCTTGTTGTGGGGAGGGGAAGGGAAAGGGATGGGTGGTGCACGTGTCCTGGGTATCTCAAGTCTACTTGAAACCTGGTGGTTTCAAGGGAGCAGGAAGAGAATGAGGGTGTGTTCTTGACGCTTATTTTTATTGCACAAAGTATTGGATGGGGAAGGGAATGGAGGAAGAGCAGGTCAGTTTCACTCACCTGTGGAGTGGAGCCTGAGGGGTGGGTGTTGCCTTTTGACACACTTCCAGTATGTGGCATATGCAAATAAGTTATGCACATGAGTTATGCTAATGAGCTCCTGCACCTCTTTTTCTACAAAATGACCCCTGCCTATGTGACTTTACTTTCTATAGTAATTAGCCTCTATAGTTGAATCTTTGGTTCTGTTTCCCAGGAGGCTTCAGGACTCTGCTGGTGTTGTGGCCTTCTGGTACCGATAACCCTGGTCAAGATTCTTGCCTTAGAGGATGTTTATACATTACAGAGGTTAGTGGTGTTGCTATCAGAATCTAGATAGATAAGATATTTTAATCTAGCTTCTTTGGCTCTCCTTGACTTTCTGAGAGCTTCCTGACCCCAAAGATAGAGAGAAGGGGGAGGGTTTCGGGTCAGTTCTAGTTTGGCCTGAATCCCATCCATGATAGACCTACGTGATAGGTCCGTAGGCAGCTATAGGTCCAAGAAAGATATATACCTCTGGTTTACTAATGGTAGGGGCTTGCCATCATTAGCTCCATGTGAGACCCAGGTGGCTAGTCCAGAACTTTCTGAGTTTTATACAAGCGTACTGTTTTAAGTACTAGGTTGAAATACACTTATGTTGAATACTGAAATGCTATGAAGTGTTTTCTGTCTTAAGAGCGTAAAATGGAATGAACTGAGCTTTGTTTAAGAACCACTCTCTCTATATATACTAGACTGAATCCCTTGCCAGTCTCCCCCCAACCAATGAAAGAACACACGGGAGCTGAGGGGTCCCAGGAAAAGGACCTGGCCCCCAGAATCCCTCAACAGAGCGCTTTTCTGCTGCCTTTCAAAATGCCCCATGCACAAAAAGAGAAGGGTCGTTTTTTATACCCAACTTTTCTCTACTTTAAGGAGTCTCAAAGTGGCTTATAATCACCTTCCCTTTCCCTCCCCACAACAGGCAACTCGTGAGGCTGGAGGCGCTAAGAGAGAGTCCTGAGAGAACCGGGACTGGCCCAAGGTCACCCAGCAGGCTTCCTGGGGAGGAGGAGTGGGGAATCAAACCCAGCTCTCTAGACTTAGAGTCTGCCTCTCTTAACCACTACCCCACGTCGCGCTTCTATGAGTCAAACTGTGCCCCAGCAATCCTGCCTGTTCTCTACAAACACTCAACAATTTAAACCCATTAGACTGCTTTCAGCCTTTCCACTCATTTCCCATTGAGTCTCCTGGGCTTTACAGAAAAAACAGCTAACCAATAATTTTAAAATCACTCTGCATTAAAGCTGCCCGTAGCCTTGATTTACGATCCTCCATTGTTACCGCTCTTTAATCTGATGGAAAGCAGAATTTAAAAGCTCCACTAGCAAACTTCCTCCCTCCCTTTATACAATACACTGTCTCCTCTTGACCTCATCGAGGATATTATATCTCAAAACAATTGATTTGGCCAACACAGCCTGACTTGTGTTTCTTTGGTCCTCCGCTGCAATAAAAAGAAAAACAGGATCATCTAACGACACAAGCTGCAAAGGCTCTTGAGTCCATGAACAATTCTACTAACTGCAAGGAAGGGCAGAAAAATGAGGATTTCTTCTCACTTGCTGCTGTACAGCATCACACACAGGAAGCTGCCTTATACTGAATCAGACCCCTTGGTCCATCAGGGTCAGTACTGTCTACTCAGACCGGCAGGGGCTCTCCGGGGTCTCAGGCAGAGGTCTTTCACATCACCTGCGACCACCTGGTGCTTTCAACTGTAGATGCCGGGGATTGAACCTAGGACCTTCGGCACGCAAATCAGAGGCTCTCCCAATGAGTCACAGCCCCTGAGACGCTAGATGCTCTTTGCTCTGCCTGCTAAGAGGCAGGTGCTTTTGGAGGGTTAAAAAGAACAACAACAACAGAAACCAGACTGGAGCTGGACTGAAAGGCACCTCCCAATTCCTTCCCTAGAGCAGTCTTCGTCCCCAGTCTCCACAAGAAATGGATGGAGGGTTTTAGCGCCGATCTGGAGAAAGCTGGTTGTGCTTATGCTCCTAGGAAATTGACAGGCCATGGTGTGTTTGTGAGAGAGAGAGGGGGGGGGTGCCGTCGTCTTGCTTCCGACTTATGGATCAATGTCCATGATGAATCAATGTCCTCCAAAACGTCCTGTCTTTAATGGCCTTGCTCAGGTCTTACAGAGGGCCCTTGTGGCTTCCTTGGTCGAGTCCATCCATCTCTTGCTGAGTCTTCCTCTTTTCCTGCTGCCTTCAGCTTTTCCTAGGATGATTGCCTTTCTCCGTGTCTTCACCAGGGGTCCGTTGGAGCGGGAGCGCACAGGAGCGCAGCTCCGGGAGTGAGGAGCCCAGGGGGCGGGCACATGACCAAGCCCCGCCCCCTCCTCGGCTTCCCCGAGCATTTTAACATTTTTTCCCACCATAGAGAACAATGGAGGGGATGGGACAACCTGTTTGGGGGCCCATAGAATTGGACTCCGTGGTCCAATCTTCTTGAAACTTGGTGGGTATTTCGAGGAGAGGCCCCAGCAGCTACCCTGCAAGTTTGGAGCCTCTCCCTCAAACCCCCTTTCCTCCAGCCCCTCATATACCCTATGAGTTTTTGCCATTGATTTCAATGGCCCATAGGGTATAATGGGGCTGAAACTGACATTCCCTTTCTGACACACTTCTGGTGATGTCAGGGGACGTGGCATATGCTAATGAGTTATGCTAATGAGCTCCTGCACCTCTTTTTCTACGAAAGGACCCCTGGTCTTCACATGATGTGACTGAAGCATGCTAGCCTCCGTTTAGCGGCTTTAGCAAGGCAAGTTCTAGGGCGAGTTCAGGCTCAGTTTGATCTGGAACCACCAAAAACTCCTCCAAGACCACATTTCAGGGGAATCTACTTTCTCCCTGCCTGCTTTCTTTATCGTCCAAACAGGCCAAATTAGCGGGAACTAATCTGACTGTGCGGTCTTAAGAAAAGTAGAAAACATCAGTGGGCTTAGGCAGGTGTAACTCTGCTTAGGATTGCGTTGTCTCTTATTTCAAAAGGAGTTAAGCAGGACAAAGGCTTTCCAAGCATGCAACTAAAAGCGGGAACAAGATCCGGCAAGAAGCACGTATGGAACATGCATGCCACTGGAAAGCCAGGACTGGTTACAGTCTCATGGCAGAAGACCTCGTTTTGCCACCGCTTTAAGTGTGAGAAGTCTCTCGGTGTGTTGGCCACCGCTTGCCTATAACTCGAGTAAATCAGGCTGGAAACCTGTCAGGTGTCGAACTCTGCCAACCTGAGGGTTCATTTGCTGTCCATTCAATAGCAGTGGCCTGGCTGGAGACATTTTTGCTGGCAGATGAAGAATAATATGCTGGCAAGATGACAGTTGCGTCAGACAGATCTTGGGGATCTAGGTGACAGCTGGAAGGGTCACCTGACAGCCAGGATTGCATCAGCCGGGGGAGGTGCAGGATGAGTCAGCACTTCTCACTGATTGGCTGCCTAACTGTATATATTGGACTCTGTTCATATCTGAGTGTGCCAGTCTTGGTATCCCCGTGCCTTGCGAAGCACTTTGTCCGACTGACTGGCTAGTGCAACTAGAGACTGTGTAAATATCTGTAAATAAACCTTTGTATATACTCCACATCATCACGGCGCGTGGGACATTCTGTTATATACCGCACTCCTCTGCACCGACAATTTTCAGGGCTGCCTTCCTTCCCCACCCCATCCCACTTTCCTCCCCAAAGAGAAAAGAGCCTGAGGAAAGGTGAGCACTACCTTTGGATACTACTTGGGATGGAATCCCTGGCGGCTGCCATGGATCCGGAGGAGACCTTAGTCCTACCCCACAATCTCCCCCTTCCCCCAAGACTCAAACTGCCCCCAATGGATGAAATCCTCCCCCCATTTCCTTAGGAATACAGGCAAGCTGACCTGACAGACATCAGAACGAATGCCGCTCTTCCAGAATCCTTGGCTGCTCAGCTCCACAGTGACTTCACGCCGCATGGTGTTTTTCTGCCTAATCTTCTGCAGGGCTTCCTTTAAAAAAAAAAAAAAAAGCACACTTTTGCTCAAAAGAAAAGGATTTGCAAAGGCTCAGTTCCCATGTTGCTGTGAAGCACACAGAACTACCTCAGGCCAGTCACTGGGTTGGATGCCCACAGAGCAGGGGTCTCCAACATGGTGCCCACCCAACTGTTTTTAGAAAGTGGGCAGGTGGGGCTTCTGCCCAGCAAGGCTTCTGAATGACCTCTGGAGATCTCATTGGCTGTGCAGAATTTTAGAAATATTGCTTTGGCGGCGGCTGCCACCACAGCACTAGGATCTTCACTGCATGACTGAAGGCAAGCTGTGGCAGCCATTTTGTGGCTGGCCTCACCTCCTGTGGCAGCCATTTTGTGGCAGCCATTCTGTGACTGTGCCTGCCACACTATGTCAGGATTGCAAAGGTGCCCACAGGCTCCAACAAGCTTGGGGACCCCTGCCATAGAAGATCTCTGCACATGCATGAATAATTACACCTACAGAAACACTAAAATTACCCCTTCCTGTGTGCTTGCTCAGAGTAAAAGCAGCTGCATCCTCACTTTTTCCCACATGTGCAAGACACGGCAGACCAAGGCGTTTCTTTCGATACAGTTTCAAAGCCACATGAAATGAAGTCGTCCATTGCACACCCCCATTGCTCTGCAGGGACATGGTCATTTCACTAAGAATTATACCAAAGAGCTACATACAAAAAGCTACCCTGAGTACATTTTCCTTTCTGCTCCGCTCACGCAACACTGGGCCCGACCCACTGTGTCTCAGTCAAGCCTACCTCATGGGAGAATAAAAGCATTGAGTGTAGACGATGGGAAAAAAATCACACAGAGGGATGGAGACCATTTCTATCCCACCCTGATTTCTGATGAGGAGGGGCATAAAAATTGATTAATACTTAGACGAGTTCTGAGGTAAAACTAAGCTTGAGAGCCATTTTCGACCCACAACGAGCAATATGAACACATACGAAGCTGCCTTGGACTAAATCAGACTATCAGAGTCATCGAGGTTGGTATTGTCTACTCAGACTGGCAGCTGCTCTCCCGGTCCTTTCTAACTGAACATGGCAGGGATTGAACCTGGGTCCTTCTACATGCCAAGGAGTGGCTCTTCCAGAGAGCCGCAGGCCCTCCCCCAACTTCTATATCATCACACACAAAAGTATGGCTTTTGTCCCTATAACAACCCTATAAGGCAGGTCAATATTTTTATTCCCCACATACCAGGAAGTGTTGGTGGGGGGGGGGGAGAAAAGGTTAAATCAGAGTGATTTGGCCTAAAATCACCTAGAACGTTTATGGCAGAGGCAAGGATTCGCACCGGGAACAAATTACCTCAGAAACATGATCAGCCCAGGCAATACAGTCTGGAAACAGAGATCCACGCAACAACAAATGATAAATGCCAAAGCCACTCTCCCATTTGCTGTAACAGACTGTAATTGCCCACCAGCCCTATCTGCTATAATTTCAGCAATAACTCATCCATTATTCCCTAGAGAGTTTATTTTTAATAAAAACATGTCATCTGCCATTTATTCTCTTACTGTGGCAATGAAAGGCTTCAGTAAAGTTGAAAGAGGTTTGTTTCGGGGGGGGGGGGGTTGTCGGCCTCTTCAAATTTACAACAACAAAGGGGTTTTAGCGCCACAGCAGTCCTTTCCCATTTGTGTACAGAGAGAATCCACAGTGCGGCTTTAGTGGATTTAACATTATTAGGAACAAAATGTGAGTTAAGCTGCCCACTTAGCTACCATATTTGTATCCTGCCCTTTCTCCACAAAGATCAGAGTGGGGCACATGGGTCTCCCTTCCTTCCAGGGTAGGTCAGGTTGAGAGACTGTAACCAGCCCCGGTCACCCAGATAGGATCTGAATCCAGGTCTTCGCAGCCTAACCATTTACACCCAAGTGGTGCTAGAAGCTTAATTTAACCAGTCAGAAGCCAATAACACTGGCACTGCTTGATGTACTAAACCCCTAGACCATGATCAGAGCCATAAAGCTAAACAACGGTGACAGCTTTGAAGTAAGTGGATTACAGACTGCAGATCAATGTTCCAAAACCTGGGTTTTGGCCACTGTGTGACACAGAGTGTCGGACTGGATGGGCCACTGGCCTGATCCAACACGGTTTCTCTTACATTCTGTGTATCTACGTAGTATATTCTTAGCACGCACTTCCTCCAAAGAGCCCAGGGTGACACACACCATTGTCCATCTGCATTTTATTGTCACAATAACTTCAGAAGAGAGTGTAGGGTCAAAAGGGTGTGAATACCCTAAGGCAGAGGTCCCCAACACGGTGCCCTCTGACACATTTTCTGATGCCCGCTAAGTGTCCTTAGAAAGTGGGAGGGGCTTTTGCTCAGCAAGGGCCCTCATTAGGAATTGGAATTTTGATCAGCTGTGCAGATTTTTAAGAAGAAAAAGAAGAGATTGGATTTACACCCCACCCTTTCCTCGCAGTCTTCAGTGCGGCTTACAGTATCCTTCCCTTCCCCTCCCCACAACAGACACCTTGCGAGGTAGGTGGGGCTGAGAGAGCTCTTTCAAGGACTGCTCGTGAGAGAACACCTCTGAGAGAACTGTGACTGACCCAAGGTCACGCCAGCAGCCGCAAGTGGAGGAGTGGGGAATCAAACCTGGTTCTCCCAGACTAGAGTTCATGCTCTTAACCACTACACCAAACCGGCATTTGGCAGCAGCTGCTACCACCACACAAGGATCTTCACTGTGTGGCAGTGATTCTGTGGCTGGCTCCGCCTCCTGTGGACAGCAACCATTTTGTGGCTGTGCCAGAATTCCAAAGGTGCCAGCAGGCTTAGAAAGGTTGGGGACCCTGCCCTAAGGTCACCCAGAGAGGGTCCTTGCCTTCCAGCTCTCAGGTGCTAGGCCAATACTCTACTTCCGGGTCTAACATAACCCTCTTGTGTCATTACCCCTTAGCATTAGAGGGTCCATTAGTATTCTGCACAACATAGTATCTCTTGTGATTATTGCACGTTGGATGGCCCACCGGAGCAGAAGAAAAAAACAAAAATACAACGTTCCGAATAACTTTGGGTTGCAAGTTAGTCACAGGCCCCGTTTTCATTTGTTTCAATGTTTTCTAAGGCTTTAAGTAGCCACTGTTCGCATTTACAAAGCCGGGCAAAATGAAACCGTGTAGACCCCCGCAAAACAAAAAAGTGCAGCATATTCACAAACATGAATTCTCAGCGTACCTCTCTTTGTACTAATTTCTGTTTATCAGCCTGTTTCACTTTTGGACTGTTGGCCAGCAGGTGGCGCAGTTTTACATAGCTTTTCCACAGTTTTTGGTACCTGAGACGAAAAAAGGGGGAAATACATTGGTAACAGGACATAAAGACAGCGCAGAAAAACAGAGGCAGGAGGGTAGCTGTGTTGGTCTGAAGCAGCAGGACAAAGTTTGAGTCCAGCGGCACCTTTAGGACCAACACAGTTTTATTCTGGATGTAAGATTTCACGTGTGCACACACTTCTTCAGATATCTAAAGAAGTGTGCATGCACACGAAGGCTTACACCCAGAATAAAACTGTTGGTCTTCAAGGTGCCACTCCACTCAAACTTTGTTCTAACAACACAGTTATGCTTTGCTACTGCCCACCCACCCCCAAGTAAGACAAGAGCTGAGCAGTTTTCTGTCTTCTTAGACACTGGAAACATCTTTAAAAAGACTTGCCACCCTCCAGAGAGAAAGAGCATACACACACACAGTTCTGCTTAAGGCTCGCACCGGCATATGCTGACCTGGAGAATGGCCTAGTTCTTCAAGTGGGGCCCATGACCACTGTCCACCACCCACTCAGCTTCCCCGTCTACCTCCTTGTGGTGAGCCCTCCCGCTGTCTTAAGAAAGACACACGCACCCCTGAACTCCCAGCTGCATGCACTGCCCAGCATTAGGTTAGGGACGCGTGGGTGAGCACTGGGAGGACTGGGCAATGAGCAAGTGGGTGGGGGAAGGAGAGACGGTTAGGTAGTGGGGAAGGAGAATGCAGGCGGGCAGACAAGGAAGGGTGGACGGGAGGTACAGCCGTAAGCAGAGGAGCTTCAAGGGGGGATTGGATAAACGTACGGAGCAGAGGTCCCTCGGTGGCTCTTAGCCACAAGGTATAGATGGAACACCCTGTCTGGGGCAGTGATGCTCTGTCTTCTTGGTGCTTGGGGGGCAACAGTGGGAGGAGATCTGGCCCCACTGATGGACCTCCAGGTGGCACCTGGGTTTTGACCACTGTGTGACACGAACTGTTGGACTGGACGGGCCACTGGCCTGATCCAACATGGCTTCTCTTATGTGCTTATATTCATAGGGCCATTTCAGTAGGTCCTGGGCAGAGCGTGCCTGGGGGCCCCTTGTACCGGGTCAGACTGCTGGCCTATCATAGCCATAGCTGACTGGCAGTACGGCACAGCCAAGGCTTCCCCCACTGCCAGCTGCTTGAAGGCTCACACATCTGGCTTACTGCTTCAAACAGCTTAGAACAGGAAGGTGTGCCTCTTGGGACCTCGGCCAATGGGCTCTGCCTGGTTCCCAATACCAGACTCTTCTTTTGGCGAAAAGTTCTTTTCAGAAAAGAAAGAAAATAGCTTGCCGCTTTATAAACGTCCAGCTTGGTGGGTACTTTCACACATGCTAAAATAACGCAGTTTCAGTCCATTCAAGTGATGGTTTGCAAGTGGATTTTGCCATTTCGCACAGAAAAATTCAGTTGCCAAGAGGACGGAAAGTGCATTATTTAGAGTGTGTGAAAGCGCCCTAGGTTAAGCAGGGTGTCTGGGTATCAGTTGGATGAGGAAGATCACGAATGGAAGGCAAGGGACCTCTGCCCCACACATGCAATTTCCACTCCTCCCTTTAGACCAGGGGTGGGCAAACTGTGGCTCGGGAGCCGCATGCGGCTCTTTCACATATATTATGTGGCTCCTGGCAGGGCGGCTGGGGAAGCTAAATATCATTAGCAAACAAATATCACTGGACAAATTAATATCATTATCAATATCTGCTTTCACCCCTTTTGTTCTTATTTTTGGCAGTCTCATTTAATGTTAATAAAAAGCAAAGTTGCTTATTTTCCAATACAAGCAGGTAATATTTGTTCATGTCTTGTGGCTCTCAAACATCTGATGTTTATTCTATGCGGCTCTTACATTAAGCAAGTTTGGCCACCCCTGTTCTAGGTGGCTCTTACACTGAGCAAGTTTGCCCACCCCTGCTTTAGACACATTCACCAGAACAATATGGGATCTCAACTCAGGGACCCGGGACCACTGGTAGTATGTGTGAATGGGCCTCAACATTTCCCAGCAGAACCCCTGAAAGAGATCGTAATCTTTCCGCTGAGATCTGTGCACAGAAGGAAAACATCATCCCAACCACCAGTCCCAGGTAACACTGAAGAAGAATGTGTTGTGGAGCCGCAACTGACTCGTGGCAACCCCAGGACTAGGGGGGTGTTCAAAGGAAGGGATGAGCTTGGGTGGTTTTGCCACTGCCTTCCTCTTTACAGCAGCCCCAGTGGTGGTCTCCCATCCAAGAACTGACCACGGCTGACCCTGCTTAGCCCCAAGGCTTGCCGAGCTCAGGGCAAACAGAGCTGCTTGGGCAGATTCACAACACACATCAATTCCCAGAAACGAACTGGAACAAATCAGAGCAGGTCGGGGCACAATGGCTTGAGTAGTCCTGGAGGTCTGCAGCGATGGCGTTTTTCAAAAAGCAAACAGGTAACACACGCGAGAGGCTGATAAAATCACGCACGGGGGGGGGGGGGAGAGTTAACTTTTTCTCTCTCTTCCAAAAGACTAGAACTCGAGGGCATCCAATGAAGCCGATGGGCAGTAGGTTCAGGGCGGGCAAAAGGAATGACTACTTTACACAGAGAATGATTAAAATAGGGATTTCGCTGCCAGAGGATGTAGTGATGGCCACAGGAATAAACAGCTTCCACAGGGGATTAGATAGATCAGTGGAGGATAGGTCTATCAGTGGCTACTAGCCATGGTGACTGAGGGGTACCTCCACATTCAGAGGCACTAATCCTCTGAACCCCAGAGCCAGGAAGCAACATCAGGGGAAGGCCTCGGCCTCTACACCCTGTTGTTGGCCCTCCAGAGGAACTGGTTGGCCACTGTGTGAGACAGGAGGCTGGACTAGATGGGCCTCTGGTCTGATCCAGCAGGGCTCTTCTAATGTTCTTATGAAGGCCTCGGCCTCTATGCCCTGTTGTTGGCCCTCCAGAGGAACTGGTTGGCCACTGTGTGAGACAGGAGGCTGGACTAGATGGGCCTCTGATCTGATCCAGCAGGGCTCTTCTAATGTTCTTATGAAGGCCTCGGCCTCTACGCCCTGTTGTTGGCCCTCCAGAGGAACTGGTTGGCCACTGTGTGAGACAGGAGGCTGGACTAGATGGGCCTCTGGTCTGATCCAGCAGGGCTCTTCTAATGTTCTTATGAAGGCCTTGGCCTCTACGCCCTGTTGCTGGCCCTCCAGAGGAACTGGTTGGCCACTGTGTGAGACAGGAGGCTGGACTAGATGGGCCTCTGGTCTGATCCAGCAGGGCTCTTCTAATGTTCTTATGAAGGCCTCGGCCTCTATGCCCTGCTGTTGGCCCTCCAGAGGAACTGGTTGGCCGCTGTGTGAGACAGGAGGCTGGACTAGATGGGCCTCTGGTCTGATCCGGCAGGGCTCTTCTAATGTTCTTATGAAGGCCTCGGCCTCTCTGCCCTGTTGTTGGCCCTCCAGAGGAACTGGTTGGCCGGTGTGAGAAAAGATGCTGGACTAGATGGACCCTCACTGGTCTGATCCAGCAGGGCTCTTCTTACGAAATGCAATACTAAGGCTGTAAAACCGAGCATTCATGCTAATTGGAGGGAAAATAAAGTGCTTGAAATGCCCCTCCCCCAAAAATGTCACCATGAAATGCAAAATAATTGCTGGACGCTAGGGGCGGGATCACATATGCAATGCAAATTCAAAAATACCAACCAGAAAAAACTTTAGACAAGTCTAAAATGCTCAAAAGACGCTTGAGAGCATAGCAGGAACGTGCATTTTCGTAATTTTAGCAGAAACATGAGAGCTGGCATCTGCCCACCAAGAGCAAGCGTGCCCCGGCTAGACTCAACGATAACAGCTTACTGGGGGTCTCCCGCATAACTGAGCTGCGCAGGCCGTATTCCAAAGTGGACAATAATGGGGAAGGTAATCACGTCAGGGTTGAACTGCTCACGATCCAACTGATCGATGCGAACGGAGCTGGGTTTCTAGAGTAAAGGGAGAGGGGAAAAAGATCAGACCGTTAAATCCAATTAACACCAAGCTCGACTGGCACCGGCAATCGTATACAAAAGCCCTTCATGGCTCCTCTCGTTTGCAAGGCGCTCTCTCCCCCAATGCTCCACCGCCACCACTTTGCTCAAGTCAACAGGGGCCTCTGCAGGTGCCGACGTGCAAGCGGGAAAAATCAACAGCTGCACGTACACCTGCTTTTCTCCCTCGTGGCTCCCGCCCTGTGGAACGGTTTGCCCGAGGAGGTCGGGAAAGCTCCCGCTCCCTTGGCCTTCTGCAAACTATGCAAAACTGAACTATTCCAGAAGGACTGTGCATAGAGGGAGTGCTGGAAGGGACAGATGAATTAGAGATGCATTTCAAAGCCATGGTGAATAAAGGGAACTCCATGTTCAGAGGCAGTCAACCTCTAAATCCCAGAGCCAGGAGGCACCATCAGGGGAAGGTCTTGGCCTCTATGTCCTTTTGTTGGCCCTCCAGAGGAACTGGCTGGCCTCTGTGTGAGACTGGATGTTGGGACTAGATGGACCACTGCCCTGATCCAGCAGGGCTCTTCTTACAGTCTTACGAATCTGTCTAAAGCCCTTTCAGAACCATTTAAATTGGTCGCCATCACCATATCCCATGGCAGCAGTTCCTGCTTCATTTGTTTCCCCTTCTTAAAATCAAGTTGCAACCACTTCCTCATCCCAAGAAAACTCCCCTTTACGATCCTCTCCTCTCAAAAAAGTCAGTTTATCACTTACTTCAATGAGGGGGCCGTGTTCAGAGCCAGGATCATTGAGAGGAAAGATACATCTAGTGAGCACCGCAGCACACACGTTATGTGCCAACTTGAAGAACAAGAACAGTGTTTACGGCGCCCCTCAATTTCTTGGAGGCTAAGCAGGAATGAAATGTGACATAATGAAGAAATATATAGCTGTGGGGCTGTGGGGCTGCGGGGGGGGGGGGACGCAACTTCTAACGCCACCCAACACATGGCAGCCAAGTAGTTGCTCAACAACATGTCAGTTACACTGGCACAGCAAAATCCGTTTGGCCGTGGAAACCAAACATCTGGAGGCCCAGCACTACATGGGTAGAGTAATTTTTGTTACTGTTAGCCTTCCAAAAGTCCCCACAAGAACATAAAGTTGACACAGAATATTTCCCAGTCAACTGAGGTAATCATACGTGAACAGACCCCCAGTTAGAAATGCAACAGAAACTGTATAGTATTTCTATGCAGGGCGGGCCTTGGATCAAAGATACGAAGTGCAACCAATCTGCCCCACCCCATGGCCCAGGCTAGCCCAATCTCATCAGACCTCAGAAGCTAAGAAGAGCCGGCCCTGATTAGCGCACAGCTGGGAGGCGACCAAAGCACTCAGCTGGGAGGCGACCAAAGAAATCCAAGGCTGCTACATAGAGGCAGGTGATGGCAGACCACCTCTGCTCATCTCTCGTCTTGAAAACACTACTGGGGTCACCATAAGCTGGCTGTGACTTGACCGCAATTTCCTCCCCCACCAGCATAACCAGACACACATATATATATAGCCTTCAGGGGCAGGCGGCTGCAGTTACCATGCCAGGGCTGGTGACGATCATCCCTTTGCATTCTTCGGCATACTTCTGCCACTCTAGCTCCTCCCACTGCAGCATATTGGCAATCTCCTCTTCGGGGACCAGCGGCTTGTTGCATCGCAACAAGTACAGCAGAATCTGGTGCATGGACAGCACCTCCTTCCCCCCGTCTGGAAAACAAAACCATACACGCTGCTTATGAAACACTTCCAAGGGAAGGGAAATTGTGCGTAAAAGGTTAACGTGCTCAAGGCAGGGCATCACTCAGACAACTGCCGAAGCCCAGGTTCAGACAGTCAACTGCCCCCCATGCAACTGCCCATAGAGGGCCCTCCCCCCCCGGGGGGGGGGGGGCTCAGCACATGATAGATCACGTGGGCGCTCTTGACTGTATGAATCATGCCCGGCAGCCTGACATCAAGCCTTGGAAGCTAAGCCAGGTCAGCCCTGGTTAGTACTTGGATGGGAGACCATCAAGGAAGAGCAGGGGTTCCTAATCTAACTCTGTAATGACTGTCGAATATAGGAAATAAAGAAACCTCTGGACCTCATAGACTAACTAATAATTACAAAAGTATGGGAGTTACGGGTGAAGCAGTTTCTATTCAGAATGGTTATTCTACATATTATATAGTATGAAAAGTTTAAGAGGATGAACAAAATGGTTTTGTATGAAAGTTAATGCACTGTCTTTGTTATATTTGTTACATTTCTATATCTTTATAAAAAGAAAAAGTAAATTGCACTGTTTTTTACAAATTGTTAATTCAGTAATGGAATTGTTTGTACTGTTTTGGCGAAATAAAGAAAATAAAAATTGTGAATTTAAAAAAAAAAAGGAAGAGCAGGGTTGTTACACAGAGGCAGGCAATGGAAGACCACCTTTGTTAAACTCTTGCTTGGAAAAAAAAATCCCATGATGGGGACTTCCAAAAGTTGGTTGCAAGTTGATGGCCCCCGCCTTTCCCCCACACGTTCCCCAGAGAGCACTGCGACCTGGATCCCAGAACCAACTGGACCTTCCAGGCCTCAAGGAAGCCAGCCTAGTAACAACGAGGGCCAGGGCTTTCTCAGTGGCGGCTCTGTTCTGGTGGAACAAGCTCCCAGAAGAGATCAGGGCCCTCCAGGACCTCGTACAGTTCCGCAGGGCCCGCAAGATGGAGCTCTTCCACCAGGCCTTCAACTAAGGAGCCCGCCTTTAACAGCTGAACGATAGAGAGCCCTGCTCTCGCAGTCGCCATTAACAGCAGCCTGTGCCGGCCGCCCAAAGGGAAGTCTTACAAGCCGACTGCGAGGCGGAACCACTGAATAATGGCTGCCATTGTTAAACAACATAATGATTAGCACTTTATTACATTAGATGTTTTTAAAACTCTTTTAACTGTAATTAATATGTTTTATTCTGTGTAAGCTGCCCTGAGCTGGCCTTGGCCAGGAGGGCAGGGTATGAATTTGATAAATAAAATAAAAAATAAAACATTATGTATGTCCCACTGCATTGTGGAAAGTTCTTGAGGTGGTTTCCATACAGAACTAAAAAGACAAGCAGGGATGTTCTCGATGTGTGAGCAAAAAGCACCCTAGAAGGAAGATCTTCCCCATCTCCACAGAGCAGTCCACTACAACCCTAAAAACCACTGTGGAGAAATCACAGGAGCCCCTGTAAGCCAAAAAGTATCTAATATTGGGGGGGGGGGGGGGGCACAGTGAAAGCAACAGTAGCTTCCGCCTCAGCACTTCCATTGGAAATGATCCACAAGCATTCCAGTGGGGAATTTGATTTTTTAAAGCCTGTTAGGAAAGCAAGAATTGTTTTTGAGTGGTTCATAAAGTTCAGCCAGCTCATAACGGATGAACAGGAGAGAGTTCTGTCTCCAACTGACTGAAAAAGGAAAGTTCTGTCTCCAACTGACTGAAAAAGGAAAGTTCTGTCTCCAACTGACTGAAAAAGGCCCCATCATTCACATTCGCTTACGCAGAAAGTGACTGAATGAATTATTTGTTCATTTATGACATTCAAAAGCAGGCTAGAAGTATTTTAAATAAACAAGCACCTCAGCATGTCGGCAAAAGCTCTTATGTGGTCTTCCATACAGACATTAAGAAAGGCCTAAATGTGAAGGCTACATAAACCACACACAGTGAAGGAATTCTTTGTGGAACATTTCTGCTTCTTGCACTTCTGTGTTCACAATACCTGTTGTGCTTTTGAAGAATAAAGGCTATTTTCATATTTAGCTTGAACCTTCAGATTTACTAGTTTTTGTCATTTTTTTATGAAAGAGAATGATCCGCTGAGATGGAAGTGCGTATTTCTCAGAAAACATGCCATAATCTAAGTGTCATGAATCTTGCATGCTTAAAGAAATGCATAACAAGAAGTGATTAAATCCTACTCCGCCCCCGTCCCCCCAATCGTTACACATGCAGAACTAGCATATCAGATGAGAACCATTTCCTATGTGGAGGAAATTCTTCCGTACAGAGAAGCATTTTGTCATGAGAGCCCACCCTTGCAATCTGAAGTAGACCAGCAAAGACATATGTTGAGCACCACAGAGAGAAACAGTCCAAAGTCTAGCTCTCGTACCAAAAACAAGACTTACCGGGAAGAAACCTCACGAAACGCGGCATGAAATGAAACCGGGGACACAAAGCATCACTGTTTTCTGACGAAGGACCTTAAATAAAGAAAGTGGACAGCAACTTAGAACAAGACAAGGGGTTTCCTCGTTACAGATTCCATAGAAGTAGCCATGTTTATACGTGGAGCCGAAACAACAAAGAGTCTTGTGGCACCTTGGCCAAGCCTTCTTACATAGGCCAATGTAAGCATTTGGCGCATATATGCCTCAAGAAATCCACTGGTCTTAAAAGACAAGATTAAAGTTGTAGCACTTATTAAAACCTAAAATGGAGGATATTCCCCCCCCCCCCCAAAATGTGACTTCTAGGAGCTTGTGTGATATCTTTGCATCTGCATAAAACAAGAGTCCTCATAGCAGAGATCAGACAACACGTAAAAAACCTGAGGATTTATCTGCCAGTGCCATTCTTGACATCTCTCCGCCCTTTTCAAACCACCCAGGTCTGTGTTCAACCCTGGGTTTTTTCCCAAGAGCAGGAGATGACGACGAGGGATAGCCTTATTGATAAGTTTCGAAGGAGGTTCGCATTCCATTGAGGCCTAAACAGAGCATGTGTTTGGAATCCTAAAATCCCCCCAGACTGTCTAGGAATCCAATGGGATTCATGACTTTCCATGGGCAGACCATTTTAACTGGGTCCCTCACATGCAGGGTGTTGGAGCCACATTCACTTTGGCTTTAAGCAGGCAGTGGTTCGGGGTGAATCTTCAACCCTGAAACCAAACCTTCCCTTAAAGGCTCAATGCAAAAGATTAAGTCCAAGGAGAGACCCAAGACAGTCAGAGGAAGTATAAAATCCTGGGCTGTTCCCTGCAAAGTATCCTTGACATGAATGTTGACATCCCCCAGAACTATCAGTCTGGGAGTCTCTAGCACAACTTCCCAAGGTACCTCTGCCAACTCGTACAGGGGGACCACTTGGGCTAGGCAGCTGGTACACAGGAAGAATGCCTAGTCCATCCTGAGTCCCCACCAGACTTTTGAAGCACACTGGTCACTTTGCAGTAGAAAAGAGCAAGAGTCCAGTAGTACCTTAAAGACTAACAAAATTTATGGCAGGGTAGGAGCTTTCATGAGTCACTGCTCACTTCTTCAGACTGGTCACTTTGATGGATTATATGAAGTCAGCTGGACAGGATAATTCAGTATTTATCGGATAGGGTTTCCCTCCAGAAATTTCTATTGTATAGGTCCTTTTCATGTCCTTTTTCCTTCTGGTAGATTCAGTCATGTTCTCTCGTACACCCCAGTAGACTGCCATTCAGTTCATAAATGCCTATACTTGTTGGTCTTTCAGATGCCACACGAAACTTCCTTGTATTCACTGGCATATCTCAGAATGAAAGTAAACCAAAAAAAAAAAGGTGTATTCTACCTCAGTGTGTTTCACAGTTGTACCAGGCAAGAAAAACACGAAGTACTGGGCCCAGAATTTCTTATCCAAAGGAACTGGGAGAAGTGAGGTGTTTATGCAGGAGACAGGCGGAGCAAAACTATGATTAAGATTCTAGCCTTATTGGCTGTGGAGTCAAAGCATATGGACAATACCTGTAAAATTCTCAAAACATAATCCTGAGCTGGCTAGTCTTCTAAACCACAAGGTTGTACCCTGCAGAAGTCTTCGGTTTATTCCCCACAACTGATGCAGAATAAAACAGGCAACAAAAAAAAAATTGCAAAAGAAGGCCACTATGTTAATTGGTTTTTCAACAATTGTCAGCGGCCACTAGTTTCAGCTTTCTTTGGAGCGTAATTTGGATCGGCCTTGTGAGGTTGCCCCTCAGAAGAATTTCTTTTTAAGTGCACAATAGCCCTTACCGCATTTTTTCAAAAGCTTTCTTCCTATGCTACCATTCTAATTAAAATCTTTAGGTAAAGAAAGAAGACAAGGAAAAAGAGAAGGCACTTAGAATTTGTCTTTTCGGTTGCACTGGAGAAAAATTAAGCAAAACCCCATCGTAATTAATTCAAAACTTGGCGTGAGGGAATATATTTGTTAACAACACAAAAGGGAAGCGCGCACAACAGAACCCTCAAACGCATCAGCCTTACAAAGGAAGCATTTGCTTAAAATAAGTCTTCAGAGGCAAATCAAACTCCAGGAGAAAAGCTATAGACCTCAGCTCAACATTTATCTGAAGGAAAAAAATCCTTATGTTTTTGTGGAAGGCTGAATGGAAAAAAATGATTTGTACAGTTTTATTGTGCCACAATCCAAAGGAACATTCCCACCTCAAATGACAGGTTTGCCCCCTGTGACTGGTTATATGACACGCGTACAATGTATTGCATTGTGCGACAGCCACACGGGCCTTTCCATCGGTGAACACCATGGTGAGTCTGCCACGATCGCAACTCATTGTGCACACCTTATGGGCTGTGCCGCCCAATTATAATTAATCACACTGGTTGAGGTCTCTCCCTCGCCCCTCAAAGCCAACTGATGAAAAATTACAAAGGGACGTGGCAGGCTGTTCTTAAGCCTAAATTGTAAGAACACTCCCAGTGACAGCAAAGAAATTGTATCAAGGTAACGGCCTGATACACCTTTGAGCATGCGTATATAGTGCGGACAGCTACAGTCCTGCTCGACGGGGCACTTAGCCTCCAAAATGAAGACATCCAGCAACTCACCGAAAACACACACACACACACCCATGTGCTCATTCGTATTCTGGTTTAGAAAAAGTGAAGAAACAACAGGAGTCATGTCTGGCAGCTATGTCAGGGGTCCCCGGCCTTTTTGATCCTGGGGACACAGCATGGTGGGCGCAGCCACAAAACGGCTACCATGAAAGAGACGCCTCAGAAGGCAGCGCCGGCCGTAAAATGGCTGCCGAAGCTTTACCTACAATCCCACAGCAAAGATCCTTCTGCTGTGGTGGCAGCTGCTGCCAAAGCAACCTTTTTTTAAAACCTGCACAGCCGACGAGATCTCCCAGGGCCAATCAGAAGCCTTGCTAGGCAAAAGCCTTACCCGGCCCCGCCCACTTTCTAGAAACACTCGGTGGGCATGTGGAAGGGTGTTGGCTGGCAACATGGCATGCACTGGCACCATGTTGGGGACCCCTGGGCTATGTATGTTCTCCATCTCCTCAGGGCAAATGTGACACACTTCGACCTCTCCCTCAAGCATACATGCCAGAGCAATGGAGGGAGCGGAAGGAATTCCTATAATTTGTCCTGAGGGATGAAAATGAGCCAAAACAGCCTTGGAGACTCCTGTTGTTTCTCAGCTGCTTAAGATCACGTTTCCAGAGAGCATGCGCGCACGCGCGCACGCACCTCAAACCCTCCGGGAAGCATGATTTCATCTCACTTGTGCTAAGATCTGAGGAGAAGCAGGAGTCTCGTTCACCCCAATTTCCATACCCTCGTGTATACAAGGGAAACCCTTTCTCCTCCTCCCTCAGCCCTCTGCACTCACCAGAGAATTTGGGAGAGAGAAGCGTATTTGCGGTGAGAACACAAGGAGGCCCACTAGTAAGCCAAACCAGGTTCTGTGGACCCGAATATGCTTCATATACAACACTAGTGTATTGACTATCTAATTCATTGTCAGGGGGACTTTATTAAGCTCGGTAACTGTTCCTTGCATCTGAGGACACAGTAGGAAGAGCAGGGCCCACATCTGGCATGCTCTGTGTGAGCAGCCAAGTGAGAGACAGCAGAGCAGTGGAGCGAGAGCTCTTCCCCAAATTCCTCTTTCCTCTCAGGTCCACCCTCCCTGCTGGTGCTTTAGCTAAGAAGGGGGGGGGGGGAATGGAGACCATTGAGCACAAAGGAACACATGAGCGTGGGACCTTCTGCATGCCAAGCAGATGCTTTACTAGTGAGCCATACTTTTTACTGCCTTCATCACAGCCACACTGAGCAAAGGGCCAACTCCAATGCCATTCAGCCAGCTGTTCCCCAGTGTCTTCTTTGCCAAAAAATGTGAAGGAGATATGCACATCTCCAAATATTTGGGGACACACAGTGAACCACAGCTTCCCTGCTGTATGTCCACTTCATCTTTATCTCTTCCATGTAGAGTGTAAACGAATCCCACGCTTAAGACTGGCTCACAATGTCTGCTTTCCTCCCTACACCGCCCCCCCCCCCCCAAATCCTGGTACCTTTTCCCCTCACAGCTTGAGAGCAGCTGCTGATCCAAGGCCTACAAAGGAGTCGGGTCTTTACACATTTCAAGACACAAATCTAAGCTCACTTTTTTACAGTTGGTGCCACACAAATCAATGGGGCCTTTTTCCAAATAAGAAGAACAGATTGGAGTCATACCCTGCTCTTCGCTACCTGAAGGAGTCTCAAGAGTGGCTTACAATCTCCTTTCCCTTCCCAACAGACACCCTGTGAGATAGGCGGGGCTGAGAGAGCTCTTTCAAGAACTGCTCTTGAGAGAACTCTGAGAGAACTTGTGACTGACCCAAGGTCACACCAGCAGCTGCATGTGGAGGAATGGGGAATCAAACCCGGTTCTCCCAGATTAGAGTCCATGCTCCTAACCACTACACCACACTGGCTCTAACCGTATCTAGCATCAGGGCAACACTCTGTACACAGAACAATAGTTGGAAAAAACTCTTACTAAAATTATCTATTTGACACTTACTTTATTAACTGTCACTTTCTTTCAAATATTACATAGAAAATAATAATAATATAGATAAAATAATACAGATAAAATAAGTAAATGGGGAAAAGATCTGGGTAAAACCATTCCATGTGAAGTGCGGAGGTATATTTTAGGATATGGGTCTAGGTTTACGGTCAGAAAAGTACAAATGAGTATGAAGTAAGAGGTCCAAACGACGAAACTTTCCAGAATAGTGAATCATTTCGATAGAAGTGTCTTCATTCAGAGCAGGACCATATACGACCAAAGAGAGCTGCTGTCACATCAGCTAGATGCTCTTTCTGTAGACAACTGTAGTTCAACCAGGTTCCTTCCCTTCTTGCCCACTTCAGCAGGGTGCTATTAGCTTTGTATTTTTCTACCTGTTGAAACCTGCAATGAACATTGAACTACAATTGTCTACAGAAGGAGCATCTAGCTGATGTGACAGCAGCTCTTTTTGGTCGTATATGGTCCTCCTCTGGATGAAGAAGACATTTCTATCGAAACGATTCACTATTCTGGAAAGTTTCGTCGTTTGGACCTCTTTACCTCATACTCATTTGTACTTTTCTGACTCCGTGTGTTATATTCTGTGTAACGATATATGATTTTGTGAAACAATATATGAGTTTGTGTAACAATATATGATTTTCTAAGCATCTTCTCACAGCCTTCTGTTCTCTCTTGGTTTCTCTTAGCTTGGGCTGTGCTTCTCCACTTTATTTTCTAGGTTTACAGTGTTCTCACAATTAGAAGAAAACTTCTTGAAAATGTAATATCAGTGGGATCTCTTTCCATACAAATTAGCAAAAAGCTGTAAGAACTTACCTGATAAGTGTTGGTACTGTAACTCGTCCAGAGCTGCTATGGTGGACTGGTATCCAAGCTAAAAATTATTGGTAATCCTGTCTTGATGTAATGAAAGCTAGCTCTGATCTTTTTTTTAATAAGTGAAGCTCTTCTGCTCAATTATATATCAAAGGTTCACAATAACCTGCATTCTACTGTTCTACATCTTATTACGGCCTGCTAGAACTGTATTCGCAAGGCGCTGGAAAGAGACTACTGTTCCAGCAGATTATGAATGGGCACAAAAAAAAGTTGAGACCTAAAAACTGATTAGACTGATAGCATTATGGAATGGGAAAGACGTGCAACATACAGAGTTATGTTATCTTGTTAAATAGGGTCATTATTTTGTATATTTTGTACAATTTTTCTTAATTATAAATTGTGTTTTTGTAGAATAATAAAAATAAAATAATAAAATATATGTAATAGAATAATAATAACATAAAATATACACACACACGGAAAGCCTTTTATAATTACTACAGACAAGCTGCATAGATTAGATAAAGCTGTCAGCGCAGTTACAAAGAAACTTAAATTGATTAATACTCAAAATCGTATAATCATATTCTCATTAATCTTTTATAGTTACATACTTACTAGTTATTACATGATAGTATAAACCTTATATAAAAATAAGAAAAATTGGTGTTTTAACTCTTTATATTCTTTGCTTATGTGCTTTCTCACCTAGCAATATAGATGGGAAATAATGGAAATATATCATGTCAAATTATTATCTATTTTGATTTATCATGCTATTTTGTCATGTTTTATACTCTTATATTATGCAGTGTCCTTAAAATGTGTTTAATAAATGATGTTTCATGCTCCAAATTTTCCTTTTGTCCTTTTTGATTCTGTATCCCTCTAAACGGTAAAAATAAAACATATAAAATAAGTAAATAAATATTTAACCAGACAGTTACCTATAAGATTCCAGTCGTATAGTTCTAGAATATCTTTGAACAGATAGGAAGAGAACAGTTCCAGGCCTCTAACGCAAAAATTCTGGAAAACAAAAGAAGGCCAATGTAGTGTCATATACAACACCAGGGGTCATTTCGTAGAAAAAGAGGTGCAGGAGCTCATTAGCATAACTCATTTGCATATGCCACACCCCCTAACATACCGGAAGTGTGTCAGAAGGCAACACCCACCCCTCAGGCTCCACTCCACAGGTGAGTGAAACTGACCTGCTCTTCCTCCGTTCCCTTCCCCATCCAATACTTGGTGCCATAAAAATAAGCGTAAAGAACACACCCTCATTCTCTTCCTGCTCCCTTGAAACCACCAGGTTCGAAGTAGATTTGAGATACCCAGGACATGTGCACCACCCATCCCTTCCCCTTCCCCTCCCCACAACAAGACACCCTGTGAGGTAGGTGGGGCTGAGAGAGGTCTTTTGAGAACTGCTCATGAGAGAACAGCTCTGAGAGAACTTGTGACTGGCCCAAGGTCACACCAGCAGCTGCATGTGGAGGAGTGGGGATTCAAACCCGCTTCTCCCAGATTAGAGTCCAACTCCTGACCACTACACCAAACTGATAAGGTGGAAGCTGCTGAAGGGTTGGTGAAATTTCTCCAGTACTTCTGTGCCATGTGCCCAGATAAAAAATGGTATGCTTAGAAAATTTATATGCCACCTTGAGCAAGTCTCTGGAAAAGCAGCACACAGTCATAAAAGGAACAATGATAAAATTATCAATATTAAAACAAACATTAAAATCAATAAAGACCCTAGCAGGGCTTTCCCCAGGGAGCTGCGCCTCTGCACTGCTCGGGGAAGCCGAGGAGGGGGCGGAGCTTGGTCATGTGCCCGCCCCTGAGCTCCTCACTCCCGGAGCTGCGCTCCTGTGCGCTCCCGCTCCAACGGACCCCTGTACAACACTATCGACAAATACAAATAAGCAATGTCCCAAGAGCATAACAATGGTCATTCCGAGGACTCTAGCAGTTTCCAGTTCTAAAAGAGAACAAGTTTCTAGCTCTCATGCCTGTGAAGATAAGCTTGTGTGGGTGATTTCTGAGAACCAAAAAATGTTTGCCCTTCCCCGCGACTAAGAGTGCTTTCACACAGACTAAATAACGCACTTTCAATGTACTTTACATGGATTTGATTATGTGAAATGGCAAAATCCATTTGCAAACAATCACTGAAGTGGACTGAAATTGCATTATTTAGCATTGTGAAAGCGCCCTAACAAATGCAAAATAATTGATATCAAACAGGGGGAAAAAAATGGTAATTCCATCTAACTTGCTTGGGTTACACAGATCACGGAATTTATCTTTTCTTGGTACAGAAAACCGGATCTATTTTAGTACTAAACTGCTGTTTAAACACCAAGCCCTGCTTTTCCATTATCTATTCAATGCTGGGAAGGTTCTCTTTTGTTGTCTTTCACAGCCTACAAAGTGTTAGTTTTGCTAGCTTACAAAGGCACCTGAAGCAGTAAGCTGCCGCCTCGTACTGAACTGCTGGCGAACCTGGCCCTTCCAGGTGTCAGGCAGATTTCTCCTTTGCGGCCCCACTGCACGAAATCCTTCTGCCAGAGATGCTGTGGGGTGGAAACCTGGAATCCGCTATGTGCAAAACATGCCCTCTTCAACTGAGCTACACTGTCACACCAGCAGCAAGTGTGCACCTCTGAATCCGTCCAAAGAAATCGTCTTAAAAAAAAAACAGTTCAGCGCATCAGGGAGAGGCTGTGTTTCTGTGACAAGGGCATCTCCTTCGCATGCCTCGACATCCCACGTTCAATCCTCAGAGAATAAGGTCAACTAACAGGTAATATGAAACACCTCATCTAAGACCCCTGAGAACCTCTGCCAGCCACAGAAGACAATGCTGACCTTGACTCGGGTCTAAGGCAGCTTCATGCATATATCATGAAGAAATAACCTCGTGAAAAGCCTAAACCCAGACTGGAGGCAAGAATTATGAGTTTGGGACTATGTCGTAAGTTATAATATGCCAAAAAGCCTTTTACCAGAATAAGCCGGAGGAATGATATGTGTGGAAAGAGAGGCCCTCTCTCATAATTCTCGTAGTCTGGCTTGTCCTAGCTAAAAGCTGATAAATTGCCACAGGTGCTACAACAAGACACTCTCCCAGACAGAAATCGGTAAATCACAAATTGGGGATTACTGTCCTTTAGAACAAGCAAGGAGGAAAAACCATTTTAAAAAATCTATGCGCTGGTCTGAAAAGAAATAATTCCAATTCAAACTCTATATTCTCCAACCAGATGTGACAGGACTGAAATACAAAACAGTGGAACTCTGAGTGATTACAAACATTTGTACCTGGAAGACTTCTCCTTTTATACATACATACAAATCGGTCACATCCTAAGAAGATAGGCATACGGACACTGATGCACAGTGAAAATGCTTAAGGGCCCGCAGACTGGAGTCTATTGAGAAAGGAGGAGGTCGGTGGCAGAGCATATGACAGGGGTGGGCAAATTGCGGCCCAGGGGCCACATGCGGCCCGCCACAGAGTTTTTTGCAGCCCGCCAAGAAGATTTCAGTACGTCAAGAAAATTGAGCCTAAATTCAATTTGCTCTCTTATCCCATCACTGCTGATATTGATACAGCACCTGAGGAGCTGCAGCTTGAACTTATTGACCTGCAGTCAGATCACACTGTGAAAGAAATGTTTAATGCTGTGACTTTAGTTGGCTTTTGCAAATCTTTGTCTGCTGAAAAAATTTCCATGTATGAAGAAATTTGCTGGGAAAATGTTCTCTATATTTGGGTCTACATATATTTGTGAGCAAAGCTTTTCTTGCATGAAGATCAACAAGAGTAAATACAGATGCTCTTTGACAGACATTAACTTGCAGGCTGTGATGAGAATCTCAACAAGCAATCTCACTCCTGATTTCAAAAAAATTGTAGAAAAGCGTGATAGGGTACATTTGTCTCATTAAACTGATTCTGAAATTAAATGTGCTCGCAGCTATAGATGATATGAAATTAGCACAATAAATAAATTGAATAAAACTACCACTATTTTATTTAATTTATATTTATGGATTTTTATGATACAATTTATACCTTTTCTGAAATGCAAAGTTAACTAATGAATGCAATCATTTTAAAAGGTGCGGCCCTCCGCTAACCTCCACTCCCACGAAGTGGCCCCCGAGCCAAAACAATTGCCCACCCCTGGCATATGACATAGGAATATAAGGGAAAGCCTCATACTGGGGCCGAGGACAGACTGCAGATCTGCCCCGGGACAAACGCGGGGCCAAAAGCCCCGCGGGAAAAGCAGCCCGGTGCGGCCCGTTCGCACTGGCTGCGTTGTCCCGGGGCGGAGGCGCGCGGACGCGGGTCCATCCAGACTTCCGCCCCCGCTTCCGGCGCGCTGCCGACGCATCCAGACTGCCATGAAGCGGCAGGGATGCGCGGCCGGCGAGCCGGAGACCTGTTCGAAGTGGTCTCCGGCTGAAGCGGACGGACGGCGCCTCGCGGACGGGTGAGTCCGCGCCGACGACGGGGGGCAGATGCGGCAATCTGAACGCCCCCTCTGCCTCCGCTTTAGAAGTGGAGGCAGAGCGGGGCAGATTGCCAGTCTGTCCTCGGCCTGAATCAGACAATTGGTCCCCCATGGCCAGGACTTGGGGTCCCTATCTTTTTTGAGCCTGTGGGGGCCTATGGAATTCTGACAGAGTGGTGGGCCACAAAATGGCTGCCACAGGAAGTGAACCCAACCCCAATATGGCTGTCACAGGAAGTAAAGCCAACCATATAGAGGAGGCCCAAGTGCAGAGGAGAAGAGGGGTGATTCTAAAAACACTTCGAGAAAGAGGAACAAAGGAGAATCAAACCAACAGGGCAGTGGCAGTGAAAACTATGTTATTTCAATCAGATCTCCAGCGCCCAGTCAGAAGCCTTGCTGGGCAAGAGGCCCACCTGACCTTACCACTTTCTACAAATATTTGGTGGGCGTCAAGAAAGGTCTCAGCAGGCACCGTGGCACCCACAGGCAATTATGGTTTCTTCTAATTGGCAGCAACTCTCCCACGGGCTCAGGGCTGAATGGACGAATTTCATAGCAAATACAAGAATCCCAATTGAATGTTAGCGCTGAAGGTATTAAATGGGGATGAGGTAATGAGGTAAGCAGGGGGCTGGGCTAACCTTTTCTCACCCGTCACATTTTAACCCCACCCCTCCATTTTCTCATACTTGTCCAAGAAACACAACTGGGCATTTGGGTGAAAGCGGTGGAGGGAGCGAGACGGAGAATAAAAGTGAGGTGGGGAGAAATGGTGTCCTCAAGCCCTCTCACGAGCACTCAGTCCTGTCATGGGACGTACTTCTTCAGAGAGAAATTAGCTTGCAGAATGCACTGTCACAGCATGTCGCAAAAACTACTAGTTCGGCTGGCTTTAAAAGGAAACTCAACAAATTCATGGAGGCCAGGACTATCGGTGGCTCTTATCCAATGACCCAATGGAACCTCCATCTTTAGAGATGGCAACATTCTACATACTGGTGTGTGAGGGGCAGTTAACAGAGGGAGGTCTTGTGCCACGTTTGTGGACCTTCCAGAGGCATCTGGTTGGCTGCTGGGAACAAGATGCTGGACTATCAGTCTGCCCTCAAGAGGACTTCTCTGATGAGAAGAATGCCCAGCTGTGAGGAGGAGGAGGAGGAGGAGAGGGGATTTATACCCCACCCTTCACTACCCGAAGGAGCCTCAGAGCAGCTTGCAGTCTCCTTTGCCTTCCCCTCCCCACAACAGACACCCTTTGAGGTAGGTGGGGCTGAGAGAGCTCTTTCAAGGACTGCTCTTGAGAGAACAGCTTTGAGAGAACTTGGGAATGATCCAAGGTCACCCAGCTGGCTGCATGTGGAGGTGTGGGTAATCAAACCCGGTCCTCCCAGATTAAAGTCTGCACTCCTAACCACTACACCAAACTGGCTCTCTGCACTCTCACCTGAGCGGTTCAGAGAAAGTCCAAACCAGCAGGAGTCTCCCTTCGCATCCCAGCCCAGCCAAGAGAAATCTTGCCTCTCCTTCTCACCCCAGCCCTTTGTACAGGGCAGTGGACATGGGGAATGGGGTGGCGATGAGCACAAAGAGAACGTAGTTGGCAAACCAAGCCAGCCTTTGTACTTTTCTGGGGAAGGATGAAGCAACATCCTCCTGTCACACATTAAACATCAAGCACAAGCTTGGAAAAGTCGGGGGCCGGATCCCATGGGTCCATTCAGCTAGCAGTGGCTCCTCTTCTCTTCCCCACCGACAGAGCTTCTTGTGTCAGTGGAAGGGCCACTGGTAGCCGAACGGGGCCACAGGTTGCAACCAGTGTTCCCTCTAAGCTGAGTCAGTGTGAGCTAGCTCACAGTTTTGTAGCCTCCGGCTTACGTTTTTGTCTTAGCTCAGGAGGGATGGCTCCAGAGCAAACTAATTTATGCAGTACCCAAATCGCTTGCTCACAACTTTAATGCCAGTAACTCACAAAGTAGAATTTTTGCTCACAGGACTCCACAGCGTAGAGGGAGCATTGGCTGCAACCTTATGTTGCCCACCATGCTCGGGCAGAGGCCTATTAGAGCCAGTTTGGTGTAGTTAAGTGCGCGGACTCTAATCTGGGAGAACCGAGTCTGATTCCCTACCCCTCCACTTGCACCTGCTGGGTGACCTTGGGCAAGCCGTAGCGCTGCACCAGCTGTTCTCTCAAGGACAGTTGTCTCAGAGCTCTCTCAGCCCCACCTACCTCACAGGGTGTCTGTTGTGGGGAGGGGAAGGGGAAGGAGTTTGTAAGCCGCTCTGAAACGCCAAGTGAGTGAAGGGCGGGATATAAATCCAATCTCTTCTCTTCTCCTATTATTTGAGAACTGGGGACAGAGGAGGCTGGATATCTGCCTTGGGGAGCTTATCCTCTGTACTACAGCTGAGTGGTACTGAAGCCTACAGGCCAAAAGGACACAGGCCTGGATCCAGTGCAAAGTCTGTGCAAGGATCCCTGTTCTCCTGGACTCTCCCCTCCCTCCACCAGCCAGTTCCAAGTCCAAGAAACCCATGTGGAGTGACATGTGGACAGACTGGGGGGGGGGGGTTTGCTAACTTGTAACATGCCACATGTGGAGTGTGGAGAGTAACTCTGGTTATTGTTTAGTACTCAGAAGCAGTGGTCATTTTCAAAAAAGGCTGGTGACAGCTTCGTGGTGTATTTTATCCCACTGCCCCTCCAAGGAGATGCCCAGACCTGGATAGCTCAGGCCAGCCTGATCTCATCAAATCTTGGAATTTAAGCAGGGTGGGCCCTGATGGGTACTGGGATGGGAGACCTCCAAGGAACACCAGGGTCGTGATGCAGAGGCAGGCAATGGCAAACCACCTCTGAAATGTCTCTTGCCTTAAAAAACAAGGCTGGCTCACCACCTAGTGGTACATAACGCTAAAAGAGCTAGAACTTCTGGCTGCCAGACAATCGTAGGATCTCCTGGCTGTGCTACAACACAACGCCATACGATAATTATTCATTATTATTCTAAGGAGATGAGGGTAACACACATATTTCTTCTTTCCTGTCTTTATCCTCACAACAACCTTGCGAGGTATGCTCAGCAGAGAGAAAGTGCCTGGCCAGAAGTCATCCAGCAAGCTTCCATGGCAGTGCGGGGGCTTTGAACTTGGGTCTCCCAGACTCCAGCCTGGCTCCGCAAGCACTACAGCGTTCTGGAAATGCAGTGGGAATCAGCAAGCAACTAAAATTCTTGGCCAGCCCTTACGAAGCTCATTTCACTTTTTCCTGTATTATATTCTCGTATTGGCATTCCAGGACAGTATACTTTTTCATCACAAATGCTCACCCAGCCGCACAAGATGGGCAGAATTATGCACGGGCCACAGTCTAAAATTAGCTGGACACCTCACCAAGCAAACAGATGTCTTGAATGATCTGTCCCATAACTTACTTCGGGCATCATCTCCTCAATGAAATGAATTGTATAATCGATGTTGAATCTGATGACTTTACACAGAGGAATCTGGGAAAGGAGGGGGGGAAAGAATGGAACACAGGTTCAGTCTTAAGTGAGACGCTCTTCGCACCTTCACGGTATTCTCTGCTCTATTCTGACACATGATCAAAGAGATTTAATTAAAAAAAAACAAACCTCTGTGTCTACCAGCTGATAACACACACACACACACACACACACACACACACACAGAGGCGTGTTATATGCGTGCAAAATGAACAGAAACTATTTAGCAAACATTGCCCTCTACTGGCAACTGAAGGCACAGCCATACCAAAAGGGGCTCCTGCCCAAAAACAGCCTTTCAACCGGAATTCGCGATGCCTGCCCCGAGGTAGCACCTGGGGGTTTCCCGGAATTAGAGCTCAACTCCAAACTACAGAGATCAGTTCCCCTGGAGGAAATGGCTGCTTTGGAGGGTGGATATCTATGGCATCATTAACCCCCCGAGGTCCCTCTCCCCTCCCCAGGTTCCGTCCCCAAATCTCCAGGAGTTTCCCAGCCTGGAGGTGACAACTCTACCCCCTCCCATCCCCCCCCCGGACGGTGGCCAGGAAGGACCTGGCAACCCTAATGGGAACAGGAACTTCTGGTGAGGCACATAAAGACCTAATGTAATTGTTCAGTGTACATATAAATATAAATCTATTATTGACACTGGTGAACCTATGGGAGGAGCACGTGCCGGAAGCGATTATTATTCATTTAAATCTGCCCCGCGTGTCGTCATTGTCGTCCCGTCGTTCCCACCCCCATCCCCGGGTGAAAGGCGTAAGTTGCCATAGATGACAAAGCTTTTCTTCCCAGTAACGTCAAGGAGAGTGAAGAGACTCTTAAACGCTGAGACTTGGTTTATCCAGGAGAGAGCCAGAACTCCCCGTAGTGTGTTTTTCCTTATGGTCTGGGAATCGTTAATTTATCACTTGAAAATTCATCCGACTGACTTTGACTCTGCGTTCTTCTGGCAAAGACACTTTACAAAACAGAACTATGTTCTGTCTGCGGAGGTGCATTTAGCCCACGTTAATTAATGCTCATGTGTGCTTTTTGTGAGACTCTTCTTGTATATGAATTTAGTACACATGAGTTTAACCAGTAACCCTTATTCTCATTTTCAAACTATGGTCGACAGAGTTTCTTTACTGGCTGACATGTCCTGTCCATTACAGTCATACAGTGTGGTGTTCTTTCATATTTTTTTCTGTTTGTATACACTGAGGACACTAATTACTAAAGACATCATCAACCATCAGCCTCAAAAGTCTCAAAAGTGCTTCACATACGTTATACTTAAAAATAAGCAAATATTATGCTTGCAAATAAGCATTATGCTTGCAAATCAAATATTAACCCAGCGCAAATAGGTCAATGTTCTTATCTCAATAACTAACTCGATCTCACCAGATCTCAGAAGCTAAGCAGGGTCAGCCCTGGCTAGTATTTGGATGGGAGACCTCCAAGGAATATCAAGGTTGTGACGTGGAGGCAGGCAAGGGCAAATCACCTCTGAAAGCCTCTTGCCTTGAAAACCCCACAGGGTCAAGCTGTGCCTTGCTTTGCATTTCTGGAAATACAGACTGTGGTGTTTTCAGAGGTCATCCTGTCCCTGTCTGAAGGAGCTAATCTTGCCTGCTAAAATGGTTTATGTCAATGGAGTTACGATACCCTAGCATAGATTCTGCTGGGTAGCAGTGTTGTTCTGAAGCAACGGAACAACCAATAGAACAAAGCTCTTCAGCTACCTGAAGGAGTGTGCATGCACACGAAAGCTTATACCCAGAATTAAACTTTGTTGGTCTCCAAGGCGCCACTGGACTCAAACATCCGAGCAGATTGCTCTGTGGAGCTTAGTGGAAAGTTTTCACAAACTTTTGGGTTCAAAGAAAAGATGGAATGACCTAAAGCAGGGGTGGCCAAACTGCGGCTTGGGAGCCACATGCGGCTCTTTCACACATATTGTGTGGCTCCCGGAAGGGTGGCTGGGGAAGTGAAGGCGAGGCATGCCTCCCTGATGGGTCTTCCCTTCCCCAGCCAGTGTTCCCCTCCCTGGGTAGGGTTGAGGTGGGGGGAGCAGAGGAAGAGAGCAACTTTAACTTCAAATGTGTTCTCAAAGGGCCCCCCCAGCCGGCTTGGAGAAGGCATTTGTCTCTTTAAATACCTTTTCCAAGCCAAGCCAGGCAGTGTGGGGGGGAGCTTAGAGGACACAATTAAAGTTAAAGTTGCTTTCTTTCCACCTCTGCCTCCCTCCCTCCCCCATCTATTTGCTTTCTTTGTTTCTTTCTCTGTCTCTTTCTTTCCACCTCTTTCATTCTTTCGTCCCATCTCTCTCTCTCTTTCTCTCACTCTCTGACAAATAAAATATAATTAGCAAACAAATAAATATCATTGGACAAATAAATATCATTACCAATATCTGTTTTTACCCCTTTTGTTTTTATTTTTGGCAATCTCATTTAATATTAATAAGCAGATGTGCATATTTTCCAATAAAAACATGTGTGCAATAGTTGGTCATATCTTGCAGCTCTCAAACATCTGACATTTATTCTATGTGGCTCTTACGTTAAGCAAGTTTGGCCACCCCTGAGCTAGAGAGACAGAAATGATGCCAGAATGTCTGCTGTGCTTTTATCCATGCTTATTCCTTAAAACCTGCCACTTATTTTTACAGAAACACATGCTTTTATAATAAAATTCTACAAAAAGAATGCAGTGTGTCAGATCCTTTTTTTTAATTCTGCAGGAGAATAATTCTATTAATGGATGCTCCCTCTCTGGTGCCTAAAGGCTGACATCTGAGGTAACAAGATAGCTTGATGGCTTCCTGGATCCTGGCCTGACCAGCCTCCCCAAAAAGGGATGTCTGTGACAGAATCAGAGAAACAGGTACAGGTACCAGAAATTCCTGTGCTGTAGACCGGGGGGGGCGGGGGGGGAGACACAACCCCCTAAAGCTGAGTACTTGACAGAAAATACCACAGAGATTTGAAACAGAAAGCTTGCTTACATTGGTGAGCGGAGCATGGGCAAACATGGAGAAGCCCTCAAAGATGTATTCGTGGTCATCGTACTCTATGACAGTTGGCCGATCTGTCTAAAGAAACAAGATGACAAGTTGGAGCATTCTCGAATGAGGAACCAAAGGAAAGCAAAGAGGAGTCCACCAGCTCTCGCTGTCCCGTGCAGTACTTACTAAGAAGTTTGTAGGAGGCGACACCGTAATGCGGTAGTGGTACAACCGTCCGGCATTGTTGGTCATTGGCCGACAGGGTTTAATAGGCTTTATGGAAAGAATAATTAAAAAACAGCATAGTAAGCCAGGGCTGACGCCAATAAAAGGAGAAACAGAGCACAACCAGCAGAGGTCCATCAGTGGCTATACCACAAGGTATAGATAGGAACTCTCAGTCTGGGGCAAGTGATGCTCTGTATTCTTTCTGCTTTTTTGGGGGGGGGGGCAACAGTGGGAGGGCTTCTAGTGTTCTGGCTCTACTGCTGGACCTCCTGAGGGCGTTTTTGGCCACTTTGTGGCAGAGTGTTGGACTGGATGGGCTGTTGGCCTGATCCAACATTGGCTTCTCTCATGTTCTCTTATCTAAAGAGCATCCTAGAATAGTGGTATAATTAAAAGTGGGGTGGGGGATTAAAATTCAAGGCCTGTTCTACCCATGTAGCACAAAACCTAACAACAGGAGGATACACAGTAGGAACACAACCCAAAAACCAAAAACTGTGTAAAAATTGCATAAACCATTGTACAAATACTTATTTCATCGAAAATAGGCCATGAAGTGCAAAATGCCACAAGAACTTATGGTATTTTGAGACTGCGAGAGGCTGTGGCACTCATTTCAGGTCACGACACCTTCAAGCTGGCGAATGCGTGAAGCATCACTGGAACCTGCTAGAACAGCACCTTTGAAACGGACTAGGAATTTGGAAGCTGTATATGAAGATTTTTCTACTCTTTTCTACAATGAGACTTTGAAGCGGCTTTAACAGTAGTAGTTTTTGTCAGAGATAACCTGTTTATTGTTATAATTCCAATCAAGAGTTCTTGTGGCATTTCGCACTTCATGGTCTATTTTCAACAAAATAAGTATTTCTTTACTGGTTTGTGCATTTTTTTTTACACAGTTTTTGGGTTGTCTACCCACATAGCAAACAGAACTGCAGAATCCTGAGGTGGTAGAAAGTCCTGCCCAACTTCAGTATGCAGCCGGCAGGAAGCCATCTGTAAATGTTCTCACACACACACACACGCAACGCACCCACACACCCCAGTAAAAAAAAAAAAAAAAAAACAGATCAGAAAGAAAGGTTCTAGCTTAAATCCACTCCCTGCGTTGTTAACGCTCTTCACGCAAGGAGCTGAGACATGGAAGCCTTCCAAAAACGTAACCTAACTACCTGCCCGCTAACTAAAATGTCACAGTTCATCCTACTGCCTCAAGACTCTGTGCCAACTCATTCTTCAAGGCCTAAATTCTTGGAGGAGGAAAGAAACGCTGCCAGAATTTCACCCCCCCTTCACCCTGCGCTAGATTTCCAGAAACACTTAGAAGGACTGCAATACAAAAAAAAGCTCAAACCCTCCTAGCAGTTCATGCGTGGCGTGTGCTTCAGCATCTGACTCAGAGGGGCTTAGGCTGGGTCAGCTCTGACCTGGATAGCCCAGACTAGCTCAATGTTGTCAGATCTCAGAAGTTAAGCAAACCACTTCTGATTGTCTCTTGCCTTGAAAACCCTATGGCAGTGATGGTGAACCTTTTAGAGACCGAGTGCCCAAACTGCAACCCAAAACTCACTTATTTATCACAAAGTGCCAACACGGCAATTTAACCTGAATACTGAGGTTTTCATTTTAGAAAAAACAACTCATACATTAACATCTTTTGTCTTAAAAGAAAAACACAATAACAGAGCTTTCAGTGATACAAACAACTTTTTACTGAAAGGTAAATGTTTGCATTTGGCATGCTTTTGAACAATTAATGCGATTTTTGCTGTCCAATCTTGCGAACTCTGTGCTGGGGTGATGCTGTGCGTGCCCATAGAGAGGGCTCTGAGTGCCACCTCTGGCACGTGTGCCATAGGTTTGCCACCACTGCCCTATGGGGTCGCCATAAGTCAGCTGTGACTTGATGGCATTTTTTCCCATCACCACCAGGTTTGGATGCAGCGACACATAAGCGTAAAGGTGAACAGGTGTGGTACACTTCCACTTGTGCGAGATCTTGTGCAACACCTAGTACTTTCCTCTCTTTATATCAGTCAGCGCAAGCAGAAGTTTAGTGCTGGATCCAAGCCCTGGTCTACACAGCTGCCTGCAAAGTGCTGAGGTTGTACCAGTGTTCCCTCTAAGCTGAGTTAGTGTGAGCTAGCTCACAGTTTTTTAGTCTCCGGCTCACGCGTTTTTATCTTAGCTCAGGAAGGATGGCTCCAGAGCAAAGTAATTTATGCCGTAGCCCAATCACCGGCTCACAATAGTTCACAAAGTAGAATTTTTTGCTCACAAGACTCCACAGCTTAGCGGGAGCATTGGTTTGTACCACTTTAGACAATGGAGGGTGAGGGACCACATACTCAATGCTCCTCAGTCAAAAAACTCCCTGTGAATTTAAAAAAAAAACACCAGGAAAAAAGCTTCCTCTTGCAGGGGACTATTAATCTTAGAGGAATTTTGAAAAAAAAATGTCATTTTTCTTCTTCAAGTCGGAAGTGGTGCAGTTCATTCTCCCGCCTCAGCGCTCTGCCAGAAGGAGTTTCTGTAGAGCCGCCAGGCCAGGCCAGGCCTGAGAGGAAGCAGAAAGTTGTATCTGAGGTAATTTTCACCCACATAAAAAAGAGCAGTGCCTGAAGAATGCCTGAAGAAGTGAGCAGTGTATCTGAAGTATCTGAAGAAGGGAGCAGTGCCTCACAAAAGCTCCTAACCTGCCACAAATTTTGTGAGTCTTTTAGGTGCTACTGGACTACTTGCTCTTTTCTACTGCTACAGACCGACTAACATGCCTACCCATCTTGATCTTCCACCCACAAAGGCTGTGGGTGACGAAACACAACATTTATTTAATTCATTTATACCATGCCTTTCCCCCCAACGGGGGCCCAAAGTAGTTCACATTGTTCTCCTCTCCTCCATTTTCTCCTCACAATGACCCTGTGAGGTAGGTGAGGCTGACAGAGTGTGACTGGCCCAAGGTCACCCAGCGAGCCTCCACAACACTGCCTGCCTCTGCCACCCAGTCTCCCTTCCCGCAGCTTCTGTCCACTGTCTGTTGCTAGGAAAGGGTTGGTCTGCTGGCTGCCAGTGCCACAGATACCTTCCCTCCCCCCCCCACTCACGGTGCTTTCGCTTATTATACTGGCAAGAGACAGTGTGGCGTAGTGGTTAAGAGTGTCGGACTAGGGTCTGGGAGACCCAGCCTGGGAGTGCTCCTGGACACCTCTTTAACGATGGAGGACCAGGTAGCAGCCACTGCAAGGTCGGCCTTTTATCATCTACGGCTGATTAAGCAGTTGGTTCCCTTCCTTGAACGCAACAGCCTGGCTATGGATCCATGAATTGGTCAGCTTAAGATTGGATTACTGTAATGCTCTCTACATGGGGCTGCCCTTGTCCCAAATCCGGAAGCTGCAGCTGGTGCAGAATGCAGCGGCGAGGCTGATGTTGTGTCTTCCCATGCGGGAACACATCCAGCCCACTCTAAAAGCACTGCACTGGCTGCCTATAGCATACCGGATACGGTTCAAGGTGCTGGTGCTTACCTATAAAGCCCTATATGGCCATGGACATACCTATCTAAGGGACCACCTCTCCCCGTATGTACCCCAGCGAGCACTACAATCGGGTTCCCAGAACCGCCTGATTCTTCCAGGGCCTAAGGAGGCCCGGTTGGAGGCAACGAGGGCCAGGGCCTGTTCGGTGGCAGCCCCGTACTGGTGGAATGAGCTCCCGGACAACGTCAGGGCCCTGCTGTCAGTTAAGCATAGGCTAACTGCCATAAGCCTGGGTGACTGTCTTGCCATGGTCAATGAAGTTGCTGTGTTACATGTTGCAATGCTTCCTGAGTTGCCTTGATGTATACTGCTTAATGCTTTGTGTTCCAAGGTTTCATTTAACCTCTGTAGGTCCCGCCCGGGAGATAGCATCGGAAACCTGACTCCCACCTTTGGAATGCACGCCTCGCTCGCTTTGCTTTGCGCATGCTCATTACTCATTTGCTTTCTTTCCCATTTTATCTCTAGCCTCCTTAGCTAACGACCTTGAACGAAAGTGCCTCCTGTTATGTGTTACAAGAATCACAGGTGTTATGTATTCCTTTTGCTTAGTTTCTCTGGGAACTCCCCCCCCCCCCCCAAAAAAAAATATTCAACAGTATTTCTCCCTGAGAACTCATTTTGCCACGCTTTCCTTGGGACTATTGGGCCAGTGTATTTGGGCACCAAGAATTCTCCCTATTGATTGGTAGAGGGTAGTTAGGCCATATTTCATACCAAGTATAATTGTAACTGCAATTCCAAGCTTGAGCATTGCTAACAGGAGAAGTGCTTGACCAACACAATCTTTTCTACAAATAAAGGACTTTCTGCTTCAGGAGACCTGTTGTGGACTATATCTATTGGGACAGTCTCACACCTGCGGGACCTCTCCGCAGTTCCGCAGGGCCTGTAAGATGGAGCTCTTCCGCCAGACTTTCAAGTAGGGGCCGCCTCGACTTTACAGCCCTGGCCCGATCACCCAAGACCACCAGCCAGGACCACCTGCACCATAAATTGGAAGCTCAGAAGTTCGAAGCCTGCTGATGCCGCTTGGATAAGGGCGTTGAAGTTCGCCATCTTATATTGTACTTTTAAAGTTTGTATTATATGTTTTTATATAGTGGCTGTTTTTATGGAATTTTATTGTATAGGAACTATGTCGTCAGCTGCCCTGAGCCTGCCGAGAGCCAGGGAGGGCGAGATAGAAATCTATTATTATTATTATTATTATTATTATTATTATTATTATTAAAGTGGATTGAAACTGCATTACTTAGCATGTGTGAAAGCCCCCATTCTGTTGTTCTGAACTATGGAAAAACTACTCTCTTTATTTGCCTTGGCTTTGAACTTTTGTTTGTTTGTTTCTTTAATAACATAAGGCCTGGTAGCATCCTAGCAAGCATCTACAGCAGGGACCCCAACCCTTTTTTGAGCTTGGAGGCACCGCTGGAATTCTGACACAAGGTGGCAGGCACAACAACAAAATGGTTGCCACATGACGTGGAGCTAATTCCTAAATGTCAGCAAGCCAGGTTACACGTAACTCAAAACAGTAAATATTTAGCATTTCAAGGAGAAGCTCTGCTTAACAGGATGCCTTCTAGTCCGCACAGCCAATCAGATCTCCCGTGGCCAGTCAGAAAGCCCTCCTGGGCAAAAGCCTCACTTGGCCACACCCATTTTCTAAAAAGGACTTGGCGGGAAGCAGGGAAGGTGTCAGTTGGCGCCATGACGACCACAGGCACCTGTTGGGGACAGATGATCTACTGCATTAGTTTAAAAGAATAGCTCCACCTGAATATTTTGACATGGCTACTATAGCTTACACTAAAGCATCTTATCATAAGAATATAAGAGAAGCCATGTTGGGCCAGGCCAATGGCCCGGCCAGTCCAAAAAACTCTTTGTCACTCAGTGGCCAAAACCCAGGTGCCATCAGGAGGTCCACCAGTGGGGCCAGAGCTTCAGAAGCCCTCCCACTGTTGCCCTATTAAGTATTGAGTCAGGAGACGATAAATCAAATGCAGGCTTTTATTCAAAACATCATTCAGCTCAAGGACAGCTCTAGCAAGAACGGCACTCCACTTATAGTGTTCCAACAAATAACTATGTACAATGTAACTATGAAGACTCAATTTCATTGGACCTAAGCAGGGCTCTGCGATTGGTTCCCTGGATTGGCTTTAGGACCAATGAGAAATCTTTATTCGGCAGCCAATAAGAATGAGGGGATTGTAATACCAGAACCCTGATAAAGCAATGCATAACTCAATAAGAAAACATAACATGCCCCCCAAGCAACAATTATACAGAATATCACTGTTCCCGGGAAGGGAGGGAGGGAGGGAGGGAGGAAGAGGATCCTGCCAAGATTTGCCAAATACCTGTTACTATAAGTGCAACAATTTACTCCAGACACGCTGGCCTGTAGCCAGACATCTATGACTCTTGCAAAGAAAGACTCTGCTGTTTCCCTGTCTTGCTGCAACTCACTAATACTTTACTCAGGAACAGCTTTAGGAGGTCAAATACAGAACTGGGGGGGGGGGGGGGGGGATCAGCAGTAACCATTATCCCTTCCTGAAACCTAAGTCTTTGCAACCGCACAGTTGGAAGCAGGCCAATAATTTTACCCCCTTCCTACGTTTCAGACTGCCACAACCGATATCTGAGCGTCTGAGTTCAGCCTGAGCCAGCAGGCCTCCTTATAAACCATGCTGATCAATGGATTCTCTGCCAATTGTGACATTCGCAACTACTTACCTCTTCCCCAGGATAGATGCCGTGTCTTATCCCGGTTCGTCTGGCTTTAACACTGCACTTGCAGAGAGGCCCATCGTTCATCTATGGGACACACACACACAAAAACAGAAGTCAAATAGCTGAACCAATTCTACTTCCATTGCCTTCTACTTCAGGACTACTGTATGCTCAAATGCTCTCCCATGCCCACAATTTTCCTTATGCTGCACAGCCAATCAAATCTCCAATACTTAATTAGAAGCTTTATTGGGCAAAAACCCTACCTGGCCTTGCCCACTTCCTAAAAACACCTGGCAAGTGTTTGAGGTCTGAGTAGAGAAACCAACTGCTTATTATTTTGGGTGAATGAGGTTAGCTGTTCGTGCAAGCAGCTTCACGAAGGAATCCATCCGTCTTTCAGTGTGCAGAGCCGGGCCAATGAGCCGGGCTCAAAGTTCAGTCCTCCCTAGCCCCCCTGTGTGCAAGTTTAAGTCCAGCTGAAACCAACTGAATAATCACAATTGCAGCTACCTGAAGTCCCACCAAAGCCAGCTTCCAATGGGACTTGGTCATGACCAGCTACAACTGGGGGTGTCTGGGTGCAGAAGCACAATAAGGATCCACAACCCAAACCAGGCTGCCCAATTGGTGGACCCCTTAGGCTGAATCAGCTTCACCAACCAAATACGGCAACCAGTTAAGGAGCTACAGCAGGGGTGGCCAACCTTGCTTAATGTAAGAGCCACATAGAATAAACGTCAGATGTCTGAGAGCCGCAAGACAGGAACAAATATCACACACACGTTTTTAATTTTTTTAAATATGCAAATTTGCTTTTTATTAACGTTAAAATAAAAACAAATGAGGAAAACCGGTTATTGATAATGATATTACTTGTTTGCTAATGATATTGAGAGAGAGAGAGAAAAAGAGAGAGATGGAAAGAAAGAATTAAAGAAGTGGAAAGAAAGAGAGAGAGAGAAACTAGGAAAGCAAATAGATGGGAGGGAGGAGGGAAGGAAGGAAGGAAGGGAGAAAGAGAGAAAAAGCATGCCTCCCCTTTGCTTCCCCAGCCGCCCTGCCAGGAGCCGCACAATGTGTGTGAAAGAGCCGCGTGTGGCTCCCGAGCCACAGTTTGCCCACCCCTGCTCTACAGTTATTGCTGCCTGGTGGCCAGTGTGGAAACATAGGGCTTGTCCAGTATCTATGGGCTGGCATTCAGTTTCTCGGGATCAGAATCTAGGCAGGCCAAGTGTAAATGGTTTGGCTCCCTTGCTGAAGGCAATACCTGTCCGGGGTCGTTGTACCACAGCTCCTCGTGCAGGCGATCTGGGTGAGCCTTCTTGCGCTTGATTTCGGCGATGACGTCGAAAACCTCGGAATCGGAACTGCTGGAACAGCTGTCGTCATCTGAGTCGCAATCGGAATCACTGGAGCTCCCTAGGTCACCAAAAGCCAGCGAAGTGTTACTTTAAGGAACCCTAATCACTCACCATCACTCACTTTTTATGGTAAAAGTCCATAATAACGTGCATGGGGGCAAATAACGGGACAGATTTGGTCACTGGGACTCCTGCTGCATTAACCCCACTATGAAGTAGTGTTGCCAGAGCAGCATTTTTCCACCTTCGGCAGGTCAGGCAACTGGCTCCCTACCTCTCTCCTCGCGACCTAGCCACAGTGATCCACGCAACGGTCACCTCCAGGCTGGACTATTGTAACACACTCTACACAGATTGACCTGGAAACTCCAGAATGTAGCAGCTTGTGTCCTTACAGGGAAACCATGAAGAGTGCATATACAACTGATGCTCAGCCAGCTGCACTGGCTTCCGGTTGAGTGCCAGATCCAATTCAAGGTTTTAGTTCTAACCTTTAAAGCCCTATACAGCCTGGGACCAACATACCATCAGGACCATCTTTCCCGGTATATCTCCCAAAGAGCGTTACACTCTATGGACCAACATCTGCTGGTGATCCTCGGCTCGAAGGAAGTCCACTTAGAATTAACCGGAGCCAGAGCCTTTTCAGCTCTCTTTCGCTCGATGGAACACTCTCCCAAGAGAGATCCGGGCCCTGCGAAACCTAATGCAGTTTCGCAGGGGCTGTAAAACAGAGATGTTCCTCCAGGCCTATGATTGATTCCATCACATACTGTTTTACTCCTCTGCCCACCCCTTGTATTATTAGTTACCCAATGCTCCCTCTAAGCTATGGAGTCTTGTGAGCAAAAATTCTACTTTGTGAGCTACTGGTATTAAATTTGTGAGCAAGCGATTTGGCTGTTGCATAAATTAGTTTGCCGTGGAGCCATCCTTCCTGAGCTAAGGCAAAAATCTGTGAGCCAGAGGCGAAAAAACTGTGAGCTAGCTCACACGAACTCAGCTTCGAGAGAACACTGGTTACCATCAGGGCTTTTTTCCTGGGGGAGTTCCGAAACCTCGTCAACAAAATTCTTTTAAAAAATGTGTAGAAGTTTATGAGTTTACAGTCGACAAAATGAAAACTTCATTTCCATCTTGAGATATCCACCACTTTTTTTTTTTAAAAGCCCTAGTTACCATCTACTGTGCACAGATGTGAAATTGATGCGAGAGCGGTGTGGTATTAATTGGCGTTATAAATGACATCACATTTGGATTTTAGTAACTGCTGATGTTATATTAATAATTGTATTTTATTGTATCGTTATAACTCGCCCTGAGTCTTGTGATGCAGGGGAGGGTGGGACAGAAATCAAATCAAACCAATGTGGCAAGAATCTGTTCTGGGGTCCGAAGCCTTGCTCAACGTGGTACCTACCCACATCTTCGTCTAGCTTGGTTTTTGGCGGCTCCCACGGTGGCCTGGCAGCTTTCGCCTTGGCCTGGCGCTTCCCCAGCTCTTCGTCAAACTTTTCATACAAGCCTCTCAATCGGCTCGTTCCAACCACTGTGGAATCTCCCTTGCAAGCACAGCAGACAGAAAACAGGAAGTTAAGGGGCATTCAGAAACATCCTTTGAATAGGCCATCAGATGGCGAGAAACCTTCACGTGGACAAGCAGAGGACAGACCGAGATTGGCAGCCATGTTGGTCTGTCTGTTGCAGTACAAAAGGGCAAGAGTCCAGCGGCACCTTAGAGACTCACAAAATTTGTGGCAGGGGAGGAGCTTTTGTGAGTCATTGTTCATTTCTTCTGTCTGAAGGAGGGAGCAGTGACTCGCGTAAACTCCTCCCCTGCCACAAATTTTGTGAGTCTCTAAGGTGCCGCTGGACTCTTGCTCTTTTCTACTACCCCAAGACAGTTAAGCCAACTGCAAATGGTGATGGCAGACCACCATTTGGCAAGTCGCAATGAACCTCAGAGGCCACTGACACATTCGGGAAGGTTAACTTCCACCATTCATCCAACGTGTGGATGAATGTGAACGCTGCCATGTGACCACGTGAACGCCACCATTCTTGTTCAGAACCAAGAGGTGACAAAGAAGCAATAAATTCTTTTCACCGTATAGAAAAGCCCTAATGACGACCCCATGTTTTTGCACATGTAATTTTTCTACTGTCAAACAGAAAGCATTCCCGTGAACAAATTAACAAGAGCAGATCTTCACGCTTGGCATAATCCCACGTGTCTTACTCACTGGGTGTAAGCACGCTAGGCTGCTGTACCCAAACGCAGCGAGACACATTCGTGATCAATCATCACATACAAGGATCAGTATAAACGGTGGTGCTATGTACAGAAGAGCTTCCCATGTGGGAATCAGCGTGATGCGTGAAGTGGACTTGATGAGCTTGCCTTCTTGACCGCTGTGCACCTCCACACCCCCAAGCAGAGAGAGAGAGTTCTGCTCCATGATGATTTTTATTTTAAATCTCACAGTTTGCCTTTTTGTTAATTTAAACTATTTCAGAATAATCAGGGTTTCAGAAATAGATCTGACAAGCCGGAGGACCCGCGATACTCGCGGGGGGGGGGGTAGGTGAGCCTCTTCCCCCTCCTCTGGCCACGCATGCCGAGCCTCTACCCCATCCCCCCTCCAGGCAGCTTCCCCCCCCCGCCTTCAAAACGACGGCGGCGGCAGGGAGACAGCCGCCCGCCGAGGCTCCCCCCCTGTAAGGCGGTGGCGGCAGGGAGACCGCTGCCTGCCGAGGCCTCCCCCCGCCTTCAAAACAGCAGCAGTGGCAGCGGCAGGGACACCCGCCGTCCACTGAGGCTTCCCCCCCTCCCTCCCTGCTTTCAAAACGGCGGCGGGGGCATAGAGACCTGCCGCCCGCCGAGGCTCTTCCCTCCCTCCCCCCCCCCGCAAACGGTGGCGGCGAGTCCTCGTCACGCCGCTTCCCACCCCCTCCCCTACAGCGGCCACAGCGTTCTCTGCGCACACGCGGAGAACGCTTTAACTTTTCGGGGGATTTAAAGATCCCCCGAAAAGTTTTTTAAACATTTAGGATTTTTCTGCACGTGGGGGAGTGCCCCCCGTGTGTAGAAACCCCACCCCCCAAGTGCCCCCCCCACGCGGATTTAGGTATCCGCACGGGGGAGGGTACTTGGGAATTAGATATATAGATTATAACATAAATCGAATACACTATTGGATTTAAAAGTTCTGAACGGCGCACAAACAGACAATGCTGAACCCTACACATCTAGTTTCTTGGAACTGAATCCATCATGTTTTATCACCCATATTGAGGTAAGGCCTGTTGTTCCATATTTGAAAGAACAAACAAACCACGCATTTTTGACATCAACCATTACGGATATGGCACAGCAGCAGTGCAATCCTTAGTGAAGTCACACATTCCTAAGCCCACGGAGCTACCAGGCATAGAAGTGCGCAACTCTGTTTAGGATGGCATTGTCAGTCACCCTGTTGCGCATTTTATAATACAAAACCCCTGCATGACTAGAGGTTTGGGTTTATGTTCCCAGGTAGTACAAATTACTGCATTATCGGGGGAAGTATGGATATTTGGGGTATGCAGAACAAACAGCAGGAAGGAGGCAGCATGGCGCAGCCCACTCTCATCAGATCTGGGAAGCCAAGCAGGCTCAGGACTTGGATGGGGGACCACCAAGGAAGCCCCTGCAGAGGGAGGCACTGGCCGACCACCTCCGCCTCTCTCTCGCCTTGAAAGCCCCTTGCTGGGGTTGCCGTAAACCCACTAAGACTTGACCGGCAGGTTACACAGAGAGAGAGAACAAGTAACACAGATGTTCACTTCTTACGTTGTGGTGGGGGAATTACTGTTCAGCTGAGTATTTACCGGCACTTACTTCTGGAAACCTCAAGCAAATGAACTTACTTAAGATGCTCACAAGTACAGAAAGGGAACAATCCTGAACAGATGTACTTGGAAGTAAGTCCCATGGTATCCAATGGGGCTTACTTCTAGGAAAGTACCCTTTGGTTTGCATTCTATGGTGACTGATCTCTCCCCACCCCCCGGTTGGGCTGATTTTAAACATGCTATTTTGGTGTAGTGGTTAAGTGCGCGGACTCTAATCTGGGAGAACCGGGTTTGATTCCCCACTCCTCCACTTGCACCTGGCTGGATGACCTTGGGCAAGCCATAGCTCTGTACCAGCTGTTCCCTCAAGGACAGCTTGGGAAAGAGTTCTCTCAGCCCCACCTACCTCACAGGGTGTCTGTTGTGGGGAGGGGAAGGGAAAGGAGTCTGTAAGCCGCTCTGAGACTCCGAGTGAGTGAAGGGCGGGGTATAAATCCAATCTCCTTCTTCTTCTTCTTCTTCTTCTATTTACACCTGCTTTCTGACGTGACAGATTCCAGGAACGATCATTCTTATTTATTCATTCATTTAGAGTTTTTTTTATTCCGCCCTCCCCAAAGAGGGCTCAGGGCATATCACAAGAGACCAAGTTAAAGACTCGTTATGACAAAATCACATTAAAATCATTAAATCAATAAACAACGGGACATTTTGCATCTGAATCAACCCCTAAAAGGAAAGAAGAGGGCATTTGCCACAGCCATTGAAAACGCCTACCACTTGATCCATTGGGTCATTCGAATAGTAGCTCTCCGAATGGGTGCAGCGAACCCACACGGGCTTCAGCAGGTCCTCGTCGTCGTCCTCGTTCTTCTCGGCGGCAGCCTCTTCCGGCTCCTTGTCCTTGATGGAGGTGTAGCTCTTCTCTCGGCTGGGATTCTCAGACCACCGGTCCCGATCCTCTCCCCAGCGAGGTCTCTTTCGGTCTTGGCCGGGGGACTGGCTGGAGAGGCATGAAAGGGAATAAAGACCGACCATCGGTGGCAGAACCAACCCCGACTCATTCACGCACGAAAACCACCTTCTTAGTCCGCTGCTTCAAACACCCCCTGCCTCCCTCCCCTGTTTTGTTGTCTCCGACGGGGTGCCCATGAGTCCCACAGCCCCCGCCGACACCTTTTCTGGCTCCCCTCAAGTGGCTTTAGAAAAGAAGAAGAAGAGATTGGATTTATACCCCGCCCTTCACTACCTGAAGGAGTCTCAGAGCGGCTTACAAACTCCTTTCCCTTCCCCTCCCCACAACAGACACCCTGCGAGGTGGGTGGGGCTGAGGGAGCTCTTTCGAGGACTGCCCTTGAGAGAACAGCTCTGAGAGAACTTATGACTGACCCAAAATCACACCAGCAGCTGCATGTGGAGGAGTGGGGAATCAAACCCGGTTCTCCCAGATTAGAGTCTGCGCTTTTAACCACTGCACCAGACTGGTTCTCAAGTGGGTGAGCCAGGTGGGGCTTTTGCCTTATACTGAATCAGGCCATTGGTCCATCGAAGTCAGTATTGTCTGCTCAGACTGGCAGCAGCTCTCCGGGGTCTCAGGCTGAGGTTTTTTCACACTATCTACTACCTGGCCTTTTAACTGGAGATGTCGGAGACTGAACCTGGGGCCTTCTGCATGCCAAGCAGAGGCTCTACCACTGAGCCCCGTGGCCCCTCCCCAGATAGGGAAGCTCAAAGTTCTCTCACACACTAGCACCACTGCTGGCCTCTGCCTAGTGGCTCAACAAGGACAATGCCATACCACTGAGACGTGACACCACACCTTGCACTTCAGGGCAGGGCATGAGGGTAGAGTTAAAATAGATTTCCTGGGGAATTATAACAAAGAAAATGATGGCTACCCTGGGAACTGAGTAACTTGATAGAACGTGTTCTACTTTTACTGTTAGTATTCCCCCTCCAATCAAAACGTCAAGATATTTTCTTCTGCTGACAATCCCAAGGGACAGAAGGGCATTTATGTTGGCGCAGTTGAATGCACTGTCACCTGCAGTTTTAATGGGAAGAATCCAAGGTGTGCCATTTTCTGGCAGGTGACAGGCCTTGGATTCAGATCAAATAGACTCTATTGACCAAACAACATTAGATTGATTTTAAATCTAAAAATACAAGACAAACTTAATTCTCCTATTACTTGGCACTGGCTTTGATTCCCTAGATGGGAACATTTCTTGGGTTATTAAGAGATGTAGAAATCCAAGCTACTGTACAGGTGGCCAAATATCTGGCAGCAGTTATTGCTCAGGGTATTTAAAGAGCCACCTGCTTGGTTCGTGGTACCTAATTTTGTGTTCCTGTTCAAGGCAATGGCTGAAGGAATATTAAATGGACTGAACTGGATTTCCCTGGGAAGAAGCCTCACTTGAAACCCTTGGGATTCCCAAGTGGTCTGCTTCAAAAGCTACATTTGTCTCTTGCAAAAGGACAGTTGCAATCTACATATGCAGACTGATACACATGGGACCAATCACTCAACTAAAACTTGTACAACTGAATCGAGCAAGAGTTCCGTAACGTGAAACCTCGAAAATGTCATATGCAATAAACACGCAAGAGCCATCTTGCATTTGCAGACGTGTCTACTGCACCCAGGTATGCTACAGCACAAGATGTGAAAAACCCTTTGTGTATTATGCATTCTGGGCGTGAAACGAATGAAACAGAAACGGTGGAGGGGCAAGACGTTTGATATAGCGGATGACCTAAGTAATATAGCAGATGGCCTAAGAACCTTCTAAGCCAGAGAAGAAGGCTCCCAGAAGTTAAAGCCCAGAAACACAACTAGGGATAGGCAATCTTTTTGGCCCTGGTGCCAAAAAAATGCTACACCTACTTATGAAATGTTGATGTGTCAGCAAAAAAAAAAAAGAGGGAGGGGAGAGAAGGAATATAATTGGCCAGACATGCTTGGAACAAGCTAAGTCTCAGTGGCGTTGCAAGTATTTCCGGGATTCACCATGGACTCAGCTGGCGGCTGAGCAGGTCAGGGGCGGGGTGATGATGGGCATAAGCCAGTGGTCCCCAACGGGCACCATGGCACCTGCTCACAGGCTTGGAAAGCTTGGAGACCCCCGGCATAAGCCATGCCTACCGCCTTTCCCACACCGCTCGCTGGCCTCAGAAGTGGTATCAGCGCTTCAGTTGCCTGGGAAGCAGTTTTGGCCTTGGGAGGGCTCTGGTGGGCACATGAGCCAAAGCTGCCTACCCCTGGACTACCATAACTCAGTTCATTAGCCAGAGTATACCTTCTACCTATTACTGCTTTTCAGGTCAAGAAACGCCGTCGAACAGGATAGCAGTTCGGCTAAACTGTGTGTCCTCCTGCCCAAAACAAATAACCAACAGCATCTCTGAGGCAAAATAACCCATTTTACCTTCCTGTTCTCTTATGATCTTTTCTGTACGATCTTTCTGAAGAAGGCGACCATCGGCTGTCACGATGACGGTGTCTGTCCCTCTGTCGGTCCCTTTAAGAGTTTAAATTAAGAAATATTAAAATCCTGCTTCCCAATTTTGGTAAATTCTGATACTAAATAACAAGGGGAGATCCAAAGGTGTTACCAGTCTAAGGATTTTGGAGCTAAAAGATCATAACATTTTTACTACATAGTGATTTAAGTTTTCTTTTTTAACCAGATGCTATCATTGGACCTGTGGAGGTTTAATGGGCTGCTTATCAAATCTTTTTTTTTTCATTTTTTGGTGTGAGTCTATGTTTTTCACAGGTTTTTGGGCATTATGATCTTGTAAGCCACTTTGAAAAACTTTTGGTGTTGAAAAGGGGCATGTAAATATTTCAAATAAATTAATAAATGTAAAGTAAGATGGATGAGCAATAGGTGTTTGGCACAGAAAAGCAGGTAAGTAACACTATTTCTCAGTCTAGTCTAGGGGTGTGCATTCGGCTTTCCGAAAAGCCGAAAAAAACCATTTCGGGTTTTTTTCGGGTTTTCGGGATACTGGAAAGGCTCTGATGAGACTCCCCGGTATCCCGAAAATAAAAAACCCGAAAAATCCGGCTTTTTGGCAAACTGTAAATGGCAGCCGGGGGGGGGGGGGAGTTAACTGCAAAGGGAAGCCCATCACTTACTCTTTCGTTTTCCGGCATTGTGTACCCTCTTTCCCGCCTTTTGCTCATGGTCCCAGGAGGGGGCCGGGGGGGAGGGACCATGGATGGCCAATCACTGCAATGCATTTGCAAATGCATTGCATCAGGGCAGCTTGCCTTGCAAAGTTTCCAAGTACTGTGGAACTCCTAGGCACTAGGCAGCTTGCACTGGCAGCCAATAGGATTTTGGTATCCGCTCTCTGGCCAATCACAGAAGGTTGTTTTTGTTTGAAAACCTCTGTGTATGCCCAGAGAGCATAAAAGCAGACCTGCACCCCTGACTCCCTGCTGTTCCTGAACGGTTGGTGCTGCTGCTGGACTGGTCAGAGTTGAGAGAGTTTGGCTTGGAGAGTGTGGCTGGCTGCTGCCCCTGCTCTCTCACCACTGTTAAATAGGCTTTAAAAAAAGGCTGTAGGTTTATTTTCCAATGATATCTTGAAATAAATCTCAGTCTAGGGCTTTAGTTTTGGTTTGACCTGAGTGAGTCCTGTTGGGTCAAACTTTGGGCACTGACTGGCATGGTGGCCCTGTTTCTGGGGGGCAGATGGCACAGGTTCTGCTGCTGCTAGCCTGGCAAACATGCCCCTCTCACCACCTCACTTACTTTCTTGGAGAGATTATTCAGGAGACACTGTCTGCTGCCTGCCTGCCTTTTTCCCATAGGAAACAATGGAAAATGGGGCAACCTCTTTGGATGCCCCTAGAATTGGACCCCCTGGTCCAACCTTTTCAAAGCTTTGGGGGTCCTTTGGGGAGAGGCTTGAGCAGCTGCAGTCCAAATTTGGAGCCTCTACCTCAAACCCCCTCCCCCCCAGCCCCCTGGAAACTTTTCAGACTTTTTTGCCATTGATTACAATGGCCCCATAGGGTATAATGGACCCAAATTTTTCGGGAATCCCGAAAATTTTCAGATATCTACCCTATACCGGTATAGATATTCGGGTTTTTTCGGGAATACCGAAAAATTCAGGTTCAATATACCTGAATCCGGGAAAAAACTGATTTTTTTTTTGCACACCCCTAGTCTAGTCACAGCAACTAGCCAGCAGTTTCCACTACTACAGAAGCTGAGCTACTTCACAGCTGCTGCTAATATTTGAAAGGTACTACAAAAGAAGACTTGAACGATGCTTACTACAAACCTGTGATGTAAATCGTTAACTCTCAAGAGCATCATCATTTGTGATTTAGCTCCGCTAATCAATGTGGGAAACAGCGAACTCCTATTACACTCACATGTCCAACACCCGCAACCATGAGGGATAGAAACCTTTAAAAATACAACAGCTTTGGAATGACAGACTCTAATCAAGGTATCAGACGATACCTTCAGACCTAGAGAGAACACATCTTTGAGCAACTCTGCCTCCTGCAAGAATAAACAGGAGTCTTAGGACACTTTAAAAATCAATGCAAAAAAATTATATGTTTACGCTGGAATAAAGTTTTGGTAATATTTTAAGTGGAACACGATTCCTGTTTATTTTTGCTGTAACAACATTAAGACAACTCCCCTCTAGTACAGGGGTGGGCAAATTGCGGCCCGGGGGCCACATGCAGCCCGCCACAGAGTTTTTTGCGGCCCACCAAGAAGATTTCAGGACTTCAAGAAAATTGAGCCTAAATTTAATTTGCTCTCTTATCCCATCACTGCTAATATTGATACAGCACCTGAGGAGCTGCAGCTTGAACTTATTGACATGCAGTCAGATCACACTGTGAAAGAAATGTTTAATGCTGTGACATTAGTTGACTTTTACAAATCTTTGTCTGCTGAAAAAATTTCCATGTATGAAGAAATTTGCTGGGGAAATGTTCTCTATATTTGGGTCTACATATATTTGTGAGCAAAGTTTTTCTTGCATGAAGATCAGCAAGAGTAAATATAGCTGCTCTTTGACAGACATTAACTTGCAGGCTGTGATGAGAATCTCAACAAGCAATCTGATTTCAAAACAATTGTAGAAAAGTGTGATAGGGTACATTTGTCTCATTAAACTGATTCTAAAATTAAATGTGCTTGCAGCTATAGATGATATGAAATTAGCACAATAAATAAATTGAATAAAACTACGACTATTTTATTTAATTTATATTTATTGATTTTTATGATACAATTTATACCTTTTCTGAAATGCAAAGTCAACTAATGAATGCAATCATTTTAAAAGGTGCGGCCCTCCGCTAACCTCCGCTCCCACAAAGTGGGCCCCGAGCCAAAATAACTGCCCACCCCTGCTCTAGTATCATCTCTATTTGTTCAGGTTTTGTGTAGATGAAAGATGGTACGCGGCAGTGGGAAGAGCACTGAACTTTGAGTGCAGAGACTGGTATCAAAATCTCTGTTCAGCAGTGAATGTCACTGTTTAACTTTGGGGCGGATTCAGGGGGGTAGCCACATTGGTTTGAAGCAGCAGAACAAAGTTCGAGTCCAGCGGCACCTTTAAGACCAACAAAGCTTTATTCAAGGTATAAACTTTCGTGTGCATGCACACTTCTTCAGATTCATGGAAATGGAAGTTACCAATCCATATATATACATAGAAGATAAGCAGCAAATTATAAGCATATAAGCATAATAAAAGGTGTTCAAACGATGCAAGGACCAAACTGGAATAACAAACTTAGTTTATACGGTCACCATTTCTTTGGGTTTAATTCCAGGGGGAAACCTAGCAAAGGAAATAAATATATCAAAATTAGATGTACCCTTTTTAACTGTGGAATGCTGAGAATAATTAACTAAGACTCCATCCTTCCCCTCTCAAGCATGGAAGCAACAGTGCAGCATCCACTTCTTTGAGGTGGCGCGACTGGGACAGTCATTTTCCATCACTCTGACTAAACTCACAAGGTTTTGCAATGGAAAACAGTTTACTTTTGTCACCCAGAATTTACCTGGCCACAGGGCGGGACACGAATCTCAGTAACTAAACAGATCTACACCAGCTTACTGTCAGCTAATTGCTGCCATTCCCGGGCGGGAGGTGGATTCCTCACTGGGTTCACGTCACAGCCCTCACCCCCACCTTTGGAATGTATCTCTCGTCTCACAGTCTGAATGTTATCTCCCTAACCTTGGAGATGGGGAACTTTCGCAACGACTTTGCTGCTTCTGCTGGAGGTGTTTATTGTAACTTTTGGGCCTATAGCCTGAGAACGAAATGTCTAAAATATATTTTGCAAGCTCCAGGCTTGGAGCCCCCCTTTTCATACCCAGTTAGAATGCACTATAACTGTAACCCCTCAACCCTTTCCTTTCATTACTGACTCAAGAACGTGTGGACGACTAGTTGATCCACTGGAATAAAGACTTTTCTAGTTAAGAACTTTTGTTTGCAGTTTGAAACTTCTTAGACTCTCACACTCACCTGTACCATTCATAGCTTCTGTGGCGGGGCGGAGTCCTTCCCCTGACATAATCCAATCTATGCCGACTACTTTCTTGCCGCCTTCGGTCCGGGCTTCTCCCTCGATCCCGCCGCTCGGCGTGGTTGGTGGACCGATGCCGATCTCCATGCCCGTGACAGTGGTCCCGGTGACGATGCTCTTCGTAGTGTTTCCCCCTCTCGGGTGACCTCCGTTCATTTGGGGACTTTTCCACCGGATACTGACTCGAGTGCCGGAAATTCGCATTGGTGTTGCCGCCGCTGTTTGTGTTGGTGCTGCCGCTTTGGTAAGAGTTTGTGTTGTGCTGGTAATTGTTAAAGTTAGGAGGGGGAAAGGTCTGCGGCGGATAGACTGGGGAGTACACAGGCTGGTAATTCACCTGCTGAGGAATGATTGGCGGGGGCAGGGGATGCGGCATGGACGGAGGGGGCATCATGTAAGGGAAAGTGCTCTGCCCGGTTGCATTTGCCAGAACTGGGGGGTTGCCAGGGGTTGGGACAGGTGGCGGAGCCGGGGGGAAGCAAGGAGGGAGCGGGAAACTCTGTCTCACTTGGTGACCGGCAAAGGGAGGCCTCAGGGGGCATTGGCTTATAGTGCCTTGAGGAGATGGGGGGATGGGTGGTGGATACGGAACAAAATCCGGCCTAGGAGGCACATAGGTCGTAGCAGGAGGACTCGGGTAGGCAGACGGAGTCACGGACTGCTGGTCGTACGGATACTGAACCGAAGGCTGCTGCGGATGGAGCTGTCTCAAGTTCTGGGGTCGAAACGTTTGCGTTGAAGCCGTTACTGCAGCCCCTCCTCCTCTGCCCCGGGGACACTCTTGTCCAATGTGGAAAGACATCGTCCATCTTAAAAAAAATTAAAGCACATGTTATGCACCACAAAATTAATGATGACGGACAGCTGAGCTCTGGAAGGCAGCAGGAGATAGAGCTGCAGGAGGGGTGAGGGTTTTTTTATTTTGCTTTCTGCTGAGGTGATTTAGCTGAGGGTACTGTGTGTGGGGACTGTGTTTGCAAGTGTGTGAGTTTTGAGTTGTTGCAGAGTGCTGGCTGCTTGAGATAGGGTGAGAAAGGGCCATTGTTTGACCGCAATTGAGTGCCTGGGTGCATTTGAATAGCTGCTAGCCACACCCTCTGCTGGGGGAGGCTTCTGTTTAAGACAGCACCTGGCCAAAGGCAGGAGCCTCTGGCACAAGCCGAAGGGCAAGAACCAAAGGGCTGGGCTCTTGGCCTAGGGACTCTTAGACTAGGGGCTTGTGAGAAGCCAAGGAAGAGCCAGAACACCAGGGCCCTAGGCTCCTTGGGTTCCCAGCAAGGTAAGTGGACTTCTACAAGGAGAATACAAAGGGTTTAAAGGGGGGATTATAAAAAAAAAATTAAGCAGTTATGGAGCCAGAATGCAAGCAGGGGGTTGGGGGATATCCAGTGTTTTGCATGGTGTGTCACATGTATGAGTACCTGCCCACTGGGCAGAAGTCTTGGGGGTGTGCCCGGTGCACTGAGCTCCTGGTTCTCAGGGAACGAGTTTGCTCCCTTGAGGCCAAGGTAACTGACCTAGAGAAGCAGAGACAGTCAGTCAGGTGCATGGAGAAGACTCTCGGGGACTTGTTAGATATGTCCCACTCTGAATCTGGCAGCCCCGCCGCTGTCAGGGAGCATGAAGGTTGAGAGGGAACAGGGCACCGTGCTGTAGATAAGGGACCTCTTCCTCAGCTGGTGAACGGGTATCCTTTTGTACCAAGGAACCATCCCTGGGCAGGGAGGGAGGGAGGGGGGCTCTTGGTAGTTGGGGATTCGATCCTTAGGCAGGTAGACAGCTGGGTGGTGAAACTGCGTATTGACCGTATAGTGACTTGCCTGCCTGGTGCGAAGCTAGCAGATATTACACGTGTTTTAGATAGGCTGGTAGATAGTGCTGGGGAGGAGCCAGTGGTCGTGGTACATGTTGGCACCAACAATGTGCGGAAATGCAGTCGTGAGGTCCTGGAGGAAAAATTTAGGCTGCTAGGCAGGAGACTCAAGGCCAGGACCTCCAAGGTAGCCTTCTCGGAAGTGCTACCTGTTCCACGCGCAGGGCCGGAGAGACATGCACAGATCAGAAGTCTCAATGGGTGGATGAGACGATGGTGTGGGGGGAAGGGTTCGAGTTTGTTAGGCACTGGGATGCTTTTTGGAACAAGAGGGAGCTGTACAAGAAAGACGGTCTCCACTTGTCCCGGGAAGGAACCAGGCTGCTGGCGCTTAAAATCAAAAAGGTGGCAGAGCAGTTTTTAAACTGAATATTGGGGGAAAGCTGACAGGAGATGAAAAATCTCTGGTTTGGGATGGTTTGGGAGTTTGTTATCACCCACCAGATCAAAAGATAAGAGGTAGATTATAAAATGATGAATTAAAGATAGCGGCTAGACGAAATAACGGTGTTGTAATACGTGACTTTAACTAACCACACATTGATTGGGTCAATATGTGTTCAAGTCGGGAAAAAGAGATTGAGTTTCTAGACACTCTCAATGACTGTGCTATGGAGCAGATGGTCTTGAACCTACCAGAGGAGAGGCGATCCTGGATTTGGTCCTAAGTAACGCCCAAGACTTGGTGAGAGATGTAAAAGTGATTGCACCGCTTGGGAACAGTGACCATGATGTTATTGAGTTCAACATTTGTATCAATAGGGAGTTGCCCAAAAAGACTGACACACCCACTTTTAACTTTAAAAGGGGTAGCTTCTCTGATATGAGGGCACATGTGAGGAGAAAACTGAAAGAAAAAGTAGAAAGGATCAAAACCACTGGGGAAGCTTGGAGACTATTTCAAATTACAATCCTAGAGGCTCAGAGAAAATATATACCGCGGGTTAGGAAAGGCACAAATAGGTATAGAAAAAAGCCTGCATGGTTAACAAACAAAGTAATGGAAGCTGCAAAAGGTAAGAAGGATCCTTTAAGCAGTGGAAAGCCAGTCTCAGTGAGGCTGATAAAAGGGAACACAGGCTGTGGCAAATAAAATGAAAGTCTGTGATCAGGCGGGCAAAAAGGGAATATGAGGAGCATATCGCAAAAAATACAAAGACCATCAATAAAACTTTCTTCAAATACATTAGAAGTAGGAAACCAGCCAGGGAAGCAGTGGGGCCCTTGGATGACCATGGGGTAAAAGGTGTAGTGAAGGATGATAGGGAAATGGCTGAGAAGCTAAATGCATTTTTTGCCTCTGTCTTCACTGTGGAAGATGAGAAGTGCCTGCCCACTCCAGAACCACTGATTTTGGGGAGGTGTTGAAAGACCTGAGTCAGACTGAGGTCACAAAAGAGGAGGTCCTACGACTGATAGACAACTTAAAAACTAATAAATCACTGGGCCCAGATGGCAAACATCCGAGAGTTCTGAAAGAACTCAAATGCGAACTTGTGGATCTCCTGACAAAAATATGTAATCTTTCCTTAAAATCTGCCTCCATTCCTGAGGACTGGAAGATAGCGAATTTCACACCCATCTTTAAAAAGGGTTCCAGAGGGTTGCAGAGGAGATCCAGGGAATTACAGGCCAGTCAGTCTGACATCAGTACCAGGTAAGTTGGTGGAAACTGTTAGTAAGGAAAAAACTAGCAGGCACATTGATGAACAAAATCTATTGAGGAAGATTCAGCATGGGTTCTGTAAGGGAAGATCTTGTCTCACTAACCTGTTAGTGTTCTTTGAGGGAGTAAACAAACATGTGGACAAGGGGTCCCAATAGATGTTGTTTACCTTGACTTCCAGAAAGCTTTTGATAAAGTTCCTCATCAAAGGCTCCCAAGTAAGCTCAATAGTCATGGGATAAAAGGACAAGTCCTTTTGTGGATCAAAAACTGGCTAATTAAAAGGAAACAGAGGGTGAGTATGAATGGGCAATTTTCTCAGTGGAGGGAGGTAAACAGTGGGGTACCGCAGGGATCAATACTTGGTCCAATGCTTTTTAATTTGTTTATTAATGATTTGGAGTTGGGAGTAGGCAGTGAAGTGGCTAAATTTGCAGATGACACGAAGTTGTTCATCAGGGTGGTGGGAACCAGGGAGGATTGTGAGGCACTCCAAAGGGATCTCTCGAGGATGGGCAAGTGAGCATCAGTGTGGCAAATGGGGTTCAATGTGGCCAAGTGCAAAGTGATGCACATTGGAGCCAAAAATCCTAACTATAAATACACGTTGATGGGATCCAAACTGACCAAGAGAGAGATCTTGGAGTCATAGTGGATAGCTCAATGAAAATGTCGAGACAGAGTACGACTGCAATGAAAAAGGCCAATGCTATGCTGGGGGTTATTAGGAAGGGAACTGAAAACAAATGAGCCAGTATCATAATGCCCCTGTAAAAATCAATGATGCGACCTCATTTGGAGTACTGAGTACAGTTCTGGTTGCCACACCTCAAAAAAGATATTATAGCATTGGAAAAAGTGCAGAAAAGGGCAACTAGAATGATAAAAGCGTTGGAACACTTTTCCTGTGAAGAAAGATTGAAGCGCTTGGGGCTCTTTAGCTTGGAGAAATGACAGCTGAGGGGTGACATAATCGAGGTTTACAAGATTTTGCATGGGATAGAGCAGGTAGAGAAAGAAGTACTTTTCTCCCTTTCTCACAATACAAGAACTCGTGGGCACTCCATGAAATTGCTGAGCAGTCAGATTTGAACAGATAAAAGGAAGTACTTCTTCACCCAAAGAGTGATTAACATGCGGAATTCACTGCCACAGGAGGTGGCGGCGGCCACAAGCATGGACGGCTTCAAGAGGGGATTAGATAAACATATGGAGCAGAGGTCCATCAGTGGCTATTAGCCACAAGGTATAGATAGGAACTCTCAGTCTGGGGCAAGAGATGCTCTGTACTCTTGATGCTGGGGGGGGGGGGGGGGGGAACAGTGGGAGAGCTTCTAGTGTCCTGGCCCCACTGGTGGATCTCCTGAGGGCTCCTGGTGTTTTCGGCCACTGTGTGACACAGAGTGTTGGACTGGATGGGCCACTAGCCTGATCCAAAATTGGCTTCTCTTATGTTCTCATCCCCTAGATGTATTCAGGTAGGTAGCTGTGGTGGTCGTAAGCTGCAGAAACACACTTTGAGTCCAGTGGCGCCTTTAAGACCAGCAAAGTTGAATTCTGGGTATAAGCTTCAGATGTCATCGGTAGAAGTGCACCTGCACATGAAAGCTTATACCCAGAATAAAACGGTGTTGGTCTTAAAGTTGCCGCTGGATTCAAACTTTATCCCCTAGAATTATCCTGGATATACATAAGAATATAAGAAGAGCCCTGCTGGATCAATTGTACCTCTAGTCCCAGCATCCTGTCTCACAAAGCGGCCAACCAGATTCTCTGGAGTGCCAACAACAGGGCATACAGGCTAAGGCCTTCCCCTGATGCTGCCTCCTGGCTCTGGTATTCTCAGTCACCATGGCCAGTAGCCATTCATAGATTTCTCCTCCATGAATTCACCTAATCCCTTTTGAGAGCTGTTTATTTCTGTGGCCATCACTACATCCTCTGGCAGAAAAATTCGCATTTTAATCACTCTCTGTGTAAAGCAGGGTTTCCTTTTGGCCTTCCTGAACCTACGGCCCATCAGCCTCATTGGATACCCTCAAGTTCTAGTATTCTGGGAGAGGGTGAAAAAATTGTTTTTGTCACTCCCACCATTCCATGCATAATTTTATAAATCTCATTCCCCCCATTAGTCATCTCCTTTGTCAACAGAAAAGTCCCGGACTCTTCAGCCTTTCCTCATAGGGAAGGTGCTCCAACCCCCGCGTCATCTTAGTTGCCCTCCTCAGTACTTTTCTCCAACTCTGCAATGTGTCCTTTTTGAGATACAGTGACCAGTACTGTGCACAGTATTCCAAATGAGGCCAACCCATAGATCTACGCGGGGGCATTAGAATATCGGCCATTGTTATTCCCAGTCCCTTTCCTAATAATCCCTAACATAGAGTTTGCCCTTTTTACCGCTGCAGCACACTGGGCAGACATTTCCACTACAACCCCAAGATCTTTTTCCCTCTCAGTCTCAGCAAGTTCAGACACCATTAGCTTGTACTTGAAACTGGGATTTTTGTAGAAGTGTGCATGCACGTGAAGGTTTGTAGCCAGAATAATCCATCCCTGTGCCGGCCTGTGCACTGGGAGAGCCAGTGTGGTGTAGTGCTTAAAGCATCGGACTAGGATCTGGGAAACCTAGGTTCGAATTGCCATTCAGCCATGAAAATTTGCTGGATGACCCTAAGCCTGCCTATACACACTGTCCGCCTAACCTACCTCACAGGATTGTTGTGATGATAAAATGGAAGAGAGAATGATATAAATGGCTTTTGGTCCTCATTGCAGGCAAAGGCAGGGTATAGATAAAGTAGGTGATAAATAAAAAAAAAGGAGATTGGATTTATACCCCACCCTTCACTACCCAATGGAGACTCAGAGTGGCTTACAATCAGTGTTCCCTCTAAGCTGAGTTAGTGTGAGTTAGCTTACAGTTTTTTAGCCTCTGGCTCACACATTTTTTGTCTTTGCTCAAGAAGGATGGCTCCAAAGCAAACTAATTTATACAGTAGCCAAATCACTTGCTCACAACTTTAATGCCAGTAGCTCACAAAGTAGAATTTTTGCTCATAAGATTCCACAGCTTAGAGGGAGCATTGCTTACAATCTCCTTTCTCTTCACCTCCCCACAACAGACACCCTGTGAGTAGGTGGGGCTGAGAGAGCTCTCCTGAGAACAGCAATGAGAAGAACTTGTGACTGACCCAAGGCCACACCAGCAGGTGCAGGTGGAGGACGGAGTGGGGAATCAAACCAGATTAGAGTCCGCGCTCCTACCCACTCCCCAAACAGACAGCGATATTAAGTGCAATATCCAACCGGCATTGCAATCTCACATGTTAAAGCAGCATCGTGTTTATTTAATTGTACCTCATTTTTAATGGCTTTGAGTAGGGATGAGGACGGAATCAAATGGGAATATTTGCAGGGAAATACCTGCTCCAGTCCACAAGACTTTTGGCCTCACCCCATAACTGTTAAAAGAACAGATCAAATGGGATCAAATGGGAATATTTGCAGGGAAATACCTGCTCCAGTCCACAAGACTTTTGGCCTCACCCCATAACTGTTAAAAGAACAGAATGAGGCCGCCGGCTACGTCCTTCTCCCGTGAACAACACCGACATTCGGGGGGTCACTCGCGCAGGAGTAAACCCCACGGACGCCAGCACTTACTCCCAAGCAAACCTCCCCAAAAAGGAAATTAAAGGGATTCCCCGGGGGAGGCGCGGTTGCTGGCGCACGGTGCGCGTGCCCGACCGGCTCTGTCCCGGAGCCTTGCAGCCAGCCGGGGAGTCGGGGGGAGGCGGTGCAAACAGCAACCCCCCGTTCCAAAACGGGCGAGAGGAGCCTTTTCCCTCCGGGGGGGGATTCCTCCCGCCCGCTCCCAGAGGGCCGGGCCAGGAGAGACGCGGGCCCTCTCGATCCAGCGCAGACACCGATTCTGGCTGCCTTCCAAAGCGTGCTCACCTGCAAAGCGTTCACCGGGCCCGGACATCGGCGGCGGGCTCCATAGCCGAGCAAGAGTGCGGAGGGGAAACACGGCCGGCGGAAGCGAGCCGTCGAGAAGGAGGCGCCTGCCCTCCGCCGAGCGGAAGTTTAGCCCTTTCTGACGGCCAGAGAGGCCTGCGGCTCCCGGGCAGAATCGCGTGCAAAGCTCCGGCGGCGGCGGGATTTCCCCGAAGGCCCCGTACTTGCACCCCTTCCCCGCTTTGCATAAGGCGCTGTGCCCCGGAGAGGCACGCGGGACTGTTACTCCCCCCGCCCCGCGGACTCCGCTCCCCTTTCCCGCCATGCCCGCGTGTGTCACGTGTGGATGCGTCCGCCCGGGCTTTCCGGCAGCGCGGGCCGGCGTTCCCGAGTCGAGGCGCGTCGGGGGGCCCCGCGTCCGGGTTTGGAACCTTGCGGGCCCGAACGTTCGACGGGGCTGCCTTCGGGTGACATGAGCGACTCCGGCGAGCCGAGCGTGCGGGGGGCGAGCAGCGGGACCAGCCCTCTCCGGACTTACCCGGCGCTCCCCGTCTGGGTGGTGGAGGACCACCACGATGTGAGTCCGGTCACTGCAGAACGTGCATGCGCCCCTAAGGGTTGCCAGGTCCCCCCTGGCCACCGCCGGGGGGTGGAGGGGGTAAGGCTGCCAGCTCCAAGTTGGGAAACTCCTGGAGATTTGGGGGTGGAGTCTGGGGGGAGGCAAGAACCTCAGCGGGATGGAGTTCAAACTAAGAATCCATTTTCTCCGGGGGAACTGATCTCCGCAGTCGGGAGATGAGCTGTAATTCCAGGGGATCCCCAGGTCCCGGCTGGAGGCTGGCATCCCTACTGCGGGGTAACCCTGGACTTCATTGGGGGTCTCATGAACCTGCCTTGTACTGAATCCGACCCATCAAAATCAGTATTGTCTACTCAGACTGGCAGCCGCTCTCCAGGGTCTCAGGCAGACAGAGGTCTTTCACATCACCTCCTTCCAGATCTTTTAACTGGAGATGTTGGGGATTGAAGCAAATAAAGGAGAAGGGGGAAACAAACTCATCCCAAAATATACTGGGAATACTTCAAGGGTCAAGCTATAGCAAATAAAATTTGTATCATTAGAAATAAATTTATTATATGGTGTAGTATGTATGATAAAATACGGGGCCTGATTATCAGGCTATATTAAGAGTCGTCTAGAATAAGTTTAACAGAAGCTGTTATAGTTTCCTATACCAAGTTGATGAAAATATAAAATGACCAACACAAGACTGTGTGTGTTTTGGCCTCAAACGTCTTCCTCAGTGGTCAGTAGTATAACATATTTCTTAGAAACAATTCTGGAAAATCTATATACTAATTCCAAGAGGGATTTTTCCTGTGTGGATGCTTATATCTGCCAAAAGAGAGCTCACTCTCCCCCAACAGCTTTTCCTACATAGTCCGGGGTCTTTCTCAGTTTGCAGAAAAATCCAAAAAGTAAAAAACAAAAACAAACCTTCCCCCCAATATCTTTTGAAATGCCCTTCTCAGGGATCTCTAACTCCAGGGGTCAACTGTGAGAGATTAGAATGTTCCGGGGGGGGGGGGTTCCTAACCGTTTCTGTCAGTAAAAGGAAGGGTTTTTACTGGCAGCAGTCTAGGGTTGCCAAGTACCCCCCTGGCCACCGGCAGCAGATCAAGATCCAGGCTGGGAAACTCCTGGATGTTTGGGGGTGGAGCCTAGGGAGGACAGGGACCTCAGTGAGGTACAATGCCATAAACTCCATCCTCCAATGCATCCATTTTCTCCAGAGAAAGTTATCTCTGTAGTCTGGAGATGAGCAGTAATTCCAGGGGATCCTCAGGTCCCACCTGGAGGCTGACATCCCTAGGCAGCACCCTCTGTGTGACTTGATACCACCTGATTTGCATGACTCAGGTAGGCCCAACTGCTTTGCTACTGTTCATCAGCAGCCACCCTATGAAAGCCAGTATGTTGTAAAAGTTAGAGCTTCAGACTGGGATCTGCGAGACCCAGGTTCAGATCCCCATCTTGCAGTGGAAGCTGACTGGGAGATTTTGGACCAGTCACATACTTTCAGCCTAACCAACCTCACAGGGTTCTTGTGCAGATAACAAGGAGGAAATGTAATATAAGCTGCTTTAGTCCCCGCTGTGTAGAAAGACTGTAATTTTCCTAGGTAGAGGCTGCGGGGGAACGAAGTGGAGATGGAAAGCTGAAGACAGATAAAGGTAGGTTGGCTGTTGGGTGGGAAGGAAATAGGGTTGCCAACTCCAGGTTGGGAAATTCCTGGACATTTGAGAGGTGGAGCCTGGGGAGGGTGGGATTTGAGGAAGGGACTACAGACCAGTATAATGCCATAGACTCCATCCTGCTAACTAGCCATTTCCTTCACTTGAACTACCATTGCCAGCCTCCAGACAAGGGCTGGAGAGCACCTAGAATTACAACTGTTGTCCAGGTGACAGAGATCAGTTCCCCTGGATAAAATGTCTGCTTTGGAGTGTTGAGTCTATGACATTATACCCTGCTGAGGCTGCTTGCCTCCCCAGTCCTCACTGTCCCAAGGCTCCACCACCAAATCTCCAGGCATTTCCCAACCTGGAGCTGGCAGCCCTAAGATGAATTGATCTCTGCAGCTGGGAGAGCCATTGTGATTCCCAGAGCACTGCCACTGCTGCTGGGGGGGGGGGGGAGAGGAAGCAGGCAGGAGGCTGGGAGAGTGCTGGGGGCAGAAAGAGTGATGGAGTGGGGGGCAGAAAGAGAGAAAGAGTGATGAGGTGGGGAGGCAGAAAAACAAAGAATGATGACGGGTCAGAAAGAGAGAGGAAGTAACATACATGGAGGAGAGAGAGAGAGGAAGGAGAGGGGGCAGAAGGGAGAAAGAGTGTGAGAGAGGTAGGGGGAGAAGGGAGGAAGCAAAGGTGTGAGGACTGGGATAACCATCCTGCTAGTTTCTTGCGGGTCTCCACTTGTAAACAATATAAATCAGTCCTGACCAGGTTATCTGAAATACAGAAGGGGAGAGAAAAGTAAGAAGCCAAATGGTTATTATAAAAATAAGTGTTATTAATGCTGCACTGGAATTTTTTGGAGGATTCTGCAAAAAAGTACAAAACCCATTCCTATTTCATATATTGTGTGGTTGGATGGTAGACTTGGCTTTTTTCTTGGCCTTGCGTTGGTCGTTTGATATTTATGTCAACTTTGTATAGGAAATTATAACAGCTTATGTTAAGTTTATTTTAGATTACTCTCTATAGCCTGATAATCAGGCCCTGCATTTTTAATTCTTTTATTGTGTCCACCCTATAATAAATATATTTCATTTTATATATATATATATATATATATATATATATATATATATATATATATATATATATATATATATATTTGCTATAACTTGTCCCTTGAAGCAATACTGGGGATTGAACCTGCCAAGCAGATGCTCTGCTATTGAGCCACAGCCCATCCAGATTCAGAAATACCTGGAGATGGGGGGGGGGTGGTAGGGTGTCATGCCATGCTGTCCACCTTCCAAAGCAGCCGGTTTTGCCAGGAGAAGTGGATTAAATGTGTTAAGTTAATAAATAATACATGATTTCTGTAGTTTGGGGAGAAGTTGTAATTCTAGGAAATCCCCAGCCCCCACCTGGAGATTGGCAATCCCAATCCACCCTCACCCCGCTTTGAACTTCTTTCTGCTATTTGACCACTTAGCAATGCTCGCCTTAAAGCCAGCGTGACAAGAGGGTGCCTCTTTGCGAGTGAGTAGGCCGAGGCTTGCAGTTCTACTTGGGAGCAACGCAGCAGGAATGCCTGCAAAAGGGTCCACAAATATGGTGCTGAGAATGCTAACGGTTTGTTCTACTTATTTGGCGCAGTGTTCATTCCATCTTTTCTCCAAGGAATTCCGAGTGATTTACCCTTATGTTATCTTTTAAAATTTTTATCCTGTCCTTCTGCGGTCATAAGGGCCACCAAGGCAGCTAACTAGGGTTTCCAGCTCTGGGTTGGGAAATACCTGGAGATTTGGGAGGTGGAGCCAGAGGAGGGTGGGGTTTGGGGAGCGGCTTCAGCAGGGTCTAATGCCATAGAGTCCACCTTCCAAAGCAGCCATTTTCTCCAGGTGAACCAAACTCTGTGGCCTGGAGATCAATTGTAACAGCAGGAGATTGCTAGGTGCCACCTGGAGGTTGGCAGCCCTAGCCTGCCAGGTGGCTAACAAATTAAAACATACGTAGCAAAATTACATTTTAAAACCAACCAAAGTAATTGAAGCCAGAGCTGAAATATACATAAAACTTAAAAACAGCAATTGAAAAATTGGGCAGGGGTGGGGACATCACTGAGGGAATGCCACAAAGAAATGAAAAAGTCTTTGCATGGTGGTGGGAGATGGCACCGGAAGGGGGGAAGTGAATCTTCCTTGGAAGAAAATTCCAGAGTTTTGGTGCCATCGGTCTCCCATCCTCTGTTCTATTCTCACAACAACTGTGAGGTAGGCTGGGCTGAGAGAATGACTGGCACAAGGTCAGCCAATAAATGAGCCAGCCATTTTCATTTCCCGCCCTCATCCATATTAGTCTGCAGCACTTCCTGTTTTGGAGTACCTGCTCTTGAAACCTTGGTAAGCTATAAGCAATGGAAGTTGGCCATTGTTAGTGTCTTGTCCCAGTTGTGACCTTTGGGCCCCAACTGAAACGAATATAATTCCTTGCCATTCTAGGTACTTCCTTTCATTTATCGAGCCATTGGTTCAAAACATCTTCCTGTCAGCAACATCAGTTTTGTCCACCTGGATTCCCACCCTGATCTTCTGATACCGGTCAACATGCCTGCAGATACTGTGTTTGACAAAGAAGCTCTGTTCAGGTAAGCTCATGCCTTGGATGACACCTGTTGACAGCTGTCAAATGCCTTCCTGAACTCTAGCACAGTGTTTTTCAACCTTTTTCGAGCTAAGGCACATTTCTTTCATTGAAAAAATCCCGCGGCACACCTGACAATATCTCACGGCACAGTGGTTGAAAAACACTGAAATACAAGATAAATGGGTCATTAGTTGCCTCAGCTCAAGTATTAACTATGACAGTATTACAAATACACGTAATAGCCACATAACATTGACCTGAGTTTCAGAAGAAATATAATGTGGATGTATTTTAATACTGCGATTCTGCTAAAGTTTTTCAAATAGAGATTTTAAACTCTTACTCTTATGTGAACGGCATTCCGCTGACCATAAGTGATTTGAAGAGAAGCACAGTACACCCATTCTTCGCTGAGGGACAGTTACTGATTTGAACCCCACCCTGACAGAAACAGCCAGCTGTTACCATCAAACATATTCATGTTTACTGGAATGTCTTGGTGCAAATCACCCTACCTCAGGCCGGCCACAGAGCGTGCGAGCAGAATCAGCAAGACCGCGCCACTGTTCTTTCTCGCATGCGCAAACGCGTCCCGGAAGGTCAGCCCGGAAGGCACGTTTCTTTCATTGAAAAAATCCAGCGGCACACTTGACAATATCTCGCGGCACACCAGTGTGCCACGGCACAGTGGTTGAAACACTAGCATACTCATGTCTTTACTGAAACGATTTCTCATCAAAAAAGTGTAATGTGGGAAAAAGCCCTTGCTCGCCAAGAAGGGAAAGTGGTTACATAAGAAGATCCGGGCTGGGGCTGAGTGGTAGAGCATCTGCTTGGCATGCAGGAGGTGCCAGGTTCAATCCCTGGCATCTTCAGTTAAAGGATCTGACATCAGGCGTTGTGAAAGATCTCTACCTGAGATCCTGGAGAGCGGTTGCCAGGCCTGAGTAGACAATACTGACTTTGATGGACCAGGGGTCTGATTCAGTATAAGGCAGTTTCACGTCTGATCACGTAGACCAGCATTCTGTCTCACACAGTGGCCGACCTGTTCCTTTGGAGGGCCAACAACAGGGCATAGAGGCCGAAGCCTTCCCCTGATGTTGCCTCTTGGCACTGTCATTAACAGACTGACTGCCTCTGAACATGGAGGTTCTCTTCAGTCGCCATGGCTCCTCCATGGGTCTATCTACTTTCCTTTTAAAGCCGTCTATGTCTGTGGCCATCGCTACATCCTCTGGCAGCAAACTCCATGTTCTCCTTCAGTGGGGGGAAGTCATCCAGAAAGTGGTTAGGTCACGCCTCTGCTCGCTCAATAGGTGTGATGGGATTAAAGAAAAAAAAAAACCTATGACCAGCAGAGTGTGTTCATAAAACTCTGCTGAGTCACATGACAGAGTGAGGAGGGGGCCGTTTGGGCTCAGGGCTCTGGATCCGGTCAGGCACAGGTTTCCGACTTGGAGTCTGTCCAAAGTGTTACGCGCGCTGACAAAAACCCCATCTGAGCCACTGAAGACAATAGAACTGCGATTATTGTCTTGGAAGGTGGCCTTTTTCGGAGCGGTGACGTCGGCCCGGAGGGTGTCGAAACTGGCAGCACTGTCATCTAGACAAGAGCTCTGCATATTCCAGAGGGACTCAGTAACACTGAGGCTGGATCCATTCTTTCTCACAAAGGTAAACTCCGCCTTCCACGGAGGCCATCCAATCACGCTGCCTTCTTTTTGCCCCAATCCGAAACACCCTAAAGAAAAGACATGGCACAAGCTGGACGTTCGGAGAGCACTCCGCATATATCTAAAAAGGACAGCACCCTTTTGCAAGACAGATGCGATGTTCGTGTCATACGGGACTCCGAACCAGGGGGGAAAGATCTCAAAGGCCATGGTGGCCTCCTGGATCAAGCAACATATAGTCAAGGCGTATGAAATACAAGGACTGTCTCCGCCAGGACATGTGACGGCGCATTCTACCAGAGCAGCAGCGGCATCTGCAGCCTTTTCAACGCGTGCGTCAGTTGAAGAAATACGTAGAGCGGCTACCTGGGCCACTTTTTCCACATTTGTGAGACATCATAGGATAGATCAGGCGGCCTCCACAGAGGCAGCCTTTGGCAGACGAGTCTTACAGCAGGTGCTAGAGGAATAAATTTTTTAAAAAAGAAAAGAAAAAAGTAAAGATGAACCCACCCTAAGGTACAGCTTGGGTACAACTAACCACTTTCTGGATGACTTCGCCTCACTGAAGGAGAACGGTACATTGGACCTACCTGAAGGTTCTTTCTCCTCAGTGGGGGAGAAGTCATCCACATCCCACCCATGGAACGGAATCGTAATGCTACCAGGCAAGGTGTAGCGAGGGGGGAAAGCACTCTACCGGGAGGTGCAAAAAACAGTGCCAGAGGAGACTGCACTTTCGTGGCAGGTGGCAGGAGCTGACTTAACAGACGACTGCTTCTTAAATGGACAGTTCTAGGTGGCCTGCTCCAGAGTGAGCTCACCAAGCAGCCTGGTGATCCCAGCACCTGAGGGCAGAACCACCAGTGTGGTCTACAGAGAGGTCCTTCAGTAGAGGGGGAAAAACAGTATGTGTGTCTCACTTCATTTTTTACACTACAGTCTTCTCCACTACAATTCCTACAACAAATGTTACATTTCAAACTTCACCTCATCGGTATTATAACTGGATTTATGGAACTTAAATACCGTAGCGAAGCACGTGTGTCAAGCTAGTACAAATCTAAAATCAAGCATTCACGCACACAATACGGAACTAAGAAAGCAGAGGTGATTGATAGCAAATAGAGGTGTGATACGGGGTTACGGGGTGATGCAACCTGTCCAGACGTGCAGGGGTCCATGGAGATAACTTTATGGTCCGAACCAAAGGTTTAGGGGTGAACTGCCAGTTGGCATCAGGGGCAGACACACAAAATCTGAGGTCATGTGCCTGGATAGATATAGACCTTGGAAAACGATGCAGACCAATGGGAGGCCTTGGGGGCTGGTCTCAGGTGAGAACAAAAGATTACCTGGGCCAATGATAAGTCCCAGGGGTGCACGGCATCAGGACGGGCAAGGCCTAGATGTGACCAATGAGATCTCAGAGGGGCAGAGTCTGGATTAACAATAGAAGCCAGGTGCTGGGTGACTGTACTGGGGCTTGCTGAATGGATTTTATGTCCATTGATGGTTATGCCAAGGCAGTTGGTTTCCAGATACAGACAAAAGATGGGAGATGGGTCCCTGATTAGCGTCAGGAAGGCTTGTTAATTATTTGAGTGTTTGATTGGTTTATCCTGAGGGATGGAGCAAGGAAGGGCAAGTATTGAGACAAAGAATTCCCACATGGGATCACACAAAACAGCTGGGTGAGGTACTGGAGACAGGAGGGCTATTCACCAGGTGGCCTCTGAATAGCCTTTAGAAATGCAGACGTTTTACCTGGTGGACCTGCCATTGTTTCATATGCATATCTTCCTGGGCGGGGGAGGAGACTGGAGGTTTGCTCTGAGGATTACCTTGTTGTCACCTGAATATGGAGACCCTGTTTCCAGAGCTGTGACTTGCTCTGTGTTTCAGAACCAGGAGTGTCTTCCTTGGCCTGAGTTCTGTGGGCCTCTGTTTCAGGTTAGAAAGTGGGGTACCCCTTGCTGTTGGGGCTACCCAAACGTAAAAGCAGTGGTGATACCTGGGTTTTGGCCACTGTGTGTCAGAGTGTTGGACTAGATGGGCTATTGGCCTGATCCAACATGGCTTCTCCTACGTTCTTACGTTCTAGTGTTTGAACTGCACAGTGAAGGGGAGCTCACCACCTCCCTAGGCCGCTGATTCCACTGCTGCACAGTCTTACTGTAAAAAAGTTTCCCCTAATATCCAGTCAGTACCTTCCCGCCCTTAGTTTCAACCCATTCTTGCAAGTCCTATCCTCTGCTGCCAACAGGAACAGCTCCCTGCCCTCCTCTAAGTAAGTACTTCAAGAAAGCAATCATGTCCCCCGACAACCTCCTCTTCTCCGGACTGAACATTCCCATGTCCCTCAGCCTTTCCTCTTAGGGCTTAGTCTCATGACTGTGTGGTCAACGTCGGTGTATTGTTTCCATCTCTCAATTCCATTCTATCCTTTGGTTTTCTTACTCTATTTGAAAACCAGAATTGCAAAAGCAAATTTGTAAAACTGAGCAACCACGTACAAATACGTTTAATGCATTAATCTATGTGCTGAACCTGAATTGGTCAAGGAAGTTAGATTATTAGACGCAAAGTTAGACAAATAGATGTGGCCTCAATTATTTAACAGTTTGAAAAATTCTGAGGTTATTTTTGTGTTCAGTGTATCAGTGATATCTTTATCGGGATGAAATTTACATTCTGCATTCTCGACTGGCAATCTCCGTCTCAACCCCATTTTCCTTTGTGTGTGTGTTTTTTCCAAGTGAGATAAGTATTGAAAACTGGATCATGCCCGCTGTTTATGCTGGTCACTTTTCACGAGTGATATGGCTTCATCCACCTTGGGCTCAGCAGATCGAAGAAGGAACCCATCACTTTTTAGTGGGCAAAGACACCTCAACTACTACAATAAGGTAACTGTAGGGCTCGTGCTTTTTAACGTAGTTTACGTAAATGGAGTCATGGATTTGGTGTCTCCCTGAGTTTGCATGCTTCTCTCTGAGTAAGGTAAAGGTTTCCCTTGCTCGAAAGCCAATCGAATATGACTCTAGGGATGCGGTGCTCATCTCCGTTTCCAAGCCGAAGAGCCAGCGCTGTCCGAAGATGTTTCCGCAGTCATGTGCCCGGCATGACTACATGCCAAGGCGCACAGAACACTGTCACCTTCCCACCGAAGAGGTACCTATTTATCTACCTGCAATTTCTTGCTTTCGAACTGCTAGTTTGGCAGGAGCTGGGACCAGAGATGGGAGCTCACTCCATCACGCAGGACTCGGGTCTCGAACTGCCGACCTTCCAGTATGCAGTTCAGCGTCTTAACCACTTGAGCCACAAGTTAAAACATGTCTCTGAGTAGTTCCTCATAAATGGCTTCTGACTGACCATTTTGATATCATAATGCTTTGTTGTAGGGGTCCCTAACCTTTTTGAGCTTGCGGGCACATTTGGGATTCTGGCACGGCATGGTGGGCAGCACACAAGAACAAAATGGCTGCCGCAGGAGGCAGAGCCAGCCACAAAGTGATGGCCATCGCTTAATTTCAGTAATGCAGTGCAGATCCTTGCGCTGTGGTGGCAGCTGCTGCCAAAGCAACATCTTAAAAAATTTGCCGAGCCAGTCAGAAGCCTCGCTGGGCAAAAGCCCTGCCTGGCCCCGCCCACTTCCTAAAAACACTTCGATGGGTGGCAGCAAAGGTATCAGCAGGTGCTGTGGCACCCATGGGTACCATGTTGGGGACCCTGGCATTATTTGTATACTGTCAGAGTTTCTAGTAATCAGCACTCAACAATGGTCGTTAAGCAGGTTCAGTTTATTGTATTCAGTTTACTGTACATTCTCTAAACACTTCTGTGTTAAGACTGAGGAGGGAAAGCGGGAAAGGGATTTTATACGGGGTTCAAACTGGGGTGTCAGATGGCTACAAGCCAATGAATGCCACATTACCCTCATGTGGAAAATAACGGCTTTTACTTGCAAGTGGGAAACTCGCAAGAGAAACCCGAGATCTTAAGTAAACAGGGACAAATGTCAGAGGAGAATTTAAGCAGCGACAAATGCCAGAGGAGAATCAAAAGTAACATTCCAGAGCCAACAGCCTTCTCCCCCCCCCCCTTTTCTTTATAGTGGCCCCTCTCTTTACCCGCACCTTTTATTTATGACAGCCTAGCTGACCTCTAGTCCTGCTCAGTCCTGTTACGCCTGTGGGTGCTTTTGGAATTCTGAGGGTGGGGGTGGGTACCCCCACAAAATGGCAGCCATGGGGAATGTGGGCAGCCAGAGACTATTCCAAGGTAACGTCCTTCCGGAAAAGAAGCCGCTGTTTCCATTTCCAGAGCTATTGTGTGCAGACATAAAGCTGATATCTCTTGGGTTCTTCTAAAGCACCTCCTGTTCCATTGAGACGGAGGAAAGCCAGGGCTGGTGCTTTGCTTGGGAGGGGGGAAGCGGGGACCAGAAGACACATGGTAATCATTGGGCCTAGCTCCTTTAGAGCTTATCCTGTATTAATGTGTGATTTTTAATTTCTGTGAGTAAATATAACAGAAAGCAGTAATAATATACAGGCTTTTAGAGCTGGTATACCCCCAAGTTTCTGATCTAAGGGGTAAACAGGGGGTGGCTCTTCATGCTTAGTTTTGTACACTTTCCAAAGTATCTGTCTGCCCACTCTTGGAAATGCTGTTTCGTTAGGTAGAGCAAAGCACGGCTGATGTGTTCTTCCTTGAAATGGGCTAAATGAACGCTAAGTATTATTCCTCCAGGCTTACCAGCACCGAGAGCTACTTCCTTTCTGACGGCCTCTACGTACCTGCCGATCAGCTGGAGAACGAGAAGCCTTTGCACTTGAGTGTCCGCCTCATGAATCCCACCAACCCCCCCAACAACCGGGAGGGAAGCAGAGCTCCGTCTTCCGCAAAGAGGCCCAAGTTAAGCGACGATACAGCGGACGCAGCAGTTGCCTCTTCATCAAGGGACACGGAGGTTCCTCCCCGTGTCTCTTCGGACGCACAGCCTAAAGCATTAGGAACGAGTACCCAAGCGCAAGAGAGGGCTGAGGGCTTCCCGGGTACTTCGGCCTCCTGCTCCTTCGGCGACCACTCTTGCCAAACCACGGAACTTATCAAAGACATTCTCCAGGTGCTGCAGAAGGACGCTGCTTATGTTTTAGATATCGACTTGGATTTCTTTTCAGTTAAAAATCCTTTCAAGGAAATATACACTCAGGTAACTTGCGCGGATGTCACGTTGCCATCTTTTTCTTTTTGCCGTCAAATTGCAGCTGACTTGCGGCAGCCCTGCAGGGTTTTCAAGGCAAGAGACGTTCAAAAGCAGTTCACCCTTGCCTGCCTCTGCGTAGCCACTCTGGGTTTCCTCGGTGGTCTCCCATCCAAGCACTTAATCAGGCCGGCCCTGCTTAATTTCCGAGATTGGGTTAACGTGGGCTGTCCAGGTCACAGTACTGATTAATCAGTTTTGATTAATCGTTTTTGAAGCCTTTCAATCTGTTAAAAAGTGGGTCCCAATTAATCGGGCAAAACACTTTAAAAATGTTATTTTCAACACAGATCTAGAAAAGCTATGGGTGCCCAGTGCCTGCTTACGGGAGGCATTTCGTCTTGATTTGATCTAACCTGATGCTTCAGCTGGTCTCGTCAGTAAATAAAAATGCCCTTTTCTCCGGTGTCAAGCAGATTGGGGCAGATTTGCTCTGTTAAACTCATGCAATTAACCAACTAAGGTTTCTTTGATCAGATGAAAGCCTTTCCGACTGTGCAACAGATTTTATTTTTCAGTTAGGTACTACATTTATAATCTGCCTTTATACTCAAGGTGGATTACGAACTTTAAAAGAAACAATACAGTAAACGCTATAACAGGAATTAAGCTTACGTTGAGAACAAAAATACGATTCTGTTAATAAAAATACTTTGCATCCAGTGAAGTTCATTAGGATTCTGTGATGTGATAGGATTAGGAACATGGGTGTCTTTTGCTGCAGTCACACACACTAAATAATCCACTTTCAATCCACTTTCAATGCACTTTCCAACTGGATTTTGCCAGTTCACACAGTAAAAATCCAGTTGGAAAGTGCACTGAAAATGGATTGAAAGTGGATTATTTAGCGTGTGTGACTGCAGCCTTTCTTCATACCTGGGCATTCTTGTTACTTCTGAGAACACATCAAAATATTGTGTTGGGGGGGGGGGGGGGAATTATGTGCACATCAGTCCGAAGGGAGGCTTTACGTTACAGAGGTTATTAACGTACTGTGTTTTTGTCTTTATTTAAAATAGGAAGAGTACAAGCTCTTACAAGAACTTTATAGCTTTAAGAAGCCGAACAGCAGTGCCTCAGAGGTATGTGATTTTCATGCACAGGAGAAGGATAGCCGATTAATCTTGTTTACCTGTGTGAGTTCAGAGCAGGGGGGGGGGGGCGAAGGTAGAGCTGTGAGTAATGTTTCATGCGCTGGTCTACAATTACGTGGTGCTGGTTGTTAGACCATACCAAAAAGCGAACAAGCGAGAAGCTTGCCAACAATATAATCAGCCAAAAATGCAAAAGCTACCTTGAAGAATGTAAACAGAATCTGTTTTTTTACAAAGATATAGTGATATTATATAAACATGCAAATGACAAAGTGCGTTATTGCATTGAAAGACATACAGAATACAAGCGGGAAATAAACCCTGCTGAAATACGATCTTAAAGTGACCGAGCCAATAAACAATCCTTTTAGGCTGAAAAAACAAGACAAAACATTCTCTCTAGCAGCTGAAGACTGAAGACCTTGGAACATGAAGACGCTTGCTGCCGTGTGCTTGTGAATTCTTGGAAACTAGTGAAAGTCCCCCAAGCTTTATAAAGAGTAACAGCTTGATAAAGATACTGATTCGAGACAGGCCTGCCATGTATGACAAACCTTGACGTCCTCGTGCTCCAAGAGACTTCGTCTTCAGCTGTAGAGAATTTTTCTTCTTGTTCTTTCAGCCTAAAACAGGGGTGGGCAATTGTTTTGGCTCGGGGGCCACTTTGTGGGAGCGGAGGTTAGCAGAGGGCCGCACCTTTTAAAATGATTGCATTCATTAGTTAACGTTGCATTTCAGAAAAGTTATAAATTGTATCATAAAAATCAATAAATATAAATTAAATTAAGTAGTGGTAGTTTTATTCAGTTTATTTATTGTGCTAATTTCATATCATCTATAGCTGCAAGCGCCCTGGACACTTCACTCCCGGAGCGCTGCTTCTCCGCGCTCCGGGCCCAACGGAGGCCTGACTGAAACCACGCAGCCGACTGTCTTGGTGGGCCGCAAAAAAACTCTGTGGCGGGCCGCATGTGGCCCGCGGGCCGCAATTTGACCACCCGTGGCCTAAGAAGATTATTTATTGGCTCAGTCCCTTTAAGATTGTATTTCAGCAGTATTTCCCGCTTGTATTTTGTATGTCTTTCAGTGTAATAACATACTTTGTAGTTTGCATGTTAATTTATATAATATCACTATAAATATCTTTGTAAAAAAAACCACTCTGTTTACATTTTTCAAGGTTGCTTTTGTATTTTTGACTGAGTATTATATCACAGCATGTCAGACGTTATTTTCTGACAAAACCACCACTGTTGCATCCGCATGGTGTAGACCTGCAGAAGCCTTCGGGTGGTCAGGGACCTGTTGGGTTCTGGCCAACATTCTGCTAAGTACTTTGCAGATAAAATCTCTGACATCCATTCTGACTGGGACTCAGTGGACTGGGTGGTCCCAGGGTGCTGACTTGCCCAGTCATGCGGGGTACCTTTCAGCGTGTGCAATCTGAAGATGTGGAGAGGATTCTGGGAAGTTTGAGACCTGTTTGTATGATCTTTGCCCCTCCTGGTTGCTTAAATCGGGGGAGGGGTGTTGATGGATGGGGTCCAGGAAAAAGTAAATACCTGTCTAAAAAACAGGATGCCTGTTGCACCTTGAAACAGGCAGTGGCAGATCCACTCCTAAACAAACCGACTCTTACTTTCTCCTTTAAATTATTTTGCCTTCGAGGCATCTTTGGTAAGAATATCAATATGTTATGTGTTTGAACCAGCTACTAAAATTATATCATTCTGGACATCACTAAAGGAAGTATTCTGACTCGGGCACATCTGCCAATGAGCAACATACCAGCCTGTTTTTCTTGGCCCGTGGGTCCAGGGGGAGCCCCCGGGGTTCCACGAGTGCCCTGGGACTCTGCTTGCTCTTGGGACATCTGGCCAAGTGAAAACTTCGTTTCTGGCACACAAACATCTTCATGGGCCACGCAAGGCAAAAAGGTTGCCGCCCCTGGTCTGACTTCTGCACCCGGGAAAGTAGCTGTGCCGTGCCTCTGGCTGGTGTCTAGATCTGTCAAAGCTGTGCATGTCAGTCATCTTTGCAATCGAGCGAATTCCTCGTGCACCAGATCAGGGTTTGTGGGTGTGGTTCGGAGGAAAACAATCATGTTTCATTACGAAAAAGTTTAAGGGTGCTTGTTAATATTTCACCGGAGATTCATTGATACTTGGGAGTACATTATTTTCTTTATATCATGCTCTCCTGGACTGGGCGACAGTTAGTTACAGAATAGGACCCATCGAGCTTTTGTCCACTAACTCTGTTCAAATGTTTTCTATGCGTGTTTTCAAAGGAGGACTTGCTAGACTGCGTTGAGAATCGCATCCACCAGCTGGAAGATCTGGAAGCAGCATTTGCAGATTTTTGTGACGATGACTCTGACGAGATTCTGGAAAGATGGGCTTTAAATCCTGGGTAGGGATCTCAGAGTGGTGTCTGCGTGACATTTCCTTTTCACTTTAACCAACCACTAGAACATTTGAGAAAAAACACACGAACATGCCCAGACAGTAGGAAAAAGCAAGAGACCAGTAGCACCTTAAAGACTAACAAAATTTGTGGCAGGTTAGGAGCTTTTGTGAGTCACACTGCTCATTTCTCCAGATACAGCTAGAATGTGAGTCCATCTGTCCTTATATCTTGGAGAGTTGAGTGATTTCAGATGCCAAATGATAATAGCAGGCATGATTGGTTTACGTATAATATGCAGGGGGTAGTAGGCATGGAGAAATCAGCATTGGTAATGAGACAGGAAACCTAGGTCTTGATTCAGTCCAGGAGGATGCATTGAGTTCAGCTTCATTATCAGTTGCAATTCAGCAGTATCCAGTGGTTGGGACACTACCATGAATATGACAATCTCTCAATCACAATTTTTGTTTTCAGCAGTGGCAGATTCACCAGCAGCAAGACAATAAGTGATGTACAAGCTTTGTGAATTAACCCCCAAGTTCCACCTCTGCACCCCCCTGGATTTGTTGAAATGCCTGGTTTCTTGTGTCTGCGAGATAGTTTTTAATGATAAGGGCCAGTTCTTGAAAACGGATTTCCATGGGATTTTTCTGGAATATTTATGACATTTTTATCCCACTGTTCTCCCCAAACTGAGGATGGTGTACATCAGTCTGTTTTATGCTCACAACAACCCTGTGAGGTAGGTTAGCTTGAGAATGAGTGTCTGGCTCAAGGTCACTGGGTGAGTTTCGTAGCAGAGGGGGTTTGAACCCGGGCCTCCGATATTCTAGTTTGCACACTAACGGTTACACCAGGCTATCTGCAATAGCTCTCCAGAGTTAGACAAAAAACCTCAGTTGCAGAATGGTGCACAGTCCAAGAGATCCTGGCTGTAGATGACCAGTGTTTTTGGCCATCGTCATTAACATTTTGTGTCGATGCGTTCATTTGAAGCTAATTTTATAATTTTGCATATGTGTGTTTGTGTTTGATCACAGGATGAGGCCCCTACTTCCACTTGTACATAGTCTGAAGAACCGAATGGTAACCCCCAACTATGAATTGGTAAGCTTTATTCAATTTCATCTTATTAAAATTTCCAAAGAAATGTCCTTGCAGCAGCTGGTCTCCTTTCTCCATGGTCAGGGAGGGTGGCGCATGGGGAGAGGATTTCTCTGCGTTATCCTCTGGTACGCAGCGTCCCCCAGGAGGAGATCCTCTACCTGGTTTGGTTTAACATCTGTATGCATCCCCTTGCCTAGTTGGTCCAGGGTTTTCGGCTGAGTTGTCACCAGTATGCTGATAACACCCAGCTTTATCTGCTGATGGACGGCCAACCAGACTCTGCCCCGGATATTTTGTCCAGGACTTTGTAGTGGCTGACTAGTTACGGCAGTGTCGACTGAAGCTAAATCCATTGAAGACGGAGGTCCTGTGCCTGAGCCATGGGGGGATGGGATCAGGAATCCAACCCTTGATGGGGCAGTATTAACGCTAGCACCAGTGGTGAAGAGTTTAGGAGTGATCTTGGATGCCTCGCTTTCAGTGGACGCCCAAGTCACGACTGTTGCCGAATCAGCCTTTTACCATCTTTGGCTGGTCAGGCAGCTGATTCCCTGTCTCTCCTCCCACAACCTGGCCACAGGGATCCATGCAATAGTCACCTCCAGACTAGACTACTACAACTTGCTCTTTGCAGGGCTGCCCTTGAATTTGACCCGGAAACTTCAGCTGGTCCAAAATGCAACGGTGCACCCCCTGGCAGGGATGTCTTTGCGGGGGCATATACATCCTGGTTTTCACCAGCTGCATTGGTTTCCAGTTGAGTACCGGATCAGATTCAAGGTTATGGTAGGGGACCAACATATCTGCAGGACCGTCTCTCCCAATATGTCCCATGAAGAGCCTTACGCTCGTCAGAACAACATCTCCTGGTGATCCCTGGCCCAAAAGACATCCCCGCTTAGCCTCAACCAGAGCCTGAGCCTTTTCAGCTCTGGCCCGGTGGAACACCCTCCCAAGTGAGATCAGGGCCCTGCGTGACTTATTACAGTTCCACAGGGCCTGTAAAACGGAGCTGTTCCGCCAGGCTTTGGTTGAGGTGGCAGGTGTCCAATTGCATCTTCCTCCTCTGCTCTAACCCGCCCCGTACACGCTATACCAACCTGTGCCATTGGTGGTGGCTTTCGCCCACTTGCTCAATATGCCCTCTTTGGGCACACATTACAGTGAGTACCTGGGAGTTTTGTTAATCGGTTTGCTCACCATCATGTATTATGTAAATTGGGTTTTATAGGTTTTAACTGTAAGCATATGGAAATTGTTCTTAACTTTTTTACTGCTTGTTGTAACGTGCCCTTAGCCCCCTGGCAGGGGACAGCGAGATAGAAATTTAATTAATTTAATTAATTATTTATTAAAAAAAATAAAAAAATAAATAAGCAAACTTCGAAGGTGAAAACTGAGATGGTAACAACTGCCTCGAGAATTCATAATGCAAGAAGAAGAGGAGGAGATTGGATTTATATCCCGCCCTTCACTCACTTGGAGTCTCAGAGCGGCTTACATACTCCTTTCCCTTCCCCTCCCCACATCAGACACCCTGTGAGGTAGGTGGGGCTGAGAGAGCTGTGAGAAAACTGTCCTATTTTTTTTGAAATTTTTAATTTGATTTTTAACTACACCACTACAAAATACTACCATACCTAAAAACCTAAACTACCCTAAGGTATACAGAAGCCAAGATCAAAACATACTACTATGTCATATTTGCTTCCATCTGTTCAAGGGAAAACATTTAAAGTATACAAGGCCTTAATATGCTGAGATTTCTAACTTAAAAACTTAAAATACATGAGTGACTGATAATTGGAATGAGATATACAAACAAAACTTTCAACAATACAGTTTATTTCTCCTTAAAAGTTCCTTTTTTCTTCTTTCCTCTTGGGGGTTTCGGTGCAGCAGCACCCAAAACAGAGTCTGACTCTTCATCTTCTGAGTTTTTACTTCCTGATGTATCTGAGCCATCCAGACCATAAATGCTCTCTTGCAAATCCAGTGAGTCTTCTGATGGAGCTTTATCTTTGCCTTCTTTGCAATAGTCCAAAAATTTCTTGGCCTTTGCAGGTGAATCAATTCTTTGTTTCTTCTCTTTATAGCTGAAGACCACGCCTTCTGGAGTAAGCCAGCAATACATAATGTTTTCTGTTTGAAGAAATGCAGTCTGATTTTTATAGGGCTTTCTCTTTTTCCTGATCTCAAATGGAATGTCCTTTAACACTTTAATATCCTCTTCTTGGATCTTCAGGGCATTTCTATTTGTGGACTTGAGCACCACATCTCTGGTTGATCTTTTGGAAAACCTCACCATAATTTCTCCAGGCAGACTTTTCTTCTTTACAAATTCAGGATATGTTCTGTAGACCATATCCATATCACTTTGTATTTGATCTACTTGCAAATCTGTCATTGGAGCTATAGCATCACTAAGCCGCTTTTTGAGGTTTTCCCCCTTCTGTTCTGGTATGCCTTGGAATCTCAAAAAGAAAGAAGATCTCTCCATCTGAAGTTTCAGCAAATTGTCTTTATCAGAGCTCCTTTCCTTTTCCATCATGATCAACTTTAAATCAGTCTTTTCTACTTTGGTTTTAACTTCTGCCAATCCTTTAGCTGTCTGCTCAGACTTCTTATTTGTCTCTGACACCTGTTGTTGCAAAGAATCCAGCTTAGAGTTAACCGAATTCAACTGATCCATCAGAGGGCGCAATGCTACTGCCAGAGCCGCAGGCAGGTCTGTACTGGACTCAGACTTAGTAACTGGAAGAGTAGATTGTGTTTTAGGAGAAGGTTTTAGCTTGCCCGCCGTCTTTTCTCCCTGTCCAATTACAGGAAAGTTCTCAATATACAGTTGAAAGTCTTTCTTTATCTCTTAAATCGCGTAAAATAGACTCACTCCATCTTCAGCCACTTCACAGTACTCAGATTCTCTGTGGCTCAGATTCTTTAAGAGGAGGTAGGGGGGGATTTAAACTTAAAAAAAAAAACCCTTTCACTTTGAGCTAAAAGCTCACAACAGAGAATCTCTCAGACAAAAAACACGCCTCCACTCACATTTCGCCACGCATTCCAGTCTGTAAGTTCTCCCTTGCTGCACATTGACTTCTGCAGCTGTCCGGTGTGTGCTTGTCCGTGCCCGGAGGCTTCTACAACGGCTAGACCTATAGAGACAGGGGTGCCTCGATCTCGGGATTGCCATCCCGGAGAGAGGCTACCCCCAGCACCTCAGGCAGAGTCCCCCTCCAAGGGTCTCTGGGAGTCCAAAACCCGTTTGGAACTCCTGTAGTCCTCTGAGTCCGGGTCACGTCTCCCAGAGCTTCGGGAAGACGCGCCCGCCATGGAGTCGCCGAAACCGGAAGTCAGCGTGAGAGAACTGTCCTTGAGAGAACAGCTGGTACAGAGCTATGGCTTGACCAAGCAGGTGCAAGTGGAGGAGTGGGGAATCAAACCCGGTTCTCCCAGATCAGAGTCCACGCACTTAACCACTACACCAAACTGGCTCTCAAAATATCTACTGTGCTTTAGGGCGCAGTATTCCACATCCCTGAGCCACAGTGTCCGGAAGCTGGAAGACATAATTTAGGATGTTAAAAGAATACTGTCAGATATGGCATTCTTATCTTCTGTGTGGCCTTGGAAACCTCTCCATGGTTACTATGCATGGCATTAGGTAAAAACAAATTAAGCAATTAAGAATGTCACTGAATGAAATCCAAGGTCCCTCTTGCACCACTGAAGACGTAACAGACCTGGTCTCTTGGTGGTGGAAGGCGCTGTTGACTCGCAGCCAACCCCAGGGGGTGGGGGGTTGAGGCAAGAGACGACCCAAGACAGTTTGCCATTGCCTTCCTCTGCATAGCAGCCTCTGGACTTTCTTGGCGGTCTACCATCTGGGGACTAATCAACCCTGTCTAGCTTCCAAAATCTGACGAGATACCCTGAGCCATCCAGGTCAGAAAGTCCAAGGGGTCAGGCTCTCCCACCTGACAGCCTCCTTCCCAGAGAGAATTCTCGGCAAAACAGGTTCCCCTAGCTAACTGGTTCCTTGGTTGGGATGTCTTCTCTGAACGCCCTGAGCCTGGAGGAATGGTGGGATAAAAATGTATAGAAAGATACTTTTCTGCAGTTCCCAGGTGTCTGCATCATTTGTATAGGCCAGGGGTGGGCAAATGGCGGCCCGGGGGCCACATGCGGCCTGCCACAGAGTTTTTTGCGGCCCGCCAAGAAGATTTCAGGACTTCAAGAAAATTGAGCCTAAATTCAATTTGCTCTCTTATCCCATCACTGCTGATATTGATACAGCACCTGAGGAGCTGCAGCTTGAACTTATTGACATGCAGTCAGATCACACTGTGAAAGAAATGTTTAATGCTGTGACTTTAGTTGGCTTTTGCAAATCTTTGTCTGCTGAAAAAATTTCCATGTATGAAGAAATTTGCTGGGAAAATGTTCTTTATATTTGGGTCTACATATATTTGTGAGCAAAGTTTTTCTTGCATGAAGATCAACAAGAGTAAATATAGATGCTCTTTGACAGACATTAACTTGCAGGCTGTGATGAGAATCTCAACAAGCAATCTCACTCCTGATTTCAACAAAATTGTAGAAAACTACAATAAATAAATTGAATAAAACTACAGCTATTTTATTTAATTTATATTTATTGATTTTTATGATACAATTTATACCTTTTCTGAAATGCAAAGTTAACTAATGAATGCAATCATTTTAAAAGGTGCGGCCCTCCACTCACCTCCGCTCCCACAGAGTGGCCCCCGAGCCAAAACAATTGTCCACCCCTGGTATAGGCGCATGTAATGTGCCCTGATTCTCTGGTCTTGGAGAAAATTAACGGGAGAAGCAGCTGATGGTGCCAGATGAAGTCTCCTCTTGGGCTTGGACCTTGCTGCTCTATTCAGTGGTGAACTGCTTTGCATAACTGCCTTTCAGGTTCATCAAGCCGGGCTTACCTGCGATTACTCAGAAATTCCTCACCACGTCAGCACCGAGGAAGAAATAGAGGATCTCATAGAGGCTGTGACACATCTCTTGAGCAACCTGCCAAAGCCCACTCTTCTGACAATTGCCCGGTAAGCTGTGGTGGAGTTGTGTCTGGCAATGCCTCACCCAAGGCGTCCTCGCAGCTGTCTCAGTGCAAGTCCCGCGGAGTATTGTTGCAACTCGGAACATTTCATTGAGCTAGACTGCTAGAATGTACACTTGCTGTAGCTTAAGAAGCCAGACTTGATGTGTGCATTCTTTTTTAAAGCAAGTTCACTGTTTTAAAAGAATTTTGCTTGAATTACAATTACAATTCCCAGTAAATATCTGGAAGGGTATCTTGTAAGAACATCAGGAGAGCCCTGCTGGATCAGACCAGTGGTCCATCTAGTCCAGCATCCTGTCTCACACGGTGGCCAACCAGTTCCTCTGAAGAGCCAACAACAGGGCATGGAGGCCTTCCCTTGATGTTGCTTCCTGGCTCTGGGATTCAGAGGCTTAGTGCCTCTGAATGTGGAGGTTCCCCTCAGCCACAATGGCTAATAGCCATTGATATCCTCCATGAACCTCTCTAATGCCCTTTGAAAGCTGTTTATTCCTGTGGCCATCGCAAAATCCTCTGGCAGTGAATTCTACATTTTAATTATTCCCTATGTAAAGTAGTATTTCCTTTTGTCTGTGCTGACTCTATTGCCTACCAGGTTCATTGGACGCCCTAGTATTTTGGGACAGGGAGAAAAATGTCTCTTTGTCCACTCTCTCCACTCCCTGCATAATTTTTACAACCCTGCCTTATTATGATGTCGTCATGAAGCTGATGATGCAATACTGTCCTTACCACAGTGTTACACTGTTCCAAGCTTATTAGTTTCAGTGGTCTTAAAAGGGTGCACTCTGCTTAGGATGGCACTGCTAGGCATTCATTGGGGGAAATCCCAGAACGTACCACATATCTTCTAGGTCAGTGGTTCTTAACCTTTGTGTATCTTACATCCCACCAATCGATCGGTAAGTCTGTGTCCCACAAAGGCAGAAGCAAAAAGCCTGCTTTTCCCAAGGACTTCTGTATGGTTTCAGGCATCCTGTTTATCATTGACAGTAAGTTTTAAGGACATAAACAGAAGCGCAGGGTCAGCAGGAGATGCTATGTCACCCTTGCAGGTGGAGAGAGAGCAAATCCTTGGTCCTTGTTGTGAAAACCCAGCATCTCACCTAGAAGAAGAAGAGATTGGATTTATACCCCGCCGTCCACTCCCCAAGGGAGTCTCAGAGCGGCTTACAAACTCCTTTTCCCTTCCCCTCCCCACAGCAGACACCCTGTGAGGTAGGTGGGGCTGAGAGAGCTCTGAGACAACTGTCCTTGAGAGAACAGCTGGTCCAGAGCTATGGCTAGCCCAAGGTCATCCAGCCAGGTGCAAGTGGAGGAGTGGGGAATCAAACCCGGTTCTCCCAGATTAGAATCCGCGCACTTAACCACTACACCAAACTGGCTCTCTGGGCCATTTCTGCATCCCGTCCATGGTATACAACATCCACTGGTTGAGAATCACTGCTCTAGGTCATATTCCTGTTGAGTGGTGAAATTCAGCCAGCTGAGACAGTGCCCTAGAACAGAGGCGTCAAACATAAGGCCCGGGGGCCAGAACTGGCCCTTCCAGGGCTCTTATGTGGCCCAGAAGCAACTGGTGCAAGGAAGGAAGTGCTGGGGAGGAGTGGGCGGAACCACTCCATTCTGGCTTCGTCTACAGCAGTCAAGGAGCGTGGGAGCACCTGCCCAGCACTACGCCGAATGCCTCTCCGGTCCGTCTGTGTGGGTTTTCCTTTCCGCCCCCCTCCCAGCCCATGGGGCCTTGCAGTGAGGACCCAACAACTTGGAGCTTCCCAGCTGCTGTCCTTTATAAAGTTTCTGTCTCCGGTACCTGGCGTTATGCTTTATGGCACACGTGGCCCGGCCTGACAGAGTGACATTTATGTCAGATTCAGCCCTTGTAACAAATGACTTTGACACCTCCGCCCTAGAACGTCTGTCTGGCATCTGCCTGGGTCCCTGATTCCATGGAGCATGTGCAGGCCAGGAGAGCCAGCGTGCAGAGATGAAGAAGAAGATGATCCGAGTTTGAACACCACTGACTGAGCTGGACGTTTTGATTTGCATTGAGCGGCTCAGCTGCGGTTGGTCTTGGAGCGGAGAAGACTGGAGAGACAGTATCACTCAGGGTTGGGTCTGAGCCAGTGTTCCCTCTAAGCTGAGTTAGTGTGAGCTAGCTCACCGTTTTTTAGCCTGCAGCTCACACGTGTTTGTCCCACCTCAGGGCGGATGGCTCCAGAGCGAACTCATTTATGCAGCCGCCAAATCGCTCGCTCACAGCTTTAATGCCAGCAGCTCACCAAGTGGAATTTTGGCTCACCAGGCTCCGCAGCTTAGAGGGAGCATTGGTCTGAGCCTCTGTTTACTGCTTCCAAATTCAGTACACTAGCCCCTGCCCACCTGTGTTAGTGTGTTAGCCGTAGTAAAAAAAATATTGGAAGGGCTGAGCCCTCAATCCCCAAGTTGTTTTGGGGAGCAAGGAACGTGTGAGGAGTGACGGAAACCCTGGCTTATTTTTAAATCTTCGTTTAATTTAGATACTAACCTGCCACTTTTCTGCCTTACTGGGGACCTAAAGAGTTAACGGAGGAGTCTTGGGATGGAGGTCAGAGAGGTCAGCGGTCACCTACATGTGCCCAGGAAGAGAGCAAAGGGGTCAAAGGGTGGAGCAAGAGGGTCAAGGCAAGAGAAAATACACATTAATCTGAGATGTGCAGCTCTTGTTGTCTTCTCCATCTCTCTGGCTGAGGAAACACCAGGAGGTGCTCACAGCACAACCCTGTGAGGTGGGATAGGTTGAGGGGGAGTGAGCGGCCCAAGGTCGCCCAGCGAGCTTCCGTGTCACTGGGAATTCGAATCTGGATCTCCCAGACTCCCAGGCTGGCACTGCATGAACATTACACCATGCTGCCTTGGTCAAAGGGGAAAAAATAAATTATGTGAGAATTCTACCTCTTATTAACCTACAGCATTGTTGTTGATGAAAACACACGATCCTTAAGGACGTATTATTATTCACAGGTCCAGCTTGGATGACTACTGCCCTGCAGACCAGGTTGAGCTGATACAAAAGAAGGTTTTGAATAGCCTACGCTCGATATACGGCACACTGGATGTTCATTTAGAGTATCTGGAAGATTTCAGCCCTACCGGAACGGATTCTTCGTCCACAGTGTGATTTGTACACTGGAAATAGTTTTTTTTTTCTCTGTACGCAGTGGTATCATTACAGAAGCAAATGCTTTTCTAGGAGTTGCATTTGTGACACTCTGTTCTTGATGCTTTTGACCAGAACTCTTCCTGTTTTAACTGAAACTCTCTGCTGCTATTTTGTGTGTGTGTGTGTGTGTGTGCACGTGCGCATGTGTTTCTGTGTGTGATTTGCTTGGAAAAAGAGAGAAGACTGGAAAAATTATTTATTTATTTATTAGATTTTTTAATCCCGCCCTCCCCGCCTCACGGCAGGCTCAGGGCAGCTACCAGCATAATACATAATACAATAAAATTCGGTAAAACAGTCACATTAAAACATACAGAATAGACTTTAAAACTACATTCTAAGATGGAACAACTTTGCCCCCACCCAGGTGGCGTCACCGGGCACTCTTCAGTTCTCGCTCGGTGCCAATGATCTTTGGCAGGCTTAAGTAGTTGGGCCAGGGCTGTGAGGTCAAGGCGGCCCCTACCCAAAGGCCTGGCGGAAGAGCTCCATCTTGCAGGTCCTGTGGAACTGTAAAGGGTCTCGCAGGGCCCTGATGTTACCCGGGAGCTCGTTCCACCAGTGTGGGCCCACCACCGAAAAGGCCCCGGCCCTTGTTGCCGCCAGTCGGGGCCTCCTTGGGCCCCGGAAGAACCAGGCGGTTCTGGGAACCCGATCGAAGTGCTCGCTGGGGTACATACAGGGAGAGGCAGTCCCTTAAGTAACTAGGTCCCTGGCCATATAGGGCTTTCTAGGTAAGCACCAGCACCTTGAACCGAATCCGGTATGCTCATCCGAAATGGCTCATCCTCCCTCTTTTCAGCAGTTAAACCAGCAGAGCCTTTGAGAAAGAAATCTCAGATCTTGTCTTACTGATAGATCAAGATGGGCAGCCGTGTTAATCTGTCTGTGGCAGCAGAAAAGAACAGTCCAGGAGCACCTTAAAAGACTAACAAAATCTGTGGCAGGGGAGGAGCCCTCGTGAGTCACTGCTCACTTCTTTTCTCATGTCTTATTGAATCAATTTTTTTCCCAATCAGTTAGGGCCAGCTGGAAGTGTGGCTTCAAGATTTACATTGTGTTTCACAAATCGTCCTTTTGGCTGGTGTGCTTTATCTTGATCACTGTTTTTGCTGTAGATTTTATCCCATTTCAGATTACTATAAGTTCCGTGGGCAAAAACAGACTTGAACTCAGCCTAACTGCGACATTCTAACCCAGGGGTCCCCAACCTTTTCGAGCCTGCAGGCACGTCTGGAGTTCTGACATGGCCTGGTGGGTGCAGCAACAAGATGGCCGCCATTAAAAGGCTACCACACCAAGTGGAGCCAGCCACAGAATGCGTGCCACAGCTTAACTTCAGCCACACGGTGCAGATCCTTGTGCTGTGGTGGCAGCTGCTGCCAAAGCAACATCTTAAAAAATCTGCCGAGCCAGTCAGAAGCCTCGCTGGGCAAAAGCCCTGCCTGGCCCCGCCCACTTCCTAAAAACTCTTGGAAGGTACAAGAAAAGGTGTTGGAGGGCACCATTGCGCCCACAGGTGCCATGTTGGGGACCCCTGTTCTAACCCTAACCTAACAGAGTCTCTCATTTTACTTTGGAATTTAATTATTTATGTCGCATAGCAGATGCCGCTTTTTTTAGGCATCTCTTCCATCCATGCTCGGAAACATTTCAACTACTGAATGTCTGCATCAGCCTGCTGCTTAAAAGAACTAATCCAATGGGAGCAATCCTGTTTTTTAAAGAAACAGTTGCTTGTTATTACCTTTGTTTATGTCCCAGAATACAGGCAGAGCACGGCAACAGAGCTAGATCCCAGTCAACCGTCCAGGGGTCAAATACCAGTTTAGCAGAAGTCAGAGTTCATGGGTTGTTCCGGAAAGCAGAGTCAAGGCAGTCCGAGGTCGTTGATCAGCAAGGTTCAGGCAGGTCTGAAAAGCAGAGTCGAGGGTCAGTCCAAAGGTCAGAGGAGGCAGGCAGAGTCCGGCATTGTGGTTGTGAAATTCACAGGGTTGTGGCAAGTTGCTTCCACAATCTGCAGTTCTCCAGATCTGATTTATATAGGTATTCCTTAACCAGCCTGATTTACAGCCATCTGCTCAAAGGCGCTCCTGCACTTACTCAGAACTGCTGTCATTAAGCAGTTGGGGCCGAGTCAAGATGTGATCACTCGGTCTGTGTGTCCTTAAGTCTTGTCAGAGCTTTTCCCTTCGCTGTTCAATTAACGAGGGGGAGCCTGGTGGGCTACTTTCCTGCAGCTGTGCTTCATCGAGCTATTGGGGGGGTGGGTTTCAAGGCCAGCTGCCAGCAATGAATCTTGAGGCTCCTGTATCTCTAATTCAAAAATTTTCGCTGATTCAGAGGAGTCTTCAGCCACACTGGACTCAGGCTGCTCAAGCTGGCCCACAACAGTATTTATAGAAATGCCCTGCCCCTTAATGACATAAAAGTAGTGCCATTAAAATTCACAGTTTGCAATCTTTGCTTAACAACCTCAGCTTGACCATGCAATGTTGCTTAGGAATTTAGGGGCGGAAATGTCAAAAACCTTAACGGTGTTATATGCTATTTAAAACAATAATAAACTTCAAATTAAGCTGAGAGCCGTTAGACGATCATGGACAGATGTTTAGGAGGGAAAGCAGAGTTCGGATCCCAGTTTACCTATACTTTTTCTACGAAGCAGAAAATAGATGTTTGGAAAGTGCCGTTAATTTAAAATGTGTACCAACAAGTTGAAGTGTTTTAAATTTTATTTTTAAATGGCACTTAAGAACATGAAAAGCCATTTCTTTTCCCTCCAGGTTGTTGGCTGCCCGAGTAAATGTTGATTTTAATCATGTTAAATATCTCCAGAGACTCAAGGTGACGAAGAGACAGAAACACAATTTGCACATAAAACAGGACTGATCTTTCCACAAATATATACAAGTGGAGACCCGCAAGAAACTTGCAGGATGGTTATCCCATTCCTCACACCTTTGCTTCCTCCCTTCCCCCACGTCTCTCACACTCTTTCTCCCTTCTGCCCCCCCTTTCTTACTCTCTCTCTCTCCTCCATGTATGTTACTTCCTCTCTCTTTCTGACCCGTCATCATTCTCTTTGTTTTTCTGCCTCCCCACCTCATCACTCTTTCTCTCTTTCTGCCCCTCACTCCATCACTCTTTCTGCCCCCAGCACTCTCCCAGCCTCCTGCCTGCTTCCTCTCCCCCCACAGCAGCAGTGGCAGTGCGCTGGGAATCACAATGGCTCTCCCAGCTGCAAAGATCAATTCATCTTAGGGCTGCCAGCTCCAGGTTGGAAAATTCCTGGAGATTTGGGGGTGGAGCCTTGGGATAGTGAGGATTGGGGAGGCAAGCAGCCTCAGCAGCGTATAATGTCATAGACTCAACCCTCCAAAGCAGACATTTTATCCAGGGGAACTGATCTCTGTCACCTGGACAACATTTGTAATTCTGGGTGCTCTCCAGCCCTTGTCTGGAGGCTGGCAATGGTAGTTCAAGTGAAGGAAATGGCTAGTTAGCAGGATGGAGTCTATGGCATTATACTGGTCTGTAGTCCCTCCTCAAATCCTACCCTCCCCAGGCTCCACCTCTCAAATGTCCAGGAATTTCCCAACCTGGAGTTGGCAACCCTATTTCCTTCCCACCCAACAGCCAACCTACCTTTATTTGTCTTCAGCTTTCCATCTCCACCACCCTCCCCCGCAGCCTCTACCTAGGAAAATTACAGTCTTTCTACACAGCGGGGACTAAAGCAGCTTATATTACATTTCTTCCTTGTTATCTGCACAACAACCCTGTGAGGTTGGTTAGGCTGAAAGTATGTGACTGGTCCAAAATCTCCCAGTCAGCTTCCACTGCAAGATGGGGATCTGAACCTGGGTCTCGCAGATCCCGATCTGAAGCTGTAACTGTTACACCACACTGGCTTTCATTAGCAAAGCAGCTGGGCCTAATTATGTCATGCAAATCATGTGATATGAAGTCACACAGAGGGTGCTGCCTAGGGATGCAAGCCTCCAGGTGGGACCTGGGGATCCCCTGGAGTTACTGCTCATCTCCAGACTACAGAGATAAGTTTCCATGGAGAAAATGGATGCTTCGGAGGGTGGAGTTTATGGCATTGTACCTCACTGAGGTCACTGTCCCCCCAGGTTCCCCCCCCCAATCTCCAGGAGTTTCCCAGCCTGGATCTTGATCAGCTGCTGGTGGCTGGGGGGGGACTTGGCAACCCTAGACTGCTGACAGTAAAAACCCTGCCTTTTACTGACAGAAACAGTTAGAACCTCACCCCCTCCCCAAAACATTCTAATCTCCTCACAGTTGACGCCTGGAGCGGATTCCATTTCAAATGGTATTGGGGGGAATTCAGTGGTCCCTGAAGTGTTTTTTTAAGTTTTCAGATTTTTCTGCAGACCGAGGAAGGGGCCTGACTATGTAGGAAAAGCTGTTGGGGGAGAGTGAGCTCTATTTCCGCAGAAATAAGCATCCACACAGGGAAAAAAACTCTCGGAATTAGTATATAGATATAGGCATGAAATTGTAAACCAGCCTAAGAATGTAATCCTAAGAATGCTTTTCTGGTAGTAAGCCCTGCTGAATGAAAGGGGACTTCTGAGTAGACCTGCTTAGAGTTGATCCCATAGACACCTAGTAAGTCCCCCCCACACACACACACATGAGAATACCTCAGCCAAATTTCAAACAACGCCCTTCAGTCAAAACACATCTGCAGGCTCTTGGTGTGAGACTGTCCTCTGCACGTCTTCAGGTACATTAGAGTGTCAGTCCAGCGGCAATTTTTTTTCTCCACAAGCTGAAGAGGAATAGAATAATCTCAGGGGGGGAGGGCACAGAGAGGTTGATGTGCAGTGCCCATGGGCACTGTGGCACCCCCGATACCTTTCCTGGGGCCTCTTAATGCGTCTTAGAAAGTGGTCAGAGATAGGTGGGGCTTTTGCTCAGCAAGGCTTCTGGTTGGCCATTGGAGATTTGATTGTGCAGATTTTAAAAAAAAATTAAAAAAAACATTGCTTGGGCCACAGGTGCCACCACAGCACAGGGATCTTCACTGTGTGCCTGAAGGTAACAGCCATTTTCTGGCTCACTCCGCCTCACACGGCAGCCATTTTCTGGCTGCGCCCACCATGCTATGTCAGAATCCCACAGCCTAAAAAAGATTGGAGACACCTGGTGTAGCAGAAGGAACACCGTTTCCAAGTTGTACCTCTCAAAACTATAATTTTTTTTAAGTCACCCTTTGCTTGAAGCAATGGTTCATTTTTTTTAATGGAGCTTGAAGGCAAGCAGCTGACATCTCCCTACAAAACCCGTGTGAGACAGCAGATGTGTAGTTTGAATAGTAAGCCCTGGTTATGGGTCTGAGGAACTTTCCCCATCTTGAGTATGTGTCTACTGGTTTTAAAAACAGGCACAAATCTAGGCCCACAACTCTGAGGCAACCCCCCTCCCCATCATGTGGGAGGTGAGCTATCAGAAGAATAGGGGTGGAAGAGATGGGGGGGGGGCATTAATTTTGAAAGCCTTCGAATTTCAAAATGATCAACTGCATTTTCTTAGCTGTTCACTAGATGGAGTAGTTTGTGCAAGTTTGATGGTTTTTATGCCTTAAGGAAATTTAAAAAAATAAGGCCAAGGCAGATGATAAAAAAAGTAAAAAAAATCTATTTTATTACTCAATTAAAATTCCCTGCGCATTTGGCCAACAGGATTCGTCAGGGAAACCTGGTTGATATTTTATTGTACAACCCGTAATTTGACTTGTAACACAATGCTTTATTTATTTATATGATTTCAACTAAAGAACCCTTATTTATGTGAACTCAGTAATGTCATTGCATATTGTATATTAGAGATCCTGCCAGAAGGAGCCTATTGGCAAAACGCGTTTAGAATTTGGGGGATTCTAACTGAGTAATAAAATATATATTTTGCTTCATTTTGCGCCTTCGGCCTTGGTCTTATTTTTTTATCACTTAGCAACAGGTGCAGCCCTTTTATTTTCCTCTTTGCCCTCGTTAAAGTGGCCAGCATGTGGCTCACAACTGGGACTGGGTATGCATGGTCTTGCAGAGCCTTGTTAAGCATGCACTTATAGTCCGCACAGATGTGGACATCCCTGTTCGGTTTCACAGGGATGACTATGGGGTTTCCCAGGCTGCATGGGAGATGGGTTCCAGGACCCCTCGTGCTACCAGGCGGTCCAGCTCCACATCGATCTTTGGCCACAGAGCAAACAGGACCTTCTGGGAATGCATGCAGATGGGCACCACCTGGAGGTCAAGTTGCAGGAACACAAAGGGTTCCGTTGAAGACAGACAGGAACTCATAGCAGACTTCACTAAAGTCCTGCAGGGCATACTGCTTTATGCCCTTGATGGAGATTCCCAGAAGGGCGAACCATGCACAGCCCAAAAGGCTGACCAGGTTGCCCTCGATTACTATTAAGTCCAGGTAGTCGTTGAACCCCCGGTACTGAACCCAGAAACTCCCCACACCCCGTATCAGAACACGGTTCCTCTGAAAGTCCACCAGGGTCATGAGTGAGGGACACAGGCGGGGCCCCCCATGAAAACACAGTCTCTTAAGTATCTCCACCAAGATCATGGAAGCCACAGACCCGGAGTCTAACTCCATGGAGCAGGGGGACCCATCTATTTCAACCTGGACCTGGATTTTTGGGCTGAGGTCTGGCTCGGAAGCCGCAGTACCTGTTCTCTTGTGAGGTGGTAGAGTTCTTCTGGAACAGGGTCATCTTTGTGGTGCGTGGAGGTCTGGTGGTGTTGAGGCGGCTGTGTCGTCAGGGCTCGGAACCCTGTGGAATGGCAAGTGCGTGCTATATGGCCAGAGCGGCCCCAGTTCTGGCATGTGGCATCCCAGAATTGGCATGTCTTCCAGTCGTGCCGGTCTCCACAGCTGGCACACTCGTTTGGTGGGCTCCTGGATGGGAACAGAGAGTGGCAGAACCCCTGGATGGGAACAGAGTGTGGCAGAGCCCCTGGATCTCGGTGGGCTGTTGGGTTCGGTGGACCTCTTCCCTCTCATAGTCAATGGCGGCGGGGCTTGCTTGGCATGAGGCTGCCACGCATTGACTGGCCGTGGACCCGGTCGTGGATGGATGCGACCTCTCCCAAGCGGTGGCGGTGGAGAGGACGGATGCGAGGGTGCAGGTCTCTGCCTCCATGACGCGATGCCGGAGCTTCTCCTCTCGTAGGCCACAGACTAACCTGTCATGGAGGGCCATCTCCAGCTGGGCCCCGAAGTTGCATTCCGAGGCAAGCCTGTGGAGCTCAGCCAAGTATTCCGCGGCAGATTCTCCTGGTTGCTGTAGCCAGTAGTGGAATGCTACGTGGTGCGAGATCTATGATGGCCGGGGGACGAAGTGGTCCTGGAGTGCCTTGATGATCTGCTCGAACGTGACTTCGGATAGCTTGGTTGGAAAGAGAAGGTTGCAGGCCAGCTCGATGGTGGCTGGGCTGCATGAGCCGATGAGGAGACCTTTCTTCTGCTCCTCTTTGGTTACCTGATAAAAGATCAGGATGGACTTGAGTCCCTTGACCCAGGCTTCCCATTGCTGAGGGTGAGTAGGCTCGAACGGAGGGACCAGTCCTGCTCCCAGAGTTGACTGCCATTGTGCTGCGTGGTTGTGGCACGGAAGGTCTTCATCTTCCTTGGGGCCCCGGAAGCCCGGCTTGCTCAGCAGGGCCCCATTCTCGTCGCCACTATTGTGTACTGGGTTCGACGCATAAAGAAGCAGGACAACAGAGTGATGATCAGCTGATACTTTACTTGTACACAACAACGATGCAAACCAGCCAGGGCGGCCAATTATATACAGCCCCCTGAGTCACACCCACAGTCCTATTGGAGGTTTTGAATTTCCCGCCAAAGTCCCTATTGGTGTACTCCTGGAGGTTCAGGATCCTTGGTCCCTATTGTCTTCAGGAGCCAAGCTTGGACTGCCTGTCGCTGGTGGTGGTGGTCAACGGACATAACACCTAGGAAAACCAGAAGTGACATCACACCTCTCTAGGAATTGTCACAAACTCTATGGCAGAGTATTTAGTGATTACCGGAGGGGACTAACGTCACTTCAGAGGAAAAAAACCATCGAGGTTTCAGTGATTCCTAGAGAGGTAATGGTGCCCCTTCTAGATTTTCCCAGGAAGTAATGCCATGCCATTGGCCCAGTGGCTGTGACCTGCAACCCTACCTTTACCACAGAAATCCTAGAGCATCATCTTGTGGCCAAGACATCTTTTCTGGGTTTTTGCAAGAAATGAAATGGGCATCTGCAAGGGAAGGGAATTCTCTGTTATGACCCGACAAATGTGGAGAGACCTCCCCACTGGCAATCACCTGTCACCAAGTCTAACAAGCATCTGGTAATAGGTAAAGATGCATCTTTCCCCCCAGACTTTTATTTTTAAAAAATTAAGTTCTGTGTTGCTTTGATACTGCCCAGGGGAGGGGGGGGGGGTTTCTAACCCTTTTCTAATGATTTTATGCCAGCTATATTTGTTTGCAGTGGCTTATCCTGCCAAGAAGGTTTGACATTTTTACGTGCAAATACCATTAATCAGTTTTAATTGGTTTGTAGGAGAAGGCTGCTAATTGGCTTTTAAGGAAATGGCTGTCGACTAGTTCATTTTTACTCTGCTGATGCTATGATTATGTTTGTATATTTGAAGATATAAATTGATATGTTTTTTTTTCATATTTGCCACCATTATTAACCTCCTCGGTAATTACTAATAGCTTGAAAGTGTGGGGTGTTAATTTTTCTATTTTCTATTGTATTATTATTTTGCTAATGAGAGTAGCAGGAGCGATCTTTTTTTGTCACCTTAATTTTCTCCTCAGAATTGTGCAGTGAGGTGGAAAGCTCCCCCCCCCCCCCCCAATCTCTCCCCACGCTGTACAGCAGCCAGGGCTCAGTTGAATGCTGCCCAATCTGGCTGTGCAGCCAATAGGCATCTGGCTTAGATCAAGATGGGCAGCCATGTTAGTCTGTCCGTAGCAGAAGAAAAGAGCAAGAGTTCAGGAGCACCTTAAAAACTAACACATTTCTTTTTGGTATTTTATTGTGGGATTTTTTTCATATGTGCATGTGTGAGTGTGTGCGTCCCTGGAAGTCACAGTGATTTCTGGTGACTGACCCCTACTGGGGGCCTGGAGGATATTCAGAGAGGTGGCTTAATAAAGCCTGCCCCTGTCCTCCCGACTGCTGGTATTCCAAGGAGGTCTCCCATCCAAGTATTTGCCAGAGTTGACCCTGCTTAGCTTCCGAGATCGGAAGAAACTGAACTTGCCTGGGCTATCCAGGACAGGGCTAAAAACTAGCAAAATTTGTGGCCAGGGTAAGAGCTTCTGTGAGTGACTGCATGACTCATCCCCTGCCACAAATATGGTTAGTCTTTAAGGTGCTACTAGACTCTTGCTGTTTCCTACTGCGTCTGGCTTAGGTGAACTCCCTTTATCATTTATTTTCAAATAAAGAACCATGAGTTGCTGCCAGCAAGCAACCTACTCAGGCTTCAGATGAATCCATACCAGCTCCAAAGTAGTCAGTGCTACTGCTACCTGCCCCCTTAGTTAGAACCCTATCAATCTACACTAATCGGGTCAGCTTAAAGAAATTCAATCTGTCTGATATGGTATGAAGCTGGGTTTTTTTTTTTTTTTAAAAGGTCTTTCTCAGAGCCAATTAGAGAAAGTGCCCCCCAAATTTATTTTTGGCTTCAAAGTGACCATCTAATAATCCCATACTGTGTACACTCTAATAAACACTTCATGCCATCCTGGCTTAAACAGAGATGTAGGTTTTCTTATTCACTACAATTTTTAACAACTCTACAGGACCTACTTTTCAGAAATTTTGGCTGCTCTTAGCAAGTTTTCCCAGATTAGTGGGGAGCGAATCCCCTGCTTTCTCCTCCCCGAGAAAGCCACCAAAACAGCTAAGCAGCAGGAGCAGGCTGCTCCCGGCTGCTTAGCTGTTTAGATGGGAAACAACTGAGCCATGTGGGCAGTCAGCTCCTGTGGCTCAGCTGTTTTGGCTCAGCTGAGCCTGCTTTCATGGTTAAGCTATTTAAAGTGGCTTTCTTGGGCAGCCAGCCCCTGGGGCTTGCTGCACCATATGGCGCAAACTGCTCCCATGCTCACCAGTTTAAATTGGCTTTCTCGGTTTCGGCTCCAAGCCATTTAAACCACTGCTTTCTGCTCCCTGTGAAAAGCCATGGAGAGCATAAAGCAGTGGTTTAAATGACTCAGAGCTATTTAAACCCGTTTGGAGTCACAAACCCATACAAACCAGTTCAGTTCACGAAAACCCTTCCACCCCCAGTTCATATAGCTGAGAACCAGCATGGTGTAGTGGTTAAATGTGTGGACTCTAATCTGGGAGAATTGGGTTTGATTCCCCACTCCTCCACTCACACCTGCTGGATGACCTTGGGCAAGCCATAGTTCAGGCACAGCTGTTCTTGGAAAGAGCAGTTTCTGTCAGAGCTCTCTCAGCCCCACCTACCTCACAGGGGAGGGGAGGGGAGGGGAGGGGAAAGGAGATTGTAGGCCACTCTGAGACTCCTTTGGGTAGTAAAGGGTGGGGTATAAAACCAAACTCTTCTTCTTCATGGTTCAGTTCGTGGGTCAGCCACAAACTGAACCACAAAAATGCAATTCATGCCCATCCCTCTACTGGAGTCCTAACACAGTAGCAAGGGTTCTGGAAGCAAAGAGTTCTTGAACATAATCCAGATGTCTTCTTGGCAGAATGAATGCACAGAAAGGAAGGGGTAAATGCAAAGAGAATACCACTTCTTTTCACTAACTATATTTACAGAAAACTGCAGGCCATAACCACCTCACCTCCTCAGCCAATCACTTGGCAGTCTCCATGGAATCTTCCAAGTAGGAGGGACGTCCCCCATCCCATACCAGATCCATGGCTGAACTAAGTGAGCCTAATCAACAGGCCCAGATGGCCGACCTGGCTGAATATCTGCTAGTGTGAGGGGTGACTACTGCATTTGCAGTAAATCAGAGAACTGTGTAGAACCGTGGCGTCAAATCAGGGAAATGTGTCATTTCAGCTGGAACAGACTAGAAGCTGGTCTTGACAGTGGCTTGGAAATAAATATGTGCAAATGTCTGCATACCACATTGTGGTCCTAAGGGGGAAGGGGGAACAAACAGATCCACACAGTAACAAAGTTGGAGTAAAACAGGCCACAGCTTTATTGATTATGGCTTCTGGAGCATTGGCACAGCATAAGGCATGGATCCAGGTATCAGGTGACCCAAGAGTTGACTGATGGAACCGTTCACCAGCCTGCTTGCTCAGGGTAAACCTGAAATAGCGAGTCCCATGGTCCCTCATGGACATGAACCTCTGCATGGTCCCCTTGACACCTGGGAGTGCAGCAAGTGACAACCCCAAGCTGGGCATGACACTGCATGGCTCCACCCCAAGACCTATTAAGGGACTCCCCACCAGGGGGAGATAAGGTCCCCCCCCCCCCAAGAGATCTGGCCCATTCCCTCAAACCACCCTGACTGAATCTAAATAATAACAGAATCTAAATCACGTGCAACCAGAAGGAGGGAGGGATGGCGGGAGCCAACTGAGCAAAGGCTCAGAAGCAGCGGGGCCTAATAAAGGGAAGGGGTGGACCAGAGGGAAGACTGTGCTTCTCAGGTGATTTTCTGGCCCTGCCCCTCCATGCTGACCCAGGCAGCTAGTGATTGGAAGGCCGGGGCTGCCGCCAGGCCCACCCAAGAGATTCCCCGGCTACTCTTAAAGGCACAGCTACAGCCGCCAGTTGAGAAGCTGCCAACTGCAGTATGTCGAACCCGGCTGGTCCAGATTTTTGGTCCTCTTGTCCTTTCTGAGGATGCATGGATTCGATGTACCACTTTATTGAAAACAAACCATTCGCTGGCATTCGTAGGAGCTTGCTTCATTTCATTCTGTGGAAACTCCTCTCCCCTTTCCTGTCTGGTTTTAGTGGTTGATCAGTTACTTCTACAGTAATGGGACTATTAAATCACAGACATTCCCATAGCTCAAAGTTTAATTAAACCTACACTTTATTCTCTGCCATGCTCATCCTTTTAAAACTATACCACTCTAATTTTGTAGATTTTCTGAAGCACAGCAGAACCAATGGACAGAAAATCCAGAGACAGCAATGTCTTTATAATAACTTTCCAAAAGACTACGCCATCCGGGTCTAGCTTAATATCATTTCATAACACTTAGAAGGCAACAGGTCTCTCTTTTCCAAGCAATTCATGTATTCCATAGCACTGCTTACAGACACACTTCCCCGATAGGTATGCACAAGCAGCAGCCGCTCTCCCCTGTTTACATTCCACGTAAGCTCGTTTGACCACATTGGCTTATAAGTATCTTTAATATATTGTAAGATTGTTGGTCTTTAAACCAAAGGCCATTCATAAAGCTTTTGTGAGAATCAAGGTGCTAGGTGCAGTGCTGGTCTCTCTAAAGCAGGGGTGTCGAACTCATTTGTTACGAGAGCCAGTTCTGACATAAATGAGACCTTGCTGGGCCGGGCCATGTGCGTCATAAAATGTAATGCCAGGTAGCAGAGATATAAACTTTATAAAGGACACAGACAGACACGGTTAAAGCTTTTTAAAACTTTAAATAAAACACGCTTAAAACACTAGCACTCTTGCAAAGTTTTTTCCTATTTAACAGTCTCTGATAACTCTTGCTCTGAATTATTGCATCAACACGTCTGTGATGTAGCAATCTTGAGTATGCTGTTCAGGTGCGTATCTGTAAGCTGCAAACCTACCTTTGATTTATTGACATTCATTATAGAAATCTCTTGTTCAGTGTTCTGAGCCTAGGACCCAGGGGAAAACATGAAATGGCTGGGCATTGCAAGCTTTTGTGCATAAGTTGCTTCATGTGCTGGTCAAGAACATGAGAAGGCATCCTGACACAGACTGATGGCTTTTTGTTTGTCTATAAAACTATAGTCTTCCCCAGATAAATAACTACAACTTCCTGCAAAGGAAGTGTGCTGGGTGAGGTTGGTCTGGGCACACACTCTCAGCCTAATCCACCTCACTGGCCTGTTGTTATTCCTCCTCTAAAACAGTTCACATTACTTTCTTACTGAGAAAGACTCGATCAGGAGGGCATGAACACTGTGAAAAGAGGGAGGAAACCCAGTTGCACCAAAGAGAGCCCTGGCATAAGGAGCCCAACTAAAACAGAGAGAGAGAGCATAAGGAGCCCAACAGAATAGCAAGGCACACAAAAGCTCATACCTTGAGTTTTGTTGGTTTTAAAGGTGCCTGGTATTTCTGCTGTGTGATTGAGGTGGCCCAGCAAAGCAAGCTCTCCCTCTTCCCCTCCTTCAGGGAGGAGCGTCAGCCAGTGAAAGGAAAGAAAGGCTTCCCTTTGTCTCCTGTGTATGACTGAGATAGCCTGGCCAGGAAGCGAGCTCTGGCTGCTTCCCTCCTACCCCCTGGGAGAAGGAGCCTCAGCCAGTGCTTTCCCCGACTCAGTCGCACAGGAGAGGCTTACCTATCTATCTCTCCTGTGCAATTGAGAGAATCTGGTAAAGTAAGCTGTAATGCAGCAGCAACAGCAGCACTGGAAAAGGAAGCAGGAAACAGCCAGGGCCTTGCAGGCCGGATTGCAACCCTCTGAGGGCCTGATCCGGCACCCGGGCCTCATATTTGACACCCCTGCTCTAAAGAGCCAGATCAGTTGCAATATTGTTTCAAAAACAAACATTAGAATAACAAGGTCAGATGTTCACAGACCTACTACTTTTTGCATTGTATAAAAATCATGGTGTTTTTTTAGCTGCCAGTCTTATTCATCCAGTGCCTTAACTTTTTTGATGCTTCGGTCATTTCATTTCTCCCTTAACTTTGTTCGGTCTCTGACGCATCTGGAGGGACTGACAGATGCATAAGAGGTTGTTCGGTGCCTAATGAAGCACAGTCTTAATAGGGAAAAATATTTTCACTTTTCATAGTCTTCACAAATTCTTCCTTAGTAAAAACACACTTCAGTTGCCATGCAGTCTTGAGTGGAACTTCACTTTAAAGACAGTATCTATGGTAAACCTGGTTTGGGGTTGAAATAATGAGAGACTATGATGGTCAACTGCATTGGCCCTGGCCAGTTCTTAATGCTCTTAAGTTTTCCCAGCAGAAGTAAAAGTGACTCAAAGGTAGTTTTCCCAGCGAGAAAACAGCAGGGGAAGAAAGAGTTAAAGTTGCCCTCTTTCCCCATACCTGCAGTTGCAAAATAAAAGAATGTTAAAACTGAAGAAACCACCTAAAGCAGCTGAGCCATAGGGACGGTGTGAAAAGGAAGATGAAAGGGTATCATTTCAAAACACTAGATTCACCAAACAATGCAGTACCCGAAATTTGACACATTTGCACCACTTACCTTGTACAGGCACAGACCTAAAAGTAACAAGTACATTTTCTAAATGTAGAACCAATTTGTTGTCGAAGGTTTTCATGGCCGGAGTTCATTAGTTGTTGAAGATTTTCTGGGCCGCATGGCCATGGTCTTGGCATCGTAGTACCTGACATTTTGCCAGCAGCTGTGACTGGCATCCTCAGAGGTATAACACAGAAAGATGGAGTACTGTCTGTGTCAAGGTGAGAAGAAAAATGGTAGACAGGTAATTTATATCTGCTCAGGAAGGTGGGGTAGGGCTGAGTCATTATCTTGTAGGAGTTTCCCAGGCTGTGACATGCTAATGGAGGAGCTTTCCTGAGGAGGTTCGTTTGCATATGGATTGGCTGTTGAAATTCTAAACTTATCTGTAATGCTGTTGTAAGATGTAGAGCATTTTGTGTTTTTCAGGACTGGAAACCATGTTTTGCAGACTAGAACCAATTCTTTGGGTTTTTAAATAAATATAATCTATTTTAAAAATAAAAACTTTCCCCTTCTGTTTTCTGCAAAAAATATATGTAAGAGTCAGTAATAGATGATGGAGAAACCGAAAAATAATGAATTGTGATTCTATCGTAATTTTTTGCAGAGCACTTAAAATAACCCCGTATCTGTCTTTTGCCTAAGTAATTTAAGCTTTTATGAAGTATAATTGATTTATAAAGCTAATATCTTATCATCTACATTCATTAAAGAAATAGGTCAAAATTTGCATACTGAGTATGGTCTTTGCCAAGTTTTGGGATCTCGGTGATATAGGGATCATATAACAACAATGACAATGAGCCAGACCCAAAAATCTCATTGTACAATTGTTAACATTTGGTAATTACAAATGGTTTTGTACTATTCCATAGGCAACCAATCTGGTCCTAGAGATTTGCCATTATTTGTATTCATTATCATTGCCTTTATTTCATCCATGTGCAAAGGTTCAACAAGAATCTGTTGTTGGTTGATATATGAAAGGTCAAGGTGATAGAAAAATACTTCCAAATCTTTTTTTCCTGAAAATTCTTTGCCTTTACTGTACAGTACAGAATAAAACTTACAAAACTGTTAATTTATTTCAGTAGAGGTGTTACCCAAATAGGCAGTCTCCTATTTAATTGAGGGAAATTGGCTTTAAAGAATACAAAGCGAGAGAGGGGGTAACTGGGATTCTCCAGCTATGTTTATGGGGATTTTTCTCCTCAAAAGAACTCTTGAAATGAACCAGTCAGAGGTTCAACTGGAAAGGGTTTTAATGAAATAGGAATAAAAGGGCAAAACACACACATACAAGCACATATAAAACACACAAGCTAGCTAAGAGGAAATCAGGAAGGAGAAGGGAGAAAGCAATTTTGGGGAAGGCTATAGTTACCAGTGTCAACGAGTCCATGGAGGCAGCAGTGAAACAACCAGCATTTCACCAGGGGGGGTGGAGAAGGTCCACACACAAGTGGGGGTGTGAAGTATGATGTTGAGAACACATACACTGCTATGGAACAGAGTGCCACAATTATAGGGGGAAATGTTCCTTGGGGCAATCTGACATGTTTGCCCCCAAAACAATATCTTAATGGGTTTTTCGGAAGTGGAAAATGATTTGGGAAAACTTTGATAGGTTTACCGGAGTTGGATTATAGTTACAAATTATGATTGATGACCCGCTAAGCACTGGATGGGAAAAGCTACCAGGTTTGGTGAATAGTGCTAAGTGTTGCTAAGTTAAGGGTAAATGGGTAAGGGGGAAGTGAGGCTGCTCATTGATATTAGTCAGTAGTTTCTTGGGAGACCTATTGTCCTAAATTATGTGTCTCTCCGGGGGCACGAAGGGGGCCAATAGTCAGCTGCTCTGACTCACCTTCAAAAATATTTTCCCAGGCTTGTCTCTGGCTGGTATCCATTTTGTGGTCATCTTGGGCCAGGTAGTGTCTTACATTTATTATTCTTGAGGTGCTATTGTATGAAGGGTATGTCTCTTTCTCTCTAACCACTAAACTGCCCCTCTGTGGGAGGAGGGGTCTGACTGCTAACAGAGGCAGTATGTATTTTATTATCCCATCTTTGCTCAAAGGAATATAGCTCTTATTCTTTTGCTGTCCTAAATGATATGTTAACATTTTACCCGGTTTTTCATCATTTTCTCAATATAACTGGCACAGAGAAATTAAGGCGTATTGTGCTTTTACTAACATAGTATGTTATTCAGTCCACATTTAAGCTTTTGCAGTTCCCAATAAAGATCAGGTATGGGTAGGATTGCCAGCTCCAAGCTGGGAAATTCCGAGATGTAGAGGTGGGACCTGGAGAGGGTGGACTCTTGGTAGGGACCTCAGCAGGGCATAATGCCATAGAGTCCGTCTTCAAAAGCAGTCATTTTCTCCAGTGAAACTGTACTCTGGAGATCATTATCATTATTATTATTGTTATTATTTTGTAATTTTTATTAAAATTGCTATTCTGGAGATGTAATTCTAGGAGATTTCTGTGCCCCACCTAGAGGTTGGCAGCCACAGGTATGGGAGACGTAGCAAATTGACTTAACAGATATTTCAATCTGTCTTTCAAGGTTACTTCTAAGCTTCTTACAGGAAGCACATACAATGATTCTCCCTCTAATAGAATCTTTACAAGCATCCCATTCAATAGCAAGAGTACTAGCTGTTCCTTGATTAATTTTGAAATACTCTGATAACTCGGATAATAGAAATTTATAAAAACTTTAATAGAATAGTGGGGAAAAAACTATAAAAAGGTATGGGGGAAAATAACAAGAGATATGAAGGGGTGGAAGAGGGAAACCCTGAGTATAACACCCAGGATTAAAAGTGTTGAAATGTTTTGGATACCAAGATTATTATATTTATTTCAAACAACACCATTAACAATCAACAAACAAAAAATGAGCAATTGGAATACTAAAATAAAAGAATGGATTTTTGGTAGCAAGAAATTTAGAGTTGCAAAAAAGTTAGTGTATAATCATAATTCAGAACTAGGATGGGGAGTACCGGACATAATAAGTTATTATGAAGCCTTTCAGTTAAAAGCATTATTAGAAATAGAAGGAGAAGAAAACCAGAAATGGGTTAGGTTTGAAAATGAAGTAAATAAAGGAGCAGGAAGATTTGGCATTTTCACAAATAAACAGGTTAAAGATCTCAAATTGGATATAGGACCTAGGGAAAGCACATTAGTAGTTTGGAGGAAATGGCAGTCAAAATGGTTAAAACGGACATTTAGATGGGCACCATTAGAAACACTAGAAGAGGAAGACACAGATCACAGATGGTGGGAATTACTTAAACAGAAAGGATATAGTAGAATACAGGACTTGTTGTCTGCGAACACTTTAAAACCACTTCAAGTCCTAGAAGAGGAAGTAGGCACAAAACATTGGTTAAAAGTCGCAGGCTTATATACAAAAATTAAAAAGATAATTGAAAATAGCAATTTGGATATAGAAGAACCCATAGAAGAAATATACAAATTTATGAAAAAAAATAAAAGAGGAATAGCAGGAGTAATATATTAAAAAATGACCTCAGATAAAGAAGGAATAATAAGCCACCTTCAAGGAAAATGGGGTACAGAAACTAAATTAACAGAACAAAAAGCAAAAAACCTAACGGATGGAATTAAGAGAATAAAAATACATAAGTTTAGGGAAATGGAACTAAAAATTTTTACTAAATGGTACAGAACTCCAGCCACCTTAGCTAACATGTTCTCAGAACTAAGCCCAAACTGCTGGCATTGTAAAATTGCAAAAGGATGGTACTCCCACATGTGGTGGGAATGCCTGGAAGTTAAAGAACCAGGGGTCCTTTGGGGCCGAGCAAAGCGGAGCAAAGCTCCATCAGCTCAGGAGTGGCCAAACAGGTTGCCCCCATTCCCTCCATTGTTCTCTATGGTGGGAAAAAGTAACATTTCTTCCCACCATAGAGAACAATGGAGGAAATTGGACAACCTGTTTGGGGGCCCATAGAATTGGACCCCATGGTCCAATCTTCTTGAAACTTGGTGGGTATTTCGAGGAGAGGCCCCAGCAGCTACCCTGCAAGTTTGGAGCCTCTCCCTCAAACTCCCTTTCCTCCAGCCCTTCATATACCCTATGAGTTTTTGCCATTGATTTCAATGGCCCATAGGGTATAATGGGGCTGAAACTGACATTCCCTTTCTGACACACTTCCAGTGATGTCAGGGGATGTGGCATATGCTAATGAGCTCCTGCACCTCTTTTTCTACGAAAGGACCCCTGTAGGGAACTATGGAAAAATATATTAAGAGTAATAAATGAGCTGTTTCAGGTAAAGCGGAATATAGGTTTTGAACTGATGATGATGAGTAATTTAGGTAATGAGACAATAGAGAAGAAGAACCAAGATTTATTGAAAGCAATGATACTACCCGGTAAAGCAGTGATAGCAGTAGGATGGAAAGATAAAAGTAAATGGACAGAAAGAACCTGGCATAATTATCTGTTATATTTTTGTTATAATTATCAGATATAATGGCTACAATCAACAAGGACCTGCCATGGGAGGACAGAACATCACGGATCAAGGAGAAATGGTCTACCTACCTGAACTGGATAAAAGAGGAACAGAAAGAAGATGTTCAGTGGAAGCTACAAGCTCTATGCTCCTGGCTGAACGACAAAGATTAGACTGAAGGGGGAGGGATTGGGGAGAAAATGTTAAAATACCCAGAAATGTAACAATGAAACGATGGTAATGTGTATTTATCCCAGCAAATATATATATATATATATAAAAAGAGAGAGAGTCCACATTTGGACCATATCCTTTAATCATAACAATAATAGGATCAAACAGGGGTCATTTCGTAGAAAAAGAGGCGCAGGAGCTCATTAGCATAACTCATTAGCATAACTTATTTGCATATGGTACACCACCTGACATTACCGGAAGTATGTCAGAAGACAAGAAAGGAGAGAGAGAGAAAGGGAGCTGGCAGAGAGGGGACAGCTACTAATCCAAGCCTCAGAAATACCACTATTCTGGGAGGATAGCTTCAGTGGTGGCTGAAGCCTTCAGAAGGCTGGTCGGAGTAACAAGGACCTTTCCAGGGGATGGGGTCATTTTGTTGCAGCCATGACACAAACAGGCATTCCCCAGGGAAGGAGGGACTGGCACCAACTCTCGGAGTTGCGCTCCCCCGAGCTCCTGCTCCTGGGATCAGAACTTTTCACTACCAAAATAATAAAGTGACTATTTGGATCTGCAAGTACTTGCTGAACCTGAAAAAGAATACGCTTGTGTCAATATAGCAACATCTTTTGATTAGTTAGATGTATCTGTAACATACTTCACCGAACCAATCCTTACAAAAGTAATTCTTATCATTTGCCATTACATGAGCTTTTTCTCTTTAAAAAGCCACACCTACTTGAAGATCTTTCAACTTGGAAATAACCTTTTTACACTTATTGGAATCCCTTGGGCCCTTAACATTCTAAGATATTATGCTTGTTTGCTTGTTTGTTGCATTCAATTTGCTAGGCCACCCTTCCCTGAGGCAGGGCTCAGGGTGATTTACAACAAAAACAATACAATAAATAAGAAAATTAAAACAATATCAAAATATATCAAAACAATCAAAAACAATACAGTGTCCAAGATTACAGATCATTTCAGTATCCACCTGCCCTTGGAATGGAGGGGGAAATATGGAGAAAGGGGGGTGGGGGTGGTATGAGAGTGCCAGACTGTTGCTGTCCTCAATCAAATACCTGGCGGAACATCTCTGCCTTGCAAGCCCCATGGAAAGGTAGTACATCCCATAGGGCACAGATGTTCTCTGGCAGAAGGTTCCACCAGGTAGGGGCCAGGGCTGAAAAAACAACACTTCAAAATAATATATCCAATCCACAATGACCAATTCTCCAGTCATAGAAAAGTTGCAGAATATCATAGAGAGAGCCTGACTATCTATATTTACCCCCCCCAAATTAAAAATACATATGACATAAAAGTTACTAAGACAAGAAAAAAGGGGGAATATGTCTATAAATTAACCAGCAATTATGCAACAAAACTATTCTGATCCCAATACAAAAATAATAATAAAGGGGGGGGGAGCAAATTAAACAGCAAAATTGTTTTTGTTGCAATGCTACTGTAATTATTTGCAAAGCACTTGAGATAATTCCACATCTACCTCTTTGCTTTGCTAAGCAATTTAAGTTTTATGAAGTAAAATTCATCTACCCATAGTTTTTTATATAATTTCTAAAACATTCTTTCCCCAACCAATCTATTTCTAGTTATTAAGCTATTGCTTTAGAAAGGGTTAGCCTAATCTTTTTTTTTAAAAAAAGATATGTACTTTCTCTGTTCACTGGGTTATTAATACCCTTAACATTTCTGAAGATTAATTGAAGAGTCTCCCATGGCTCAAAATAACCATCTATCAATGTACTCTCATCTAATTACTTTGATCCAGACCACCAACATGATGTACAGCCCTGTCTATTTTAAAGCTACAGGCATCAGGTAGGGTTCTCTGACATAAATAAGCCATTTGTTTCATGAGGTAAATCATCAAACAACATCCACAGAATAAAACTACTGACAAAGAAAAAACTGAGAGCTCTTAATCTTCTTTAAAAATCATTAATAAATTGGGGGTGGTGGTGAGGAAGTAACTAACAAAATGGTTGATTTCACATTACCTTTTTAAACCGCATGGTTTCCAATATGGGCCCATCATGGAGGAAACTGGTACAGGGACGCTGTTTCACACAGCATTTCCCTTCCAATATGTGCTATGGCCATTTCAAACTGAAGTGCTGTGGCCATTTTAAACTGTGCTGCTTTCTTTTCCTGCCATTTTCCTCTGCATGCACAATCTCCCTGAGAGGTTGGGCTTTTTAAAAAAAAAAAACATTCTATTGGGAGCACTATGACACTAATTTGACATCCTGTCTTAGCGTCATAGCGCTCCCAATAGAACATTTAAAAAAAAAGAGGAGAGATTGTGTGTGTGTGTGGGGGGGGAAGGGTGCAAAAAACCTGTCACTGGAGGAAGCGCTCTGGGCATTTTACACAGCCCACTGTAGCAATTCAGATCTGGAAGAAGGGATTGAAGACCTGAGGAAAGCAGATTTTGTCAACAACGCCTGAGATACGCTTCCCAAATGGGAGACAACTGGCATTGTATGAACATGTAAATATATTCCATTAGGAGCCAGTTACTAAAATGGGTCTGTCTGAAATGACAGGGAAAAAATGAGAGTAACCAGTTCCTGAAACGGAATAAACAGGCTGTCTGAAATCCTTTCATAAAAAGCACTAAAGCAGTATCATCTATCATCTGATTTTTAAAAAAATCTTTTTTATCTTCTGATTCTTCTTTTGATGTGGAACAGGAGTCACTGGGGGGGCGGGTATTTGTGAATTTCCTGCATTGTGCCGGGGTTGGACTAGATGACCCAGGAGGTCCCTTCCAACTCTGTGATTTTATAATTCTAAAAAGCACGGTTGCAGGGGGGGAATACCATCTTTTTCTAATTTGTGTCTCCTGAGCATTGCAAATGTAATCCTGTGGGTTTGGCCTATTGGAGTTGGGGTGGTTGGGGTTTTTTTGGTCTCTGAGAGGAATGCAATAGAGAGTCCTGAAGGAAAAGAGTACTGAGGAGGAAAGGGGAGCTCTGAATATGATGTATATATGTTTGTGTGCCTTTTCATAAGCTCTCACAAACTAGTTCCTGTCCCCCCCTCAACCTTTATGGGAAAGTCCTCACTTGGTTCTAGGGGTCTAGAATCCTAGAGATTTGGGGAGTGAAGGCTGGGGAGGGTGGGGTTTGGGGAGGGATGGGGTCTCAGCAGACTGTATAATGCCATATGGTCCACCTTCTAAATTAGCCATTTTCTCCAAGGAAACTGATCTCTGTTGCCTGGAGATCAGCTGTAATCCCAGGAGATCTCCAGCCACCACCTGGAAGCTGAAAAAGAAAAAAGAAAAAACCAAGAAGGGATCACAGATATCCATATAGGAAATACAACAAACAAACACTGTGATATGAGTGACTAGGAATAAGGCCCGTTGTGGAAATAAATACAACGGGCTCTAGAAAGAGGCTCTGGGAGAGTGCCAAGGCCTTGGGCATTCAGCGTCAATTTGCTGTGGCAACCTCAGCAGGGTATAATGGCATAGAGTCCACTATTTTCTCCAGGGGAACTGATCTCTGCTACCTAAAGAGCAGTTGTAATTCTGAATGATCTCCTGCCCTCACCTGGAGGTTGGCAACTGTGGTTCCCCAAGAGGGAATAGCTAGTTTGGAGGGCAGAGTCTATGGCATTGTACTTGTCTGAGGCCCCACCTCTCCTCAAACCTCACCCTCTCCAGGCTCCACCCCTCAAATCTCCAGGAATTCCCCACCTGGAGCTGGCAACCCTATCTCCTTCCCAGCCAAGCATCAACCTACCTTAATTTCCCCCTCACTCTTCAGCTTTCAATTCCCCCCCCCCCCACCTTGGGCAGCTGGGAACTGTAGGCCAGCAGATGAGAAAGCCCCCTTCAACCCAGTGAGTGATACTCCTGCAGGCCACTCTGGAACTACAGCTCGATTGAACCTTATGGGGGAACATTTTAAACAAACCACAGACAACAGCCATTTTTTAGACACAGGTAACTGCCATTTCATTTCACCTATCAACAGCCACTGAGGTAACAGTTAATCCCCCCACAGAATTGAAGCAGGAGAAGTGTCTTTGTCAAGAGAAAAAGCTGTCTGCCAGAAATTCTGATAAGGCACAGAGGCTGAAGGAGTGGACAGGGAAGAGGAGAAGACACAGCACCCAGCCAATAGCATGCAAGTACTCACAGCCAGTGGATAGGGACAGCTTCTGATTGACAGGCCAGGGGACCAAAGGCTGGGGTGGCATGTAGAATGTTCAGAAGTGTGCCACCACCAACAGAGAATTATTATATAGAGAGACTAGGACATTTAGTAAGTATTATGTTCTGAGATCGAGGCAGCTCTTAAACAAGTGATTTCTTTATTCAACTCAGAACATAACAACAAGCACACAGAACAAGCCAGATTATATACAACTAGGAGTAAGGCCCGTTGTGGGAAGAAATACAACAGGCTCTAGAAAGAGGCTTTGGGAGAGTACCAAGGCCTTGGGCACTCAGCATCAATTTGCTGTGGCAACCTCAGGAGGGTATAATGACACTGAGTCCACCATTTTCTCCAGGGGAACTGATCAATGCCATCTGGAGAGCAGTTGTAATTCTGAGTGATCTCCAGCCCTCACCTGGAGATTGGCAACAATGGTTTCCTTGGCTGGGATGGCGGGATAGAAATAATTTCCCAGGAGGGAAAGCGGTCTTTCTCTCCCCTCCCCCTTTTGACTTGCACAACAACCCTGTGAGGTAGGTTAGGCTGAAAGTCTGTGACTGGTTCAAAATCACCCACTCAGCTACAACAGCAAGAACCTGGATCTAGCAGACCCTGCTCTGAAGCACTGCTTGCCACGCCTAGGGTACCCAGCCTCCAGGTAGAGCCTGAAGATCGCCAGGGATCACAACTGAACTCCAGACAACAGATCTCTCCTGCCCAGAGAAAATAACTGCTTTGGAAGGAGGACTTCATGGCATTCTGTTCTGCTGAGGCCTCTCCCACCCCCCAAACCCTGGCTTCCATAGACTCTACCAGAAAATCTCCAGGAATCTCCCTACCTGGAGCTGGCAACCCTAGTCAGGACTGGTCCCAATGAGTTCTTTACAAAGGCCTGTGAAGGGTTTCCTTCCTTCGTCTGAACCAAGCTTGGTTGCCTACTGTGGCAAAATGGGCTCCAGTTGTTCGCCTTCCACCCTCGAGCCGTGGGCGTATCTCACTCCTTAAGTTCCCTGTCACCAGTCACTGAAGTGCCACTGCCTTTTTAGAGAGACAGTGAGAACCCTGTGGCCAAATCTACCTATTTGGAGATGAAATCCCCAATCTTTGGGGGATCCCTGGAAAGTTGGCAACTTAAGGGTCTGCCCTTTCCTTGCTTCCCTGGGCTACCCCCTCCCTTTGGTATTGGCAGAGCGGGGGAGACTATGAGGTCAGAGCACAACACAGATTATTGGTCCAAATAGAATAATTTATTTTAGTATTTACACAATTATGGAGCACACACACACACTAAAGGAATAAGGGACAACTAACTAAAACAGGGGTTAAACACAATCCTCCCTGGATGGGCTGGCATCTATATAGCCGTCTTATAAACACAGATATCTGCCATTTCGTTTCACCTACCCACAGCCACTGAGGTCACAGTTAATCCCCCCACAGGAAGGAAGCTGGAGAAGTGTCTTCGTCAAGAGCAAAAAACTATCTGCCAGGAATTCTGACAGGGCAAAATGGCTGAAGGAGAGGGCGGGGAAGAGGAGCTGCACCCAGCCAATGGCATGTGAGTATTCACAGCCAGTGGATAGGGACAGCTTCTGATTGACAGGCCAGGGGACCAAAGGCTGGGGTGGCATGTGGAATGTTCTGGAAAGTGTCACCACCATCGGGGAATTATTATATAGAGAGATTTGAAGCAGGACAAACCATACCTCCTAAACAATAATGTCCAATCATACAACAGTACTTGGGACCAATGAGAACAGTTCCCACTGCAAGTTAGAGTCCATTCTGATTGGTCTGTTATACAACAGTGACCCATCAGATTGCAGGGTTTAGGATACCTGAGGGTGAATGAAGTTTGTGACTGAAGCTCCGGTTTAGGTTCAAGCATAATAAGTAATCTGAATACATAACAGTAAGGATCATATTATATTCTAAATAAACCTTCACGAAATTACAAGGAAAAGTCCAAAAATACTCAATGAGCACCTGGATATAAACTCATTTTATCCCAATCTTCCTCAGGAGTAATCCTATTGCGTTGAACGGTGTCAACCTCTTGATACAGCTCAGTGTCTGTTAGGAATAAACCAATGCTTAACTTCTTCTTTATTTTCTGCAAATTATCTTGGAAAAAGCCTACGGAATTTTAAATGAAAAGAAACATGAAGCTGAATGGAACGTTAATATTATTTTTAAAATATTTTAATTAATAATTTATAAATTCTTAAATTAATTATTTAATTTTGTAGGACTTACTTCTTGTTCCATTTCTAGTGTTTGTATCAGGAGCAAGCCAGTCCTGTTTTCTTTAACGAGATACAAAAAAGCCTTCTATATTATGCTGGCTTAAATGCTCTCCGTGAACACTGTAAAAATCTTTATAGTAGAAGCACACCAGTCCTCTTTTTCTACCCAGCTGGAAGCCTTCGATTTTAAATTTGGGCGGCAAAATGCTCTCAACAACAAGTTGGACCCCAGACTCTGTAAAGAAAACTATTCTAATTAATTCCATGCAGCTAGGGTTGCCAACTCTGGGTAGGGACATTCCTGGAGATTTGGAAAGGCGGAGCCTGGAGAGGGACTTCAGCAAGGTATGATGCCATAGAATCCACCCTCCAAAACAATCCTTTTCTCTAAGGGAACTGATCTCTGAGGTTTGGGAGATCAGTTGTGATTTTGGGAGTTCACCAGGCTCCACATGGAGGTTGGCAACCATACATGCAGCCCTACTTAGTTTCTAATTCTTTGTGGCTAGGCAGTTCCAAGTGTGTGTGTGTTTGTGTGTGGGTGTGTGTGTGTGTGTGTGAGAGAGAGAGAAGCAATAAAGAAGCATATTGCTGAAGCTGCCCGACTCCTGTGTGCTGTTTGGATAGGTAAGCTTCATTGTACACACCAGGCCCTAGAGCCTGCTACACTGATGAGGGAAGCCGTCTGAGTCTGAGGGCAGAGCGACCTGAGAAGAAGCCTCAGGGGAGTTACAGCCCCTGGAGATTCGCAGCAACACACAGACACACACATGAAGAAGAAGGAGAAGAAGGACGAGGAGGAGACTGGATTTATACCCTGCCCTTCACTACCCGAAGGAGTCTCAGAGCAGCTTACAATCTCCTTTCCCTTTTCCTCCCCGCAGCAGACACCCTGTGAGGTAGGTGGGGCTGAGAGAGCTCTGACTGGGAACTGCCCCTGAGAGAACAGCTCTGAGAGAACTTGTGACTGACCCAAGTTCACACCAGCAGCTGCAAGTGGAGGAGTGGGGAATCAAACCCGGTTCTCCCGGATTAGAGTCCACACTCCTAAGCACGACCCCAAACAAGCCTGAAGAGCAGCAGCAGCTCCACAGAGAGCCAGCCAAGCCGCAGCAGTGTGTAGGGTTGCCAACCTCCAGGTGGTAGAACACTGAGATAAACCATCACCAATTATAATGAATTAAATAAAACTCTTATATTTATAGTCTAACAGCAGGGGTCCGTTGGGGCCGGAGCGAGGTGGAGCAAAGCTCAGCCAGCTCAGGACTGGCCAGTAGGGCAGCCACGGGCTGAATCAGATTCTCTAATCTGATTCAGCTCGCTGCCAAATTGCCGCCGAAATTCGGCGGCAACTTTAAAAGTGACTGGAGGGAAGGGGGTTTGAGGGAAAGGCTCCAAACTTGCAGGGTAGCTGCTGGGGCCTCTCCCCGAAATGCCCACTAAGTTTCAAGAAGATTGGACCAGGGGGTCCAATTCTACAGGCCCCCAAACAGGTTGCCCCCATTCCCTCCATTCTTCTCTATGGTAGGAAAAAAGTTAACATTTTTTCCCACCATAGAGAACAATGGAGGGAATGGGACAATCTGTTTGGGGGCCCATAGAATTGGACCCCCTGGTCCAATCTTCTTGAAACTTAGTGGGTATTTCGAGGAGAGGCCCCAGCAGCTACCCTGCAAGTTTGGAGCCTCTCCCTCAAACCCCCTTTCCTCCAGCCCCTCATATACCCCATGAGTTTTTGCCATTGATTTCAATGGCCCATAGGATATCATGGGGCTGAAACTGACATTCCCTTTCTGACACACTTCCGGTGATGTCAGGGGGCGTGGCATATGCTAATGAGTTCTGCTAATGAGTTATGCTAATGAGCTCCTGCACCTCTTTTTCTACGAAAGGACCCCTGTCTAACAGTATCACCTTTTCCACATATAAACATATGTAAATATAACATCCGAACGCTGGCAGTAGGGTTCCCATTTCCCCAGTGGTAGTGGGGGTTTATGGCCCCCGATCCACCAGCCCTGATCTGGCCAGCAGGGAAAACCCCGGCCCCAAAGAGCTTTGTATGCGCCAACATGCCCGGTGCAGTGATGTCCCCCAGAGGTGACATCATCGCACCAGGCACGTTGCGGGAGACGCCCAATCATTTAAAGAAAAACCATAGAGTTTTTCCTTAAATGATAGAGTGTCCCCTGCAACATGCCCTGTGTGCTGACATCAGGTCTGGGTGATTTCATTGTGGCGCAGGAAGACCAGGACCCCCCCTCCCCCCGCAGCCAGTTAAGGTGCACAAAAGAGGGCACGCAGGCACTCGACAGAATTTAAAGCAACAAGGTGCCATTTTCCCGGTGCTCGCAGGCACGAAGTGATTTGTACAATAAACATAAACTATAAGTTCCAAAAGCGAATAATTATAGACTGAGTGTCCATTGTTACATGATGCTGAAACAGGCTTCCAAAAAACTTGATAAGGAGCCCTTGCACGCAGACAGTATTCAAGTAGGTGGACCTCAGTGCAAATATCACCAACGAGATGCATGTCTCAGGTAAGCGTTGTGTTTCGGAAACTTCTTCAAATCTGGTTTACTGTTGGAACTCAAAAACATCATAACCATAGAATTACTCACATCCGCCATCGCTGATACATCCAAAAATTACATACCAATGTTGCCAGTATTCAGAAGAGAACACTCACCCATAATGTCCTGTCTAATACATGGAGCCAAGGCAGGTAAAAATTCAGTCCCATTTTAAAACTTGTATTCCAGCCAGTACTAGGAATGCCAACCTCTTGGTGGTGGCTGGAGAGCTGGAGAGCTCCGGCTATCACAATTGATCTCCAGGCAACAGAGAATGGCTCGCCTGGAGAAAATGGCCACTGTGGAAGGGGGACTCTATAGCATTATATCCTACTGAAGTCCTTCCATTCCCCAAGCCCCACCCTCTTCAGACTCCACCCCCAAAATCTCCAGGTATTTCCCAAGCCAGAGCTGGCAGCCCTAGCCAGCACACCACAATACCATATGTCAGTGGCTTAGTATTCTCTTCCTGCCTCCAATTAGCTTTTCAAAATCAACAGTGAAGCACAGAAGCAAGAAATGATTTTTGCATAAATAACATTGAAACATGCATAAAAATGTGTAGATGCATCATGGCATCTGTCTGCAGTGGAAGCTTGTCCTTCCTGATAAAACTTTCTCTGCAAGAAATATCCTTGCAGTTAAAACAGAGTTCCTTCACTTGATTGCTTCTTTTTGCTATTCAAGTCTTATAAAGTAGTTCTTGACAGCTACCCTTTTTAAAGAAAATTATCCACCAAGTTACGCACCATATTATTCAACAGGATACTCTGGAGCTATACATGTAAATTTAAACATGCCCTTCAGGTTCTCCTAATATTTTTGTTACTATGGTAACCCTAAAGTTTGTGAAATGTGAGGATTTTGGTCTGACACTTGCAAATCTTAGGGCATACCAGTATGGGAGCAACTTTTAAAATACAACTTGACATGCAGTTGGTTGCGTGAAGGGCTTTTTTCACTCTATTTACAACCAGAGTCACCCTACTACTTAAATAACGACTGCAGACCATCTATATTATTTTATTCTTTTTCAGGTCATCTATTTTCTTTTCTTTTACCTATTCATGAAATTGATAACTAGATAATATGAGAGATGATTTGGTGAACCTCTTTAGATCTCTTGTCCCGCACATGTTTTATGTATCTTTTTTGAGTGTGTATGTTTCCTATGTCTGTATGTGAGAAATGAAAAAAACTTTACTTAAAAAAAGAAGAAGGGCTTTTATGTAATATTCAGTCACATTCACCTCTGAACACTTTCCATTTCAGATAGACATTCCCTGTCTGGCTAAAGTTGTACGATCTGTTAGCAGCAGCCAGGACACTGAACAAATTACAAGAGTAAAGAAAGAGAAGAGATCAGCCTCACTGCCACACTAGCTGAGAGGCAGAGAGATTCTAGGCTGTTCTAGAAGATTCTACATAAAGAGAAGGAGCAGCCCGCTTGGAAAGAAGATACTCCCACTACAGTCCTTTCTAGCTAGAGCTTGCTGCCCCTTGCAGGATCTGCATCCCTGCTCAAGTTGCAAAGCTAGGCAGGGAGGAGAAGGCGGCGGGCAGCAGCCTTCGGGAGGGGAATTGGCAAGGGAGGGGCGAGAAAGAGATCCAGTGGGGGGAGTGGGAAGAGGCAGCTGGGGGCTGGGAGCAGGATGCTCTCCCCAGCCCACCCACTGCCACTGCACCACCAAGCAAGACAGGCACCTTCCGCTGCGGGGGCTGCAGCTGCCTCCATTGCCACTGCCACCTCTGTTCTGGGTGTGGCTGGCTGGGAGTGGAGTGAGGCTGGGGGGAAGCGGCCAAGGCACTCAGTTGTCTTGCAGCCAGGTCAGAGGCAGCACAGTGCAGGTGGTGAGTTGAGGCTCTTTGGAGCCAGCCTGGGAGGGAGGGGCCCAGAAGAAACACTAGGTGGGTGGGCCCCACGGGCCCCACATCAGCTACGGGCCTGTCTCAAACCACCAATACTATGTCTTTCAGTGGCCCTTCTCCTGTACTCTGAGCGAATATTAGATCCACAGAACTTAAACATCAGTTTTCTCCATGCCGGAAGAAACTTCATGTTTTCCATTTCTATATCTGGATGCTGCTAGAGATCCGGGGTGGTACCAGCAAAAAGGATGGGCTGGTGGATGCATGTTACTGGGTCATTAAACCTCTATACGGGGTTATTTCTTTCCCACCAGAAGTTCCATGTCCTTAACAGCTGTTGCGTGGCTGTCAGAAACAGCATCTGTCAGTAAAAGTAAAACAGAAATGATGAATAATAAGATGCTGCTCTTTCTGTGCATGGGGACAGGGTCTGCCTGAATGTCTCTCTCTCTCTTTCAATCTGCTCCAAACCATGTTTACCTGGAAGTAAATTCCACTGATTGTAATGGGCCTTGTTTCCAGGGGAGCGTGCTATGGACTACAACCACAAACATTTAGTTATAATGAAGCCAGCCCCAAACAGCCGTCTCTTAAAAGCAAAGCCACAAGGGTCAGGCTGTATTAACTGGAGACGTTATTAAGCAAACTCTGTGTCTGGATGAGGAAGTAGGAAAGCTGCATTAAACCTGATAATGAACCATCCTGAGACACAGCAAGGGAACCGTTATGACGGCTGTCGACTGGAATTGCATTCCAGCAAACATTGTTAAACACCCTCTATTACAATGGATCTCCAGCCATAGGCGTCAACTTCAGGGGGCCTGGGGAGCTGAAGCCCCCCCAAAAAACTTTTCCAGGAAGTGCTGAGCCTCCCCCATGTTGGATTCACTTGACTACGTAGTGCCAGGAAACCACGAGAATATAGCAGAGTGCACAAAGGCTTAAACGCAGCAAAGCTTGGGGCTTGGTGTGGCAACAGACTTACAGAGTCACACGGAGTCAGCAGTACCAGTCTAAAAACTAATAAGTATTTATTAAAGGAAATACATGCTTGAGAGTGCAGGTAAGAGATAGATATAGATTACCTATTCTAGCTAGCTGGATGGTGTTGGATGCTGGACGCATGTCCAGCCTCCATCTACTTGTGTGCAAGAGAGAAGAGAGTGAGAGTGTGAGGGGGAGACGGAAGCAGAGGAAATTGCCCCTAAGAGTAGCATTTTACTTCAAAGGAAAGTATCAGATGGCAGAAAGGAAAGGATGCTCTGTGTGTCCTGACCTCTCTACCTATCTAAACTCTCTGGTGCCATCTTCTCAAGTCTGAGACAGGAGACAACACCAAGTCCTCCACTTCTAACACCCCCTCTCGATGTCTCATGGCTCATCTGATGAGATTCAACTTCCTTCTTAGAGTCTGAAAGTTTTCTCTGAGGAGGGGCTTGGTAAGAGCGTCTGCAATCATCTCCTCTGTTGGGCAGTAGGTCAGCTCGACAACTTGTTCTTTTTGCAGTTCTCTTACCAGGTGGTACTTCTTGTCAATGTGCTTGGTGCATGTGTTCATGCCTTCTTGCTTGGACATTGTAATGCAGCTTTGGTTGTCTTCATACATTACTGTGGGCTTTGGTACATCTAGTCCCAGGTCTGTTAGCAGACGGTGTAGCCACTTTAGTTCTCGACAACCGTGGGCAGCTGACAGATATTCAGCTTCAGCTGTAGATGTTGCTACTAAGTCTTGCTTCTTACTCATCCAGCTTATGGCTCCTTCTCCAAAGAAGAATATGTTTCCACTGGTGGATTTTCTGTCTGTTAGGTCTCCTCCAAAGTCAGAGTCCACATATGCCACCAACTGAGGATCGCCACTGGCTGGTAGTTTGAGTTTGAGGCCTTTAGTGCAGGGGTGGGCAAATTGCGGCCCAGGGGCCACATGCAGCCCGCCACAGAGTTTTTTGCGGCCCGCCAAGACAGTTGGCCACTGTCAGCACCTGAGGAGCTGCAGCTTGAACTTACTGACATGCGGTCAGATCACACTGTGAAAGAAATGTTTAATGCTGTGACATTAGTTGACTTTTAAAAAATTTTGTCTGCTGAAAAGTTTCCATGTATGAAGAAATTTGCTGGCAAAATGTTCTCTATATTTGGGTCTACATATATTTGTGAGCAAAGTTTTTCTTGCATGAAGATCAACAAGAGTAAATATAGACATTAAGAGACATTTGACAGACACTAACTTGCAGGCTGTGATGAGAATCTCAACAAGCAATCTCACTCATTTCAAAAAAATTGTAGAAAAGTGTGATAGGGTACATTTGTCTCATTAAACTGATTCTAAAATTAAATGTGCTTGCAGCTATAGACGATATGAAATTAGCGCAATAAATAAATTGGATAAAACTACCACTATTTTATTTAATTTATATTTATGGATTTTTATGATGCAATTTATACCTTTTCTGAAATGCAAAGTTAACTAATGAATGCAATCATTTTAAAAGTTGCGGCCCTCTGCTAACCTCCGCTCCCACAAAGCGGCCCCCGAGCCAAAACAATTGCCCACCTCTGCTTTAGTGCCTTTCAGATACTTCACAATTCTTTTAATTGCATTCCAGTCTTTATTTGTTGGTTTCTGATTCTTTCTACACAATAGTCCCACTGCTGAACTTATATCTGGTCTGGTTAGGTTAGAGAGATATAAAAGTTTGCCCATGATCTCACGGTATCTGTTATTGCTAGGCAGCAGTTGGGTGTCATCTCGTTGTTTGGTGTAGTTCTGTTCCATGGGAGTAGGAGCTGGGGTAGCTTCTTCCATCCTCATAGATTTGATCAGTTCCTCAATCTTTTGTCCTTGGTAGATGAGAGAACTTCCATCTTCTTCACATCGCACTTGAATTCCCAAATAGTGTGTAATGCTTCCTAGTTGCTTTAATTTAACTTGTTTGCTCAGATGATGCACTATTTCCTTGCTGTCATCTGAATGTTGGTAGGCTAAGAGTGAGTCACCAGCATAAGTTAGAAGGTAAGTCCATCTGCCATCCTTGCATTTGGTATAGAGGCAAGGGTCAGAGTCACTTCTCTTGAAGTCTGCTTGAAGCAGCATGTCTTTCAGTTTCTCATCGAGTTCTCCATGTAAGAATGCAGTCTTGACGTCAAGGTGGTCCTCTTGCATTCCTTTGCTTGCATCCACACTTAAAACTGTTCTCACTGTTGTATGGTTGACAAGCTCCTCTCTTGCAGCTTGCTTCCACATCTGTGCCTCTGGTGGCGGAAGTTGGGATATCTTTTCCCGTGTTGCTGGTTCTGGTGTTTCCGCTGGTCTTGTGAGGTAGGACTGCCTAAGTGGTGGTACACCTTTGTTTGAATGCTCTGATCACCTCACTGGAACCTCTGTGGTCTCACCTTCATGTTCAGAGTCATCTGGCAGATCACTGGAGGGCTCTTCATCCATCAGGCCTGGATCAGGATCAGCTGTCACTTCCTCTCTGATGATGGTCACATATGGCATCTCAGGATATGGTATTTAGCTCTTCACTTCAGCTTGAGCCCCCTCTGAAGCTGGTGGTTCTGTAGATTCAAGAAACTGCACATTTCTACTGATGGTGATCTCATATGTCTTTGGATTTAAGATCCTGTAGCTTTTGCTACTGGCTGAGTATCCTACCATAGTGCCTTCCGCACTGGTGTTGTCCAGCTTGGACCTCTTCTCTTTTGGTATGTGAGAGAAGGCTTTACACTCAAACACCGTTAGGTGCTGCATGGATGGCTTGCGGCCAAACCATAACTCATATGGAGTACAGCCTGTAGCTTTAGTAAAAAGTCTATTTTGTATATACACAGCTGTCATCAGGGCTTCATCCCAAAATTTGTCAGGTAGTTGAGCGTCTGTAAGCATGCTCCTAACCATTTCAATGAGGGTTCTGTTCTTTCTCTCTGCTACCCCATTCTGTTCAGGGTTGTAGGGTGTAGTTCTCTGGTGCTCAATTCCTTGTTCTCTGAGGAATTGTTGTGTTGCACCTGCAATGTATTCTCCCCCATTATCTGTTCTTAACACTTTGGATTTCATGCCAAATTTGTTGCTCATCATTGCTACATAGTCCTTTAGTCTTTCCAGGACTTGTGTACAGTCATTGAGCAAATATACTACAGCATATCTTGAAAAATCATCCAGGAAGCTGACAAAATATCTGTATCCTCCAATTGTGGGTGTCTGTAGAGGGCCAACCACATCTGAGTGGATTAGCTCTAGTGGCTCCTGGGCTATATATTCAGCCTGCTTTGGAAAGGATTTCCTGGTGCTCTTAGCCAGGATGCAGAATTTACAGTTGAGTTTGTGGCATTCCCTAATATCAAGGCCATTTGTCATGTCTCTCCTTCCATCTCAATAATGGCTGGTGAATTTGCATGTCCTAAACAATGATGCCAGAGAAAAATGCATTTGTCATGTGAGCAGGACTCTGTGAGATTGACTGTGTGGTTCATGTCATCTGGTACATCAGCATCACAATTAATTTTCACTCTATAAAGTCCATCAATTTCATTTGCAATAAGACATGTTTGTTCATTCCTTGAAATTGTACATTTCCCATTATCAAAAGTCACTTTAAATCTTTCTTTGTCTAACATGGGGATTGAGACTAGGGAATTACTGAATTGCTCAACAAACAATGCATTCTTTAGCAACAGTTCATGATGAGTGCCATCTGCTGGCCTAAGTAAAGCGCTCCCTTTAAAATAAGCTTTCACCTCACTTTCATTTCTGAGGTACACCATTGTAGGATTACTTAGCTTTTGTATGTCAGTGAACAAGTCTTTATTATTCAACAGATGTGAGGAGGCCCCACTGTCTATGAAAAAATCACCTCTGTCCCCATCTAGGCTTGCTAAAAAAGTTCTGTGTTTATTGGATTCTTGCTTTGAGTTGCTTTCGTTTCTTTTGTTCTGTTTGGTAGCACACTCCAAAGCCCTGTGCCCCCACCCTTGACAGGCAAAACATCTGGGGGGCTCTGGTTTCTTCACACCTTTCCCTTTGGCCCCATGCGTTGTCTTGGCAACAAATGACCCTTTTGGTTGTGATGGCTCATCAGTTTGTTGATGCCAGCCAGGGCTCTTAAATGCTGATTTACGCATGAATGTGTTGTGGGCAAATTCCTTAGACAAATCATTAACATTACTCAAGAGTTTCCACCTTTGTACCTCTGAGATTTCTAAGACTGCTTTATCAAAATTCATATCTGGTTGCATCTCTAGTTGGCTGATAACATGCTTAAAATCATTTGGTAAAGACATGAAGACATTGGTAAACCTTTTCCTCCTCGTCTATTTGCTTCCCGGAAGCTTCAAATTGCATATTTATATCCCGTAGAGATGCGACATGCATTTGAAAACACTCCCCCTCTCAGTATTTTAGAGATGCTAATTTTTGCCTTAGGCCACTTCTAAAAGTCCAAGAGGTCGGCTGATGAGACCAGATTAGCATTTCAAACATTCCCTTAGCCGAGGTAATTCACATAATAGAAGGTAGGTATTGGCCACTTATGCTCGATATGATCAGAGATCTCGCTTTGAGGTCCTGTTCCTCCCATGCAGTTTTCTATGCTGCTGTTGCATATTGAGGGATTTCTTCAGTCGTATATTTCTTGACTTTCTCCACATCTAAGGCCATGATGAGTCTTGCTTTCCATTCATAAAAGTTGTCAGGATTCAAAATGACAAGACGATGCTTTCCTTCTAAGTAAAGCGAAAAGGCCATCTCTGACTCTCTTAGTTACCTACAGACTGATCCGTTTACAAGCACACACCGTTCCCCCCTTTTGTCTTGCACTAATGACTGACCTTCTGTTATGATCAGTGAGAGGCAGACAAGGCTTTTAACTCTGGGCCCATAACCTGTTGGATTCACTGGACTACGTACTGCCAGGGAACCATGAGAATATAGCAGAATGCACAAAGGCTTAAATGCAGCAAACCTTGGAGCTTGGTGTGGCAACAGACTTACAGAGTCACACGGAGTCAGCAGTCAGTCTAAAAACTAATAAGTATTTATTAAAGGAAATACATGTTTGAGAGTGCAAGTAAGAGATAGATATAGATTACCTATTCTAGCTAGCTGGATGGTGTTGAATGCTGGACGCATGTCCAGCCTCCATCTTCTTGCATGCAAGAGAGAAGAGAGTGAGAGTGTAAGAGTGTGAGGGGGAGACGGAAGCAGAGGAAATTGCCCCTGAGTAGCATTCTACTTCAAAGGAAAGTATCAGATGGCAGGAAGGAAAGGATGCTCTGTGTGTCCTGACTTCTCTACCTGTCTAAACTCTCTGGTGCCATCTTCTCAAGTCTGAGACAGCAGACAGCGCCAAGTCCTCCACTTCTAACACCCCAAAGACAATGGCCTGTAATGTCTCTGGCCCAGCCCCCCCCCCCCCCCAAAATTAAGAACATAAGAACATAAGAGAAGCCAATGTTGGATCAGGTCAGTGGCCCATCCAGTCCACCACTCTGTCACACAGTGGCCAAAAACACCAGTTGCCCTCAGAAGGTCCAGCAGTGGGGGCGGGAAACCCTCCCACTGATGCCCCCCCAACACCAAGAATACAGAGCATCACTTGCCCCACTCGGAAAGTCTACGCCCTTGTCTCCAGCTGATAAAGATCAATTCCCCTGGAGAAAATGGCCACTTTGGAAGTTGGACTCTATGGCATTATACCCCATTGAAATCCCTCCCTCCCCAAACCCTGCTCTTTTCAGGCTTCACTCCCAAAACCTCCAGGTATTTCCCAATTCAGAGCTGGCAACACTAAAGTGACATCACGAGAGATCCAGAGCTGATCTAGATGTCGAGATGTGAGCTAATGTCATTCTGATCCAGAGCTGGCAACACTAAAGAAGAAGAAGAAGAAGAGATTGGATGTATACCCCACTTTTCACTCACTTTGGAGTCTCAGAGCGGCTTACAAACTCCTTTCCCTTCCCCTCCCCACAACAGACGCCCTGTGAGGTAGGTGGGGCTGAGAGAGCTCTGACTGAGAACTGCCCCTGAGAGAACAGCTCTGAGAGAACTTATGATTGACCCAAGATCACACCAGCTGCTGCATGTGGAGGAGTGAGGAGTCAAACCTGGTTCTCCCAGATTAGAGTCCGTGCTCCTAACCATTACACCAAACTGGCTTATGTCATTCTCCTTTCTTCCATTTTATCCTCACAACAACCTTGTGAGGCAGGTTATGCTAAGTGTGCAGGACTGGTCCAAAGTCACACAGCAAAATTCCATGGCAGAGCAGGGATTTGAACCTGGGTTTCCCAGATCCCAATCCAACCCTCTAACCACTGTACCAAGCCGGATGTTGCTACTGTACAATCAAGGATCAGAACAAGCCAGACCAGAGCTCATTTTTAAAAGCCAAGTACAAACCATAGTTTAGAATCCCAGTTTAATAACCCACAGATTCAGGCAACACACTAAATCATAAATTGTGATTTATCATAGATCCAGATGGTCAGCCGTGTTGGTCTGAAGCAGGAGAACAAATTTAGAATCCAGTGGCACCTTCAAGACCAACGAAGGTTTAATTAAGGTATGCACTTAGGTGTGCACACACAGTTTTTCAAATACACTGGATTGGAAAGCAGAGTTTGCACTTATAGCCAGTGAATGAACAGCAAATTAACATGCAACATGATGTTCAAGATATGCAAAGTGACACTAAATAACAAGTTAAGGTCAACAGTTGTAAAGCAATAAATATGTCAAACTAGCAGATAAATGTCTAAAGGTGTCTTTTCTAATTGTGGGGAGTGACTAGGAATCTTCATTCTCTCCTCTATGGAGAGAATGTGATTTATCACAACGTCTGAATGCAGCAGAAGCATCGGCCTAAAGCATCTTCTTCATTCCAATTTCTCCTCTCTTTTCTTTCTGCTGGAGATTCCTTGCCATACTATTCAACTCAGACACATCTAAGGTGCTTCTCCAAAGTCAGGTCCAGCTCCCCCACCCCTGTTGGCCAGCAAGGCACTGCTAGTGCTCTTATGGATTCTAATATTCATAAGTTCGAACTTGGGTTGCTGTGCTATAAGGGCTATATGCATTCTCCATTGCTGGGAGAAGCTCCAGTCCACTCCAGGAGGCTGGCACCCACGATAGTTCACCAAAGACAGAGACAAAGACTCCTTTTGCAATGAGGTTTCTTTCTGTCACATTGCGCTGGTCAATCCCTGCCCCCTCCAACATACCTACACGGATTATGCTAAATAAGGTTACCTGGCAACTAATGGCCGGGCCATCAGCCAGCCAACTAGGGCCATTAAGAAACAATAGACTGGCCCCAGTGAGTCATCGGACTTTGCCCAGGTGTCAGTTTCCTGTTTAGACTTTAGTTTGCAATATTGGCCATCCCTCTACAACCCCTTCTCTTTTACCTTAACCAATGATAAGGTTTGAAGGGACGGACTACCTGAGAGGTGGGTCAAGGGGATGTGGTTTGTGCAGCCCACCCCCAAAGACCACCTAATAAAAGACCTTACACAGCCTGCAATCGGTCTCTTGAGCATCCATCGACCCCTGTCTGCTTCTATACCCTCTTGAGTCCAGCTCTCTATCCCAATACCCTTCCTCCATCTTTAACTCTCTGAGTCTGCAGCCAGAGAGAAGTGTGTGTCTGCCAGTTCAGAACGCACTCCCCATTTTTCTTCCTTTCTAAACCCCCCCCCCCCCCATTTTGGAACCAGGATCCATCTCCAGGATAGGTAACGTATCACCCCTCAACAAAAACTCCTGCTAATGCAACAGTGGTATTTTCTATCTTTATTTCCTTAGGCCTGTGTGTTTGTGTGTGAGATTCTGTTTTGTATGCTTGAAAACATATTTTTAGTAAACATCATTTAAATTGAACTACAGCCTCATTGCCTATTTACTGGGAACTCCCGGAAGGGGTGGGACCTTGGTATAGCTGGCAAGAACCTGGTATTTTGCCAATCGCTAAGCTTAAATCAGAACAATTTGGCTAACACCCCACCCCACCCCGGGGAACCCTGTGGTTTTTTCATCTTGTTTTAAAAAAAACTTCCACATCCACTTGTTTCAGTGCCACTGATTTGGCAGCACCGCCTCCCAGGGGCATTGGGGTTCACGGGCGAACAGAAAGACCCTCAGTTAAATAATTGAACAATCGGAGCTCAGCTGAAAGCAGCTGTGGATACAAATTATTAATACAAGGAAGCTGTCGGCATTTCAAAATGCCTTGTGACATCGTCCTCTTGGAGGCAGCAAGCTGGGCTCAGCCAAATTCACTTGCAGAGCATGGAATCATTGTGTTTGTGTTTTTGTGTGTGTGTGTAGCCTAGAGGCATGCAGCAACTTGTATAGTTATGGAATGATTAATCATTTGAGCTATTTGATTGGCACTGCATGGGAAACAGTTATTGTAGTACATCCTGCCATGTCAGGGGGCTGATATAAACCAGAGGGGAAAGAAGGGGAGGTAGCCCACCACTATAGCGATGAAAGCCTTCAGGTAAGAGCTGGGTATTCCCCAGAATTACAACCCGTCTCCAGACTACAGGTATCAGTTTGCCTGGAGAACATGGATGCTTTGGAGGGTGGACTCTGTGGCCTTGTTCCTGTCCACCCCAGGCCTCATTCCCAAATCTCCAGGAGATTCTTAGCCAGAATCTGGCCACACTCCCCTCTCCCACCCTGTCGGTGGCCCGCTGGGACCTGGCAACCCTTCAGCACCAAAATGCAGCAGCCATTCTACTGCTCTGTGTCGCCACACCTTCACAGGTAAGGAAGTTGGCAAATAGAGGCATGGACTTTTCAGTATTGGCACCAAGAACTAACTTCTGGGATGCTCTTCCCTTTGAGGCTCACCTGGTGCCTATGCAATTTTTTTTCAGGCACCAGGCCAAAACATTTCTTTCGATTTTGATTTTTGAAGTTTGATTTTTTTTAGTGCTCTTTTGAGTCTCATCTTTAGTCTGACTAATGTTTAAAATCTATTATAAACTGCTTAATGCTCAGTTAAACTGAAGCTATCATACTTTGGTCCCACTATGAGAAGGTAAGAATCACCAGAAAAGACAACAATGCTAGGAAAAGCTGAAGGCGGCAGGGAAAGAGGACAACCCAACATGAGATTGATTGACTCAACCAAGGAAGCCCTCACAACCCTAAGTCTGAAAAACCTGAGCAAAGCTGTTAACGATAGGAAGTTTTGGAGAATGTTAATTGACAAGGTCACCATAAGTTGGAAGTGACTTGACAGCACTGAGCACAGACAGTGTTTTATGGTTTTATGCTCTGGGTGGGGTTTTTAATTCTGGGTTTTAATGAACAGGTGTTATGGGTTATTATGGCCGTGGACAGATTGGTATTCTGCTGCACCTCTGCGGCGTGGCAGAACAAGACGGGGGGAATTGCCCCCGCCGTGCAGTGTTCGCACGTCCAGACTGCAGGCGGCTTCCGGTGGCGGTGGCCGAACACCACGCGGCTCCCCCGCCTGGCATGTGTTCCCACCCGCTGGAAGCAGGTGGAACACGTGCCACAGCAGCCGGGACACCACTTTGAAGTGGTGCCCGGCTGCTGCGGGAGGATCGTGGTGCCAGACGCAATGCGTTCGGGCCGCCTCCTCCGGGCAGATGTGGCAGTCTGAACGGCCGCTCTGCCTCCGCTTTTAAAGCGGAGGCAGAGCAGGCCATGCTGCCAGTCTGTCCTTGCCTTATGTTTTTATTATATTTTATTTTGTCATCTGCTTTGAGTAGGTTCTCCTTGAGGTAGCAAAGAGAGGTCCCCACTGAGTGGTGGCACCTAATAAACAAACAAACAAACAATAAAATACCATCAGGGATGAAAGCAACGCCTCTACTGTCACATGCATTCTCTATGGTGCAACTAAATCACTTCTGATTTGGCTATGAAGGTCTGTGCTAGAGATAGGAGTATTAGGCATCTAACCCTTTTTATCTGTCTTTTGGGCCTACCCTTTGGTGGATCAGATCCGAGTAATATTTGGAAATCAATTGTGGCAGGTTACATCTGTTGAGGCTCTCTGACTGGATATATAGAAACTGCACTGTATTTTCTCTGATGTATTTTAAACTGTTTTTAATTATCGTATAGTACATTGGATGGAATCCACCCTCAGCCCACTATGCGGGGAGGGCGGGATACAAATCCAGTACAATAAAATAAAATAAATAAATATTAGCACAAAAGAAAGCCCTAGAAATAATGCCATCTTTTAAAGACAAACTCATGTGTGCAAATTTGTGGCCGGGGAGAAGGTCTTGTGGACAATCGGAGGCAAGGTAGGAAAGCAGAACACACACACATTTTAGTGGAATTTGTCTGGGCTGTGTCAAATGGCACCCTGCAAGACAGGGCAACATGCTACTGGAATACACAAGGGGGATAAGGGGAAAAAATGGATGGAAACATGGGTCAAGGTAATGGGGTCGCCACCTGTTAGGTTAGACTTTAGCATAAATTCATACAAGCAGCATGCCTCCAAGAAAATAATAAGCAGATAGTTGTAAACATTTTCTGAAAATAATATTCCCATTATATTACATGTTCATCTTGTCCTTAATCTCAAGCAGAGGTTATTTTCCATGTAATTTTATGTGGGGGGGAATAAAGGGGGGGAAGTGAGGCTATTTCCTCCAGCTGTTATTTTCCATGTAAGATAAAATGTTCTTTGTTTACCCTTACTTGAAGGATATGTTGATGCACAGGTTTAAAGCAGAACGGGCACAAAATCACTTTTGAATGCAAATGAAAAACCAATTTGGGCCAGAATGCTCAATCATTTTATAAATGCTTCCCTTCTATTTTCTTCTCTGCATGAGGAACAATTGGATAGTATCATAAATCCTGAAGGAGACCGGAGAAAGGTGGTAAGTGATTTACTCAGAGCTGACTTTATAAATGGGATGACCTGAGGCAGTTGTTTTAGGTGGCAGATTTCGGGTGTGTCTATGTCCCTTCTCCCCCTCCATGCCCCCAGCCATAAGAACATAAGAAGAGCTCTGCTGGATCAGACCAATGGTACCATTGAGTCCAGCTGTCTGTCTCACACAGTGGCCAACCAGTTCCTCTGGAGGACCAACAACAGAGGCTGAGTCCTTCCCCTGATGTTACTTCCTAGCACTGGCATTCAGAGACTGACTGCCACTGAACATGGAGATTCGCTTTAGTCACCAGGACTAATAGCCACTGATAGATATATTTTATTTATATTCGAATTTATATCTCACCCTACCCCGCCAAAGCAGGCTCAGGGTGGCTTACACAAGATAAAATACAAATTAAAACAATCAAATCACCAAACCCATTAAAAAAATTTAACTTCCATGAGGTAGCAGTCACACGTGCGAGATAAAGTGTATGGGGGGAAGTGAGGCTATTTCCTCCAGCAGAATTTGACCTGCAGTTGCACGATCACACCTCCCTTTGAAGCTTGCAGGCACAGTCTGTCAGTGTGTGATCAGACGCGCCTGTGGGTGAGGCGGGTTTTTTGTCCATTTCCCCCCATCGCTTAAATGAAGGATCGATGAATCGTACCTCCGCATTGAGGGCTCCCTGTGGAGTTTGCAGTGATGCGCATACTGTGAAGGGGGGAAACGGCACGGAGTTTGGATAGTCTGATCAGACCATCCTGACACCATGAGAGTGTGCTGGAGTGATCAGACAGGGGAAAGTCAGCCCATGGCCCATCACAACCCGTTTGCTACCATTTTTTCCCTGGTGTCTTTTTTTTAAAAAAAAAACAAATTTTATTATTTTTCTCCTTATTCAAAATTTTACACAGTTACTCAATATTATCATCACTTTCTGATTTTCTATATAACTATGTATTCCAGTTACAATTCAAAACCTTTAGGACTTCCCGCCTCACCTATACCATTATATATATAATAGCAGTTATAAAGATTTAAAAGTATTAACTCCTACAGGTAACATATTTAGTTATAAATCCCTGGTGTCTTTTAACTCCTCTTCTGTGGCAGAGCAAAACGGGTTCCTGACGGCTGCGGGATGCTTCCCAGATGTTGTTGTCTGATTGCTCCCATTAAATCCGCCCGGCATTCACACCTATGTCGGGTCTAATTGTGCATATGATCTCAACCTGAATCTATCTAATCCTGTTTTAAAGCTGTCTGTGCCTGTGGCCATCACAACATCCTTTGGCAGCGAATTCCACATTTTAATCACTTTCTGTGTGAAGAAGTATTTCTTTTTGTCTGTACTGGGATCTACTGCCCACCAACTTCATTGGATGCCCTTGAGTGTGAGCTGGCAACCCTAGTCAGGACTGGTTCCAATGAGTTCTTCACAAAAGCCTGTGAAGGGTTTCCTTCCTTTGTCTGAACCAAGCTTGGTTGCCTACTGTGGCAAAATGGGCTCCAGTTTACAACTCAGCTGTTCGCCTTCCACCCTTGTCCCATGGGCGTATCTCACTCAAGTTCCCTGCCACCAGTCATTGAAGTGTCACTGCCTTTTTAGCGGGACAGTGAGAGCCCTGTGGCCAAATCTCCCTATTTGGAGATAAAATCCCCAATCTTTGGGGGAATCCCTAGAAAGTTGGCAACCCAAGGGTCTGCCCTTTCCTTGCTTCCCTGGGCTACCCCCTCCCTTTGGTATTGGCAGAGCGGGAAAGACTATGGGGTCAGAGCACAACACAGATTATTGGTCCAAGTAGAATAATTTATTTTAGTATTTACACAATTATGGAGCACACACACACACTAAAGGAATAAGGGACAAACTAAATAAAACGGGTTAAACACAATCCTCCCTGGATGGGCTGGGATCTATATAGCCGCCTTATAAACACAGGTAACTGCCATTTCACTTCATCTATTAACAGCCACTGAGGTAACAGTTGAACCTTATGGGGGAACATTTTAAACAAACCACAGGCAGCGGCCATCTTATAAACACAGGTATCTGCCATTTCGTCTCACCTACCAACAGCCACTGAGGTCACAGTTAATCCCCCCCCCCCCCGGAAGGAAGCTAGAGAAGTGTCTTCATCAAGAGCAAAAAACCATCTGCCAGGAATTCTGACAGGGCAAAATGGCTGAAGGAGTGGGTGGGGAAGAGGAGCAGACGCAGCCAATGGCATGCGAGTATTCACAGCCAGTGGATAGGGACAGCTTCTGACTGACGGGCCAGGGGACCAAAGGCTGGGGTGGCATGTGGAATGTTCTGGAAAGTGCCACCACCATCAGGGAATTATTATATAGAGAGATTGTCTTCTATCATGTCCAGGGTATAGTTTATTCATCTTATATTGTGTATTGACTAATAGTATCAATTTTTGGAACTAATTTGGATCCTATCTTTTTAATTAATAATATTTTTAATACTTTTGTGACAATTTTTAACAAAGGGTCCTTTTATTATTTGTGTTGAATGTAAAATTATGTTTTTATAGATTCCCCTGATGAAGCCTGCAAGGGGACATGCGTAGGGACTTTGCGCAATAAAAAATCAATCATCTATCATCTGGCATTTCCCCCTTTTTGTTCTGTTAAATAAATAATAAAACAAATATATTTATTTATGTCATTTATACCCTGCCTTTCTGAGACTCAAGGAAAATTACAAAACATAGACAACAATTCCATCAGACAGCGTAAAACATCTACTGACAAAACAATAGGACTGCTGCAAGAAGTGGTGGCTGCTATAGGCATTGACAGCTTCAAGAGGGGATTAGATAAACATATGGGGCAGAGGTCCCTCAGTGGCTATTAGCCACAAGGTATAGATGGAACACTCTGCCTATGGCAGTGCTGCTCTGCATTCTTGGTGCTTTGGGGGCAACGGTAGGAGGGCTTCTGGAGTTCTGGCCTTGCTGGTGGACCTCCTGATGGCATCTGAGTTTTGGCCACTGTGTGACACAGAGCGTTGGACTGGATGGGCCATTGGCCTGATCCAGTATGGCTTTTCTTATGTTCTTATGAAATTAGGAAATGATGCAGAGGCATGACAGAGGGTACAAAGGGAAGATTACAAGGAGCCAGACAATGCAGTAAAAGGAAGATAATAGTTGCACTTGGACTGCCAACTGCCGAGTATATATAGAATATGTATAGAATATAGCTAGCTATGGAGAGAGTTTTGGGGTTTTGAAAGCTGGCAAGAAGGAGCTGTGGGGAGAGAGCTCCAGGGGTATGCTGTTTACTTTAAAGGAATTGATGATGCTCTGAAAGTTCGTTCTGTCTGGATTGCTGCATACTCAAACTATGGTGTTTGTAGTCACCTTTAAAGCCACCGGTTATCTCTTTAGAATTTTAAAATGTACCAAAAATTCCCTATTAATTTTTACTATCTTGAAAATATGAGAGCTGTAGTTCATTCACTCATACATTTGGCTGAAGTAAATATCTCATAGGCAGATACCAGCAGGCAAGATTTGTCCTAATGGGCTATATCTTTTTAGTGACAAAAATCACAATTTCTGTCTACTTTGGAAGGACTGAAAAATGCTTCTTCATCCAGTGAATTCCACTTCTAGCACAAATAGGTCAGGACAATCTGACACTCATTATGGTTTTTGCTGTGCTTCAGTTATTGACATGACCAATGTACATTTTACCTGCAACATGAATATAATAAAACAGGAAGATCTTGCATACCTTTCTCTCTGATATTTAATAGAAATACCGCATTGGTTAAAGAGCTTTTGGTTATGGTGCCTGTATTTGAAGACTTCAAATATTCCCGGATTTTATTCTGCGTCTTTTCAAAACAAAGATCATTGTGTTGTCGTTGTTTTACATGAATCAGATCTCACTATTTTGACTGCATTTCTCAGAGACTAGAGTCTGAAACCAAAATCTTGAAAGATTACCAGCGCAGGTTCTTAATAAAATATGGCTTGATGATTCATGATAGATGTACATGGTGTAACTGGGAGACAGCTGAATGTAAAAATCAATCATTACACTGCGCACAACACATTGTGTTTGACGCATTACGCTCTTTGTGTGAATGAATCCATGTATGCACTGTTAGCAGTCGGACCCCTCCTCAAGCTCAGGGCAAGGACTACTACAGGGCAAGGACTACTACTACTAGTTCAGACATGGATGAAGGTTGCATGGCTCCATGGGAAAGTAAGCTAAATATACTTTGATTAGATCAGGAACTTCTGTGAAATGGAACTGTAAGATGCTTCAAAGAAACAACAACTTCTGGCATAAGGACAGAGTTGGCACCAATAATAATTTAAAAAAGACAATCGCGATTAGGGTTACCAGGTTCTTCCTAGCCACTGGTGCGAGATTGGGGCACAGAGTGCCAGATCTAGACTGGGAAACTGGAGTTTTAGGGATGGAGCTGGGCGGTGGGGTGTCATGACAGGGCCACGGGGCTTAGGCAAAACAACGCAGGTCAGATAACAGTTCCACAGTCAGCCAAGAGTTCAGTCTGAGAAGAGAGCTCAAACAGTTCTAATTGATGAGCCGAGCGGCAGTTAAGCAAGCCAGAGGTCAGAGCTGTAAATCACCTTGATTCAGAGGAGTCGCGCGTGAAGACGTTGTCACAGGAATGCTGGAGAAATGCTGGTCAGAAAGCTGAGATCAGATGCAGGACAGTCCAAAGCCAAGAGTCCGAAGTCAAAACCAGGTCCGAAGTCCAAGGAGACACACAGGAGTCAGAGAGGTGCAGAGCGAAGTCCTGTCCAGGAATCAACATTGCCAGCACGCCTTGCTAAGCCCCAGCAGTCTGTTGATATAGCGTGCCGGCTCGTTAAACAATTAGCAGCTTCCGGACACCGTCCTGCTTCTGCTAGTATTCAGGACTTAGAGCTCGTCTCCCCCGCATGCGTGCCTCACTCCTCCTGTTTCTTAGCTCCTGGCATCTTCGTTCACGGAGCCGGCTCACAGGTGGAGGCGAGCCTGGGGGCGATGAGCCTGGACCAAGCAGAGCCTGAACAGCTGCAGGTGAGTCCTGCTGCAGGCTTGACTCCCCAAGACTTACGTCTGTCTCTGTTAAAGGAGCCTGATCAGGGTTGTCAGGGGCTAATTCAGGAGCAGGCATGACAGGGGGAACCTCAGTGGGATACAATGCCATAGAGTCCACCCTCCAAAGCATCGGTTTTCTCCAAGGGAACTGATCTCTCTCATCTGGAGATGAGCTGCAATTCCAGAGAATCCCCAGGTCCTACCTAGGGGTTGAGATTCCTAATTGCAGTGTAATCCTTAACAGAGAAAGGCCCTGTGCAAATGTCTTTGCTGCCACTGCCACCACCGCCCACCTCATGGGAAAGCCCCTCCGGCCCCCTTGCCCCATTTAGGGACCAGCCGCTACCCTTCTGCTCCCCTTTCTGCACCTTGGAGAAGAAAACTCTGCTACCCTGCTCCCTTCCTGTACTGCGGGGAAGCTGCCCTCACTGGGGCCAGGGCTGTGGCTTGTTGCAGGGCCACAACTTCCAACAGGGCGGCTTATACAGTTGCTAGGTCCCGTTCCCCCCCACACACACACACACATACACCAGCAGCAGCAAGAGATGGGGTATATAGGGTTGTCAAATCCAGGCTGGGAGACTCATGGAGATTCGGGGATGGAGCCTGGGGAGGGCAGGGACCTCAGAGTGGGTACAAAGCCACAGAGTCCACCCTCCAAAGCATCCATTTTCTCTGGGGGAACAGATCTCCATAGCCTGGAGATGAGCTGTAATTCCAGGGGATCCCCAGATCCCACCTGGAGGCTGGCATCCCTAGTGGGTGAGGAGGCAAAAAGTGCCCTGTAAAAGGGCTCTGCCTCTCTGACAGAGGATTAGGAAAGGCAGAAGAGGGGCCCACCCCTTGAGGGAGGGAGAGTGGGAGGAAGGATCAGGCTTTTGGTAGGCCACCCACTGTCACTTGGGGGCATCACCAGTGGCTGCCACTTGCTGCAACGGACCCCAGTACCACTGGTGGCCTGGCAAAATGTTAGCAGAGCTCACTTTGGTGCCATAAACTTCACATAATAACAGCCCCAGAACACATGCCATTATGATGCCAATCACAAGGCTAATCCATTCTTTAACCAACAGAACAAGTGATGCACATTCCAAATAATATTCCTGTGCACCTCTCTACCGAGCAATCTTTCTGGCTTCTGGCCTTTCACATATTTCACCTCAATCAGTGCAAAATCAGAATTGTTATGTCTCTGCATGACCCGCTCAGAGGAAAATTGTCCACAGCAGCTCTTTGCCCTGAGTGTTTGCGTAACATTATAAAATATCAGGGTGCAACTATCATGAAACGATTATTTCAGTTGTGGATTTTTAAAAAATATTTGCTTTAAATAAGTAACCTGAGACTTAATTGGATGGAAAATTCATTTATTAACCTGACTTGTAACAATTGCCACCTAAATTATGATAATTCTCCAAAATGTGCATTGTCTTTCCCTCACATTCCCAATAAGATTATCTCTAGGACATTTGCTAAAACACTGGCAAGCATTAATTCGATATTTCATCCCTCAGGTCAAAATATCAAGATAAAAGGGATTGATTAGGGTTGCCAGGTCCGGGTTTGGACATATCTGGAGATTGTTGGGGTGGAGCCTGAAGAGGGCAGGGTTTGGGGGGGGCGGGCGACGTATAATGCAATAGAATCCACCTTTCAAAGTGGCCATTTTCTCCAGGTGAACCGATCCCTGTCACCTGGAGATCAGTTGTAAACGCTGGAGATCTCCAGCCACTAAATCTGAAAAAACACTGTAGTGAAGGCATACAGACAAAATTCTGTTTGAAATGACAAAAACTTCTTAAACCTGGAGATCTCCAGCCACCACCTGGAGGTTGGCAACCCTACAAATTACAGAAATTGGGCTTTGGAACTGAAAATTCTAAAGTTGGGTTTTGTTATAATTCTTTCAAATATGATCGCTTTTGCATATTATATAAAATAATAATTCTTGGTAACTCTTAATACTTCTCAGTTCTGAGCATGCTAAAACAATATCCTCCATTTAGGGAACCACTCTCATTCTCTTTTCACTCCATGAGGTCCATATCTAATCCCTTCCCTGAAGATACATTTACAATTTGGAAGACTTTGACCAACAAACATGAACCACTGGTGTCACCAGTACTGCTAATTTTTAAGTATTGAGCGGGAGGCGATGAATCAAACAAACAGGCTTTTATTCAAACCATTGCTTCAGCTCAAAGACAGCTCTATGAGAGCGGCACCTTAATTTATACTGTTTCCAACTCATAACTTCAAACAATGTAACTATGTACAAACAATCCTATTGGACCTAAGCGAGGCTCAGCAATTGGTTACCTAGAGTGGCTTAAGGACCAATGAGAGCCTTTATTTGTTAGCCAATCAGAAAGGGCCTTTTGCATCCCAAAGTCTCTGCAAGCTGTGGCTGTAAAATAATAAGAATACAACACTAATTTTAACAAGCACGGTTATTATACCCTTCTAAGGCTTGACTTCAAGAGAAGTGTGTAATTGCTTAGAACTGAATTGTGAATCACCATCTATTTCACAATGGTGATAAATTTAAACAATTTCAGCAATGTGGGCAATGTAATCTTTACTGCATTATAGTATAATGTACAATGGGTTTAGAGGGCAATAACTGTATAGGATGCCATGACCTGGATACCCCAGGATAGCCTGGTCTTTCCAAGATATTGCCATCTAGGTCACATAGAAATAGCAAACAGAAATTTGCCACTTCATTACATGTCAGTGATTGATACAACAATGTTATAAAATACAAAAAAGTTCTCATTCATTTCATATGTGAATGATAGGGGGAGGGGCTGTGGCTCAGTGGTAGAGCATCTGTTTGGCATGCAGAAAGTCCCAGGTTCAGTCCCTGGCATCTCCAGTTGAAGGACCTGGCAGGAGGTGATGTGAAAGACCTCTGCCTGAGACTGGAGAGCCACTGCCAGCCTGAGTAGACAGTACTGACCCTGATGGACTCATGATCTGATTCAAGACAAGGCAGCTTCATGTGTTCAGGGTAATTCCAATACTCATGTTGGGAAGTGGAATGGTATGGTATAGCTGGATTAAGGATGGGCACAAACAAGCTCATAAACGAACGTTCATCACAAGTTTTGGCTGGTTCATGGTTCGTGAAGAAATGTTTGCGAACTGATGAGCCGCCATGAACTTCCACAAATTTTAAGGCAGTTCATAGTGGTTCGTGAAGAGCAGAAAGCAGCAGAAAGCTCTGAGCCATTTACACCCCTGCTTTCTGGTCTTCACTCAAAACAGCTGAGTGGCAGGGAGCAAAAAGCAGGGGTTTAAAAGGCCCCAATGCTTCCTGCTCTTCACCTCAGCTGTTTAGTTTAAATGGCTTAGAACCATTCAAACCTCTGCTTTCTGTTCCCCATGAAAAGCATCAGGGAGGAGAAAGCAGGGGTTTTTAAAGCTCAGAGCTTTTGATGGGGAGCAGAAAGCAGAGGATGAAATGGCTTAGAGCTTTTGGTGGGGAGCAGGAAGCAGAGGGTGAAATGGCTTAGAGCTTTTGGTGGGGAGCAGGAAGCAGAGGGTGCAATGGCTCAGAGCCATTTAACCATTTGCTTTCTGCTTCCCGCCGCTTTTGGTGGCAAGCAGAAAGCAGGGGTCATAAACCAATATGAACCAGTTCAATTCGCAAACCAACATATTGGTTTGCAGTTCGGTTCATGGTTCAGTCCCAAACCATACTGCAAAAATGCAGTTCATGCCCATCCCTAAGTCTGATCTCATCAGTTCTTGAAAGCTAAGCAGGGTTGCTACTTGGATGGGAAAGACTCTGCCAAGACTCTGCCAGAGGCAAACCACCTCTGCTTCTTCCTTGCCTTGAAAGCCCCTTGCTGGGACTGCCATAAGTCCATTGCACCTTGATGCATATATACATACAATTTATTGTTATATGCAACTTGTTTTTAAAAACGATGATATGTGGCTATAATTCATGTTCTCCTCCCCCCGCTCCCAATAATGCTATTTTCTTTTCCCCTCTTTTTTGGCTTGTAGATTTTTTCAATTTAATTTTATTCATATACATTTCAAAACAAATAAAAAATTCCTGCATTCGTAGTTCTTCAATTTTTAACTGAATATTCTTCATAACTTTAACCACTTGACCCTTAGTAAATATAAATTCTCATTCCTTTGGAGAGATGTAAGTTTTGGCATCAGAAAAACCTCCTTCACTTTATTGAGCCATTTGCTAACTTCAGGCATCTTGTTTGATTTCCAATAAAGTGCAAAAGTTAAACATGCTGTAGTAATTAGATACAAGGCTATCTCTCGTAACCTTCTAAGCTGAGTTAGTGTGAGCTACAGTGCTGCTATAGAAAATCCCTTGGCTGTTCATCCTTCCTCTGAAAGCAAGGCGATGGCTGATGGAAGAAAGTGTGAGAATGTCCAAGAGATATAGTCCACAACAGGTCTCATGAAGTAATAAGTCCTTTATTTGCAGAAAAGATCATTGGAGTCAAACACTTCCATTGTTAGTAATGCTGGGGTTAGACATGACAGGTATTGATATACTGGATATGAAATATTGCTTCAGGCATTCTACCAATCACTATGCCATATTTTAGGCGCTTAAATATTATTCCCACGGAAAATGTGGGAAACAGATTTCTCAGAGAATAATGATGTTGAACATCTCTAAAGTTCAGTTCCCAAGCATAATTAAAAGAAAATACAAAACACCGGTGGGTGTTTGGCTCACATATAGTTGCTGGCGGTTCTGTTCAAGGCCAGAGCAGAAGGCACTGAGGTAAGGAGAGAAAGCATGCGCAGAGCAAGCAAGCGAGCAAAGCAAGCGAGCAAAGCAGAGCTCACGTTCCAGAGGTGAGAGTCATAGGCTTGTTGAGAACTCCCGGGCGGGACCTGCTACCAATTAGGAGGAAAAGACAAATGAAAACCAATAACCTTTGCAGGGGTCATGTAAATATACTCAGTAGCAGTAATACAGATATTGGACATGATTGAACCAGATTTATGGCAGTTCACTGACAGAAAGAAGAAGAGTGACATGTGTAGAATGAACTTACCAGTGGAAGTGAAACTGAAATATCTGGTCTAGGCTCTAATTACGGGCACACAGCTCAGTGACATTTCTACAGAGCAGTTCTCAAAGGCAGATGGGGAAAACATGGCAATTCCTTTCCCAGTAATGTAATTTTTTAAATAGAATAATCTTCTTCAAATGGCTATAATTCAGTTTTACTTCCTCCATCTGCTCCAGCTCCAGAGAGATATAAAGCTCTCTCATTACACACCATTGTAACTAGTAAACTATAATAAATGGTATCTTTGAAATTGCATTTATAAGTCTTGTCCTGGCTCCCCTGGTTGAGAGGGGGAAGCATTTAGGGAACAAAATGTGCTGTTCTTAACACCAGCACTAGCACATTAAGCCACAAAAGCCATTTCCTCCCTTGAACCACTAGAGCATTACAGTCTGCGGTGCTTTCTTTTGGTTCATGTCTATGAACTTTTGTTTTGCCATGGAAACAGAGGAACATTTTTTTGTAAGAATATTGGAAAACATGTGTTTATTCTTTTAAATAAATGACTTCCCGGCTGAATTACTTACAGCCATCTGATTTATGGAGAACGGAGGCAAATGGCTGTCATCTGCCAATTCACTTAATGTCAAATGTTCAGCAGTACAACACAGTTCGGTATTTGGTCATGCAGACTGCAGTCAAAGTGAACTTTTCATAATGTCACATGTACACATTTGAGCAAGCCCCATTTCAAAAAGCACATTGTAAAAATGCAGAAATGGGGCAACCAAAATAGGGCAACCAAAATGATTCATCAGTTGGAGCAGCTTCCCAATGAGAAGAGTTCATTGGATGACTAAGGCCCAATTCACACCTCCCCTCTGAAGTAGTTTGACTGCTGTCTTTTCCTATGCTCATTTCATGCTGGTTTCAAATTTCACTCCCTGGGTCTGAAGAATACTAAGCAACAGAATCTGTTTAAAGCAGTATAATGCTAGCTTGACCACAGGAGGGCAATTAACGAATGTAAACAATAATTTATAAACTAGAACAAGTACGGTTTGAAACTAGAAACAGGTATAGACAGTTTTTTTGGAAACTAGAATGATTCTAGCAGGAAATTCAGATGTAAATTTGACCTAAGAGTTCAGTAGAACCTTAAAGACTAACAAAATTTGTGGCAGGTTAGGAGCTTTCATGAGCCATTTAAACCAAACAGCTCAGCTGTTTTTCATGAAGAGCAGAAAGCAGGGTTTTAAATGGCTTGGTGCCATTTAAACTCCTGCTTTCTGCTCTTCGTGAACCACCATGAACTGCATCAAAATTTGTGGAAGTTCGTGGTGGTTCTTCAGTTTGTGAACCAGTATTTTTTAAACTAGAACAAGTATGGTTTGAAACTAGAAATAGGTATAGACTTTTTTTTTTTTTTTGAAACTAGAATGATTCCAGCGGGAAAGTCAGATGTAGATTTGACCTAAGGAAAGAACTTGTGAGAGGCTGGTATAGATACACGTAGTGTGGAGGAAGCAGATGAAATACCATTTTTTCCTCCTCTTATAATACTGCTGTTCTTGGGTACCCAATGAAGTTGATGGGGAGTAAATTTAGGACAGACGAATGGGAGCACTTCACACAGAGCACTATGAAACTGTGGAATAAACTGCTCAAGAAGACAGAAGACACATGAACCTGGCTTATACTGAATCAGACCCTTGGTCTATCAAGTCACTACTGTCTACTTAGACTGGCAGCCACTCTCCAGGGTCTCAGGCAAAGAGAGGTCTTTCACTTCACCCGGTTCTTTTAGCTGGCGACGCCAGGGATCGAACCTGAGGCCTTCTGCATGCAGTGCAGCTAGAACAAGTATGGTTTGAAACTAGAAATAGGTATAGACTTTTTTTTTTTTTTTGAAACTAGAATGATTCCAGCGGGAAAGTCAGATGTAGATTTGACCTAAGGAAAGAACTTGTGAGAGGCTGGTATAGATACACGTAGTGTGGAGGAAGCAGATGAAATACCATTTTTTCCTCTTCTTATAATACTGCTGTTCTTGGGTACCCAATGAAGTTGATGGAGAGTAAATTTAGGACAGACGAATGGGAGCACTTCACACAGAGCACTATGAAACTGTGGAATAAACTGCTCAAGAAGACAGAAGACTCATGAACCTGGCTTATACTGAATCAGACCCTTGGTCTATCAAGTCACTACTGTCTACTTAGACTGGCAGCCACTCTCCAGGGTCTCAGGCAAAGAGAGGTCTTTCACTTCACCCGGTTCTTTTAGCTGGCGACGCCAGGGATCGAACCTGGGGCCTTCTGCATGCAGTGCAGCTGATCTACCTCCCTGAGCCACAGTCCTCTCCCATTTCTTATCCCTTATTTTCCAAGAGCTTTAAAAAACCATTTAACAATAATTGCAACAGCCAAATGCTGAGCTTGTTCTTTATCTCCAGTTGATCCAGCCTATCCCCTAAGGTCATCAAAACACAAAAAAAATGGAGATACACAGTAAGGAAGCTACAACAAAGCAAAACTGTTTATAAAACAATTCACAACTAATATTCAAAACCTTTAACAATAATGTGAAAAGAATGTTTATGCTTTCGTATTATTGTAGTGTCAAAACTATTTATCCATCATTGTAATACAAAAACCCACAAAGGATGAAGCTGAATGTGTATGCAGCCGTTACATTAAATATTTGGCGTTCACTCAAGATATGCCTGATAAACAATAATGCAAAACACAAGAAGAATGACAGCAAACAATGGTTCCAGTAGTTTTCCTTCATGCGATGGCTAGCTGCAACTTACTGAGTTCCACCCAAGCTTCTTTAAAAGTAGAACTATACAGTCAATTGCTTCAGGGAAAATATTCATGACATGGCATACAGCTCAGATTGTGATTCACATTATTGTTAAAGGTTTTGAATATTAGCTGTGAATTATTTTATACACGGTTTTGTTTTGCTGTATATTTCCTAAGGTCAACAGTTCAGCTGTTGTCAGTATTGTCTACTCAGACTGTTACATGCTCTCCAGGCTCCAGGCTTCCACTAAGCCACAGCCTCATAGCAATGGCAACAAGTATAGATGGACTTAAAAGGAGATAGGTTAGTATGTTGTTATGAGCCATGATGGAGCCTGTCAGAGGTGGTGTACCTCTGAATGTTTGTTTTGCAGGGCACAACAGGGGAAGGAGCTGGCCCGGGAGCACAACTTTGGGATGCTGGATTAGATGGACCTTTGTTCTGGGGAAGAAGGGCTTTCTACTAGTGTTCTGCTGTGGGATAAAGGACACTGTTTATGCAAATATTGAACTACATTTTTTATTCTGTTGGAGATTTCAAATGTCTAGAGCAGGGGTGGGCAAATTGCAGCCCGCGGGCCACATGCGGCCCGCCACAGAGTTTTTTGCGGCCCGCCAAGACAGTTGGCCACGTGGTTTCAGTCAGGCCTCTGTTGGGCCCGGAGCGCAGAGAAGCAGCGCTCCGGGAATGAAGTGTCCAGGGCGCTTGCAGCTATAGATGATATGAAATTAGCACAATAAATAAATTGAATAAAATGACCACTATTTAATTTAATTTATATTTATTGATTTTTATGATACAATTTATATCTTTTCTGAAATGCAAAGTTAACTAATGAATGCAATCATTTTAAAAGGTGCAGCCCTCTGCTAACCTCCGCTCCCACAAAGTGGCCCTCGAGCCAAAACAATTGCCCACCCCTGGTCTGGAGCATCATTAATATAATAAGTGAAATGATGCCCTGTAGTTCATCAAAGCAATGGCAGATGGCAGTGCTTCCTGCAGTCTTCCGGAAGCCAAAATGAACATAATCAATCTCCTTATTTATATTTGTATCCCACTCTTCCTCCAGTGAGTACACAATGGCATACAGTCCTCTAGCCAGGATTTTGTGGCTTGTGGGGCAAATATTTTTCTAGTGGGTTTGAAGTTCTCAATGAATAGGAACACCTTCCCCCCCCCCCCCGCCTTAAGCAGACATGACTCTTTCACCACCACCAGTCCACTTGTCAATTTTGACAGTCAGTTTTGCTTCTTCTTCAGATTCTACCCCCCCCCCAATTATACACAAAAGGAAGATAATTTTGCTTCCTTTCATTGTATGGAAGAGAAGGGAAGGCTTCAGCAAGGACAATGAAGGGACCAATGTTTTAAAATTTTCGCTCAAAAGGGTTTTCAAGGGAAAATCTTGTAGGGCTGTCCCTTTAAGAAAGGGACGGAGCCCCGAATAGCCCCACCGTAGCTACGGGCCTGATGGCATGTATGATTCTCCACTCCTCCATTTTATCCTCACAAAACACCCTGAGGGGAATGTTCAATGAAGAGAGAGGATGTAGCTGCTGTAGCTTATCTAGTGGAGGAGAATACCTGTGAAATAATGAGTCTGCCTCTCCCCCCCCACCTCTACAACTGCATGCACGGCTGGATGATTTTCATATAAAGAGCAATTTCCCAATTGATGGGTGAAATATTTTCCTCACAGAGCTGCGTCACACAAATGAACTGCTGATCGAGAATATATTTTCAGTTGATATGCACGAGGCATGACCTTTTCTTCAAAAAAAACCCCAAAACAACCCACCACAAAACCCTCTCCTCATCCTAACATTCTTTGTTCAAATAGTGATTTGATCATTACTTGTGAACAGCACCCACAAAAAGTGTGCTTTTATTGTTTAATTGTTCTAAACTGTCTTGCCGATGTTTTCTGCATGCACCTTTTGTAACAGCTTTCCCTTCACTGTCTTTGCCCCTTCCTCAGCCACCTGCTTGCCCAACCCAAACTAACAGGAAAATTATTGGTACAAACAAGGTGCTTTCCTTGGATCGTTTTCTAATGCTCCAGACCTTCTCTTTTTAACTGCCTGAAAAGAAGGGCTGAAACGGTGAGGGACCTTTGAGAGATGGTTCCCCCCCATAAATGCAGAGGATAACCATGGAGGCGTCTTCCACACCTGCCTAGATAGTCAGTTCTCAGTGGGAGGGCAGGAGGAGGCATGCTCAGGACAGCGGTCTTGTCGCTACAGTACCTCAAGTGGCTGCTTCACTTGTACACAGAATTGATCTTGTGGTCAAATGATAAATGACACTGGTAACAGATTTTGTTCACATAGAAAACTTGGGTTGGATCTAGGGCTGCCAGTTCCGGGTTGGGAAATACCTGGAGATTTTGAGGGTGGAACCTGGGGACGATGGGGTTTGGGGAGGGGAGGGACCTCAGCAGGGTACAGTGCCATAGAGAGCACTCTCCAAAGCAGCCATTTCCTCCAGGGGAACTGATCTCTATTGTCTGGAGATCAAATGTAATAATAGGAAAAGATCTCCAGGCCCCACATGGAGATTGGCAAACCTAGTTGGATCCTATGAACTACCACTGCAAGGAATTTGTGGGTGCAAATCTTTCCCGCTTTCCTCTTCACCCTGCAATTCTTTGCGACTCTCCAAAAGGGGATGCTGATGGTCAGGAATCCCCATGGAGAAAAATCCATATGACCCGGAGGGCTAGAGAGGGAATTTAGAAGAAATGTCTCTTGAGGAAGGGGCCAGGTTTTGGGGTTTTTAAAAAAATCTTTTTATTAATATTAGTTTCTTTAATACAATTCAAAATAAACAGTAGAACAATGAACTTTAGATATAAACATATTCTTCAAATCCCCGTAAATGAGTTATACAATCTCTTTTAAAACTTACACTCATTACAAACTTAACTTCATCCATAATAAGACCAGTTAGCAAGCGGCCAATATTTATAGTGTGACCATGTTTCATGCTTTCCCCTATCTTTTGCCACTGTGTCTAGGAAAGGAAACCATTTTTCTATTGGGTTATTAAACAATTCTCTTTCCTCTTTTCCTTCATTTAACTTCGTAAACCTCTCCAATATAAAATAATCCCATAGTTTATTGTACCACTGTGTTATAGTTGGAGGAGATTTGTCCTTCCAATGTAGCACTATCAACGCTTTTGCCGCTGTCAGCATTATCACAATTCATTCTCTTTGTAACTTAGAAAGTTGTACATCTTGCCAGTAACTTAACAATATTATCATAGGTTCTAATTTCAATTTATACCTCATAATGACGTCTATTTGTTGAACTATCTGTTTCCAAATCTTAGCTTTAGGAGCACATTCCCACCAAGTGTGGCAGTAGGTTCCTTTGCTTCCACATAATTTCCAGTATTGTGGGGACATCTTTGATGACGTGTGCCAGTCTTTCAGGTGTTAGATACCATCTATATAAAACTTTATAACTAGTTGCTTGTATTATTAGTGACCTAAACACTTGGTTATTTCTTCTCCAAATCTCCTTCCATTGTTCTTCTGATATGTCTTTTGCTAAATCTTTTTGCCATACTTCCTGATAAGAAGAAGAAGAGAAGAGGAGAAGAGATTGGATTTATATCCCGCCCTTCACTCACTTAAGAGTCTCAGAGCGGCTTACAAACTCCTTTTCCCTTCCCCTCCCCATAACAGACACCCTGTGAGGTAGGTGGGGCTGAGAGAATTCTTTCCCAAGCTGTCCTTGAGGGAACAGCTGGTACAGAGCTATGGCTTGCCCAAGGTCATCCAGCCAGGTGCAAGTGGAGGAGTGGGGAATCAAACCCGGCTCTCCCAGATTAGAGTCCGCGCACTTAACCACTACACCAAACTGGCTCTCAAGGTTGTTCCCCCCCCTGTCCTGTCTCTTCTAGTATTCTATATACTTTTGAGATTAAACCTTTTTTTTTTTTTGGCAATTTATAGAAGCCATTAGTGTTTTTAATCCTGTATATTGGAAATGTAGGGAGTGTTGTGCCCCTATTGTGTCTATCATATATTGAAGTTGCATGTATTCATGCCACGGCAATGATGAATTACATTTCCTTTCTAATTCCAATTTGGGGATTCTATGCCCATTTTTAACTACATCCATAATCTTTGTGAATCCCCCTTTCCTCCATTGACTATATGCACTAATATCTCATGCTGGGAGAAACCATACTTGTCCTGTAAATGTACTTAAGGGCGATAATCTAGATGTGTTTTTTTTCCCCAGACTATACCAAACCTTCAACGTAGTATTCAGATATGGATTTTCTTGTTTGTGTAAAGGGGACAGTTATGCATTACTCCCCACCCCCTGCAATCCCCCTGTGCTACATGACCTGAGGATCCCCTGACTTTTGGTGTCAGTTTTCCAAGGGAGCTACTGGGTAAAAGGGAGGACCCGCCTCTTCAGACTCCTTAGGCTGCCCTTTCATAGGATCCAACCCATGGGCTGAGGACCTTCCCATCTGTTTTCCCAAGCAACTGATATGATTCAAGAAGACTCTTCCGTGCCGCAAAACACACACAAAACCACGTTTATATGTTAAGAGAAGTCCTATCAGCTTTAATGGAGCTTCAAAATTCAGCATGGTTTCACAGTTGTCGCTTCAGAATAGACAGGGTAGGTTGTATTTGATGAAGCTCTGTGTGTGTGTGCTGAACCACCACAGAATATGGCACTGGTTATGCATTCCAACTAGGGATGAGCACAAACTGGCTCACAAACTAAAGGTCATCACAAATTTCAGCTGGTTCACAAACTGAAGAACCACCACGAACTTCCACAAATTTTGATGCAGTTCATGGTGGTTCGTGAAGAGCAGAAAGCAGGAGTTTAAATGGCTCCAAGCCATTTAAAACCCTGCTTTCTGCTCTTCATGAAAAACAGCTGAGCTGTTTGGTTTAAATGGCTCACGAAAGCTCCTAACCTGCCACAAATTTTGATAGTCTTTAAAGTTCTACTGAACTCTTAGGTCAAATTTACATCTGAATTTCCTGCTAGAATCATTCTAGTTTCCAAAAAAACCCCTGTCTATACCTGTTTCTAGTTTCAAACCATACGTGTTCTAATTTATAAATTATTGTTTACATTCGTTAATTTCCCTCCTGTGGTCAAGCTAGCATTATACTGCTTGACCCCCTGGAGTGAAATTTGAAACCAGCGTGAAATGAGCTTGGGAAAAGACAGCAGTCAAACTACTTCAGAGGGGAAGTGTAAATTGGGCCTTACTCTTTTCTTTGAGCAGTGACTCAGGAAAGCGTCAACACTGCCACAAATTTTGTTAGTCTTTAAGGTTCTACTGAACTCTTACTCTTTTCTATTAATACTAAGAGAAGTCACTTAGATATTGTGGGCTGGATCCAATGGCGGAATAGAACATTCCCTCCCCCGGCTGCCCCCACTGATCTCCATGAAATGCTGCTCCTGGAGGGCAGAGGACCCTGAGGAATGATAGGGGGGGGGGGATCTGCAGCAGGAGAGGGTAATTGGTGGGAAATTGCCAATTCAGTCTGGATCCAATCCATTGACAGTAACTATTATCACTACAGTGTTACACTACACTGTTACAATACAGAATTACCCCACTCTAAGCCCTTTCATTTTAATAGGGTTAGACTGGAGAATTCTAAATCTGAAAAATCTCTATGAATAGACCTTGGTAGACTTTGATACATTGCCTTTATACTTTCAGTTTTAGATTTTGGTTCCATAAAATTCTAGCTGTATCTGAAGAAGCAAGCAGTGGCTCACGAAAGCTCATACCCTGCCACATATTCTGTTAGTCTTTAAGGTGCTACTGGAATCTTGCTCTTTTCTATTACTAATCTTAATTGGTTTAGGATGGCTCCTAACACTACTATGATACTTGGGACATGGTGTCAGAATCTGCTGATTCAGACAGAGTATTTCTTTTGCTTACAGCCATGTTTCAGATATGTTTTCTGTGTTTGTTGCTCTGCTTCTTATGATCCTGAATGTATGATAGCTGCTCCCATGAACACCTGTCATGTAACCCTTATTCTGGCCAGTATGTATCAGTATGTATGTAGATTGTGTGACCCCAGGTTTATGACCCTGACCGGCCTGGTTTGTGTAACTGTCAAAGCGGGAGGATGTCAACTTCAAAGTTTGGGAACAATGGGCCTCTCACACTCCTACCTCCGCATTCCATTCATCTCGGCTGAGACTCCAAGGGAGGACAAGTCTCATCTCTTATCAACGTGCGAAAGCCTCGAGGCCATGGATTGTTATGTGAACTGGTAACATCTGAAGGGTCTGGTTTGGAAGGGGAAATTTACAACTTGACACCTCACTTTCTTTCCTGTGGGAAGCAAATGGCCAGAGCCCCTTTGGCCCGCCGTTTTTCCCTTGTAGTGATTGGCTACCTATGGGTAATTCAAACTGCTTAGAAAGGTATAATAGACCCGCTTCTGTCATCTGTGTTATCTCTGACAATAATCCGAGAAGCTGTACCAATGTAGAGATTGGAAATAAAGAACTGTGTTTCATCAACGAAGATCTGATCCTTGACTACTTTGAGCAGAAGTCTCACACATGGCTGTACACCAACTCCTTGTTTCACTGGTCTTGTGCAATGCACCCCTGTAACCATGGCAAGTATCCCTGATAAAGGAATATTTTTTCCCTGTTACACACAAACAAGTAAGAACCTATGTGAACTACACAACCTGTGTTGATCATGCAATCATCCCTTTTAGATAAGCAAAACTTCAACAGGGGCTGAAGACCCCAAAGTGAAAGGCTTGTAGGAAGCAGGTTGTGAGAGTCCTACAGAGTCAGTCACCAACAAGTGTCCTTAAACAGGAATGCTTTATTGAGAAAGGTCTGCTATGGTCATCTACACTTCTTGTGTTAGTAATGGCTGACACAGCCCCAAGCAGGACAATTATACAGAATTCAAAAGGGGCCTGGTAAGGAATTGCAACCAATCACCAAGCCAAAGAAAAGGCACTTAAAATACTGGTTTATGGTTCCCAGGGAAGAATTAGAGTCAGGCCGCTGTCACACGGCCCTTTAATGTGGGAGGAAGAGCTGTTTCCTCCTGCATTTAAAGGGACCATTCAGACCAGCCGGGACAACTCCTGCACCAAAGGGGGCTCAAACGCGGGTTCCTCCCGCATTTTCCGACCCCAGGAAAATCAAGTGTTTTACCAGGAGTCGTGCAAGGAGCCCACATTTGAGCCATCTGGACAGCCCTCTCTCACAATCATTGTGAGAGCAGGGCTGTCCAGATGGTCCCGTCCACTATTCCCCCCCCCCTTTTACACTTGGGCACTTGGCCACTCAAGGGCCCAAGGGTAAAAGGTGGGGGGAAACTCCAAACTTACCAGGCAGCTGGCGGGGCTTGGGGAAGGGTGCCTCCCCCAGCTGCCACCGCCAGCCGCCACCACCAAAAAAAAGCCACCATCCGCCGCCTCTTTCTCTGCTGCTGCAAAATGCCCGAGAATGCTTCCTCCTCCTCCTCTGCCACAAAATGCCCAAGAACGCCGACGCTGCCTGCCGCCACTGCCTGCTGATGCCACCGGCGCCGACTCCACCAACTCCTCTGCCTGCCGCCATCACCACTTCCTCCTCTGCCTGCCACCGCCCGCTGCCACAGGGGTTGAGATGTGCGTACATCCCAACCCGAGGTAAAAAAACGCGGCCCCTTTAATCTGGGAGGGCTCCCGGATTTAAAGGGGCCATGTGACCACAGCCTCAGACAAGAGAAGAGATACATGGGCAGGCACCATCCCAAGGTCAGAGCAGCTCAACGAGTGATAAGCATGCAATGAGAAATATAACATAACATTCCACAGACCTGACGTCAAGGGTTCACTCATCCCACTTCCCGGGCAGGAGATGGCAGCATTAGCTGACATTGATATACTCAGACTTCTTAGGGCTGATTCACATGTGCAATATTGCCACTGAATTCTACCATGCAATTGATCTTCGGTTTACTTGTACCTATGATAGTGACTATGTGGAAACACTTTTGTATGAACTGGAAGTACACAGTTTTATGGAGGGGTGTAGCAATCTCTCTTCCAGCCTGGATGGCTCAGGCTAGCTCAGTCTCATCAGATCCTGAAAACTAAATAGGATTGGTCCTGGTTAGTATTTGGATGGGAGACCACTGAGGAATACCAGGCTTGTGGTACAGAGGCAAACCCTGACAAACCTCTTTTTTTAGTCTCTTGCCTTAAAAACCCTGCAGGGTCACCATGAGTTGGCTGAGACTTAACAGCACTTAACACACACATACACACTGATTTCTAAAATGTTCACAGCTCTGCAATTGCTCTGGAGAGCTCAAGGAAGCTTGGTATTTCCATATAAAGCTATACTTCCTGTTTATGTACTTGTGAAAATCCAAGGTGATCACGTGGCAGGATTTGGTATGAAACTACCATAAGCTTGCCCTCAATATGGATGAAACATTTTGTCAGGATCCTGAGCCTTTTCACTCAGCTTGTTTTCAGCACTGAATGTGTATCTGAGTCCCCCAATGCACAATAAGAAGTCTCGGCCTAATTTCACACACCTATTCAAAAACACTCCAGTGACTTGATTTCCCACCATTCAACAACCGCAATGAGAACCCCATAGCCATCCTTACCAACTGTTATTTCTGATAATTCAGTTAATAATTATGCTCTCCACAGACTTTACTCTTGGTTGAGCTATTATCTCTCTTTGCCTCTTGATAGTTTAATTAATTCTTCCCCATCAGCCTTTTTGCATCAACAATCTGTTATGGAAATAGTGAGGGGTGTACGCACACACACACACAAAATCAGTATTTTTCAGATTCGGGTATATTGGACCTGGGAAATATTGTTATTTCCAGTATTCCCAAATTCCAGTATTGGTATGGTATTTAGATTTGGGATTTTTCAGGAACCCCCCACCCCCCCATTTTTTGGGCTCCATTATAATCTATGGGGACCATTATAGTCAAAGGGGAATCTATCTTGGGGTATCTGGGGGCCTGGGGGCCTGTTTTTTGAGGTAGAGGCACCAAATTTGCAGCATAGCTGCTGGTGCCTCTCCTCAGAAGAACCCCCAAGTTTTAAAAAGATTGGACCAGGGGTTCCTCCAACCTCTCTTGTTTCCAAAGGGGGAGGCAACATACACACACAAAAGCAAGGGCAAAACAGAATCTCTTCAGTAGTCTGCAGAGTCTGATTATGGTGGCTAGGTTGGGGCAAGACAGGTAGGGGGCAGTTGCCTGACCTGGTATAGCTGGAAAAATGCCAGTGTGGCAACATTTGTGATCTGGGCCTCCATTGACAGGGAGGCATCCAAGATCAGAAACAGGCTTGACAGTTGGTGCCGGTATTAGGGGCATGCCATCAAGAGTTGGCATCCCAAACCTGAACCCACACCCACCCAGCCACAGAACTATGCTTGAAATCCACCGGCCTCCCAACTCCAGTACTTTCCACGTGCTATAAGATGTTCTTGCAGCTTTGTCATGAGTACACTGCCAAACTCGCTCTAGACATCTTCCTGTTTCACCCCCCTGAGTGCCGTAGTGTAGCAGGGGGATAATTTAGATTGGGAACAAAAAGGACGCCAGGGATCGATTTCATCGATGGCTTCAGAGATAGGAATTCCAGTCCTCTATCAGCGCATCTAATAAATTGCCAGGGGGGCCTCGGATGCCACAGAGCATTCTGGAACACAATTGGGTCCATTAGTCTCCACGGGCAAGCATAAATCTGTTCGCCACCTAGACAGGAGGGGGCTGATATGCTGTAGAGTTCTAAAACATACCAACAGAAGTTAATTTTGTGCTGGACTGATTTGGATGGTAACTAATTTGAAGCACTGCCCCTTTTATTTCTGACCCCATGAGTTACTGTGCACACGAAGCTGCCTTATACTGAATCAGGCCCTTGGTCCATCAAAGTCAATATTGTCTACTCAGACTGGCAACGGCTCTCCAGGGTCTCAGGCAGAGATCTTTCACATCACCTACTGCCTAATCTTTTTAAACGGGAGATGCCAGGGAGCAAACCTGTGTTATTCTGCAAGCAAGGAAGATTCTCTACCCCTGAGCCACAGTTCCTCTCCCAATTCTTATCCCTTATTTCCCAATAGCTTTTTAAAAAGAACAGTAACAGAAACAGCAGAAGACCATTAAGACTATTCTCTGTCTCTGGCTGATCCAGCCAATCCCCTAAGGTCAACAGTTCAGCTGTTGCATCTGCCGGCTCCCTTAGGGCCAAATTCTTTGCAATGAAATCATGCAGGGATTGCTTAGGACAAAGTGGTTATATCCCGAATTGCCAAATAACAGAGTTACAGGTGTGAGACAGATGACAGGAAAAGGTCAACAATGCCATTTTTTGAATAACTGGGTTCTGGTGCTCCTGCGTTTGTTAACCTAAGGGTTTACCCTTTATTAGAGCAGTGGAGAATTGCATTTCTAATTTTAATATCATCTGTTAAGCAGCAATATGGATTGTTTACGCATGATTACTTGTGTTAGTGTAGATTGCACAGTGTGGTGTGGTTTTGGGACTGGGATCCCAGAGACCCTGGTTCAAATTCCCACTGTGCCATGGAAATTTGCTGGGTGACCTTGGGACCGTCGTATGCTCTGAGCCTAACCTACCTCCAAGGTTGTGAGGATAAAATGGAGGAGAGAAGAATAAGGTTTGGGTTCCACTGTGGAGAAAGGCAGGGTATAAGGGAAGTAAATACCCACATATCTGCAGCCATAGATACACTCATACTACCTTGTTGAGACGCTTGGAGGCAGAAGTAGGTGTCGGGGGATGCAGGCTGAACTGGTTCAAATCATTCCTCATGGATTGGACTCAAAAGGTTGCTATTGGAAACCAGTTATCATCAGAGGGAGACCTAACCTGTGCTGCAGTTCTTTCCCCCATGCTTTTCAATCTCTGTGTAAAGCCCTTAGGACAAATTGTTGGTAGTTCTGCCTACGTAGAAAAGCTCTCGTGAATAATTCAGTTTTGCGTAGATTCAGGTGGGTTGGTCTGAAGCAATAGAACAAAGTTTTTGTCCAGTGACACCTTTAAGGCCAATGAAGTTTTATTCTGGGTATCAGCTTTTGGGTGCATCCACGCTTCTTCAGATTACATTGAAACAGAGTTCCTCAAGCCTTCCATATAGATTGGGGGTGGTGTTAATTTCCAGGAAGGCACCACTGGACTTAAACTTAGTTCTCGCATCTGTTTGTTAACTCTTTTTTTATCTGTATGATACTTTGCTGCTATTCACGGGTCTTACCAACTGTGGTAATCCCATCTGAGCTATACTTATTGCTCAATTACTTATGCATCTTGACTCTAATTAGCCCTTCCTGGCAACTAACCCACTCCCCCCACCTACATGTAATGCCCGAGGAAGTCTGTTTTAATGTATCTGAGGAAGTATGCATCTACATATGCTAAGTCACTCAGTTCTTGCTTATACCCAGAATTAAACTTTGTTGGTCTTAAAGGTGCCGCTGGACTCCAACTTAGTTCTCACATCTGTTTCTTAACTCTTTTATTATGTGTGCTAATTTGCTGCTGTTCACAGGTCTTACCGATTCGGGTAGTGCTTCCAGTTGCAAGGCCCACAGTTTCAGGGATTGGGGCCCTTTGATGCCTTGTGAGGTAGTGGTCGAAGTAGACGGCACAACCCTCAGTGTAGATGTGGGGCACAAAGAAGCAAAGTGCCCAGCTTCTCCACAGTGCATACAGAGACCCCGCTTCATTCGTAGGTCTTGGATATCCTTCAGAGGTTGCTTCAACTTGGGTTTAAATGGGGTAGCCGGCTGCCCGGGGGTCTTGTGGCTCTGAGGAGGGTGCACATCTGGATGAGAGTGAAGCACCCCTCTGCTTCTTCCACTGCTCTCACCCATGCCGCCAGTGTCATGGAGTTCACATTTCATAGAATAGTCTCGTATAAATCCAAATTCAGCCCCTGTCAGTATTGCTCAACAAAGACGGCCTCTGGCCAACCCCAGATTTTGGCTGCGTAACACTTTAACATTGCGGTATACTCCCACACTGAACTTTTGCCTTGGGTCAAGAGTCAAATCTTGTCACGGGCCTTCTCTTTGCTCATGGGGTCTTCGTACTGGCAGCGCAGTGCCCACATGAACTCTTCGGTTTGTTGAAGTTCTATGCCCGGAGGGTTGTGAAGACTCACATACCAATCTGCTGCTTCCTCACGTAATCTCGATCCAATGTAGCCAACACGATCGCCTTCGGTAGGGAAGAGGTCTGTAGGAAGCGTCCCGCTTCGATGATTAAAAAAACTGCAACTTAACAGGATCTCTGTTGAAGGTGGCCACCAGGAGTTCTTGTGGCACGGGGCATCGATCCCCTGCCGGTGCAGGCGCAGCTGGTACAAGGGGTCTGGCTCCTGGAGCTGCAGGTGCCCCACCTCCATCCGGCAGCTGGAGGGGTTGCTGTTGTCCCACCCCAGCTCCTGCTCCGTCTCTGGTACATATTTTGATAAAGAAGACAAAGAAAAACACTCACACTCTCCTTTTATCTCTTGTCTATCTATCTATCAATCATCTATCTATCTCTCAGATTGTTAAAGAATACCATGAAAGTCTTTTGGCAGGCAGTATTAAAGTGGTTATTGGCTCAGACTTTGGCCAAATCTACATCTCCCCTCTGAAGTAGTTTGACTGCTGTTGTTTTCCTACACTCATTTCACACTGGTTTCAAATTTCACTTTGGGTTTTTTCCCTGGGTCTGAAGAGCAGTAAGCAACATGATCTGTTTAAAGCAGTGTAATGCTAGCTTGACCACAAGAGGGCAATTAATGAATGTAGATGGTGATTTTTAAACTAGAACAAGTATGGTTTGAAACTAGAAACAGGGATAGAACTCTGAAACTAGAATGATTCCAGCTGGAAAGACAGATGTAGATTTGACCTTTGATGGGTAAGGGCTACAGATTCATGACTATCAACGAGCAAGAGGATTGATTAGATAAAGCACAGCCCTGTTTTTGAAGTACAGAGGAATCTTTATGAACATCGAGCCAAAGGGAGATGATGTTTTGCCATTTTACTTGGCTTCTTTGTGCATCACTGTTTTTAAGCCTAAAGAGCATTTTTTAAAAAATCATGATGTGCCGAAGTGTACTGGTGGATGTAGTTTAACAGGTTGCTCTTAATCAGGCTCTCAGAGATTATCAATGCCTCTCTCTGTCTGTCTGTCTGTCTGTCTATCTATCTATCTATCTATCTATCTATCTATCTATCTATCTATCTATCTATCTATCTATCTAAAGCACAGCAGGGCAAATGAGATTATTTTGTTTGGATACTAACTATTCTCATTTATCAGATAGGATTATCAGTCTCATGGTGGGGCTCTGGAGATTTCTCAGAATTACAATTGATCTCCAGACCACAAAGATCAGTTCCCCTGAAGGAAAAGACAGCTTCAGAGAGAGAACTCTATGGCGGGGGGGCGGGGTCAAACATGCAGTTTACAGGCCGGATCAGGCCCTCGGAGAGCCCCAATCAGGCCTCAAGGCCCTGGTTGTTTCCTACTTCCATTTGAGCTTTTGTGTGTTTTGCTACAGTGTGTGTGTGTGTGTGTTGGGCTCTGTATGCCAGGGTTCTCCTGGGTGCAACTGGGTTCCCTCCCCTTTTCACTGTATTCATGCCCTCACGATCCAGTCTTTCTCGGTAAGAAAGCAATGTGAGCTATTTTAGAGGAGGAATAGCAACAAGCCAGTGAGGTGGATTAGGCTGAGAGTGTGTGTCCAGACCAAGTTCACCCCCTTTGTAGGAAGTTGTAGTTATTTCTCTGGAGAAGAGTATAGTTTTGTAGACAAACGCATGGCCCTCAGTCTGTGTTAGGATGCCTTTTCATTTGTTCTTGACCAGCACTTGAAGTAGTTTATGTACAAAAGGTTGCAATGCCCAGCCATTTCATGTTTTCCCCTGGGTCCTAGGCTAGGAACACTGAGCATGAGGTTTCTTTAATAAATGTGAATAAATCAAAAGTAGGTTTGCAGCTTACAGACACACACCTGAACAGCATACTCAGTATGCTGCAGCACAGACATTTTGATGAAATAATTCAGAGCAGAGGTGTCAGTTATCAGAGACTGTTATATAGACAAAATATTGCAAGATTGCTAGCGTTTTAAGCATGTTTTATTTAAAGTTTAAAAAAATTTTAATTGTTTTTGTCTGTGTCCTTTATAAAGTTTATACGTCCACTACCTGGCATTACATTTTATGATACACATGGTCCGGCCCAGCAAGGTCTCATTTATGTCAGGTCCGGCCCTCATAACAAATGAGTTCAACGCTCCTGCTCTGTGGTATACCACAGAGTCTAGGAGAAACTGAAGTCCTAGAGTGACATCACATTCCCACTGAGCTCCCTTTCTCTCCCCAAACACCATCCTCCGAGGCACCCCCCCCTCCCCAAATAGGGTTGCCAAGTACTGGCGACTTACCGGCGGGGGGGAGTTTTTCTCCCCCCGGGAACTCTTCTGGTGCGTGCGCTTTGCGCGCACGCCACGGCGACATAATGATGTCACCCGGAGGTGACATCATCACGTTGGGGGCATTGCCAGGGCAACGCCCCCAACGTGATGATGTCACCTCCGGGTGACGTCATTACACGAAGGAAGTCGTCCTCACCGGACGACTTCTGGGGCGGGGTTCCCCCCACCGGCCGAATGCTGGCCAGCAGATCGGGAACCCCTATAGCGGGGAATCCCCCGCCCCCCGGGCTGACTTGGCAGCCCTATCCCCAAATCTCCAAGTATTTCCCAAACCAGAGTTGTCAATGCTACTGTCTGATCAAACTGGAAAGGAAAATTTGGAAGTTAATGTGACTTTTCTTCATAATGCAGGGCAGCAGAGAACCCTTGTGACATTTTAAAATTAGCCCCATTAGTCTCTAAAACAGCAGCATCTAGGTGTGTCCTGGTTTCAGATACTGGTTACCCATTAAGAAGGGTAAGTTGTTAGCCGAATTGCTTTAATTTACGTTTAGCAATTGGCAAAATACCGGGTTCTTGCCAACTATACCAGGGTCCCACCCCTCCCGGGAGTTCTCCAGGAAAAAGGCACGTGAGGCAGATGGCAAATTAAATGCTGTTTACTGAATGATGTTGTTCAAGCATACACAAAACAGAATCTCTCTCTCTCTCTCTCTCTCTCACACACACACACACACACACACAGGTCTAAGGAAATTTAGATAGAAAATAGCACTGTTGCATTAGCAGGAGTTTCATTGATGGGTGATACTTTACCTATCCTGGAAATGGATCCTTGTTCTAACAGAAGATTAGAGGGATTGGAAAGGAAAAATGGGGGAGCGTGATCTAAACCTGCAGATACACACTTCTTCCTGGCTGCGCAAACCAGGGATTAAACATGGAGGCAAGGTAGCAAGCTGGACATAAAGGGGGGGGGGAGGGTAAAGCAGATAGAGGGCGATGGCTCAAGAGACTGATTGCCTCTGTGCAAGGTCTTTTATTAGATGGTCTTGGGGCAGTCAGCACTAACCACATCCCACTAACACACCTACTAGGCGGTCCGTCCCTTTCTGACCCTACCTTAGGTTAAAGGTGGACAAAAAGGAGGAGGGCTGGGGAGTGGACAATATTGCAGAACTGAAACTAAACAGGAACTCTACACCTGGGCGAGGTCCGATGACTCACCGGGGCCACTTCTATTGTTAGTTGATAGCTCTGGCCGACTGGGTGATGGCCCGACCATCAGTTGCTAGGTAACCACGTTAGCATAATCCATTCAGGTATGTTGGAGGGGGCAGGGGTTGACCAGCGTGGTGTGACAGAAAGAAACCTCATGGCAGAAGGAGTCTTTGTCTCTGTCTTTGTGAACTATAGAGGGTGTCAGTCTCCTGGCATGGGCTGGAGCTTTCCCCTGTAATGGAGAATGCACATGGCCCTTCCAATACTAGCAACCCAAGTTCAAGCTTATGAATATTAAAATCCATAAGAGCACTAAAAGTGCCTTGCTGGCCAACAAAGTAAGGAGATGAGGCCTTTTTTCATAAATGGAGAAGCAAGAACAAGCTCTGAGTAATTACATATATTTTGTTCTTGCTTTTGGATTCTGTATGGACCAATATGGCTGTACAATATTTTTGGAAATCAACCTTCCATGGATTTTAGAAAGGTGTGACTCTGTTTAGGATTTTTTACTGATGGGTACAATTCTGAGAATATAAGGTTATCCACAGAACCAGGCGTTTTATCTGTCGATGATTCTTTGCTTGTACCGAAGTTGTGGGCTGTAGTTATTATTTATTTATTTTATTCAGTTTATATCTTCCCCCCTACCCTGCGAGTGGGCTCAGGGCAGCTCACCACCAAAAGATATATCATGTCCATAACCACATATAACACCAGAAAAATCATGGATCCACTGCTTCATGGTACCATCGTGCAGAAGCATGGTATCTCTTTCAGGATATTTTTAAAAACATGATGAAAATGCCGTCTTTTGGGGTTGGAAGGTTAGGAATATTCCTAGTATGTAGCAATGATCACAGCTTAAATATTAGGGGTATTTAAAACGAGACTGGTCATATTGATCACTTGTTTAAAGTAGTAAGTCTGGACGTGTGTCCTCTTTTTTGCTTTTCAAAATATGGTAACCCTATTATAGAGCCATGATTATTTGACGTATTGTAAAGTTCTCTTCTTGGTTGTTTCTCTCCCCTGTGTCATAAATCTGGGCTTAGATTTTTTTAGAGAGCCAGTTTAGTGTCGTGGTTAAGAGCACAGACTCTAATCTGGGAGAACCGGGTTTGATTCCCCACTCCTCCACATCCAGCTGCTGGAGTGACCTTGGGTCAGTCATGAGTTCTCTCAGAGCTGTTCTCTCAAGGGCAGTTCTCAAGAGAGCTCTCTCAGCCCCACCTACCTCACATGGTGTCTGTTGTGGGGAGGGGAAGGGAAAGGAAATCATAAGCTACTCTGAGACTCCTTTGGGGAGTGAAGGGTGGGGTATAAATCCAATTTCCTCCTCCTCCTCTTCTTCCTCATATTTATTTTATTTAGATTTTTCAACCGTCCTCCCCTGGCAAGCCGGGATCAGAGCAGTGTACAACATTCCTCCAAGGAAGAACAATTTGCAATAGGTTATAGCTATGGTCTACAAAATAAAAGTTTTAAAAATCTGTAGACCATCCTTGGTACGAGTGATTTAATTGTCTCTTTAAACCACTGTTTCTAAGACCCAGTTTATTGCAGTGAAAAAAAATCGTTGGGGGGGGGGGGAAATTATTTCCACAAACCTGGAAGATGATTTCAATTAAGATACTATTAGCTTTGGTTAACAAAGGTTGTCAAGATCGCATCGGCACGAGCACATGAATTAGGAGCCCATTTCACAAGAAGAACAGACTGGAAGTAATTCAAGGTGGGATGAAGCTTTTAGCTACACAAACTGTGTTACATTTGAGCACTTATATATTGAATTAATTAGCATAAAAGCTTCAACTTTGCAGCAGCTTTCTTCCTGCATGGCTAATGCCTTTGTAAGTCCCTGTGCATCAGCTGGCAGTGAGCGGCTAGGTTCTTGTTTTAAGCATGTTCTGCATTATGCACTCCTTTTGCTTTTGATTTTAGATTAAATTGAGCTGACCCAAAACAAACATCTGATCATGGAGGCGCATCTGTGATAGGCTATGTCAGACACTGTTCACAGGTTTTATCAAGGGCAAAACCTCTTTTAATAGGGCCATCTTTAGGGGAAATTAGGAATTGTGTTTAAATGCAGGGCCTATTTATGACATTTTGTCATCTTGGGCAAGGTATGTCCATTCAATCCTGGGCCCAGGTGCTGGTTGCCAGCTCTGAGATGAGAAATGCCCGGAGATTTAGGAGGTGGAGCCTGGGGAGGGCGGGGTTTCGGGAGGGGAGGAAACTCAGTGGGGTACAATGCTGTACAGTCCACCTTCTAAAGCAGCCATTTTCTTCAGGGAAACTGCTCTCTCAAACCTGGAGACCAGTTGTGATATCAAGAGATCTCCGGCCACCACCTGGAATCTATAATCTAGAGAGATCTACGGGAACAAAGTAGAACCAAAAAATACAAAATCCATGAAATTATAACTATGACAACCTTAGTACTTCAATATTTTCTTATGATAGTGTATATCTCTCTACAACAGTACGTATCTTAGTCACAGGAAATAATTTATGATCATTATCAATACTTAACTATTTGTATGATGAATGAAAGTACTTTTGCTGCAGTAAACGGTCTTATCTGCCCTTTGTTCTTTCGAATCCAGGGATTGTGGATGATTTGTGGATGTTCTAATGATAGTCCACAAATCATCCACAATCACTGGATCTGAGTGTGAGACTTCTGCTCAAAGTAGTCAAGGATCAGATCTTTGTTGATGAAACACAGTTCTTTATTTCCAATCTCTACATTGGTACAGCTTCTCGGATTATTGTCAGAGATAACGCATATGACAGAAGCAGGTCTATTATACCTTTCTAAGCAGTTTGAATTACCCATAGGTAGCCAATCACTACAAGGGAAAAACGGCGGGCAAAAGGGGCTCTGGCCGTTTGCTTCCCACAGGAAAGAAAGTGAGGTGTCAAGTTGTAAATTTCCCCTTCCAAACCAGACCCTTCAGATGTTACCAGTTCACATAACAATCCATGGCCTCGAGGCTTTCGCACGTTGATAAGAGATGAGACTTGTCCTCCCTTGGAGTCTCAGCCGAGATGAATGGAATGCGGAGGTAGGAGTGTGAGAGGCCCATTGTTCCCATACTTTGAAGTTGACATCCTCCCGCTTTGACAGTTACACAAACCAGGCCGGTCAGGGTCATAAACCTGGGGTCACACAATCTACATACATACTGATACATACTGGCCAGAATGAGGGTTACATGACAGGTGTTCATGGGAGCAGCTATCATACATACAGTACTATAAGAAGCAGAGCAATATACACAGAAAACATATCTGAAACATGGCTGTAAGCAAAAGCAATACTCTGTCTGAATCAGCAGAGCAATATACACAGAAAACATATCTGAAACATGGCTGTAAGCAAAAGCAATACTCTGTCTGAATCAGCAGATTCTGACACTGAGAGAACAAAGAACATAAGACTGTTTACTGCAGTACAAGCACTTTAATCTTCGAAAGAACACTTACAGTTCTTTCATTCTTCATATGAATACTTAAGAATGGACTACTGATAATGATAATGAATTATTTATTGTGACTAAGGTATCTACTGTCGTAGAGACAGATGCACTACAATTAAAAAATATTGAAATATCAAGGTTGCCACAGTTCTAATTTCATGGTTTTTGTATGTTTTGATTATACCACCTGGAAACTGGCAGCCCTGGCCTCCAGCCAGGTGCCGATTCATGGAGCAACACTGCAGGGGCTCAGTTCAGACTTGGTCAGTGGTGGCACAAGTGCAGGAGGGGATGCCAGTCACGTCTTTATCACTGTTGGTGAGGAGTAAGCCAAGCCCCTGTGGTTGTTAGGGCTGCCAAGTCAGCCTGGGGGGCGGGGGATCCCCCGCTATAGGGGTTCCCAATCCACCGGCCGGCATTCGGCCAGCAGGGGGAACCCCGCCCCAGAAGTCGTCCAGTGAGGACGACTTCCCCCGTGTAATGATGTCACCCGGAGGTGACGTCAGCACGTTGGGGGCGTTGCCAGGGCAACGCCCCCAACGTGATGACATCACCTCCGGGTGACGTCAGCACGTCGCCGTGGCGCGCGCGCAAAGCGCACACACCAGAAGAGCTCCCGGGGGGAGAACAACTCCCCCCCACCGGTATGTCGATCCTACTTGGCAGCCCTAGTGGTTGTCCCAAGTGGTCTCTTCAGTGACTTGGCCAGAAAAACCGCCCAGTAAAAATGTATTAAGCATTGTTTTCAGAATATCTATTGAAAGATACTCATGATTTTAACTATAACGGACACCAAATAAGGTTCAGCCAGCCCCGCCCCCCTTTTGCAACTGAAAAATCTAGGTTGGTAAAATGGAAGTCCAATGCCCACAGCAGAGTTGGGATGTTCCTGGAGATTTGGGGGTGGAGCCTGGAGGAGGCAGGGTGTGGGGAGGGGAGGGACCTTAGTGGGGTACAGTGCCATAGAGTCCACTGTCCAAAGCATCCATTTTCTCCAGGGGGAAACAGATGTCTCTTGTCTGAAGATGTTGTATTCTTATTATTTTACAGCCACAGCTTGCAGAGACTTTGGGATGCAAAAGGCCCTTTTCTGATTGGCTAACAAATAAAGACTCTCATTGGTCCTTAAGCCACTCTAGGTAACCAATTGCTGAGCCTCGCTTAGGTCCAATAGGATTGTTTGTACATAGTTACATTGTTTGAAGTTATGAGTTGGAAACAGTATAAATTAAGGTGCCGCTCTCATAGAGCTGTCTTTGAGCTGAAGCAATGTGTTTGAATAAAAGCCTGTTTGTTTGATTCATCGCCTCCTGCTCAATACTTAAAAGAAGATCAGTTGTAGTTCCAGGAGATCTCCACATAACACCTGGAGGTGGCAAGCCACGGCACTGCCCAGAAATGTGAAATATTGGGAAATCTTGAACCCATGGAAAATAAACCTTTGGGGGTCTTTTTGCACTGGATTTCAGTCTTATTTTGTCCGAACTGACTGACACGCTTTCCTCTATGGGATTATCAGGTTGGTAAGATCCTCATTTTTTTCTTCAGTGCAGGTATTGATAAGATCAATCAAAAGGCTTTCTCTCACTTGAAAAAAAATTGATTTCTGAATTAGATTCGTCATAAGCTTTATATTTTTCATTTGATTATTTGATTGTTATCTATTTCTCTGCATCTTATATTGGGTGGAGGAGAGAGAGCCAGAAACTGGTCGGAGAGGAGACAGCATGCCCTTAATCTTCCCAACCTGAAATTATATTACCAGGCGGTAGCCCTTACAAACATAATCAGAATGTCAAATGATTCCTCAGATATCGGTTGGACCCTGATAGAACAATCCGCTTCTGCACCCTTATCCTTGCAGGAAACGCTTTGGAGTCCGAAATCTAGAAGATCTCAGCGCACCTCTGGCAACCCATTCTTGTCACACACTATAGCAGTTTGGGACTCCATGAAACACCTTCTTGTGCCACCTATTTCACCACTCTCCACTTTCACTTTCCAGGATTGGTTTGTACCGGGTCAAACTCCGGGACAGTCTAAAGAATGGTCACTACTGGGAATTACAACACTTCAGGATATTTCCAACAATGGAAAGCTTTTACAGAAGCAACAACTTGAAGAAAGGATTAACCGTCCACTCTTATGGCTTAAATATTATCAGTTGGGCAGCTTGTTCTCTTTTGTGCTGCAGAAAGGGGCTTTCAGACGTGTTAAGACGAATTTTGAAGTTTTGCTTACAACTTACTCAGAACACTCTAAGCATCTTCTCTCAAACATCTACAAAATACTTTCTGAATTCACTACTTCCCGCCAGTTTCACTATCAGAAGGCTTGGGATAAAGATCTTGGCCGTTTTTTATCTGACCAGCAATGGACTCGGATCTGGTCCTCAGCAGCCAACACTTCTGGTATTTTCAATGTATGCTTCCAGTTCTTTAAATTAGTTTCCAGGTGGTACTACACGCCAGTGCGTCTTCATCACATCAACAACTCTCACTCACCGCTTTGTTGGAAAGCATGTGGAGAAACAGGAGATTACTTGCACTGCTGGTGGTCGTGCCCCCAAATCCAACAATTCTGGTCTTGTATAGTTAAAGAGATAGCAAACATTATATCACAAACTCTTCCTATGGACCCATCTATCCTTCTCCTGCACCTAAGGGATCCATCTTTGGGTGAAGAACCTCTTCTCCCTCTAACCACCTTCCTACTCACAGCGGCCAAAACATCCATCGCAGCATCTTGGAAACTCAGCACTCCCCCCTCTCTGGATCTCTGGAGAAAAAATTTTTGGGATCAATTTCTTATGGATAAGATTATTGACAGTCTCAATCCTCCCAGCACCTCTTCAGATGCAACTTCCTCGCATTTTGTGTGCACCTGGTACCCCTTCCTACACTATATGACTGAAAACAACTTACTCCCCCGAGACCCTAGCTACTCCTCTTGGCTTTATTTCTGAATCTATCTATCTATCGCCTTTCTGTCACACTCTTCTCTGACTTTTACTACCTCATATTCTATGAGGCGAAGGTATTTTGGACGTTTTTCTTCTTTTTTGTTTTTCATTTAACTAGGGCTGAGTAGAGTCATCAGATACGAGTCACGTACTGTTAATCTGTTAGCTGAACTTACTTGTTATGACAAATTACTTATTTGCTGTAATTACTTTCCTACATTGACAATGTTGATGTGTTGAGCAACTTTGTTTTTTCTTCTGGTAAATATTTTCTTCAATAAAAATTATTTTCAAAAAAAAAAAAGAGAGAGAAGACAGCATGCCCATAAGGCAGGCTGAAAGACAATAACCTTTGGAGCAGTTGGCAGGAGATGACAGAAAACCCACTGAATTTCTGGGAGGATGGGCTAGACTTGTGGGGAAAAGAACAATTAATTGGGAGGGATTGGGAGAAGCAGCAATTAATCCTAAGGAGACAGAATCAAGAAAAAAAAATGGGGTGTGGAGAGAAAGTGCAATTCATTCCAGAGGGAAAGAGAAGGAGTAATGAATTGTGAGCAGACTGCTGAGGTGACGTTTCAATTAATATGAAGCACTTTCTGGCCCATGGAGTGAATGCTAGATGCAGAATGGGCCTCCCTTGCCTTCCTCTCCCCACAACAGACACCCTGAGAAAACTGGCTGCATGTAGAGCAGTGGGGAATCAAACACAGTTCTCCAGATCAGAGTCTGCCACTCCTAACCACTACACCAAACTGGAGGAAGATGAGGACTAACAGTTTTGAAAGTCCCTTTTGCCGCCTGATTCTGTGCATGTCAACGAGGATGTAAATCCTGCTGAGTTTTTTTGTATTTTCTTCTTGTGTATGTGTGTGTGTGTGTCTGTCTGCACCTGGAAGTCACGTTGACCTCTGGCGACTGACCCCCTACTGGGAGCCTGGAGGATATTCAGAGAGGTGGCTGAATAAAGCCTTCCCCTGTCCTCCCGACTTTGTAATTCAAGGAAGTCTCCCATCCAAGTACTAACCACATTCTAAATCCTGCTGTTTTGATTGGGACTGCTCTTGCGAAAGCTTCTGTAGGGCTGGAAGCTCTGTTTTCCTCCAAGTACTTCCCCTTATGAGTTGAGTGGGAGAGAGGGAAGGAAGCCAAGCCTCTACAAAACTCCTGCCTTCAAGAGTCATCGGTGCTGGAGCAACGGGGGCTTCGTGCTCAGGGTGAAGTTAGATGATCTGTATTCTTCTCGAAGACCTCACAGAATCTTAACCGAGGCAATAAGGGAAGTTTCCCTGGGAGCAGGTTTCTCTGCTTCATCCCATGCCAGAAGAGAAATGGTCAGGATCCATTCAGTGCCACAACATCTTTCGAGTGCTTCCAACTGCCAGAAGCAAGTCTCCGCTCTCTATTTTGGTTCCTCCATTTAAAATATTCATCTCTGCTTTGCATTCAGGAAATCGTCTTTGCTTTGACAACACTCAGAGTGCACTTTCGTACATTTATGCAAGACTGGCATAGAAGAATTTGCTCTGCAGACATTTATCTTATTCCATAGCTTGACTTCTGAAATCCACGGACTGGCATCTCCTAGGAAATTGAATTGTTTGTAGGTAATTTGCATGAATCGATGAATGCAATGAGGTGCCGTTGAATGCACTTGGGATGGCACCCTTAAACCCCTTACATCTGAATAACCCTATAGCAGTTACATTCTACATCCAGGAACTTTGTCTTGTGATTTCATCAGCAGAGATATCTTCCAGGTCAGGGGTCCCCAACCTTTCAGTGCCTGTGAGTGCCTTTAAGTCCCGTGGCACCTTGAAGACCAACAAAGTTTTATTCAAGGCAGAAGCGTCCGTGCGTGTGCACACTTCTTCAGACATAATGAAATAGGGATTACCAGTCCATACATATAGGTAGACAGCAAGCAGTAAATTAGCATACAGCATAACAAAGATGTTTGACAGATTCAAGGACTAAACAGGAATAACAAGCTTAGTTTATATGGTTACCATTTGTTTGGGTTCAATTCTAGAGGGAAAATATAGTGAAGGATATCGATATGTCAGAATTGGAGACTGGATCCAATTTTGACATAGTTATTTCCTTTGAGGGAAATGAATCTCAAAATGGCTGCCACAGCAGGTGGGGCTAACCTCAAAATGTCAAGGAGTGGAGGTTATATCTATATGTCTAATAGCCAAGGCATCACCCGCGTGCGGATATCTAAATCCGCACATCAGGGGCACCTAGGGGGCAAAGAGATTTTCCTGCACACTTGGGGGACTCCCCAGGTGTGCAAAAAAATCCTAAAAGTTTAAAAAACTATACGGGGATATTTAAATCCCCCCAAAAGTAAAAGAGTGTTCTCTGTGCATCCCCAGAGAACGCTCTGGGAACTCTGCAGCTGGCTGGTGGTTGGGAGGCATCCAGGCCTCACCACTGGTGCTGTGTGAGGAAGGGAAGATCGGTGGTGGGCCTGGCAGCTGGGAGGTGTCTAGGCCTTGCTGCCAGGACCTGTGGGGAGGGGGAGATCGGCGGGCCCAGTGCCCGTGGAGGAGGGGAGATTGGCGGTGGGCACAGCGACTGGAAGTCACTCATCTATATACTAATTCCCAAGGTGCCCTCTCCATGTGGATATCTAAATCCACACATCGGGGGCGCTTGGGGGGCAGAGAGATTTTTCTACACACTTGGGGGACTCCCCAGGTGTAGGGAAAAATCCTAACACTTAAAAAAAACTTTGGGGGGATATTTAAATGCACAGGGAAAGCTCTGGGAACACTGCAGTGGCCTGGTGGCTGAGAGGCCCTGAGGCCTCACTGCCAGTGCCAGGAGATGGGGGGGGAATTGGTGGCCCAGTGGCTGAGAGTTGCTCAGGCCTCACTGCCGGTGCCCATGGGGGGTGGGGGGAAGAAGACTTACCTGTGGAGCTGCAGCCGGCCCTGGTCTCCTCCTACCAATGCTCCAGCCACCGGGGGGGGGGGAGTCAGTGGGTCTGGCAGCTGCGAGGGAGCCTGTGTGCATGTGTGTGTGCATGTGGTATGAGAACCCCTCCCAGCTAATATCGCGGGCAGGCAACACTTGTCTATATACTAATAGCCAAGTTGCCCCCTCTGTGCAGATATCTAAATCTGCGAGGAGGGGGCACTTGGGGGGCAGAGAGATTTTTCTGCACACTTGGGGGACTCCCCAGGTGTGCAGAAAAATCCTAAAAGTAAAAAAAAAAACTTTTGGGAGAATATTTAAATCTCCCCAAAAGTAAAAACGTTCCCTGCACATGTGCAGAGAATGCTTTGGCCATTGTGGGGGAAGCTCAGCGGGCCTGGTGGCTGTGGGCCGTTCAGGCCTCACCATCACTGGTGCCAGGGGGAGGGGGTGGGAGAAGGCTTGATGGGCCTTGGGCCTCGGCACCGCCGCCGCTGCTGGGCAGGGGGAAGGGTTGGGAGAAGGCTTGGCGGGCCTCGGGCCTTGCCACCGCTGCCGGGAATGGGGTGGGAGAAGGCTTGGCGGGCCTCAGGCCTTGCCGCTGCTGCCGCTGCTGGGGAGGGGGTGGGAGAAGGCTTGGCAGGCCCAGAACATCACAGGGACTGGGTTTCCCGCTTCGTCTGCAAATACTCGGCAAATCCGGATTAAACAATGGCTGGAGACAATAATGCAGGCAGTGACTGCGCTGAATCCCACTGGTTTACAATACTGGTCTCCCACTGTGCTTCTTTCAGAGCTTTGCTAGTGCTGGCCCCAAAAGGGATCCTCATGCGGAAGGGTGTCTCCCATTCACAAAAGGGTTTGTTAATCCCTCGTGCGGGATGATGGCATGAAAAAGAATCTTCTTCCTCTGCAAGGCCTTCCACAATCCCTCTTGCAGGCTGTTTGAGTAGACTCTTAGAATCTGCTCTATCACTCCCCACGCTCTTGTGCCAGCATTTGTACAAGTAGCGTTGCCAGGTCCACCTGGCCACTGGCAGGGGATGGGGTGGTGAAGTTGCCAGCTCCAAGCTGGGAAGCTCCTGGAGATCTGGGGATGGAGCCTGGGGAGGACAGGGCCCTCAGTGTGGTACAATGCCCTAGAGCCCACCCTCCAAAGCATCCATTTTTTCTAGAGGAACTGTAGCCTGGAGAGGAGCTGTCATTCCAGAGGATCCCCAGGTCCCACCTGGAGGCTAGAATCCCTCTGAAGAACAGAAAGCCAATACGGTACAAGCTGGAAGTGCAGAGAGCAGTCGCCCCTGCCAAAATAAACATCACCCTTCCGTGAAAATAATTAGTCTCAGGAGTATCTGAGAAGCTCAAACTCTGGCAGTTCTAAGGGGGAGGCCTTCCAAGTGACTCCAGTCAAGCAACAGGTCACATAGAAAGGTGACGTGAGGCAGCTACATGCAATGGAATTAATTGGCTTCAGCACCAATAGGACTGCTTCGGTTCTCTGCACTCTCATGATTTTTCCCCTCCTGCAATTTGTAGTATTTTGTTTTCCCCCTTTTAGCTTTTTTTCCCCCAGCCTCTTCCTCCACTGGCCACTCTCCATGTATTGATTTCTTTCGGTACCCCAAGAAAACAGCTTAAGTGGAGTAGTGAAGGCTGCAGATTGTAACTCCTTCAACAACAGCAACACCTCCCCCACGCATGCGCAATTTTGGGCTTCAATGCACTTGGAGGCAGGCTTTCTCTTTCGTCCTACTTTTTTCCACTCCCCCCCAACCTCAAGCAGTTTATTCTCATTTATTTGTATTGAAGATTATTGTCAAAGGGTGCATTCCGATGGCTTTTCTGAGCCGCACCAGGCACGAGTGCCTGGTGATTTAAAGTATACATCCAGACCTCAACATCTGGGAACTGTGCCGCTTTCCTGGCATGCCAGGTCTTGTAAGCCGCTCTGAGCCTGCGAATGTGGGGAGAGCGGCCTAGAAATTAATTAATTAATTAATTAATTAATTAAATAGTAGCCCATCAATCCCTGTCGGGGATCCATACTTAAAAGATAGTGCTTAGAGTCCGGTCTAAAACTGGGCGATGGGCCAATGCCGGACTTTCCACCATCAGGTCATTCCACCAGCGTACAATCAGCCCGTAGGGATGGTCTCCAGACCATCCCGAATGGCCACCATTTTAAAAAACTCTTAGCGATGTGTGCGTAACGGCTTAAACATGTGACGTCTGCAGACTGTGAGGCACATATGCACATATGCGCAGACAGGATATATATATATATTTTTAAAAAAGCCAACCACACAGCTCCTTATGGTGGATGCCATCTAGACAATCCACCGTGGAGTCATGCACGGTAAAGCGATTCATGCGGCAGCTGTCTGGTCATGCAATGCTGGATTAAAAAGGTCTAGATCAAATTACAGCCGGGCCAATGGCAGAATTAGCTGTCCATCTGAACTCACCCAAAGACGGCTTATCCTCTGCCTGCTCTTTTCTTTCCACACTTAGTAGAGTGAACAGAGAGCCCTTTCGGCAGAGAAAGAAATTTAATTTGAGTTTTGGAAGAGTAAGTGGCAGTTCACACGCCACCGAAGGCAGGCATGAGAAGAACTGTTGATTACATTTTTATCCCAGTCTCCCACAGACATTGTGCGCCCCACCACTGACTCGTTTAAAACCCTGTGGGTTATGTTGGATCCAGCACTGTTAACAGAGAAGCAAGTTAAGCCAGAGAAGCAAGAGAGCCAATTTGGTGTAGTGGTTAGGAGTGCGGACTCTGATCTGAGAGAACCAGGTTTGATTCCCCACTCCTCCACATGCAGCAGCTGGTGTGACCTGGGGTCAGTTACAAGGGCCCAGGGCCGAAGGAGGCCCGGTTGGCAGCTACAAGGGCCAGGGCCTTTTCAGTGGTGCCCCCACACCGGTGGAATGATCTCCCGGATAACATCAGGGCCCTATGGACTTATTACAGTTCCGCAGGGCCTGTAAGATGGAGCTCTTCCGCCAGGCTTTCAAGTAGGGGCCGCCCAATAGTTACATCTGGCCCTGGCCCGATTGAGACCCGCCAGCTTGAATGTTCTTCCACCGTCTCTACTGTTTAATACCTAGGACGCTACCCCGATAAAGAAGATATGCCATCTTGTAGTAGGGTAGACTATTCGTTTGGTTCTGTGTTTTAAATGTTTTAATGATATTGTATATTTTATTGTATGTTGGAAGCCGCCCGGAGCCCGCCAAAAGGTGGGGAGGGCAGGATATAAACCGAATAGATAAATAAATAAATAAAGTTCTTTCAGAGCTGCTCTCTCAAGAACAGTCCTCCAAAGAGCTCTCTCAGCCCCACCTACCTCACAGGGTGTCTGTTGTGGGGAAGGGAAGGGAAAAGAGATGAAGTGAAGGGTGGGGTATAAATCCAATTTCTCCTCCTCCTCCTCCTTCTTCTCCTTCACATAGCTGCAAAACGTGGGCATTCTATAGCTTTTTGTAGACTAGGAAATGGCCTTGGTTCAGCTGACCTAGCCATGTGGCTCCTTGCTATGGTTACCTCAAGACTAGACTACTGTAATGTGATCTACATGGGGCTGCCCTAGAAGACAACTTGGAAACTCCCATTAATGCAGAATGCTACAGCCCAATTACTATTGGGCATCAGGTGGGACATGCATGTCACCAAGGGCGTAGACTTTCCAGTTTCCCAGGGGGGGCTGAGGCTGGACCAGAGACATCACAGGCCATTGTCACTATCTCTGGAGGTGGAGTCATGTGGGATTTAGGGAGGGGGCTCCCCAGAGCTTCTAAATTTGCAGAGTGGAATGACTCTCTAGCATTTGTTACGAGGGTTGGATCTGGCGTAAATGTCACTTTGTCGGGCCAGGCCATATGTGCCATAAAATATAACACAAGGTACCCGAGATATAAACTTTCTAAAGACGATTTCAGATGCTGAATGACAATAGCCAGCTTGATCGGATTGATATGCAGAGGGGTAGTAGGAGTAGAGAGATCAGCACTGGTAATGAACCTGGGTCTCAGTTTGGTACCAGAGGATTCAGTCCAGGAGGATGCAAAGAAGAAATGGAAGAAGTCTGAAGAAGTGAGCAGTGACTCATAAAAGCACACACCCAGCCATAATTTTGTTAGTCTTTAAAGGTGCTACTGGACTCTTACTTTTTCTACTGCTATTACAAACCACAACATTCAAAAAAAAGTAGCGGGACATTTTAACCTTCCAGGACATTCAGTTGCTGAATTAAGAGTAGCAGTTCTCTTACAAAGGAATTTCAAAGGGAGATTAGAGAGAGAGACTGGAGAATTGCAGCTGTTAATGGAGCTCAAGACAATGCGAACTCCTGGACTGAATTGAGACCTAGGTTGTTCCTCTCATTTACAATGCCTGCTGTTGTCATATGGCCTCTGAAATCACTTCACTCTCCAAGATATAAGGACAGATGGACTCCCATTCTAGCTACATCTGAAGAAGTGAGCAGTGACTCACGAAAGCGCCTACCCTGCCAGAAACTTTGTTAGTCTTTAAGGGGCTGCTGGACTCTTGTTCCCTCTCACTAATAAGGAATGCAAGCTGTACTGTTAGGTTTCTTCTCCTCCCCATCTGTTAGAAATGGAAAAGGGGATCCATATTGCTCTGCCCCTTCCAACCACACACTTATTCCCTCTCTAAGGGTTTTCCAATCTCACTTCAGTGTCAGTTCCTGTCCTCAGACTCACAGAGGGACCCAAACACTCATTTTGGGTAGAATGACACCCCTCCCCTCCTCCACCTGGCTGTTGTGCTTCCTACATGAAGCAGGCGGATGCCAGCCAATGCCAGGGGTCTGCATCCACCAACTCACACAGCAGAACCAGAACTTCCAGTTTCAGCACTGGACCTGGGGGTCCCCTGGAATTACAACTCATTTTCAGACTACAAAGATTAGTTTCCCTGAAGAAAATGGATGTTCTGGAGGGTGGACTCTATGGCTGTGATCACACACACTAAATAATCCACTTTCTATCCACTTTCCAACTGGTTTTTGCCAGTTCACACACAGTAAAATCCAGTTGGAAAGTGCACTGAAAGTGCACTGAGAGTGGATTATTTAGTGTGTGTGATCACAGCCTATTATGGCACTGTACCCCGCTGAGGTCCCTGTCCTCCCCAGGCTCCATCCCCAAATCTCCAGGAGCTCCCCAACCTGTATCGGGCCACCCCTCTCCCGTAGAGGTGGACAGTCACAGGGCGAACCTGGCAACCCTAATTAGGGATGTTTTAACAAGGGAGGGAGGGAGGAGAGAGGTGGAAAGAAAGCAAATAGATGGGGAGAGAAGAAGGAAGGGAGGGAGGGAGGGAGGGAGGAAGGAAGGAAGGAAGGAAGGAAGGAAGGCAGGGAGAGAAAGAGGGGTGGAAAGAAAGTAAATAGATGGGGAAGGAGGAAGACAGGCAGGCTTTGTGGCACCAAATTAGTTTTTAAAAGCTCACAAAATTACACTCAAAACAAACTCAAGTGGTTTTTCTCTCTCCTGGACTCACCAGCAACCAGGCAGGCAGGCAGAAGCCTCCATGTGGAAGCCAGCTCCTTCCCTCCCCCACTCCCCAAAAAACTCAAAATGAACTCAAGGGCTTTTTTCTGCACCAGGAAAGGCAACCAGCCAAGACGGTTCAAGGCTCCATCTGCATGCTGGCTGCCCCCCCTCCCCCAATCCTCCAGCATGGCTGCCCAGCCCACCCCCCCCCCCACTGCCCCAGCCAGCTCCAGTCCTCCTCCTTATCTTGGCTTTTTCTGCAGTCTCTGTGCATGGGAAAGCAGGGAAGCCACGTGCAGCCTCCAGGCTCCAGCTGAACTGAGGGCGGCTGGGAGACTGGGGGGTGAAGCTTAGCTTCCAGGAAGCAAGCCCCTGCCCTGCCTGACTTCCCTCCCAGTCCCAACCCATCCGACAGAAAGCAGAGGGGGAAAAAACCCTCCACTTTCAACATGGGGGGATGTGCAAGGCTCTGGTTACCTCCGGGGGAGAATCGGCACCTCCTGGAAAAGTTCGGGGGGGGGGCTCCAGCTCCCCAGCCCCCCTAAAGTTGTCACCCTCATTCTGCAGACATGCCATTGGTGATGAATCAGTTACTGGGTTCTATTCAAGGTTCTGGTTATTTCCTACGAAGCCCTGAATGGCCTTGCCGCCCTTGGCCCCACATCCCTGCAGGAATGCCTCTCTTGCTGTGCTTCACTGCGACAGATTTGCTCATCTGAGCTAAACTTTCTGAAGGTGCCACTCTGCAAATGGGTAAGACTGGCAGATGCCTGTTCAGGGGCATTCTCTGTTGTGACTCCCACACTGTGGAACAGCTTGACTGAGGAGGTCAGAAATTCTCCCACCCTTCCGACATTCCACAGAATGTGCGCAAAAATTCTGTCAACCCACAAAATTTGACCAGAACTCCAAAGTGCAAGAGGGCAGATTTAAAAAGAAAATAGAACTGTAGTAAAATGAACAGCCAAGGTGTACAGTGATGATTCTATGTCTCACCTGTTTTTACAGCACTGCCTTTTCCTTGTAATCTGGTTTCTTTATTGTTTGTGGTATACCTGCCTCAGATAGTTTGTTGTTCACGTTGCTCCCTAATTCTGTAATCCAAGTCCTATGGCATTGTTCACTGGTTGCCTTTTGCTGTTCGACTGCACTCTTTCTATCCTGCAATCCACCTTGTCAATCACTCAGTGAGAAAGGCAGAGGATAAACAAAGAAAATCAAATGAAATTAGTAAAGATTGTTCTTCCAGCCTTCATTTGTGTGAGACTTCTGAATCAAATCAATAAGCCAGACCTCTGATGAAGCAAAGAGTTCTTTTATTCTTAATGATGAGTCAGGTACTTCATGTTTGTTAGAGATACTTGGTTACAATCAACAAGGCTTAATATACCCCACACATTCAGGTAAGAGTAGGCATAGGGCCAATCAGAACGAATATGGAAAAAGCGCGAAAACCCCCAAACGTTGGTTCTCACACAAAAGGCGCGAAAGCACTAAAAATTCCCCCCATGCCCCATAGTGACCTCTACTTGCAATTTGCAGGCCAGGCACCTGGCTTAGAAAACAGTTCAACAGTTCTCCAAGGTTACGAAAACAGATAAAACACTCGAGTCTCCGGAGAAGAAAAGGGAGGTGATGAGGAGAGATAGCCAGACTGTTTATGTGACGCAATGGAATGCGGCAAGCCACCCTCCCGGGGAAAGAAAAGAAACATTAAGCAGGACATGCAATAAACCCCAAGGCTAAACGTAAATTACAGACAGAACCATCCGATAGAAACAATTAATGGCAGAGGCTTGGACAGACTCTGACAATTTGATCCTCACAACGATCTTGCGAGGTAGGTTAAGTGGAAAAGTATGACTGGACCAGGAGAGAGGGGATTTTAATTCAGATCTCCCCAGTCCTAGGCCAACAGTTCACTACATGACACATTCTTATCCATGGTTGGCTAAATATTCTAGGTTGCTCCTTGCTTTCCAGGAAAGCCAGCATGGTATTGTGTTTAAGGGTGGTGGACTCTCGTCCGGAGAACCGGGTTTGATTCCCCACTCCTCTTTCCCATGAAGCCTGCTGGGTGGCCTTGGGCCAGTCCCAGTTCTCTCAGAGCTCTCTCAGCCCCATCTACCTCACAAGTTGCCTGTTGTGGGGAGATGAAGGGAAAGGTGATTGTAAGCTGCTTTGAGACTCCTTAAGGTAGAAAAAAGCAGGGTATAAAACTCTACTTGTTATTGCTCAAAGAACTGTACAGGAGTAAGCTAACAACCTGAGCAACAAAATAAAGGGGAACAGAAAAACATCCCCCCACAGCCTCTTCCTCCTTAGGCTGCTCAAGAGTACCAGTAAAGGGTGGAATAGCGAATTCTGATCTTGCATAAAATTACATTTCTCCTCCTTTTACAAACTGGCTATCAGCCTTCATGAGCTTCCGTACTTCCTGTCCAATACTGGCTCCACAGGTACCCAAGTATGATCCCATTGCTTTCCCTCCTCAGCTCTTCAGAGCAGCCCTTTACTGGAATGGGCTCTTTTCACAGGTGGTGTAGGAGCTTATGGGAGATGTTTTGGGGGTGGGGGGGAGTTTCCTTTCCATTTTTATAATTTTAACAAAGATGAACAGGGAGCACACTGGAAACCTGACAAGTTTTGCTTCTTCGAGAAATCAATTTATTTCAACAGAGCCAGGGTTACGCACAGATGCTGGTAACCCTTCAGCAAAATCCTCATGAGAAGTTCAAATGTTTCCCCCCCAGCTTTCGCACCACTTGTTATTGTACTTTTTGTTTGATTTTTCAAGGAACATTATTTCTTTGGGCTTAAGGTTCTATTTATTGCACCAGTATCTTCTCTATAAATTGCTTCCTGTCTCCCTCTCTATCTCTCCCTCTCTAGTAATATATATTTTTAATTCCACTCCAAGGAGTTCAGGAAGGCATACATGAGGCAAAGTCCAACTTGCTGGTGAAAAAAGAAGAAGAAGAAGAAGAGAAGAGAAGAGATTGGATTTATACCCCGCCCTTCACTTCCCAAGGGAGTCTCAGAGCGGCTTACAAACTCCTTTTCCCTTCCCCTCCCCACAACAGACACCCTGTGAGGTAGGTGGGGCTGAGAGAACTCTTTCCCAAGCTGTCCTTGAGGGAACAGCTGGTACAGAGCTATGGCTTGCCCAAGGTCATCCAACCAGGTGCAAGTGGAGGAGTGGGGAATCAAACCCGGTTCTCCCAGATTAGAGTCCGCGCACTTAACCATTACACCAAACTGGCTCTCTGGAAAGGAAAGGAAAAACCGTTCTCTTTGACCACCAAAAGGCAATGCTGGGAACCATGGGACCTGCATGGACCAAAGCTATGTGGGAAAGGAGCTACAGTAGGGGAACTGAGCAACATGGAGTATAAAAACTGGTGGGATCCAGACCATAATTTCCTCTTGTTCTCCACTTTATCCTCAAAATAACCCTGTGAGGTAGGTTAGAATGAGAGAAAGACTGATCACCCTGAGAGCTTTTCATCTGTGTTGTGATTTGATTCCAGATGTCCCTGGTGTAGGTCACGACCTTCGACATCTTGTGGTGAACGCTTTCAAGTCTTTGCTTCCCTTTAATTTGGATAATTAATTTAGACAGCATTCATCGTGCCCATGCCCCTAATAGCAAATGCTGACTATCTGGCTGCCAACATTAGGTTGATATTGATGACTTCTAATGCTGTCTATTGTAAAAAAAAAATGATATTCCTAGATGAAGTATTAGACTGTGGTTATTCTGTCCTGCTTCTGCGGTTTGTATGTTAATAAACTGATGTCTGTTTAATGACTAACTAAACTTTAGTGAGGCTGCAATCCTAAAAATACTTTCTTGGCAGTAAGCCTCACTGTCTGTGGCACCGCTTCTCCCTATATACCCCGCAGACAGCATTATGCTCCTCTAGTAACAATTTCCTGGTAATCCCTGGCCCCAGAATGACCTGGCTGTCCTCAACCACGACCAGAGCCTTTTCAGCTCGGGCCCCAACCTGGTGGAACTCTCTGTCTAGTGAGCCCTGAGCCCTGTGTGACCTGGTTCGATTCTGCAGGGCCTGTAAGACAGAGATGTTCCACTGGGTGTCTAGTTGAGGACAGCAATGTCCAGAAAAATCATTAGACACCCCCAGGGGCGTAGACTTTTGTAAAATCCGGGGGTGGTGGGGGCTCTTTAGTGCACGCGCTTTGCGTGCACGCTCACTGGGGCAATGTCCCCCCCCGGCCGGGAAACCTCCGCGCTTCCCTGGGCCCTTCCGAGACCCACCAGCTGCTGCTGCCAGGGCGTCTCTCTCTCTCCCCCCACTCCTTCCCTCTCCCTTCACCGGGAAAAGAAGGAGGGAGAGGGAAGGATGGAAGTGTATGTGTGGGGGGGAGAAAGGCACCGGCAGCAGCAGCCGCCAGCCTTGGAAGGGCCCCGGGAGGCATGGCAGCAGGCGCTACGTTTCCCCGGGGGGGGGGCTAGGTCCCCCCCCCGGGAAATTTTGGGGGAGGCTCGAGTCCTCGAGCCCCCCCACAGTTTACGCCTATGGACACACACCCTCTCACTGTTGGGTTGTGAGTTTCCCTGCACTGGCTGCCTACTTAATTATCTACTTTAAAGGTTTGTTGGCGTGTCATCTGTTATGATAGACTGATTTCTAAGTTTTAAATGTAAGATTGGTTTTAAATTATGTTGGGTTTATTGTGTATTGAATCGTATAATTTACTGTATTTAACTGTATATCTATTGTACATTTAATTGTTGGAAGCTGCTTGGCAAGGAAAAGAGCAGGATAAAAGAGAAAGAAAGAAAGAAAGAAAGAAAGAAAGAAAGAAAGAAAGAAAGAAAGAAAGAAAGAAAGAAAGAAAGAAAGAAAGAAAGAAAGACCTGCTTAGGATTGCTCCCTGAGTGTGTGGACATGTGTGTGTGTATTGTGTGCCATCACTTCCAATTTATGGTGACCCTATGAATTACTATCCTGCCAGCCTAGCAGTTTGGAAGCAAAAAACTGCAAGTAGATAAATAGGTACCACTTCGGTGGGAAGGTAACAGTGTTCCATGCGCCTCAGCGTTCAGTCATGCTGGCCACATGACCATGGAAAAAGTCTTCAGCCAGCGCTGGCTCTTTGGCTTGGAAACGGAGACGAGCACCGCCCCCTAGCGTTGGATTCAACTGGCTTTCGAGCAAGGGAAGCCTTTACCTATGAATTAATAACCTCCAAAAGGATCTCTCGTTCAAGCCTTGCTCAGGTCTTGCAAAGTGAAGGCCCTGTCTTGCTTGGTCTTCCTCTTCTCCAACGGCCTCTGAGCTTTACTGTCTTTTCACGATGTGACCAAGCTCCCTGAGACCCCTTAGATTTCCAGGGACAGCTGAGTGTTTGTCACATGTTATCCTGTCATTGGACCATTTGCAAAAGCTAGCATCTGGCCTCAGCCCCTTCTGGTGTAGAAGATCCCAGTTTTATGAAACAGGAATCCATTTTGCCCTCTATGTAGAACGGTATAGTCAAAAGCTGTGCTGAAGTATTGAAATATAGCAAGAGAAAAGTCAGGAAGGCTGTGTCTAAGCATTCAAAAAATGCATACCATGTACATGCCTAGAAATAGCACTGGCCCACCACTGACATTTGGTTGAACCGCTGCCCAGAGTCCTCAGTGCTTATGTCCATATAGACAGGGGGCGGGGGATCCCCCACTACAGGGGTTCCCGATCTGCCGGCCAGCATTCGGCCGGCGGGAGAAACCTCACCCCTGAAGTCGTCCAACCTGGACAACTTTCCCCCACATAATGACGTCACCTGGAAGTGATGCCATCACGTTGGGGTCGTTGCCAGGGCGATACCATAGAGTTTTGGGGCGATTGCCAGAGCGTCGCCCTGGCAACGCCCCCAACGTGCTGACGTCACTTCCAGTGACGTTGTCCGGCGCGCACGCAAAGCGCGTGTGTTGGGGAAGCTCCCGGCCAGAGAAGGACTCCCCCCCACCAGTAAGTTTGCCAGACTTGGCAGCCCTATCTGTGCTATACAGAGAGAGTGCTACAAAAGTAGGACCTCAGTCACACATACAGAATTTGTGATCCTATACTTTTTGGCCCAGGCTAGTTCAATCTCATCAGATCTTGAAAGCTAATTAGAGTTGACTCTGGTTAGTGCATGGATGGGAGACCACCAAGGAAGTCCAGGCTACACGGAGGCAGGCAATGGCAAACCACCCCAGTTTGTCTCGTGCCTTGAAAACCCTACAGGGTCACCATAAGTCGGCGTAGGGTTGCCAGGTCTGGGTTGGAAAATACCTGGAGACTTTGGGGGTGCATCCAGGAGAGGGCAGGGTTTGGGGAGGGGAGGGACCTCAGCATGGTACAATGCCATAGAGTCCACCCTTCAAAGCAGCCATTTTCTCCAGGGGAGCTGATCTCTGTCAGCTGGGGATCAGTAGTAAAAGCGGGAGATCCTCAGACCCCACCAGGAGGCAGGCAACCCTAAGTCGGCGGCAGCTTGATGGCACTTTACACCACTTCCTTTTTATGCATGACTTCCTGCAGACAGTTAGCTGAACCCACAGACACAGGAAGCAAAGCCAGAGTCACAGTCCCACTCCAATCTATGAGCACATATTATAGGCGCTCTGAACATCTGCACAGCCCTAAGACCAAAGTGATGTAAGAAAGTGGATCCACAAACAAACAGAGGTCAACTTTCCAAAACCATAATTGATGGCAGCGGTAATGGGAACTGACTGTTTGTATCCATCCTGGGATGTCTTAAGTGGAACCTAGGTTATGGAAACAATGTTCTAAATATGATCGTTTAGCTTCTGTCACATGGTGGTTGTCTAGGAGGTTAGTCATTCTCCTGCTACCAAGGTCATACTCATAAGTACAGGCTCAGCAATCTTTGGCATTCATCTGTCTTCTTGGCAGACACCATGGTAGTCAAGAATATTTCTAGATTTTCCCTTGCGTTTGTCCAGTGGAGAAGATTTCTGGAAGACTCACAAACTACATTGGCTTGAACGTTCTAATCATACTAAATTAGTGTCATTCATCTAACAACAGGCAACTGTGCTTGTCTTCTTAGTTAATTACCACTCGTCTTCATCTTTCTTTGACAACCCCCATTCAGCTAGGTTGGCAGGGTGCAATTAGAGTGTTTACCCTGTTTCTGTAAAACCAATGCCAAAGCAACAGTGTGTTTGTGTGGGGGAAACTGCTGAGGTTCCTTCCAGTCTGTTCCTCCACTGATCCTGTCACTCACTTCTGCCTCCTTTCTGGACTCTTCCTTGTTACAGCGGAAAGGAGAAGAGGCAGGTGAAGGGACTGAGGCATGAGCGACAGTCGGTCTTGCATATCCTCCTATTTGACGGAGATTTTTAAACAGATAATGGCATGACACTCTCAGCTGCAACTCGCACATTTTCTGCAGTGTCAAGTTTCCCCACGCCTGCGCTTCTATTCCTCTGCTGCTTTCCCTCACTTCCACAGATGTTTTTGCAGTCCCAGGCACAAAAACACAGTTTGTTCCCTGTTGCTCCACAGCATCAGACTTCTCTGTTTCCAGGAATTCCCATGTTGCACCTCAAGAGGGGGCAAACTGCATTTTTGCTCCTGGGAGGGAGAAATCATCTGCGGAAATGAGAGAAAGCCATGGATGAATAGAAGAACAGGCAGGGGAAAACTTGACACTGCGGAAGATGTCTCAGCAACCCTGAAGCTCAGCGTTTGCATGTGAAAATTGCAAACACAGAACCCTGTCTTAAAGCCATAGGAAGTTGGGGCCAAATTAGATTTGATGCAGGAGGGAAGGCAGCCGGGTATAGCCTGATCTCATCAGAGAGCCAGTCTGGTGTAGTGGTTAAGTGCGTGGACTCTGATCTGGGAGAACCGGGTTTGATTCCCCACTCCTCCACTTGCACCTGGCTGGATGACCTTGGGCAAGCCATAGCTCTGTACCAGCTATTCCCTCAAGGACAGCTTGGGAAAGAGCTCTCTCAGCCCCACCTACCTCACAGGGTGCCTGTTGTGGGGAGGGGAAGGGAAAAGGAATTTGTAAGCCGCTCTGAGACTCCCTTGGGGAGTGGAGGGCGGGGTATAAATCCAATCTCTTCTTCTTCTTCTTCTTCATCTTAAAAGCTAAGCAGGCTTGGTACTTGGAAGGGACTGAGGTGTAAGCAACAGTAGGTCTTGCATGTCCTCCTATTTGATGGAAGAGAAACCACCAAGGAAGATTTGGCTGAGGAAGGCAATGGCCAACTCGTTCTGCTTCTCACTTGCCTTGAAAGCCACTTGGCTGGGGTTGCTATAGATTGGCTATAACTTGACAACACTTTACACACAGAGATGTGATGCATTTTAAAGACTCACTTTCTCCACAGCCACACAGCAGCTGTGGGGAATGCCATTTTAAAAACTGGTGGGAACCCAATTCATCTCGGAAACATGGTGTAAGGGGAAGAAGGGACTGAAACAAACCTGGGAGGAGTAATTAGTCCACTTGGAAGCTGCATGTGCAAGTGCAACTGCAGAAAAGGGGAAATAACCCCTGGGGCTGTTTTAGCTCAGGAAAATGACATGGAAGGAAGGCAGGAGCCAGTTCCCCACATGCTGCAGTTCTGAGCATCATGTCACGTTTGTTAATGAGTTTTGCCAAAGTTCACTTCTGGTTACATTTTCCTTTGACTTCCAAAGGGACTTAGTCATTAAAAAAAAAACCCTTTTATTATTTTTAAATAAAATAGTCATGGTAAGCTTTTGCAGGGGAGATTTGGAGCACTTGCTGTGGATTGGGCAGTAAAATGAATATGGCTGTTCATTTTCCTCATATTTAAAGAATGGAAGAACTGTTTTGCCTTTGGGTGAAGAACCAGCCTTTTAGAAAGCAGCTGTGGTGGTAGAAATCTCATTTCTGTTTTTAAGGTATGTCAGCATGCCGTGCCTCACATCCATTGGCAAATCTGTCATCTACAACAATCCATGAAAACTCCTTATGAATTAATCATCTTTCACTTCCATAAATGAATGTTTGAACTGTGCATATGCAGCTGGAGTGTGCTGGCAACAGAATGGACCATCCTAAATGATCCATTCACCTAAATGATCCATTCTGTCAGTAGGAACTTATAGCTGTGTAGATGTTGGCTTGCTTTCAAAAGTGAAAGCTTAACTTACAACCCATTAAGAACATCTGTTGCTGATTAAGTCAGCAGCCAAACTTTAAAGTACACTCAGGGGGCAAGATACAGAAACCCTGGAAGAAAACGTGCTGTCTAGAAAATGGAGCATCTCAGATCCATAAGCAGCGTTCACACACAAATACTGAACTCATGACTTTGAAAAAAAATCAAGTGATGTTTCAGTGGTGTGACAACCAACCTAGATCATGTTAGAAATATGTGCCTAGACAAAAACCCAACTTCCAGCAATTATAGGGTTAACTTGTTTATCCTAGTATTTTGCAGCTTGACCCGGAGAAGAAACCTGGGAGCTGACCAATTGATGTAAAGCCCGCGAAGCTACTAGACTATTGTATTTCTAATTGGTTGTTGTTCCACAGGTGACTTGTCCTGGGGGTCAAGAAGAAGGAGAGATTCTCCATTGTAATCTCCTCACTCTGTTGTAGAATGTCTTAGAGTGTAGACCGGAGCAACGCTGCTCCTTAGAAAGCACAAGGGGGGGCCCACGATATTCGCGGGGGGGGGGAAGCTGACAGCTGCTCCTCCTTCTTCCGCCCCCTTCCCCCCTTCCTCCGCCCCCTCCCCCCCCGAGACTCCCGGTGTGCCGAGCCTCTACAGCCACCCACCGAGGCTCCCCCCCTGTAAGGTGGTGGCGGCAGGGAGACCGCTACCTGCCGAGGCTTCCCCCCGTCTTCAAAACGGCGGCAGCGGCAGGGACACCCGCCATCCACTGAGGCTTCCCCCCCTCCCTCCCTGCTTTCAAAACGGCGGCGGGGGCATAGAGACCTGCCGCCCGCCGAGGCTCTTCCCTCCCTCCCTCCGCAAACGGCGGCGGCGAGTCCTCGTCACGCCGCTTCCCACCCCCTCTCTTACAGCGGCCACAGCGTTCTCTGTGCACGCGTGGAGAACGCTTTAACTTTTCGGGGGATTTAAAGATCCCCCAAAAGTTTTTTAAACATTTAGGATTTTTCTGCACATGGGGGGAGTGCCCCCCGTGTGTAGAAACCCCACCCCACCCCCCAAGTGCCCCCCCGCGTGGATTTAGGTATCCGCATGGGGAGGGTACTTGAGAATTAGATATATAGATGTTTTGTTTATTTGTAGCTAATCCCGTTTTCCCTTTATCCTTTTGTAATAAATATTTTAAACTAGAGGAAGCAGTCTCTTCTTTCCAGAAGCAAGATCCATAACTCTGAATTTTCTCTAATTTTGGTAGCAAAAACCCTAACAGATCATAGTTCCCTCTAAGCTGTGCTAGGGGGTGCTGGCACACAAAACTGTAACAGGCAGCACAGGGATTACTGTTTTCAGCCCACAAGACACTTTCCCCTCCATTGGAAACAATGGAGGATGGCAGCATTTTCTTCTGGGGCCCATAGAATTGAACCCCCTTTTTAAAACTTGGGGGAGTTGATGAGAGGCACCAGCAGCTATGCTGAAAATTTAATACCTCTGCCTCAAAACACCCCCCCCCCCCCCGAGCCTGATATTGTCAAGCTTGGTCACAGTAACTTTCGATTCCGATTGTCTGTTGTTCATCTCCTTTCCCTCGCTTGTCATGAATGCATTCCTAAGAGGGGGAGAATATGTTTTGGAGTGCAGGGGAGTAGCCAGCTTTGTAACTCTTCTTCAAGTGTGCCCCAAGGAGTTCCCATGAGATTCACACTTGATGAACTAGATGCTAGTCTAGGGCTGATAGGGCTTCACATATCTTTCATGTTGCCATAGAAATGCTAAGGAGTAGATGTGATGTGAGTGTGTGTGTAAATTCCATGGGTTGATCTATGTACTGTGTTTCCTGCTTTGCCCTCCAGTCCTAACAAAGGAGTTGGTACCCACAGCATCACTTCTTCAATTAAGCAGAGCTTTTTTATTTTGAAAGTGTGCAGAGTGTAACTTGACTGGGGATCCTGACAGATATCCCCGGATTGATTCTCCATTGTAGCCTATGGGGACCATTATAGTCACTGGGCCCCATAGGCTACAATGGAGCTGGGGGGAAATTAGGGGTTTTTTGCACACCCCTATAATGCTTTTCAGTATGATTTATAAGCTGCCTTGAGTCACAGGGAAAAGTAGGATATAAATTAGGGCTGCCAAGTCAGCCCGGGGGGCAGGGGATCCCCCGCTAAAGGGGTTCCCGATCCGCCGGCCAGCATTTGGCCGGCGGGGGGAACCCCACCCCCGATGTCATCCAGCAAGGATGACGTAATGATGTCACCGGAAGTGACGCAGCACGTTGGGGGCGTTGCCAGGGCGATGCTCTGGCAATCGCCCCAAAACTCTATGATACCATAGAGTTTTGGGGCGATTGCCAGAGCGTCGCCCTGGCAACGCCCCCAACATGCTGCGTCACTTCCAGTGACGTCGATGGGCGCGTGCGCTTTGCATGCACGCCAGAAGAAACTCTATGATACCATAGAGTTTTGGGGCGATTGCCAGAGCGTCGCCCTGGCAACGCCCCCAACATGCTGCGTCACTTCCAGTGACGTCGATGGGCGCGTGCGCTTTGCATGCACGCCAGAAGAAACTCCCGGGGGGAGGAGGACCCCCCCGCCGGTGAGTTTTCAAGACTTGGCAGCCCTAATATAAATATTTTGAATAAATAAGCAGTTTGGCCAGGTTGAAAAAGTGAGCAGTGATTCACAAAAGCTCATGCAGAGAACAGAAAAAAACTTCTCACCCTTAACAGCCAGGAGAGATGTCTTTCAGAACCCAGGCTTCCAACCGCAGATTTCTGTGTGTAAAGTGCCATCAAATTGCCACTGATTTATTGTGACCCCAGCAAGGGGCTTTCAAGGCAAGTGAAAAGCAGACGTGAGTTGCCATGGCCTTCCTCTGCCAAGTCTTCCTTGGTGGTCTCCTACTCAAGTACTGGCCCTGCTTAGCTTCTGAGATTACTGACCAGATTGGGCTACACCATGCTGCTTCCCCTCCCATCCACAGATTTAGTGATAAGAAAAGACTATCAGCAATGAATAAGGACTAATCCTGTGCAGAATGTACTTCAGTTTAATTGTCAGACTGAAAATTGCCATTTCTTCGAGATATAAGTGGCTACCAATATAAACTTTGTGCAACCATTCACATTTTAAATATGCTGTTCCTTTCTGTTGTTCCCCCAAGTTGCTGATTCTTACATTAGTTGTACAAGTAGTCCATCCAGATCAGAGATCGTGTACTGTGATTTACTCAAAAGGAAGATGATGCTAACACCCCCACCACATTGTACCCAAAGTGATGAGGACGATTATTGGCCACAAGTGTAGCTTGCATGCAAGGTTAAGATGACCTCTTTGAAAAGACGCCAGAGGACAGTAGCTTGTTATTAGTAACGCTGAGGCAATTAAGAAAAGATTCAAGGCAGTTCCGGCATTAAAAACAGTCAGGCTGTGTTAAACATAAGCAAAAAAAAGTTTTAAAACCAAACTGTTAAAAAAGAACTCATTAATACGATGTTATCATCAATGAATAACATGGAGCTTAACACCAAGCATCTATATCAGTCGCCATCTTGATTCTCCCTGGGAGAATCCTCTTAGCCAACAAAGAATGCAGGACCGCCAAGGAATCTCATGAGTTCAGTACCTTCAGTAATAAACCCTTGAAGGCAAAGCCAGAAAATATTTCATGTGACAAATGTTTTTTTCAGTGCTTACCTAGATGGAAATTGTTGCTGTTGAAGAATGTTGTAGATCCCTTGGTTGGATTTTTAAAATAATATCTGTGCCAGCTTTCCTGGCTAACTGGAAATGGATTTTGTGCCAGTGTTCTGTTTATCTGTAGGGTTATCAGATTATTTTTAAATAAAAGTTTTAATTTTTTTTTTAAAAGATGACCTCTTTTTTGGAGGGGATGGAATATCTGGGGGAACCCTCTTGTCTTGTATTTGAGTAAACACAGTATTTTATTACATGGTGTCACAGTGCTACATAGCAAATCATATTTGTCCAGATGACATTAAGAATATAAGAGAAGCCAATGTTGGAGCAGGCCAGTGGCCCACCCAGTCCAACACTCTGTCACACACTGGCCAAAAATACCAGGTGCCCTCAGGAGGTCCAGCAGTGGGGCCAGGACCCGAGAAGCCCTACCACTGTTGCCCCCACAAGCACCAAGGATACAGTGCATCACTTGCCCCAGACTGAGAGTTCCTATCTATACCTTGTGGCTAATAGCCACTGATGGACCTCTGCTCCATGTGCTTATTCAATTCCCTCTTGAAGCCATCCATGCTTGTAGCTGCCACCACCTCCTGTGGCAGTGAATTCCATGTGTTCATCACTTTTTGGGTGAAGAGGTATGTATTGTATGAGGGCAAATGATAACTGAGAGAGAAGGCCATTCCCATAAGTGATGGCCTCCAATTACAAATCACAAAGAAGATGATGTTATGTCACAATCAGTTTTAGTTTTCCGTGAGGAAAAATGAAAGCTGTTGAGCAAGTGAGGGCAACAGAAATATTTCACAAGATGGCTGACAAATGGAAGTATTTTTCATGTTTATTAAAAAAATTGAGTAACTTTGGCATAGCTCTAAAAATTTAAAACAACCACAGGTTTTCAGTAAGTCTAGATTAATGATCTTATCTACCTGCCTTCGACATTTATTCATAAGCCCTGTTTTGATTTACACATCTGGTGACTCATATAACTTATATCAGACATCAGAATCCCAAAGCATTCCTGTGTTTTATCAGGCAATGTTACTGAATGTCAAAGCATTTCTGAACAGCAGAGCTATTAAGCAGATTTAGTAGTCATTCCCTCTCCTCAGTGAAACCTTTGAGACAAGGGAGTTGCTTTCAACACCCTCTTCAAACTGCAGTCCCAAACATCTTGTTCACAAGTTACAGTGAACAGATGTGCAATCTATGTACAGTATACACTTGTTCTTTATACATACGTTAAGTAATTCTCATATAACATTCAGCTCGTGTACTGCTGAACCTATGATTGAAACCCCATGTTTGTCTATTTAGAATCAGAAAATTGGTCCATCAAGGTCAGTACTGAATACTCAGACTGAAAGTGTAACTACTCCACTCTGGCTTTCATGAGGTGACTGCTCTTGAACAATAGCAAGAAACCAGGGTTGGGTGACTCTTGCAAGCTGGGTGGTAGCAAGTGGTTGCTGCTAGGCCTGCCCCAAAGAGTGCTTTGTCAAATGCCATATCAGCCCTGGAACAGCCCTGCCTCCCTCTACCCACATTTTACTGACAGAAACCAAGCCTTGAAAGTTGGTGATACCCTTGTGGTTGCCTAGCAATAGTCACTTAGGCCCAATTTATATCTCCCCTCTGAAGTAGTTTGACTGCTGTCTTTTCCTACGCTCATTTCATGATGGTTTCAAATTTCACTCCAGGGGGTCTGAAGAGTACTAAGCAACAGCATTTGTTTAAAGCAGTATAATGCTAGCTTGACCACAGGAGGGCAATTAACAAATGTAAACAATAATTTATAAACTAGAACAAGTATGGTTTGAAACTAGAAACAGGTATAGACAGTTTTTTTTAATACTAAAATGATTCTAGCAGGAAAGTCAGATGTCAATTTGACCTAAGAGGGCACTGATTTCTTAAAGCTACAGGTGCTGCTTCAAGTTGTTTTTTTTTTTAAGTTTTCAGATTTTTCTGCAATCCTGGTTTTTTTTTCAGGTTTATAGAAAGCTGTCTTGTCTGTTCATGGCCCCAGTCTTTGAAGTATCCACAGATTTGGCCATTTTGAGAATTACATATGTTGATGTTTGCTATAGTGTAAATATGCCTTGTGAGAGAGAACATCAAGCATTTCGGTTATACAAATTGTATAACTCTGAGAAGCACCCACCAAAATATATATTCTTCCTTCCAGTCTATTATTTTCAATTTCAGGTTGCTTTGTGCAATTGTTATATAGTGGTATGTGTTGTGTCCTAGCTAAAACTTTAATGTTTGAAACTGGGCTGAGAACAGACTGGCAATCTACCCCGGGATAGGTCCACATGGGAAGCGGGGGAAGGGAGCCTGTTCAGACATGCGCAGCTGTCCCTCGGCTCCCTTCTGCACTTACCCGCTTTGAAGCCGGTTTTCTTGCGCTTTAGAAGGACACCGGGAGAAACCGGTGTCTGGAGGCCGTCTTGCGCTTGCCTCCCGCTTCCAGGCAGTGTGAACCGGAAGAAGGCGGGAGGCAAGCGGAGGCGGCAGTGTGAACGTGGCATTTTGCCAGTTTGCACGAGTGCTCATGCGCACATGCGCACATGCGCGCATGCGCACATGCGCAAATTGCCGAAACAGCCCTATCACCAGCTGCGAAGGCCGGCCCACCTGGGGCCATTCCACAGCAGTCTGAACGCTCCGTAACGGCATCCTTGCACAATACCCTGGCCAATGTGGATTCCCCCCCCGCAGCTTTTGCCTCCGGATTCATCCCACTCCAGATTGCCAGTCTGTCCTCAGCCCTGGTGAATCAATGCTCCTTTTTATTTTGTTTTTTAACTTTATAAGTCACCTTTGCTACTTTGTAGCTGGAAGATGCAGTTTAAAAGGCTGCACAACAAAAAAAATAATAAAAGTTGGTAGACTACAGGAAAAAAAATAAGCAATGCTTTTTGCAAAGAATGTCTATTCTGATTTGCAGATAAGCCAATAAGGCATTAACTAGCAAACTTTGAATGTTAATCTCCAATTCTGGGGACAGCTGAGATAAAAATGCTCCCCCCAAATAAATAAATGTGTTTAATAAATTTTCCCATCAGTTTAAAACTAAAGTATCTGTATGAAATCTAAACTTTATCAGTCGAGTTTGAAGCATTAAAATGTATACATGGATTACTTCTTGGTTTGGAATATTCAGTCCTCATTTGTGGCTTTGTATCTTCCATTTTTGGGACTGAGCTTGAGCTATCCATGATGCAGACAGCAGGGCAATGGGATTGCCTGTTTGAGAACACAGGGGGGAGCAAGAGGAGGCTGATGCAAACTGAGGAACAGTTACTACAGTGTACCATGAGCTTGGCATTTCTAATTAGAAGGAAGGAAGGAAGGAAGGAAGGAAGGAAGGAAGGAAGGAAGGAAGGAAGGAAGGAAGGAAGGAAGGAAGGAGTAACTTTTATATAGTTTAAGGATTTATTTTCCCAAGGCCTGATGAACATATTTAAGGAAGAGAAAATGATCTTGATAACGTTCCAGAATCTCTGAAGCAAAGAAATCTGACAAGGTGAATACATCCTGCTGATATGCCTGTTGAATCTTGTTTCGCTCTCGGATGCTCTGCAGCGTCTGAAGCTGTTTTGCCGAGCTGGGTAGAATTCTGAAATGCATTCAGCATCTCACACATCCCTCTTCTCCCTATTGGCTGATCATCAGCCTGGAGGCAGGGCCTGCCTGTGACTACCTTTTCTCCCCAACAGAGTACGAGAATCAGCAGCAAGCTGCCTGGGAGACTTAAGTATATATTTATAGTCTGAAATTAATCTTGTGCCGCAGAAGCAGGGAATGGGATGTGTTACTCTTGTAGATTTAACTCTCCCGGAGAATAGCGGGAAAGTTGCTCTCGTATCATTGGAAGCCCCGGGTGCTGTTGAGAGATGAATAGCGTACAGCTATATCCTTGAGTAGGTTCAGGTGACTGTAGAATTGGGTAAGCTATCAATGACTACGAGGCACTGCGTCTCACACAACAGCAGAGGCTGATTTTCTGCCGTTCTGTATCATGCTACTATTCGGGACTGCATGTTGCTGGTTAGCTGTAAAGCCGCCTGCCCAGTGAAACTCTCAAAAGAACCACCAAAGAGAGAAAAGCCAGGCACCAGTGGATCAAACGAACAAGAAGCTGGCTGAACATTGCCTCAGCTCCAAGACCAGTGCTTTATACCATGAACTTCACGTATCCCTATGGAGTTCATCAGCCTCTGACCTACTGGAACCATAGCTATGGACTACACGGCGGAGGCACGAACAGATCGACGGGGAAGGATTATGCGTCTGAAGGGTGCTACGAGCAACTTTTCGTCTCCCCAGAAGTGTTCGTCACCCTAGGCTTTGTCAGCTTGTTAGAGAACGTGCTGGTGATCGCAGCCATCGCCAAGAACAAGAACCTTCATTCGCCGATGTATTTTTTCATCTGCAGCTTGGCCGTGGCCGACATGCTAGTGAGTGTCTCGAATGGCTCGGAAACCATCGTCATCAGCCTGTTGAACAACACGGACGCTGACGTGCAAGGCTTCACCGTAAGCATCGACAACATCATCGACTCAGTGATTTGTAGCTCCTTGCTGGCGTCCATTTGTAGCCTGCTCTCGATTGCCATGGATAGATACTTCACTATATTTTATGCCCTCCAGTACCATAACATCATGACGGTGAGGCGGGTCGGGATCATCATCACCTGCATCTGGGCCGCCTGCACCATCTCCGGCGTTTTGTTCATCATTTACTCGGACAGTAACGTCGTCATCATCTGCCTCATCAGCACGTTTTTCACCATGCTGGTCCTCATGGCTTCTCTCTACGTCCACATGTTCATGCTGGCCCGACTGCATATTAAAAAGATCGCCATTCTCCCAGGGACGGGCCCAATTCGCCAAGGGGCCAACATGAAGGGGGCCGTCACCCTCACCATCTTGATCGGGGTTTTCGTGGTGTGCTGGGCCCCACTCTTTCTCCACCTGCTTTTCTACATCTCGTGTCCTCGCAACCCGTACTGCATCTGTTTCATGTCCCATTTTAACCTGTACCTCATTCTGATCATGTGCAATTCGATCATCGATCCCCTCATCTACGCGTTTCGGAGCCAAGAGCTGAGGAAAACCTTCAGAGAGATAATGTGCTGCTGTACTCTGAGAGGCATATGTGATTTCTCTGGCAAATACTGAATGGACATTGATAAGCGACCTCGGCACGTAAGCACTTCCTGCATGGACTGAGGGAAGCTCCAGTGCTGTTTTGAAGAGAGTCCAGACAACATGAACAATGTGAACTTTTTTCCGACTGTAGTTAATTGTATTCCCCCCCTTCCCTCCTTTGTGGCTGTCAAACTGTAAGTGTGATTGTTCTAAATGTTAAAATGGTGGAGGGGGCTTGGAGTGTCTCGGCAGACTGCAATTAAAGGGAAATGTCATGGTATTTTCATAATTGTGAGCCATTAATAAAACGCTGCTGAAGATTAGGATGCCTGTTACTGGCTTAATATAAAATGTGTGCGATGTCGTTCTGAGTAGTTCTCCCTGAACCCACGCATGTTCAAAAACAGGAGCGTGTTGATGCCTTGCATAGACACACTTCAATTCAAATTAATCAGAGGTGCTGGAGAGGTCGATTAAAGCATTCTGTTTGATTCCCCACTCCTCCACATGCAGCTGCTGGTGTGACCTTGGGTCAGTTACAAATTCTTTCGGAGCTGTTCTCTCACGAGCAGTCCTCAAAAGAGTTCTCGCAGCCCCACCCACCTCACAGGGTGCTTGTTGTGGGGAGGGGAAGGGAAAGGAGATCGTAAGCTGCTCTGAGACGCCTTCAGGTAGTGAGGGGCGGGGAATGAATCCAATCTCCTCTTCCTCCTCCTCCTCATCATCGTCATCCTCCTCCTCTTCTTCTTCTGTTTTCAGATGTGCGTTGCATATTTAGACAATGGCCCCAATTCAGTTTAAATTAGCATTGAATAGTTCCTATTGAAAATAAAGGGGCAAAGGAGCCAGAATTGATGTAATCCCCATTGCTTTCAATGGGATTCACAGCACAATTTTATGCAGGTTTACTCAGAAGTAAGCCCCACTGACTTCTACTTATCCAAGCAAACATAAATTGAAGTCAGTTATGTTAACTGGACGTTTTAGGATCAGAAATGCTAACTTAACAGTTCTACATGCAACTTTTGTGTGCGTTCTTATAACATCAGGGAATGGAGCCAATTGATTTATTTGGTTTGGCTGATAAAATTGCTCAAGGCGATGATGCAACCAAATTTTGAATACAGAATCACACCACGATTTGAATACAAAATCACACTAATTGTACCATATATAATATGTTAAAAATGATATTAAAACAAATCTGCCAATAAAAGCAGCAATAAAGATACTTGTCCTTAAAAGACAAAGCACATTAGAAATGAATTTACCATTCAGCAGCAGAAGACCTGGATCAGGGAACTGAACGACCACCAACTAGAGTTGCCAACCTCCAGGTGGTGGCTGGAGACCTCCTGGGATTACAATTTATCTGCAGGCAACAGAGATCAGTTCACCTGGAGAAAGTGGCCACTTTGGAAGATGGACTCTTAAATATTATACCCCATTGATGTCCCTCCCCTTCCCAAACCTCACCCTCCTCTGGTTCCAACCCCCCAAATCTCCAGTTATTTCCCAACCTGGAGCTGGCAACCCTTTCACCAGTCCTTAACAGTGTGGTTTTTTAGAGTGTAAAGTGTTTACAACATTTTAATTCCAAGAACAAGGCTCGACCTGATGGACATCTGACCCATGGCAAGGACCTTGGAACAAATGGCACTTATTCATTCCAATGGAGCTTATGCTGTGCTAAGTGCCAATCATTTGTGCATGTATAACCTTTTTAAAATCACTTTCCAGTACTCAAAGGTAAATTCAGGTGGGTAGCCATGTTGGTCTGAAGCAACAGAACAAAGTTTGAGTCTGGTGGCACTTTTAAGTTCATTAAAGTTTAATTCTGGGTGTAAGCTTTTGTGTGCAAGCACACTTCTTCAGATGCATTGGAACAGACTTCCTCAAGCCTTACATATGGGTAGAGAGAGGGTGGGGGCCTTAAGGATGCCACTGGACTCAAACTGTTTGTTAACGCTTTTATTTGCATGCTAATTTGCTGCTATCCACAGGTCTTACCATCTGCTTTAATCCCATTTTAGCTATACTTATCGCTCAGTGATTTATGCATCTTGACTCTAACTAGCCCTTCCTGGCAACTAATCCCCCTCTACACACACACTGTCTTTCTACCCATATGTAAGGCTTGAGGAAGTCTGTTTCGATGTATCTGAAGAAGTGAGCAGGCACATGGAAATTTATACCTGGAATTAAACTTTGTTGGTCTTCAAGGTGCCAGTGGACTCAAACTTTGTTCCAGGACCCAAAGATTTCTCCAGAGCAGCTAGGATGGTCAGGTCCCTTCCAAGAATACTAAAGCCAGTGGCCTTCGACATGTGTGACCCTGCTTAGAATGGCACTGTAAATGGAAGTCTGGGAGCTGGGCCCCTGCTGCCACCCCATGACACAAAGTATTGGACTGGATGGGCCATTAGCCTGATCCAGCATGGTGTCCCTTACGTTCTTATGAGGTGCTGCAAACTTTGTGGCAAACATGATAGCAGACAATTGCCCATTTATAACAGCCGTGATCACGCAGGAGCCAAGCCTTAGATTTCCTTGCCTCGCTGCCAACGGATTTGAGCAGCTGCTGAAAGGTTTTTGCGGCTGCACAGTGCTGTGGGGTTTCATTTCCTTCTACACTGCATCTGCAGAACACGGCCAGGCAGGGCTTCTGCCCAGAAGGCTTCTGATTGACTATTGGAGAAGCAATATTTTAAAAATATTTTGTGGCTGGCTCTGCCTCCTCAGCAGCCATTTTGTGACAGCCATTTTGTGGCTGTGCCCTGTGCAGTGTCAGAACTCCAAATGTGCCTGTGGGCTCAAAAAGGTTGGGGGCCCCTGGCATAGTACATGGAATGGATTTGCCCCAGGGCTAACGGTGGCTGGGTCAGTTAATTAAATTACAGGAGGGGGGGGTCATTGTTCCCTCTAAGCTGAGTTAGTGTGAGCTAGCTCAGTTTTTTAGCCTCTGGCTCTTACATTTTTGTCTTAGCTTAGGCGGGATAGCTCCAGAGCAAACTTCTTTAATTGCTTGCGCACAACTTTAATGCCAGTGGCTCACAAAGTAGAATTTTTGCTCATGAGACCCCACAGCTTAGAGGGAGCATTGGAATTTATAATAACTCCTGCAAGTCTGTGAGGAAAATGTGCCTGTGCAAAATAACATTGATAACATCGACCACTTTAAAAATACAGCAGGTATTTATAATAACCGTCTGACTGGTTTCTTTACCCCTTTCTTTAAACAGTTTGCTGCACCGTTGTGTACAGTAAGAATAAATCTGGGTGCAAGGGGAATAGGATTCCCATCAGGCGATGTGAGATCCAGCAATGAAATCAATTATGCTCTTTGAATACTCTGAAAGTAACCCACTGAACAGGCCCAAACTGCGCAGTAATGGTTGAACTGTCTGCGGAAATACTGGCTTCCTGCTTATGAGGATTTCAGCCCTTAATTGTGAAACAGGCACTTCTTTAACTCTTGAATGGGAGAAAAGTGGCATGATATAGCCCAGTCTCATCAGATTTTGGAAGTGAAGCAAGGTCAGTCCATGGATCGGAAACCACAAAGGAAGACCCTGCAGAGGAAAGCACTGTCATTTTTGTCACTCTGTTGTCCCTATTGCTTTGGGGTCCCCCCCACCTTTCCCACATGTGTTTTGCTCTCTCTGGGACTACTAAAGAGAATAAAACGCACCGGGGGGGGGGGGGACCCTGAAGCAATAGGGATAAATGAGAGACAAAAAGGACAGTGCAGAAGTGGCTGAACCTCTATTCCTCCCTTACTTTTAAAGCCTCTAACTGGGATGGCCGTAAGTCAGTTGCAATTTGATGGCCATTCACCCTCTTGAGCCATTCACCCTCTCAGCAAGGATTTTTATTTTTGCTCCACCCCTAGTAGTTTCCACACCTGTCATATTACGATCAATCTAAAGCTGAATGTAGTATCTAAAAAAAATGCATTCTAAGAGCACTGCCATTGTTTCAAATATATGCATTTAACCTTGGAAAATTACTAGGAATGTTCGTTTTTAAAAAAATTATATATAAAACTAAACATAGGAAGTCCCCAGAATATCATAACTCTGCTCTGCTGTGACACCACTGAGTTACAGCTATAATTATAGAATTTCTGAATTTGTTATGGCCCTGAATATCTGGCTGTCATATATTTCCCTGAGCTCCCAGAAAACTGAGGTGTAAGATTTGTCGTTTTAATTCCCTACTCGTCCGTCCTTCTTGATTTATAGTCGGTGAAAATATTAAATTTACTCATTGCAACTATGTCCTTTTCATAAGATGTGACAATAATACATGTAAGTGCAATTATTACTCATTCAAGAGTATTTTCTCAAGGTTTTACAAAACAGGAGGATACTGATTAATGAGCTCTTATGTATCATCATCATCATTACTTTATATCTATATACTAATTCTCAACAGTCCCCTCTGCATATACACCCTCCCGCAACAGGTTTTTCTACAGACTCAAGGGACTCTGTGGGTCTGCAGAAAAATCTAAAAAGTAAAAAAAAAAAAACTTGGGGAAGACTGAATTTCTCCCAATACTTTCTGAAATGGCCACCATAGGGATCTACTCCAGGCCCTGCCTGCATTAACAGTGAGGTATTAAAACATTCGGGGCGGCGGGAGGCTTCTAACTGGTTCTGTCAGTAAAAAGCAAGGGGAGGGGGCAGGGCCCTTTCCAGGCCTATTTTGGCCTTTCAGGGAAGGTTGCCAGTGCCAGGCTGGGAAATTCCTAGAGATTTTGTGGTGGAGTCTAAGGAGGGCTGAGTTTGGGAAAGGGAGAGGCCTCAGCTGGATATAATGCCACAGAGTCCACCTTCCAAAGCAGCCATTTTCTCCAGGGAGACAGATCTCTGATGCCTAGAGTTCAGTTGTAATTCTGGGAGATCTTCAGGCCCCACTTGGTGGTTGGCAACTCTAGGCTTGGCAGCAACTTGATTCCATCTCACTTTCATGGCTCAAGCAGGCCTGGCTGCTTGCAACTGTTCAGCAGCAGCCACCCCATGAAAGCCAGTGTGATGCAGCAATTAGAGTTTCAGATTAGGGTCTGCGAGACTGAGGTGCAGAGCCCCATCTTGTGGAAGAAGCAAAAGCAGAACTGGATCTGGGATTGGGAAGGATTCCTCCTGCAGTATGAAGGGGGGTTGGTGCCAGGCCTGGGACTACAATTGCCCACTCCTGGTTGGGGAATTCCTGGAAATTCTGTGGTGAAGTCCGAGGAGTGCAGAGTTTGGGGAGGGGAGAGGTCCCAGCTGGATATAATGCTACAGAGTCCACCCATGTTTTCCAGGGGGACAGATCTCTGTTGTCTGGAGTTCATTTGTAATTCTGGGGGATCTCCATGTCCTATCTGGAGGCTGGCAAACCTAGGCCTAGCAGCATCCTCTGGGTGACTTGAGACCACCTGACTTGCATGATTCAACTAGACCTGAGTGCTTGCTATTGTTCAACAGCAGCCGCCCTATGAAAGTCAGTGTAGTATAATGGTCAGAGCTTCAGAGTATGGTTTGCAAGATCCAAGTTTAGACCCCCACCTTGCTGTGGAAGCTCAATGGGTGATTTTGGACTAGTCACATGCAATGATCCCTCTAAGCAGTGGAGTCTTGTGAGCAAAAATTCTACTTTCTGAGCTACCAGCAGTAAAGTTGTGAGCAGGTGATTTGGCTACTGCATAAATTAGTTTGCTCTGGAGCCATCCTTCCTGAGCTGAGACAAAAATGTGCGAGCCAGAGGCTAAAAAACTGTGAGCTAGCTCACACTAACTCAGTTTAGAGGGAACACTGGTCACATGCTTTCAGCCTAACCTACCTCATAGGGTTGTTGTGTGAATAAAAAGGAGGAGAGAATAATGTAAACTGCTTTAGTCCCCACTGTGGAGAAAGACCATAGTTCACCTCAGTAGAAGCTGCAGGGGGAAAGGAGATGGAAAGCTGAGGACAGAGGAGCAGAAAAAGGTAGGTTGTCTATTGGGTGGAAAGGAGATAGGGATGTTTAGGTGCCATTCTTTACCTCCCCAGACTGGGAGAGGGAAAGAAAGGCATTTAACCATGGCTGTGCTCTCTGCCTGTTCTCCAGCAGCCCTGGGGCAGCCGGAGGAGGGAAGGCAGAGAGGAGGCTTTCCTTGGTCAGTTTCACTCCCACAGCTGACTGGCAAGGAGTGAAATTGACTAAGGAAGCTGGTTTTCTGCTACCCAAAAGCTTAAAAGCCAAACAAATTGGGGAAACTCCATTTGAAAGCTAAAAAGTCTCCTAAATTTGCATTAAAAATACCGATAAATAAGGTATTTATTCGGTATTTTATTTCAGTTCGGGAAACCCGAATGCACATCCCTAATTCCAGGGTACCCTCTCTCTCCTCCTTCTAGATTTGCTGATGATGGTTAATAGCTGTGAAAAGGGAAGCTGTCATTTGAAGCTGAATCCAGGCATGATGGCAGGATTCCTCTCTGCAAGCAATTTTCCCCTTGGCCTCAGCTGGAAGCTGTAAAGAGGAGATGAGGTGCTTAGTAACTTGTTTCTTCTATGAAATCAGTACTCAAGTTAGACCCTGCAAGCAGTCTCCCTTCTGTCTCCACATACTCCTTGAAGATAATTGTAATTTGGTGACCAGCTCGAAGCAGCCAGGTGGAGGGCAAGAATACGACATTTTATTTATTCATGTATTTATTTAGAAATGCCTATCCCGTATTCATTTTGTAAATAATGCCCAATATTGCATGGACTTTCTTTGCCTTCCTGCATGGACTTCTCAGAAGGTCACAGAAATTGGGAAAGAGGGGACTGAGGATGTGCTGGGTAGGAAGATGGTGCCGGTGGAGAGTGGTGGCATTCTGGGAGAGCTTGACTTCCTAGTGTTGGATGTCCCTTTCTGTCTAGGAGTGCCTTTGGATTCACCTTTGTTGCTCTAAAAAGAGGATGGCATTGTTTCCTAACCAGTGAGCAGGGGAAGGGTTTCAATTCTGGACTGAACTTTTCCTTTTTTTTTTAAAAAAAATGTTTTCCTTTTATTAAAGAGAACAATTTGACAAAAGGGAGTTACACAGCTATGAACATTCTACAAATAACAATCCGATATCAACAGATAAGCAAATTACTGTTACATAAACTTTCGGATAATCAGACAAAGATACCAGTCTTGCAAATAGAGTTACGGCATAGCTCTTAAAAATCAAGGCTAAACAAGGAATAATCACCCAAGTAACTGTTGCGTTCTACGAAATGAGGTGACCGCAGTTAGTGAGGAAAGTCGCAGAGAAGAGACAGGTAAGTAAGTTCAGAAGTGAAGCCAGGTAGAGTAGTTTGGATCTTGAGGAAGTAGGTTCTTCTCAGTCATGTGTTGTAGGAAAGAGCAGGGGTCTGTTGGAGCAGGAGCGCACAGGAGCGCAGCTCCGGGAGTGAGGAGCCCAGGGGGCGGGCACATGACCAAGCCCCGCCCCCTCCTTGGCTTCCCCGAGCAGTGCAGAGGCGCAGCGCCCCGGGGAAAGCCCTGCTAGGGTCTTTATTATTTTTAATGTTTTGTTTTAATATTGATAATTTTTTTCATTGTCCCTTTTATGACTGTGTGCTGCTTTTCCAGAGACTTGCTCAAGGTGGCATATAAATTTTCTAAGTATACCATTTTTCATCTGGGCACATGGCACATAAGTACTGAGAAATTTCACCAGCCCTTCAGCAGCTTCCACCCCATCAGTTGGGGGTAGTGGTCAGGAGTTGGACTCTAATCTGGGAGAACTGGGTTTGGTTCCCCACTCCTCCACATGCAGCTGCTGGTGTGACCTTGGGCCAGTCACAAGTTCTCTCAGAGCTGTTCTCTTATGAGCAGTTCTCAAAAGACCTCTCTCAGCCCCACCTACCTCACAGGTGTCTTGTTGTGGGGAGGGGAAGGGAAGGAAAAGGGATGGGTGGTGCACATGTCCTGGGTATCTCAAGTCTACTTGAAACCTGGTGGTTTCAAGGGAGCAGGAAGAGAATGAGGGTGTGTTCTTCACGCTTATTTTTATTGCACAAAGTATTGAATGGGGAAGGGAACGGAGGAAGAGCAGGTCAGTTTCACTCACCTGTGGAGTGGAGCCTGAGGGGTGGGTGTTGCCTTCTGACACACTCCCGGTATGTTAGGGGGTGTGGCATATGCAAATGAGTTATGCTAATGAGTTATGCTAATGAGCTCCTGCACCTCTTTTTCTACGAAATGACCCCTGGGAAAGAGTACCAGGTGCGCACAAAGTGAGCGGAAGTAGCATCTGAGGAGGCATTGGAGGGGTTGGACTGAACTTTTCCTGAAGTTGCTAACCATCCCTTATATGTCTGGTATCTTTTCTGGTTTGCCTTGAGCTTGATAGACTAGACTAGCCCGATCTCATCCGATCTCAGAAGCAGAGCTGACCCTGGTTCGTATTTGGATGAGAGACCACCAAGGAGTACCAGGGTTGCTATGCAGAAGCAGGCAATGACAAACCACCGGTGAACATCTCTTGCCTTGAGAGCCCTGTGGGGTTACCGCAATTCAGCTGTGACCTGACCCCAGGGGGGGATTTCTGGTCCACCCAGAAACTTTGTAAGCACCCACAACACCTATGTGTTCTATGACCTTTCTGCATATTTCCAGGGAGAACATGCATATTAATTATTCACCCACAACTTATAAATGACTCTCCACGGATCACTGGGGTACTTTTCTACGTCTCAGACCTGCTTTGATTTTTGTCTGCTCTGCTGTTAACTCTCATTTATTGATGTATCTCTCTGCTTCAGGGAGATACAGATCATTTGCTAACCCCATTAACAATCTGAGTGTTTGAAGGCAGATTGTTATATCCACTGGCGCTTCCACTTTAACGATTTCACATCCACAGACAAACAGGGTCCGAAAGAACAGAAAATAATTTGTTCTTTTCTACCATGAGTGGGAAAATGTCTCAGGATTTCAGGAGCATCTGTAATTTTGAACATGTTCACCCCGTATAATCCATTTATCTGATTAAGAGTACTGGGGAAATGCGTCACAAAGTTTTCAGACAAATACTCGTTTTGTTCCTGCAGAAAAATAGCAAATAATGCCTGAGAAGGCTTCCTCTAAAGAAATAACTCTTTCTGTTGAAAGATGTGTGCATAATACAAACTGTGGTTACACAGCAAGGTTTTTGCAATTTGTTCTCGCTACAGATTTGATCAGGAATTTTTTCCTGGGTTGGGATGATCACACATCCCTTCCCGAACTTCAAGCATTGTGTGACGAGGCTCTGGGCACTGTCTAGATAGCTGCACCACCACTTGGGTGGCACGGCACGATTTCTAAAGTTTGCTTTGCGCATGTGCACATGCACATGGCCGAATCACCGCCCCCACCTGGACTCGCCTTACTCCATTGTTTTTAATGGCTTTTACAGCCCCCCTCCCCCGAACAGCAAACAAAATGAACCAGCGACATACTACCAAGCGCTGGAGTCTAAATGTGTGTTTGAACATTTAAACATTGAATTTATTCAGCGCAGGATTGCTCATGCGCACAAAGGTGGAAGCTGGGGGGACCTCATTGCATGAAGGACGATCAGACGACCTAATCACAATCATTGCGAGAGATGGCTATCCAGATCAGTGACATCGCAGATTTAAAGTGCAAATACCCAGAAGGTCCTTGATTTTCCTGGTGTCAGAAAACTTGCTAGGGAACTGGTAGGATTGCACGAGTGAGCCCACATTGGTGTGGGAAGCAGATGCAGGCATCTGACCAGCAATTTTAAGTGCAAGAGGGACCAGCGGTGAAACCCCATCAGTACGACCGTGTGACCACAGATGGTTGAGGTTTTCTTTTGCATCGACTTTGAGCTCTAAAAGTTAGGTCTCAAATCTTGCTTAAACTCACAATGTATAATCCCTAGATTGAAATATCCCAGAACTCTTTAAGCAGCATACAGAAATATATGAATGTCATTCATCTCCCATGACAAACAGCCATCCCTCCATTCTGTAGCATGGATGAGAAGGATTTTTGCAATTCAGATTACTCATATTCTTATATTTTTCTGGTTTTCTTATGGGTTTTTATATTCAGATTCTATTAGGATTTAGTAAAGGGCTATTAAATGGAAAAGCCTCTCCTTTGTAGGCTAAAGTGCCTTTCGAGTTGATGCCAGCAGACAAGAAACAACATTCTTTCCCCCTCTTTGTTATTTGGATGGGATGGCTATCTAGCTGTCTGGTGTCTCTTTTGGTTTTCTCTTTAGCAGATTTTAATTGTAGTGATGTTAATACAGCAGAATATAAGTTTTTCAGTAGAAGCATTCACTAGGGGACTTCCGGCAGCTCTTAACGGTGATGGCTGCCTAAACCTCAAGCTCTGCCAAACCTCACCTCTTACTCACTTATCTGACCAACAAAATGCATGAAAAACCTCTCCTCTCTATGGGGAAAGAAGACAGACCGGGCTTTTTCCCACTCACATTGTGCCGGCGTTCTGCCTCTGTTTGTCCTGGCGCTGGGTGTCAATCTCACACCCTTTGCTGCGGCGCGTGTGTTAATACGGGGCTTCGCGCCATTTTCTCCGCACCTTCGGTAAACCTAAAAAAAAAGGTTTACCGAAGGTGCGGAGAAAATGGCGCGAAGCCCCATATTAACACACGTGCCGCAGCAAAGGGTGTGAAATTGACACCCAACGCCGGGACAAATGAAGGCAGAACGCCGGCACAATGTGAGTGGGAAAAAGCCCACCTTGTTTTCATCCCAACTTGAAGAAAATGAAAACAGCACAGGAGCAAATGGTAATGAACTCTTCTTCTTGTCTTTTGACAGGCCAGTTAGATCCATTCCCGACAAAAATGGCGACCAAAAATAGCGCGGGAGATAAAGCAATGACTCCAATAACCTCCTTGGAGCTCACAAACGTTCTCGTTAACATAGAAAAAAACTTCTTAGAACACACGTCCAGAATGTTTAAGCCCATATATGATCAACTGGATTCTCTGCAACTAAAACTCATGGAAACAAAGAAAGTGGCTGAGTGTCAGCTAGGCTGCCATAAATAAAAGGTGGGGGTAAAGAGAGTGGCTGCCATAAAGAGAAGGGGGGGGGAAGATTGTTGACACTGGAATGTTGCTTTCGATTCTCCTCTAGCATTTGTCTCTGTTTTGATAAGATCTCTGGTTCCTCTTATGAGTTTCCCGCTGGAAACTGAAAGCCGTTATTTTCCTCGTGACGGTAACATGGCATTCATTGGCTTGTAGCCATCTGACACCCCAGTTTGAACCCTGTATAAAATCCCATTCCCGCTTTTCCCTCTTTAGTCTTAACACAGATAGTGTTTAGAAAAATATAGTAACCTGACTACAATAAACTGATCCTGCTCAAGGAATGTTTGTTGAGTGCTGTTTACTAGAGACTCTGACACTGAGGTAGCAATGAACAACGGTCTGGAGAACCAGAACAGTATTCAAACGCTGCAGCTTGCTAATGACCTTCTAGCAGAAAAAATTATGAAACTTGATCCTTCTGTTCGTCATAACAATCTGAAAATCAGAGGGGTAGGAGAAAAAGTGGAAGGGAATGAGGAGCTAGCTACCCATGTCTCAAAATGGCTTCTCCAACAAGTCAGGACTGAGGGAGACATTTCACGAGCAATCACAAAGGCATATCGCCTAGGCTTCCCAGCTATACTTAAAACTCGCCCTTCCAGAGACATCATGATCTCCCTTCTTGATCTTCGTTATAAAAAAAGAATTTTAAACATAGCACGTCAAAAAGGTCACCTAAACTACAAAGGACTTGATGTAGAAATATTCCCAGACCTACCAAAAGAAGCCCTATAAAAAAGGCGGGAACTTAAACCAATAACCTCTCAACTCATGGACGCAGGCATCAAATACTCTTGGATTTCACCACTCGTCTTACAGGTAATTCAAAAGGACAAGGCACACAAAATATCCAGCCTAGAGGAAGGTGTCACCCTACTCCGTAGTCTGGACATCGAAATACCTATGGAACTGAGGAAACGATCGAATAAACTTAGGCCCAATTTACACCTCCCCTCTGAAGTAGTTTGACTGCTGTCTTTTCCTACGCTCATTTCATGATGGTTTCAAATTTTACTCCCTGGGTCTGAAGAGTACTAAGCAACAGGATCTGTTTAAAGCCGTATAATGCTAGCTTGACCACAGGAGGGCAATTAACGAACGTAAACAGTAATTTTTAAACTAGAACAAGTATGGTTTGAAACTAGAAGCAGGTATAGAGGGGGGGGGGGGGTTGAAACTAGAATGATTCCAGCGGGAAAGTCAGATGTAGATTTGACTGAAGACTCTCATCTCCATCACCGCCACCACTGGAACCGAGGCAGACTCACCGCATGGCATCACAAATTTGATAAGTGACTCTTAATGCTGTATAACTGCTATAGATACCTTTGAGCCAATTTAAAACTTAAAGGGAGAGAAGGACTATTATGCTAGACTGCTTTCAATGTAGTACGTTTTACATAAGCATAGTGAACGTGTAAGTTTCTTTGATTTTGCAGTTTGTTTGGAATGTTCTTTAAATCTAGTAGGCATGCCCAGAAACTTTGATTCTACTGAATTACACTATGGACAGATAACTTTTCTAAGGGCACAGAGTTTGTTTTTAATTTTACTTACTGTATTTTATACAACACAACAAGTTGTATTTGTGTTTTGTCAGAATTTAAAGATCCTCACTTAATGGGTTCATTCGAAGTTTGCAATGGGGGGGCACAGGGGGCTTTCTGGGTCCACATAGATACCCAATTCCAGATTCAAGACACTGGGTTGGGGCAACACCAGACAGAGTTTTCCCAGCCTCCCGAGCATTTTCAGCAGTGTTCAGGAGAAAGCGGAATCGACTACATTTTAATATTGTTCACTAATTAATTGCGAATTGATTTTGTTCTGATTTTAAACTGATTTGTACATTTTTCGGTCAATCGACTATAGTTAACAACTTTCATTCTTACCAAATTTCATCAGCTGTTTGGCAATCAACTATTTTTAAACAAACCTTATACTCTAAAAACTCTTACAAATACTGAAAAGAAAGTGCACTTCTTAACAGGGACCCTTCTTAGTTTTTCACGATCCTGTTTGATTTATATCCCGGTTTTAGCTGGGTGGCCTGAGCTACAGTGCCATCAATTGTTCTTTAATAGTCTGAGAGAAGAACAGGGGCTACTTCAAACTCATTGGCTCTATTGCTTAAAGGAACAGCACACTCTAGTGGCAAAAAGTGGTAAACACAAAGAGAGCTTTATTCCCAACCCCAACCCTAACACTAACCCAAACCTAACCCTAACCCAAAACCTAACTTCAACTCTAACCCCAAACCTAACCCCAACCCCAAGCCAAACCCTAATTCCAACCCTAACCCTAACAAAAACCTAACCCCAAACCTTACCCCTTACCCTAACTGAAACTCTAACACTAACCCCAAACCTAACCCCAACCCCAAATGTAACCCTAACCCTAACTTTAACTCCAACTGTAACCATAACCATAACCCCAACCCCTATACTAACCATTACCCCAAACCTAACCCTAACTCTAACTTTAACCCCTACCATAACCCCAACCCTAACTTTTAAACAAAAACTCACCCTAACCCCAAACCTAATCCCAACCCTAACCGTAACCCCAACCCTAATTTTAACACTAAACCCAACCATAACCCTAATTTTTCCCCAACCCTAACTCTTACCCAAACCTAACCCCAACCCTAATTTAACCATAACCCAACCCCCTACCCTAACCATTACCCAAAACCTAACCCTAACCCCAAGCCTAACCCCAACCTTAACCCTAACCCCAACACTAACACTAACCCCAACCCTAACCCCAAATCAAACTCCAACCCTAACCCCAATCCTAATCCAAACCCTAACCCCAACTCTAACCCCAATCTAACCACAACATTAACCCTAACCCAATCCTAACCCTAACCCCAAACCTCACCTTAACCCTAACCCCAACCCTAACCCTTAATTTACTCCCAACACCAGTGCTAACCCTAACACCAATATTAACCCCAACCCCAACCCAAACTCTAACCTTATCCCAACCTGAACCCCAACAATAACTCTAACCCTAAATTTAACCCTTGCCCCTAACCCTAACATCAACACCAACCTTAATCCTAAATCTAACTCTAACCCTAACCTTACCCCAAACCCAAATGCAACCCTAACCCCAAACCGAACCCTAACCCTGGGAACGGGCTGACGATCTTGATGGTGAAGTATCTGTATCCCGAATGAGTTAGAACAAGTTAAAAGTTAGGCGAGTTTATACATGCAGGGGAATGGAGAACCAAGTTTGAAAGAAAATAACTTGGTTTATTAAAGCCGAAATGAACACTGAGAGGCTTTCCTAACTGACTACGTGCTGTGAGAGAGCGGAACGGAAGAGGTGGGCTCAGTTGGAGCAGAAAGTCTCCAAAGAGTCAATCAGGAAAGGACATCATTTGAAAACATGGAAAGCCCCTAATCTAGTTACACTAAGTAGCAGTCCTTCAGCTGTCCCCTACATGCTGTTCTTCTGATCTTGTTCAAGTAGGTGCTCTATAGACCTCGTGCAGTCCAAACACCCCTTCCTGGGGTTTGTTCTTGAAGTCCGCAAGATTCGTTTTTCTTCATAGATTCTCAGCTTTGCAAAAGGGTGTTTGAGTTTAACAAGTGTGCATTTAGAAAATCCATTTGTATTCTACCCTCCTTCCTAGAGGTGTTTTTGTGAACATCGGTTTCTGCTTCTTGATTGGAGGTTTAATTCCTTCCTCTATTATTCTGCGTGGTCAGCGGGCATTCTCTTTCCTGTCTTCCTGCATGGAAGGTTCCATTGCAGTCTCTCTGCCCTGTGTAGTGCCACTTCCTGGTGTGACCATGCGTCAGTTGCAACTCAGTGATACTCTAGCTTTATAGAGGAGGTGCGTTATCCTGTCATGCGGGGCGAAGCTCAGCTGGATACATTTGTTCTAATGTCTCTGCCACGTAACTACAGGGAGGGCACAAGAACATCTGCTCCTTCGTATCCTTTGCAAAACTAAGTATCCTGCAAAGGTCTGCCATACACTCAGGGGTCCGATGGAGCAGGAGCGCACAGAAGCGCAGCTCCGGGAGTGAGGAGCCCAGGGGGCGGGCACATGACCAAGCCCCACCCCCTCCTCGGCTTCCCTGAGCAGTGCAGAGGCGCAGCGCCCCAGGGAAAGCCCTGCTAGGGTCTTTATTGTTTTTAATGTTTTGTTTTAATATTCATAATTTTATCATTGTTCCTTTCATGACTGTGTGCTGCTTTTCCAGAGACTTGCTCAAGGTGGCATATAAATTTTCTAAGTATACCATTTTTTATCTGGGCACATGGCACATAAGTACTGGAGAAATTTCACCAACCCTTCAGCAGCTTCCACCCCATCAGTTGGGGGTAGTGGTCAGGAGTTGTACTCTAATCTGGGAGAACCGGGTTTGATTCCCCACTCCTCCACATGCAGCTGCTGGTGTGACCTTGGGCCAGTCACAAGTTCTCTCATGAGCAGTTCTCTGTATGCGGATGACACCCAGCTCTATCTGATGTTGGGCGGCCGGTCGGACTCCGGCCCGGACGATCTTGACCGGGCACTGCACGCCGTGGCTGACTGGCTCAGATCTAGCAGGTTGAAATTGAACCCGGCGAAGACAGAGGTCCTGTGCCTGGGTCGCTGCGGTCCGGAGTGGGGGGTCCCGCTCCCGACCTTTGACGGGGCGCCGTTGGTGCCAGCGCCGAGGGCGAGGAGTCTGGGAGTGCTCCTGGAGCCTTCCTTGTCAATGGAGGCCCAGGTAGCAGCCACTGCCAAGTCAGCCTTTTATCACCTACGGCTGGCGAGGCAGCTGGTTCCCTACCTGGACCGCGATGGCCTCACCACAGTGATCCATGCAACGGTCACCTCGAGGTTAGACTACTGTAACGCTCTCTACATGGGGCTGCCTTTGGTGCAAACCCGGAAGCTGCAGCTGGTGCAGAATGCCGCGGCCAGGCTACTGATGGGTCTCGCAAGGCGGGACCACATCAGGCCTGTGCTGGCGGCGCTGCACTGGCTGCCTATAGCATACCGAGTTCGCTTCAAAGTGCTGGTTCTTACCTATAAAGCCCTATATGGCCAGGGTCCAACATAACTTAGGGACCGCCTTTCTCCATACCAACCCCAGAGAGCACTACGGTCGGGGTCTGAACACAGGCTACGTGTTCCTGGCCCCAGAGACGCCAGGCTGGCCAGAACGAGGACCAGGGCTTTCTCGGTGGCGGCTCCTATCTGGTGGAACGAGCTCCCAGAGGAGATCAGGGCCCTGCGGGACCTGATGCAGTTCCGCAGGGCCTGCAAGACGGAGCTCTTCCGCCAGGCTTTTGAATAGGAGCCGCCACCGACGATACTAGGATACCAGCTGACATCGCAACCATCTTGATGTGCCCTGGTCCAACACGGTCTCAGCGGTGGCCGAGGGGGGGAGGTAGATCTGCCACTTGGTCGCCATCGAACGCTGTTTTAAGGAAGCTTTTAGGAGTATTTATTTGTTGTATGTTATTTATTGTTATTTATTGTAATATTTTAATCGATTTTACAGGTCAATGTACCGAACAGGCCTTTGGTCCATGTAAGCCGCCCTGAGCCCGCTTGCGGGGAGGGCGGGATATAAATACGAAAAATAAATAAATAAATAATAAATAAAAGACGTCTCTCAGCCCCACCTACCTCACAGGGTGTCTTGTTGTGGGGAGGGGAAGGGAAAGGGATGGGTGGTGCACATGTCCTGGGTATCTCAAGTCTACTTGAAACCTGGTGATTTCAAGGGAGCAGGAAGAGACTGAGGGTGTGTTCTTTACGCTTATTTTTATTGCACAAAGTATTGGATGGGGAAGGGAATGGAGGAAGAGCAAGTCAGTTTCACTCACCTGTGGAGTGGACCCTGAAGGGTGGGTGTTGCCTTCTGACACACTTCCGGCATGTTAGGGGGTGTGGCATATCCCAATGAGTTATGCTAATGAGCTCCTGCACCTCTTTTTCTACGAAATGACCCCTGGTTATGCGAATGAGTCCCTGCTGGGCTTTTTCTAAACCCCCCCCCCCCCCCCCCCGTCTATAAGCATGGGGAAGAGAGAATGACCCGTTTTCCATGTTGGCCCTACAAGGAAGGGGCTGGGCAGCGGTGGAATAGGTCTCCCCAGACTTATTACCGCTTTGGAAGTGCAGGACATACTCTTAAAAAACACACCCACCAAGGCTGCGCCCCCCCCCCCGCCCCAATAATCCACTTCCAGTCCACTTTGCAACTGGATTTTACAGGGCGAACTGGCAAGAGCCAGTTGGGAAGTGCGTTGAAAGTGGATCGTTTCGGGCGCGTCTCTGTGTGAGAGATCTCCGCAGCCATTAATAAGACTGGTTGCATCGCAGGGTGGCGGGATAAGCCTTGCCGGAGGGCAGCCGGGGCTGTATTTCCCCCGAAGTCTGTTGCAGCGAAGCAAGGAACGGAGCCTCGCCGGACCTACCAACCGCTGGATCCGCAACACAGTACGGTTCCGTTTGTCTTGAAAACACCGCGAGGCCCCGCTTGCTGCAGGACGCACGCCCCGTTTCCCCGACACGCGCACGCGCGCTGAAGCTCTTACCACCCCCCCCCCCCGGGCAGAGGAGCGTGGAAGCGCAACCGGAGGAGAGGGGAGGCGCGTCGCTGCCAGCCTCCTTGCCTCTCCCGGCCGAGGGACAGCCCAGCCCACTCCCCCTTCTCGCGAGACTCCGACGAGAGGCCTGGAGGGGCCCCGGCGAAGCGTGCCGGTAAGGGGGGAAACCTCCGGAAAGCGGGGCCGGTGGCGCGCAGGGGGTGCGTGGGGGGCGCCGCCGCCTCCGCCGCGAGAGGGGCTACCCAGGGCTGAACCGCCGCCCGCCGTTTTGGAGCCGCTCTTCAGGGGTGGGGGCAGGGGACTAGGCCTCTTGGCATCGACTGGCCAGAAATTGGGGGGTGGGGGGAGTTTGTTGCTCGCTCTCTCTCTTCTTCTTCTTCTTTTTAAAGAAATTATTATATTTTCATAGAACAGCAACATTTCTCAACTTATATAACAGAACAGCGTCAATAATGCCTCGCAGAACGAGGGCAATTGCCTGCATTGAGAGTAAATTAGTAAATTCCCAGGTCTTAGCTCAAAATATAAAAGGCAGTGATCTTTTAAAAAATGATTGTTTAGTCGAAGCCTGTGCTTTTTAAGGCTGCTGGGGGTTCCATCGGGGCGCTGCTAGGCTGCGATCACGCACGCAGGTGCACGTGCGTGCACACTTGTACACGCGAAATAATCCTCTCATGCGCTCACACACACACACGCGTGTGCACGAAACAATCCGCTCTCAATGCACTTTGCAGCTGGATTTTGCCAGGTCGCCCAGGGGGCAATTCTGCATCTGGCATTCGCTCCGCATTTTCTCGACTGGGAGGAGAAAGGGCAGCTCAAAACCACAGTCAGGTACCTCGGGGCAAGGCCGTGCTGACTGCAAAGTCACCCCCTGAACGGCCATAAATCTGTGCAGAAGATCCCACATAAAAGTGAAAGCGGCATGCGGTGTTGAGAGCAGTGCTCCCGCTAAGCTGTGGAGTCTTGTGAACAAGGTTTCTGTTTTGTGAGCTACTGGCATTAAAGTTGTGAGCTAGCGATTTGGCTGCTGCATAAACGAGTTTGCTCTGGAGCTACCCTTCCGGAGCTGAGACAAAAATGTTAGAGCCGGAGGCTAAAAAACTGTGAGCCAGCTCCCACTAACTCAGCTTAGAGGAGAACATGATTGAGAGTACCATAAAACCCAAACTGTGGGCCAGTTTGGTATAGTGGTTAAGTGCGCGGACTCTAATCTGGGAGAACCAGGTTTGATTCCCCACTCCTCCACTTGCAGCTGCTGGATGACTTTGGGCAAGCCATAGTTCTGTCAGAGCTGTTCTCTCAAGGACAAATCACAAAAGAGCTCTCTCAGCCCCACCTACCTCAGTGGGTGTCTGTTGTGGGGAGGGGAAGACAAGGAGTTTGTAAGCCACTCTTGAGACTCCTTCAGGGAGTGAAGTATAAATCCAATCTCCTCTTCTTCAGTAATCAAAGGAAGTGAAACCAGCATGCAGTGCAGAGGGGAATTTCTGTTCCAACGTGGGGTTCGTAAAACAATGGCGGGAAAAGCCAGTAAAGAATCAGCCACAGTAAAATCCAGTTGGAAAGTGCACTGGAAGTAGATGGAAAGTAGATTATTTAGTGTGTGTAACCGCAGCCTTAGAAGCGGGTGAGGTGAGAAAAAAGAGGCAGTCTCCTTTGGAGGTGGGGAAGGTTGTAGTACTAAAGCAGTCTGAAGGAGATGCCCTGAGTCTCACGATCAGTGTACAGTCAAATAAGCATAGCAGGGAGAGCTGCTTGTTATGGAACGCCAACCCCCAAATTATTCTGTTTTTAGTACTTAGAGATCAGAAATCTGAACATCAGTTGGAAATGAGGAACGTTTTGGAAAGGTAAAGAAACGTTTGTGCATGTGGGAGGAAATGCGATTTTAGGAACACGTACCAGTAAAGAGGAGCAAGGCGTTTGCAGCTGGGTGCTTAAGACACATGAGCCGTATGTAATAAATCGTTGTTTCCAGAAACATTTGAGTTCCATTGTCTTAAGTTTTTGAAATTACACTGTATGATGTTAGGCTACTTCTGCACAAGTGCAGATGGGACTTCTGGTACACGCCAGCTCCGGCTGCTTGTGCTTCTCCCACCAACGATCGGAGCCTAACTGATTCATTCAGAAGGTGGGTCTAATTGGGGCGCTTTCTTTCTTTTTTGTGTGGGGGGGGGAGGTGCTGGAACTCTCAAGAGGGGAATGAAGTTTTCAATCTGTATCCTGAAATCTTATGAACTTGGGTCTAATCCTTGGGTCTAATCATCTCTCTCCTTTAATCACAACGCAGATCGTTGCCTGAAGAGCCGGTGAGCCTCTTTCCTTCCTTTTTCGCCCAAGATGGCGGTGCCTGTAGGGCTGGGCCAAGGCGCCGAGGAGCTGAGTTTGCTGGAGAAGTCTTTGGGGCTGAAGAAGGGGAACAAGTACAGCAGCCAGGGAGAGCGGAAGGTGAGGGGGCGAAGGAAGTTTACCAGCGACGTCGCGTCATATGTGAAAAGAGAGTGTAAGAGCTCCCCGTCATCCATGGCACATGAGCTGTTGGTTACCAGTTTCCATAGAATTTGACATCTCCAGGGTCCTAGATTAATTCCTGCTCTGCAGCATGTGTGTTGTCCATGGAATCTGACGGGTTAAGCCCACCGACCATTGCTCTGTATTCCTCTTCTTTAAAAACTCACTGTTTTATTGCAATGTCAGAGAAATGCTTTGCAAACTGTAATGTTCACCCTTGGTTTACAAGAGGATTATTAATGCAGTAAGCTTACACTTAGTTTATGATCAGTTTGTTAATCTCTCTCCGAGGAGCTCAGCGCAGCATTGTTTGTGGTGTTATTTTTTCCCATTAACCTTGTTCTGTCTCTGCGTTATCCTTGCGTGGAAGACTCAGGTGGGTAGCCATGTTGGTCTGAAGCAACAGAACAAGGTTTGAGTCCAGTGGTGCCTTTAAGACTGACAAAGTTTAATTCTGGGCCTCAGCGCACCCGTAAGCTTTGTGGTTTGGGGGAGGATGGGGCTGTGGCTCAGGGGCAGAACGTCTGCTTTGCGTGCAGAATGTCTCAGGTTCAGTTCCAGGCACCGTCATTTAAAAGTGTTCAGGTAGCAGGCGATGTAGAAGATCTCCAGGTGAGATGCCAGAAGCCTTTGCCAGGCTGAGTGGGCTGCCATTGATAGACCAGTGGTCTGAATCAGTATAAGGCAGGTTCTTGTATTACTACATACTTGTAATATGAATCTAATCTCAGAAGCATCTTGGTAACACATGGCTTTAGTATCTGGCATTTCCAGTTAAAAGGATGAGATAGCAGGTAATACGAAAAACTTCTGCCTGACACCCTGGAAGCCACTGCCAATCTGAGTAGATGGTCCTTACTTTTAGCTACTAATGGTTTGTCTTGCTATAAGCAGCTTTCAGAAGGATTCGAACCCAGATCTCATTATCAGTTCAACTCTAACCATTAAACTACACTGCCCTGTTTGCTTTTTTCCCTTCACAGCTTTTGTGAGACTTTTTATTTGTACACATTTGTCGCAGCTTTAAAATATTTTGCCAATGCATTCTGTTTTTATGATTACTACTTTGTCTTTGCTCCATGCTGAGGCAGGGGATAGGTTCCTTCAGTTAGCAGTGATAGGAGCGTAATGGGGGCCAGCTCATCATTCTGCAGCTCCTGACTTCAGTGTTGCGGAATTAGGACTGGATTGAGTCTCAGTCCTCCGCTAAAACTCTCCAAAACCTGTGGTACACCTATGATACTGTAATATCTATAGTAATTAGCCTGTATAGTTGAAACTTTGGTTCTGTTCTGCTTCCAGGAAGCTTCGGGACTCTGCTGAGCGCCGTGGCCCTCACTGGACACAAATGCGACTCACGTGGCTTTTGCTTACTGAGAATGTTTATACCTTGCAGAAGTCAGAAGTCTCTATCAAATCCTAAATAGATAAGAGTATCAGAAACTAGCTTCCTTGATTCTGTGAGTCACCCCGGCTTAACCCAGCTTTCCTTGACTTCCCTGAACCCAGAGATAGAAAAAAAGGGGCTGACCTTCTTGTATACATCAGGTGTATGTCAAATGCTCATTGCAGACTTGATTGACAGTCACATTAGCTTCAACAGGTGAGAAAGAGTATCTAATGTCTGGTTTTAGTCTTGTTCTTGGTTGTTCCGATCAGCCACCCAACAGTTATGGGTCTTGGCAGAGCAACCAAGGATATCCTTTATAGAACTTCAAGTGCACCATTTATGTATTGGGGCTGTGTTGAAATATTCTGTGTTGTATACTGACGTGCTCCAAAAATAGTTTCTGACTCGAGCGTGTAATATAATAAATTGAATTTTGGTTTAGAGCTTCTCTCTCTTTCTCTCCCCCCTCTTGATGCAATTGGGAAGCCAGCTTCTCTCCCTCCCCAAAATGTACACAGTGGGACGGGGGTGCACGCGCCCCTTGTTTCCCCATCACTTCCAGCAGAGTGTATTTCTCCAAGTGATCAATGGTGAGGAGCTACAAATTGCTTTTACTATTTTCCCCTGCATTGTAGGACAAAGTGATGCTGGGTCTTTTCCCCTGCCAAGTTAGAAGAGTATGGTTCTTCAGCTTGGGAAGTATTTCAGAAAGCTGTCTCCTCAAGCAATAACTGCCTCTCGATGGTGCACTATATGCGATTAAGCAAAACCTGATTTTTCTGGTAGCTCTTATGACACAGATATCCTCTACCCTACCTGCTTCTGACTTATTTCTTGGAAATGAGAAAGCCAGGAGTGCTTTGTGGCTTACACTTCAGCCAGTGCACTGTCCCAGTTTAGAAATTATTCCCAAGAAAAGTATCTGTATGTATGCTTAGGACTGCAGGGGCTATCTGCAGTGCAAATTTAAAGAAGCTTTAGTTCGGTTTTGTAGTCACGACCGCTTTTCAAAGGGGATTGCAGCTCTGCGGTACTTCCCAACAAGGTCTGAATTGTGGGGTTCCTCAGAGTTATTTAGCATCTATATGTACCCTCAGGAGGTTGGAGTCGGGTGCCATCAAGCCTCTGGCTGGAGAAGCAGCTGGCGGCAGGGCTCTCAGCACTATCCCAGTGGTTGGATGTGGTGGTCCATTGGTAAAGGGGGAGCCGGCTGAGGTTGAATCCATCCAGGATGGCGGTCGTGTGGCTGGGGAAGACTGAGATGCTAGTTGGAGGGTTGTTCAGTTGACACCTCTAGACTCAGTAAAGAGCCTCGGGGTGTGCTTGGATTCCGTGCTATCACTGGATGAACAAGTCTCCATGGCAGCGCGGTCAGTGTTTTTCCACCTGCGCCAGGCCCGCCAGCAGGCGCCTTATTTGTCTGGGTCAGCCCTTGCCACATTGATCCATGCAATGGTCACCTCCAGACTGGGCTACTGCAATTTGCTCTACATAGGGCTACCCCTGAAAACACTTCGGAAACTGCAGGTGGTCCAGAATGCATTTGCCAGGTTGCTCATTGGAACATCACGGTCAGCTCGTATTGTTCCAGTTCTGCGGCAGCTGCACTGGCTACCAGTTAGTCTCTGGATCTAATTCAAGGTGTTGGCGTTAACCTCCAAAACCCTTAACAGTCTGGGGCTCTCATGCCTACGGGACCACCTCTCCTGTTACAACCCCCTGCGCTCCCCTCAGTCACTGTCTAGGGGCCTCTGGCAAGTGTTTGGCCCCAGGATGGCTTGGCTGGCTGTCACAAGGAAAAGGGGCTTCTCAGTTGTGGCCCCTACCCTGCAGAACGCACTCTTGGATGTCACCCGTGCCCTGCTGAACTTGCTTAGTTTCCACAGGGCATGCAGAGCTGAATTATTTAGGTTGGCCTTTGAGGGTGACCACATGTTTGGGCTGTTTGAATAGTAGTATGGTGGTAGCCGCGTATTTCAATATTTTAACGTTAATATCTTGTATTTGTTTTTATGTTATCTTTTACCTTACTGGTTTTAATGTTAAGACACTGCTTGTGAGAAGCGAATAAAAAAATCAAGTAAATAACTTGCATTTCTTCAGGAGGCGCTGCCAGGTCTGCCTGCTCTGCCAGGGCCTCTGAGGGGGCCCGAACTGGGAGGCAACTTTGCAAGGGAGGAAGGGGAAGGATTTGGGGGTTGTTGTTTTATTGTGGCTTTTAAACTGAAAATATCTTAACTGATATTGTTAGCCTCCATGAACCATGAGGAAAGGTGGGATATAAATGCTTTAATAAATGAATAAATACAAATATTTCAGTTGTTCCTAAAATGAGATTTATGATGTGTGATTGTGTGATCACTGCCAGGAACAGCCTGCTTTTATAAACTAGTATGTGTGAGCAAGTAATTTGGGTAGTAACTTGTGTCATTCAAACACATCAAATTGGGAGCATATGTTTTTCTGCCATCTTATGATTTAAAGAATTGACAGGGCTTGCTCTCCTAAAACTAACCCTAGTGTTTTTATAGACATGCTGCATCAGTCTATGGAGACATGATAACTGGTGGCATTTATTTTGGGCCAGCTTTGTTTTGGCTCAGCTGCTTTCGTCTTTCTTTAGGCCTCCTTTTGGTTTGTTCAAAATGATATAGAAGAAATCAGAGTAATGTTTTGAGGACATGGTCTTAAACCTGTTAACTACAGAGCTTCATTGATTTTTATATGGTCTGACTTCTGGTACATTTATTTAGGATCAGGATTTAGAATTGAAAAAAAAGAAACCCTAAGTTAGAGGAGACCTGAGTGCATCTTTTGTTCTACATTAGTGTCACCGAGTCCATTTTTAACTTTCTCTGTTCAGATTCCCGTACTACAGACGAATAATGGCCCCAGTCTAACAGGACTGACCACTATAGCCATGCATCTAGTCAAGCAAGCAAAACAGGACCAGCTGCTTGGGACTACTGCAGAAGAGAAAGCAGTCGTTCATCAATGGCTAGAATACAGAGTGACGCAAGTAGATACGCAATCCAGTAAAGAAGAAACTAGGATAATTCTGAAGGTGAGAGGAATCTAATCTGTTTGGACTCCAGGTGAATAGGAGTTCGCTTTCTTCTTTTTTTTAATGCTCTGTTTGTGTGTTTTCTAGTGACATCTGGCTGGCCATAATTCTGGTATGATCCAAAATGGCAAACAGTGTATTATTACACTGTTGTATTGCAAAGGAACTTGTTTTATTGCAAAAGGACTTCAGAAACAGATTGGAACGGGAGATTGCTGAATTACAAGATATTGCAACATTCAGGACAATGGAACCCTCAGGGCTTAACAGAGATATCAGCTTCTTATCTCACCACACATGCTAAGTCACTCAGTTCTCATACCCAGAAATCAAACTTTGTTGGTAAACATAGAGGTCCCCCCCCCCTGCTGAATGCTAGAGCATCGCCATGCAATGGCCTCGGTGTGATGTCATCATGTCAGTGGCATCCCCGTGAAATGCTGCTGTTCTGGGGTGGGGCTTCCCCTGCCGGCCATTTGGCTGGCAGCGGATTGGGCCCTCCAAAATTGGAGGATCCCCTGCCCCGACCGGGGGAATGGCAACCCTAGTCCAGTAGCACCTTAGAAACCAACAAAATTTCAGGGTATAAGCTTTCAACAGTCAAAACTCCCTTCATCAAACAGAAGTGAGAACAGAGATTCCCTGAGACCTCGAGGGCAGTCAGAATGTGGGAGGAGCGTTGTAAAGAAGGGACTCACAATGCAAAGGTTGAGTAGAGCAGAGGAGAAATGTTTTGGGGCAGAAAATTAGCATCTGTAGTGAGATAAGAATCCTGTGTCCCTGTTCAGCCTGGGGGGGTGGGGGTGCGTGCGCACGTGTGCATTGTTCTGGACAAATCTAGCTGTTCCACTGCAGACCAAAACAACTACACTCGGAAACTCACTTTCCAAAATAATTTACATTGTAATTGTAACACGCTACCTAAGATTTTCTGAACCACTGATGGATGGTTGTGGGTGGCTCTGATTTTACTTTCTGCACTTCAGAGTTAGAGTGATGGTGCGCACAGAGCGGACTTCTCGCTCACAGAGAGAAAACACATGAGGGAAGTGGTCAAGGATAGGCTGAGCATTTATTTTCTTAATATATCGGATAGATTAAAAAGAATTCGCTTAAAACGCCTTGGAATATTTCGCCCCAGATTCTAGATCTTTACCACTGTATTAATTAATTAATAAATGTATTTACTAATTAATGTATTTACTACATTCGTATTGTGATTTTTAATTATAAAGCCTTCAAAGTTACTTAAAACACTTTCGGATTCATTAATGATACCTCCATACAATAGTCCCCATTGCCGAGAGAATATTTTACACCCTTCTCCAAAAACGAGGGGGTCTTTATTGCCACCCCAGCAGGAAGAACGAGACAGACAACAGTCTTGGAATTAAACAAGGGCCACTTTATTGACTTACAAACATTGCAGCAACGGGAAACACATAAGCAAGCCTGGAACACGCAAGGCAGGCGTCATTCCCTGACCTGCCTCCTTGCCCTTATAGGGCGGGTCACCCCAGCTCTGGTCTTGAGCCAATGATCTAGCTCGTGACCGGCAGCCTAGCAAGCTAGTTGCCACCTAGGAGCGCCTACCCCTGAAGCTTTACAACGTGCAGGGAGGCGCCTGACCTAAGAGGTTCCCCGAGGCGATCGCCATTCCCTACCTTGGACCTTAAAACCCGAAGGCAGTTCCTGACAACCTCCTGTTCCCTAACGGGATATGCCATGAGGTGCTCACCAGTTCCGTTTACTTGCTTGCACAACCTGCCAAGTGACCTAGTTAAGCCCCAAACCACCACCTATAACCCTTAATCCGCTGCCCTCAGTGTAAGGTAGGCAAAAACATCTCCCCCTTATGGCTAATTGTGGGAGAGGTGAAAAAATTCCTACCTGGCCCCATCGGCGACCAGCCAGTGCCTACACTAAGAACAGGGCGGGCGGGTGGGCGAGCACGAGGATCGAGAGGAAGAGCGAGAGCGGGGCTCAGCCTTTTAAAAGGCTGGCCCCGCCTCGCTGACTCCAGGACGCTTTGTGTCCTTCCTGTTGCTGCCCCGCCTTCCTGCGGGGCGGCAAAGCAGCACCCGGGCGCCATTGGCATGGCCGGGTGTCCGGGAGCCCAGATGTCCTGAGGACCAGGAGGGAGGAGCCAGACGCAGTTTCTTCAATCCACTTCTAAAGTATCCTAATTTAAAACACACACACACACACACACACACACACACACACACGGTCTCAGTATTATGACCATTTATAAATTAAAGGTACAAGAAATGTTTTCCACAGCAAATAAATTCAGTCAAAGTAGTAGTGAGAAATTTTCACTAGAGTTTTGCTGTACAACACTGAATGAGAAGAAATTAGCGCTGTCTCCTCTTTTGAAGTGGCTGTTTTTTTCCCTTCGCATTTGAATTCCAAATGGTTATTCTCCGTGGACAGTTAACAGAAACCTTGCGAGTATTTGGAACAAGCTGTGTGCTTAGTAATACGGGTACTTTACCAAAGATTTGTTTAGCAAATATTGACAGTGTAACAAGCAATTGGGAGGTGTTTGGATGCCTTGTATATTCTTGGCCAATCTTCCACTGCGTCTTGGTCAGGCTATGAGACTTCCAGAGCATGCATAACTTGGGCCAGAAAGGGCAGGCTAGATGGGAATTTGGGAAGTATTCACAGACCTCCTGTTCGCTGGGTTGCCCTGGTGTACTTCTCTGCGCACATATGAACACAGATGCTGGAGGGGGAAAGGAGAGAAACAGAACAGATCGATCCCTTGGTACTCTTTCCTTGCAGTCTGAGGTACATTTAAACACTTGTATCTTCTTCTAGGATCTTAATTCATACCTTGAAGATAAAGTCTATGTGACCGGAAACAACTTTACTTTAGCAGATATCTTACTGTATTATGGACTGCACCACATCATAGTGAGTAAAAGTGTTACAATCTTGGCAGATAACTTATCCCTGTAAATATTCCTAATTCTACCTGCAATTGTAATTTCAGAAGAAAGATCATAATGTTTCAAGGGGCTTGGCACGCGTGTTAAATTAGGGGTGATTTCTAATTCCTAACCACCCTCTGTATTCTGGCAAGCTTTGCTGTATTTCATGGTTGGATGTGGACATTTAAATGGAAAGCGCTTAAACGCAAAAATTGGAGTTCGCTGCATTTTCTAATCATGCCAAAATAACGATTCATCCCTATTCTTATGTATTTCTTTTTAATTAAATCTCTTGAAATTGTTCTCATGTTTTGTGGAGACTTCACCAGTACGTGTATCAGTAGAACAAAAAATGGCATAGATCATCTAGTTCAGTATTGTCGGTAATGTTAACGTGGGTGAGGACTTGGATTAACCCAAGTTGCCAAGTTTATATGTCTAATTAAAAAAAATGAAGCCAAATAGTATAAGGATCCATTATTTTTACGGCAAGAATATTGGGTCACAGTAGTGAGTTAGTGCAGAAAGAGAGCCAGTTTGGTGTAGCGATTAAGTGCGCGGACTCTAATCTGGGAGAGCCGGGTTTGATTCCCCACTCCTCCACTTGCACCTGGCTGGATGACCTTGGGCAAGCCATAGCTCTGTACCAGCTGTTCCCTCAAGGACAGCTTGGGAAAAAGCTCTCTCAGTCCCACCTACCTCACAGGGTGTCTGTTGTGGGGAGGGGAAGGGAAAAGGAGTTTGTAAGCCGCTCTGAGACTCCCTTGGGGAGTGGAGGGCGGGGTATAAATCCAATCTCTTCTCTTCTTCTCACAGGGAATGAAACCAAATAAAAAGATCTAATAATGGTAAAGCTTCATATTTTGCAATTTAATGGGCTGAGTGTTCTGTAGTTTGCATAAGTATATATGGTGATATAATGGCTTTCTTCTGTTGTTTAGGCTGACCTGACAGTGCAAGAGAAGGAGAAATACCTTAATGTGTCTCGCTGGTTTAATCATATTCAGCATTATCCAGGTATCAGACAACATCTGTCCAGCATAGTCTTCATCAAGAACAGACTCTATAATGCACATTAAAAGATCATACACCATGTCTGGTGGTCTTGAAAAATGAAAACCATCATTCAGATCCACTAACAAGCGAGCATCATTCTGTCTCTTCTCATGTGTGAAGCTGAACAGATGCTGCCTAAAGTAATAAAGTTGCAGTGAGTAGCTATCTAGGAAGGGGGACTTCATAAAAACAATTGCCTGATAAATTCAACAAGTGAAATATGAATCAACTGAGTTTGTGTTTTCCCCCCCAGAAAGTCGGCTGTCATTTTAATCATACAGACATGTAGGAACTTGGCATTTATTGTAAGAAAACATAAATCAACATCACTGCAATATATGTTGCTGTGCTATTTGTCTGAATTGTATCATGCGTAGTACTTGCCTTTATTTTTCTCTTGTGGATGTTTACGCTAATTTTGTAAAAGTGACTATGGGAAAAAAATCTATTGTGCCAAGGATGTTGAAAAAGACAAATCTAATGTATTAGTGAGAAATCATATTTATGTGATAAATTATTTTAAAGTTTTTAAATGTGGGGTTTATTTTCTTGAAAAAATGCAAATTGTTACGGAAGATTAAAATGCCAGAATATCCATGCTGTGAAACTGTTATTTTGATTCCAGAACTGTTAAACTTGACCAGACATAGAGTACTAGCTATGCTGTGGCTTTCTTTAAGGGGGAGGCATGTTTGAAGAGCTCTTCCCCATTCCTTGACACTTTCTTTTGCATATAAAACCACCTCAGTCCTCCAGAAGCCCCTACAGCTCTTCCCATGTAAGAGCCTGGGATCAGCTTTGCTTGGCTGTCCTTGCTTCATGTGCCCTGTCGTGTGCAATAACAGTATATGTGCATTTTAGTCAACATAGCGGTTTCTTTCTTGCACTTCAGGATTTTGCACATTCTAGTAAGAGAAGAAGGTGTCTGGAGAAGCTTCCATATATGTTTCTTTGGTTGCATTTAGGAACTGTTGCTTGCAAAATATCATGCAGTTATGGGATACACCTCCATCACTATAGGTAACCTGGCTAGCACCTGGATGGGGAGATAGCTGGAAATGACTCTACATGTCAAATCCTTGATTTTGACCCTGGAAAATTAAAAGCTGTTTTCTAGCACAGCGCAGTGGGAAAAAAGTTAGTCATATTGCTTCATTTTGTTTCTTAGTATCTGAAATTGTCATATAATTCTCTCCAAGTTTATGTAAATGGGGGCCAGTTTTAGTTCTGCATATCTGAGAACAGGAAGTGCCTTTTGAGGAAATGAGGGACACTTACAGCTGACGTTGGTGTGAATGATCTTTTAAGAAATTGCTCTGATTGTGAAGTGAAGAGAGATACTTTCTCATTTGGCGTAATGGGTTGAATTCGAACTCTGTTTGATGAGCCCAGGGGTGTTGGGGAGGAATGACCCGCTGATTCCCTTAATGCTTCCAGGCGCCATCTCACGGCTTTCCACACGGGAGCTACAGCAGGAAGTTAGCTACAGTAAGGGGAGGAATCCGTTGGAAAGTGGATTTTTACTCATAGTGTTTTGTATCCAACCCTTTGTTGTATCTAAGCTGCATGTTGTGCATTACATTCCAACGGCGGGCTTTTCTCTGTCCTCCAGCCCTTTCCTAAAAAATGTTTTTTTTCTCAACTATAATAAATATTAGATTGTTTCTTATCTTTGCTTTTTTGCTGCACAGATTTATGAGAATGATTGTTTAAAAAAGATCAACTTATTTTCACAGCACTTCCTGAAGAAAGAGGCTCATTGCTAGTGCTCCTCACTGAATTGTTGTTTGCATAACTGCTGCATCTAAATTCACTCGAGCCTGGTATGATGTTGTCTCGAGTATGGGACGCAAGGTCTTTGCCATATGGTGGGATGATATCCCACAACGAGATTTTCGGCAGCAGGATAAATGTTCCCACTTGTCACTCCCGCTGCACTAGAGATGAGTTTGACTGAGTCAGGAAACGCGTGTCACTAAAAGAACAGAATTATGCTGCTGAGATGGATATTCAGATAATTTAAACCTCCTTTTCATGTTAATTTTAATTTTGTTAATGTATAATTATCCTTGCCTTTTGCTGGCAGGAGTCTATTCAGTAAACATGGGATGGTCCATGTTTGAAAGACCCTTTTAAATTAAATGCGTACAGAATGTAGCCGGGGGAAGGGAGTAATAAAGGCACCTATATGGAAATGTTATCAAAGCTGCTCTTTAGAATGTTAGTGGGCTCTTTTCTCCTCTTCCAAAATAAAGATCTGTGACTCCCTTCATTCCATTTTCTTGTTTATTATCCCTTTGTTAACCACTTGAAGAGTATTTGGAGCGGCCCCCACTGTGCTGACCAGTGCAACCCGTCCTCCTAACTGGGGGAAACCATGCCATGTGCAACCAACTCATATGCAGCGGAGTACAAACCACAGCTTCTAGTTTAGAAGGACTACATTTGTTAGCCTATTTCAAGCAGCTTAGTGGCACATTCCCTGCTTTGTGGTTATGTGCTTTGTTGTGTTGGTGTATGGGCAGAATGAAAAGGACGAAGGAAACAGTAGTTTGCTTCCAAGTTTCTTCTTCATCTTCCTTGATATCTGGTGACCTGTTCGATCTGAGTCCAGCAGCACCTTAGAGGCGAACAAGAGGGCGTACGCTTCTGAGAGCCAGAGCCGCCTTCGTCGGACACAGTAGAGAAGTGGAGATCTGAGTCCGCTTCTGTGCTGCCGTGTCGGACAGAGGGAGCTCTGACTCTCGGAAGATCTTGTTGGTCTCTAATCGTGCTAGTTTCTTCTTCATCTTCCTTGATATCTGGTGACCTGTTCGATTTGAGTCCAGCAGCACCTTAGAGGCGAACAAGAGGGCGTACGCTCCTGAGAGCCAGAGCCGCCTTCGTCGGACACAGCAGAGAAGTGGAGATCTGAGTCCGCTTCTGTGCTGCCGTGTCGGACAGAGGGAGCTCTGACTCTCGGAAGATCTTGTTGGTCTCTAAACGTGCTCCTGGACCGGAGTCTAACTGTTCAACTGCAGACCAGCAAGTCCTGCCCTCCGAAACGGTCTTCACCAGCGAGGTGTGCCTTCCATAGAACGAAGAGCAGGTGCTTTCAGGGACTGTCCTGTACAGGACACGATGGGAATGGAAGCCAAAACCAGCCCCTGCCCTTCTCCAGAATCACAACTGCCTCTGAACAAAATAACTCCTGCTCATATTGATTAACTTTCAACAACAGACGGGTGCAGGGGACTGCAGGGGAAAGGAGAAAAGAAAGGAGGTCTTGATTCTGTGAATGCTTTTCCTACACAGGGTTTTGGATCTAGCCGATGTATTTCATGCTATAACCTCAGACATATTGTCACTTGTAATAACTTTGTATAGTCTTGTATTATTGTTTGAATTCTACTCCTTCTTCCAAGGACAAGATAAAGCAGATAGAGCAGCTTCAATAACCTGATCTTGCCAGAGCTCAGAAGCGCTCTTGGTGTCACTGGTTACATTCCAGCTGTGGGGACTGGAGTCAGAGGTTCTGCGCTCAGCTCAATTCCCCACCTCGCCCCCGCTCTTCTTGTTGCACAGTGTCCCCCTTTCCTTTTGCCATGGCTTCCTCTGATGTGGCTCAGCAGCTGTGGTATTACCAGATTTTGGAATGAGAGCACACTCGAATCCCACACAAGATAATCAAGATGCAAAGATTAGGTCGTTTTAAAAACTTTACACTAGGCAAACCAGCACAGTGGACTATTTTCAAAACATGTTGATGAATAACTTATTTCAGTTACTCTGTGTTCAGATTTGAATTCCTACATAGGCAAAATTATTGAGAGAAGAGAGAGAAGAGATTAGATTTATACCCTGCCCTTCGCTTGGAGTCTCAGAGCGGCTTACAAACTCCTTTCCTTTCCCCTCCCCACAACAGACACCCTGTGAGGTAGGTGGGGCTGAGAGAGCTCTGAGACAACTGTCCTTGAGAGAACAGCTGGTACAGAGTTATGGCTTGCCCAAGGTCATCCAGCAGCTGCAAGTGGAGGAGTGGGGAATCAAACCCGGTTCTCCCAGATTAGAGTCTGCGCACTTAACCACTACACCAAACTGGCTCTCCCCGAATTATGGGAGCATGGCACACTAGAAGCTTCTACTCTGCGATTTCACTGAAGTGTATGGAAGCTGAGCAAGATTTTAGCTCCTCAAGTGACATGCTGAAGAGAATGGCACCTGGAGATCTGTTATTATGACCAAGGTAAGTTCCCCTGGAGAAAATTGCTGTTTTGGAGGGTGGAGTATTATACCCTGCTGAGGTTCCTCCCCACCACAAACCCTGCCTTTCCCAGGCTCCACCCCCCAAATCTCCCAAGTATTTCCCAACCCAGAGCTGGGAACCCTATCAGGGTATTGGTTTTATTTCAGGGTTTTATTTCAGATAAGTTTATTCAAAACCCATTCATAAAAGCTCATTCTTGAGAGAGCACACGAGGGAAACAGAGATGAGCACCGTCCCCAGAGTCAGATTCGACTGGCTTTCAAGCAAGGGAAACCTTTACCTTGTACATATTTCCAGGAATCTGAAATCCTGTCTTCAGACATATTTAGTCATTTGACAGAAGCTCAGATCAATAAACGAGTCATTGTAGAAAAAAGGGTGCATGAGCTCATTAGCATAACTCATTAGCATAACTTATTTGCATATGCCACACCACCTGACATCACTAGAAGTATGTCAGACGGCAAGAGAGAAGGAGGGAGGGCGCAAGCAAGCTGGCAGAGAGGGGACCACTACTGATCCAAGCCTCAGAAATACCACTGTTCTGGGAGGATAGCTTCAGTGGTGGCTGAAGCCTTCAGAAGGCTGGTAGGAGGAACAAGGACCTTTCCAGGGGACGGGGTCATTTTGCTGCAGCCATGACACAAGCAGGCATCCCCCCACAGGGGTGGGCTGGTACCAACTCCCAGAGCTGAGCTCCCCCGAGCTCCTGCTCGAAATGACCCCTGTTAACAACAGATCTGCTAATGAATCAGTCCCACCAGAGGAATAATTGTCCCTCTGCGACTCATTCTCGGGCACCTGGACTTTCCCCGCCCCAGACAAGAACTTTGCGCTGATGAGCCCCTAGTGGCTAGCGCGCACGCGCGCGCGTTGAACATCGGGCAGACCATTCTCCCAGCCGGGGGGGGGACGTCGGCCTCTATCGTGGGAAACCCCCAGAAAAAAGAGAAGGGCATCCGTCCCGCGGTGCTGCGGTCCCGTAAGACCTCTCGGGGCGGCCTGAGGAGGGCAACGGAAAGCGGGGGAGCTGGCGGGCCCCGGGCTCAGAGAGGGGTGTGGGGACGGGCCCCCCCGCTCGCCGGAGTGGAGCTGGCCCAGGGGCTCCTGCGCAGGCCTTCCCTCGTGGCCTTCAGCCCATGGCTTCCCCCTTCCGGGTCTGGGTGTCTCTGAGAGCGCAGCCCTCTAGCAGGGAACAAGGTAAAGGCGTTCGGGACACTGGCCGGTGGATCCTGTCCCTTTGCTGCCTAGTGGGAAAGGCTGCAAAGATCGCGGGTGCGGGTGGGGAGAGCTGGCAGTGCTGCCCCTGCGCCCCCTGGGGAAAACCGCTGGGTGCCAGTTCGTCGTTAGGCTCGCGGAGTCCTTGGAGAGGCTGTCAGAGAAGCAATGACGCGGGGCTGTCGGGAGGAAGGGAGGGGGATTTCCCGGCGGGGGGGGGGAGGGTGCTGTTGGGTGCATTCCCGGTTTTGCACGCTTCGTGGGAGGCGATGCTTGGGGGGGGCGGGGGTAGGGGGCTGGGCTGTGCTGTGCGTGCGGATCCTGAGCGTAATAGCCGTCCATGAAGAAATAAAGAGCAAGAATTGCGGCTTTTAAAACGGGCTGCTGAAGGGGGGCGGGGGGGCTTGCATGCTTTCCCGGTTTGGAGCGGCCGCTGGAATTATCGAGGGCGTTTTGCAGATTGCGTGGATGCCGCCTGGGCTTGCGCGGATGGGCGGCCGGGAGTTTCCTCCCCTCCCACGGATTTCTTGTTATAATAACATAAAAAACATGTTGGGTATACGGAGATTATTTAGATTGTTTTCGGAGTTTCCCTGTGGTTAAGAAATACTGGAATCAGGTACTGCCACAAATCTCAGATGCAACAATCTCTCGACAACTTGAAGTAATCCTTTTGGAAATAAGCCAACTGAGTCACTTAGATAAATCCAAACCAACCATGACAGCAGCTCTGTTGTTGATTGCTAAGATAGAAATAGCAAGGAAATGGTAACACTTTTCCCACCATAGAGAACAATGGAGGGGATGGGACAACCTGTTTGTGGGCCCATAGAATTGGACCCCCTGGTCCAATCTTCTTGAAACTTGGTCGGTATTTTGAGGAAAGGCCCCAGCAGCTACCCTGCAAGTTTGGAGCCTCTCCCTCAAACCCCCTTTCCTCCAGCCCCTCATATACCCTATGAGTTTTTGCCATTGATTTCAATGGCCCATAGGGTATAATGGGGCTGAAACTGACATTCCCTTTCTGACACACTTCTGGTGATGTCAGGGGACGTGGCATACGCTAATGAGTTATGCTAATGGGTTATGCTAACGAGCTCCTGCACCTCTTTTTCTATGAAAGGATCCCTGAGTTTAGTTGTCAGTGCAAGAGTATTTCAAGGGCGAATCAAAACAGTTGTGTCTCGTTCTAAATCTTTGCTGGTCTCTGCTTGACTCCAACTTTATTTACACTGTTTGTTTCATTTTGACAAACATAGCAATGACGCAGCTACAGACATCTTTTGGATCAAACACATTGCTTAAATGAAAAAAAAGCAAGAAAGGTGTGGATAAAGAGAAAATACAGTAGGTTGACTAATGCTAGCATGTATGTGAGGTCATGCTATTTAGGTCGTTGCTCATCATTTATGAGTCACGCCTAGATGAGGGATAAGCTTTCGAGAAATACAGCTCTCTTCATCAGATCTGGCGAAGCGAGATGTGTTTCTTGAAAGCTTATGCTACGATAAAGTCTGTTAGTCTTAAAGGTGCTACTGGTCTTTTTTTACTATTTTTGCAGCAACGGACTATGGCTAACTCCTCTGGATCTATGGCCTAGACGAGGGGCGCGTGCTGACAGTGAAAAAGGTACCTGCTTGTAGCAGGATGCAGAAACGCCTCCTTTAGCCTGTCCATAATATATATCTCAGGGTGATTCCACACTAGTCAAATATAGCACTATTCAGACCCCATTAGCCAATTTTTTCCCAGTGTGCATTACTTCACACTTTCCCACATTGTACATTTGCCATGTTGTCACCCACTCACCCAGTTTGTGGACGTCCTACTTGGAGCTCTTCACAGTCAGCTTTGGTTTTCAAATTTGGTTGAATAATTTGGCGTCACCAGCAAACTTTGTTCACTCCACTACTTACCCCGCTTCTAGATCATTTATGAACGAGTTAAATAGTGTTGGCCCCAATACTGATCCTTGTGGGATACCACTGCTTACTTCCCTCCGTTGTGAGAACTGTCCATTGATTCCTGCTCTTTGCTTTCTGTCATTGAATCGGCTTTTAATCCACAAGAGAACCCTTCCTCTTATCCCATGACTGCTAAGTTTACTCAGGAGTCTTTGGTGAGGTACCTTGTCAGAAGCCTTTTGAAAGTCCGGCTATATAATGTCCCCTGGGCCACCATTGTCTACATGCTAGATTGCCTAGTTCCCAATCTACTGAAGTACCTATTGATTCCATCTGTGTGGCCCTAGCAGGTTTTCTATGTGATCACTGCTACCTCTTGAATTTTAATGATTTTAATGTAATGTAATTTTATTGTAACAAGTCTCTGCCTCTGTTTGGTCATGATCCACCCTGAGTCCACTTGGGGGGTGGGGCGGAATAAAAATCCAATAAATGAATAAATAGATGCTTGTTCAGTACTTTTGTTGAAACAATCTGGCAACTCATCAGAACAGCAATGGCATCTGACAATAGGCCTGTTTATGATCTTGCCCAGCACCTTCACATGTATCAAACAGGAAAGGGTAGGATAGATCCCTCTGAAACACCACCTGGAATGATGGTGAGCCTGACCACTGCCACTTCTTGAGGCCTCCCTGCTAGGTACAGCACACCGCAGAAGCTCCCACATGCAAACATTTCACAATCAAAGATGGGAGTATATTTCTGTATGATGGACAGGTTCCAGTGGACCTTGCCATTCTCTGGGTGAAGATCTCCAATCAGCAGTATTAGATGCCAGAGCCTTCTGTTTCGGCGACTCGCAGATTGGGTGTGCTCCACTGAGCTCTGATGCGAGCATCCCGAATCACGGTGGGTGGGAGGGGACTCAGATCAGTCCGAGCCCCCCCCCCCCGAGCCCTTGTAGGGGGCTCTCAGCCTGGGGTGTGAGGGGGGCCTCTTCCAAGGCAACGGCCGAGGAATTGAGACACTCCTTTACTCCAATAGGTCCTGCCGTGAGGCCAACATGGCGATTAGATGAAGTGGGCAAGGAATCTAGTGTTACACCGATCTTCCTGCATCTCGCAAAATCAATGGTATGAAATGTGAGTTTAAACAATTCCTCTAAGCTACTTGAGCTGGTGAAGTGGGAAAGCGGATTTAAAGCCTCAAACTGATTTAAAGGGAGAGGAGGATTCCCCCCCCCCCGGTGGGGAAAAAGCGATCTTTAAGCGGCAGTTTTGAGGCAAAGATGACTGCAGTGGCAAGGGAAAGCTTATTCCAAGCAATTGGGGTGCAAAACAGTCTAAAGTAAGATAATTTGATGGACTCTAAGCTTGTTTAAGCGGACCTTACCTTGTGTAAACAATGACAGCGAGAGAGGAGAAAATGGCGCTGAAAAAAAGACCCTCATCAACCCAGTGACTGCTACTCTTAATCCAGAAGTAGTTACTGACTTCCCAAATATGATTGCAATGGCGTTGCACCCTCTGTTGGACCAGATATCTAGCATCAACAATAAGTTTGATTGTTTCCAGAAACAACTGATGGGAACAGACAAGAGAGCAGACGAAACAGACAAAGTTGTCAAACAAGTTGAATCTAAGGAAGATTCTATTAAACAGAGGCTGGAGGTCGTGGAAAAAGAATGGATTGCTGACGAACAACTGCTACAGCTTCAAATGGAGAAATCATTGTGCGTCCTGTGGTTTCAGGGCATCCCAGAACAGAAAGGGGAGAACTTAAAAGAAATATTAAGCAAAGCATTGGCACCAGTGGTAGGTTTTAAAGTGGACTTACTATCAAATGATATGGATTTGGTTTATCAAACCGATCCAGTCTTCATTAAGATAAATAACCTACCTTGTGAAATATTTGTTAAATTCTCCAAAAGATCAACTAGAGATGCAATTTTGACAGCGACAAATGGAAACTCCCTGAAAATTAAAAGAGAAGAAGCAAGGATTTTGAAGGACATTCCATTTGAGATACGAAAGCGGAGACGGCAATATAAAAAGTTATTTTCTGCACAACCACTCCACTCCCTTTAGATGGATATTCCCAGAAGGACTTATATTCAACTACAGAGATAAGAAATACGAAGACTGACTCTGCCCAGAAAGCAAAGACTTTCTTGGAACAATAATTAAGGATGAAAAAAGACAAAGGAAAAACAGAGGACAGCATACAAAAAGAAGAAAAGAGTGATCAGGACCCTGAAATTAGTCTAAGCATGTTTGATAGCTCTTCACAAGGTTCTGATTCTGAAAAGGGAGCAGCAGCTCTTAAAGCTCTCCATGTGAAGATGAAATATGATAAAAAGAAACACAAGAAATAACGGTTCTTTTAATGAAATAAAATTCTGAAAAGTTTATCTTTGTGTAAAATATAGTTGACTGTAATGTACCCTAAACTTGGTTAAATGGGCTTAAATTAGCTTAACTGATATCTGAAATAAGGCATAAAGTTTCATCCCTTTTCTCTCTTCTTTTCCCTCCCTTCAATTTATAGATGTAGGAAGGACAACCAAAGTTAACTGCTCAAAATACGATCCTGGCGTTATTTCTTTTTTGTGTGTGTATCTCATTTTTTTAGTCTTAGCGTTTACCCTGCACTTTCCTTCCTTTTTGTAGTGTTTGTAGTTATAAAATAAAAAAAATATTATATATAAAAAAGCAGTATTAGATGCCAGGATTTTCACCAATCAGGATGGAACTAAACCAACCAACACAAGATGAGATAAAGCAGGATCTCGGGAGCCTCAGTCTTTGCCTTTGGTATCCTGATAGGTTGTCCAACTCCAACCCAGTTGATCTTTGCCTGCAAAGTGGATAAATTCTCTCCACATTCAGAGAAAGATGCCTACTTACAGTGGTCTGAAGTCCGTGGGGCTTGTTTCTAAGTAAGGCTGCAATCCTGTGCACACTTACTTGAGAGTGAACCCCATTATCTCTCAGTAAAGATGCATAATACTGAGCTGTCAGCATTCAAGCAGAAAAGAGAAAGGAACAGTAGGGAAACCCAGATGGGAGGGAATCTCAGCAGGATCCAAAAGAGAGAAATAAAACCCAGCACTATTTGTGAAATCCTGTTTATGTGACGTACTATACTGTTTCCATCTTCTTGTTCTTCAGTTCCTGCAATTCAGTTTTATTGTATTGTCTATTCTGGGAACTTTACTTTTTTTTTTGCACTGTCTATTTTTGCACTCTGTAATCTGTTTTTTATTACTTTTTTAATTTTTTTGTGTTATAAATCAAACTCCCAAACAGAAAGGAATATATATATATATATAACTAAATATATGGCTGCAAGTCTGCAGATAAGCCTTTATAAAAAGTTTCCAAATATCTAAAAATATGTCCATACACAATTGTTATCTATATGCTGTACCTAATACCTTCACATGTTGTTAAGGTGGTGAGGTCATCAGTTCATTGGATTATGGGATGTGGGCATTATCTTTCCAGTGCTGTGACAACATTGCTGTGACAATATAAAATATTACAACTCTCGTAGACGAACTAGATACGAAGTAAATACTTATCAGATGTAAAATCCTTCTGCGAGGTCAACACTCCAACAGAAGAATTGCTGTGGCACTTTAAAGACTAATCAGTTTTTATTCTGTTGTTCATTAGACGACAGCACGGTTGATCATAAAAATGCACCTCGCAGCTCACTTTTTTTTTCCCCAGGCAAACTCTATTGCACCACACTGTTCAAAACGACCTCAGGAATTTCCAACAGCCACACAAGGCTGCATGGGCTAGGCTTTGATTGCTAACATCAGAGAAAACTCTGCCTGTGTGAGGCAGGCACTAGCCAAAGGAAAGACTGCTTTTTACACATGCACTGTATGCCCTACAGTTCTTTTCTCCCTTCCAGGAGTCACACATGCATGATTTCATCGGCTGGCCGAAGGGGTGCAATGAGTGGTAGCAGTCCCCTGACCCTGTCCCCAACTAAAGCTGAGGAGTTACCGGTTTCTGGCAGAGGCAGTAAGAAGCGGGACCTATTGGGGTCAGCGGCTATTCATCCTATTTTAAAAGGTAAGAAGTCCCACACTTCACACTCCTTCCCCTCTTTCATTTTGCCCAGTGAGCAAATTTGTCATTAACTGTTGCGGGTTCTTAGTTGGAGCGGTGCATGCGCCCTGGCAAGGCACGAGTCTTGGTGGTAGGAGCCTTCCTTGGTGAAAGTGACGGAGCCGATTGCGGTACACGAAGCAGAAGGAATGGGCAAGGATGCAGTGCTATGCATGATTACTGAGATGTAAATACTGCAAACAATGGAGTGTACACCTGAGTTGTAGCGTTGCCACAGAGCTACTCATTTGGAGTTATGATTCTTAAGTGCATATCCACATTAGTGAATGCATGGAGTTGCCTTATCCTGAATGAGACTGTTGGTCCATCAACACCAGTATTGTCTACACAGACTGGCAGCAGCTCTCCAGGGACTTTCACATCACATACTATCTGGACCTTTTAACTGGAGATGCCAGGAATTGAACCTGGAACCTTCTGCATACCAAGCAGATGCTTTACCACTGAGCCACTGGTTGAATATGTGCAGCCCGTGATGTGCAGTCATTGCATAAATTTATAAGAAGAAGAAGTAGAGATTGGATTTATACCCCGCCCTCCACTCCCCAAGGGAGTCTCAGAGTGGCTTACAAACTCCTTTTCCCTTCCCCTCCCCACAACAGACACTCTGTGAGGTAGGTGGGGCTGAGAGAGCTCTTTCCCAAGCTGTCCTTGAGGGAACAGCTGGTACAGAGCTATGGCTTGCCCAAGGTCATCCAGCCAGGTGGAAGTGGAGGAGTGGGGAATCAAACCCGGTCCTCCCAGATTAGAGTCTGTGCACTTAACCACTTCACCAAACTTCACCAAACAAATATCTAAGATACTGTAAGACTCTTGAGTGTTTTCGTTGCATCAAATTATCATGGCAATACCACCGCAATGTAAAACCAATGACCATACACAACTGGTGGTGGAAAATGCCATCAAGCCATATTTGACCTATGCCGTGCGGTTTTCAAGGCAAGAGACAAGCAGAGGTGGTTTGCCATTGCCTGGCTTTGTGTAGCAACTCTGGACTTCCTTGGCCGTCTCCCATCCAAGTACTAATGAGCCCTGCTTAACTTCTCAGATGTGAGAAGATCAGGCGAGCCTGAATGATCCAGGTGAAGGATGCACACCCCATATGATCATTGATACTGGGATACAAACCTTTTAAAAGACCCTTCTAATAAGGCTTTGTCTTCAAAATAATGTTCTGTCTCCAGACCTGATCCTGTCCTCTGTTGCTTTAGTAAATAAAGTTGTCCTGGTAGCTGGAGGAAAGCACAGCGGGGGCTTCCTAAAATGGCTGGGTATAAAGCAGAAAACTGCCCACTTTAAAGGCGTTTCCTTCCACTCAGCTGTTGGAAGAGGGGAAGAGAGAAAGTGGGCAGGGCGGAGGTGGAAGACTAGAGCGATAGAGGAGAGCTGTTGAACTAGGTGATCCGACATGATTTCATGCAGGCCCAAATAAGTCATTAACATTTAAAAATGACTGTCATTCCTTTTCTTATAGATGCTGGAGAAATATATTCTCGGCTTTTGGATCACAGACCAGTTATTCAAGGAGAAATTCGTTACTTTATCAAAGAATTTGAGGTAAGTTTTGATATATTATGTTTTATATATATATATATATATATATATATATATATATAGAGAGAGAGAGAGAGAGAGAGAGAGAGAGAGAGGATATCTTTCCCCCCATTTTCAAGGTATTTGTGGCCCCCTCCACACTGTCACTTTTGTCGCTCATTTCTCCCTATTGCTTCAGGTTCTCTCCCCACCCCCCATATGTTTTGTTCTCTCTAGTAGTCCCAGAGGGAGCAAAACACATGTGGAAAAGGGGGAGGAACCCAAAGCAATAGGGAGAAATGAGCAGCAAAAGTGACAGTGTGGACGGGGCCCGTGAATCGCAAAGATACTGTGCAATGGCTGAGATTTCAAACAGAAGTTTGGAAATATTTGTAATTGTTGCTTTTTTAAAAGAAATGTAATATTGACAAGAAATGTGCAGTATGATCTTAAATAGGGATGGGCACGGACTGAGCCACAAAGCAAAACTCGTGACGAATTTTGCCTTGTTCATGGTTCACAAACCAAAGTTTGTGACGGGTCTATTGTCATGAACTTTCACAAACTTTTAAAGCGGTTCGTGGATAGAGCAGAAAGCAGGGGTTTAGGGTGAGTCCCTTTAAACCCCTGCTTTCTTTTCCCCGCAAAAGCCACAAAAACAGCTGAGCCGCAGCCACAGGCTTCTTCTCACAGCTCAGCTGTTTCAGGCTGTCTCATGCACTCCCTTTAAAGTAGAGGGAGTGCGCAAGAAAGCCCAAAAAACCAGGTGAGCAGCTGGGAGTGTCTGCTCCCCACCACTCAGCTGTTTCACACTATCTTGTGCACTCTCTTTGAAGTTTAATGCAGGGCTGTGCACTGTCACTGTAGCCATGGATAAGAATAGGAAGAATCTATATAGGTGGAGCAAATTTATTTTCAAAGCTGCTGTAGCAAGGGTCTGCGAAAGGCTTTAATGGGGTGGATACCAGCCACATGTGGGTATGTACAGTGTTATTTAGTTTGATTAATTAAGTCCCTCTTGTTTAAAGATGTCTAAAATATATCTTGAAATCTTTAAAATTACAATCTAACCAAAATTGTCTTTTAAACTGTTACAAACACACTCTCTAGTGTAAAAATGTAATGTTCAGTATAATTTCCACAAGATGGCAGCGTAACTTTAAGAAATCATACAGTTGGAGGAAAGGTTGGCAGAACCCGACTAGTAGTAACACTCAATCTGTCACATTGATTTTGCTTCCAATGCAGTTGTTGGAATGATCACCATCTCACCAAAATATTAAGGTTTTTAAACGGTTTGGGTTGGTTTTTTTTTTAGCTGGATGTAGTAGAAGTTAATCTGTTGATGATGGGACAGACCTGTTAATAGTACACTCTGAAACTCACTTGGATAAATGTTCAAGGACTGTGGTCTATACAGCTGTGTATAGCTTTACTATAGGCAGCCCCCTTTTATGTAATTTTTGCTCCGCTTAATGTGTCACATTAAAACTTATGCTATGCTTCAGTTCTGTCTGGCTGGTTCCTGACTTCTACAATCCTAATGCATTGTTTGTGGAATGTCCCATTTTTTTTAAAATAATTTATTCAGTTTTCTCTCCTTTTACAAGATTATCAACATAAATTATATCACAATCACTTAATCAGAGCACACAAAAATTACTTCAACCATGAATACAGTTTGGACCATACAATCGCTGGATCATCTCTATTAACCAAATTCAATAAATAACCTAGTCTGTCCATTTCTGCCCATTCCAGTAGTTTTTTAATTATTTCTTCTTTTCCTGGTAGTATTGCCAATTTCCAGTATTTAGCCCGTAATATCCGGGCTGCAGTTAGTATGCAAGCCAATAATTTTTGTTCTGACTTTGCTAATCCTTCCGGTAACATATTTAGCAAATAAATTTCAGGTTCCATAGGAATTTCAAAGTCCAACATTTCAAATATCATGTTCTTAACCATCAACCAAAATTTCTGAGTCTCATTACATAGCCACCACATATGGATAAAAGTTCCAACACATTTTTCACAAACCCAACATAAATTGGAAACATTCTTAAAACATTTACTTAATCTGTCTGGGGACCAATGCCAACAGTAAAAAAGTTTGTGTGTGTGTATATATATATATATATATATATATATATATATATATATATATATTTCATTTTGTTAATTGTATTGATTCACTTTGTGTAATCTGTCTTAAGTCCCTGTGGAAAAGGCGGACTTAAATGACATAAATAAATACAATCAGTAAGTGATCAGGTTTCACTGTTTAAATCATTTAAGTGCACGGGGGAGACTGGATATCATTTGAATGTCAGCACCTAATGGTAAACTTAGACTTTCTTTCTTAAACTTTCTCAAAAAGGAAAAACGTGGCTTCCGAGAAGTGCGGGTTCTTGAAAACCTAAAGAACACAGTTTTTGAAGCAAATGATCAAACTCTGCCTAAATGTGAACAAGTCATGCATGACAGTCTAAATGAAGTGCTCCGAAAATGTAAGCCCAAAATTATTTATTTTCTGCTTTTTGCCTTTGAAATCCTTTGGGGGTGTTCAGGCTAATCAGCCCTGTGGCCCATGTGAAACCAGCCAAGTAACTTTCTGGGGCTGGTCATCCCCAACTCATTTGTGATAGAAAGGAAGGATAAAAGTCTTTTGAATACATAAAATCTGGTAAGAGGGCGCATGCCAAACATTTGTGCCCCATATAATGCCCCCTCCCCCAATACACTCACATATTTTATTTAAAGACATGTATGAAGCTGCCCTATGCAGTATCAGAACATTGGTCTACCAAGGTCAGCACTGAATACTTTGACCGGCATTGGATCTCCAGGGTCTCAGGGACAGGGCTTCCATCATCTACTATCTGACTCTTTTAACTGGAAATACCTGAGGATTTCTCCGTGTAAACAGATGCTCTGTTACAGAGCAGTGATCCTACCCCATTTATATAATTTTGTTTGAAGCATTTATATATCTTGCCTTTAAATATAACTATTCCTCAGTGGCATTCAGTACCCTAAATTAGTAACAGACCCTTTCCATAAGGTGCAGAGTGATATTACGGCGTGGTATGGTTCAGCATTTTTCTTGCAATGATACCACTTCTGAAAAATAATCATATAGGCTGGACAGTGGGAACTTTGATAGTAAGAGGGGACAGTAAATGCTGATCGAGCTGGTCCTCCCCTCTGTCTCCCATTGCGCAGACCCCTGTCGTTGCTGAATGTGATGGTCAAACTTGGTTGGCTGATGATTCCAAGTGTGTTCTGTGAATACTGGGGGGGGGGGGGGAATTGCGAGTTGTCCCACTTTTTTCATTTTGCACAATTTTACAAGCCTGTTTGGGCAGTGGCAGAATGTTGCCTAAGGAACCATATAATTGCTTGGATGGGGCTATTTTTGGGCAGGAACGCACAGGAACGGAGTTCTGGCTGGCTTTCAAGTTGGCCACGCCTACAGCCTCCCCCCCACCCCCCCAGGTTCCCCAGGCACCTTGCAAGCTGTGGGGCGCCTGGGGAAGCCAAGCCGATCCAGGGAGGGAAGTCAGTTTAAACTACCTCCCCTCCTTGGGGTTCCCCAGGCACCCCGCAGCTGGGAAGCCAATCCAGAAACTGCCTTCCTTCTCTCGGGTTCCCCATGCGCTCTGCAAGCTACGGGGCACCAGGGGAAGCCTATCCTGTGAGAGAGCTGTGCAGTCAGGGGTGTGGTCTAATATGCTAATGAGTTGCTGCTGTTGGGTGTGGCCTATTATGCTAATGAGTTCATGCGGGGATTTTTCTACAAAAAAAGGCCTGCTTGGACTTATGATCTTCTTGCAGTAGAAGGTCAAGGTTTGAGTCCAGTAGCACCTTAAAGATCAACAGGATTTCCAGGGTACAAGCGTTCAAGAGTCAAAGCTCTCTTCATCTGATCAGGCACATCACATTTTTGTTAGGCAGCATTCCCTGGCCCTAAAACACATATAATTTTTTTTGTAATGTAGAAATTCCTGACCAAATCAGTTGTTCAAGTCAGGAGTTGGCATATTGGTTTGTAAATTTGTTTCCTGGTTTTTAAAAAAGGGTTCGAGTCAATTTCCGGAACCAAAGTCCAACTAGGCAGGTAAAACAATTAATTTCTGATAAATACAGGTGCACAGTGAGCACATATACTTAATTTCAACTATGAACCAGGTAGCAATTTCTGAGTAAAGAGGTCGGTTTGAAATAAAATTAAATATTTCAAGAGATCTAGTTTGTAGTGGTTAGCATGTCAGACTAGGATCTGAGAAACATGGGTTCAAAATCCTACTCTGCCCTGAAGCTTGGCAGGCCTGTAAGCAGGATTTTGTGGCTTGTGGGGCAATTTTTTTCCGGGGGGGGGGTAAAGTTCTCAGTGCAGAAAGAAAAGCCATTTAGCCAATAGAAAGCTGTTACCAGGATAGATCTCTAAACTGCAAGCTGTCAACCACTTTAGGTGGCAGTTCTCAGCTGTTTCAAGTTAATCACTTCTGCCAGCCTAAGCAACAATTCTGCGAACAAGCCGACAGGTGGGGGTGATGACTTCTATAGTCAAGAAAGCTAACACTTAGGCAGAACAGCTCTCTTAAAGGAGACCAGTTTTTTGACAGAGTTAGAAAGGATCCTAGAGGTCACCTACTCCAACCCCCATTACTTGATGTGGGAATTAGTCAACTACAGAACTGCACTCTGCTTAAAGGAGCACATATTTAAAAATGATTGGAAAAAAGCATTTACAGGAAAAATTCTTGTCTGGCTGTGCCTTTAAGAAAGGGGGTTGAGCCCCCCAAAGCCCCACCATACCTATGGGCCTGACGCTTGCTAGATGACCTTGGGCAGGTCACCCACACTGCCTAACCTACCTCCAAAGGTGGTGGTTAGGATAAAAAAAGAGGATATGAGAAGGCTGTTTTAAGATGCTTGGGGTCCCATTGGGAAGAAAGGCAGTATATCAATAAGGCTACTGTTGTTGGTAACATTATCAGGTACCCATAAACTAATTCTAACACCAGTGTTCAAAGAACACTAAATTGCGCCATTACACATGATCATAGTGGATCCTTGCTGGTTTTGCTGATCATATAATATGATCCTTGCTGGTTTTGCTATGTTACTTTTTATCTTTAAAAGAGCAATTGAGAGCTTTGAAAAGTTTTTAAAGCTGCACATGCTTTGAGAAGATCCATTGTTACTGCTTTACAGCAGTCTTTAACGTTTAACTATTCATATAGTAGTATTTGTATGTAGAATACCCAGGGCTCATTTTGTAGCAGGAGCTCCTTTGCATATTAGGCCACACACCCCTAATGTAGCCAATCCTCCAAGAGCTTACAGAGCTCTTCTTACAGGGGCTACTGTAAGCTCTTGGAGGATTGGCTACATCAGGGGTGTGTGGCCTAATATGCAAAGGAGCTCCTGCTACAAAATAAGACTTGAGAATACCCAGTTTTAGGATCATTAATGGGCAATGATGGAAAGAGATATGAGTGGACATCCTGAGCTTTTCTTGGAGGCCAGCGGTTCTGGAATGTAAAAACCAATTTGCCTCTACGGCAATAGGAAATGTACTCCCAAAAACAATAAAGGTGACTCCAGCTGTGCATGCAGTTTGTTTATTAAATTGAATGTGTTGTTTTGGTGGTGATATTTTTATTCTGCTTCTCAAGACAAAATTTGTCTCCCTGAGCGGCTCCGTTAAATTCAGCACACAGCAGTGCAGGTGGCAGGCACAATAGATCAATAAAAATAAGACATGGGCCTTGCCTTCAGACTTAAACAAGACACACGAGGGAAGGAGGGTATAAAGGAAAAATTAGAAGAGGTCAGATGCTGGAATAAAGAAGCAAAGCATTAGCAGTGTAATGCAAAATGTGACTACATGAAGTAGTGGAATATATATGATTTATGCAGGTTACAAAAGTCCATTTTTCTTGATGCAAAATTTGAATTACATTGGTATAGGAGTTTTATGTCGTTCACAAAGCCCATCCATCATTTTACTAAAGGCCTGCACTGGACTAATTCCAGTGCTGGCCCTGATGGGGCAGAAAAGCAAAGTACAAAATTTCGTAAGTAAATCAGTTACCAAGGACAAGATGCTATAGCATTGCGCTTTGGGAATGTAAATAGCCAATGAAACATTCGTCATCTCCGTATTCCAGTACAGGCTGGCAGTGAGATGATCAGCAGACTCCAGCAGAGAGAGCAGGAAGAAAAACAGGTAAAGTTTCATGTAACTTATTTGTAAATCAACTAAGGGTGTGTTCATCCTGCAAGCTATCCTTGTGCTCTTCTGTGTGATCTTGGCTTTCAACACGGCACACTTTCAAAGTATTTGCCCTTTCCCTCCTGTCCTTTTCCTGCACAAAGGCTGCGGTCACACGGGCAGTTTGTAGCAAAGTAGTAGCGTTACCTGTGTGGATTAAAATAGCACAACCAGATGAGAACCTCTGCCTTCTCTGTGGCATTTGTCAGCACCCTGCATTGCCCCATTGTGGATCCAGAATAATTAGGCACCAGGTGAAATCCAGGATAAATGGATGCTTGCGTTCCCACTCTGCTTTTCTGGATGTGTGAATGGTGCTGTGGCAAATGGAAGCCAGAAGGGAAGTGCGAATGGGAGATCCATTAAAGCCACGGCATTTTTAATCCCTTGTTCACCCAACTTTGTGCATGTGCAACTGGAATTTTTTAAAAAACATGGGATACTGTGCTCCATGGTTGTCGTGCATCTCATGTCTAGATGCTTGACCACAGGACACAGGTGCAGGGAGACCGCCACAAGAGGTACTGTCTGATTGCCCCTTTTCGCTATTACTTACTCTGCTGCAAAATGTGGCACCTCCGTGCTGCGCCAAGCTGCCAGTGTGACCGCAGTCTGAGTATGCTTTCTCCTCCCCCCCCCCTTGTGCATGTAGGTGATTTTGCCATAGAAAGTAAGGTTTTTAAAAAAATCTCTAGCAAGAGTTATGCTGTGAATCTCTGCATGACATTAGAAGAGTATGGTCAGCGCATCACACAAGCAAGACAAGTAACTCTGAGAAGGGATCCGAGGGTTGTGGGGCAGTGCTCTGGGGCTGATGCAAGATTTCTGCCTGCAAGCCATTTATTGAATTGTAAATGTCAGCAGCGTACTGATTTGATCTCTTTTCAGCCTTGACGTACAAGCAGTCTGAGTCGCTAGTTTGCCTTGGGTGACCCCACAGATAAAGTTGTGCTCCTGCATGGCAACATGAATGAGCTTTGAGATTCACAGACTCTGCTACAGGGAGTCTATATATGATACTGTAGAGCCCATCAGTAAATAAAAATCCGGAGGCACGCTCCCCTCTGCAATAATGCCAACAGCTTTGGGAAGGAGTTGAGTGAAGCTGCCAGTACTGGGTCTTTTGGAACTTTCAAACGAATACCGTTACCAGATCCCCTTTTTTTGTGTGGAAATTTTTTCATTGACTTTCCTTCACAGCTAGAAGCTGATTTCTAAATTGTGTCACTGGAAAATCGCCTGTGCGCTAGAGAGGTACTAAGTTCTTGCCACGGTCTTCACGCTGCCAAAGTTTCAAAGCTTTGTGCTGAGGCCATCTCTACGTGAACTGAGTTTAAAATGGGTGCATGTGACTCTGGTTTCAACCAGCAGCATATGGAATATGTACATGCACCCAGGGGTCCTTTGGGGCCAGAGCTAGGTGGAGCAGAGCTCCGTCAGCTCAGGAGTGGGAACTAGGGCAGCCACGGGCCGAATCAGATTCTCTGATTCGGCCCGCTGCTGAATTTGCGGCAACTTTAAAAGCAGCTGTAGGGGAGGGGGTTTGAGGGAGAGGCTCCAAACTTGCAGGGTAGCTTCTGGGACCTCTCCCCCAAATACCCACCAAGTTTCAAGAAGATTGGACCAGGGGGTCCAATTCGACGGGCCTCCAAACAGGTTGCCCCCATTCCCTCCATTGTTCTCTATGGTAGGGAAAAAGTAACGTTTTTTCCCACCATAGAGAACAATGGAGGGGATGGGGCAACCTGTTTGGGGCCCCATAGAATTGGACCCCATTTTCCAATCTTCTTGAAACTTGGTGGGTATTTTGGGGAGAGGCCCCAGCAGCTACCCTGCAAGTTTGGAGCCTCTCCCTCAAACCCCCTTTCCTCCAGCCCCTCATATATATACCCTATGAGTTTTTGCCATTTATTTCAATGGCCCATAGGGTATAATGGGGCTGAAACTGACATTCCCTTTCTGATACACTTCCGGTGATGTCAGGGGACGTGGCATATGCTAATGAGTTATGCTAATGAGTTATGCTAATGAGCTCCTGCACCTCTTTTCCTACGAAAGGACCCCTGATTACAATAAAGTTTAAGCATCACTGCTGAAGTGAAATCTAGTTTCCTTTTCTTTGGTTTTCTTTTTGTTGCTGTTATTCCCTGCAAATTCTTCATTCCAAACCACCTGTGACTTGTGTAGAACTGACGCAGCTTCCCTTTCTCTCGTCAGCTTCAGACCGAGATGCTAATGGCTGGTGAAAAACAACAGATAGCCCAGTGGGAGGAATTTCTGAAGGAACAGCACAACCTAAAAGTAGTTGTGGATGAAGAGCATGCCAAAGCTATGGAGCGCCTTAAAGAACAGTGCGCCATAACGGAGAAGGACCTGACCAAGCGCACTCTTTGAGTGCTCTTGTCTTGCAGCAAGACAGTTCGCCTTCTGCAGTATCATTGCTCACCTGGTTCCAACATTTCGCCATCACAGAATTGCCAACACCGTATCTCAGTTCAGGCAACACAGCAGCAGTAGCAAGAACTTAAAAAAAAAATCTGTGTAGCTTTTTTTTAAAACGTAAGGCGTGTGCACTACCAGTATTCTCCCCAGCAAATGAGGTTAGTTTGAGTGTATCGACTTGAATTATCCATCTTTCCAGTATAACTGGTTTTTCATGCCATGCAGTCATTCTAATGAGATCTGTATTGGAAGAGCGCAGACTGGTGGGAGATGGACATGAATTTGGCTTGGGAGAGAAGACAGAGCTTTTGCGATAAGAGGTGATAAACAGGCTCGTTGTGTGAAGCACATTGTGAAAATTAAGCTGTGAAAGACCTCTGGATGCCACCAAGTGGTGGAATTAAATAGTCTTGGGTTGATAACTTACAGTGTTTATGCTTGCAGGTTGATTACTGAGAGAGCCAGAAGGTCTTTTGGAAGAAACAGTGTTTCTGTCGCCGCTTGTTGCTGTTCAGTAAAGAACAAAGTATTTTTTAAAATATCAATTCTTTTTATCACATGTATTTGTCCATCTGATATGCAAGAAGTGTCCACCCCATTTGAGTCCGCCTGAAATCTGTAGGAGTCAACTCAGCCTTGTGAGGAAGGAGACCCTCCGTCTTCTGTGAACACTGCAGATCCAAGTGTTTTGTTTCAGACGACGGACTTCGTGTATTAATTTGTGTTCTTGCAAAGGGATTGTATTATGGAGCATTATGGAGCTCCTGTCTTCACAATAATACCTTGTATTAAATATTAACAGAATGGATGGCGAGCTTCTCAGTTAGTCTTTTGTAATCGAACTTCAACTAAGAAAAAAAAGAAGAATTATCAGTACAGGATGAGAGTCGGAGCAAGCTAAACAGGAGACAGGAAGATCAAGTGTTACTTTAACTGCCGGGCAGTGTGTAAAATCGGAACGTGTAAAACAGAATCGCTCACTGTCTGTCTTACAGATAGGCCAACAATGGTTGCCTGTGCGAATGTATGACCTGGTGTCAAGGCTCCATCCCCGCAGCCAGTTGATAACGTAATTAAAGCAAGCAGAGGAGATGGAAAAAGTATTTGTGATTTCTTTCAATGACACTGAACTTCTGTCAAGCTGCGCCATCCACTGCCATAAGGCCGACGGCTTCATCAATCATCACCAGGTACCTGGGCTGAAAAGACCACTTGCCAACATCAAAGCATGCTGGAACGTTGCTAATTCTCTTGCGGATTGAGGGGGGTGGGTGGGTAAGATGGCTTTAAAACATTTCACAGATGGGAGGGGGAAAAGAAAGTTTGTAATGAAAGATTTAACAGTATGGACAGAACCATCTTGTTAAAAAATGGGGAAGTTTATTCCCAAGAATACGCTTCGCCCAAGCTCACCAAGCAAGCTCTTGTGGCAGAGTGGGGTTTCAGTCCAGAGTCTCCCAGGTCCTACGCGGACACTCTTAACCACTACACCAACTGCCTTTAAGGTGTGAATCGGTCCTTTATCTTCAAAATGGAGTGTAAGGGAATAAGAATATGTCCCAGTACACACACAGCCGCCCTATTCATGCTGTTTATAGAATCAGGTGCTTCGTGTTCAACAATTGCAAAAGACATCTTGGTGCACTGATTGGGGCTCGGTTACAGTTCATGCTTTGTCATGCTACTTGGCAGAATGAACAAGGGCAAACTTTCTCCCCGTATGCTGAATCAAATGAATCTGAAATCTATAATTTCATGGCTTCTTATTCAAAGGGTGTTTTTTTTCCTTTTCTGTTTATTGCTTCTTTAAGACTATATCCAAAAAGAAGTAAAGGTAGAAAGGGAATTAGAACTACATCTCTTAAGTCAGGAGTCCCCAGAGGCTGTGGGGCATTAGCAAGGGGTCAGTTGAAGTGTTAATCAGTTAAATTATTAAATGGGGGTTGGAAGGAAAGGGAAGTCCTGGACTGAGGACAGACTGGCAGTCTGGCCCGCTCTGCCTCCACTTCAAAAGTGGAGGCAGAGCGGCCATTCAGACTGCTGGATCTGCCCCGAGGAGGCAGCCCGGACGCATCGTGTCCGGCGCCGCGCTCCTCCTGCAGCAGCCGGGCACCACTTAAAAGTGGTGTCCCGGCTGCTGCGGCGCGCGGCGTTCGCACGCCGCCATAGGAAGCCGCCCGCAGTCTGAACGCTGCGGGCGGCTTCCTTCTGGCGGCGTGCGAACGCCGCGCAGTGGGGGCAATTCCCCCCGCCTTATTCTGCGTGCGGCAGACTACTAGTCTGTCCTCGCCCCTGGACAGCTCCCTGAATTACAGTTGTTCTTCAGACTACAGAGATCAGCCCCCACGGAGAAAATCGTTGTTTTGGAGAGGGAGCTCTATAGCAGTATACCTAACTGCAGTCCTTCAACAAACCTGGCCCTCCCCTAAGTATTGCCAAACTACAGGTGACACCTGGAGATCTCCAGCTATTACAACTCATCTCAGGATGACCAAGATCAGTTCTGGAGACAATGGCTGCTTTGGGCAGTGGATCCTATGGCATTATACCCTACTGAGGTCCCTCCCCACCTCCCATACCCTGCCCTCCCCAGGCTCTACCCCTCAAATCTAAGGTATTTTCCAACCCAGAGATGGCAATCGTGTAACTCGCTATGGAAGCGCTTTCCAGACCCTTGGAACCCAGAAGACATGGCACAGGAGGAGTTGCTTTTCTACCTTAGCTGTCACTGCATAACCCCAAATCAACATAAGTCAGGGGTGGAGGGAACCATACCTGTTACCATGCGGCTCTTCTCCCATGCTACCCACTTGGGGCAGCAAAATGACTTGAGAGCTAAGCAGAAGGAAATTGTTATGTATTGTGTTATATGGATTGCCTGAATTGTAGAATGAGCCACAAGCTCCATAGACTCTCAGTATCCTAAAATCAACAGCCTGATAGATTGCTATTGTGCAATCGACTAATCAGAGAAGATTATGATTTTCGGCAGGAACAAACCCTGTTGGTCCTAAGCGCTCACTTATGATTGGACTTTATAACATTTTTATGCTGCCTGGGCTTCCCCAAAGCAGCAAATTAAACATTAACATTAAAAAAACCATTAAAATACATAGTATAATAATAATTAAAAGCACCATTAAAACATTAAGCATTAAAATATAGTATAATAACAATTAAAAGCACCAGCAAAACATGTACAGATTTAAAACAAGCACATGGGATAGAGGGCCAGTGGGGGAACTCAGAAGAAACAGATAGTTTTTCTTCGACTGGCATACGGATGTCCCTGGAGAGGAAGTTCCATCATTTTGGTGTCATGAGCAAGACAGTACAACTGACACAGCAGTGGCTTTCCCATGCCTCACTGAAACAGATCCTGTAGGGATGTGCAGAGAGGTGTATTGTACCCCCTTGATGTGTGTGTGTGTGTGTGTGTGTTTGCAATATACAAACTGTATGTGCAGGGGTCATTTCGAGCAGGAGTTTGGAGGGGCGTAGCTCCAGGAGTTGGTGCCAGCCCCCCCCCCCCCCGGTGGGGGAATGCCTGCTTGTGGCATGGCTGCAGCAAAATGACCTCGTCCCCTGGAAAGGTCCTTGTTCCTCTGACCAGCCTTCTGAAGGCTTCAGCCACCACTGAAGCTATCCTCCCAGAAGAGTGGTATTTCTGAGGCTTGGATCAGTAGCTGTCCTCCCTCCCTCTCTCTCTCTTTCTTTCTTTTTTTCTTTCTCGCTCTCTCTCTTTCTTTCTTGCCTTCTGACGTACTTCTGGTGATGTCAGGTGGTGTAGCATATGCAAATAAGTTATGCTAATGAATTATGCTAATGAGCGCCACCTCTTTTTCTACGAAATGACCCCTGTGTCTGTGCGTACCACCCATCACGATTAGGAGTATCAGCACCTTTCCTGAGTGGAGGGTATGGACTTGAAATGTTCTATTTCTGTTATACTTCTACTCAGGACAAAACTTTATTCCACGCCCTCCGCCATATTCACAAACTTTGGTAGGAATACTGTTTAATTGATACCTGAGTTGTATTATTTGCACTAATCATGCCCCCCCCCCCAAAAAAAATTACACTGCCATAAGAGAAACAGACCAGGAATACATTTTGAGAAATAGGTGATAGACAAAGGTTCACAAGGATTATATATAAAAAACCAAAAAGGCACATTTATATCCTTAATCATAATATGAGTCCTTCCACAGCACAGACCAAGTTTATTCAGGCATGCCCTGTCTGATTTTAAGGTAACAAAGTACAACAGTGCCCTCTAGTGGCCATTCATCATTCAAACATGGCAAGTTTATGCTTCTGGCTGGCAAGAGTTATTATTTTATTTCTTTACAAAAAAAAATTACAAACTTTTTTTTACAAAATTTCTTTACAAAATTTCTGCCCTTACAAGGGCCACCAAGGCAGCTAACTATTTAAAACATACACGATAAAATTACATTATAAAACCATTAAAACCACCCCCCTGAACATACATAATTAAAACAACTTTTAAAACTTTAAAACAAGAGTTAAAATACATACAAAACAGTTGAAATACATACAAACCTAGAAAATGGGTTAGGAATGAGGGATCATTGAGGGAATGCTATACAAAGCAAAAGGTCTTTACCTGCCAGTATCACCCTGGGGAGAAAGCACCTGAGCTTTGGTGCCAGGACCAAGAAGGCCCTCTCCCGGGTAGCCACCCACCCAATCTTTGGTCCTGTCCGCACTTGGATCTCATCCCTGGTTTTATCCGAGTTCGACTCGCAACACAAAACTTTGCATTTATCCCTGGTTATAACAGCATTTGTTTATCCTGGGACAAGAAGAAGGGAAGAGATTGGGTTTATACCCCGCCCTTCACTACCCAAGGGAGTCTCAGAGTGGCTTACAAACTCCTTTCCCTTCCCCTCCCCACAACAGACACCCTGTGAGGTAGGTGGGGCTGAGAGAACTCTTGACAGAAACTGCTCTTTTTCAAGAACAGCTGTGCCAGAACTACGGCTTGCCCAAGGTCATCTAGCAGCTGCAAGTGGAGGAGTGGGGAATCAAACCCGGTCCTCCCAGATTAGAGTCCGCGCACTTAACCACTACACTAGAGTCCATGCACTTAACCACTACACCAAACAAGTGTGGGGCAAAACTGGGGTGCCCTCAATGTAATGTGGAAACAAAAAATACCCTGAAATAATCACAGGGGTGAACTCGAGTGTAGTGTAGAATGTAAGTTCGGGGACAGGGTTGAACCAGGATTTTAGGTCTAGTGTGGAATCACCCTTGGATTGCAGGGGCACCTGAAACAGGACCTCCAGGGAGTACTGTAATGGTCAAGCAGGTGCATAAGAGATTAGTCAGTCTTTCGGATACGTTGGTCCCAAACCAAAGAGAAATCACACTAGAAGAACTTGGTGTTTTGTACTCCATTACAGTTGTCAAGACCTACAAACTGTATGAGGTGTTTTAAATGAGAAGGAAGTAAGGCAGTGTGTCTTCACTATTGTTTCCCTCTCATGCTCTTCCCACGGACGTTTATGTACTCCAGATATGAGTTCTACAACTCTCTAAAGAGTTGTGCTAATTAAAAATATCCTTTTGTGACAGGCTAAAAAAGACATGTGATTCTGGAAAGTGAACCTCTTCGACCCTTGTGCTAAAAATACCACAGACCACTGGTATGGCCATGTTAAAGGTAAACATGTTTTAAGTTCCAAGGACTTCAGTGAGAAGTATACACTGCAATATTTTCCCTTAAAAATCAATGAGACTAAAAGAGGTTTACTTTTTGTCTTTATTATTGTATGTTTAAAGAATTTGAGACCAGTAATAAAAAAAACAAAATAATAATAATGCCCACAAATCTGAGTTCCTTGGCTGACTGTAGTAGTATGGGGTAATCTTCGGGTTAAACCTAGAATTAACCAATGTGTGGTAAACTAGCAATGTCAGGTAGGGGTGTGCACCAAAAGAAAATTTGGAATTTTTTGGGTTCAGATATACCAAACCTGAAAAATATTGGTATTTGCCCATATTCCCGAATAAACTGCCCAAATTTATTGCAAACACAGCTGAATTTCTGAACATGGCACCAGAGCGTGGATCAAAGACTCCATATAGTTGGGCTATACACAGATAAGAGGCTTGAAGGAAAATCCCAAAACTTAAAAAAGAAGGTTGCAGCTAAAATGTCCAAAGTAGAGAATGCTGACCAAGATTTTGGAAAATCTTGTGGGATTACAGTCAGCACTGTGAAGTCGCCGAGCAACCATGGCACAGGACATTTGGCCTAGGCAATCTCGGCATCACTGCAGGTTGTAGGGGCAGGGATTCCAGTTATGGGTTGGGAAATTCCTGGAGATCCGGAGGTGGAGCTTGGTGATGGTGGGGTTTGGGGAGGGGAGAGACCCCCCAAGTGGTATAATCCATAGTGTCTGCCCTCCAAAGCAGCCTCTGCGAAGGCTCTCTAGGGGAACTGATCTTTAATCTGTAGATCTTTTCAGGTGGGTAGCCATGTTGGGGAGAAGGAGGAGATTGGATTTGTACCCCACCTTTCTCTTGGCGTCTCAGACAGGCTCAAGACAATTTCCTTCCCTTCCTCTGTCCACAACAGACACCCTGTGAGGTTGGTGGGGCTGAGAGAGCTCTGAGAGAACCACTCTTGAGAGAACAGCTCTGTGAGAAGAAGAAGAAGAAGAAGAAGAAGAGATTAGATTTATACCCCGCCCTTCACTCACTTGGAGTCTCAGAGCAGTTTACAAACTCCTTTCCCTTCCCCTCCCCACAACAGACACCCTGTGAGGTAGGTGGGGCTGAGAGAGCTTTTTCCCAAGCTGTCCTTGAGAGAACAGCTGGTACAGAGCTATGGCTTGCCCAAGGCCTGAGAACTGGGACCGACCCAAGGTCACCCAGCTAGCTGCATGTGGAGAAGTGGAGAATCAAACCCAGTTCTCCAGATTAGAGTCCACTGCTCTTAACCACTACTCCAAATTGGGTGTGTGCTTTGTTTGTCTTAAAGGTGCTACTGGACTCCAACTTTGTTCTGGAGATCATTTGTTATTCTAGGAGGCTCGTCCCGAACTTGCAAAAGGTCTACTGACACAGCCCCTTCTGCAACCAGTGTGAAAGCAAAACAGCTCCTGGGAAGTTTTATGAGACTGGGCAAAAAAAATTCTCAACGTTCGAGCACTTTCACGTGTGGATGAAATGGAGGTATTGTTAGTTTAGCTAAAGCACTGTAAAACGGAAACGGTAAACCCAATCAGGACATACTAACAAGTAAGAGAGTTTTTAAAAAATTTCAACGCATTAAAATTTTATGTCTTGTTATTTAAGTGTCCTGGGAACAGAAAGAATGATTTAAAAACACTCCTGGGTCTCTTTAATTTTTAATCCGAAAGGAAGAAAGTGATATTGTCACAAACCCTCCGGTAATGAATTCTCAGCTGACAGCATTGCATAATCTTTTGGGGGCTTTCTTGTTTTCTGTTTTTCCTGACAACCACGCATCTGTCTGTTACATCCCTACCCAAAAATTGTGTTTTGAATAAGCCAGAGCAGTTCAGGACAGATGCTCCGGGCCAGTTGTCTAGGTACCACTAAACAAAAAGAATGTTGTTCCTAAGCTTTATTTTTAACCTTAAGAAAGAAACCAATTGGATGTAGAATTAAAAACAAAAGAAGAAAGCGAACCATTTTTAATACATGGCTGATGCCACCGTGCTCTGCTATTACTTAGAAAAGCCAATGAGTTTCCTGTCGAGGATGAGCAAGTGGGCGTCAACATGGCAAATGTGGTTCAATGTGGCCAAGTGCAAAGTGATGCACACTGGGACCAAAAATCCTAACTATAAATACACGTTGATGGAGTCCGAACCACCAAGAGAGAGATCTTGGAGTCATAGTAGATAACTCACTGAAAATGTCGAGACAGTGTGTGACTGCAATAAAAAAGGCCAACCCTATGCTGGGGATTATTAGGAAGAGAATTGAAAACAAATCAGCCAGAATCATAATGCCCCTGTAAAAATCGACGATACAACCTCATTTGAAATACTGTGTGCAGTTCTGGTCACCACACCTCAGAAAGGATATTATAGCATTGGAAAAAGGGCAGAAAAGGGCAACTAGAATGGTAAAAGGGTTGGAACACTTTCCCTGTGAAGAAAGGTTGAAGCGCTTGGGGCTCCTTAGCTTGGAGAAACAACAGCTGAGGGGTGACATGATCGAGGTTTACAAGATTATGCATGAGATAGAACAGGTAGAGAAAGAAGTACTTTTCTCCCTTTCCCACAATACAAGCACTCGGGGGCACTCCATGAAATTGCTGAGCAGTCGGGTTAGAACAGATAAAAGGAAGTCCTTCTTCACCGAAAGAGTGATTAACACGTAATATTCACTGCCACAGGAGGTGGTGGCAGCTACAAGCATGGACGGCTTCAAGGGGGATAAACCTATGGAGCAGGGGTCCACCAGTGGCTATTAGTCACAAGGAATAGATAGGATCTCTCTGTCTGGAGCAAGTGATGCACTGTCTTCTTGGTGCTTGGAGGGGAGGCAATAGTGGAGGGGCTTCTATTGTCCTGGCCCCACTGGTGGACCTCCTGAGGGCACCTGATATTTTTGGCCACTGTGTGACAGAATGTTGGACTGAATGAGCTATTGGCCCGATCCAACACTGGCTTCTCTTATGTATGTTTTTATGTTCCTGCCAATCCATTTTGGGGGACAATCCCCTCCCTTTTGCTGCTGCCCAGAAAGAAAGAGAGGGGCAGACAAACTATGCTCCTCAGAGCAGCTGTTCCTGTGGCCGAGTTCCAGTTGGCGACTAAAGGGGACCTCCATGTTTAGAGGCAGTCAGCCTCTGAATCCCAGAGCCAGGAGGCAACATCAGGGAAAGGCCTCGGCCTCCCTGCCCTGTGGTTGGCCCTCCAGAGGTACTGACTGGCCACTGTGTGAGACAGGATGCTGGACTAGGTGGACCCTCACTGGTCTGATCTAGCTGGGCACCTATGTTCTTCGTGCCTAGCTGCAGGTCATGCATCTGTCCCGTTTGTCTCCTTGCGGCAGTCAAAAACAGCCCAAGGAAGACAAGCGAGGAGATGGGTGGGAGCGCAAGGGCCATTGTGTTTGCACACCCGGGTGACCAAGCCAGCAATAACAGCCCCTCGGCCCTTTTCATGCCTCTGCCTATCTTCCCAAGGGCCTCAGGGGTGGCGGCTGCCAAACTGGGGGCTTTACTCTTCTCGTTGCTTCCCAGAGGAAGAGGCTTGAGGGCACAAATGACTCACATGTGGCTCACCGTAGCAGTGAGTGAAACTCTGCTGATTCAGGGCATGCGAGGGAGAGGGGGGGCACTGTCTGATGGCATCTTGTTGGGTCTCCTCTTAAAACCTAGACTAGTGTAAGACTCTGCATTCGGTAGACCACCGGCCTTAACAGAATACCTTGACAGAATGTGCCCTTGTAGCTAATGCATTGTCTTTCTATTAAATCCCCCACCTCACATCTCTTTCCTACGTATACCTTCCTTCTCACTCTTTTTCTCCTGTGTGCTGCTGGAATTGTGCAGATGTGCTAGAACACCATACGATGCTTGCAACGAAAATCAACCCACACTGTAATTTCTGGGACCGCTGATAAATACGTTGGTGTCTGGAGATCTCCCAGTGTTACATCTGATCTCCAGGCTACAGAGATCAGCTCCCCTGGAGAAAATGGCTGCTTTGGAGGGTGGACTCAATGGCATTGTACCCCACTGAGCTATGCCCCCTCTGCAAACCTTGCCCCCTAGGCTCCACCCCCCAAATCTCCAGGAATTCCCTCCAACCCAGTATTGGCATATTTGGTTAATATAGCAGAGTTTTGCCCAGTCATAGAAGCGTGATACTGAGTATAGTAAATAAATATCCCAAGAAGTATATTGCAAAAAAAAAGTTAACTTACATTTATTCAAGTAGATCCAGTTCAGATTCAGGTTGCAGTCAAAAGAAGAGATAAAAGCCTTATCTAAATATAAACCTCACAAATGGCCAGCTTGTCCAGCATCATGTGTGTGGGAGTATGAGGGCATTGTCTTTACAAGAGAGACCTGCAGGGACATGTGTCTCCGTGGAAGGCCATGTAGAGACAGAGGACAAAGCGAGAGACAGGAGGGGTCAGAGGGCAGCTCCCAGGTTAAGACAAAGAGAGGCATCCCATTCAAGGAGATAACACCTCTACACCTCTACACACTAGGGTTGTGCAAAAACAAAAGAGAGAAGGGTATTTGGACCTGAATAAATTAAGTATTCCGGAATATTCCTGAATCCCATTATTGGTATTGTATTGGGATTCACGTAAATACTTGGAAAACTCAAATTTATTTGGCTCCATTATACCCTATAGGGACTGCCACGGCGGCATGACTTGGTGAGTTCAGAAGGCCTTCTAGTCAGGCACAAATAAAAGCAGAATAAAATTGGCTTTTAGTCAGGTGTGGCTATTTTGGTAGCTGAATCAGATTGTATAATCTGTATTCAGCTGAATAAAATACTCAAAAAATACTGATAAGGTATTTTTTCAGGTATTTATTTCACTCAGTATATACCAAGCGCACACCCCTAATACACATTTTGAATTCTGTAGCACACACAGGGGTCCTTTGGGGCCAGAGCGAGGCGGAGCAAAGCTCCGCCAGCTCAGGAGTGGCCACTAGGGCAGCCACTGGCCGAATCAGATTCTCTGATCTGATTCTGCCCGCTGCTGAATTTCGGTGGCAAATTTAAAAGTGACTGGAGGAAAGGGGGTTTGAGGGAGAGGTTCCAAACTTGCAGTGTAGCTGCTGGGGCCTCTCCTCGAAATACCCACCAAGTTTCAAGAAGATTGGACCGGGGGATCAAATTCTATGAGCCCCCAAACACGTTGCCCCCATTCCCTCCATTGTTCTCTATGGCAGGGAAAAAGTAACCGTAGAATTGGACCCCGTGGTCCAATCTTCTTGAAACTTGGTGGGTATTTTGAGGAGAGGCCCCAGCAGCTACCCTGCAAGTTTGGAGCCTCTCCCTCAAACCCCCTTTCCTCCAGCCCCTCATATACCCTATGAGTTTTTGCCATTGATTTCAATGGCCCATAGAGTATAATGGGGCTGAAACTGACATTCCCTTTCTGACACACTTCTGGTGATGTCAGGGGATGTGGCATATGCTAATGAGGTATGCTAATGAGTTATGCTAATGAGCTCCTGCCCCTCTTTTTTTACGAAAGGACCCCTGAGCACACACACACATACACCCAGTGTCCAGGCATGCTGGGTCGCTCACTCCAGCATTTATAGCTGGCAGTCCTACTGATAAAGATGCTAGAATGAGGAACGGCTGAAAACCACTCTGCTGAGAAGAGCAGCTATAACACCCTGTACAATTGTCTTAAAATCTTGTTCTAAAAATAAACTAAAATCATGAGACCTTAGGGCCAGGCCATGATCAACAATTCCTTAAGACTGAAAAATATAAGCGAATGTCTTTAAAATGTAAATTCTGTCATCACACACACGTGACAGAAATTGCTCCCTCCCCTGTTCATGCATCAAAGGGAGCAGTTTTGGGACACATACAATCTGACGCATTTGCAGCTGGTCTCCGGATGTTGTGTGGGAATGTCCCCAGGGCAGAGGGCAGGAACTGCCTCACTTTTCGGGAGATTCCAATGCTTTCTGTTGTAGGAAACATTGCAGAACCAAGTTGTGGGCAGCTGCTGTCCAAATGTACTCTTAGAGAGGCCAGATGTCTCCTATTATAGAAGGTCATGACTTATTCCAGAAGATCAAAGTGCTTGGCAAACCTCTGGATCTCGTGTTATGCAATGCCCTTTCTCAGGCTAAACACAACAACGCCATGAACAATGCCAGTGACTAAATTTGGTTCTTACAGCATCGCTCCTTCATAATTCGTTCTGCTTTTCTCTTTAGAGCTTGCTTTATTTACACACCAAAGTCCTCTACTGGTTCCATTCTTCAGTTCTGTATTGATAACAGGCTTTAAAAGTATTATGGATTGTTCCAGTATGCGTCACTCTTTGTAACTAGTTTACTATTGCAAAGCAATTATTACGTTCGAGGAGATGCAAAACTCTGATGTGTTGCAAAGCCCCCAGGAGGCCTCAACTGTCAGAATCTGCAGATTCTAACAAGGATTTCTGGGATCTCTTGCTATATCTTATAACCTGACTTGGCTATGCTGTGCAAACCTGTTCCTGTACCACCTATGTAATCATGCCTATTGCTATTTGGTTTGACAATTGTGAATGTATCTTCTGTGACCCCAGGGTTATGGCTCTGATCAGGCCTGGTCTATGTATCCATTTGGCCGGGAGAATGACAACTTCAAAGCATGGGAACAATGGGCCTCTCACACTCCTGCCTCTGCATTCCATTCATCCCGGCTGGGAAGACAGGGGAGGACAGGGACCATTTCTTATCAACGTGCGAAAGCCTTGGGGAAAGCATTTATTATGTGAATATGGTTACATCTGAGGGGTCTGGTTTGGGAAGGGAAATTTACTGCTTCACACCTCACTTTCTTTCCTGTGGGAAGCAAACAGCCAGAGAACCTTTTGCCCGCGGTTTTTCCCCCTTGTTGATTGGTTACCTATGGGCAATTCAAATTGTGCTGGAGGGTATATTAGACCTGCTTCTATTGTATGCATTATCTCTGACAATAATCCGAGGACCTGTACCAATGCAGAAATTGGAAATAAAGAACTGTGTTTCATCAACAAAGATCTGATCCTTGACTACTTTGAGCAGAAGCCTCACAGATTGTCAGAGATCTGTGAATGGGACTTGGCCGTTCCTGACCATGTCGGACGACGGCACTCTTCCCATCCCTACAACCGAAGATCAACCGGTGACCCTGGGGGACCAGGGTGCCGGTGGTGGAGGAGGCGGTGGGGAGCCCGAAGTGCCAGTGACTACGGCTCAGGGAGCTTACTACATCCCCCGACCATCTCCTCATCAGAGCGTGACCCCGAGGTACTCATGGAGCAATTTCGGTCGTGGGACCGTCGACTCGTGGGTACACGATCGGAAGGGGGCACGGGTGTCAATCCAGGGATACCGCACCGAGCACGGGAAGCCGAGCTTTTTGGGGGACGAGCGAGAGATGATCTACGGAGGAGACTGGCGTCCCCCGCCTTTGGAAGAGGAGAGAGGCGCACCTTATGGGCCCGATCTCTACGGGGAAGACCAGACCCAAGCCCTGGATCGTATGATGGGAGATTTGCGGCTGCAACTCACCGCAGAATTGCACGAGCTAGCCCTTGATCTGCAGTACCAGTTTCGAGACGCCCTGACGGCTATGCAAGCAGCTCGCCCAGCCCCGGGAGGGGTCGGACCCCCAGGAGGGGGAGTCCCGCAGCCGCCGGTTCCCCCCGGGGGAGTTCCCGTGGGAGTCGTCCCGCCGCAAGTGCCACAGCAGGTCCCGCAGCCCGTTCCCCGCCCGGTTCCCGCACCCGTACCGGCGCCAGCCCAAGTGCCGGCAGGGCCGATGGTCCATCAGGCCCCCGCCGATCTGTTGACGGCTACTTTCGATGGGGACCCCGAGAAGCTGCGGTTCTTCCTCATAGAGATCGAGCGGTTTCTAGACACCTGGGGGCATCTCTACCCCACCGAGAGGGACCGGATTGGCTACATCGGGTCCAAGCTGAGGGACACCGCCAGCGACTGGTATGTGAGCCTGCACAACGCCCCCGGGCCTGAGTTACGCTCCGTGCACAACTTCATGTGGGCCCTCAGGCACCACTACAAGGACCCCTTGGGAGAAGAGAAGGCTTGGAACCAGTTACGAAAGCTGACCCAGGGGCGGTCCTCAGTGAGGGAGTACACCGACAAGTTCCGGCGCATAGCGGCCAAGATTCGCGGCTGGACCCAAGATCTTTTCACAGAAAAGTACAGGGAAGGTCTTAACCCCGAGGTGTACGAGACGGTGCTGCGCGGGGGAAGACCGGGCTCACTAGCCACATGGATGAGAGCGGCCGTGGATGTGGAAGAATGCTTCACCCTCATCAAGATGGGAACTTCAGCGACCGCCCAAGCAAAAGCCGCCCAGAAGGTGAAGCCCAAGCCGAACCTCCAAGAGATCCAGGACGCCCTCTTCAAGCAGGGGCTCTGCATGAGGTGCGGGGAGAGCGGTCACTTCGCCTCGGCATGCCCCCGCGGGGGGGGGAAAGTCCCCAAGACCTCCACCCCAGTAGCCGGGAGCACCCCCAGTAAAGGGAAGACCTCATTCAAGCCCTGGGCACTACAGCTGGAAGGGGCCGCGAGCGAGCAGGGGGAGCTGGAGCTGACGGAAGCACAGATGTCAGGAAACTCCAACGGCCTGCAGTGAGCGGCGCAGAACTGCAGGTCCCCATCCACGATGCGCCATCCCCAGTGAGCATCCCTGGCCCTTTACTGTATATGGTAGTGACTGTGATAGCACTCGGGACAGGGACCCACGTCCAGGTCCGAGCCCTAATTGACTCAGGGTGTGCCCGGGACTTGATTAGCCCTTTAGTAGTGGATGGGTTAGGGCCCAAAGTCACCCCATTGGGGGAGCCACTTACGTTTACCCAAATGGACAGATCGGAAATGAAAGAGGCATGTGTGGCAGAGACTGAAAGGCTGATAGTGGGGACGGGGGAACACTGGGAGAGGAGAGCGTTCGTCATCACCCCCAATACCCAGTTCCCCATGGTGTTGGGGAGTCCCTGGTTGAGCTCCCATGACCCCTACATCAAATGGAGCGAAGGGAAAATCTCCTGGGTGGACGAGAAGTGTCAAAACCATAAGTGGGACTCGGGATGGGGATCGGGGCCCCCGGCACCTCTCCAAGCAGCAGCGCTCACTCTGGTACCTTCTGCCGTTCCCAGGGAATATCGAGACTTAATGGGGATGTTCAGTGAAACCAAGGCAGATGAACTACCCCCCCACAGACTGTCGGACTGTGCCATAGAGCTGATCCCGGGAGAAAAGTTGCCAAAGGGAAAACTCTATTCCATGAGCCCTTCGGAGCGGGAGGAGCTAAGGAAATTCCTAGACAAGAACTTGGAGCGAGGTTTCATCCGCCCCGCTAAGTCCCCATTCGCTGCCCCTGTTCTGTTCAGGAAAAAGAAAGACGGGGGGCTTAGGCTATGCACGGACTACAGGGGATTAAATGCAGTATCAGCCTCCAATGCCTACCCCCTTCCCCTTATTAAGGACCTGTTAACAGAAGCAGCCAAAGGGAAGGTGTTCACTAAGCTGGATCTTCAAGATGCATACTTCTGGGTGCGCATCAGGGAGGGGGACGAGTTTAAGACTGCTTTTAACACACCATTGGGTCAATTCGAATACCTGGTGATGCCGTTCGGATTAAGTGGCGCGCCAGGGGTCTTTATGAGCTTAATAAATGAAGTGCTACACAAGCATTTATTTAAGGGGGTGTTATGTTACTTAGATGATATCTTGATTTACTCTGCTGATAAGAGAGAGCATGTAAAATTGGTCCGGGAGGTGCTGTCAACTCTGTTAAAAAACCAGTTGTATGCTAAGCTGTCGAAATGTGAATTCCATAGGGATTCAGTGGATTTTTTGGGGTATCGCATTTCCCAGGAAGGGCTAGAAATGGATCCTGCCAAGGTAGAGGCAGTAGTGCAGTGGGAAGCCCCTCGAACAAGAAAACAGCTTCAGAGTCTATTAGGATTTTGTAATTTCTATCGTACCTTCCTAAAAGACTTCGCCACGGTCACTCTCCCGCTCACGGAACTCCTTAAGACCAAGGGGAGGGGCCCGGAAGCCGGGAAGCCCGGGGAGAGAATAGCCTGGTCTGAGGATTGCCAAAAGGCGTTTGAAACCCTCAAGACCCTATTTACTTCGGAACCTATCCTGGCCCACCCCAATGAAACCAAGGAGTTTGTGGTGCATGTAGACGCATCCGATGTGGCCATGGGGGGAGCCATCCTACAGAAGGGACCGGATGATAAGCTGCACCCTCTGGCTTATATATCAAAAAAGTTTAATGAGACAGAGAGGAATTGGTCAGTGTGGGACAAGGAGGCAGCAGCCATATGACTGGCCCTCACCACCTGGCAGCATTGGCTAGAAGGAGCGCAGACCCCTTTTGAAATCTGGACTGATCACAAAAATCTGGAAGCCTTGCGCACCCAGAGGTCCTTGAATGCGAAACAGCTCCGATGGGCCGATTTTTTCTCGAAATTCAATTTCGTGCTTAAGCACTTTCCTGGGAAAGCCAATTCGTTAGCAGACGCGCTATCCAGATTACCCCAGCACGAGAGTCAAAAGGAAGAAGTATTCGACTCCATGTTCTCCCCCCAACAGTTGGGAGGAGCTGTTACTACCCGAAGCCAGAGCAAGCAGGCAGCAGTAGAGTCGTGGGGGGATAAATGGGGGGGGGGGACTACTCCCTGGAAGAGGCCAAAGAATTGGGAAACATAGAGGACTGTTCCCTCCGGGAAAACAAGTGCTGGTACCATGGGGACAAACTCGTGGTACCTCGAGCCAGACGAAAGGACATACTGCTAACTTGTCATTCATCAAAACTGGCAGGGCACTTTGGGTTCTTAAAAACGCTTAATTTAGTGCAACGGCAATTCTGGTGGCCGCGCATGCGCAAGGATGTCTCGGACTTTGTTACTGCCTGCCAAACCTGTTTGATGTGCAAAAAGAGGGGAGGGAAAGTCCCAGGACTGTTGCATCCGTTGCCCACCCCCTCTCGTCCATGGGAAGCGATAGCTATGGACTTCATCACCAACCTGCCACCCTCAAAGGGAAAAACCGTTATTTGGGTGGTGGTAGACATGTTCTCGAAACAAGCCCATTTTACCCCGTTTAAACAGCTACCCACCACTAAGGGGCTAGCTAAGGCTTTTTTCAACCACGTGATAAAGTTACATGCTTTTCCCAGACGTGTGGTATCCGATCGGGGCAGTCAGTTCATTGCCAACTTCTGGCGGGAGCTTTTGAATCTGATGGACATTGAACCAGCCTTAAGCTCGGGTTACCACCCAGAGACCGATGGCCAATCCGAACGAACTAATCAAATCCTGGAACAATTCCTGAGGTGTTACACTAACTACCATCAGGACAATTGGGTGGAACTACTGCCGTTTGCGGAGTATAGTTATAACAATGCTATTCATTCGTCTACGGGTGTATCCCCGTGTGGGAGGCTTCGAAGGGAAACCCTTACCCACCATAGAGGAAACGCCAAATACCCCCCCCCCAGACTTTAAACGTTGGTGGTCAACCTTACAAGACTCATGGCCACTGATTGCTAAGACACTGGACAAAGCTAAAGAGGATTACAAGAAGTATGCAGACCATAGCAGAGCAGAGGGCTGGGACTTGCAGCCAGGGGATTCAGTCTACTTGTCTACCAAAAATATACATGGATTGCAACCCAGCAGGAAACTGGGGTGGAAATATGTCAGCCCCTACAAAGTGTTGCGCAAGATTTCTGATGTGTCTTTTGAACTAGAATTGCCCAAGTCACTGAGTTCTGTGCATCCTGTTTTTCATTTCAGCTTGCTGAAGAAGAATCCTGGGCCGAATGCATGGCATCCAGTTCCTCCGACTCCTCCTCCACTGATGAAGGGGGGGGGGCACCCCATTTTGAAATTTCTGAAATCCTTGATTCAAAAATGCGTAGGGGCCGCTTGCTATATCTAGTCAAGTGGGTAGATTTTGGCCTGGAACTGAATGAATGGGTTCGTTCTGAAAATGTGCATGCTCCTAAGTTAGTTAAAGCTTTCCATAATAAATTTCCAGATAAGCCGGGGTAGATTTATTTTTGGGGTGGCAGTGTGTCAGAATCTGCAGATTCTAACAAGGATTTCTGGGATCTCTTGCTATATCTTATAACCTGACTTGGCTATGCTGTGCAAACCTGTTTCTGTACCACCTATGTAATCATGCCTATTGCTATTTGGTTTGACAATTGTGAATGTATCTTCTGTGACCCCAGGGTTATGGCTCTGATCAGGCCTGGTCTATGTATCCATTTGGCCGGGAGAATGACAACTTCAAAGCATGGGAACAATGGGCCTCTCACACTCCTGCCTCCGCATTCCATTCATCCCGGCTGGGAAGACAGGGGAGGACAGGGACCATTTCTTATCAACGTGCGAAAGCCTTGGGGAAAGCATTTGTTATGTGAATATGGTTACATCTGAGGGGTCTGGTTTGGGAAGGGAAATTTACTGCTTCACACCTCACTTTCTTTCCTGTGGGAAGCAAACGGCCAGAGAACCTTTTGCCCGCGGTTTTTCCCCCTTGTTGATTGGTTACCTATGGGCAATTCAAATTGTGCTGGAGGGTATATTAGACCTGCTTCTATTGTATGCGTTATCTCTGACAATAATCCGAGGACCTGTACCAATGTAGAAATTGGAAATAAAGAACTGTGTTTCATCAACAAAGATCTGATCCTTGACTACTTTGAGCAGAAGCCTCACATCAACCTGTAAAGACAAAGCCATCTACCATCCCAACAAGGGCTTCTAAAAAGTGGGTGGGGCAAGGTAGGGCTTTTGCCCAGGAAGGCTTCTGACTGACTGCCATGTCATAATTCCCGATGTGTCACAGGCTCAAAAAGGTTGGGGACTCCTGCCCTAGATAAAGGTAGCCTTGTTCCTTCACATCATCCAGACATATCCCAAGCATTGGAAAGCAAACAGCACGATCTGCCCAGCTCCCTGGGTGATATTCAGGACCACCAGAATTTTAGCCCCCAAATTCCACCCTTCTATCCCGCAAAAGACTCATCTTTCCCCTTCTGTTGCCGTCTTCCATCAACGGGTAAAGACTTATTTGTTTCATCTGGTGTTCCCTCAATGATCCCTCCTTCCTGCCCTATGTTTTAATTTTGTTCTTTCTTTCTTTTTTTGGTATGTGCATTTTAGCTTGGTGTTAATTGTTGCAATGAGGTGTCTTTGTTTTGTTTGAAAGATGTATCTTTATTATGTGTGTTTTAAATGTGTTAGCAGTCTTGGTGGCCCTAAGGAGGACAGTGTATAAATTATGTAAATAAAATAAATAAAATAATGGCCCTGGGTTATGTCCATATGAGTGAATGGCAGCTATTCATTTATATGGGCAAAAAAATCAAGTGATACACTTGTAGATCTCATTGGAGATAGACCAAGATGGGTAGCTGTGTTAGTCTGGCTATAGCAGTAGGAAAGAGCAAGAGTCCCGTAGCACCTTAAAAGATTAACAAAATAGGTGGCAGGGTCGGAGTTTTCATGGGTCACTGCTCACTTCTTCAGTATCGGAGCTTTTGTGAGTCACTGCTCACTTCTTCAGTATTTGAAGAAGTGAGCAGTGACTCACAAAAGCTCCAACCCCGCCACAAATTTTGTTCGTCTTTAAGGTGCTATAGAACTCATTGGGTGAGTTTTGGTTAGTCCTCGATTACTCTGGTGTTAGACATAACTGCTTGTTTTTTGCCTCTTTTTACCTGCCATCACAGAGGTCTACAGGAGTTTATTTATTTATTTAGATTTATATCCCGCCTAGCCAGTGTAACCAGCTCAAGGCGGCTCACAACAATTTAAAACAATAACATGCATAAATCAGCAGAAAATTACAGCAGAAAATTAGCAGAAAACCACAAAGAACAGCGGCCAACAATGCATCCAACACAGAGTGCAGAACCTAGGCAAAACCCAGGTCAGGAGACTTCACCAGTCAATTTCCCGGGCCAAACTTTTCAGGGGCCCCTTCCCCCCCCCAGTGGCGGCTCCTAATTAAAGGCCTGGCGGAAGAGTTCCGTTTTGCAAGCCCTGTGGAACTGCAAAAGGTCCCACAGGGCTCTGATGTCATCTGGGAGCTCATTCCACCAGTGAGGAGCTGCCACTGAGAAGGCCCTGGTCCTGGTGATCACCAAGCTGGCTTCTCTGGGGCCAAGGAGGGTCAGGCAATGTTATCATAGGTTTGTGTCCCAAAGAGTACTTTCACTCGTGGACTTCCATGAGTAGCAGATTTAGTTCCAGCCTAATGCTTTAAATTGCAGCTATGCACATGAAACTGCATTTGTGGGCAATGTTTTTATTGCTGTTGTTGATTTTGTTTTTATTTGTTCCTATTGATATCCTTTGAGTGTCATTGTTTTTACTGGTTAACTGGGAGCCAGCTTGAGATGGTCTGGAGAGGTGGTATACACATCTTCTAAATAATATTGTGTAAGGCCGTTGATCCCCCAAGGTCAATATTGTCTTCTCAGACCGGCAGGGTATCAGGTAGAGGTAGGGATGCCAGCCTCCACGTGGGACTTGGGGTCCCCCAGAATTACCACTTGTCTCCACACTACAGAAATAAGCTTCCCAAGAGAAAATGAATGCTTTAGAAGGTGGGCTTTATGGCATTGTACCCCACTGAAGTTCCTGTCCTCCCCAGGCTCCACCCTCAAATCTCCAGGAGTTTCCCAACCTGGAGCTATCCTATCCCTCTTGAAAGCCAGTGTGATAAAACAGTTAAGAGTGGTGGACTCTAAACTGGAGAACCGGGTTTGATTCCCCACTCCTCCACACGAGGCCTGCTGGGTGACTGTTCTCTCGGAACTCTCTCAGCCCCACCTACCTCACAAGGTGCCTGTTGTGGGGAGAGGAAGGGAAGGCAATTGTAAGGCACTTTGACACTCCTTAAGGTAGAGAAAAGCAGGGTATAAAAACCTACTTCTTCTTCCACCCTCCACTGGTGGCAAGGTGGGACATAGCAACCCTAGGCAGAGAGAGGTTTTTTTGTGACATCTACTATCTGATCATTTTTTAACTGGAGATGCTAGGGATTGAACTTGGGACCTTCTACATACAAAGCAGATGCTCAGTCACACAGCCACAGCTCCTTTCTCTAAATGTTTGCGTCCTAAACTTTTATGTTTTCTCAGGCTCTGTAGAATGACACCTTGTTTAATTTCAAGGCGTGGCAGGTGACTCATCTTCTTCTGGGTTTTTTGTGATTCTGCTAATGCCAACAAAAATGAGGACTGAAAAAAAAAACTATGAGTTGTTTTCTTTGAGTGCTTACTAGCGGATAAAGGAGAAATTTGCTTAAGGTCAGTTTTCTGTAGCTGCTCTGGAAACCGACCCTCTATGCATTATTACTGCATTGTGATCTTCCATTGATCAGTCTGATAAAGTTCTCAGATTACATAACTATTCAGACATTATCTTAATGGCATTTTCTACTTGTTATGTTAAAAGGACTGGCCGTGAGAATGATAAACACAACAAATGGAATTTCATGGATCAAGTCTACCGGCTTCATAAAAGCTTTATTTTTTTAAAAAAAAATCTTCTCATTTTCTGCGGTTTTTTTCATTGTAAAAAAGATGTTTCATTTCCTTGTATTCTCCCAACACATTGTGAGGAAGCGAGGGGGAGGGGGGGGCCTGTTATGCTCTCCCGCGTCTATTTCCATGACATTCTTTGGTAACAACATATGTCTCTGTGGTTGAGGTAAATTGTGTGGTTATGCATCACACTGTCAACACGCTCCCTAATAGGTTAGATGCTACTTGATGCGGAAGACCCAACTTCTGTTGCTGAGAGATGTGGTGAAGCAGGCAACAGGCAAAACAGAAACTGCTTGTTGCTCAGATTAAGGAGTAGGCCCGTCCCCTTAGCTCTTTGTATTTGTGACCTGTTTATGTTCTTGAGTTTTTATGATGTTGTTTGTATTTACACATCTGTGTTTCAATGTATTTTAACTTTTTAATTAAGCTGCCCTGAGCCTGCCTCAGTAGGGAGGGCGGGATATAAATCGAATTAAACAAACAAACAAACAAAACACCCCTCATGGGTGGAAAGTTTATTGTGCCTTGTGGTGTAGGTGGCAAACTCTGCCCCCGGATGATCGGGCCACCCCCTCCCCACCCAGTCTGAGATCCAGGAGAGGATGCAGTCCCAGGCCATGCGGCAGGCCACGTCCAATACCTGTACAGGCTGGTCTGGGAGGTCCTCGAGTGGGGCAATGTGGAAGGTGGGGGCTGGGGCTGGGTCGCTGGACGGCAGCGGGCGTTGACTCAAGGTGTCCGTGTGGCCCATTGCTTTCCCCGGTCGATACTCAGACGAGTACTGGTACCCTGACAGAAAAATGGTTCATGTAGCACCCGGGGGGAAAGCATGTGTGGGTTTTGGCGGTGCAGAGCGAGGAGGCCCAGGAGCGGCTTGTGGTCCGTGGCCATGGTAAAAGTTCTACCATACAAGTAGTCGTGGAATTTGCGGATGCCAGCGACTATAGCCAGGGCTTCTTTATCTATCTGGGTGTAGTTCTGCTCAGCCGCTGACAGGGTGCGAGAATAATAAGCCACCAGCACCTCCCGCCCGTCGGGGTGTCAGTGGCTCAAGACAGCTCCCACCCCATATGGAGACGCATCACATGCCAGGACCACCAGCAGGGAATCGTTGAAATGCGCCAGTTCGAAGTTTGACACTAGCAGCCCTTTCACCACTTTGAAAGCAGCCGAGTGTCACGGCCCCCATTCCCACTTAGCCCCCTTGTCCAGTAACCTGTGTAAGGGCTCTGCTACCACAGCCTTGTGGAAAAGGAAGGCGTGGTAAAAGTTCAGGAGGCCGAGGAACGCTTGCAGCTCGGCTTTTGGTGTGGGGGTGGGAGCCTCCATGATAGCCACCACCTTCTCCGGAGTAGGGTAGATGCCCTGAGCATCTACAGTGAACTCCAGGAAAGTGACCAACAGAACTCCCAAGTTGCACTTGTCCTTACGCACCCTAAGGCCAGCGTCCTGAAACCACTGGAGGACAGACCACAGCTAAGTCTTGAATGTGGCAACATCCGGGGCTGTGTTCAGGACATCATCAAAGAAGGGCTTCACACCTGGAATATCTTTCAACACAGAGTCCATTAGTTGTTGGAACAACCCCGGGGCAACGCTGACCCCGAACTGGAGTTGCTTCACCTTAAAAGCTCCCTTGAGGGTGACTGTAGTTTGGGCCTCCGCTGTGGTGTTGTCCATGGGGAGTTGCTGGTAGGCCTGTGCCAGATCAAGCTTCCCAAAAACCTGAGCCCCGGCTAGGGAGGTCAAGACGTGGCTGACCACTGACACCGGGTATGAGTGATCCTGCAAAGCCCAGTTAATAGTACATTTGTAGTGCACGCAGATGTGGATCTCCCCATTTGCCTTCATGGGGATTACAATCGGGTTCTCCCACCTCGTGTGCTGGACTGGTTCAAGCACATCTTGCACAACCAGTTTGTCCAGCTCAGCCTCTACCTTGGGCTAGATTGCAAGGGGAGGCCGCTGAGCTGCTATGCGGATGGGCCGGATGTTAGGGTCCAAGTCCAGTGACACTGGGGGCTCCCAGTAGGAGCCCAACTTGCCATAGAAAACGGTGAGGAATTCTGGGCAGACCGCCTCAAAGTCCCTGGGTTTTTTTAATCTATTAGTTATTTTCATTTCCCATATATTACAATAATCAGCTTAAAAGACATCCGTGTTCCATTTACCACAAAGAAAATCAGTGTTACAGATACTCTGTACCTTGTCTTTACCTGTATTGTACTTTTCGATATCTAAGGCAGAGCCCCTACAAGCCGCTGCCTCTGACACTCAAGTTACATATACATACAGAAAATCACGTTACATATATTCTGTACCATGTCTTTAAATGTATTGTACTTTTCGATATCTAAAGCAGAGCCCCTACAAGCCGCTGCCTCTGACACTCATGTTACATATACATATATTATTTCGAGTCTATTTTTCCTTGTTACGATCTAACCATATATACAACGGATTCCATCTTTTAATAAATTCCTCTAGATCTTTCCCTTGTAATAACAAATTCAACTTGTCCATTTCAGCCACTTCTAATAGTCTTTGTATTAGATCCCCTCTCGAAGGCAGCATCTCCCCTTTCCAATTCTTAGCCACTAAGATTTTCGCTGATGTTAATATTTAAACTAATAAGCAGGGGTCCGTTGGAGTGGGAGTGCACAGGAGTGCAGCTCCGGGAGTGAGGAGCCCAGGGGGTGAGCACATGACCAAGCCCCGCCCCCTCCACGGCTTCCCCAGGCAGTGCAGAGGCACAGCACCCCGGGGAAAGCCCTGCTAGGGTCTTTATTGTTTTTAATGTTTTGTTTTAATATTGATAATTTTATCATTGTTCCTTTTATGACTGTGTGCTGCTTTTCCAGAGACTTGCTCAAGGTGGCATATAAATTTTCTAAGTATACAATTTTTTATCTGGGCAGTTATGCTAATGAGCTCCTGCACCTCTTTTTCTACGAAATGACCCCTGCTAATAAGTATCTCATATCTTTATTGCAGTCTTCTATAAGCATATTTAATAGAAACACTTCTGGAGTGTAAGGTATCCTTACACCTGTTATTTCACCTGCCATATGATATACCTCCTGCCAAAACTTCTGAATTTTTTCGCAGTTCCACCAAACATGATAATATGTTCCCACATTTCTCTTGCATTTCCAACAGAAGCATTTTGATAACACCTACCTATTTTTGCTGGTGTCCAGCGCCATTTGTGGAACATTTTCAGAATATTCGCCTTATAGAGAATAGCTCTCATAAATTTTAGAGATTTCCAAGTCCTAGTCCAGTGGTCCACCTCAATTCTGTATCCAAAATCTTTCATCCAAAGGATCATAGTTACTTTAACCTGTTCATCTAACATATAGTCCTCTAATAAAAGGTTATACAGTTTTTGTATCAATTTGTCGTTTGAGGATAGCCATATTTTGTCTAACTCATTCTTCTCTTCCTGAAACCCACTCTTACGATCTTTACTATACCTAGATTTAATTTGTATTTTTTCCCACCATGTCAAATTTAGGTTTTCCCATGTAATTTTCTTCTACCTTCAGCTCATTATTTTTGGCCAGCAGACTATCATATGTTGCTTTTTTTCATTTTAGTCATTAATGAGGGTTTAGTCAGTGCTCTAGGGAGAAACCCATTTTGGAATTTTATCATAATATCTCATTTTCATGGGTCCCCATAACTTCATAAGAGCTCCTCTTATCATATGTTGATTAAATACTGAATGTACTTTTTCCTTTTCATAGTAGATATATGAATGCCACCCCATCGATAAGTTATATCCTTCCAATTTCAAAAGTCATGTATCTTCTAGGGTGATACAGTCCTGTATCCAAACTAAAGCTGCAGCTCTATAATACAGCTCCCAACTGGGAAAACTAAATCCTCCTCTTTCTTTTTGCTCTTGTAATATTTTCATTTTAATTCTAGGCCTTTTACTATTCCAAATAACTTTGCTGCATATTCTTCCAAATTCTTCCAAATATTTCATACTTCTTAATATTGGTAAATTTTGTGTTATGAAAAGGAATCTAGGCAAAATGTTCATTTTAATCGCTGCTATTTTACCCTTGAAGGAAAGCTTAAAATTATTCCATCTTGTTATATCTTTTGGGGTATCCTGAATCAATTTATTATAATTATCATCTACAAGAGCCGTGTTTCTATCAGAAATTGTTATTCCCAGATATTTTACCTTCTTTACCACCTCTATACCTGAATTTTTTTGGATGTTTTCTGCCTGTTGTGGCGTGCAGTTTTTGGTAATCATGAGTCTTTTGGAAATTCACCTTCAACCCTGCCATTTGTCCATACTCATGTATTGAATCTATCAAATATATTAGAGAATTTCCTGGATCTTCTACAATAAACACAAGGTCATCAGTGAAGGCTAAAAGTTTATACTCTTTTTCCTGTATTTTCATTCACTTTATAGAAATGTTATCTCTAATCTGCTCGTTCAGTGATTCAAGTGTGAAGATAAATAAGACTGGGGACAGCGGGCAACCCTGTCTTGTTCCCTTTTGAATTTCTATATCTTGTGTAAATTCACCATTCACCATAATCTTGGCATACTGTTTCTTATATATGGCTCTTATTGTTGACAAAAAATTAGTACCACAATTCCACATCTCCAACTTATGCAACAAAAAGCTCCAACTGACATTATCAAATGCCTTCTCAGCATCGAGAAATATTAAGGTGAATTGCTTCCCTGGGTGTGAGTCATAATATTCTAAGACATTAATTACTGTCCTTATATTACTTCTAATTTGTCTTTTAGGAAGAAACCCTGCCTGGTCTTGATGTATAACTTGACTAAGCACCTTCTTCATTCTTGAAGCAATTATTGTTTCAAAGATCTTATAGTCTGTGTTCAATAAAGACATCGGCCTATAATTTTAAATTTCTCTTTCCTGAGTATTTGGCTTGTGTATTAAAATAATTAATGCCTGATTCCATGTTTCTGGTCCTTCTTCCATTGATGAAACTTCTTGAAAGAGAACCTTTAAAGGTAGCATTATTTGGTCTTCCAATTTTTGATATAATTCTATTGGTATGCCATCTGGCCCTGGTGTTTTGTTCTTCTTTTGTTTTCTTATTGCTTCAACCACTTCACTAGCAGAGATTGGATCATTCAAAATCTTCTGCTGTCTTTCATTAAACTGTTTCTTATTGTACTTATTCAAATAATCCATAACCAAAAGTTCTTTCTGTTTTTCTTGTCTATATAATTTTTATAAGAAGTTTCTATTACTTTATTTATATCCTGTATATTATTTTTCTCTTCGCCTTTTTCGTCTCTCAAATTCCTGATTATCTTCTTTTCTCTTTCTTTTCTTAATTTGTATGCAAGCCATCTTGTCGGCTTGTGAGGATTCTCAGAATAGTATTGTTTTGAGTATTCTATTTTTCTTGCCACTTCATAGGTTAACAATAAATTCATTTGATGTTGCAGTAATTTTAGCTTAAATCTTGTTGTCTTTTCTCCTAACTCAGTTCCTTCTTTCAAATTTTCTTCTTCTTTTTAAATTTGTGCTACCAGTTCCTTGTAGTGTTTTCCCTTCTGTTTCTTTCTCCATGCACTTTGATTAATAAACCATCCTCTCATGTATGCTTTAAATGCATCCCAAACAATTCTCATAGGCTTGCTCCTCCTCCTCCATTACTTTCTTCTTCCTTCTGCCAGCCTAAATCTTCCCCAAATTTATCCATAAACTCCTCTAACTTAAAAATGGAATCAATCTTATATCTTATCACTTTTTGTATATTTCTTTTAAAGTATTCCTTAGTTTCTGTTTCCATTTTCTTCATAAATTTCTGATCCTTTAATATATTTTTTATCTAAAATTCATCTTACTCTTTTTGCTCTCATCTCTAAAGTTAACATTATTGGACTATGATCCGCAAAAGTGTTAGGCAGTATTTCACTTTCTATTATATCTCTTATCAATGATGATGAGGATCATATCATATCAATTCTGGACCATGCGTTGTGTCTTGCAGAATAATAAGTAAAGTTCTTTTTTCTGCTGTTTTGAGCTCTCCAAGTATCAATTAAACTATATTCCTCAGCTAACTATAAAAAAAGATCTTGGGAGTGTTTTTCCTGTTTTTTTCCTTTTTGCTTGATTCCTTCTAACTTACTCTCTAATATGGAGTTGTAATCTCCTACAATACATATCTCATCAATTTTTTGTTTTGTAATTATTTCATGTATTCTTTTAAAAAAAATTTCCTGATTCTGATTAGGTGCATATATATTTAAAATTAATATCTTCTTGTTCATATTTATGATTGTCACTGTGATTATTCTTCTATCTTCCGCTGCATATATCAATTCTGGAGATAAATATTCCTTCACATATGTTGCTACTCCTCTCTTCTTTTTCTTATCTGCAGCAATAAAGACTTTACCCAACTTCTTATTCTCTAAATAATGTACATGGTTCTCCTTGTTATGTGTTTCTTGTACACAATTTGTATCTGCCTGCAATTTATGTAGTTGTAGAAAAATTCAGTTTCTCTTCTGAGGGCTGTTCAGTCCATTCACATTTACTAATAAGAGTCTAAGATTCTTCATTTTCACCATTTTTTCCTTTCTCTCCCTTACCCTTTATTTTCGGTTGATACCTTGTCATTACTTGTAAGGATGGCACATACGATTTTTTCCCTTGGTACTTTTTATCTTTACTTTTCTTTTCTATCCCTTGTTGCTCCTCCTCCTCCTCCTTCATTACTTTCTTCTTCCTTCTGCCAGCCTAAATCTTCCCCAAATTTATCCATAAACTCCTCTAACTTAAAAATGGAATCAATCTTATATCTTATCCCTTGATGGTTAAAGAGTAGGTCTTCTCGTGTTAACCACTTAAACCATATCTCGTTTTTCTGTAATATGTTAGCTAAATCTCTATAATTTTGACGCTTTTCTCATATCTTTCATGGTACCTCTTTTAATATTCATATTTCACTGTCCTGTATTTTTATTTTTGTCTTGTTTGCTTCCTTAAGTATTCTATCTCTTGTTATTCTCCTACTGAATTTGATATGCACTTCTCTGGGTAATTTGTTTCTTCTAGCAAAAGCTGTATTTTTCCTATAAATTTGATCTATATCCTCAATTTTTTCAAACAGACCTATGTCCAATTGTTTGGTTAAACTTTTAACTACCATATTTTTTGCTCCATAAGATGCACTTTTCCTCCCCAAAAAAGTGTGTGGGGGGGAAAGTGTGTGTGTTTGATGGAGCAAATATGGAGCTTTTCTTACCTGTAACAGGGCTCTTTCTTCAGCAGGAATGCAGGGGAACACCATTCAGGCTGGCATCCCAGCCTTCCCCACCCCTCCCTGCTGGGCCTGAGCTGTTAAGACTTAAAAGGGAAACGGCAGGAAAAAACCCACCAGGCTAAGTACTCTTTCCCTTTAAGTGCTTTTCCCCTTTAAAACAGCCAGCAGCAGAAAGCCCCGCCCACAGATTAAGCTCCGTGGCTACTTTGCACAGAAAGGCCTGACTTTGCATGGCATGCCGATGTTTCTCTTCTTTCCTTTCTCTATCTTTCTTCCTTCCTTCCTTCCTTTTTTCTGTCTCTCTCTGTTCCCACCTTTCTTTCTTCCTTTCTCTTTCTCTCTCTCTCTCCTCCTCCTTCCTTCCTTTATCTCTCTCTCTCTCTTTCTTTCTTTCTGTTTCATTTTTTCCTGTTTTCCTCCTCTAAAAACAAGGTGCGTCTTATGATCAGGTGCATCTTATGGAGCGAAAAATACGGTACCTCTTCCTTTAAATTCTTCTCAAGTGTTTCTGGAATGTTTTGGCATCTAATCAGAAGTGCTGCCTTTTCCACCTCTAAGTCTGTTAAGGATTCTTCCAGTTTATCTGCTCTTAGCTTAACTTCTTGTAGCTCTTGATCTATTTTCTGTATTTTCACTTTTGTTTTAATAGTATTTGCTGTTATTTTTTGAATTACCTGTCTATTTTCACTTATCTGTTTCTTAATTTAATCAGTTTCTAAAGTAATTTGCCCTGCTAGTTCCCCTTTGTATTAATCGGTTCCATGCATTCCTGAATAAGCACTTTTAAATCTTTTATGTTTAACTGGGATACACTCATTGTGGTCTGTTTAAGGAAGCTTTGTATGCCTGTTTGGCCTGGGGATTTTACTGATCCTTTTCTTACTGCTCCTGGATTAGTAGCTATTCAATTTTATACCTCTTTCTTGTATTTATATAATTATTTACTTTTTAAAAATTATCATATGGCTATAGTTATATTATATTTTCCACTCTGACCAAACCCTATATGCAGAGAATCACCCATATCCCACCATAAACAGTGCTATAATAAATTAACTATGCAGCCATTTAACAAGGTTTGCATCCGCTGATCTTGTAAAAAAGAAAGAAAGAAAAATGAAAAACCTCCTTCTCTACTTATAGTTTTAAAGTTCCCACCTTTCTATGGCCTTTCTTTACGCAGTTCTCTTTATCTCTTTTCCTTCTATTCTTTATCACTAAGAGCTTTCCCTGCTACACCGCTTTCCTTTCTTCTGTCTTCTTTGCAGATTCTGCTTCTTGCTCTCCATTCTCCACTCCTTTCGTATCTTGCCTCTGTCTTTTATGTATCCTCTCTCTCCCTTTCCTCCTTGTCTCTCAGTCCTTTACACCTTTTACTTCTGTCTCGATCTGGCTCTTGCTTCCGTCTTCTACGTAGAACTCTGCTTTTTTCATAACTTTGCTTCTCTGCTTCTCCTCTCTTCGTAGGTCCGTCACACTGCCTCTCTGCCTACTCACCTCCTCTTCGCCTCCTGGACCTCGGCTGCTTCGCTTCATCTCCAAATGCTCTCGCCGTTTCTCCCTCCAGCTACAATGAAGCCTGAAAAGAAAGAGATGAAGAAGATACCTGACTATACTTTTAGTTTTAAATTATGTTCTAATAAGTCATTCTCAACCCCTTTGAAGATTTTTACCTTACTCATTTCCTATTACGGTCTGTAACAATGCCTGCCTTAAAGCTATATCGCAACCTTCCTTCCTCTGATTACCCCCCTTGTCTTTGCTAACCTCCAGCCTTTTCTTCTCAATTAGCCACCCAAGAAAGTATAAAATTATACTTAGCTTTGGTTTTCAGTGGTATTTTTGTAGTAATTCCACTTGTTGACTCTGTTGGCTCTGTGTAAAGTTGTTTAAGTGCCCAGTGTTGTCGGGTGTTTGAGGCAGTTTCATCGCATCCAAGCACACTAGTTGAGGTGCAGAGCAAACAACTCTCTCACCCCCCCCAAGTTAAGCTTCTTGCTTTGTGTTCTTTCTTCCAAAGAACCTCTTCAAGTTGTAAAATAAAGTTTAAGAGACTGCTATAAAGGAGCAAAATGTGGAGCTTGAGCTTCCCACATCTGCTCTCTATGATATCAGAACTCCTGCCCCCAGGGTCTATCTTGTTTACCCCATAGACTCCCAGTCCCAAGGGCTTGAACCAGTAAAGTCCAAGAAGGCTGGTGAGGTTGCCCTCCACCACCAGGAGGTCCAGACACCTGTCAAAGTCCTTGAACTGGACCCTGAACTTGGCCAACCCTTAATAGCCACCAGGTTTTTCTGAAAATCCTGGAGTATGAGTCCCATAGGGATTCGCAGCCGCCCCCCTGGACACAGCTTGCAGAATGTGTTTGCCAATATGATGGAGTATGAGGACCCGTTGTCCAGTTCCATGCTACAGTGGGCCCCTTCAATCCAAATGTGGGTCGGTATTTTTCCCGGGGTTTGTTGGGGGCAAGCTCGTGCCTAGCAGTGTGTGGAAGTCGACATGCTGTCCACTGATTTGTGGTGAGCAGCTGGGGAGCAGCAGCTGGTCCGAGCATGACATACCCTGGCGATGTGGCCTGTCTTCCTGCAGGAATGACACATCACCTCGCAGAACCAGCAGGAACATCGCTCATGGGGGGTCTTTGCAGCTAGTGCACACTGGGGCCAGACTGTGCTGGGAAACAGGAGCGGAAACAGTGGCTGGAGCCGTGTGCCAGGAACGGGAACCGGAGGGATGGGACGCCCCTTTTCGTGAGTGAGGTCACAGCTGGCAGATGTCCCCCTCTTCCGATGCGTCCGATTCAGAGGCCTCAGTCCAGTGTGTGTGGGTGGCTGGGTGGTCATTCTGGGTCATCTTGAATGTGACCGCCGCCTGTAGCACCTTTTCAATTATCGGTTCTGAGAGGGTGATGAGCCGTCACTGTAGCTTGGCCTCTCGCACCCCAGCCACAAAACTGGCCAGCAAGTGGTCCTCCACATGCCGGTATTCACAGCCTACCGCCAGCTGGCAGAGGTCGGCGAGGAACTCGGCTGCACTCTCACCCATCTGCTGGGTCTTCTGGAGGAACCGCACCTGCAGCGCCAACATGGAAGGCTTGGGTGCGAAATAGTCTCCCAGCAATTTAATGAGGTCATCGTATGAGATGTCCAGCAAGTCATGAGGAGATATCAGGCTCTGGGCCAGGTTCCTACACTGAAGTGACCCACTAGCCAGGCCCGCTTCATGTCAGTCTCGGCGACCCTTTGCACCAAGAGTAGGAACTCGAGTTGCCTGGCCCATGCATCCCAGGTCTCGGGTTTGGAAGGGTCAAATGGGGCAATTAGTCCTGCAGCAGCAGCCATATTACCCAGAGCGGCATGGTGAGCAGAGTCCTCATTGGCGGGCGGCTCTGCAGGGGAGCACTGGAGCTCCTTGGTGCCGGGTGTCTCAGGACTGATGCTTGGTGCAGCATTGCTCAGCTTGGCTGATGTATTGCTCATCGGGATCCCACCTTCGTCGCCACTGAAAAGTACTGGAGTCAGGAGGCCAGTTGTAGTGAAATCAGCATGGTAGTTTATTGCAGGTAAGATGGAACATGAGAATCCCCGGGCCCAGGACCCTCTTTTATGCCAGTTGGAGATAATCCTCCAACCTTACCCAAATGTCCTGATAGGATCTTACGATTATGGTTACCTGGCATAGGACCCCGAGGGGAACCTAGGTCCGTGATTGGTGGCCAGTTAGGATCCGGCTCTCTATTGTTCTCCCTGGCCGGAGCTCAGCAGCTCGGCAGCTCTGCACCTTGTGAGGACAACCATGTGGCAGTTGCCATTACAAGACCGCATGGCGACCGTGATCACGATACATAACACCCTCCAAAGCAGGCATTTTCTCCAGGAGAAGTGGAATAAATGTTTTAAACAAATAATAAAGAAACAATCTATGTAGTCTGGATATCAGTTGTAATTCCAGGAGATCTCCAGCTGCCACCTAGAGGATGGCAACCCTAGTCTCATCTGGCATTTGTAAAATCACTTGTTTATTCACCCCCCCATACCACATAGCTTAAGGCTGCCAACCTCCAGGTGGTGGCTGGGGACCTCATGGGATTACAACTGATCTCCAGGTGACATGAGTTCACCTGGAGCTCTGCAGACTCTAACCTCTAGAACCGGGATTGGTTCCCTCCTCCTCCTCCACATGAAGCCAGCTGGGTTACCTTGGGCCAGTAACAGTTCTCTCAGAGCTCTCTCAGCTCCACCTACCTCACAAGGTGCCTGTTGTGGGGAGAGAGAGGGAAGGCAATTGTAAGCCATTCTGAGACTCCTTTGGGTAGTGAAGAATGGGATATAAAAGCCAATTCATAAGGGAGAAATAGGATCAAACCGTCAGTCACCTATGATCTTACTTCTGGTTCTCATCAGATTTTAATAATATACTTCTCTAGGTCGATCTGTACTCTTAAATTAATTACACAGTTTAATAAAACTCCATTTTTAGCTTTTTCCATTTTTCTCTGTGCCCTTAGGAAAGGCGAATTCATTAAATTGCTTTCTTATTGCCTGTATAGGAAGAAAATTCTGTAAAGCTTACTAGACTCCTGATAAGCTTCAGTTTGCCCTGCTGAGAAAAATGCTGTGAGCAAAAGCCGCTGTATGAAAGACAATTAGTTTCAGTAATGGTTGTGGGCATGAAGGTTGACACTATATTATACAAAAATTAGCATGTTTGAAGTACTGGAGTAGGGATAACACTGATGGCTGAACCTGAACGGAACTTGTTCATGGACAAGGAAGTTATGAAGCTGCGTCATACCTGGAATATGGAGATGGATACTTAGTAAGCCAGATAAACCCAAGCAATGATCAAACACAGATATAGTGAATATTCCGAATCTGATCAGAATTATTTCTAACTTTTTAAATATATGATAGTTATTCTGGCAGCTCGCTGTTGGTTTTCAGTTTCCCAGACACTAAAAGGCAGGAAGGACAGTGTGGGTAAAAAATAGCTCAGCATGTTTTTTTTCTTCCTGGTGGTGACTTCATCCAACCTAAACAGTAAGCCAGTCTACCCACCAAACAGGATCAACCTAATTGTTTCTGTGCCGTTTTTACACATTCTGCCAATGATTGTATTCTCTTCCTCTGGGAGAGCTTTTTGATTGTATATAACCATGGGTCAAGCAAGTCTTCTGCCAGTGGACAGGACAGGTTTGAAGAGTAATAGATGCAGACATTACCGGTTCCTTCCTTTCCCTACTGTACAATTGGCAGCCTGGGGTGACGGTATTGATGACGCCGCAAAATCAGCAGAGTGATTCTGTTTCTTATATACAGAATATTCACATTTATTTACACTGAACAACTGGAACTATATACAGTACTTTTTGTAGCAATTTCTGGATTCAAACGGACAGAGTGCTACGCTGACAGCTGTATCCCACGAGAGAGCCAAGAGCAATGAACTGTCTGCAATATATACTACTACCAACCAATCAGGCTGCACCTATAATAGCTGAGTCATGATGAATGTGTGCAAAAATTTGATACCATTCTGGTCATATGACTTCCCCAGCTGTCAAACTAGATCAGCAGGATCTAACACATTGGCCCATGACTCACTGATATCTTGTCGGCAATTTCACTAAATGCTGTCATGGGGGTGGGGAAGGCTTGGAAGTTAATGTTCCCCACAACTGTGATAGAGAGCGAGCCTCCCAGCACTATATGGGACAGAAGCAAAGACAGAAGTACAAGAATGCACAAAGAATTTGTGATCCAGTTTGGAACACTGCATCGACACAACTAGCACTGGGAGTCAAGGCTTAGAGAAACAGAATCACATGGCTGTACCTCCCCAGAGGTGCATCTTTTTGTGCTAACCACAAGTGGTGGATGTAGAAGGGGGGAAACTGTAACAGTAGGGGTGCTGAAATCAAGCCTCTGTGGAAATCAGACTTCGGATCTGGAAGACCAGCTCTCCAAGCCGATGGAGAGATAACGTGAGAATATCCAGTGGCCCTATGGGATCAGATGGTCCAGCATTCTATTTCCCACAGATGGCTGCTCACAAGCAGGTGACAGCTATTCTAGGATCAAAAATACCCTTCTGTTTTATACAAATATTTAACTTATGTACGGGGCACTTTTTGTAGAAAAAGCCCAGCAGGAACTAATTAGCATAATAGGCCACACCTAACAGCAGAAACTCGTCAGCATATTAGGCCACAACCCTGACAGGACAGGTCATTAGCAACTCATTAGCAACTTCTACCCCCAGGGGCTGTCATTCCACTCTTGTGGTCTCTCATTCTAGTCACGGAACACTCCTGCTACCCCCATTGGCTGTCATTCCACTCCATGGTCTCTCATTCCAGTCCCAGAACACATCTGCTACCCCCAGGGGCTGTCATTCCATTCTTGTGGTCTCTCATTCCAGTCCCAGAACACACCTGCTACCCCCAGGGGCTGTCATTCCACTCCATGGTCTCTCATTCCACTCTCAGAACACATCTGCTACCCCCAGGGGCTGTCATTCCACTCCGTAGTCTCTCATTCTAGTCACAGAACTCTCCTGCTACCCCCAGGCCCTGTCATTCCACTCTGGCGCCTGTCATTCCAGTCCGAGAATGCTTCTGCTACCCCCTGGGGCTGTCATTCCAAGCTTGGGCCTGTCATTCCAGTCCCAGAGTAGTCTGTTTGGGCCCAGAGACCCTAATGGAAAATCCATTCCGCATTTTCTTTGCAATTCTACTTGTACTGTAATGTATTTCAGTGGAGCCCATGCAAGTCAATTGGCATTCCTGGCTCCTGTTATTTCCAATGGGCCCTCAAGTGTTTCCCATTGTTTCCAATGGGCAATCCTGTCCCTTCCTTTTAGTACATCCCTTTCTGGCATGAGCAGTCAGAAACGGGGGAGGAGGAATGTTTTCTTTCTTTTTAAAAATAAAAGCTAAGAAGAAACAAAGAGCAGGAAAGTGGAGAAATCCAAAAAGGACTGGAGGTGGGGGAGAGGAGAGCTGGGTTGGAATCAAACTTTGCTGTTGGAAGGGGAGGGAGAAATGGAAGCCACTTTTTTGCTTCAACTTTTGGGGCACTGCAAATAGTAAGAAGCCTGATTAGAAGATATATATTGTTTTTAATTCACAGTTTTTCCCCCCTACTCCTCTCTCTTTCTCTCTCTGTCCATACACACACACACTCACACACTCACACTCCACCTTTCTTTCTGCTTTGGTGTTCAAAATAAAAGGGAAGGGGGGGTGGCCACAGGAGGAGGGAACTCACCCTGTTCCCCAAGGATTTCCACATTTACAACACAAAAACTCACCAGAAGAAGCACAGCGTGGAGGAGCAAAACTTTAGAGCTGGCAAATAGCATCTTCTGCTAACTGCCATTGCAGGAAGAGTGCAAGAGCAGACTACACAGCTTAAAAAAAAAAAGAAAAGCTCAGAGACCAAATGGCTTTTGGGTAGAGGACTCTGAACCCCCCCCCCACACACACACACACACACAGTGTAGGGAAGCTACAGCTTGACTCCTGAGATAAGAGTCAAAGAGGGATTTCTCTCCACCTAAGTGAGAAATAGCAGGCTGGAGAAGGAAAGAGCTACGATGCCAGTGCTCTGCTCAGATTGCCATTTCTTCTGGGTGAGCGGAGCAGGGCTTTTGGTGAGCGAGGGGTGGAAAGGGGAGGGACAGGCTCAGAAGCCAGCTGGAACTCTGTTCCAGTGCGTTCCGGTCCAAAAATAGCCCTGCTTATGTACAAAGTAAACTATTCTCTAAAAAAATATCAGTGAGTGCTACATTCTTGCATATTGTGCTTTCTTCTAAATTCTGTTCCAGGCACCCACATCTTTGTCTCTCAGCTATGCACTGGACTTGGCAATGCATCCAGGTGGGAATTCACAGATTTGCCTTTCCCAAATACTTACTATGTGCATACCTATGAATTTCTGCCTAAATCTTGGATCCACTAGTCATTTCTACTGATGGAAAGGACTTCTGGAGTGAAATGTTCTCATCTCTTCCTCCTGTGGCAGCCCCAAATGACCCCTGGAATGTTGCTTCTGGTGGAAAAGAACCCCCCCCCCCGAAAATGTGGGGGGGGGGAGTCAGAGGTCTGCGGAGGCACTGGGGAATCAGTGAAAATCCTCCCCTTGTGTTCTTGGAAATTGTCCAGTGGATCTAACCCATAATATTACAAGGATTACTGAGGGAATGCTTGTAAAGGTCTTTGCACTTGGATCAGATTACCACTCAAGTGGCCTCTTGGGATGCCACATGCTTTCGGGGTACCAACAAACTACTGGGGCTTGTCTTGCTCCTAGCCAGTGCTGTCAGTCAGTGGGCACAAGCCACACCCATTTCCTCCTCATGCAGCCCCATGTAGAGAGCGTTACAGTAGTCCAATCTTGAGGTGACCAAAGCATGGATCACCGTACCCAGTTCGTTGCATTCAAGGAAGGGAACTAACTGCTTGATCAGCCATAGGTGATAAAAGGCTGACCTTGCAGCAGCTGCTACCTGGGCCTCCATTGTTAACAAGGGGTTCAGGAGCACTCCCAAACTCCTCACCTCCCATGCTGGTACCAACAGCATCCCATCGAAGGCTGGGAGCGGGATCCCTACCCCTGGTCTACTCCGACTCAGGCACAGAACCTCCATCTTCATCGGATTCAGTTTCAGTTGACTCTGCCTGAGCCAACCAGCCACGGCTTGCAACGCCAGGTCCAGATCATCCAGACTAGAGTCTGACTGGCCACCCAGCAACAGATAGAGCTGGGTATCATCAGTGTACTGATGGCAACCCAGCCCATCCCTCCGGGCATTCTGGGCGAGGGGGTGCATATAGATGTTAAACAGCATTGGGGAAAGTACTGCTCCCTGTGGTACTGCTCCCTTTGGGAGAGTTGTTCCCCAACTGCCACTTTCTGTCTCCGATCTTGGAGAAATGAGGAAAGCCACTGTAAGGCCAACCCCTGAATCCCCATATCAGTGAGGCGGCGGGCTAGTAGCTGATATTTGACCGTGTCGAACGCCACCGACAGGTCCAACAACATCAGCGCCGCTGTACTGCCTTGATCCAGATGCCTCCGGAGGTCCTCCATGAGGGTGACCAGCACTGTCTCCATCCCATGGCCTGGTCGGAAACTGGACTGGAATGGATCTAATACAGAGGTGTCATCCAAAAAACTCTGCAACTGGTCCACCACCACCTTCTCGATTAGCTTACCCAAATAGGGTAAGTTAGAAACCAGCTGATAGTTGGCCAATTTGGCTGGATCTAATGATGGTTTTTTTAGGAGGGGATGTACCACAGCCTCCTTTAGGGCACTAAAGAACACCCCCTTTGCAAGGGATGTATTGATGATCTCCCTAAGTGCCCCTTGGACCCCGTCATGGCACTCTTTAATTAGCCATGATGGGCATGGATCGAGCCTACAGGTGGTTGGACAGACCAGTGAGAGCAAATTGTCAACCTCCTCCAGACAGAGTGGACTGAAATAATCCAAAATGTGACCAGATGTGCTTGGAGCCTCAAGTTCTGCTACTGTATCAACTGTGGCAGAGAGGTCCCAGCAGAGCGACAAGACTTTATCTGCAAAAAAGTTCCCAAAGGCCTCACAGCCAATGTCCAATTCTCTATAGTTTAATCTGCTCGTTGGCAGAGTCGTTAGTGACCGAATTGTCCTAAATAATTGGCCTGGGTGGGAACTCTCAGATGCTATCTTGGCCATGTAAAAAGCTTTTTTTGCAGCCTTGACAGCCATCTCATAGGTTTTCATAAATGTTCTATAGGATGCTCTTGCTGCCTCGTTGGGAGCATGACACCACCGTCTCTCTAGTCATCTGAGCTCCCGCTTCATTTCCCTCAATTCGCCTATATACCATGGGGCGAGTCGGGAGCGGGGATGCAGAGGGCGCTGGGGAGCGATCTTGTTGATGGCCACCGGAAGACCATGTTGCCAGTCCTCAACTTGCTCATCCAATGAGCCGCCTGGGAGCCTCGGATCCTGCAGAGCTTCCTGGAATCGACTAGGGTCCATTTGGCTCCACGGGCAAGCCAAAATCTGCTCGCCACCCAAACAGGGTTGAAGCGGCATGTTCACCTGGGCCTTCAGGGTCTGGTGGTTTGACCATAGTACAGCTGTAGCTGTAATCCGGTCCACTATAACCCCCGCCACGAAAATCAAGTCGAGCGTGTGGCCGGCTCTGTGTGTGTGGGCCGTAACAAACTGGGAAAGTCCTAGCGCCGCCATGGACGACACCAGATCCATTGCCTGCATGGAGGTCGCATTCTCAGCATGGACGTTGAAGTCACTCAAGCGCCCAGCCTGATATGACCTCCAGCAGGGATGGTAGGCTGTTTGCTGGTGTGTTGGGTGGTCGGTACACCAACCAAACAGCCAAACTCTCCCCGGCATCCCAAACAAAGCCGACACACTCTATGCCCACCAGATTCCGTGGCAGTAGTGCCCTGAATGTATAACCCTCCTGGATGAACAATGCCACTCCTCCCCCCCCATCCCTGAGTCTGAGATTGGTGAAGGACCGAAAACCCGGGTGGTGCCATTTGGGAGAGAGAAATAGTCTCTCCTTCTCGCATCCAGGTCTTGGTCACACATGCCAGGTCCACATCCTGCTCCAACAAGAAGTTGTGTAGGATTCTGGTCTTATTATTTGTGGACCTGGTGTTGCACATCACCAATGTTGGAGTGGGGTTCTGTCTCCTAGCCCCACACCTACTACTTTTGGGATGGGATACAGATTGGAAGGGGACCAAGCTCGTCCATGTCTCTGTCTCCTTCCCTTCACTTCCATCTGGTCCCACCACCATACCTCCCCTTCCCCAGGAGCACAGGGATCCCTTGGCTGGCCATAAGCTCATTGGCGGCCTTTGCATATACACCTCGGCCACCATTGAACCACTGACCAGCACTGATGAAACTCCAAGGGTGCCACTACCTTGGCAAATGCTGGGATATTTGGAGGGGGGCGTGCTGCCAGGGGAGGGTGGAGTTTGGGGAGGATGTGATGTCACTTCTGGGTGACTCTCTAGGCAGCATTGCCTAGTTACTACGGTTTTTACCCTAGAGAGTAGGGGAAATTCCTAGAGCATTGCTATGTGGAGGCAATTATATCTTAGCCCTCAATTGCTTGAGGGCAGGAAATTGGGGCTGGTAATCCCACACCCTGGGTCAGTAAATGGGAGGCATATGCTAGAATCACCCCTGGAGCTAGCCTTAATCCCAGGTGGTGGCAACACAGGCACTGGAAAGAGGCGGTGGGGTGACTTGAGCTCATTGCTACCTTCCAGATCTTCACCACTCGGAGTGGCAAAATATCTTAAGGTGGCCCTACCCGGCATACTGTGAAGTTCTGTTTAAAGCTAAGTATTCTCAGGCTAGGCAAGTCTTGGAGCTCCATCGCCAGTCAGAACAAACAGTAGTCAGTCAGAATAAATGATGGTACATATTCTGACTCAGTAAAGGCGCATTCCAATGTTCCTATCCTATTTTTGGCTGCAGCACAACAGCATGTTTATATACTATTTCCCAGTGACAGAAAATTAACTGGGGTGCAAGCAATTTGGCACAGTACTGGAATTTAAATAGATCTTGATAAATTGGAGAATCGGGCTGGAATCAATCAAGTGCAATTCCATAAGGGAATGCACGTGCACAGGATGTAGAAGGAATAAAACTCTCGCTATGCCTGCATAAATGGCAGCATAACTAATAAACTGCAGTGGCTTACAGACCAGAAGGTGTATAATCACAACTGATTAAAAAAAAATCGCTACAAGGATAGGTAATGTAATTATGGATGGCTACTGAGCAGGCATTGTTATCCCAAATGCGGAAAGTAATAAACTTGAATCTCCTCCAGACTGATGCTATCACATTTAGAATGCACCGGCATCTGATGGAGGTGCCTTTTGCTGATCAAAGTTCATGTCACAATCAATGTGTTAATATTTAAGGTGTCACAAGGCTCTCTTGTTTTTGTGGCAACAGACAAACTCCAAGCCGGGATGTTTTGGAGGGTGGGCTCTATGGCATGGTACCCCCACTGGTGTCCCTGTCCTCCTCAAGCTATGGACCCCAACTCTCCAGGAGTTTCCCACCCTGGAGCTGGCAGCCCTACCCTCCTGTCCCTCACCTGTGGCCAGGGGAGACTTAGGAATAAGTGAGAATATAAGAGACAGACTAAACTAACAGCAGTATAAATTTAAGGAGAACAGTAAGGAAAACGTCCTTATCCTGAGAATAGCCTTAATGTCAGCATCATCTTTAAACTTAAGAGAAGCCATTCTTTGCTTCCTGGGCTCAGGACGGATGCTTGAAATCTGTGGCCTCAGTTGGGACTTTTCATATGGCTATGAACTCTACAGTTGGAACTGATGGGGTTCAGAGCTTATAAGGATACGGCAAGGACAGCTCTTAGACTGCAGGCCATGTGCTCTTTGCTGTCTTTCACGTCTTTTGATCTCGTCGATGTGATATGAAATTCCCCCTCTTGAGGACTTTTAACTCTACTCTTTCCCCAGAGTCTCTGATGGGCAGCCTGTTGAAAGTGGCCATTTCCAGTCCCCTGCTATTCCTCAGAGTCAGGACCAATTACATGTTGGTCTCTTTGCTGCCACAGTTATTATTAAAGTGCAGCCCGCTTTCTATTGATTCCTCAAGGCCACAATGAGAACAGATGTTATCAAGGCCCTTCTGAGAGAAAAGAATGATCAGTTATCTAAAAAAAAATCTCCCTCGGTGCACGGCTGTGGTGAGGCAAAGGAAATGGGAAGCCTCGGTCGGTACCAGATAGTTGGATTGCTAAACTAGGCTGGTGTCTACTGTGTGTCTGGCATACAGTCAAGGCGCTATAGTTCAACACAAATTGTTCACAAACGTTTAGGGATGATTTCTCATCGCTGCTGTTTTAACCCACAAAGCCTTGTTTTGATTTTTCTGCTCCCTCCCGTGGCTCGAACTGGTGCTTCTTTCTTTTTGGCACCCTTTTCTGTTTCCTCATGCTGAATTTTTCCTTCAAAAGGCATGCAATTTTTCCAAACAACTTTTTCTGTTGATACGTTGTACAAACGCAGAGGGAGGCAGTGGCAAAACCACCTCTGAAGTCTCTTGCCTTGAAAACCCTACAGGGTCACGATAAGACAGCTGAGACTTGACAGCACTTTCCACCACCACTGAGTCACATAATCACACATTATATGGATGCAGGGGTCATTTCGTAGAAAAAGAGGGGCAGGAGCTCATTAGCATAACTCATTAGCATAACTCATTTGCATGTGCCACACCCCCTAACATACCGGAAGTGTGTCAGAAGGCAACACCCACCCCTCAGGCTCCACTCCACAGGTGAGTGAAACTGACCTGCTCTTCCTCCATTCCCTTCCCCATCCAATACTTTGTGCAATAAAAATAAGCGTAAAGAACACACCCTCATTCTCTTCCTGCTCCCTTGAAACCACCAGGTTTCAAGTAGACTTGAGATACCCAGGACATGTGCACCACCCATCCCTTTCCTTTCCTCTCCCCACAACAAGACACCCTGTGAGGTAGGTGGGGCTGAGAGAGGTCTTTTGAGAACTGCTCATGAGAGAACAGCTCTGAGAGAACTTGTGACTGGCCCAAGGTCACACCAGCAGCTGCATGGGGATGAGTGGGGAATCAAACCCTGTTCTCCCAGATTAAAGTCCAACTCCTGACCACTACACCAAACTGATAAGGTGGAAGCTGCTGAAGGGTTGGTGAAATTTCTCCAGTACTTATGTGCCATGTGCCCAGATAAAAAATATACTTAGAAAATTTATATGCCACCTTGAGCAAGTCTCTGGAAAAGCAGCACACAGTCATAAAAGGAACAATTATAAAATTATCAATATTAAAACAAAACATTAAAAACAATAAAGACCCTAGCAGGGCTTTCCCCGGGGCGCTGCACCTCTGCACTGCTCGGGGAAGCTGAGGAGGGGGCGGGGCTTGGTCATGTGCCTGCCCCCTGGGCTCCTCACTCCCAGAGCTGCAATCCTGTGCGCTCCTGTATGGATGGACCCTCATATCTGCGAGACCATCTCTCCACTTATGTTCCGCCATGACAGCTTTGCTCACCCGAGCAAGGCCATATGAAAATGCCAACCTGCAAATGGGCAAAGTCAACATCTGCCTTCTGCAGTATACTTCTTGGGAGATGTATTCACAGCTAGTACAGCCAGCAAGTACAAGCATTCGGCATCACACGTATATGACAAGGCAAAACTCTGCTATATTAACCAAATAACCCATTTTGTAGTTGTTGTCAGCCATTCAGTCGTGTTCGACTCTTGGCAATTCTATGGGCCAGCTCTCTCTATGTTTTCCAATCTTGTACTGTTTCTCTGAGTTGTTCCATGCTCAGGCTGGTGTCTGTTTTTATGGTGTCTGGCCACCGTGTTTTTGGAGGCCCGGTTTCTTTTTGCTGCTAACCAGTCGAAGCATAATAGCTTTTTCTAGTGAGTTTTTCCACACAACATGGCCAAAATAAGTCAGTGGCAGTTTTATGGTTCCGCCATTCTCTGGAGTTTGTTCAATTTCATGCTCGTTGCATTGATAACGCTGTCTGACCATCTCATCCTTTGCCGCCTCCTTCCTCTTTTACCTGCAGTCTTTCCCAGAATCAGGGTCTTCTCCAGTAAGTGCTCCCTTCTCTCTCTTTTTTTAATAAACAATTTTTATTTTTCGTTTGTATAACAAAAAATAATAATAATACAACAATACCAAGGCTCCCTCTAAGCTGTGGAGTCCTGTGAGCAAAAATTCTGCTTTGTGAGCGATTGGCATTAAAGTTGTGAGCGAGCGATTTGGCTCCTGCATAAATGAGTTTGCTCTGGAGCCACATCCTTCCTGAGCTAAGACAAAAGTGTGCGAGCCGGAGGCTAAAAAATGGGGAGCTAGCTCACACTAACTCAGCTTAGAGGGAACACTGAACAATACATAACCAAGTTGTCAACAGATAATGATTCAGGTAAGAACAACTTTACAACTCTTAAAGCTTTAATTCAATTCAAAATAACCAGCCACTCCTTGCAAATGTATAATATTGCGATCTTTGAGAGCTACTTATTCTCTCTAGTATATATTCAAGTTTCTCTAGAACTGAATACCACCTGCCATAAAACGATTGTGCATTTACTGTAGGGTCGGAATTTGCTAATTTATCAGATACCTTATCTATTACCATATGGTCCCATAGTCTTGCGTACCATGAGTTGAGCGATAATGGGGTATTACTTTGCCAACTTGCTGCAATTGCGGTTTTTGCAGCTGACAATAACAATGACATAAGTTCTTTCTGGCTTTCGGATATAGGTACATCTGTCCACAAATTTAGGAGTATTATTTTTGGCTTCACCGGAACTTGGTGTCCTGTTAAAAAATTGATTTGGTCTAGAACCTGGCTCCAAAATGCCTTCACTATTTTACATTCCCACCAACAGTGGATATAGGATCCTACTACGCTGCATTTCCTCCAACACATAGGGGATATTTTAGGATTCATATGGTGGAGTTTGAGTGGGGTTAAATACCACCTTGTTAATAATTTAAAGTTTTGTTGTTTTATATTAATACAATTTGAGGTGGATGCATAAGAGGAACAGATCTTTTCCCATAATGGGCCTGAAAGGTCTTCACCAAGGTCTTGGGACCATGATGTTACATAAGAAGGTAATTTAGATGGATCTGGGTCTATTAGTAGCTGATATATCCTAGCTATCAATCCTTTTCCTGTCCCTATTGGAAAAAGCAACAATCTTTCAAACCCCGTAGGCAGTCTTTAGAGCGTTTGCTGTATTTCTGGGGTATTAAATAAATGCTGAATCTGTAAATATTCAAACCATGGCAGTGTATTATTTGCCAGCTCATCCAGTTTTGTTTTTGTATGGAGGTTTCTCTTGTTAGTTAGGTCGTATAATTTCAACATATGTGGTTGTTTCCAAAGACGGAAGGTGTGTTCAGATTGGGCCGGAGGGAACCATGTTTGCCCAAAATATGTTGAGGCTATTGAAATTTCTGGGGCCAATAGTTTCCATTTTGAACTCCATATAAAAATCTGTGCTTGTACAAATGGGTGGTGAGGCAGGCTGGGTGTTCTGGTGTCTTATTCCATAAAGCCGTCTTATAATTTTGAGATTTCAAATACTGCTCTTCTATTTTTATCCATGCTAGTGGGGGTTCCATATTCAATATTTGGGGTATTTTGGATAAAATTGTGGCCTCATAATAAGTTTTGAGATCAGGGAGTGCTAGGCCGCCTAGTTTGATTGGCCTGCGTAATGTATTGCTTTTTCTGGGTTTGCCGAAGCTCCAAATAAATGAATTCCATTCACGTTGCACTGTTTGAATTGTGAATTGGAGATAGTTACTGGGAAAGCTCTAAGTAAATACAATAATTTTGGGGAAAGGAATGATTTAATAGACGAAATTTGTTCAAACCATGTTAGGTTTTCTCTGTGCCATTGTTTAAGTTGGAGTTTAATTTTTTGTCTTAATGCTTGATAGTTAACTTTGAATAGATCTTTCAGATCAGTTGGGATCTTTATCCCAAGGTAAGGCCACGATGACGTTATCCATTGATAGACATAATTGGACTTAATATATTTCTGAGTGGCTTCTTTAAGGTTAATTGGGTATAATAATGTTTTTGCTTGATTTACTTGGAGTCCTGAATACATGGCATATTCCTGAAGCGTTCTTTCTATCAATGGGAGTGAAAGTCGGGGTTGAGAGATATATAATACGAAATAATCTGCAAATAGACTAATTTTGAACTCCAATTGGTTGATTTTAATCCCTTGAATTTCAGTTAACTGCCTGATTCTGTTAGCTAAAGGTTCTATAAAAATCGCAAATAATAAGGGGTCTAGTGCCTTTAGTAAGGAAAAAAATCTGGAGATGCCTCATTATTAAGGGCAATAAGCGCCTGGGGCGATGTATATAAAGTACTAATGATTCTTTGAAAATTTTGGCCAAATTCCATTTTGTTAAGAACAGATATTAAAAATGTTGGTTCCACTTTGTCAAATGCTTTTTCTATATCCAACGCTAATAAACAGGTTACCTGCTTTTGGTTTTTACTATGATATATTAGGCCAATTGTTTTACGAATATTATCAGTAATATTGCGGGCTAGAATAAAACCTGTTTGATTAATATAGATATACTGGCCTATAAATTTATTGAGTCTGTTTGTTAAAACTGTTGCAAAGATTTTATAATCACTATTTAAAAGTGATATTGGCCTATAGGACTTTGGTGTCAAAGCGTCCTTATCTTTTTTGTGGAGGACTATAATCTTTGCCTGTGCCCAAGTTTCTGGCATACCACCTGTGTGTAATAGAAAATTGCAGGTGTCTTTTAATGGGCTAGCTAGTTGCTCTACAGATTTTTTTTTGTAGAATTCTGTGGAGTAGCCATTTCTACCTGAGGCTTTGTTAATTTTTATTTGCTTTATCACTTGTTTTATTTCTTGTAAAGTTATTTCCTCATCCATAAAATTACTATGGGTGAGTGTCAGTTTCTGTACTAACTTATTAGTCTGCAAAAAAAAAATCGTTTTACTTATCGGAGGGTTTTCTGTACTATATAGCTCCTGGTAAAATTCTTGAAAAACCCTAAGGATATCCTTGGGTGTTATTTGTAAGTTCCCTGCATTGTCTCTTATGGAATTAACATTCCTTAAAGATTGATGTTTTTTAAGTTTCCATGCCAATATTTTAAGTGACTTTGGGTGTCGGTACCAATAATTACTTTTTTTAAAAAGTAACTGCTTCTGAACTTTAGTTGTTTCTAGGGCTTCCAGTTTCTTCCTCTCCATTAATAATTTTCTATAAATCTTTTTAGTCCCTGTAATTTTGTGCTTATCTTCTAATATTTTGATGCTGTGTAATAATTCTGTACTTAATTTATTCCTTTCTTTGTTATAGGCCGAGGTAAGTGCGATTATTTTCCCACGCATGACTGCTTTCGTTGCATCTCATACAACATTTGGTTGGACACCACAGGAAGAGTTCAGTTGAAAATATTCCTGGATTGTCTGTTCTATATCTGTGCATGCAAGTTGGTTAAATAAAAGTGTTTTATTTAATGACCATGTCTGTGTGTTCATTATTTTTGGGAGCAACGATATATGGCATTCTGTCCATGCATGGTCAGAGATTGTCCTTAAACTTATTTCCACTTGTGAGACCTGTGAAAGGAGGGATTTGGAAACCAATAAATAGTCTATACTTATAAAATTGTGCCATGGAGAAAAATATGTATAGTCCAGGGGTGGCCAACCTGTGACTCGGGAGCCACACGCGGCTCTTTCACACATATTGTGCGGCTCCTGGCAGGGCGGCTGGGGAAGCAAAGGGGAGGCATGCTTTTTCTCTCTTTCTCCCTTCCTTCCTTCCTTCCTTCCTTCCTTCCTTCCTTCCTTCCTTCCTTCCTTCCTTCCTTCCTTCCTTCCTTTCTTCCCTCCTCCCTCCCATCTATTTGCTTTCCTAGTTTCTCTCTCTCTCTTTCTTTCCACTTCTTTAATTCTTTCTTTCCATCTCTCTCTTTTTCTCTCTCTCTCTCAATATCATTAGCAAACAAGTAATATCATTATCAATAACCGGTTTTCCTCGTTTGTTTTTATTTTTGGCAGTCCCATTTAACGTTAATAAAAAGCAAATTTGCATATTTTTAAAAATAAAAACGTGTGTGTGATATTTGTTCCTGTCTTGCGGCTCTCAGACATCTGACGTTTATTCTATGTGGCTCTTACGTTAAGCAAGGTTGGCCACCCCTGGTATAGTCCTTAGTTCTGGGGTGTTGTAGCCTCCAGATATCACTGAGACTGTGATTGTCAAATAATGTTTGGAGAATTGGAGGACGGTGCTTTTTGGGTTTTTGCTTTATACTAGGGCTAGGTCTATATGACCGGTCCCAAAAGGTATCATTAATACAATTAAAGTCTCTTCCAATAATTGTGTCCCTCCTGAAAGTCCTGTAACTTAATTAATGTTTCCTGGATATAACTTTCTTGATCAGCATTTGGGGCGTAAATTGATGCTAAGGTATATATAGTATTAGTTATAGTACCTTCTAAAAAAAGGTATCAGCCCTGTGGGTCAATTTTTTTGGCCTGGCATTGGAATTGTGAGGCTTCTGAAAATAAAATGGCTATGCCTCTATATTTTGATGTCCCAGAGGCATGATACTGGGATAAAAACCATTTAGACTTAAAAATGATATCCCTTGGGTTTTTGAGATTTGTTTCTTGTAGAAACAAAACATCAGGGTATAGTTTCACTATGGCTGAGGTTAATTTTTTAAGTTTGATTTTGCTATTCAAGCCCCTACAGTTTAGTGAGACTACCTTCAAAGAATCAATCATTTACCAAACTGTAGGTCATGATTAAAACTCTCAGATAAATTTTTACATTATATGGCACCAAAAACTGGAACACACCAACCTGCCTCCAGAGGGGTCTCTCCAGTCTGGTTTGTATGATGGAATTTTGTACCTGTTGAAGGGCTTTATATTGCCAATAAATGGCATGCTGAATTGAAGAGATTGGTATCTGTGGGAAGATGCTTTTTTCCCATTGCATATTAATCTGGGTTGGAAGATGAATAGAGTTAATGATATGTACTATTAACCAACAACTTATATTAAATATACAACTTAAAACAATATTCATTTTCAACATCAAAACAACAAAGTGATACATTATCCAAACTGCTCCTCTCTTACTAGAGAGGTATTTATACAAGCCCTCCCTAAATACTTAGGGCTTGGGCTAATGGCCTGTATCTCTAACAGTCCACTACTTCTCAGGGGGAAGAACATATATAGTCTCCCACCCTCCCAAACTACAATATTTATACTCACAAAATCTTACACCTACCCTCTTAAAATACTGCCCCTCCTTAACTATACCTAAGCCTCAAACAAAGGGGGGGAAATTAGAAAAAAAATCTATAAAACATTTTAAAATTTAAATTAATAAATTCTTACCACCTAACAAGCTTCTCCTACTTATTTAGTCACCCTTCCCTTATTTAAAACAAATATTAAAAATGTTATCCCTCTAAAAAAATCAAACTACACCAGCACTGTACCAGTACTTACTTCCAAATAACTCGTATCAGTTATAACACCTTCCAAAGTGCCTAATATATTTTAAATAAAATATAAAAAATTATAAAACTGGGGCTTACTTTGGTTTCTTCACCATAATAAATTTCCTTTAACTATATTCGTTAATAAAAAACTTAATTTTTTATCATATTATTAATTTGAAAGTATACTGGTTGCTTCACCTTTTAAAATCTCTCAATTAAACATATATAACCGTTATAAATAACAGTATACGAATCATAATTTCAATACTATTTTCTAGTTTAAAAAAACCATCAAGTCAAATTTACTGTACATTACTATAATCTACTGATCCTATTATAAAGACAAAAACTGCTATAATATATAGCAGTCTCTTAACTCCTATACCAAAACAGAACTCACAGTAAAAAGCGGGGGGGGGGGGGGGGGGGAGGGGAAAAGACAAAAAATAGTAAAGCTCGAATAGTTTCTAATTAAACTTTGAGCTCAGGCGTTCAAACATCACCAGTAAGTCTAGTCCGGGCGTTCAAACATCACCAGTAAGTCTAGTCCGGCTAAATAAAGTTGCTGTGCTAAATGTCCACAGATCATGGTGGGGCTTGTCGTTTAGCTCTTTGCCATCTTGGAGTGTTTCTTTGGGTGTCGACTTCAGGGTCATCTTCTGGAGGCGGGTTGGGGCCTTTGTGTGGAATTTCCAGCACTGCGAGCAGTTTGTAGCCAGTTTGCAAGTCGTTGGCATAGAGACAATACCCTTGATGATTTACCATGAGGTTGCGGGGAGAAAGCCAGCGATACCGGACCTTGTGTTCCATGAGCTTAGATGTTATCCGTCTGAGATCTTTTTGATGTTGCAGCATCTCTGGTGAGAGATCTAACAGGACTTGGACACGGGAGTTTTGGAGTGTAAGTCCGTTCCCCTCTCTGGCTTTTTTGAGAATTGCAGCTCTCTGGTTGCTGTCTGAAAACGTTGCTACAACGTCCCTGGGGAATTTTTCATTTTTTGCCATCACTGGGCCCACGCGAAAAGCTTTTTCAATCAGGGGGGCTCCAAGGTTTTCTAGTTCAAGTGATTTCTCTAGCCAGGTGGTTAGAAAGGTCTTGATTTTGGTCTCTCTCTCCGAGGTCTCTGGGATCCCCCTGAACTTCAAATTTTGCTCTTTTGATTGATTCTCAATAGACATTATTTTGTTTCTAGACCAACCTCCTGAATCTTGCAAATGGAGGATGTCTTCCTGGGCTGTATTTGCTGCTTCCAATGCTGATTCTGCTGCTTTTGATACTTCAGCCAGAGTTTCTGTAATCGCTTTAAGCTCATTTGATAGATGTTTGATTGCTGAGTTTATTTTGCTGGTTATGTTGTCTTCGAGCTGTTGGATTGTTGTTCTGAATTCATGGTGGGAAAGCACCATATTTTCATCGTCGTCTGACCCTGCCATGTCTGCCATGTTGTTTTTTGTAGGTGAGGCATGGTCTTGTGCTTTCTTTGAGCTATCAGTAGAAAAATAGCTTTTTACCATTTGTGGCATTTCCTGTGGCTTCTTTGTCTTTGCGGTGCCTGTTCTGCCCATATCTGGGTGAATTGCTGAAGCAGTTGATGGGTTAGAGGGCGAAAATGTTTGGGAGGGTGGGAGAGCCAAGTCTTTATGCATCTACCATGCCCGGTTGCCACGCATGCGCCCCAAAGTGCTCCCTTCTCATTTGGTGGCCAAAGTATTTGATCTTCAGTTTCAGTATCTGTCCTTCCAGGGAACAGTCAGGGTTGATTTCCTTTAGGATTGACTTGTTTGATCTCCTTGCAGTCCAAGGGACTCTCAAGAATCTTCTCCATGTGCACTATGAATGTGAAAATCCATTCATGTCTACTTGCAACCTAGCAAGGGTTCCCTATGACTCTTGGCTCTATGGAAATTACCTCATTTCACATTTATAGTACAGGTCCATTGGAGTGCAAAAGATCTGGAATCAACATGGAAATGTTTTCAGTTGGCCTCTCCTATGTGACAGTCACTTGGGAGGGGAAGGGCTTCTGGACAGAGGACAAGCAAGGCCAGAAAAGGGGGTCTGCCACACAGCAAAATTTTATTTTAAACTGTTGTACTGTATCGACTGAAGGTTAGGAGAAGCATTAGTTAGAAGTGCCATTCCACAGAACACTTCTCTCCAAAACAAATATTACGTTTTCAGCAAGTAATGGATGGGGATGTCGAAGTCTGACCTTTGGAAGTGAACATCCAAACTTTAAATCAATAATTAATATCTTTAGATTTTTTTACTGTGAGCTCAAGGGAGAATTAATTGCGCTTCTAGATGAAGTAAGACACAGCCTTTAAATGCATGTGCAATTTCTCAGGTGATTTGACTGACAAACTCGCATTTCCTTAACTGTAAAAATGGATGTTTCATCATTTTTGATGGCTGAAATGAGACACATTTCAAAAATAAATTGTCTACCTGCCACTTGACATTCATCAGTTTTAAAAGCACAATTGGCAAAATGGTCCTAATTCAGTGATTCAGTACTCCAACCTGTGCTGGCTCTCAGGTTTGCCCTGTTCGCTCATAAAGTTCTGTGTGTGGAGTGTTTAGAATTTTTACCCACAATCCTTCAGTCCTGCTGCAGCAGGGCATAGGAGGGGCCTATAAATCACTACACCAATGGTTTCCCCAGAGTTAGTGTACCTGCACTGGAGAGAAACAATGTAAACATATATAGCATATAGGACTGGAACACAAGACCAGATTCTTATAAATAAGGCTGCTAATCACCAGGTGGTAGCTGGAGATCTCCTAGGATTACAAAGTGATCTCCAGGTGACAGAGATCACCTGAAGAAAATGGCTGCTTTGGAAGGTGGACTCTATGACATTATACCCAACTGAAGTCCCTCCCCAAACTCCACCCTCCTCAGGCTCCATCCCCAAAATCTCCAGGTATTTCCCAACCCAGAGCTGTCAACCCTACTTATGAATGCACTCACATCTATTGAGAGACACTGGACATAGAACTCAAACTTGGTCTTCTTATTTAATTAACATTGCACCTCTTGACTCATGAGCCAGTTTGGTGTAGTGGTTAAGAGTGGCAGACTCTAATCTGGAGAACCAGGTTTGATTCTCCACTTCTCCACACGCAGCTGCTAGTGTGACCTTGGATCAGTCACAAATTCTCTCAGAGAAGTTTTCCCAGAGCTCTCTCAGCCCCACCTACCCCACAGGGTGTTTGTCGTGGGGAGAGGAAGGGAAGGAGATTGTTAAACTACTCTGAGTGAAGGACAGGGTATAAATCCAATTCTTCTTCTGTCAAATCACAGTGGACCAGAATATTATCAGAAACACAGTGCTGCTGTCAAAAATGGCAGTGCTGTGTTTCCTACCCTGCTCTGCAATAATGCAGCTCAACATAATGCAGTTCCTGATGTCATAATGTCTTCAGATGTTGACTGCTGGGTGTGGGGAACCATTTAGTGTAATGATGCTTCATTGTGAGGTAAGTTGCATTGCTCAGTATGGAAGAAGAAGGAAGCAATGACTCAGAGCTGCTGTTTTCTCATATCATGTAGTTTTATTCAGAGAAAAACCAAAGATGTCAGAAGAATGGAGCGGTGTTCTGTCAGGCTTTGCCACACCCTCAGTCCCAGGCCCCATTCCACTGTTGGGCTGATGCAACCCTCTTCTCAGGTTACTATTAATGGGCACCAAACATGTCAATTCTTTAGTGTATTCTACCATTATTTCGAGATTTCACTAGGATTTTCTGCCTTGGGCGCTAAAAGTGATTTGGATCTCTAAAACGTTCTTGTCTACTAAAACAGTTTCCAGCATGGCCCTGCTGGTGGACCTCCTAACCGCACCTGGGATTTTGGCTATTGCGTGACACAGAGTGTTGGACTGGATGGACCACTGGCCTCATCCAGGGGCGTAGAGTTTTAAAATCCCGGGGGGGGGGGGCTCTTGCATGTGCGTGTGTGAAGCACACACGCGTGCTGGAACCATGTCTCTGCACCACTGCCTCTCCCCCCCTGGCCTGGCCACTCCTGCCTCCGTCCATCCCTCCATTCATCCAGGGGCCAGCTGGGCAAATGCCCAGTGTGCTGGCATCACCCAGAAGTGACGCCATCATGCTGGGCATGTTGCTGGGGCGACGCTCTGGCAATCGCCCTGAAACTCTATGGTGCCATAGAGTTTTGAGGCAATTGCTAGAGCGTTGCCGTGGCAATGTGCCCAGTGTGATGGTGTCATTTCCGGGTGACGCCAGCATGCTGGGCATTTGCCCAGCTGGCCCCTGGACGGATGGAGGGAGGAATGGCCAGGCCGGGGGGGAGAGGCGGCGGCCAGGGGGCGGGTGAGCCTAGGAAGGGCCTGGGGAGGCATGGCGGGGAGGCGCGGTGGCGGGCGCTCCATTTTGCTGGGGGGGCTCAGTCCCCCCCGGGAAATTTTGGGAGTGTCTCGAGCCCTCGAGCCCCCCATAGTTGACGCCTATGGCCTCATCCACTTGGCTTCTTTAATGTTAATGTGTTAATCCGGTATCTCTTTTTTTGCCCTAAATCGGCCCAATTACAGCCTCCATTTTTAAACAAAATGGATTTTGGGCCTTGCTTGTGTAGTTTGCCATCAGAAATTGTGTTGTTGTTGTTTACTGTTGAGACTGCAGCAATGCAACATTGGATGATGTTCATCCCATGAGGAACATCAAACTGCAAGTAGCTATAAACACTGGAAAAGCACCTCTTGGTACTGAAAGAAAATTTTTGGTCGGGGGGCAGCTTTTTCTAAAGCTTGTCCAAATATAGTTTTACAACAGAAGATAGCTTCCACCAGACAATATCAGTTTTGTTTGATCCTACATGATATTATGGGTAAAGAGAAGTGTGGATTACTGGATTTTAAAATCTCATTTTGTGTGATTGTTTCAACAGCTTTGGAAGAATCTGCGGACTTAGTTGAAGGAGCCCTGAAATGGGAGTATCAACTGGGATATTGTTATGTCCGCTGACAGGGGTCATTTTGAGCAGGAGCTTGGAGGAGCGCAGCTCTGGGAGTTGGTGCCAGCCCCCCCCCCCCCACGGGGGAATGCCTGCTTGTGTCATGGCTGCAGCATAATGGAAAGGTCCTTGTTCCTCCGACCAGCCTTCTGAAGGCTTCAGCCACCACTGAAGCTATCCTCCCAGAATAGTGGTATTTCTGAGGCTTGGATTAGTAGCTGTCCTCTCTCTGCCAGCTTGCTTTCTTTCTTTCTTTCTTTCTTTCTTTCTTTCTTTCTTTCTTTCTTTCTTTCTTTCTTTCTTTCTTTCTTTCTTTCTTTCTTTCTTTCTTTCTTTCTTTCTTTTTTTCTTTCTCTCTCTCTCTCTCTCTCTCTCTCTCTCTCTCTCTCTCTCTCTCTCTCTCCTTTCTTGCCTGCCTTCTGACATACTTCCGGTGATGTCAGGTGGTATAGCATATGCAAATAAGTTATGGTAATGAATTATGCTAATTAGCTCCTGCACCTCTTTTTCTACGAAATGACCCCTGTCCACTGATGATCACAGGGCAGCTGCGACATAAGGCTTGAGCTTGGCTCCAGAAACAATAGGAGTCAAGGATCCTAGACTCACACTAGCCTTCCAGTAAGATCTCTGGTGGGATATTCAAACCCACCAATAGGACTGTGGGTGTGGTCTAGAGACTGTATATAGTTGGCCCTTGTGGCCGGCAACTTTTGCTTTTGTCGAGTACAAATAAACAAGCTGTTCGCTATGTCGTCATCCGCCTCTTCAGTGCTTAGAACCCAGTATACAATAGTGGTGATGAGGATGGGATCCCGTTGAGCCAGCCTGCTGCTGCAACCTCAAGGATGTCCGCCGTCGCTGCTGCTGCTGTGAGCAACCAAGACACCTAAGGAACCACGTCGCCCCGCACAGCAATGGCCACCACTCCGGGAGTAGGACTCATCCCACCGTTCGACCCAGTGAAGCCCCAGCACTGGGATGCCTGGGTTGAGGGACTCTGCTCAATCCTGGTTTTTCACCAGGTGACCGAGGAAGAACAGAAAAGAGGCCTTCTCATTGGCTCCTGAGGCGCCGAGACAGTCGAGCTTGCCAGGAACCTATTGGTGCCCATCAGACTCCCCAAAGCGACCTTCGATCAAATTATCAAGGCGCTGCAGTACCATTTCAACCCGCAGCCCTCTGAGATTGCCCGAAATGTGGCCTTCCAACTACAGCTACAGCAGCCCAGGAGCCCACTGCTGCCACAGCAGCTGGCAGCGGATTGCGAGTTCAGAGCATTCCTGGAAAAAGCTCTGTGAAACCAGCTCATGCGCAGTCTGTGGGACGAGAAGCTGTGACGATGCATAATGGAGGATGAGAAGTGCACCCTCGCCTCCGCTCTAGCCATGGCAACCGCCTGGGAGAGGTCGCACCCAGTAATGGCCAGCTGCTCATCCAGCCACCGGGTGGCCACCGCCCCTACGACTGGCTCCAACTGCAGCAACAGGGAAGGGGTCCACTGAATGCAGCCGACCAGATGGCACAACCCGGAGACTGCAACCTGCTCCACTCCAGCAAAGGAGTTGCCCCGAGAGGATTGCGCCAGCTGTGGGGACCAGCATGATCACAAGACATGTTGGTTTTGGGAAGCTACTTGCCAGAGCCGCAGCCACTCCAGCCACATCTGTCGGTTGAAAAGATACCAAGGCCCTCTACAGCCAATGCAACCCCGCCGCCGAGCCATCCTGGTGCACCAGGAGGAGGATGCTGCAGCAGAGGACCTCTACCTTCTGACAGTGGAACAGGTACTGTGACTCCCCGGTCAAACCTCCACCACAAAAATCCAGGTCACTGTCCACATTGAAGGGTCCCCATGTACCATGGAATTATCTCGGAGGAGAAGCTTAAAAGACTGTGTCAGCATGGGGGCCCCTGACTGCACCAGTCCCTGGTCACCCTCATGGACTTCCAATGCAACCAGGTGCCAATCCGGGGTATTGGCAGTTTTAGAATCTGGCACAAAGACTTTAATGGCCACCTAGACTTGTTGGTAGTCACTAGCAACCTTAGCAGCTTACTGGGGCACACTTGGTTTGTACTGTTGGGGATCTCAGTTAAGGGGATTCACAGCTGCACTAGGGCCTTTAGCAAAGTGTGCAGCGAGTTCCCGTCCATCTTCGATGGGAACCTGGGACGTTATACAAGCCCTCCTGTCTCCCTACAACTTGATTCGCAGGTAGCGCCCATCCGCTTGTGAGCCAGAAAAGTCCCTTTTGCCATGCGTCACAAAATAGAAGTGGAACTAGACCACCTTGTGGCTCAAGGGGTTCTGGAACCCATCACGCATGCCCCCTGGGAGACCCCCATCATCTCACCCATGAAGCCTAATGGGGAGGTCCGCATCTGTGTGGACTATAAATGCACTCTGAACCGGGCCCTCTAGGATCACGCTTATCTGGTCCTGGTTGTAAGCCACATTTTGGCTACATTGGCAGGGGCGAAGATCTTTGGAAAATTAGATCTCGCCCACGCTTACCAACAGCTCCCCGTAGACGAGGCAACCGCAACCGCGCAGACCATAGTCACCCACAGGGGATCCTTTAAGGTTACGAGACTGCAATTTGGGGTGAAGGTTGCACCAGGTCTATTCCAGAACTTGATGGATTCTCTCCTTAAAGGGATCCCCGGTGTCACCCCGTTTTTCAACGATGTGTTGATCGCTGCCGCGATGCCAGATGACTTCGCCTCCCGCTGGGATATTAACTTTGCCAATTCAGCTGCTGAGATGCTATGAGAAGGATGTTGGTTCCTACAGGCAGCCACATTACACAAGACCAGGTTCCACGCGTAAGGGGGGACCCCCAACACACACACACACTGTTCGCATGCACGATCATGCTATACAGGAATACTTTTCCTTGAACCCCAACCTGAAACGTCTCCTTGGAGGTCTCCAGAATGCACTGCTGATTGCTGAGGAAGCAAAAAGCCCCTGGGATGAAAGTCTACCTATGCATCTCTGGCAAACAAGACGACTAGTCTCTGTGAGAACCCTGCTAGATCCAATAAGCCAGGCCTTGATCTGAAATGAAGTCCTTTATTTCTTAATGGTCTATTCAGGAACATGTTCAGTGTTAGAGATGACAGGGGGTGGATGGTCAGATATACAGAATTCAAACAGCAAGATAGAAGCATAACACCAATCAGGGCAATTTGCAAAGAGGCGCAAAACATAACCGTTACTTTCTCACCCCAATAAGGTGCCAACACAATTAGATCAGCCTTGGCAAGCCTTCCTCCTTCCCCCAAACCTTCCCATACAAGCAGCCATCTGGTACAGAGCATTAGGAAAACAATTCAAGGTTACAGACGCTTCCCAGGGAAACAATAACAAAGGCATGGGAGAAGATGAACAGAGGGGGCGACAAAGAGCCCACTGACATGGAGGCTCTACCCTCCCCACCTTCCGGCCGGGAGAAATGACAGGGAACCTGACACCCTCAGGACCAATAAGAACATTAGAACATAAGAGAAGCCAAAGTTGGATCAGGCCTGTGGCCCATCTAGTCCAACACTCTGTCACACAGGGGCCAAAAACACCAGGTGCCCTCAGGAGGTTCAGCAGTGGGGCAAGGACACTAAAAGCCCTCCCACTGTTGCCCCCCCCAGCACCAAGAGTACAGTGCATCACTTGCCCCAGACTGAGAGATCCTATCTATTCCTTGTGGCTAATAACCACTGATGGACCTCCGCTCCATATGTTTATTTAATTCCCTCTTGAAGCTGCCCATGCTTGTAGCCGCCACCACCTCCTGTGGTAGTGAATTCCACGTGTTAATCACTCTTTGGGGGAAGAAGTACTTCCTTTTATCTGTTCTAACCCGACTGCTCAGCAATTTCACGGAGTGCCCCCGAGTTCTTGTATTGTGAGAAAGGGAGAAAAGTACTTCTTTCTCTACCTGATCTATCCCATGCATAATCTTATAAACCTCAATCAAGTCACCCCTCAGCCTTCGTTTCTCCAAGCTAAAGAGCCCCAAGCGCTTCAACCTTTCTTCATAGGGAAAGTGTTCCAACACTTTTATCATTCTAGTTGCCCTTTTCTGCACTTTTTCCAATGCTATAATATCTTTTTTGAGGTGTGGCGACGAGAACTGTACACAGTACTCCAAACGAGGTCACACCATCGATTTTTACAGGGGCATTATGATTCTGGCTGATTTGTTTTCAATTCCCTTCCTAATAACTCCCAGCATTGGCCTTTTTCATTGCAGTTGCACACTGTCTCGACATTTCCATTGAATTATCTACTACGACTCCAAGATCTCTCTCTTGGTCAGTGTCCGCCAGTTCGGACCCCATCAATGTGTATTTATAGTTAGGATTTTGGGATCCAATGTGCAACACTTTGCACTTGGCCACATTAAACCCCATTTGCCACGCTGATGTCCACTCGCCTATCCTCGACAGATCCTTTTAGAGTACCTCACAATCCTCCCTGGTTCTCACCACCCTGAACAACTTTGTGTCATCTGCAAATTTAGCCACTTCACTGCTTACTCCCAACTCCAAATCATTAATAAACAAGTTAAAAAGCATTGGACTGAGTACTGATCCTTGCGGTACCCCACTGCTTACCTCCCTCCACTGAGAAAATTGCCCATTTATACTCACTCTCTGTTTCCTTTTAATAAGAAGAGCCCTGCCTGGACTATTGTTTTGGTCTGCTGGAAGATGTTATGAGTATGGGATTTTCCTGTCCCCTGGGTACTAATGTAATCAATGAATGAAGGGAAAATTAAGTCCACGCTTCTTTCCACCTCTGAGGAGTAGGATGTAGAACAATCCTGGAGAATGGTGGACTTGTTAGCAGGGTTTTCTTTTGTTCTTTCCAATTAGGCCCTGCTTGCTTTGAGAAGGCTGTGTCTTGGGGCCTCCAAAGCCTACCCCCACCCGCCCCCCATTTCTCCTGATTCTCAGAAGTCCAAGCATTGAGAGGCCAGCAAATAGGGCTGCCAGCCTCCAGATGGCACCTGGAGATCTCCTGCTATTGCAATTCATCTCCAGACAACCAAGATCAGCTCCCCTGGAGAAAATGGCTACTTTGGAGGGAGGACTCTATGGCATTGTACCCCACTGAAGTCCTTCCCCAGGGTCCACCTTCAAAATCTCCAGATATTTCTCAACCCAGAGCTGACAACCCTACCAATAAGCCTGTGATGGTCCTGCCCCAACCTTCCTGGATCCCTGGATCCACCAGCAATGAAATTGCATCAGCTTGCTTGCTAAGCAGAAGGGCAAGAGGGTGGTGGGGTCTCAAATCATGGCTTTTGACATTTAGACTAACTAACAAGCATTAAGCTTACTCTCATGTTTGCAACCTTTTGTTTCAAGTATATTTACAATGCCCAGGGCTGGACCATCAGGCTGATTTTAGGCAGCAGCCCAGAGCGGCCTTAAGAGGGGGCACTGCCACGCTGGCTTCCTGCTCCGCCCTTGCGAAAGCCCTTCTCAATTCTTGCCAGGACAGGAGATGCATCACGGTAGCAGAGCCCTGTGCTGCGCACCCCCTCAGGCTTCAGGGAGGGAAAGCAGTGGCTGGCTCCAGTGGTGCCGGGGAGCGGGAGCTGCTCTTTCATTAGGTGGCAGCAGCAGATCCCAGCAGAGAGCAGCCACCCTCCCTGCCCAGCCTAGCCTGTGGACAAGGTGCCCCCAGCACGCCATGAGGCTCCTTCTCCACGTGCCGGCAGCGGCAATGGGGATGCATCTCCCCCTCGCATCTCCTCCATCCTCCTCCGGCGCAGCTGGCCAGGAGACCCTCGTTATACTGGTTTACAATTAATCTCTCCACTACCTGGTGTATCCTTTACTGGGGTCTGGTTTAGAACTACACTGTAGATTCATGTTTCATTTGTTCATGCTTAATACACTGCCTAATTATGTATCATCTTCCTGATGGTTTTGTATCAGAATTGCCAGATATTCTTGGCAACTGGCAGAGGTGGAGAGGACTAGTTACCAGCAGTGGGAAGGCCTAGTCTGATGTCTCACTGAGGTTGCTGGCAACACGGCAATGTCATATCCAGCATATCACTGGGATGCTCTAGGTATTGGGCAAAAGTTCTATGGTTGAAGGAGTTTTTACCATGGTGTTTTTGCCCAGATTATAGAGTGGCCCCTTGTTGGCAGCAACAGAATGGTGTCACTTCTGGTGGGCACCAGAAAAGACATCACTACATCATCAGCGAGCATTGTTGAGATGCTGGACTCGGCCTCCCACATTGCCACTAAGGCTGATTCTGCATTGACTTTTCCTTCTCTGTTGTTTTACCAAACCCATGTTGGAACAGAAATTCCCCTCTGCATTGCAAGCGGCTTCCACTTCCTTTAATCATCAGGTTTTATTGTAGCTTCTACACTCCGTGCCACTTCTGCTTTCTTTGATCATCGGATTTTATTGTACCTTCCGCATAGATTTATGGCCATTTTATGGCCATTCAGGGGTGACTTTGCAGTCAGTATGGCATCACCCTGAGGTATCTGAGTGTGGTTTTGAGCTGCCCTTTTCCCTCCCAGTTGAGAAAATGTGGAGCAAATGCTAAATGCAGAATCGCCCGCTGTCTCTCCACTGGCCGGCTGGTCAGTGGCGGTGGTAGTGGCGGGGGCATGGGTACCCTATTTTGTATGCATGCCTTTTCACATGTAGTCATGCATCTGATTCAGTTTGTGGTTTGAAATGTGCTTTTGTAGTGTCTTATGCAACAGTGCCTTCTAATACATTGTTTAATTCACATCGGTAACAGTTTGGAGTCTGTGTCTTCTTACCGACACTGGGGTGAGAAGAACCTGTAGGAACACATGCCTTCTGCTTAAGTTAACAGTATGGGGCCATTGTTTATTTCATAACCTTTTATTTCATGTTTCACAATGCGACACAATGCAATATCATGGAGTCTTATTTCTTCAGGCTTTCAAAATTAATACAATCACTTCTATTATTAAGAGATCTGTGGCTCATACTTGGCAGATTATCCCCTTGCCATCAGGAAAAACAAAAACCGAACGTGATTGCTCAGCTGGGGAACGTACAAAAGAGATTGGATCAAAACATGATAAGTAGTCCAGAAAATGAAAAGAGCAATTTTTAAAAAAACAAAAACAAAAACAGGAAATGGGATTCTATTAAGTATGAAAGAGAGGTGTGAGGATTTATGTGGGCCTCTGAGAGGAAGAAGAAGGACATGGGCAGAAAATTAAACCAGATGAACTGCCTGCTACCCTTTTCCTTGCAAATGAGGATGAAAACAGAACTTGGTGAACAAACAAGTTCCTATCTCCCTCCCAAAGATACACTGAATTTGGAGAGAAACGGAAGGCAATTGTGCTTTCGTTTGTTCTCCCTTTTGGGTTGTTGCTTGAACTCTTGAGTAGGGCTGCCAGCCTCCAGGTAGTCTCCTGCTTCTCTCACTGGAGCGACGCTGCCATGCCAGCTGCTTTGTCCTGGGCTGCCACTCTGGTCTTCTGGGGGCACTGCTGAGGCCTGACCTGCAGCAGTGAGTCTGGGGCTGCCACCCTTGCAGTCCCTGTCTGTTGCGTCCCCCTTCAGTGTGCCTTCTGAGGCTGGGGGAGAACGTAAGAACATAAGTGAAGCTATGCTAGATTGGGCCAATGGCCCATCCTATCCAACACTCTGTGTCACTCGGGGGCCAAAACCCAGGTGCCATAAGGAGGTCCACCAGCAGGGCCAGAACTCCAGAGGCCCTTCCACTGTTGCCCCCAAGCACCAAGGATACAGAGCATCAGTTGCCCCAGACTGAGAGTTCCTTGTGACTGATAGCCACTGATGGAGCTCTGCTCCATATGTTTATCCAATTCCCCCTTGAAGCTGTCTATGCTTGTAGCCACCACCACTTCTGGTGGCCTGTTCCCAGACAATTGGTATCATGTGAACCTTTCCATCCTTTCCTGGTATTCCTCAGGATGTCCTGAGGCTTTCCTTGCCTCCTCCCTTACCACACGGTGGCATTTTTGTTAGGGCATTTTTGTTAGGGAGATTTCCTGGGATTACAGCTGATCTCCAGGCAACAGAGGTCAGTTTGCCATTTTGGAAGGTTGACTCTATAGCATTATACCCTGATGAAGTCCCTCCCCCACCAAACCCCACCTTCTTCAGACTCCACCCCACCCCCCAAATCTCCAGCTATTTCCCAACACAGAACTGGCAACTTTACTTAGGAAAGCTAGGCTTGGGGGGGGGGGGGGGGGATTCTGAATTTCGCTGAGTACTGTGGGGTAAAGCACGGACAGGCAGGGGGGAGGGCAGGGTGTAGTTTGCCTGACCTGCATGTTCAATTTTTATTTTAAAAGTGCTCCCTTTCAGCCTTGCCTTCTTTATCCATTGGGGGGTCACCTGTCTTTTCTCCCTTTTGTAGCTAATGACAGCGGGGGGAGGGGGGCTCATTTTGGGGGAAAGATGTGGCTGCTAGACCTTTTGCATGCGATTACAGACAGTGGCTCTTCAGGCCTGAATCTACATAGAAGGATACGATTTGATCCTTCCCTGTCACTGGTCTGGCCATCTTCTCTAGTTTGCTGTGCATGTTCAACAGTGGGGCTGCATCACTCTGTTTCCCCCAAGTATGTCTGTCAGACAAGTGAACATGCCTCTTACTGAGGGGAACAAAGCGTGGTCTTCTCTCTCCACCCTCTCCTCACATCTCTGCAGCCTTGCCTGCCTGCCAGCGAGTACAAGCAAAATGTTTCCCTCTGTCCACTGCAGGGCATACAGGTTCAGTAGCTTTCTCAAGGAGGAGAATGCAAGCTAGAGGCCTGCCAACCATCTGCCTGCCTGTCTGCCAGTGCACCAAAGCAAAGTCTCTGTGTCTACTGTGGGGAAAGTTGGGTGTCTGCTGCTGCCTACCTATTGGGGAGAATAAAGTGGGCAATCTATAGCCTATATCTCTATCCACTCAGTCTACAAAGACGACCACTTGCCTATTTATTCCCAAGGTGGGTGGGTGGATGGGTGAGGGAAGCTGTAGCCTTGCTGTGTTTCCTGTAGGTAAAAGCAGGCTTGTAGCCATGGCTCAGGCTTGTACCCATGGTGTAGCTATTCAGGGCTCTGCCCTCTTTCTGAAAGCCACAGCCCACAGCATTTTCTCCCCAAAAAGGTTTTTTTAACATTTTCTTACAGCTTTTTAAAGGTGCACGTTCCCATGCTGCACTGTGGCAAGCCGCGCCAACAAATTACAGCCCACTGCTGCTCCTTCCCCTTGCTGAGAAGGCTCCTTTTGGCCAGCTGCCAATCTGCCTGCCTGCCTGCCAGCACCCTCTCTCTGGCCTTGCTGTATCTCCCGCCGGTGCCATTGCACAGAGCAATCAGAGCCGGCCAGGGGAAACATCCACATCTGAGGCTGCCCTGTGCCCCTTTGGCAGGTTCAAAAGTTGGGTTTAGACAGCTGCTGAGTCATGGGCAATTCAGCTGGGAAGGGAACCAGGTCTGCTGCACACTGCCACATGTAGTTCAGTTACATCCCTGTGCCTGGAGCAATGCTCCTTCCAAGCTGTGGAGTCTTGTGAGCAAAAATTCTACTTTGTGAGCAACTGGCATTAAAGTTGTGAGCAAGCGATTTGGCTACTGCAGAAATTAGTTTGCTCTGGAGCCATCCTTCATGAGCTGAGACAAAAATCTGTGAACCAGAGGCTAATAAACCGTGAGATAGCTCACAGTAACTCAGCTTAGAGGGAACACTGGCCTGGAGGGAGGGGGGGGCTTTGGAGCAAGTGGGGAAATTGCTTCCAAATGGATTTAAGTTCAAGCCCCCTTTAAAATTCAAAACCCCCCCCCCCCCAGAAAAAAATCCTAGCCGCGGGCCTGACCCCAGCTGCCTAGCATGTGTAGAATCCCAGATACTGAAACAGCTCAGACAATCAGAACCTGTGCATCTTTAAGAAGCCTTTTAAAAGACACTGATATGGTACAGGAATAGATAGAACTGGAACTGGAAACAATGAGCATAAAAAAGACAGTTGGGACAATCCTGACATGTGCATATCCAGCCCCCTCCTTCCTCCCACTGGCTGGAAAATTGAAGGCAGTCAGAGAAGTGGTAGAAAGCACAGGTTTCCAATCACTCTTCATAGGAAATAATTGTCTACAGGTTCAGAGTGTTTCCAATATCTAGGGGTTCAGAGTGTTTCCAGAGTGGGCCTTATTCCAGCTGGATCCTGAGAAGTAATTCCTTTCTGTATAGCTCTAACAGCCCTATGGCACAGCATATAATGTGGTAAGTAAACGGGCATATTCAGACACGAATCTGGAATGATGCAACATATTGCATATGAAGGAATTCTTTAAGGGGGAAAAAATGAATCCACTGCAGATAAAACAGCAAAAAGTCTGCAGCACAGAAAGAGAACTTAGTGGTACTGAAAGGTGCTGTGCTTCATCTGAGTCAATAACCTTCTAGACTGCCGGAGGAAAGTCTTGCAGCAGGGGTCTGCTCCAGAGTAAAATGTGGCTCACTAGCAGGGCCAGTTCTGGGTTCTGAGGAGACAGAGAGTTCCTAGGACCTCCCTCCCCTCTTCTATACACCACCAAGACACCAAACATGCCCTCCTTCCCTCCTTCCCCCCTCTCACTTGTCCTCCCACCTGCCTCTGTGTCCTTCCCCTGCCTGCTTGTGAGCTCTTCCCACTGACTATGCTCACTGCCTCTTGCAGACCTTTCCCCAGGGGAAGTGTGTGCAGCCAGGAGGACAGTGGAGCACTAGCAAATAAGTGAATGGGCATGGGGTGGGCCCTGCCAGAAGCCCTGGGCCCCAGCAGCTGCCGCACCGCAGGGGATGCTTACTACAGAATCAAGTGTAGCTCTTTAAAAAAAAGGTGATGAGATTTTTATGTTAGGTAGGGTGCTAGGGTTGCCAGGCCCCGCCCCCTGCTAGGGATCCCCTGCTGCCAGGCCCCGCCCCCTGTAGCCATCCAGGCTGCATCGCCAGCAAAATGGAGATATCACTTCTAGCATGTGCAGGGAGAGACGCCATCACGCCAGCGACATCACAGCAACACTCTGGTGTCTGGGCAAAAACTCACATGGCAGAGGCCATTTTTACCATAGAGTTTTTGCCCAAATACCAGAGTGTCGCCACAACATTGTGACATGATGATATCGCTTCTGGGACACAATGGAAGTGACATCGCCACATCATTAGCAATGTAGCCTGGGCCCTCCTCCTGCTCCACCCCCCCCTCCACTACCAGTGGCCCGGAGGGACCTGGCAACCCTCTAGGGTCCTAGTAGGTGAAGGGAATGACAGTCAAAGATTTTTGTATGGGCCTAAAGGGCTTCTTAGAGAAAAGGATATTATAGCAGTGGTCAGTAATCCAAATGTGAACCATGCACAGAGTTATGCCCCTGCACTGAAAACATATTTCTGTATTTATTTATTACTAGCCTGATACCCATGCTTCACTACAGTATCTAAGTTCCATAAATCCAGTTATAATACTGAGGGTGTGAAGTTTGAAAGGTAACATTTGTTGTAGGAAATCTAATGGAGAAGATTGTAGTGTAAAGGATGAAGTGAGACATATATATGGTTTTTTCCCCTCTCTACTGAAGGACCTCTCTGTAGACCACAGTGGTGGTTCTGCCCTCAGGTGCTGGGATCACCAGGCTGCTGGGTGAGCTCACTCTGGAGCAGACTTCCAGAAAGGTCCTTTACTATCTCTGTGTGAAACTCCATTGCCGTGCTGGCTGTTATGAGAAATGTCTATTCAGGAGTCTTGAATCACTGATTTCTGTAACTGTCCTCAACTGTCTGCAGTCTCTTTTAACTGTTTTTACCTCAGAACATTGAGATACACAGCTGAGCAATCAGAGAGAGGTGGGTGCAAGCAGGCAGGTTTTATCTCAGAACTCTGAGCTTCACAGTTGACCAGTCCAGATGGGGGGGAGGGCAAAGACACAGCAGCCTACCAGGCACGTGGAAAACAATTGGGGAACACATTGTGCCCCCTTTTACCCCCTTAGGGATCATGTTTCTCAGAAATCTCTTCATAGTAGGGGTTGATGTCATGGTAGGAATGCACTCCCCTTATTTTGGGTTTCTTGGTGCAGGGGTTTGGCCTGGGCATTGGATTTGGGGTGGTGGTGTGCAGGGCATACTTTTTTTTTAATTACAAAAATGCTTCTCATTCATGTTACATTTAAGAAGTGGGACATAACTATGTATTCAAAACAACATGCGAGCAATCAGTTACTGAGCAAGTTCGCATGAACCGATTTTCTAGAACCTATATTGTGAGAAGTTTATTTATTTATTTATTTGGATTTATATCCCGCCTAGCTTAATATAGGAAACCACTTATCTACACATTTGGGGTATAATTCTGTAGTGGGTGGGAATGTGGCTAAGCTGGGCCAGCAGTATTGCTAAGGTGATCCCGCTGGGGCAGCCTCCCTGATGGATTAATGTATCCTGGCTGCATCAGGGGGGCTGGGCCAGCAGCAGTGCTAAGGAAATCTTGCTGAGCAAGCCTCCCTGATGGCCTTAAGGACTCCACACCCTTTCCAACCCTTGACAGGCAGTTGTCTGTCAGGTGTAGGAGGGGTAGTGTGTCTGAAGGCAACAGGGAGGCTGAGACAGCAGGATTGCCAAGGAGATGCTGCTTGAGCAGCCTTCCTGATGACTTTCAGTGCTCTGCCCCTGCTCCTGAACTTGACAGACAGCCACCTGTCAGGTGAAGGAGGAGTGAGTGGAAGTGTGTCTAAAGCCACTGGGGAGGCTGGCCCAGCAGCATTGCTAAGGTGTTTCTGCTCAGGTGGCCTCCCTGATGGATTAAAGTACCCTGGCCCTGCTCCTACACCTGACAGACACCCGCCTGTCTGGTATTGGGGGGGGATGTGTTTAAAGGCATCGGTGAGGCTGGGCTAGCAGCAGCACTAAGGGAATCCTGCTGAGCAAGCCCCCCTGACAGCTGTAAGCATCCCACCTCCTCTCCTACATCTGACAGGCAGCTGCCTGTCCAGTGTACAACAGGGAGAAGGCAGAGTATTGCAAGCCATTGTGGAGGCTGGGCCGGCAGGATTGCTGAGGTGTCACTGCTAGGGTGGGCTCCCTGATGGCTTTAAGCCCCCTGCACTTGCTGCTGCACCTGACAGACAACTGCCTGCCAGGTGTAGGAGGTGGGGGGAGCATGTTTGAAGCCATGGGGAGGCTAGGCCAGCAGCATTGCTGCATCTCACAGGTGGTTGTTGGCCATTCCTGATTTCCTCAACTGTCAATAGCTCTCTGAAGTCTCTTGTAAGTGGTTTTTTTTAACCTCAGAACACTGAACTCTGCAGCTGACCAATCAGAAAGTGGGGGGTGCAAGGAGGCAGCAGCTGGCAGCCACATAGAAAGCAATGGGGGAGTACATTTTACCCCTTTTGACCCCCTTAGGGGTTAATTTTTTTAAAAAAATATTTTGTTAGTGAGCATCTACATCATGATAGGAATGCTCTCCTCACATTTCATGTTTCTAAGTCCAGGGGTTTGGCCTGGACATTGATTTTATGGTGAGGGGACTTGCTTTTATATATATACTAGCCTGATACCCATGCTTCACTATGGTATTTAAGTTCCGTAAATCCAGTTATAATACTGATGAAGTTTGAAATGTAACATTTGTTGTAGGAATTCTAATTGAGAAGATAATAGTGTAAAAAACAAAGTGAGACATCCATACTGTTCCACCCCTCTGCTGAAGGACCTCTCTGTGATTGCCACGCTGACTGTTATGAGAAATGTCTATTCAGTAGTCTTGAATTGCTGATTTCTGTAACTGTCTTCAACTGTCTGCAGTCTCTTTTAACTGTGGTTTTTACCTCAGAACATTGAGATCCACAGCTGAACAATCAGAGGGAGGTGGGTGCAAGCAGGCAGGTTTTACCTCAGAACTCTGAGCTACACAGTTGACCATTTGAGGGAGAGGGGCAAAGAGGCAGAAGCCTGCCAGTACTTGCCTGGCTTGTGTTGAGGGGGGATTATGTTTAAAGGCATCAGGGAGGCTGGGTTAGCAGCAGGGCTAAGGCAATCCTGCTGAGCAAACTTCCCCAGCAGCTGTAAGCATCCAATCTAGGAGGGGGAAGGGGGAGGAGTATAAGAAGCCACTGTGGAGGTGTGGCCAGCAGGATCACTAAGGCGCTACTGCTGGGGTGGGCTCCCTTGTGGCTTTAAGCAGCCTGCAACCATTGCTGCGCCTTACAGACAGCTGCCTGTCAGGTGTAGGAGGTGGGGGGAGTGTGTTGGAAGCCATCAGAAAGGCTGGGCCAGCAGCATTACTGCACTTCACAGGTGGTTGTTGGCCATTCCAGATTTCCTCAATTGCCATTAGCTCTCTGCAGTCTCCTGTAACTGTTTTTTTTATCCAGAATGCTGAGCTTTGCAGCTGACCAATCAGAGAGTGGGGTGTGCAATTGGGCAGCAGCCTGGGAGCCACAGAGGAATCAATGAGGGGAGCACATTTTACCCCTTTTGACCCCCTTAGGGGTTGAATTTCTAAAAATCCCTTCATAGTGAGCACCTATGCCATGGTAGGAGCGCTCTCCCCAAATTTGGTGTTTCTAGGTCCAGCGGTTTGGCCTGGGAGTTGATTTTATGTTGAGGGGACTTTCTTTTATATATATAGATAGACTTACTATGACATCCTTTGTGTGTCACTTCCTAATAATGGGCTCACCACAGCTAGTGTTTTGGGCTGTGGAAATGTTATGGGTTGTTAAATCCCTGTGACATTGACCAGTAATGTTAAAGTAAATATAGGCCTGCTGCCTCACCGACATGGGGATACAGGGACGGGCCTTGCAATGGCTCGTTTCCTTTCTCCAGGGTCGAGGACAAAGGATGGTGCTTGGGGAGCAGCAGTCCAAGAGGCACTCGCTTGAATGCAGTGTGCCTCAAGGGGCGGTGCTTTCCCTGATGCTGTTTAACATCTATATGTGCCCCCTTGCCCAGATTGCTCGGAGGTATGGGCTGGGTTGTCACCAGTATGCTGATGTTGGGCGGCCAGTTGGACTCCAACCCAGAAGATCTGGACCGGGCATTGCACGCCATAGCTGGTTGGCTCAGGCTGAGCCAGCTGAAATCGAACCCGGCAGAGACGGAGGTCCTGTGTCTGGGTTGGGGTGGCCTGGGGCAGGGGGTCCCACTCCCAAACTTCAATGGGGGGCTGTTGGTGCCTGCATCGGGGGTAAGGAGTTTGGTAGTGCTCCTGGATCCCTCCTTGACAATGGAGACCCAGGTAGCAGCCCCTGCCAAGTCGGCCTTCTACCACCTTCGGCTGACTCGGCAGTTGGTTCCCTTCCTCTACCATGATGGCCTAGCTACAGTGATCCATGCGACGGTTACCTCAAGGCTGGACTACTGTAATACTCTCTACATGCCCTTGGTGCAAACCCAGAAGCTGCAGCTGGTGCACAATGCCGCGGCCAGGCTATTGATGGATTTCACGAAGAGAGACCATATCCAGCCTGTGCTGGCGGCACTGCACTGGCTGCCTATAGCATACTGGGTTCGCTTCAAGGTGCTGGTACTTACTTTTAAAGCCCTAAATGGCCAGGGTCCAACATACCTGAGGGACCACCTTTCCCCATATATACCCCAGCGGGCACTTCGGTCGGGGTCGTACCATTGGCTTTGTGTTCCGGGCCCCAGGGAAGCCAGGCTCGCCGGAACCAGGGCCAGGGCCTTTTCGGTGGCGGCTCCTGTCTGGTGGAATGAGCTCCCAGAGGAGATCAGGGCCCTCCGGGATCTCATGCAGTTCCGCAGGGCCTGCAAGACCTTCTTCCACCAGGCCTTTGATTAGGAGTCACCACCATGAGCCCCATCACACCACAAAGAACATTGGTGATGGGGCCCGACCCTGAATGCAGCCCAGGCGTGGTGACCACGTGGAGCTGGACCCCGACCCTGACAGGAAGCCATCTGGAGGACGATCACTATGATTGGAAGCATTTTATCTGTAATTTATTTGTAATTGTTTTATTATATTAGGTTGTTGTATTTGAAATGTTTTATATTGAGTCAGTTGGCATTATGTGCCCTTGTAAGCCGCCCTGAGCCCGTTCACGGGGAGGGCAGTGTATAATGAAATATAAATAAAATAGAAATACATATAAATAAAATATGCTGAGTTATGCAAATAGGCTTTCTTATACTGGCTCTTGGTTGATCTCTTGCTCTTCATTTCAGTGTAGTTGGGCTCTTGCATCATAAAACGGTGCCCACCCCTGAGGTACAGCAATAATATCACCTTTAAAAATCTCTCAACCAGCAGCATTGGTCTCTTTAAAAAAAAAAAGCAGAACTCTTGGTCTCCACCCATCTTGCTTAACAAGTAGTAGGAACGCCCTGAGGCACTGAGCATTCAACAAATATAAAACGGTGATGTGCTATATAATGAAACAAATTAGTTTGGCAGCGCAAAGACCCGAGACGCTCATTCAGACACACATCAGTTTGGGTTGCTGCAAAATTGTACTTTTTTTTTTCTCTTTACGGCTCTGGATATATTTCTATAGTGCATTGCTATTGGGAGAGGCAGAGAGATGGATTTCCGGACAGTTTCCCACACAACAAGTAAGTCTACAGCTCTTTGGAGGTAATGACTTCAGTGACAAAAGCTCTTCAGAGCTTTTAAAAAAAGCAGTTGGAGTATGGGTGGTTTCCTAGGTAACTGAAAAGTGAACTGATCTGGGACATGGCTGCCCCAGTCCACACAGATTTTGTAACGGTGCTCCTTAACTTCAAAGTGTCTGTGAGGACAGTCAAGAAGTATTAGGTCAGAATCCTTCCTTCTCTCTTTCTCTCTGCTGAAAGAAAGAGAGCTGAAAGGAAGACTGTAAGAGGAAGCACGGTTTGGTTTCTTGCTTACTGATAAGATCTATTTCTGCCTGGTGCTTTTTAAAGACTGTACCAGCTGCTCAATGTGATTAATTTGTGGTTAAAAAATAGTGGCGGAAAAGAAGTACCATCTCAAAAGCCTATTCTTTCCCTGACAGTTCAGAAAAACAAGATGGTATATACATATATATATAATGAAAAACATTTTTTAAATCACAGTACTTTGAGTAACTTGTTCACAAACTAAATTTCACGGCCCATTTGACTTCATATCAAACCCTATGTCGGATGTCTCTCGCTGGTGCTTTCTTTCAGGAAATTCCCACCCCCAGAGAAACAATGCTAAACAAAGCATGCACATTTATGGAAGTTATGATCCCCCCCTTCCATAGAACATACATTTTAGGTTCTGATTCCAGAGGCATGAGTATGGTGAGATAGGTATTAATTGGAAGAGGAAATGCATGGCCTTTTATGTTCAAATGAATATATTTTTGTACTGATCTTTGCCACTTGGGTTTAAGTTGTAACCTCAGGAAATCTTCAGATACCACCTGAAGGCTGGGAATCCTACGTGAATACCTTTGGTGTGGTTCTAAGCGCAATTTAGGGCAACAAGTCTTTGGTGATACTCTTCTCATGTTTGCACAGGATGGCTTGCTGGGACATCTGGAATGGCTTCCTTTGGTGTTGCTTCCTATGATTGTGGAACATCCTAGCTGGGTGACCTTGGGCAAGTCACTCTCTCTCTCAGTTGAGGCTCCTCCTAAAATTCAGCAAGGTCTGGTCGGAAAGCACTTTTGTAGTCAAGCACAAACACACAGTCTATTGATTGCAATCACACGCACAGTCAGACCCAACATAGGTGCGAATGCCGGGTGGATTTAATGGGTGCCATCAGACAGCAACATCTGGGAAGCATCCCGAAGTCATCAGCAACCCGTGCTGCTCTGGCATAGAAGCAGAGTAAAAAGACACCAGAGAAAGTCTGGCTCTAACAGGTCCCAACGGGTCACAGAAGGCCTTTCCCCTGTCTGATCATGTAAGTGTGCACTCCTGTCATGGGGATGGTGTGATCATGCCATCCCGACTCAGTGCCCTTCCCCCCTTCACAGTATGCACATCATTGCATACTCCATAGGGAGGCCTCAGTGCAGAATTGCAGTCCTCATTTATGCACATGGGAAACAAATGGCAACCCCCCCAAAAAACGACTCACCCCCGGTTGCGTCTGATCACACAGTGATGGGCTGGGCCTGCAGCTCAAAAGGGATGTGTGATCACACAACTGCATGTCAATTTCTTCCAGAGGAAATAGCCTCTCTTCCCCTCCGCTTCAACTGGCATGTGTGACCGCAGCCTATTGTGCCCCTATTCCTTTTAAAAACCGTTTTAGGTTCTTTACTCCAGTGCTGTTGTCTTTGCAAATAATTTACTTGAGCACTGGACTTTCCTAGCTCACAGTTCCCTGTCTCATGGCAAGCACCCCATGCTCTAAGGTTACTTATTTGTTTGCAGTTTCAAATGTGCCGTGTTTCAAGAATATTTCTATTTGATTTTTCGACTGAGATTTTTCATGAATGTTATGTCCATTCACTATGGTGTGGCTGATGGGTAATGGTCTTTGGAACCTGGTCATAACATTCTGGATTGCTGAGGCTGATGGAAATGGTAGCCTTCCAGTTCAGTATGGGAGCCAATAAAAACTACAGTTCCCATCAATCTCTGCAGGAAGTCATACTAGGGAAGACCAAGAAGTGTAACTTTACAGAGATAGGCCCCAGGCGAGGGCCTTTGATCAGTCACATATCCCCTTTCAGAAAGGGGGTAGGCGTTTGTGTGTGTGTGTGGTGTCATTTTCAAGGGTTTGACTGGGATGCTTAGAAAAACGTGAGCAGATTTTAGGATGGGAGTGTTCAGCACCTTTACCCTTTTGTCACTCACTTTTAAATGCAGAATATTTTAAAATGGTTCTGAGATATCATATGTTCCTTCCTGAAAGATATGGGGCAAGAACTGAAATAAATAAAGTATGTGCATTGGTGGATTTTCAATAGACTTCAGAGCAAATATAAATAATAGGGTTGCCAGCCTCCAGGTGAGAGTTGGAGATCTCCCAATGATACAACCGCCCTCCAGGTGACAGAGATAAGTTTGCCTGCAGAAAATGGCCACTTTGGAAGGTAGACTCTGTGGCATTGTGCCCCATTGAAGTCCCTCCCCTCCCTAAACCTCACCCTCTTCAGGCTTCTCTCCCAAAATCTCCAGGTATTTCTCAACCCAGAGCTGGCAACCCTAGCAAATAAGAATGGATATTTATTTATTTATTTATTTAAAACATTTATTAGGGGACTTATTACCTTGTGAAAATCATGGTGGCTTACAACGTTGATAAAGTAATGATTATAAAACACACACAAAAGACCGCAATTTGAGAACTCAAATTGGACTGAGAATGAATAAAAATTAAACTAGTCAAATGTGGTCCTAAATAAAACTCTTTTCAACTGCCTCCTGAAGGTTGAAAATGAAAGGGTCAGGTGCACCTCCTTGGGAAGCTTGTTCTATAGGATTGCCGGGTCTTACCTTTCATCTGGTGGGGGGCTCCTGGCTCCTTGCCAGGACTCTTCTGCCACATGCACAAAGTGTGTGCAGTGCCATGACATCATCAGTAGTCATGTCATCTCACATGATTAATAATTGTTGGTATATGTTTCTGGAAATATACATTATTTCATATTTAAATAATTTAATTACCAAGATTACTAAGTGTGGGCCTAGATCAGGTTCAGCCCCATGCCCCCTCTGGGAAATTGAGAAGTCTACACTTTTAAGTCAATAACTTTTTCTTCCTCTCTCAAAAGACTAACACTCGAGGGCATCCAATGAAGCTGATGGGCAGTAAGTTCAGGATGGACAAAAGGAAATACTACTTTATGTGGTGTAGCGGTTAGAAATGGTTTGCAGTGGTTACGAGCACAGATTCTAATTTGGAAGAACTGGGTTTGATTTCCCATTCCTCCACATGCAGCTGCTGGTGTGACCTTGGGTCAGTTACAAGTTGTTTCAGAGCTGTTCTCTCATGAGCAGTTCAAGAGAGTTCTCTCAGCTCCACCTACCTCACAGGGTGTCTGTTGTGGGGAGGGGAAGGGAAAGGGATTGTAAGCTGCTCTGAGACTCCTTCAGGTCTTCTTCTTCTTTTTTGTAGTACTATTACTAGTACTAGTAGTGAATCCAGTCCCCCTCACTGCTGAGGAGGCATGGCTACCTTTCCCTCACTCTTCCATCCACTCTACAAAACATACCACTGCCCGAATGCACTAATCTCATGTGGATATGGGGTCTCCCATGCACACACAGGGTGTTCTACTGCCCACAAAACCCCAGGGATGTTGGACTATGGGGATGGAGTGCAATTTCCACTGGCCTCCTCACAATCAGTGTTGCTGAGTGAATGGAGCCCACTTATTTACGTATGGACTGTTGCCACACAGTTGCCAAACCCTGCAAAAAATATATAGAGAGAGGTTCTTCCAGTTGCACAGAGAGAGACCACCTGCTTTTCTTCCATCTTTTCTTGAGAGTCTCCCTACTGATTTAGAGTTGTTGACTCCAGCTTAGGGAATTTCTGCAGAACTGGGGGCAGAGCCTGGGAAGAGCAGAGTTTCAGGTGAAAAGTACTGGAGTCGGGAGGCCAGTAACAGTGAAAACAGCATTGTAGTTTATTGCGGGTCAAGATGGAACATGAGAAACCCCAGGCTCAGAGCCCTCTTTTATGCCTGTCAGAGATAATCCCCCGACCTCGCCCAAATGTCCTGATAGGACCTTAAGATAGTGGTTACAGTTTGTAGGTCCCCTGGGGGAAACCTAGGCTCATGATTGGTGGTCGTTTAGGATCTGACCAGCTATTGTTCTACCTGGCCGAAGCTCAGGTAGATTCAGGCCATGTGTCCATGTGGTGGTCACCATTATGTGAGCACATGGCGACCGCGATATTGATACACAACACCCCTCCCCCCATAGTCCAGTTCCCCCTTGCAAACATAGTCCTTTAGGTACTCCAGCTGGTGATGTTCACGTCCTGAGCACCAGGGAGTTGCAGGTCCCGGGGCGGTGCTTGGACCAGGGAGCGGGACAGCAGGTAACTGTATGGGAGTTTTTGCTGGGAGTTCCGGCAGCGGTGCCGGCTGTGTCGATTCACCTGGACTGTCAGGCGGCGGGATCTCTGCAGGCTCCGAATCAGGTCTGGATTCCTAGAGTGGGAGCTGGTCTAGTTTTGTGGGTGCAGGAGTCTCTGGAACATTGGGTGCACTGCTCTGGAGGTGCCACCGGAACTGGGCGATGTGGTGCCGCCACACCAACCCTTCTTCTGTGAGGACCTCGTAGGCGATTGGTCCTGTAGAATGGATGATTCTTCCGAGAACCCATGCTGGACCTCTGGTGTAGTTCTGGATGTAGACTGGGTCCTCGGGGGCGAATCCTCGGGGAGCTTGCTGGAACTCGGGCTTGGTGCTGTTGTTGGCAGTGTGGTTGGGGTGGAGCCAGTCTAGCATGGAGCCGAGGCACCAGCCCATAAGCCGGTCTGCATCCAAGTCCCGGTGTGTGGGGTATTCCACTGGCCGAATAGGAATTTCGCCAGCTTGAATTCCCAATTGCCTTGATCCATCCTCTTGAGTGCTTCTTTGGTAGTTCTTACAATTGGTTCTGCGTGCCTGTTGGTCACAGGATGGAAGGGCGCTGAGCGGATGTGTCAGATGCAGAGGGAGTCCACAAAACTCTGGAACTCCCCAGAGGTGAAGGCCGTCCCGTTGTCCGTAACGAGGGTATCAGGAAGTCCGTGGGTGGCGAATATGCACCACATGGCTTGCACAGCCGCCTCGGTCAAGGTAGCCCACATCGGGACTACCTCCAGCCACTTGCTGTAGCTATCTACAATGATAAAAAACAACTGGCCCTGGACTGGCCCTGTAAAGTCCAGATGGAGGCAAGACCAGGGCTTGTTGGTTGACTCCCAGGGCTGGACGGGGGCATGAGGAGGTTCAGGGCGCGACTCCTGGCACTTGCTTCACCGATGTACTTGGTCCTCAATATCCTTGTCCATGCCTGGCCACCACACATAGCTGCGGGCCAGGGCCTTCATCCAGACAATTCCGGGATGAGACTCGCAGAGGGCCACCAAGATCTGGGTGCAGAGCAGCCCTGGGATGACCACCCTCATCCCCTATAGCAGGCACCCTTTGTGGGTGGACAGTTCATTGCGCCTTGTGGTGAAGGCGGCAAAATCAGGGCCCGAATGATCAGGCCACCCCCTCCCCACCCAGTCCGAAACTTGGGAGAGGACATGGTCCTGGGCCATGCAGCGGGCCACATCCGATACCTGGAAAGGCTGGTCCAGGATGAGGATTAGGGTGATGTGGAAGGCAGGTGCTGGGTCTGGGTCTCAGGACAGCAAAGGGCATCAGCATGGCCCATGGCTTTCCCAGGGCGGTGCACCAAGGAGTACTGGTACCCCGATAGAAAAATGGACCACCGAAGCACCCACAGGGACAGCATGTGCGGGGTTTGGCAGTACTGAGTGAGGAGGCCCAGGAGTGGCCTATGGTCTGTAGCCACAGTGAAAGCCCTACCGTACAGGTAGTCATGGAATTTTTTGACTCCCGCGACTATGGCCAGGGCTTCCTTATCAATTTGGGCGTAGTTCTGCTCTGCCACCGACAAGGTTCTGGAATAGTAAGCCACCAGCACCTCCTGCCCATTGGGAAGCCAATGGCCCAGGACTGCCCCACCCTGTAAGGAGATGCGTCACAAGCCAGGACCACTGGCAAGGACTCATCTAAGTGAGCCAGGACAGCATTGGAAACTAACAAGTTCTTAATTGCCTTGAATGCTGCCGAGTGTTGCGGTCCCCATTCCCATTTGGCCCCTTTGTCCAGCAACTGGTGGAGGGGCTCAGCTATCACTGCCTTGTGGGGGAGGAAGGCATGGTAAAAGTTCAGGAGGCTGAGGAACGCCTGCAGCTCGGCCTTCAATGTGGGTTGGGGTGCCTCCATGATGGCTGCCACCTTCTCTGGGGTGGGGTGGATGCCCTGTGCATCGACAGTGAAACCCAGGAATGTCACGGATGGGATGCCTAAGATGCACTTGTCCTTGCGCACCTTCAGGCTGGCATCCTGGAAATGCTGGAGGACGGACCGCAGCTGGGTCTTGAAAGTAGCGACGTCCAGGGCTGCAATCAGGTTGTCGTCAAAGAATGGCTTCTCTTCTGGAAGGCCTTTTAAAACAGAATCCATTAATTGTTGGAACAACCCAGGAGTGACGCTGACTCTGAACTGGAGTCACTTCACCCTGAACGCTCCTTTGTGGGTGACAATCATTTGTGCCTCTGCTGTGGCGACATCCACGGGAAGCTGCTGGTAGGCCTGTGCCAGATCCAGCTTCCTGAAGACCTTGGCCCCCACTAGGGATGCCAAGACATGGCTGACCACCGGTACCGGGTACGCGTGGTCCTGTAGAGCCAGATTCAAGGTACATTTATAGTCCGCACATATGCGGATCTCCCCATTTGCCTTCATCAGGGTGACAATCGGGGTCTTCCACCTCACGTGAGAAACCAGCTCTAACACACCTTGTGTCATGAGCTTGTCCAACTCAGCCTCGACCTTTGGCTGGATGGCTAGTGGGGGCCACCGAGCCGCCATGTGGATAGGGCAGACAGCAAGGTCTAAATTCAGGGAGACAGGAGGCCCTCAGTAGGAGCCCAATGTGTCATCAAAAACGGCTGGAAATTCCATGCAGACCGACTCGTAGTTTGCAGAACCAATACGGTGCACCCCCTTGATCTCCAAGCCCAGGGGCTTGAGCCAGGAGAGTCCCAAAAGGCTGATGAGGTCTCGCTCCACCACCAGGAGGTCTAAGAGGCCACTAAAAGACTGGCACTGGACCCTGAACTTGCCCAGCCCCTTAATCACTACTGGGTTTTTCTGGAAATCCTGGCGTACCAGTCCTGAGGGTTTGCGCAACCGCCCCCCCCGGGCAGAGCTGTCTGAATGTTGCAGCTGAAATTATTGAGTATATAGACCTGGTGTCCAGTTCCATGGAACAGGGGGCCCCTTCGATCTGGACGTGGACAGCTATTTTCCTGGGAAGGGGCAAGTTTAGTACCTGGGTGTGTACTGCCGCCGAGATGCTGTCTGCTGACTCGTAGTGCATGGTTGGAGATCGGCGGGTGGTTTTGGCATGGCAGGCCTTTGCGATGTGCCCCGTCTTCCCGCAGAAGCAGCATGTTGCATCGCAGAACCAGCAGGATCGTCACTCGTGGGGTTCTCTGCAGCTGGTGCACATGGGGGGCGGCCTGTGTTGGGAGGAAGAAACGGGAATGGCAGTGGAGGCTGGGTGCCGGAAGCGGGACCTGGAGGAGCAGGACTCACCCTTCTTCTGCAAATGCTGCTGGAGCTGGCAGACATCCTCATCCTTGGATGTGTTGGACCCAGAGGTCATGGTGCGATGCATTTTGGCAGCTGGTTTGTCCTTCATGGTTGCCTCAAAGGCCATGGCTGTCTGGAGCATCTTCTTGAGGGTAGGCTCGGGGAGCGTTATGAGCTGACACCGCAGCATGGCCTCCCTCACTCCCTCCATAAACCTGTGGTTGTTCACATGGTGAAACTCGCAGCCCACAGCCATGCAGTGGAGGTTGGCCATGAATGTAGTGGCTGACTCTCCCGGCTGTTGCTGCCGCCAAATGAAGTCTAGATGTAAAGCCATCTTCAAAGGCTTTGGGACAAAGTAATCCCCAAGGACCTTTACCAGTGTGTTGTATGTTGCCTCTAGGGGGTCTGGGGGAGCGAATAAGCTCTGGGCGACGTGCATCATGGAGCTCAGGAGCCAGGCTTGCTTCATGTCCACATCTGTTATGCCCCGGACAATGAACACACAACCCATCTGTTTAATCTAGGCCTCCCATGTCTTGGGTCGAGACGGGTCAAAAGGGGGTATTTGTCCTGGAGCGTCAGCCATATTTACCAGAGCAGGACGGTGAGTGATGTCCTCTGGGGCTTGCAGCGGTGCCTTGGAGCGCTGGAGCTCGGTGGTGCCTGATGCCGGCAGATTGGTGCTCAGTGCGGGGTTGCTTGGTTCAGTTGGTGAATCGCTCATCAGGATCCCACCTTTGTCGCCACTGAAAAGTACTGGAGTCGGGAGGCCGGTAACAGTGAAAACAACATTGTAGTTTATTGCGGGTCAAGATGGAACATAGACAACCCTGGGCTCAGAGCCCTCTTTTATGCCAGTCGGAGATAATCCTCCAACCTCGTCCCAATGTCCTGATAGGACCTTAGGGTAGTGGTTACAGTTCATAGGTCCCCTGGGGGAAACCTAGGCTCATGATTGGTGGTCGTTTAGGATCTGACCGGCTATTGTTCTACCTGGCTGAAGTTCAGGTAGATTCAGGCCATGTGTCCACGTGGCAGTTGCCATTATGCGAGCACATGGCAACCATGATATTGATACACAACAGAGGAGGGCAGGAATCTCAGTAGGGATGGGATGCCGTATATAGAGTTTGTCTTTTGGAGCTACTGTTTCCTCCAAGGAAACTAGCCTCTGTAAATTGGAGCTCAGTTGAAATCCTGGGACAACTCCAGGCACCACAAGGAGGTTGGCTACCCCACACTGAACAGACCCAGAACTTCCTAAGTCCTAAGAACTTTCTAAGGTTGCTGCATTATGTGCTTTGCGAGCATATCTCTCTGGGCCTTCAATGCTACCAGTTCTATTCACAAAGGAACACTGAACGCGTGGAAGTTGGGAGCGTGGACAACATACCACAGCATCCCCCTTTCTCTTCCTTGCATCCAGTATCCTGAGATCTCATATTGCATGAAGAAGGCTCTTTAAATTGGAATCATTTATTGAAAGGCAGCAGCCCCACAGTTCTCTTGTTGTATATCTTTTCCCGTCAAAACTCTGTAGCCTCCAAACTTGATAGAAACATGGTGGTGGGGGTGGGAGTAGGAGAACTAGCGCAGGTGCTGAAACAATGAAATCGGAAATAGTCAATCAAGTGACTGGCAGATTTGGCACCTCGCACCAGTTAGCAAGTTTTTGGCAAGCGTTTAAGAGGACATCGTTGGGAAACATGAGAACTTTGTAATTGCCCCATTTATATTTTGCATATAGGGAGCAGAGATGCTCTGCAACTCTTCTGCTTCTAAATTAGGTGTAAATGTACCAACAGATTCGAGGCAAAATTAGAACAGACTTGCTATTGTTTCGATACAGTATATTTTCACGACAAAGCCAAATGATAGTACATAGCATAAAATACAAACCTCACTTGGTTAAAATCTGGAGTTGACAATATAATGTAGGATTCAATTTGTAGCAGGTGTGAGTTGGCACATTCAGGTAATTGTTATGGAAATTTCTTTCTAGGCACCTGGTTTGGCAGGCAGTCTCAAGTCATTAAATATGTAAATGTTATTTCTTCTCCCTGGAGAAGAAACGTAGAATATAAATATCAGATTTTTCCTCCCCCCCCCCATCATATGAATAATAGTTCCGGTGAGTTAATGATTAAAGTAATATAATGAAAATAGTGACAAATGCTGGATTGTGGAACAGGAAGAGAGCAAATGGAATTAAATATTTTTTCAGAGCGACAGCAGAGTAACTACCTGAGGACTACTCACACACATGCACAAATCAGTCACTGTGGAGAAACTGCTTTGATAAGCAGCTTTACAAATTGATAGATATGCCCGTTAGAGGTAGAAGCGGTGGTTCAAACTACGGTCGAGTCACAGCTGACTTCTGGCCATCTTGTAGGGTTTTCAAGGCACGAGACGCTGAGAGGCGGTTTGCCATTGCCTCCCTCTGCATCACGACCCTGGCATTCCCTGGAGGTCTCCCATCCAAACATTAGCCAGGGCAGGGGCGGATCTGCTATGAAACTAATGAAGCTCAAGCTTCACGACCCCACATCCTGGAGGGACCCTGAAGCAACTTTTAAAAAAAAAGGAGTGAATTTTTCAACAAAATCGATGGAGTTTTTTTTTAAAAGTGTGGGTTATTAAAATAAGGCTATTTTAGTGACAGAATCATAAACCAGTAGGTTGAAGTACTTAATACTGACCATAGAATATGCTCTAATACCCATTTCATATGGCCTCAAAATGTCCCTGGAATTGGTCAAATTTCAAAATTTTCTTGGGGGCTTGCAGCTATATGGGATTGCTGAGCTTGTCAGAATCTATTCATAGCCTACATTTGGACAGCTGGATCCTTGAATCCTTCATTGAGAAGGGGCCCTGTAACAGTCCAAGCTTCAGGATCCCAAAAATTTAGGCCTGCCACTGAGCCAGGTGCCAACCCTGCTGAGCTTCCAAGAATATGAGTCTAGGCTAGCCTGAGATATCCAGGTTAGGACTGAAAGTACTGAGGTGTAAAAATGTTATTTTGGACATAATAAACAGAGCTATATAGATATCGAGCGCCTTCTACCCAGTTTGTCTCCGGAGGAATCTCAGGATTTCATAGCCTTCTTGTTGGGAAAAAGACAAATGAGGTCACCTGTACTAATCTGGATGGGAATCTAATTATTCTCTCATGTTTGTATATTTAAAGCACTGCTAAACCCATTAAACATTTAATATGTGGTGATGTAGCACTCAAAAAGGGAAGGTGCTGGTGGGAAAAGACGCAGTAGAGCGCTCTAAGATGCACCAAAGTTATCCCAGCAAAAGCACTCCCCAAAAACTAACAGAAGAACTCAAGACAATCTTTAGTCACAGTACATTGGTGGTTAAATTAATGGAGAGAGGGATAAATTATGTTGCCTACATTACAGAAAGAGTAAACTACAGGACAGCTTAGGCTAGTTTTTTAAAAAATAACTTACTCCATTTATACCCCATCTTTCTCTCCAATGGGGACTCAAAGCAACTTACTTCATTCTCCTCCCCTCCATCTTATCTCCAAAACAACCCCAGGACTTACACCAAAGAGCGTGTGACTGGCCAAGGTCTCCCAGGATTTGAACTAGGGTTGCCAGGATTCCACTGGCTATCAGCAGGGGGGGGGGTTGGGTTGTAGGGTTGCCAGTCTCCAGGTGGGGCCTGGGGATTTCCCACTTTACAAGTGATCTCCAGCTGACAGAGATCAGCTCCCCTGGAGAAAATGGCTGCTTTGAGGGGTGGACTCTATGGCACTGTACCATGCTGAGGCCCCTCCCCTCCCTAAACCCCACCCTCTCCTGGTTCCACCCCCAAAGTCTTCAGGTATTTTCCAACCCAGATGTGGTAACCCTAAGGGGGTGGGGCATAGGGTTGCCAGCTCCAGGCTGGGAAACTCCTGGAGATTTGGGGATGGAGCCTGGGGAGGACAGGGACTGCCGTGGGGTACCATGCCATAAAGTTCACCCTCCAGAGCTTCCATTTTCTCCAGGGGAACTGAGCTCTGTAGTTTGGAGATGAGCTGTAATTCCAGAAGATCTCCAGGTCCCACCAGAAGGCTGGCAGCATGCAGAACCAAGCTAGAACAGAATCTTGATGCTCTGTTTTTTTTTTAATTTTTTTGCTGTGAGTTTTAACATAGGTAAAGGTAAAGGTTTCCCTTGCTCGAAAGCCAGTCGAATCCGACTCTAGGGATGTGGTGCTCATCTCTGTTTTCAAGCTGAAGAGCCAGCTCTGTCCAAAGACGTTTCCATGGTCATGTGTCCAGCATGACTAGATGCTGAGGTGCATGGAACACCGTTACCTTCCCACCAGAGTGGTACCTATTTATCTACTTGCAATTTCTTGCTTTCAGACTGCTAGGTTGGCAGGAGCTGGGGCCAGAGACGGGAGCTCACTCTGTCATGTAGCACTCGGGTCTCGAACTGCTGAACTACCAACCTTCTGGTCTGCATTTCAGGGAAGCATTAAAAATGTGGTCTTCCCACTGCAGTCAGAAGTGGTACAGCTCATTAAATTTGAAGATGACTCCCAGCTGGTCCTTAGGCCCCTTCCAACTCCTTAATTCTAATTCTATACCTCAGGGCCTGGCCAGACCAGAGGTGACAGATCCCATGCGGCTAGCCTGTGACCACCAGCCCCATTTTAGGGTTGCCAGCTCTGGGTTGGGAAATACCTGGAGACTTTGGGGGTGGAGCCTGAGGAGGGCGAGGTTTAGGGAGGGGAGGAACTTCAGCAGTGTTCCCTCTAAGCTGAGTCAGTGTGAGCTAGCTCACAGTTTTTTGGCCTCCGGCTCACATGTTTCTGTCTTAGCTCAGGAAGGATGGCTCAAAAGCTAACTGATTTACGCAGTGGCCAAATCACCTGCTCACAACTTTCATGCTTGTAGCTCACAAAGCAGAATTTTTGCTCACAAGACTCCACAGCTTAGAGGGAACATTGGACTTCAGTGGGGTATAATGCCACAGAGTTGCGGCTATTTTCTCCAGGTGAACTGATCTTTGTCACCTGGAGATCAGTTGTAATTCCAGGAGCTCTCCAGCCACCACCTGGAGGTAAGCAACCCTACCTATTTTAGATGAAACTTTAGCCATTTTAAAATTGCCATGAGGGCCTATTGCCACCATCACATCTAGTTTGACCCTCAGTCATCTACCAGTTTATTCTGCTGCATGTGTAGACAGGGCCTAGCATGGCCACCTAGAATATACCTAACCTTTTCTGAGGCCACACAGTGCAGAGGTTGACTGGTTGTGGTACACCTGTGAGGTGCAGCAATGCTGCTGGCCCAGCCTCTCTGATGTCTTCCAACACACTCTCCCCACTTCCTACACATGACAAATGGCTGTCAGGTGCAGCAATGGGTGCTTAAAGCCATAAGGGAGCCCACCCCAGCAGCTATGCCTTAGTGATCCTGCCGGCCCAGCCTCCACAGTGGCTTGTAATACCCCTCCCCCTCCTACACTGGATAGGCAGCTGCCTTTCAGGTGTAGGAGAGGGGGTGGGATGCTTACAGCTGTTGAGGAGACTTGCTCAGCAGGATTACTTTAGTGCTGCTGCTGGCTCAGCTTCCCTGATGCCTTTAAATACATTTCTCCCAACACCAGACAGGCCATCTGTCAGGTGTAGGAGCAGGGCCAGGGTACTTTAATCCATGAGGGAGGCTGCTCAAGCAGAAACACCTCAGCAATGCTGCTGGCCCAGCCTCCGCAATAGCATTAGACACATTCCCACCCACTAAGGAAATACACCCCAAATTTGTTGAAAAGTGGTTTCCTGTATTAGGTTATTTAATTTCTCACAATGTGGTTTAGAAAATTGGTTCATATGAACTTGCTTAATATCTGATTGCTCAGATGTTGTTTTGAATACATAGTTGTGTCCCACTTCTTAAATGTAACATAAATGAGAAGCATTTTTGTAAAGAAAAAAGAATTGTATGCCCTACACTATCCCAAATTATTTATTCTTCTTATTATTATTTGTGATATTTATGAATCACCCCACCTCAGCTACTGCAGGGCTCCGGGCAATGTACAACCAAATTAATTAAAAACATTAGTACAAGATTAAAAGCAATCAGATGGCGAATAACCAGTCCTCATTCCAACTCCCACTGCCAACTACTTCATGGGCAGGGGGGAGGAGGGCAAAATAGATGTAAAGAACAGGGAATGGGAAGGGTGCCAGCCAAGATAGAACCATTGCTGACCTCATTAAAATTCAATGCCCAGGCCAAACCCCCGCACCAAGAAACCCAAAATAAGGGGAGCACATTCCTACCATGATGTCAACCCCCACTACGAAGAGAATTCTGAGAAACATGCCCCCCAAGGGGGTAAAAAGGGGCAATATGTGTCCCCCAATTGTTTTCCATGTGCCTGGTAGGCTGCTGTGTCTTTGCCGCCCCCTTTAACTGGTCAACTGTGTAGCTTAGAGTTCTGAGGTAAAACCTGCCTCTTGCACCCACCCTTCCTCTGATTGCTCAGCTGTGGATCTCAGTGTTGTGAGGTAAAAATACAGTTAAAAGAGACTGCAGACAGTTGAGGACAGTTACAAAAATCAGCAATTCAAGACTCCTGAACAGACATTTCTCATGACAGCCAGCATGTCAATTGAATTTATGAATGTTCATGGAGAGATAGTAAACGACCTTTCTAGGAGCCATTTTGATGTGTGCTTCCCTCATGAACCACCACATCACCACTCTCAGACCAATGCCCCCTCACACCTCTCACCTGTTACTGCCCACAAGAAAGCTTCTGGCAAATGTTGAGCCAGATACACCAGTACTACAAGGAGGAGGTAACTTAGGAATGTGGCAAAGACATTTGCACATTGTACTTCTGAGGCGCACTGAGCCAAGTAACAACAAGATCACCCTGAGGTGTTCAGAACAACACATCTCCATACGAGCAAAACAGTGTGGTCAACAGAGAGGTCCTTCAGTAGAGAAAAAAAAAGTACATTACAATCTTCTCCATTAGAATTCCTGCAACAAATGTTACAATTCAAACTTCACATCATTAGTATTATAACTGGATTTACGGAACTTAAATACCATAGTGAAGCACGGGTATCAGGCTAGTACGTAATAATCCACTTTCAGTGCACTTTCAAGTGAGATTTTCCCATTTCACACAGTAAGATCCAGTTGGAAAGCGCACTGAAAGTGGATTGAAAGTGGATTCTTTATAGGGTTGCCAGCCTCCAGGTGGGGCCTGGGGATTTCCCGCTTTTACAACTGATCTCCAGCTGACAGAGATCAGCTCCCCAGGAGAAAATGGCTGCTTTGAAGGGTAGACTCTATGGCATTGGACCATGCTGAGGCCCCTCCCCTCCCCAAACCCCACCCTCTCCTGGCTCCACCCCCAAAGTCTCCAGGTATTTCCCAACCCAGACTTGGCAACCCTAATTCTTTAGTGTGTGTGACTGCAGCCTATATGAGGCAGGACAAGAGCATGAGGTTGAACACAGACAGGAAAGGAGAATCTTCTAGGCCTAGAAAAGGGGTGGAGTCGGAGGGGATGTTTAGCCCTCGGATAATGGAGGGCAGGTCCCAGTGTTGATTTTACAGACACGCAGCTCAGCTTTTGTTTCCCATGGAAAGAAAATTCTATAGCAGATTCTACAGAATCAGCCGGCAGCTTTGTATTCCTCATTTCCCATAGAACTCTCTTTCTCTCTGAAACAAAGACCGGTTAATGGAATTGGCCATGATGATTTAAACACACAAAGAATGAGAAATTCAATGAAAGTGCAGAACAGGTGAGAGAGCTTGGGTGATGACTTCAGTCTTTTGCCAGAATGCCCTAAAGCAATGGAGTCCCCTGAGCACGGGCACATGGCTTTTTGTATGGATCATACTGCAGTCGAAACATTCACATACCTGTTGTGTGATAATAGTTTTTGTCTTTTTGCAATTGCTTATACTCAGTTACTTTGAATTGACATTTAACAAAACCAGCAAATAAGCTGTGGTCCCACACACTAAATAATCCACTTTCAATCCACTTTCAGCACACTTTCCAACTGGATTTTGCCAGTTCACACAATAATAGTCAGTTGGAAAGTGCACTGAAAGTGAATTATTTAGTGTGTGTGACCACAGCCATAGTCTCTTCAAATGTGAATAATTGGCCAGAAGCTTTGATAGATTGAATCACAAATGAGATACTTGCAAAAGCAACATGAAGGTGTTGGGTGTTTTAGTACCCAAGGCCCAATGTTAAAACCGCCATCCTCTTACATTAGGTCTGCATTTTCTCAGGCCCAGAAGATTCATCTCTTTTTATTAGGGTTGCTAACTTTCAGGTGGTAGCTGGAGATCTGGGATTACAACTAAGCTCCAGGGGACAGAAATCAGTTCACCTGGAGAAAATGGCTGTATGGTGTTATACCCCAGTGAAGTCCCTCCTCACCTCAAACCCCGCCCTCCTCAGGCTCCACCCCCCAAAATCTTCAGATATTATCCAACCCGGAGCTGGCAACCCTACTTTTTATCCTGACCTTCGTTCAAGGAGCCTGGAGTGGAAACCAATGGTTCTCCCCCCTTTTGTATTCACAACAAACCTGTCAGGTAGGTCAGAATGAGAGAGGACGACTGGCACAAAGTCACCAACAGCTCTGTATGGGGGTTTAAATCTAGCTCCCCGGGGCCCTGGTCAGAGTGCTGCTCTAACCACTATATATCACTACTCCTGTATTCAGCCCTCCTGTTTATGTTGCATCTCATTTACCTCATCTAAGGTTGCCAGTTCCCCCCGACCACCTGCGGGAGATGGGGGGTAGGGTTGCTAGATCCAGGTTGGAGATGGAGCCTGGGGAGGGCAGGGATATCAATTAGGGTTACTAGCCCCCAGGTCGGAGTGGGGGATCCCCTAATTTCCCGGGCTCCAGCCCACCATGGGGAAGTTCCACCCCAACAGCCCCAGCTGGGCGCTACGTCCCCAGCATGATGACATCACCCGGAAGTGACATCATAACCCCATGGATGTTGTGTGGTGATGCTCTGGTATTTTTTTTGGCAAAACTGTATGGTAACCATAGAGTTTTGCCCAAAATATCTGTCACCACATGACATCCAGGGATGCCATCATGCGGGGATGTCACGTGTGGTGATGTCACCTCACCCCACCCACTTCCGGGAAGCTCCTTGTCCCCACTGGCAGAAGAAAAGGACCTGGCAACTCTAACCTCCGTGCAGTACAGTGCCATAGAGTCCACCCTCAAAAGCATCCATTTTCTCCAGGGAAACTGATCTCTGGAGGTGAGCTGTAATTCTGGGGGATCCCCGGGTCCCACCTGGAGGCTGGCATCCCTACCCCCCTTTCATGTTGCCCCAATGTACCATGCCCTACTAGGGCATTTGTGAAATCTCCTCTGGGCTCAAGCAATGCCTATGGTTCAGTAGCTTTGGTGCTTTACAGATGCTCACCCACCCGTGCCTCCATTTCTTTTAAAGTGTTGCCCAAAGATGCCGTGTAACTGTGCCGAATGGTATATCTCACATAGAGGTTTTGAGAAGCCCCCTTTTGGAAGAGGCCAGCCCCATTAAGTCTTATAGTGTTCTCTGAAGCTGCTCCCAATTCCCACAGACACGTAAGAGATGCTTAATAATGAAGTGAGGAATGAACGTTGCTTGGGATGTGCAGTCGGAAATTTACTAATCAAGATCCCACCCACGCAATCTCATTTGTAAATATCTTAAATACTGTGATACCAAAAAAAGATTTCTTTTTTTTAACTTTAGGGAACAGTCAGAAACTTTCCAATCTGCCCGTTATTCTGGTGCCATGCTGTCTGTTTTCATTTTGCTAGGTGGGGGGAGGTGGCAGAGTTACTGAACTAATTATGGCTGCAGACAGACTGTCAGTCTGCCGCACCTCTGTGGCGCGGCAGACTGGGGCGGGGGGAATTTCCCCCGTGGCGCGGCGTTCGCACGCTGCCAGAAGGAAGCCACCCACAGCGTTCAGACTGCAGGAGGCTTCCTGGAGCGGCGGGCGGACGCCGTGCGGCTGCCCCTGCCCGCGCACGTTCACACACGCTCTGGCGGGTGGAACGCACACGCGGGGCGTACTGCAGCAGCCGAGCACCACTTTGAAGTGGTGCTCGGCTGGGTGCGGAAGGAGCTCGGCGCCAGACGCGATGTGTCTGAAGCAGAGGCAGAGCGGCTGAGACAGCCAATTCTGTCCTCGGCCTATGCTTGCAAACTCAAGTGGGCAGCTAAACATGGTTAGTGTTTGGTGTTGGTAAAGGGGTGCAGGATGCTAACCATGGTTAGCTCCTGAAATGAAAAGGGATGGATTCATTTTTCTGGTCATCTGAAAGAGGCGGAGGGCAGTGACTGTAAAGAGTGATGCAGCACTTCTACTTCCTGCCAATCACTGCAGCTTCTCACTGGCTTTGAAAGGGCATCTTGATGTTACATAAGTAAAGGCCCCTGTTTGCACAGGGATATTTCATTCACTGGCCTGAAAACAAAGGCTTTCTTGCACACCCTCTGAGGCAGAATGGATCATGTGTGAGAGAGTGTTTTGCATTCAGAGACTTACCACACCTCAGAGGAGGGGCTGTGGCTCACTGGCAGAGCATCTGCTTGGTATGCAGAAGGTCCCGGGTTCAAACCCTGGCATCTCCAGTTAAAAAGACCAGGAACGGGCCCATAGCTATGGTGGGGCTCTTTCTTAAAGAAAGATGTTTGATCATGGAAGACAGATGGCTGCTTATGGGCAATTAAATTGTTCTGGTTGTAGGTGCATCCTTCTCAGCCCACTTCACCCCGCCCTGGGTGGCCAGTGCATCCTCTACCACCACCTCAGAGGACGTATCGGCCACCAGGGGTGGGGTGAGAAGGATGCATCCTGCAACCCAGAACAGTGTTTAGTTGCCCATAAGCCGCCACCTTTCTTCCATAACCAAGCATGCTGAGACTAGGGGTGCCAGCCTCCAGGTGGGATTGGAGGACCCCTGAAATTACAGCTCATCTCCAGACTACAGAGATCAGTTCCGCTGGAGTAAATGGATGTTTTGAAGGGGGGACTGTATGGCATTGAACCCCACTGAGGTCCCTGCCCTCCCCAGGATTCACCCTCAGATCTCCAGGAGTTTCCCAAATTGCATCTGGCAGCCCTACAACCCATCCCCTGCAGGTGGTCCAGGGGGGCCTGGCAACCCTAGCTGAGACACAGATGGACAGTTAGTGAGACTTGTGAGTAGGGTTGCCAAGTCCTTCTGACTTACCGGAGGGGGGAGCCCTCCTGGAGCCGGGAGCTTCCCCGGCGCACGCGCTTGTGCGCGCGCCGCAATGATGTCACCCGGAAGTGACATTATCACGTCGGAGGCATTGCCAGGGCGATGCTCTGGCAATTGCCCAAAAACTCTATGGTACCATAGAGTTTTGGGGCCATTGTTAGAGCGTCGTCCCGGCAACGTCCCCAACGTGATAACGTCACTTCCGGGTGACGTCATTACGCTGGGGAAGTCATCCTGACTGGACGACTTCGGGGGTGGGGTTCCCCCCGCCGGCCGAATGCTGGCTGGTGGATCAGGAACCCCTGTAGTGGGGGATCCCCCCCCCCCGGGCTGACTTGGCAGCTTTACTTTTGAGCAGGCTGCAAACTGAATTGTCAGGTGAGCGAACATACTGGGTTTAATATATTATTTAAATTCCAGAGGTTCCTACTGTGGGTGAAGATTCCGGCTGCAGTATTTTCACCTTAAGAGGGATAAAGCTCTGATATGACCTTGCTATTTTAACAGGATTGTGCATTATTAGAATATGTTTGTTTTTTTTCCCTTTAACATTTTTTCCCCGATGAACAAGATCATCCTCAGCCTCACCGAATGAGACAAAAGCATCTCTCTTGCCTCCAGGGAGAAAGCGAAGAGAGGGATAAAGGCTCTATCATCAAGAGCTTTGTGACAAATTTCTCGAACATCTATGAGTCAGGTACATTTAATATTTGATTCATTAGTGGGGGGAAGAGATGTACAAACTCCAGAGTTCCTTGTACAGCTTGTGAATCTTTGTGAAAGTTTTCTTCTGGGTGTAAGAGCCCGATAGATTTCAAACCAAAAACAAAGGATCTTAAACAAGAACTTCTTTTATTTGTTGGTGGATCCACTGGTACACACTTGTTGAGTCAGTAATGGAGAGGTGAGGCAAGCTCTGATACAGTTATAGTGTATTCAAACGACAGTGTAAGAAAACATCTACCAATCATGATACAGTGAAAAAAGGCGCCCCAAACCCCAATCTGTTTATTCCCAGGGCAAGAAGCGGGAAAGAAAAACGGTTTGCGCCTGCAGGAAAATTCCCAGTTAGCAACATAGCCTGTGAGAAGACATAGCCAAGGCCATAGATAAGGAAGAGACAGAGGCGGAGGTGTAAGCAAGGGAAAGGAGTACATTCTGTGGGGGGCGGAAAAGAAAATACATAGTCAGATAGCTGCATCCCACCTCCCGAGCGGGAAATATCAGACCCTGACACTGGGCTTTTTAATTCAGAATGTGGAAGAGTGACGTACTTATTCAGTCTGCTCGTCAGGGTTGCCAGCTCTGGGTTGGGAATTTTTTTGGAGATTTTGTGGGTGGAAGCTGGGGAATTTGGGGTTTGAGCAGGTGAGGGACTTCAGTGGGGTATAGCACTGTAAAGGATACCTTCCAAAGCAGCCATGTTCTCCAGGGGAACTGATGTCTGTAACTTGGAGACCAGTTGTAATTCCAGGAGATCTATCACTTGGAGACTGACAACCCTACTGCTCGTTGCTGATTCTGGTAACATCTGAAGCAGGCCATAGCCTTCAAAAGAGAGGAGAGACATTTTTCTTTCAGTGGAGACATTCGGCACATTTCCTCTCTTTATATTGTTCCCTGTGTGTATGTCAGCCGGTGCCTCCTTCATAAGCAAAGGTGGTCACTTCAAAGAGAAAATGTCTCAGTGGTGATGCTAGATTTGTGGAATTCTTTGCTCACATAGACTCTCCAGGCCTGCTCACTTATTATTTTAGAAGCCAAGAAGCATCTCTTCAGGGTCTTAGATAAAGAAAGGTCTTTCCCATCAATTCTTTGGGAATTCTTTGCTCACATGGAATTCTTTGCTCACATAGACTCTCCAGGCCTGCTCACTTATTATTTTAGGAGCCAAGAAACATTTCTTCAGGGTCTTCGATAAAAAAAAGGTCTTTCCCATCAATGTTCACAACTTTTAACTCAAGGCATCATAAATTGAACCTGAGCCCTTCTGAGTGAAAAACATGCATTTTGTCTGGGACCCCTAGGTTCCTACTGGAGATGCCCTCTGGCAATGGGTCCCAGCCTTTGTTCCATGCCTCTTCTGGATAGAGCTGCCATGACCTTACTTTGTTCTTGGGGAGCGGGGCTCCTCTCTTCCTCCTAGTAACCATAGGGTTTTTTCCCCTCAAATGCTAGAGTGGTCCCCCCTGCAATGTGCCCTGTGCGATGATGTCACCTCCGGGTGACGTCCTCGTTCCAGTCATGTCGGTGTGGACGGGGCTGCTCAGGGGTGGGGCTCCTCCGCTGGCCAGCTGGGCAGTAGTGGATTGGGGGTGTTGAAAGTGGGGAGACCCCCATCCCCACTGGGGGGATGGCAACCCTAACTCTGGAGCCTTAGATTTCACAAAATACTGTATAATGTTTTCTTTGGATTTTTCCCCCCTACTCCCCAGAGTTGCTTCCTGCTAGGAATGGTGAGAAATTCACAGAACATTTCCTTCACGAAGTGGTGGATATTCTCCTGAGCTACATCAAGAAAACCTATGATGGAAAGAGTAAAGTGCTGGACTTCCATCATCCTCACCAGCTATTGGAAGGCTTAGAAGGCTTCAGCGTGGAGCTCTCTGACCAGCCGCAGCCTTTGGAGCAAATACTCGTTGACTGCAGGGATACTTTAAAATATGGAGTTAAGACAGGTAACCAGTGGGCAGAGCATTGTGGTCATAAGCATTGCTATGGGGGATGTAACTTTGTTCAATATTATGATAACCTCACATAATAATAGCATGGTTTCCAAGCTTTCTGCTTTCAGAAATAGATGTATGACCAGCTCCAGCCCCAAATGTTTAAAGTTTAAACCCCTTCTTGCTTCACTTCCCCCACTCGCCTTGGCAGGCCGGCTAGGGAAGGGAAGGGGAGGCTTTTGAAGATGCCTCTCCCCCTTTTTGCTTCTCCAGGCAGCCTGCCAAGGCAGGCTGGGGGGGAAGCAAAGAAAGAAGTTTAAACTTTAAACCCCTTCTCTCAAGAGTTGTGCCGCAGCGGCGGGCTGAGGAAACCAGGAGGAGGCATTTAAATGCCTCTCCGCACACTCCCCGGCCCTTCCTCGCTCGCTTGCCTTGGCGAGCAAGTGAGGAACGGCACGGGGGGGGGTGGGCTCTGCAGGGCTTCTTCTTTCTCTCTAGAGTTGCGCTGCAGCTGTGGTGCGACTCTAGAGAGAAGGAGCACGGGGCGGAGCATGCTGCCACTACCATTTGTGCTGGCTCCTAAGCTCCCGGAGTGGTGCTTTGGCGGGCTCCGGCCCCAAATGACCCCTGGTTCACCCACTGCCTCCTTTGCAGACTGGCAGCAGGGCAGGAGGATGCAATTGGTGAGCTGACACCGATCATTGTTGCCGCTGAAGGATCCAAGCCAAGTTGCTTCTGCGGTGCCCCTGGGGTTTCACTCGCCTTGTTCCTTGCCACCAGTAGCCCTCTACGGTAGCAGCCCATCCGGAAATTTTCCTGTAAGTTAAATGGCCAGTCTGTCCCTGTTAAAAAAGCCTTGGAAATCAGACTTGGGCCAATAATGAGTTAAACTAGCAGTCTCCCTTTTTCATTGGGCCCTGGCTTTCGTTCTTGATCATGCTGTTGCCAAGGGTGCTGAATGGCAGATGTGCAAATAGTGTACACCCCTGGACTAGTGTGATAGTGTACACCCCTCATGGATTCTCTCTGCCCCTTTCCTTGCTGACTGGTACTTTTTAGTTGCCCAAACTGTTGAACGCTGATGCATTTATTTAACAACAACAAAAAATCCTTCCCAAATTGATCTGTAAAGGAGGTTTTAAAAAAATTCTTTTAAAAGGACATCCTCGATATTTCAACCAGCTCTCAAGTGGCCTTGACATTATTGGACTTGCTGGGGAATGGCTGACAGCTACGGCAAATACCAACATGTATGTATTTTAAATCTTTTTAAATATAATATTGTTTCCGTGAATAACGACAAACCAAACTACATTTTAATTAATTTCAGAGAGAGCCAATTTGTTGTAGTGGTTAGGAGTACAGACTGGGAGAACTGGTTTGATTCCCCACTCCTCCACATGGAGCTGCTGGAGTAACCTTGTGTCAGTCACAAGTTTTCTCAGGGCTGTTCTCTCAAGAGCAGTCCTCAAAAGAGCTCTCTCAGCCCCACCTACCTCACAGGGTGTCTGTTGTGGGAAGGGGAAGGGAAAGATTTTAAGCCGCTGTGAGACTCCATGTAAGGGGCAGGGTATAAGTCCAGTCTCCTCCTCCTCCTCCCTCCCTCCTTAATGAGAAGAGAGGGAATGCTGGTGAGATCCAGAAAATAGAGTATATATTTTTCACTTGCATGGAAGAAAAGCCCTAGGAATGTTACGAATGGAGGAATCCTTATCTGTTAAAATTAAAATTCATCCACCTTCTCCTTTTCAAGTTAAAAAACCCCAACAACATTATACACTTTTGGAGATTAACAACACAATCCTAAACAGAGTTGTAGCCTTCTAAACCCACTGACTTTGTTTGTTGGCAATGCTGGGGGAAAACAAATGGAAGTGTTCACATATGATTACACTGAAAAAGTTAACCCAATTTAAGCCCATGGACTTGAATCAGGGTTGCCAGCTCCAAGCTGGGAAATACCTAGAGATTTGGAGGGGTGGGGCCTGAGGAGGGTGTGGGGGGGAACCTCAGTGGGGCATAATGCCATAGAGTCCACCTTCCAGAGTAGCCATTTTCTCCAGCTGAACTGATCTCTGTCACCTGGAGATGAGTTCAGGGGCATAGACTTTTGGAAATTCGGGGGGGGGGGGGGTGAGGGCTCCTTAGTGTGTGTGCCTTGCACGTGCACTTGCTGGGGCAATGTTCTCCCCCCCGGGAAACCGCTGCACCTCCCTGGGCCCTTCCGAGGCCCGCCAGCCGCTGCTACTGGTGCCTCTCTCTCCCCCCTGCCACCCCTTCCCTCTTCCTCTCCAGCAGCGAGGACCCGAGGAGGTGAAGCGGCAGGCGCTCCATTTTGCCGGGGGGTGGCTTGAGCCCTGGAAATTTCGGGGGTGGCTTGAGCCCTCGAGCTCCCCTGTACTCTACGCCTATGGATCAGTTGCAATCCTAGGAGATCTCCCGCTACTGCCTGAACACTCGTTTTGATATACCGCCTGGAGGCTGGCTACTCTAACCTGAATGGGCTTGGGTGTGAGCCAGCGCACAGGATTGCACTGTGTGTGTAGTAATACAGAGGTGCACAGTGCTACTCATTAATATCGTAAGTGATCAAATTTTTTGTCTCTGTAGCCCCAGTCACATCTCTAAGATTTTTGCTACTATTTGCAAGAACAGCCGAAAACATCTTCAGGGTGAAATTTTAACAGAACAAGTATTGTATAAACACCCATGAAGGATGAATAGGGAAGAGTGTGTGGAATGCCACTCAACCAGAGTCAGTGGGGAGGCTGTTGATAACTTCAAACATGAGCAAAAATGATGTCTGGGCTGCGTTTTTATGGAAAATCCCAACAACTGGAATCATTTCCTGCTGTCTTTGATGTCCAGTAATGGGTTTGGGACAAAGACAGCTCTTATGGTCTAAGTTTGGACTGCATCGAAGACCAGATGTTCAATATTCAAAAGCTTTGAGAGTGAAAGACACTGATTTTTCACAATGGATTTTTTTTTCTTTTGCAGAGTCTTTGATTTTAAAGGTCACATATCCAAATGCTATTAATGTTCCTTAGTGATTCAGTGCATAAGAGTAGCTCAGCTTCAAAGCCAGAAAACATTGTCCCTGGGAAAAAGACCTTGTGATTTCAACCAATTTCATTTATTATGCTTATAAAGGCTATTTATTCTGCGATGTTATATTTTATACTTAACAAGTGGGGACCCATGAAACTCATGGGGGGGGGGGAGAGAATCCCTTCTCCCCCCACTCTTTGCTGAGCCCAGTGTGGCCCCCATGTTCTTCAACAGTTGCCTCAGTCCGGGCTAGCGTGGAGCCCCGGGCTGTTAGGCAGTTACCACCAGGCCCAGCATGGCCCCTGTACTCTCGCTGAGCTGTGCCCCCACTGTCGGGCCCAAGGTGGCTCCTGGGCTGTGCAGCTGCTGCCACTGGGCCCAGCACAGAGCCCTGGAGTACTTTGCTGCTGCTGCTTGGTCCCGTGTGGCCCCTGAGCTCTCCGTGGCTGCTCTGCCACTGCCAAGCCCAGCACAGTTCCCAGGCTGTGTGGCCACTGCTACTGGGCCCAGCGCAGAGCCCCAAGGTGTTCTACTGCTTCTGTGTATTTTGTGTGTGTGAAGATTTAAGCTTTTTCTGCAAGCCAAGTGTTTTCCCAAGTTTTCAGAAAAATCTCTTTAGCATCTAGGCGGCCCCAACCCGTGGATTTAGATATCCACAGTTGGGGGTCACAGATCACTAATAGTATATAGATTGTCACTTGGAGGCCATTGGGCTTATTTTTTGTTTCTGGTGAGATGGAAGGAAGGCTGTCACACTGAGAAGGAGAGCAGAGGAACGGCAAAACCAGTAGGTGCAAGGGGATTTACTAACACAGGGTTTCAATCCACACATTTTTTTTCCCACCGGGGAGAGAGTGGTTCCTCTTGGCCACCCAAAAAAGGTACTCTTCAGATCATGGGGACAATAGCCGTGTGGAACAGGGGCCGTAGTAAGGACGAGAATTAGATGAGATTGGATGAGAAATCTGATTTATGGTGACCCCTGGTGGGATTTTCAAGGCAAGATATGTTCAGAGGTGACTTGCCATTGTCTGCCTCTACATCATGACCCTGGTATTCCTTGGAGGTCCCCCATCCAAATACTGATCAAGGCTGTTCCTGCTTCGCTTCCAGGATCTGACTAGGTCAGGGTAGCCTGGGGTATTCAGGTCAGGGGAGACAATTACATTTAGAAAAGTCCTTACCTGCACATGCAGAAGGATGAGGCAACTGATAGGATTGCCATTTTTAATGATTCCCCCCCTATAAATAAAAAATGGCTGCAAGTTTAGAAATAACCTAGAACATAAGGGCAAAACTTTTTAGCTTGGGCGATATCCTTTTGTGTTACCGTTCTCTTTGCAGAACCTTTTAAAAATTAACCAAGGGGAAGATTTCTCCAGCTGAAGAGGTGGCATCCATTTCAACACGCTTGGGACTGTACCACCCCATTTTGCCACTCGTGCGGTCTGTTATTGAATCAGTAGTGTTGTTCAAAAAGTTAGCTGTTCTTGCTAGATTTGACTCACTTGGAGAGAGTGCTCCAATTTGAGTGCTCGTCCTGGTTTCACCTGTTCTATTTCTTCTTAATTTCTGAGAACATTCACCTGAGAAAGAGAGAAGAAATCATCTTGCTAAGGGTGAGGGTCATAGGCGTAGAGTACGGGGGGCTCGAGGGCTTGAGCCACCCCCAAAATTTCCGGGGGGGGGCTCAGCCACCCCCGGGAAAATGGAGCACCTGCCGTTGTGCCTTCCCGGGTCCTTCCGAGGCCCGGCGGCTGCTGCTGGAGAGGGAGCGGGAAGGGGTGGCGGGGGGGAGAGAGGCACCGGCAGCAGTGGCTGGCGGGCCTCAGAAGGGCCCAGGGAGGCAGGGCGGTTTCCCAGAGGGGGGGGAAGAACATCATCCCAGCGAGAGTGCATGCTAAAGAGCCCCCACTTCCCTCAGGATTTCCAAAACCCTACGCCCCTGGTGAGGGTACAATGGTGGTGGAGCTTCCCTGCCGCTGAAAGAACAGGAAAAGAAAGCAGGCAAGCAATTCAAGCACACTCTAAACTGTAAGGAGAGTTGGTCGTTCTGTGTTAAACAAACAGAATGAATCACTATGTTAAAAATTCAGAATGAATTGCCTGGAACTGCAACTTTTCGATCAGACCCAGTCATCTCTTTTACTCATCTTACCTCATCTTACCTATTTAACCGCCTCACTCCAACTCTTGTGCCAGATGGCTTTGGCCCAAGAAAGTCCCATGATCCCCCAGCACAGCTGTTTTGTGGCCTAAGGGCACCTTTCCTCCCTTTCCTGCCAGTGTTCTGAGAGTTCGGTATAGGTCACAAGAGCTCTTTTCACTTACTAAGACAGAGGCTCAGGTTCTGTGAAGAGTGCAACCCAGCAGAACTGGGAACTATGTTTTCAGATGATAGTCCTGATTCCACATGTTGCTTCTGAAGTTCAAGGGAGTTTCAAAACCAGTTTTGACAACAGCCACCCAACTATCATAGTTAGCAACCCACCTTTGGTGAACCCTCAAGCATTTGATGCTTGACCAGGGTTATCAAACACTGGCCTCAGTGGTGGTGGTGGTGGAAAGTGCCTTCACATCCTGATAGACCCCCATAGGGTTTTCAAGGCAAGAGACATTTGGAAATGGCTTGCTGTTGCCTGCCTCCATGTAATGAATTTGGACTTCCTTGGTGGCCTCGCATCCCATCTAAGCAGGTCTGACCTTGCTTAGCTTCGAAGAGCTGATGAAATTGGGCTAGCCTGGGCCATCCAGGTCAGGGCACTGTCCCCAGTACTTCACTTAGCTTATGCTTTTACCCCATCTTTCCTACCAATGGGTACCCAAAGCGGCTCACATCCTTCTCTCCTCCATTTTATTCTTGCAGCAGCCCTGTGCGGTGGGTTAGGCTGAGTGTGTGTGACTGGCCAGCAAGCTGCCCATGGCAGAGTGGTGAAAGGAAGCCGGCTCTCCCGCATCCTAGTTTTGACACTCGAACCACTACACGAAACTGGCTCTTGTTATGGGCAACAAGTTGTGGGTTTGCTTTTTCGGGGGAGAAAGGCGAACTGTGGGGAGTGCCATAGCATTTCTCTTTGACTGGGAATTTTAACTTTGATAACGCTAATAGTTCATTAGCATTGCTGCTCAGTGAACGTTACTGCAGCTGTGCCATAGGAAAGGATCAAAGGACAAAAGCATTTAGATAAGGTGCAACACAATCAAAAGCAGTCTGATCAAAGGAAAGATTTTGATCAAAGGAAAGAGGAGACTAACTAAACAGCCTTTGGGCTAGACTCTCGTTGTGCGTTTACTGGAGAATTGTGTTGTGCAGTGGTCTTTGTTTGCTGATGAGTCTGATGGACACTCATCTTTTTTGGCGCAAAACTGTGCGGCAAGCTGGTGATTCATGCTTCTGATATTAGACAGCAGCAGAAGGCCCCCCCCCATCCCCCACCCTGTGTTATTCGCTGGGTGTTGTTCAACAGAAGTTATTTGTTGCCATGCCTCAGTTTTGTCAATAGTTGAGTACATTTTTGAGGCTTTCTTTTGCAATCTTGACTTTAGCCTCTGTAAAAGAAATTGCTTGAATTTCTCAGAGATGTATAGGTTAGATGAACTGCTTGAACTTTAAAGACAAGTTGAATTGTATGGAGTTTGAATTATCTATATTATCTAATATATATCTAATCCTCAACAGTCCCCTCTGCCTGTGGATACTTATTTCTGCCAACAGAGGGCGCCCTCCCCCCCGACAGGTTTTTCTACAGACTCAGGGGACTCTGTGGTCATGCAGAAAAATCCAAAAAGTCTTTTTTAAAAAAACCTTGGGTTGAATTCCCCCCATACCTTTTGAAATGGCTGCCGCAGGGAACTACCTTAAAGATGAACAAAAAATCTGAAGAAGTGAGCAGTGACTTGTGAAAGCTCACTGACTCACAAAAGCTCATAACTTGCCACAAATTTTTGTTAGTTTTTCAGGTGTGACTGGACTCTTGCTCTTTTTTAAAACTGGGGGTGTTTCTTGGGCCTCAAGGCTCACTTCTGAAATGAGAGGAGTCTGTCATGTTGAAATCGGGTTGGATCTAGACCATGCTGACAATTCTCACCAATTCCACCTTCCCACTGCAGACTCCACTCATGCCACTCCTCTGGGCCCCCTGTCCCCTGGAGCAGCATTTCTAGATCCAACCCAATGGGATTACATGCTCCAGGGATGTCATTTATCAGGAACATGACTTAAACTTGTTGTTGACCCTTGGTCAACCATTGAGTTTTGCGGGACCCTTCCCTAAACATTCTGCTGGTGTGCTCCTGCACGTTGGTGCTGATATTGTTGCAGGTTCAGCCCAACCTCAGGTCTCTAGAACTTAAATATGATCTCAGCAAGCACCAGGTTTTTATGAGAGGAGATCATCTTTCAGATGCTGCAAACTCAGACCATTTAGGGCTTTATAGGTTAAAACCCAGCATTTTGCACTGCACCTGGAAACAAGGCAAGTCATTAAGTACTGTACCCTTTGAATCCCTTCAATAAAGAATTTTTTTTTTAAAAAAAGTACTGATAGAATGTGTTGGGTCTTGGTTAATAACCAAGCTGGACCAAGTAAATTTTACTAACATTTTCCAAAAATGCACCCATGCACAAATGCATTTCTGCAATCCAGGCGTCCCCAACCATTTTGAGCCTGCAGCACATTTGGAGTTCTGACACGGCACGGTGGGCACAGCCACAGGAGGCAGAGCAAGCCACAAGATGATTGCCACCACTTATCTTCAGACCCACAATGCAGATCCTTGGGCTGTGGTGGCAGCTGCTGCAAAAGCCACATTTTAAAAAATCTGCACAGCCAATCAAATCCTCAGTAGTCAGTTAGAAGCCTTTCTGGTCAAAAGCCCTTCCTGGCCCCAGCCACTTTCTACAAACACTTGGTGGGCACCAGAAGAGGTGTTGACAGGTGCTACGACACCCACAGGCACCACAAGGAGTCCATCGCTGTGATCAAACATTGGCCTCTTCACAGCTGACATAGCAAGGGAAGTTGGTGAAAGGAACTCTGGCTTATGTACATTCTTTGAGCATCAGTGGGAAGCTCAGTCTAATAGCAACTTTGATGATTCGCAGAGTGTTCTCTTACCACCCTGTCTATAGCCAGTCTTTACCTTCTCTAGACTTCCTGAGGAGTCCCTCCTTTCAGGTGCGTTGACTTTCTTTTTCCCTGGGGGGTGTGGGGGCTCTTGCACGTGCGCACTGGGAGGATGTCCCCGCCACGAGCCTCTCCCCCGCCCGGCTCCCCTGCACTCCCTCCCTCCCTCCCGGGGCCATCGAGGCAATGTGCCCAGTGTGATGGTGTCACCTGGAAGTGACGCCATCATACTGGGCACGTTGCCAGGGCGATGCTCTGGCAATCGCCCTGAAACTCTATGGTGCCATAGAGTTTCCGGGGCAATTGCCAAAGCTTCGCCCCAGCAATGTGCCCAGCATGATGGCATCACTTCCAGGTGACGCCATCATGCTGGGCATTGGCCCAGGAGGGAGGGGGAGGGAGGAGTGGCCAAGTGGGGGGGAGAGGTGGCAGTGGCGGTCCAGTGGCTGGCCTGCCTGCCTGGGAAGGGTGCCTGAAAGGCACGGTGGGTGGCGGCAATGGTGGCCTGCCATCTGGCCAGCCCAGCAGGCACTTCATTTCACCGGGGGGGCTCAGTCCCCCCAGGAAATTTTGAGGGGGGGGCAAGCCCCGAGCCCCCCCATAGTTGACGCCTATGCCTCCTTTACATCATCAGAGGGTGCACTGAGTCACTTTCCTTGGTCTTTCATGAGCATTGTGATACAGACTGAATGACAAAGTCGGATGTATGGCTACATTCATGCTGTTCGCACCTAGGAAAACCTGAGTGCACATCTTCATTGTTTATAGTGGAAATCCATATTGTGTTTTTTTAATTTAATTTTATTAAGTTATTTCGATGAATTACTTGCAGCCTCATAACTTTGGGGCTATAATATGTCAATGTCTTTAAAATGCTTGTTAGGTTTACATATGAAATAGCTCCAGTATTCATTGTGATGGAGGAGATCCTGCTCAAAAAAATGCATGAAATTATTGGATGGGGAGAGAGTGAAGCAGATGGTGTATTCTCTCCTGGTAAGTGGATCAAAATTATCATTCACCCTTATTAGCCTTACTTGAATATCAGAACTAATGTAGGTTAATTGTTGACACTTCAAGCCTTAAAATTAATGTGAATGTACACTTAGCATTCATGAGTATTGGCCTGTATTGGCCCAAATCACTGTAAAAACCAGACCCTTTAACTTGAAATTGTAGAAACTCAGAAAAGTGATACAGATAGATTGCCTGATTAGGATTTCGATTTTATTTATATCCCACCTTTCACCCCCAATGGGGACCCAAAGTGGCGTACATCACTGTCCTCTCCTCCTTTTTATCCTCACAACAACCTGTGAGGTAGGTTAGGCTGACACCAGAGTTCCCTCTAAGCTGAGCTGGTGTGAGCTAGCTCAGTTTTTTAGCCTCCGTCTCACACATTTTTGTCTTTGCTCAGGAAGGATGGCTGCAGAGCAAACTAATTGATGCAGTAGCCAAATTGCTGGCGCACAACTTTAATGCCAGTAGCTCACAAAGTAGAATTTTTGATCACAAGTCTCCACAGCTTAGAGAGAACATTGGCTGACACTGGCCTAAGGTCACCCATGGCACCAATGGGGGTTCGAAACTGGACTTCCCAGCTCCTAGGCCAAAACTTTAACCACTAGACTGCACTATTTAAACAAAGATTTATTTTTATTCTATGTATCAGGAAGTGGTAAGAAGTACTTTGAGGTCTGGCATAAGCTCTCCGATCTGAAGCTTAGAAAACTGATATATATGGCGCATGGTTTCAGCACCAGAGCAATATGATGTCAGCACATTTCAGGTCTCAAACTCATGATCTGCAGGTTTAGCTGAGGCCTCTCCTCCAGGATTGGACTGCTTCAAACTGCACATGGCAGATCACACGTTTGAATGTCCTGTCAAATGTTTCTTGTTCGCCTGCAGCCCTTCTCTCTGAAAATGCTAATTTTCTATGTGCAAGGAGTTGTTCTCGTAGGGAAGTATAAAGAGGAACCGCTCAGAAGTGTACGTTACATGAGGTTGCTGGTCATGTACCTTGGCTCTTAGTTGAATTAACATGGAACGTTCCAGGGCAGCCAGAATGCTTTCAGAGTGGTGCACCGATAAGTACTCCCACTCTCGGTTAGATTCGCGGGTGTTTCCCTCTGCTAAGAGAAGACTTCTGTTGGAGGAATGAGCCTTCCACTAACTGAAGATTTCTCATGTAGGCGCCATCTACACATTACAAAGTCCTCATGTTCATCGAGGAGCAACACAAAGACTTTGCTTCAGATGGATGATGGGAATTTTCCACCTCACACCCTGACTTTTTTTTCTCTATAGGGTTGCCGGCTCTGGATTGAGAAAGACCTGGCGATTTTGGGGGTGGAGTTTGGGGAGGGTGGGGTTTACGGAAGGGAGGGACCTTATCAGGGTACAATGCCATACAGTCCCCTTCTCTAAGCCATCCATTTTTTCTACTGATCTCTGTCACCTGGAGATCAATTGTAAAAGTTGATCTCCAGACCCCACCTGGAGGTTGGCAACCCTATCTGTGTATGAACAAAGCAGGCAGGGGGAATGCTTTAGTCTCTTCCCGCCTTCAGTTTTTGCATTTGCAAACCTCCTGGTGCAGCTGCTATTGGCTCCACTGTGAAACTTACATGTAGCCAAGTAAGTGAGGTGAATTTCACAAGGGGACCAACAGTGGCTCCACTGGGCAGTTTGCAAATAAAAACACAGCAGGAGGGGAATGGATAAAGATTCTTCTCCCTGCCTGCTTTGGCGGCAAGCAGAAAAGAGCCGGTGGGTATATGGGAAGCAGAAAAATCCCATCCTGTGTCTAATGCAAAGTGCTTGTGCTATTCTCCAACAAACACGAGAACTTTGTAATGTGTAGATAAGCCCATAGTAGGAGAGACCTATGGGGTGATGGTAGGGTTGCCACCCTCCAGGTAGCACCTGGAGATCCGCTATTACAATTGATCTCCAGACAACCAAGATCGCTCCCCCTGGAGAAAATGGTTGACTTGGAGGGTGGACTCTATGATGTTATACAGCGCTGAGGCCCCTCCCCTCCCCAAGCCCTGCCCTCCCCAGGTTCCCCCCCCCAAATCTCCAGGTATTTCCCAATTCAAAGCTGGCAACCTTAGGTGGCACAGCAACAGCTCACCCATTGATTCTGCCTCTTTTAGTTAGAGTGGTATGACCCCACTACGTTGTATCCATCCAATAACACTGGAATACCATGACAAGTGATGCCGCACGGTATAGCGATTAAAGTATCAGACTGGGGTTTGGGAGAACTGGATTCGAATCCCCACTCTGCCATGGAGCCTTGCTGGGTGACCTGGGGCCAGACATTCTTTTTCAGCACCACATAGGCGTCAACTACGGGGGGGCTTGAGGGCTCGAGACTCCCCTGCAAAATGGAGCGCCCCCCGGTGGCCAGTCAGCCAGCCAGCTGGCTGCCGTCGCCGCCTCTCCTTCCCCTCCACCCCTGGCCTGCCCTCCTGCCTCCCTGGGGCGGCGGGGGGGAGAGAGGTGGCGGGGACATGGTCCTGCGCTTCACGTGCACGGCAGTCAGCCGGCCAGCTGGCTGCCGCCGCCACCGAGACTGCACTCATCTGCGCCCCCCCGCATGCCCCGAGGCAAAGGCGAGCACGAGGCGCTGCTGCTGCTCTTGTTGAGGCCGCCCGCGTGTCTCCGCCTTCCCCCGCCATGGGAGGGAGCCTGGCAGGCACGCAGCACCAGGCGGTCTCCCCAACACAAACGCGCCCGCGGCAGCAGGAGGCACCGACCAGTCAGCGAGCTGCCCGGAGCAGCAGCAGGCAGCAGCAGGCGGAAAGAAACTGGGTCTGCCTCCCTGGGGCCGGGGGGGGGGAGAAGTGGTGGGGACATGGTCCCGTGCGCGTGCACGCTTTGCGCGTGCGCACGAAAGAGCCCCCCCCCGGGGATTTACAAAGTCTATGCCCCTGCAGCACCATGTACCTCACTATGTGGTTTTTGTGAGGATGAAATGGAGGGGGGAAGGATAATGCTGTGAGCTGCTTTGGATCCCCCTAGGGAGACAAGTGCAGTATAACTCCAAATGAAAAAGAAATAGATAAGATGTGAAATTACACAGGTGAGTGGACATTAACCTTAAATAGTTCAGACACTGTGGTTTCATTTTGGGGCCCTATCGCCTAGCAACAAGGCTTTCATGTGAAATGGTGCCCAGTCGATTGGTCAGTTTTGTTGACGTCTGTTGGCAACTACTGAGGACAATATTTTGCAAATACAGTTGAGTTCCTGACTTGGAAATAGCTGCCACATGGAGCAATCAAAAGTGTCCTTTGCTAGGTAGCCTCCACCTGGGCTGGATGTCTCAGATTGGATGGACCCTTCCTTCTCCGTAAGAATAACCATTCAAGTGGAAGCATGGCTTATTCTTGTTATGTTTTCCAGGGGGCAGCATATCAAACCTTTACAGTATTTTAGTGGCCCGTTATAAACGTTTCCCTGAGGTTAAAACCAAAGGCATGGCAGCTCTTCCAGACATCGCCCTGTTTGTTTCAGAACATGTAAGTATGCATAGGCCAATAACTTATGTAGTTATACGTGGTAGTCACTAATTATCATTTGGAGAGATTTAATATGGCTGCTTTGCAATACTGTCTTTTTAATCTTAATAAGAAGTCTTTTTTTCCCCTGTGACAATCTCCCAGTCCTCGTTGCTCAGTGTGAAGCGATTTGAGCATCTGTAGAATGAAAAGGAGTCATGTAGCACCTTAAAAACTAATGAAGTGTTTGTGAGTCAGAGCTCCTATCGCCAAAACGCATCTGATGGAAGTGAGCTCTAACATGAAAATTTATGCTGGAATAAATTCTTTAAGGTGTCACTGGACTCCTGTTTTACTCGGCTGCTGCAGACTGCTGGCGGCCATTGCGTTTTCTGTCTTAGTGCTCCTCCGCACTCTCATTTTTGTTGCTTGCATGTCCCTATTGCTTCATCCCCCCCTTTTCTTTTGCTCCCTCTAGTGGTTGATTTGTTATTACTTCACTGTACGTCCAGCGTATCTCCCTGCTGATTTTTGTGCCGGACATACAAAGATATAATATCAAATTGACCACTAGAGGGAGCAAAACATGCAGAAGAGGGGAGAAAAACAAGCGGAAAGCAATAGGGACCCACAAGTGATGAGTTTGAGAATGTGGAAGAGCCCTTAGTTGTGACTTTTGCACCATTGTGCACAGGTCAACCCTACACCTTCTCCTGCATTTATTATTTTTGTACAATTGGGACATCATCATTCACTAGACTAGACCATTCCTCTTCCTCATTTCTCTCCCCTTCTTGTATGTTTAGAGCAGTGTGACATAATCCGCTGTTCTGTAGGTGTGATAACTCCCAGATGCTTAATAAACATTATTGTATGGAATAAAAAAGTCTTACCAACTATGGAAGTTATGAAAGTGCTAAAACTCTAGCTGCTTGTAGACAGGGAGCCAGAATAAGCAGTTCCATCATGGTTGATTTTCAACCCAGTCCCCCAGATCATACAAGATGAACCTTTGACATCCGCAGACTAAAATTGTTTAAACCCCAGTATAGGGCCAGCAGAAGAAGTTTTATTAAGACAGGAATGGTTATGGATTAATACTCCTTCTGTAATACACATTTGGAGGTCTGTCCTGTATTTACTTTTTTTCCACCCTTAAATATCTAAGAGCCACTATTCAATAAAGAAGGCTGCAGCAGTTCTTGGGATCGGGACTGACAATGTTGTTGCTGTCAAATGTGATGCAAGGTAAGACTGGCGACTACTCCCTCCAAATAGCCTTCTACATTTTCCCCTCTTCTACAATTTCCTTGGAGAGACGTCTGAAACCTTCACCTTTGACTTCCTGTAGCCTAGCATCACATGTTTTGGGACACTTAGTGCTTTCGTAACATATGTCTGAATCATCTTGTGTATACATATTTTTATTCCCTAGGTTGCTTACAGACACCCTACATGCTAAGCTAAAGGGACCCTGATGGTACACATCAACTATATCTCTCTATGTGCCAATTAGGATTGCCAGGTCCCCCTTAGACAGTGGTGGGGAATGGGGTGGGGGGCAGGGTTTCCAGATCCAGGTTGGGAAACTCCTGGAGATTTGGGGGTGGAGCCTGGGGAGGACAGGGACCTCAGTGGGGCACAATGCCATAGAGTCCACCTTCTAAAATAACCACTTTCTCCAGGAGAACTGATCTCTGTAGTCTGGAGGTGAACTGTAATTCCAGGGGATCCCCTAGTCCCGTCTGGAGGGTGGCGTCCCTAATACTAAGTTGCAAGCATTTATTGAACATGTATAAATCCTTGTCGCCAAATTGTGGGTTTAGAGTCTCCTTCTCCTGCTCCTCCTCCTCCTTCTGGAAAAGCAGCTGGGGGCGTAAAAAACACCCTGTGGAGAAAGGGGTTAACACTCCTCCCCACACCCAGCTCTCAGCCTCCTGCCCTGCTTGTCATTACCTGTATCTGCTATGTACTGTCCAGTGTTGTTGTCTGACTCTTCTGAAATGAGGGAGAAGAGGTGGAACGAAGCGCAAAAAGCAACACATTCGTGCAGACCAATCATACAAAAACTTGTATCTTGATGCTAATGGGGGCAGGGAAGAGCACAGCAATGCAATTGGTGCAGAGCTGAGGGAATGAGACATCCTTTCCTCCAATGGGAATGGAGCTCTTCTAATTGGTCTGCCTCTCTATAGTTCACACTTGTTTTGGTGGTGGAAAGTTCCATCAAGTCGCAGCTGATGTTTTGTGACCCTTGAGGATTTTCAAGGCAAGAGACGAACGGAGGTGGTTTGCCACTGCCTGCCTCGTGACCCCAGACTTCCTGCGTGGTCTCCCATCCAAATACTAACCAGGGCTGACCCTGCGTAGCTTCTGAGATCTGACAAGCTGGGCTAACCTGGGCTATGCAGGCCAGGGCCAAATTTGTTTTACACTCACGTGCTGTGGTAGCTCGACGAGAATCTGGGGAGACCCAAGTTCAAATCCCCACTATGCCATGGAAGCTTGCTGGGTAACCTTTGCCCAGTCACTTGCTCTTTGCCTATATACCTCACAGGGTTGTGGTGAGGAGAAAACGGAAGAGAGGAGAACACTGTAACTCACTCTGTGTCCCCATTGGGGAGAAAGATGGGATATTAATGAAGCCAGTTAATTAATTAATTAATTAATTAATTCAAGCATACTCAGGAGACTTTTGTAGACGTCTGTATCCTTTTAGTATATCACAGCACCCAACCCAGTTACCACAGTATTGAAAACTTCCATGTGCGTTCTCTTCTCAAAGATATCCAGGACTCAAGGCAAGAAACAAAAACTGTTTCAAAGAATAACCAAATAAATAACAGTAATGAAGCATTAAATGCCGGTTGACAGGCAGTAAAAATACAGTTATTAATGCTTATTCAACAGCCTAATGCCCCAGAAGGCCACAGGAAAATGGTACAAAAGTAAAGACTCACAGGTACAACTTGCACAAAGTTGAGGCTAAAATTGAACTGCCACCTTTGAATAGAAACCATGGAGGTGTAAAATTCACCACAGATAGTGAAAGAGGTCCCATTTCTGGTGCTCAGCAACAATCGCTTCTCCTTTGTTAACTTTTGTATAGGGGTAGAAAAGAGCCCAGACTAACAAACTTTGTGGCAGGTGGGATGAGCTTTCGTGAGTCGCTGCTCCCTTCTTCAGAGATTCTGTGAGTCACTGCTCACTTCTTCAGATATCTGGCAAAGTGAGCGGTGTGACTCCCGAAAGCTCCTCCCCTGCCATTAATTTTGTTAGTCTTTAAGGTGCTCCTGGACCCTTGCTCTTTTCTACTGCCACAGACAGACTAACTCAGCTACCCTTTTTCACAGGGGGAAGATGATACCTTCTGAACTGGAGAGAGCCATTCTAAAAGTCAAAAGACAGGTTTGATCAATGTTTTATTTATTACTTTACCCATGACCTTCAAGAATCCTCCGTGCCTCTTGTGAAACAGGATCTTACTTACAAAATGTCATGGCGCAGTAAATTTAATAATCTTAAAGATACTACTTACATGCAGGGGTCCTTTCGTAGACAAAGAGGTGCTGGAGCTCATTAGCATAACTCATTAGCATAACTCATTAGCATATGCCACGCCCCCTGACATCACCAGAAGTGTGTCAGAAAGGGAATGTCAGTTTCAGCCCCATTATACCCTATGGGCCATTGAAATCAATGGCAAAAACTCATAGGGTATATATATGAGGGGCTGGAGGAAAGGGGGTTTGAGGGAGAGGCTCCAAACTTGCAGGGTAGCTGCTGGGGCCTCTCCTCGAAATGCCCACCAAGTTTCAAGAAGATTGGACCACGGGGTCCAATTCTATGGGCCCCCAAACAGATTGTCCCATCCCCTCCATTGTTCCCTATGGAGGGAAGAAATATTAACTTTTTTCCTACCATAGAGAACAATGGAGGGAATGGGGGCAACCTGTTTGGGGGCCTGTAGAATTGGACCCCCTGGTCCAATCTTCTTGAAACTTGGTGGGCATTTCGAGGAGAGGCCCCAGCAGCTACCCTGCAAGTTTAGAGCCTCTCCCTCAAACCCCCTCCCCTCCAGTGGCTTTTAAAGTTGCTGCCGAATTTCAGCAGCAATTCGGCGGCGAGCTGAATCAGATTAGAGAATCTGATTCAGCCCGTGGCTGCCCTACCGGCCAGTCCTGAGCTGGCGGAGCTTTGCTCCGCCTCGTTCCGGCCCCAACGGACCCCTGCTTACATGGCTGCTTTCTTTTGGAATTTACTTCTTGTTTCTAAGCCTGTAGTATCCACACTGAGCTAAATTTGGTCTCAGGGGATAGTTGGAAATGGAGGGAAAGTGTGGGACACTATCACTGGGCCAGGTGTCAGCTGTCTTCCTCTTCCCCCAAAGGGAGGAAGTGAGGATGGGTTGGTGCCACTGTGTGTCCTTCTTCCCGGCTCTCTACTTCACCCAGCAGAGGGAAAGGATGGAAGCATGGGACAGTGATGAAGGAAAAAAACACCCACGGCACATACACTGATGCAGCCTTCATCATCTTGTTTCGTTTTTCAGGGGAAAGTACCCCTGTATGTCTGTGCCACTGCTGGAACAACAGTATATGGAGCCTTTGACCCTCTTGCCTGCATTGCTGACATCGGTGACAAATATAACCTCTGGATGCATGTGGACGTAAGAACTTTTTAAAAAGAATACATTTGGGGCCTTTTCTGCACCAGGTTTTTGCTCCAGGGCATCGGGTTTCTCCTCCCTTACACAGAGTATTATTTCCGAGTCATTGCTCTGTCGTTTTTGTTTTCTTTTTCAAGTCTTTCCCATATTTTCCTGGATGGTCTGATAAAAACAAGAGGAAAACGAAAAAAATATGGAACAACTGGAAAATGATATTGTATACAAAATCCTGTGCAGTTAAGAAGCCATGCTGGAGGAAAAATCTGGAGGGGAAAATGCTGGAGGAAAAATCTGGTGCGGAAAAACTCATTGTAATGAATAGATACTCGAAAGAAGTTGCTTTAAAAAAAGAGGAGTGGGCTAAGATGACCAGAAAATTAGGATATTGGTTGATGTCTTGGAAAATCAGTCTATTAGTGTTTACCATAAAAAGAAGTAAGGGTATATTACCCGTAAGGTAGAAGAAAGCCATTGGCATTTGTTAGCATTTATTCACTTGGTGTAAATAAAGCTTCAAGCTAAAATTTCTTTGTCATTTCAAAAGAACATCCTTGGCTAAGATAATGGAAAGATACAATGGATTATGGTTTCTGTTTAGTACTTTCGCTTCTGTGAATACAGCACCAACATTGGTATACAGCGCCAACATTGCCACTATATCCAGTTTTGCAGTTCTTGTGGCCTGCACATGTGTCTCAAACTTATCACCACTAATATGACTGTAAGAGCAACTGAAATAGCACCTCAATCAGTGTGAGACTTTTGCACCATTTTGTGTTGCCTTAGCAACCTGCCCAGACACCAATATGTGCAGCTCCCACAAGGCCTCACCACACAGTACAGTGCCCATAGCCGAGAATTAGTTACCAGGTGGACAGGGAGTGTAGTGGGCAAGAGTGGCTGCTAGAAGCAGCCAGTATAAGAGACAACACATTTTTAAAAATATATCTTTCCTCCCCTAACCTGACTGCTTCCAGCTGTTACTGTTGTTCATTCCCCCTCCCTCTCCCCAGTTATAATTGGAGGGGGACTTGGCTAGCTTGGGAGAGTGCCATTCCACCAACAACAATCAGAATGCACGGGGAAAGCTTGGTAAAAAAGTCAAGTCCTTCTTCTGCCAGTGATGGAGGATGGTAGGATGGCCAGCCAAGATGCCCCAGGTTTAGAGTTGCCAGCCTCCAGGTGTGGCCTAGAGATCTCCTAGAATTACAGTTGATCTCCAGGCAAAAGAGATCACTTCCCCATAAAGAAAATGGCTGCTTTGGAGGGTAAACTAGATGACATTATATCCCATTGAGGTCCTGCTTCTCCCTAGACCCTTCCCTCCTTAGGGTCCCCCCCCCAAAAAAATTTCCCAACCCAGAGCTGGCAACCCTACCCAGAATCATGCAGGCCAAAGGGCCACTGTAATGTATACACAGCCACGGCCACATGGCCACTGCTAAGCACACGGCTGGGATGGTCCTGAGCTTGGAGCCAGAAAAAAATAGTGCATTAGGATCCTAAATGTCCCCCTATCAGAGGCTTAGAATATTCAAATGTACCAATGAGAGTCTCCGGCAGGAAATGTATCCTATCATGCTGTATGGGCGAGGCTTCTCTGTAAATATAAGCAAGCCCCCAGCCCACCGCAACTATGCTTCATCCGAACCTGAAATAAATATGCTTGCCGATTTCACTACTACTGGTCTCCGACTCCAGTACTTTCCAGCCACCCCCTCAAAATGGCACCTCAAGAAAACACCTGGGTTGTGAGCCAGCCCCACCGAGGTCCCTCTCCTCTCCAGGCTCCACCCCCAAATCTCCAGGAGTTTCCCAGTCTTTATCTAGCAACCTGACCTCCCCATCTCCTGCCAGTGGCCAGGGAACCCCTGGAAACCCTATAACCTACAACATTCCAAGCAGATGCTCTATCATTGACCGTAGCTTCCCCACAAGACAGCAGTAGTTTAACTGCCCTGTTCTGAATATTTACATCTAGACTGGATAATGAGCCCTATTTGTTAACTAGATTCCATATGAGTAACAGCATTTCCAAGGGAATGTTTGAGGAATATTGTGGATTGACTTTCCCCATTAAGATGAATGTGTATCTTATTTCTGATAGGCAGCCTGGGGAGGCAGTTTGCTACTGTCTGGAAGGCATTCGTATAAACTGAGCAGCATTGAAAGGTAAGCATATTGCTGCGTGCTTCATCTGCAGCACAATAAGATCAGCATCTTACTCATTCATTCTCTTATTCTCTGGTCTCTGCCTGTTGTGTTCTCTTATTCTGAATGAAGCCATGTAGCCGATCAGAAATTCTCCATGGCATCTGGATGTCTTTTGTAACCCTGGTGCCCTGCAAAGGAACAAACTGGAGATCTTACACTTTGAAAGCACTGGGTCTCAATGGACTTAGCCAGTTGGGTGTAGTGGTTAAGTGAGTGGACTCTAATCTGGAGAACCGGGTTTGATTCCCCACGCCTCCGTTTGCAGCTGCTGGATGACCTTGGGTCAGTCACAAGTTCTGTCAGAGCTGTTCTCTCAAGAGCAGTTCTCAAAGAGCTCTCTCAGCCCCACCCACCTCTCAAGGGGTCTGTTGTGGGGAGGGGAAGGGAAAGGAGATTGTAAGCCACTCTGAGTGAAGGGAGGGGTATAAATCCAGTCTCTCTCTCTCTCTCTCCTGAGCTGTACAGAAACTTCACCGCCACCTCTTTTCTAGCCCTTAGAGCCAGTTTGGTGTAGTGGTTAAGTGCGCGGACTCTAATCTGGGAGAACCGGGTTTGATTCCCCACTCCTCCACTTGCACCTGGCTGGATGACCTTGGGCAAGCCATAGCTCTGTACCAGCTGTTCCCTCAAGGACAGCTTGCGAAAGAGCTCTCTCAGCCCCACCTACCTCACAGGGTGCCTGTTGTGGGGAGGGGAAGGGAAAGGAGTTTGTAAGCCGCTCTCCCTTGGGGAGTGGAGGGCGGGGTATAAATCCAATCTCTTCTCTTCTTCTTCTTCCTTATGCTTTGGGTTGAAGTGAGAGCTACAAAAGGCATACTTCATTCAGTCATCTTCTGTATTATTTCCCCATAATCTCCAACATCTTGCTTTCATATTCTACTTTCCCTTACACTGTATTTTTCCTGCTTAGAATCACAGAGTTGGAAGGAGCCATACAGGCCGTCTAAGTCCAACCCCCTGCTCAATACAGGATTGGCGTAAAGCATCCTTGACAAGTGTTCATCTGGCCACTGCCAGCCATGAGAGGCAGCTCACCACCTCCCTAGGCAGCTGATTTCACTCTTGAACAACTCTTGCTGTAAAAAAACTTTCCCTAATATCTAGCTGGTAGCTTCCCACCCTTAATTTAAACCCATTCTTGCTTTTCAGTGCTTCTCTTCCCTCATTCTTGAAGTCATAGGAATCAAGCCAAAGAGTTATATGAGCAGTTGTTTTGAAGGAACCATTCCTAGGAGAAACTGTGGACCAAAACCCCTAGAGTGGAAGCCACTTTTTTATATTCTCTGGGATCTAGTTTGCACAATAAAATGAAAGTCCAGTGGCATCTTTAAAAACTCACATTTAATTCAATATGAACTTTCATGAGCCACCGTTCACTTCTTCAGGTACATGTGGAAATCACACTGGGGGCTTTTCTGCATTCTGATTTTACTGAATGTTAAGTTCCTGTTTCTTCAGCAGGGGCATTCTGTTCCATATGTGTTCTCCTTGCTCTAGTGGTCGGTTCGATATCAAACAGCTTTATTTCCAGCGTTTAAATCTGCAGGGAGATAAACTGGAAATAAAACTGTTTAATCCCAAATCAACCACTAGAGGGAGCAAAACACATGCAGGACAGGAAAAATAACCCAGAGAAACAGGAATGTAACAGGGAGTAAAATGAGAATGTGGAAAAGCCCTGGGAACCCTTGTGGGGAAGATTACAGGATGAAAGAGGAAGAGTTAAGGCTGAATCCTATCATGAATCTTCCAGATGTAGATTTTCTGTAGGAAATTTCCTCTGCACGCCAGTCTCTGCATTTTATTCATTTAATTATTTATGAAAACATTTATATTCTGCTTTTCCTCCTGGTTCACGACAGCATGCATAAAGCCCGAACGACAGCATGTATAAAGTCTGCAGCAGCAAATGCTGCCTTCTCTTGTCTTAACAATCCTGCCAAATTCTATTAATAATCTCTTTATTTATTTTTCCTGTCTCCACTGCTGTCCTTTTATGGACCAAGGCTGCTGATAATGATGTGATTATTAAGTTAATAGTGCCAGATCGCTGCCTATGCAATACATAGCAGTGTGTCAACGCAATATGCCAGAGTAGGCACAAGTATATTCTAAGTGAATGAATGCTGATATTCATTTATGCTCGTATTCGTTTAAGAAAGTACAACATACTGCAAACCAGACACATTCCTCTGTCTTTTAATTTTTATCTTGACTCAGGGCTCATTCTGTCACCTGGAATCCTCACAAATTGATGGGCGTTCCATTGCAGTGTTCAGCATTTTTGGTCCGTGAGAAGGTAGGCATGAGGTGCCCTCTGCTTTGCCACAGCGGGCAGAACTGTGTGTTCAGTGGCATGGGATTCCTGACTGGTTTTAAAAACAAACTTTTAGGGCTGGATTGCATCTTAACCTGGGGATATACGATTGGTGGGATGGTCTTAGATACAGCAGTGCTTGCTGGGAGATGCAGTAAGGTAGGACAGGAAACTGGGGAGAGTTTTGGCCTCGGCTTATGCTGCCTAGCTGAATGACGCAGCAGTTGCTATGCCTGTTTAAGATTTACAATAAGCCGTGTTTGGAATCTAGATTGTACTCAGTTGCATGATACAACCGTTGGATTCTCCCATAGTTTCGCCTTAAAAGGCAGGGGGGGAACTGGATAGGAGCTGGTCTACACGAAAGGGTTTCCTGTTTCCCTCCAGTGTATTTTCCTAGCCCTGACTCAGATAGCTCATCGGATCTCGGAAGTGAAGCAGGGTTTATTTTATTTTATTTATTTATTTTATTATTTCACATTTATACCCCGCCCTCCCCGCAAGCGGGCTCAGGGTTGCCCCTGGTTACTATTTGGGTGGGAGATCACCAAGTAGGTCCAGGGTCACTATGCAGAGGCAGGCAATGGCAAACCATCTCTGATGGTCTCTTGCTTGGAAAACCCTACAGGGTTGTCATAAGTCAGCTGCGACTTGATGGCAAAAACTCCCTTGTTGAAATGGTTTCTCTTCCCCCCCCCCCCCAGTTACTACTGGTGGGGGAACAAAGGCAATAAGAAGGGAGTTGTCTTTTTGTTCTACCAGAGCTAAGGTAAACCCAGTGATGTAACTTTGTTTAGGATTACACTTCTAGTAGTGTAATTGGGATTGCTCAGTTTTTGCAGATTTTTGAATATTCTACTTTTTTTGGCTGGGAATGTAGTCAATCTGCTAATGCCTGTTTTTACTAACAAAACCCAGTCAGTTATCAAGGAACTAGAAGATCTGTGGTTGATGAGTTGCATTCAATTTGGTGGTTCTGGAATGTTGTGGGGTTCATCCAAGACCACATATAGGACAAGTACAGTTGTTTCAGCAGCTTCCTCTGGTTGAGCATGCTGTCAAATGCATCTTATCATGACAGTTTTATCCTCTGATAGGGTGTTCTCCAGGCCTGTAATCAGCTGTGTGCCGGATACCTCTTCCAGCCAGACAAACAGTATGACACGGCTTATGACACAGGGGACAAGACAATCCAATGCGGGCGGCATGTTGATGTTTTCAAACTTTGGTTAACGTGGAGAGCCAAGGTAGGAAACATCATGCAAGAAAGAATTCCCTGTGAGACCTTGAGATATATGGCATTTAAGGCTACAAATAAAGGGAAACATCTCTAATCTTTTTTTAAAAAGTGAAAATCATGGGGAGGGGAAGGAGGAGAGGGAGAAAACAAACTGCAGGTGAACCACCAATGAAATAACTTAGCCAATCTCTTTCTCAGAATTTCTGAGTTTTCTGTTGAGGAACTCCAGCTTCTTAAGCTTGTCCGGAATGTTCTAAGGCATCTGTTCCATTCATGCAGGACACTAGCCAGCTGACAGGACTCACGTCTTCCTTACACAAAGTGAGCATGGCCAATGCTCTCCCATGACTAGAAATTGTAGAGGAAGTTTAGTAATAAAGGACAAGTTGTATTTACCAAAGCTTTGTAACCATTAGTTATCTTGACATTCAAGAAGCACATCTGAGGATATCACAGCTGGTTTCTCCAAAATGCAGCTTGAAACCAACTAGTGTCAGCAAAGAGACTTGGGTTACAGAAAATGGGGTTCAGATCTCTGCTTGGCTATGAAGTTCTTCAGGAGGCATTGGGCAGGTCATAGATGTTTAGTTTAATCTTCGGAGATTTGATGTGATGATAAAATGGGATTTAAAAAAAACCCACTACAGTTCCTCACAGGAAAAGGAGTAGAATATACATAGGATAGATAAATAATGGTGGTTTTTCTTCCATTGAAATCCAGCCATTTCCCAATGGAAATTTCTAGGATGGAAGAGATAACCTTGTGTAGTCATTCCCAAATTACAAAATAGGAACTTCCTCATGGACAAGTATGGACTTGTATATACAGAAATGTGATGTGAGATAAAGCCCATAATAACAGAAAGGTTGTGCTTCAGAACCCTAAAGTAATTATTAAGATGTGCACCCCTTCATATATCTTTTTTTAATCCTTTGGAATAGTACATTACAATACTGAACACTAATACTACTACTGATACTATCTGAAGCAGTGAGCCGTGACTCACAAAAGCTCATACCTTGCCACCTATTTTGTTAGTCTTTAAGGTGCAACTAATACTAAACATGCGACACAATCAAGCTTCTTAAGTCTTTTAAGGTTCTATAAAAAGTGGTTTTCTATTCAGTATTTTCATAAATGCTTCTGGACTTCATCACAGGCCTAACCATGACCTACTACAGATAAATAAACCTAGTTACTTTGGCTTAACCAGATCATGGTTTCATCCGTGACTGAGGTCAAGAAACATTAGGGCATTCATCTTCCATTTTTCTCCCCAATGTGGCTCACAAAAACACCAAAAATACAATAATAGAACAAACAAACAAAAGCAAGCAAGTAGATTCCAGGCTGGTCTTACTCAACAAAACTGAATAACTGAGGCTCTACACTCCTTAGTTCGCACCTCTGGCTCTATCTAGGTTATAAATACCTGCAGGAAGAGGAAGACAGAAATGTACCCCAGGTGGAACTCAGCTGCTGCAAGCCAGTATGAACTTGTTTACTTCTACTCCATCAGGAATTCCTCTGGCCCCACACAGGCTATGAACTACCTGCAAGAAGAGGAAGACAAAACTTAGCCAGCAAGATCATCTTTGCCCCCCCCATCCCCAGCTTAAGGTAGCCATTCCCCAGTTCCATGCAGGGGATCCCCCGGTGTTGGGGGCTTCTGTCCACTGCCAGCCAGCTGGCCAGTGGGGGAAACCCACCCCCAAACAGCAATGTCTCCATGCAACATTCCTGACCTGTTGACGTCACATGGAAGTGGCATTATTGTGTTGGGGACATTGCCAAGTGATGCTCTGGCTTTTGGGTAAAACTCCATGGTTTGATGCTAATTTTACCATAGAGTTTTGCCAAAAAACCAGAGCATCACCCTCGACATCACTGACATGATGATGTCACTTCCTGGTGACATCAGTGCATTGCACGATGTCAATGCCTATACCCGGAACGCTCCCCCAATCCCCCTGCCGGCAGGGCAATTCCACCTGGAAACTCTGCCCCAGCTTAAGCTAGCTATAGTCATTTTGATTACCCCTGTTCTTTGCTTCATCAGGCTTGGTTCACGTGCTTGAATGACCTTTTCACAACTATGTATTCTGCTTGCACATTGATGCAAAGTACATTTTCTCTGATTGTGTCACAGGCTGTTGTGAACTGGCCAGGATGTTAAATGAGGTGGTCTCTTCATCCCTTCAACTCTAGGGGCCATGAGAGGGAGGGCCTGTGGCTCAAACCTCTGCTTTGCATGCAGAAGGTTCCAGGTTCAATCCTTGGCATCTCCAGTTAAAATGGATCAGGCAGCAGGTGGTGTGAAAGACCTCTGCCTGAGACCCTGGAGAGCAGCTGCCAGTCTGAGCAGATAGTACTGACCTTGGTGGACCAAAGTTCTGATTGAGTCTACGGCAGCTTTGTGAGATATCAAATTGTTTGTGTGAGATATCAAATTGTAAGCTTCTCTCCGTATGTGATTTTTTTCCCTCCCCAACTTCCCACAGGGCACACAAGGATTTGAGATTCTTATCAACAGATTTCTGGAACTTGCAGAATACCTTTATAAGGAACTGAAGACAAGAAAAAACTATGAGCTTGTATTTGATGCTGAGGTAAGTACGGCCAATGTTGTTAGGAAAGACATCTGATATTCTGTCTCTGAAAAAAGCAGCCTGTTCCAATGACTGCAGGACCCTTGTTTGTTTGTTTGTTTGATTTATAGGCCGCTCTCCCCGCTGCGCAGGCTCAGAGCGGTGTACACGACTTGGCAAGCCAAGATATATAAATACAATTAAAATCCATTAAAACGTAATAAAACATTCAAAACATTCAATAACAATAAGAATAAAGTGCTCAGTAATTTTCAGATGGCGACATATATAAACCCCGTATTCCCGGCTATCGGTGTCAGTTGTCAGTTATCCCCCACTCCGGAGGATGATAACCACGGCCAGTCGCTGCCCATCTGGGCTGCGATCGATTGATGGTCATAGGAGGGGGAAGGAGGTGGAAAGAGGGTGGTGGCGGCCCCTAGTTATAAGCCTGGTGGAAGAGCTCCGTCTTACAGGCCCTGCGGAACTGCATAAGGTCCCACAGGGTCCTGATCTCCTCCGGGAGCTCGTTCCACCAGACGGGGGCCGCCACAGAAAAAGCCCTCCTCCTAGTTACAGTAAGCCTGGCTTCTCTGGGGCCTGGGATGATCAGCCGATGTTGCGCCCCTGACCGCAGTGCTCTCTGGGGAAAGGTGGTCCCTCAGGTAGATTGGACCCAGGCCATTTAGGGCTTTAAAGGTAAGCACCAGCACCTCGAAGCGAATCCGGTACGCTATAGGCAGCCAGTGCAGTGCCTCAGACGTCAGTCGGATGTGCTCCCATCTAGAGAGGCACGTCAGCAATCTTGCCGCGGCATTCTGCACCAGCTGCAACCTCCGGATTTGGGTCAAGGGCAGCCCCATGTAGAGAGCGTCACAATAGTCTAGCCTCGAGGTGACCGTTGCATGGATCACTGTTGCCATGTCAGAGTGGTCCAGGAAGGGGACCAACTGCTGTGCCAGCCACAGATGATAAAAGGCCAATTTGGCAGTGGCTGCTACCTGGGCCTCCATCATCAGGGAGGGATCCAGAAGCACTCCCTGACTCCTAACCACTGGTGCAGGCACCAATGGCACCCTGTCGAAGGCCGGGAGTGGGAGCCCCGACCAAGGGCCACCCCGACCCAAGCACAGGACCTCTGTCTTTGCCAGGTTCAGCTTCAGCCTACTCAGCCTATGCCATCTAGCCATGGTGTGCAATGCCCAGTCCAGGCCGCCCAACATCAGATAGAGCTGGGTGTCATCAGCGTACTGGTGACATCCCAGCCCCACTTTCTGGACAATCTGGGCAAGGGGGCGCATATAGATGTTAAAAAGCATCGGGGACAGAACCGCCCCCTGGGGCACTCTGCATTCAAGCAGGTGCCTCCAGGACTGCTGTTACCCTAGCACCACCCTTTGTCCCCGACCCTGGAGAAAGGAAGCAAGCCACTGTAAGGCAAGCCCCTGTATCCCCACGTCGTTGAGGCGGCGGATCAGCAGCTGATGATCGACCATGTCGAACGCTGCCGACAGGTCTAACAACAGCAATACTGCCACACCTCCTCAATCCAGATGTCTCCGGAGGTCATCAGTAAGGGCAACCAGCACTGTCTCCATCCCGAACCCCGGGCAGAAGCCTGACTGGAAGGGATCTAATACAGAAGCGTCATCCAGGAAGCTCTGCAACTGTATCGCCACCGCCCTCTCCATTAATTTGCCCAAATAGGGCAAATTGGAAACCGGCTGGTAGTTGGCCAATTCAGCCGAATCCAAGGATGTTTTTTTAAGGAGAGGGCAGACCATCGCCTCCTTGAGTGCACTCGGGAACTGCCCCTCCATGAGGGACTGGTTGTTAAGGGTGAAGTTGGTTGCCTAAGAAGCCTCAGTTGCCAGAGAAGGAACAGGTCTCTCCCCCTGAAGTCTAGCTTTTGTGTGTTTAGTTTTTGAGTTAACAAGTGGGAACTCTCACCGGTCTTTTATCCTTTCCCAACGGGGGCTTCCTGTTCCTTGGTGCTGTATAAGTTACTCATCCACTGCAACTTCTGTTTCTTGTTTCTTATGGCCATTTAGTTTTCCTAAGCTTCATCCTTCTGTGATATTATATGCAAGGCAGTACATATTTCCAGGAAATATGTCTCTCTCTCTCTCTCTCTGTTTATTGTGTATTTTTTATTCTTGGTACATCATTTTTGGCAATGGGGAAAGGAAGGGTTGCCAGTTCCAGTTTGGGAACAACCTAGAGATTTTGTGGGTGGAGCCTGAGGAGGGCGGGGTTTGGGGAGGGAGGTACTGCAATGGGGTATAATGCTATGGAGCCCATCTTCCAAGCGGTCATTGTCTCCAGGTGAACTGATCTTTATCTCTTCTTATCTGGAGATCAGTTGAAATCCCAGGAGATTTTCAGCTACTACCTGGAGGTTGGCAACCATAGGAAAAGGTGAATTATAAATTTAATAAAGAAGGTAATGGATAAAGCGAGTGTGGGTGTAGAGAATTACAGAATTTGGCATGAGGTAAAGAGTCCAGCATGCTAAGATCATTTTTAAAGTTTCTCGCCCAGCTGGGTGGGGTGTGGTAGGATTCAGGTATCTGAAGAAGTGAGACGTGACTTATGAAAGGTCCTCCCCGACACAAATTTTGTTAGTCTTTCCGGTGCTACCGGACCCTTGTCCTCTTCTATTTTTTGTGTGAAATGTTTATTAATTGTGGATTCTTTTTCCTGTTGCGATCGCCACACCCAGGACTAATGTTATTCATGTTCACAAATTATCTCATTTACAGAATAGGCTTACATCAGAACAGGAAGGAATTTGGATTTCTGCACAGGACATCTGTGCACAACTGAATTTGTGCCTCTGCAGGAACATTCCAGTAACTACAGAAACATCTGGCTGTAGTACCGACTCTGGTTCTTTTAAATTTTCAAAGATTTTCCTTATAGTATTTTTATATAATGATAATTTCATAACCAATTGCCAGAGTTGGAATACCACTATGTTAGTTTTTGTATCTATTGATTCTTACTTAATATCTTTTTTCTAGTCTATTTTTTCCCAGAACAGCTGTGATAGATAAAGATTGCACTATAAAACACTACACACACACACACACCACATGGAATTCAGAGTGTTTATTCACTTTGGTGAATTTTCTTACTTACAGGAAAAGTGAAAGTAGCCCACAGTGAATTAGAAAAGGAAAGACTTTATTGATATTTTTGCACACTTTGTTCCAGACTTCAAAACTTAAGTACAAAAATAGGCATTTGCCTGAAACTGAAATTTAGGGAATGCTCAGAATAGTAACGTATGGATGCACAGTTCACACTTGCAATGGATGTACTTAGATCTTTTGCATTTAAAATAATATATATATTTATTTTCCAGCCAGAACTCACCAATGTATGTTTCTGGTACATTCCACCAAGTCTTCGACAGATCCCAAAAGGACCAGAAAGAGAAAAAAGGCTACATCAGGTAAACAAACCAATGTAAGTTTTTATTTCATAGAGCCAGGATGTTGCATTCATGGATAGTAAGTGAAATCTGCCACCACAATCTGCTCCAAACATCACTTTCTATCAAACACGTGTCAACCACTGGCTTTTGTGAGGTTGTCCCAAAAGATGCAGTCTGCAACAGGTCTTCTTAACCAGAAAGTCCTTTATTTGCAAAGAGATTCTTATTGGAATCGTTACACTTTTTCTGTTAGTAATGGCTTTATTGCAAACAAACAGTTAGTATTATACTAAGGAACTGGAATCCCCCTCACTGCCTCTACACCAATCATAAAACGTAAAAAGTTGTTCCAGCCCCCTAAACAGGTTTCACACAGACATGGCGGCAAGCCGGTTATTATAGATTTTGTTCCCAGGGAACTTCTACTAAAATGTTTTTGAGGCCAGCTGTAGAAAGAATAACATGGAAAGGGAGGATTTATCCCAGACCTTGAGCAAAGCTGGGAGCGGAGCAGGCAAAGCAGGCGGAAGCTGGGAGCATAGCAAAAGCAAAGCATGATAAGGAAGTCAAACAGCTAAACAGCACATGAGCACGTTCCAGAGGGTGGGGTCACTGGTTGAGTCCCAACCCCCAGCTGGGAAATGGCAGCGTAGCTGGTCGAGTCCCAACCCCCAGCAGGGAAATGGCAGCGTAGCTGGTCGAGTCCCAACCCCCGGCCGGGAAATGGCAGCATAGCTGGTTGAGTCCCAACCCCCGGCAGGGAAATGGCAGCGTAGCTGACAGCTTTCCCCAGTACTTCTTGATAGCTTCTCTAGTTTGCAGTTCTGTGCAATTCTGTAGACTTTGCTGGACAGGAATTTCCTCTATTCATTGTCCATGGCTACATCTGGGGAAAATTCAGGTTGTACACATGATTGGAGGACCAAACTAGACATTATGTTTGTGATAAATCAGGTTAGGATGAATCAGACTCTTGGTCCATCACAGTCAGCATTGTCTACTCAGACTGGCGGTGGCTCTCCAAGGTCTCGGGCTGAGGTCTTTCACATCACCTCCTACCTGATCCTTTTAATTGGAGATGCCAAGGATTGAACCTGGGACCTTCTGCATGCCAAGCCGATGCTCTGCCACTGAGCCACTGCCTCTCCCAAAATCCAAGGTTTCTGCCAACACAATTCTGTTCTTTTTACAGTTAGAAGTGACGTTGGGGAACTAATTTTTCCAAGTGTTCCAGGAACTGATAGGGTTCAGGAACATGGTATGGAAAGCAGAAGGCTTCAGGTGTCTCTTCTGAACCACTTTCTCTTGCCAAAATGGCTGCCGGGGGACTTATTTGTCTTAATGTGGGACTACAACTGTTAAACAGAAATGCTGATACTGAGGCTGCAGTCAGACACACTAAACAATCCACTTTCAATCCACTTTCAATGCACTTTCCAACTGGATTTTGCCAGTTCATACAGTGAAAATCCACTTTGAAAGTGGATTGAAAGTGGATTATTTAGTGTGTGTGACTGCAGCCTCAATGTGTAAATGGCCACATGTCCCCTTTGCATAATTCCGCTTGTTAAATTCAAATGGGGAAGTAGCGCAACTCCCGCATGGATTAGAAGAAGAAGAAGAAGAGATTGGATTTATACCCTGCCCTTCACTCACTTGGAGTCTCAGAGCGGTTTACAAACTCCTTTTCCCTTCCCCTCCCCACAACAGACACCCTGTGAGGTAGGTGGGGCTGAGAGAGCTCTTTCCCAAGCTGTCCTTGAGGGAACAGCTGGTGCAGAGCTATGGCTTGCCTAAGGTCATCCAGCCAGGTGCAAGTGGAGGAGTGGGGAATCAAACCTGGTTCTCCCAGATTAGAGTCCACGCACTTAACCACTACACCAAACTGGCTCTGTGTATGCTGTTCCATTATGTGCCAATTTATCATCCTATGTGGGGCTCTCTATTCTATACAAAGTAGAAAGAGGAGGTATTACTTAAAACATTTCTTGTTTTGATACTTCTACATAGTTTGCAAAGGCAGTTGCATAATAAACATATTCAGTCCTTGAAAAAGTCCACAGTGATTGCTGGATTGCTGGATGTTATTATTATTGCTGGATATTATTATTGCTGGATTGCTGGATGTTATTATTATTCCTTTATTTAGTGAATTGGGCATAAATTTTAGCTCATATGACTGAAGCTAAAACAACAAGATGTCCTGCGTTTTAAAGCATCATGCCTTGCTGAAAAAAATCACAGTTCATTATATAAGTTCCTTCATTATTCAATATAAAATAAAATTAGTGTACCTTATTTCACATTTCACTACACCTCCAATATATCCCTTTTATATGAAATGTTGATCTATCAACACTGGCGTAGGAGTCTTACGAACTGAGGTCATTTCTTCCTGCTCATACCCTCATTTTCAGAAGGTAATTGCAGCATTCTTTCTCCTTGATGTCTAGATTGCTCCAAAAATAAAAGCAAGGATGGTAGAAGAAGGTACCGCCATGGTCGGCTATCAGCCTCATGGGGACAATGTGAACTTTTTCAGAATGGTCTTCTCTAATCCAGCAACCAAGAAACCAGACGTCGATTTCCTCCTTGATGAAATTGAAAGACTTGGAAAAGATTTGTGATAGCTGACATTTCACCTCGAAAGCGGGGACCACCATCATGCTGACATAAGGTCTCCTGTATTAAAAGTTTTATAACTGCTGTTCCGCAGACTTTTGTATATCTTGGGAGTTCTTCATGGTAGGGAGAAACCATACTTATAGATGGTATCTTTTTGTTCTGGGTGTTTGTAAACTATCTTCAGATCTACCGATGTATCTTGCAAACCATGCTTGTAAATAGCCACTTGCCTGGTAGCTGTGTTGACTAACAATTGCCTCCGGTGACCAGGCAGGGGATTTTTACAATAAAAAATTCTATTGGTGTACATATGACCAAGACATATGTGGGTTCTTAGTAACAATGGGCAGCATCTGTCTCTTTATATCCATGGAATCTGGTTTTCTTTCCCATGTTGCTCAGAATGCTTTGAAGGCTTACATGCAAAAACAAACAAAACAAAACCAAGCCAATATTAGCAAAAAAGCAATTAATTGGGGGGATCCTGCTTGTAGGCAGTCAGTTACAATCTGATCTGTGGGGAGGTAAACCAGTACTAGGGTGAGGCCGTGCGGGTAAACTCTATCCCAGGGGTGTCAAACATAAGGCTTGAGGGCCAGAATCTAGGGCTCTTACCTGGCCCGCAAGCAAGTAGTATGTGTGGAAATATAAGGTATTCCCCCTTTTATGGTACCCCTTGGAAAAAAAACCCTAGCCTTGCATATGATTAAATACATTTATCGGGGCTTTTGTGGGTTCCCCAGTAAATCAATTGCTTTCACTGCTAGGAGTCATTTGCTTTTGTTTGCGTTTTGAGTAAAAAAAATACTTTTAACTGGGTTTGCCTGTGTCCTTTATAAACTTTATATTTCCAGTCCCTGGAATTACATTTTATGGTATACGTGGCCTGGACTGACAAAATAAAATTTATGACTGATCGAGCCCTTGACACCTCTGCTCTATACTGCCAGTGCAATCCTAAAGCAGACTCACACCCTTCTAGGTCAGTGGCCTTAGAAGGGTGCGATTCCAGTCAGGATTGCACTATGCAGATATTTAGAACATAAATTTGAAGCTGAGATATTTTTGGTGCTTCTCCAGGCCTTGTTACAACCATCACAGGTGTTACATGCTTCCCTTGGGCAGTTCTTTTATGGTCTTGTGAAACATCTCTGAGCAGTAACATCTCCTCTATATATTCTCGCATCTGTGCTATGTGTTATAAAACATTTTACTTTAAACTTTATTAATGCTTTTAAAACTTATGAAACTATTAACTACCTCTTTGGATCTCTGGGGAATGAGTATATATCTTTGCCCGACAACATGTATTATGGGCTTGATTTAATTTGTCTAAGTGTCAGTTAACTGCCATGAATTCTTTTCAATAACTGTATGACTGCTACAAGGTGTATTTACATGATCTCTGAAAAGATTATCGGCTTTCGTGTGTTTTACCCTCATGATTGGTGACAGGTCCCGCCTGGGAGTTCTCAACGGAGCCATGACTCCCTCCTCTGGAATGTGTGCTCTACTCCACTCGCTCGCTTGGTTGCTTCGCTTGCGCATGCCCAGCTAAGTTACTTTCTTCTCTCGTTATCTCTTTTGCCCTGTCCTTGAACAGGAGTGCTAGCAGTTATGTGTGAGCCAAACTCACCAGTATTTTGTATCCTCTTATCCATGTCTTGGGAACTGAACTTTAGAGATGTTCAACATCATTATTCTCTGGGAACTCCTTTTCCCACGTTTTCTATGGGAACTCCTGGCCAGTATATTTGAGTGCCTAAAATCCTGCCTAGTGATTGGTAGAATATCCTTAAACCATATTTCATATCCAGTATATCAATACCTGTAATCCCTAAACCCAGTATTACTAATAGTGGATGTGTTTGACTCCAATGATCTTCTCTACAAATAAAGGACTTACTGCTTAAGGAGACCTGTTGTGGACTATATCTTTTGGGACACTAAGTAAAGTTGTGCATGCTGTTCTGTGCTCGGCATGTTTCTTGGGGCACTGGAAGCTTAGAAAAAATATTAAGCCCCCCCCAATGGCATCATGTAAATCACCTTTTTAAAAAAAATAGCCATGATCTGGTATTGCTCATATGCTAAGATCCGCCCCCACCATCTATACAAGTGCTAGTGCAATGGATATAAAGTAAACATTAACTAAAAAGCTCTGCTTTTATGAGACACTTTGCTTGATGTCACTATTCTTTATTTAATTATTTACTTTATAGCCCACCTTTCTCACTGGGACTAAAGGCAAATCACACAGAGTGAGTCAATACAATCCACAGGACAGGACATTCAGTCCACAGTGCCATAGGACTGTGTATATGTGTGTGTGTGTATTAAATGTCATAAAATTCCTTCTGACTTACAGTGACCCTATAAATTAATGACCTCCAAAATGTCTTCTCGTTAACAGCCTTGCTCAGGTCTTGTAAACGGAGGGCCCCTGTGGCTTCCTGGACTGAGTCTATCCGTCTCACATTGGATCTTCCTTTTTTCCCTACTGCCTTCAACTTTTCCTAGACTTATTATCTTTTCCAGTGACTCTTGTCTTCTCATAATGTGACCAAAGTACAATTGCCTCAGTTTGGTTGTTTCAGCTTCTAGAGAAAGTTCGGGCTTGATCTAGTCTAGATTTAGTCTAGTGTCCTGGCCCCACTGATGGACCTCCTGATGGCACTTGGTATTTTTGGCCGCTGTGTCACAGAGTGTTGGACTGGATGGGCCATTGGCTTCTCTTATGTTCTTATGTTAACCCACTAAATGGTCTCTTTGGTGGTCCACGGTATTTGTAAAACTCTCCTCCAACACCACATTTCAAAGGAATCAACTTTCTTTCCATCAGCTTTCCTTCATCGTTTAACTTTCACACCCTTACATAGCAATGGGGAATCCTATGGCATGAATTATTTTGATCTTGGTCGCCAGCGACACATCCTCACACTTAAGGATCTTTTCCAGCTCCAAGGCAGCTCTTCCCAGTGTCAATCTCTTTCTGATTTCTTGGTTGCAGACTCCATTTTGGTTGATGATGGAGCCAAGGAGTAGAAAATCTTGAACTGTTTCCGTTATGTTCCAACTGAAGGACCGCGCACGCGGTCGGCCAAACACATGGCCAGGTGAAGCCACTGAGCTTTGCTTCCAGAGACAATAGACCCAGAGGATCCTGGCAGGGACCAATGGGGAAACCCACATCCGTAAACAGACCTGTAGGATGCAGGTGCACTTTAAATAGCAAATCACGGGTGTTAGGTGTGTGTGTGTGTGTGTGGTTTGGAACGGGGATTTAAGCGGACCTATGAGTCTGGCAAGTCAGTCTTGCTCTGACCTCTCTAATAAAATATGAGCTGTTATCACTCAACACGTCTCTGGACCCAGTACTTTAAACTGGCAACGAAGGTGGGATCCCGATGAGTGGCACTGACTCCAGCACTGCACCGAGCACTGATCCACCGGGCTCCTGAGCCCCCAGGCATCGCCAACTGTGCCTCAGGACACCGCTCACTGCACCACTCCAGAGTCATGGCTGCTTCCCCGGAACAGATTGCTGTCTTCGACCCAGCTCATCCCAAGCTGTAGGAAGCCTGGATTGAGCAATTGACCTTCTACTTCCAGGTCCAGGAGACAACTGACACAAACAAGAAGAAGGCATGGCTTCTAAGCACGTACGGAGTCTCCATGATCCACCTGGTGAAAAACCTCATAGCACCCAAGATGCTTGTCCTCCAGGTACACCAACCTGACTACCAAGGACCGCCCCAGCCACCCATCTTATCTGCTCTGGCCAACATGCGGCCCTCTGTGCCAGTGTCATGCACCAGCTGTGGGGAGGGCCTGTAGGTTCCGAGATGCAATGTGCAGGTCATGTGGGACAACAGGACACATCACCAGGGCCTGTCGTTCCAGAGGATCCCACCGCACACAAGCCGCACATCAAGAGTCCACAGATCTTCATTCCACAACTTCTACCCGCCACCAGGTAATGCACTTGCCCCGGGCTACCCCTAACAAAATACATATAACGGTGTTGATGGAGGGGTTCCCCTGTGAAATGGAGCTGGACACCAGTTCCTCCTTCTCTATAATCTCAGAGGATACCTGGCATAGACTCTGTGCCAAAGGGGGGCCCCCGTTACAAAAGCCTATAGGCCTAATGCTATGGGATTTTCAGAAGAACCTGGTAGCAATCAAGGGGTGGGGCAAGTTTGGAGTCCAGTACAAAGACTTCAATGGACTGTTGGACTTACTGGTGGTGGAGGGCAAACTCACCAGCCTACTGGGACTCTCCGGGTTCAGACCCGTGGGGTTTGGGGTGATGGGGTGAACCGTGTGAGGGCTACAAACTTTGATGCTATTTGTAAGGAATTCCCCACAGTGTCTGATGGAGCACTGGGCTGCTACACAGATCCGCTGGTCACCCTGGACCTCAACCCGCAGGTCTTGCCCATTCACTTAACAGCCAGGTGCCCTCCGTTGGCACTCTGTCCGAGACTTGACACGGAGTTAGACTGGTGGAACAAGGAGTGCTAGAGCCCATACCACATGCCAAATGGGAGACTCCAATAGTCACTCTGGTGAAACCTAATGGGAATGTCCAGATATATATGGACTATAAGTGTACGATTAAGAAAGCTCTGCAGGATCATGCATATCCGGTCCCCATTGTGAGCTATGTCCTTGCAGCACTGGCAGGGGCCAAGGTTTTCGGTAAGCTGGAGCTGGCACAGGCCTACCAGCAACTACCAGTAGTTCAACCTCTTCAGTGTCAACCTTAAAGTTCTATAATTGCTCAGTAGTCATCACTTTTTCTCCTTGATGTTCAGCTGTAATCTTGCTTTGGCACTTTCTGCTTTAACCTCCATCAGTAGTCATTTCAAGTCTTTGCCATTTTTGGCCAGCAACTGGTGTTATCTGCATATCTCAAGTGGTTAATGTTCCACCAGATTTCACTCCACCTTCTTTGAAATCTAATCCAGCTTTCCTTATGATATGTTCTGCCTATAGACTGAACAGATAGGACAATTAGGATTGTAGAACAGATTAGGATTGTACAAATCTGGAAGCAACTGGAAATCGAGAAACAGAATAAAAGCTCTGGGTTAGAAAAACAAGAGAATAAGACTCGAACACACACCAACCCCTACAAAAAAAACCTTAAGATACTGAGAGACTGAAAATAGGACATCCCTCATGTAAAGTTAATGCTCTGCCTCTGCATAAATTAGATTTACTGGCAAAAGAAAGAAGAGGTCCTTTTGACCACCAGATCATGCTAAAGATCATGGGACCTGTGTTGGCAAAATCCACAGTGGGCAGTGGCAGTGGTCAGGAGGGGAACAGCTGATAGGAACCAACCCAATCTTCTGAATTCAGTATTTTCACCCACATAATTTCCCATTCTGTGCAATTAATGTAATTATGCAACCAGTCGTGGGCTCCCTGGTCTGAAAATTCTTGCTGCATTGAGGACATCTACCTGCAGCTGTGACTATCGCTGCTCTCTGTCGGTTCCTGGCTGCTCTGGACCCTGCGAAGTCCCCCCTCAGTCTTGACTAAGGCACCCCTGGAGTTCTTACGAGGCTCAGGTTGATGATAAAAGACCAACCTGTCATGCTGTAATAACAGAAGACGGAGCAGCACGGTGCGGCTAATTAGCGATGAGCTCATTCTATTCTGCTGAGCCAGGTGCTGCTTTTATTTTTCCATAAAGCGCATTTCAGGGGATTGTTCCCTTGTTTGTTTGACAAAAAAAGGAAATTCATAGAGCTTTATAGGTTCGTAAATTCATAAAGAGCTGTTTAGAGGTTCAACTACTGGCTTTTGCATTCTGCCTGCAGGAAAAGATATACTTTGCAAAGGTTGGTTGTGGCATGCATTTCAAGAGATGATAGGCGTAAGCCTATTGGCATATTTTCAACTTCTATGTGCAACAAAGTTTTGTTGGGTAATGAGAATACTCAGCGGGGGGGGGGGCAGAGTGGATTCTGGTAGAAAATTCAAACTATAATGTCTTCAGGTACAATTTCAGTTATAAAGTCAGTAGAAAAGAGTCCAGTAGCACCTTGAAGACTAACAATATCCGTGGTAGGGTAATGGGCAGATTAGGTGAGGGGGCAGAAAAATGGAATGGCATTCCCCCCTTTTTATTTTCCCAAGAACCTGAAGAAGTGAGCAGTGGCTCACGAAAGCTCTTACCTCAACTCTCGTTAGCCAGTCTGGTGTAGTGGTTAAGTGCGCAGACTCTAATCTGGGAGAACCGGGTTTGATTCCCCACTCCTCCACTTGCACCTGGCTGGATGACCTTAAGCAAGCCATAGCTCTGTACCAGCTGTTCCCTCAAGGACAGCTTGGGAAAGAGCTCTCTCAGCCCCACCTACCTCACAGGGTGTCTGTTGTGGGGAGGGGAAGGGAAAAGGAGTTTGTAAGCCGCTCTGAGACTCTTAAGTGAGTGAAGGGTGGGATATAAATCCAATCTCTTCTTCTTCTGCTGCTGCTGCAGACAGACTAACATGGCTACCCATCGTCAATTATAAATTCAGACACAATTTCCATTTGAAAGCCGGGTATTATTTGAGAACCATGTTCAGCTCCTGACCTAAAGTCTGTGGACAGTGAATGGTTTGCCCACTAGCCTAGAATCTGGCCCTCAGGTGTTAAAACAATACAGTGCAGCTGCTACAGTAGAAGATCTGGATGTAAGAACATCACAAGATCTTGTGGGGGAGAGAGAGGCCATGGTTCAATGGCCATGGTTCAATGGTAGGGCTTCTGCTTGGCATGCAGAAGGCCCCAGGCTCAATCACCAGCATCTCCAGCTGAAAGAACCAGGCAGTAAGTGATGCGAAAGACCTCTGCCTGAGATCCTGGAGAGCGGCAGCCAGTCCAAGTAGACAATATTGACCTTGATGGACCGATGGTCTGATTCAGTATAGGGCAGCTTCATGTGTGATCGTCTTCTAATCCAGCATCTTGTTTCACACAGGAGCCAATGGACAGAGCATAGAAGCTAAAGCCCTCCCTGATGCTGCCTCTTAGCATTGGTATTTGTAGCCTTATTTCCTCTCAGTTCTGAAGTTCGCTTTAGACCCCATGGCCAGAAACTAGTGATGGCTGGACCTACCTCCACGGATCTGTCTTAATCCCCTTTTAAAACCATCTATATTTGTGGCTATCACCACATCCACTGGCAGCGAATCCCACCATTTAATTGTTCTTTGAGCAAAGGAGTACTCCCCTTTGTCCATCTTGAATCTATTGCCCATTCACTTTGTTCTTGTAGCCATTCTTAATCTGGGATTTTTGGGTTAAGGTGGTCTTGGGCAGGACTATTCTCTCAACTTAAAACTCAAAATATTACGTAAGGCTCATTTCATACATTATGTGGGGGCAAAGTCCGGTTTTCTATACTTGATAGGAAACTGCTGTCAAGCACAGGTAGCTGAGAAGTGTTCATTTTTGCACCCTTGGTAGTTACACTCACACTATGTCTTTTAGGTGTACACTGAAAGTTTTTGGAGATCTGTGATCAGACCTCTTTCAGATTCTGTAAATAGCAGACATGGGACCATCATAGGGTTGCCAGCCTCCAGATGGGACCTGGGGATCCCCCAGAATTAGAGCTCATCTCCAGACTACAGAGATCAGTTCCCTTGGAGAAAAGGGAAGCTTTGGAGGGTGGGCTCTGTGGCATTGTACCCCACGGTGAAGCAACCCGGAACTTTTGGAAGTAAATGGAATGAGTGGATGTGGATCAACTCAGACAAAAAGGGCAGATGTTTGGTAGAGAATGTAGAACAAATTCAACATCCAGTGGCACCTTCAAGACCAACAAAGGTTTCTTGAAGGTATGAGTTTCTGTGTGCACACACACTTTCCCAAAAACATTGGAATGGAAAGTAACAGTTCAAACTTAAAGACAGGCTGGAGAGCAAATTAGCATGTAACATGATGAAGTTGTTTTAAGATCTGCGAAGACAAAACTAAATAACAAGCTAGGATTATAAAGTCAACAGTTGTTTTGATGTAATGAAGGGGGCAGAAGCAGTGAGACAATAAAAATGTCAAAATAGGAGATAAATGTGTAAGGTATTGTGGGAAGTAAACTGCAGTGATGGAGAATGTGTATGTGAGAATCATGCATGTCTGTAGCAGAGATTTCAAGCTTTGTTACAAAAATGGTCCCTAGGAAGGGGATTTAAAGAGTTTTTGTTGAACCCCATGTGAAATGTGATTGTCAGAAAGGAGTAACTAATATTTGCATGAACTCTGCATCAGTACCCTCTTTAAGGGAATCTTGTCGTCAGTTAGCACTGCCATAAGTTTATATTGACTGTCCTTATCAATCAAACTGCTGAATTTGTCTTATGTATCAATGCCTAAGGTTTTATCATCTATCCTGATGGCCAATTAACCTTGCCTTTCCTTTTAGTCCTATTTCGACTCCTCTAGGTCCTGGCTGGGAGATCGCATCGAGGACTTGACCCCCACCTCCGGAATGCGAGTCTTGCTTGCCTGCTTCGCTTTGCGCATGCTTATTGCTCATTAGTTTTTCCTCCTTTCTTATCTCTAGCTCGCCTTTCTCTAGCTAACCTGTTGTGGATTACATCTATTGGCACAATCTCACACTTGTTTGGTTGCCTGTTAGCCTCTCAGACCACTGCACTGACAAGTACATTAGTACTTTCTTCTTCCTGCAGAAGGGAAAGTTTTAGTGTTCTTTCTGGACTAATTTTGAAAGATAGACTTTACATATATAGTTAGCTAAGTGGTATGATCAATTACTGAACATAAAAGCCACGTTAAGAAGCCAAAAAGGTCAGTGAGATGCAAATGAGCTATCCTAGATGGCCCTTGACATGGGGAAAAAATGTTAAAAATATCATTTAAATGCCACCCATTTTGAATAAGACATAATGATAACCAGGGCTCCGTTGGGGCCGGAGCGAGTCGGAGCACCGCTCCGCCAGTGAAGACGCTGGGGGCCGGGCACATTAAAAAGCCCCGCCCCCAGCAGGGCCGCTGCTGTGTCGGACCCTCTCCCACCCACCCCTGCCCAATGTTTCCAAGCCGGCGGCAGGCCGCCGGCTAGGGAAAAATCCCTCTCCCACCCCCACCCCCACCCCTGCGCAAAGAAGCTCTCCCTCCCACTCACCCACCCCACTCAATGTCCCTGAGCCGGCGGCAGGCCACCGGCCGGGGAAAGACAAACCCTCCCACTGCCCCCCCACTCAAAATCCTTTCCCACCCCCCCCCGCACGCAAAGAAGCTCTCCCTCCCACTCACCCACCCCACTCAATGTCCCCGAGCCGGCGGCAGGCCACCGGCCGGGGAAAGACAAACCCTCCCACTGCCCCCCCTCTCAAAATCCTTTCCCACCCCTCCCACCCCGCGCAAAGAAGCTCTCCCTCCCACTCACCCACCCCGCTCAATGTCCCCGAGCCGGCGGCAGGCCGCCGGCCGGGGAAAGACAAACCCTCCCACTGCCCCCGCTCAAAATCCTTTCCCACCAACCCCCCCACTCCGCGCAAAGAAGCTCTCCCTCCCACTCACCCACCCTGCTCAATGTCCCCGAGCCGGCGGCAGGCCGCCGGCCGGGAAAAAAAACCCTCTCCCACCCCCCACCCCGTGCAAAGAAACCTCCTCCCTCCCTCTCACCCACCCACCCAGCTCAGTAGAAAACCCACCCAACTCACCCAGAAAACCCTCTCCCACCCCCTCAGCCGCATGGCTGTCTCCTCCAAACGGAGGCGCCTGCCCTCCCCATCCCCCCAGGAGGGATTCGGGGCTCCCGGCTTGGTGGCATCCCGTGGCTGTCGCTGCTGCTGTGCGCGGGGGGGGGTGCCTCGGAGGGGAGGGCAAGGCAGCGCAGCACAGTGCCCCCGGCGGTGGTTCGGCCTCCAGGACCTGGGGGTGGCAGTGTTCTCCTGCACACGCGACAGGCACCGGAGGGCCTCGGCCAGAACGTCCGCCCGCCCACTGTGGAGCCTGCGGGAGCCGAAGTGAAGGGTGCACAGGTAGGCAGCCGCTGCCTGGACAGAGGTCCGCAGACGTCGACAGCCCCCCGTCCCTGTGCCCCGACCCATCCCCCCTAGAGGCTCTGAGGCTAGCCGGGAAGCCCAGGTGCCTCCAGTCTCCAGGCCCTGAGTGGCTGGAAAGGGGCGCGGTGTACGCAGCGGGGTGGAGAAGGCACACTGGCTGAAGAGATGAGCTCTCTCCCCCACCTATCTACCTACCTTCCTGTTCCTTCCTTCCTTCCTTCCTTCCTTCCTTCCTTTTCTTCTCTCTGTCCCCCACCTACTTACCTACCTTCCCCTTCCTTCCTTCCTTTTTCTTTCTTTCTTCTCTCTCTCCCCCACCTACCTACCTACCTACCTTCCTGTTCCTTTAATTCCTTCCCCCCTCCCTCCCTCCCTCCCTCCCTTCCTTCCTTCCTTTCTTTCTTCTAACACACTTCCAGTGATGTCAGGGGTGTGTGGCCTTCTGACACTTCCGGTGACATCACGGGGTGTGGCATATGCAAATAAGTTATGCTAATGAGCTCCTGCACCTCCTTTTTTACGAAAGGACCCCTGATGATAACCATAATGAATTGGTGTTCAGGCACCCTTGTGATTTATGTTGGACGCAGATCATGCATGCGGCTCTTCTTTTGACAAGGTCACAAGGTCGACTCTGTGCTTTCCCCTCAATACAGCAATGGGCGAAGGGGTGAAAAAACAGAAACCAGTAGATAAAATTCAAATAAAGCCATGGAGGAGGGCCCTAATCTTACAATTTTTTGCCAGGTTTTCTGCAATTTTTTTTGCCAGGTTTTCTGCAAATCTAGGTACAAGAGAAAACCATTCTGTGTAAAATGAGAAGAGCCCTGCTGGATCAGAACAATGTGGTCCATCTAGTCCAGCATCCTGTTTCACACTGGCTGAGACAGCCAGTAGCAGTGGAGGGCCAACAAACAAGACATAGGTCCTTTCCAGTCCACCATACTATGGGGTTTGAGGCTAGGAAGACATTGCCCCCGAAGTCAAACTAGCTATTCCAATGAACTGGACCTACCATAGAAAAAGCGTGTTGCCAGGAGGACAAAGCCAAGAGAGAGCATCATCGGGAGAAGGCCTTATGAAACACACAGTTGGCACATGGAAGTCTACTGGGCAATGTTGGAGGTGTGGTTGCCATTGGTGGTGCTTTGTTGGACCACCTTTCTTCTTTTGGCACACTGGAGAACCATCTACACTCTTAAGTTTCAGAGTGTGTGTAAATGGCCCTGAGTTTTTGGGTAGGGCCTGGATGGTTGGCTTTTTTATTCTCTGTGGCTCTGCCATGCTAGACTATTCAAGCATTTCATCACTGGTCTCCATTATAATGCTGCGCATGTGCCTCAGTTGCCCACCGAAGGCACATCGATACATAATCAGTCCAACACTGTAATGGCAGCTGTCAAAGGAGGAGGAGGAGGAGATTCGATTTATACCCCTCCCTTCACTTGGAGTCTCAGAGCGGTTTACGATCTCCTTTCCCTTCCTCTCCCCACAACAGACACCCTGAGACATAGGTGGGGCTGAGAGCTCTCTCTCCAGAACTGCCCTTGAGAGAACAGCTATGAAAGAACTCATAACTGACCCAAGGTCACACCAGCAGCTGCAGGTGGAGGAATGGGGAATCAAACCCAGTTCTCCCAGATTAGACTCCACGCTCCTAATCTTCTTCCAATTCTTGCAGCTCGTGGTTTAGAACCTTAACTCCAATGGTATCCCAGCCTTCTTCACTGGTGGGAACTGCAGTATCTGAAGAAATGACTCAGCCTAGGCAAAAAGTCTTCCAAGATACACCTTACCAGAGTTCTGACAAACACATCTCTGCCTTTTTCTTTCTTCACCACCAGGTGTCAGAGTTAGCACATAACAACTAACTTGCGCTGTTAGAATGCTGGGCAATATTGGGGTGATAACTTTCGAGGATGTGTGTGAACTACAGTTGAACAGAGATAGCTGAATACATTCATTGCTTCTCTTTTGGTTATCGAAAGGCTATGCCTTATTTCTCAATCAACTCCTTGTCTGGATTGACCTTGATTTCTAAAGGAGGTTGGATATAACTTTTGTTCCCCCCTAGATGGAGGTAACTTCTGAACTGGAGGGGAGATGGTTCACCATGCTGTTATATGTGCAAATGCCAGCAGTGTCTACGTGGCTGTGTTTAGATCCGTTTGGAGCACAGGGTCAGAACAGATGAGATGCTAGGAGACTGGTGATTAGGGTTGCCAAGTCTGGGTTGGGAAATTTTATAGATTTTTTTTGGGGGGGGGGGAGAAGCAGAAGCAGAAGACGAGGAGGAGGAGACTGGATTTATACCCCGCACTTCACTCGGAGTCTCACAGCGGCTTACAATCTCCTTTCCCTTCCCCTCCCCACAACAGACACCCTGTGAGGCAGGCGGAACTGAGAGAGCTCTCTGGAGAACGGCCCTTGAGAGAACAGCTCGGAGAGAACTTGTGACTGGCCCAAGGTCACACCAGCAGCTGCACGTGGAGGGGTGGGGAATCAAACCTGGTTCTCCCAGATTAGAGTCTGCACTCCTAACCACTACACCAAACTGGTGCCCCTTCAAAACAGCCATTTCCTCCAGGGGGACTGATTTCTGCAGTCTGGAGATCTGTTGACATTCCAGGAGATCCCAAGGCCCACCTGGGGGTTGGCAACCTTATTTGTGATCAAAACTTCCTTTTTCGGTGCAATTACAACCATCCCAAAGCCTGATTCTGATTCCAGCCATGTGTGGAAAGGGTTTAACTTTTCATTCCCACTTGGGCTGCTTCCACACGTGTTGGGTAATGCACCACAACAGTAGTTTGCAACAGGGTTTCCCGTTTCACACAAGAAACTCCAGTTGCATATGACTGCACTAGTGCCTTGAGAGTGCACTATCCAACCACGTGTGAAAGTCACTCACGTTTCACAAATGAAAACTGGACTTCTTGTGCTGCCATAGGTCTTTAAAGGGGAAAAAAGATGGGCAAAGGACAGCTACCAAAGCGGTGCAGTGGCTAGAGTGTCAGATTGGAATCTGGGAGACTCGAGTTCAAATCCCCACTCTGACACAGGAGCTCACTTGATGATCTTGGGCCTGTCACGCTCTCTCAGCTTTGGCTTGCCTCAAAGGGTTCCTGTTGTGTGGATAAAATGGAAAGGAGAGAATGATGTTACAAACTGTTTTGGGTCTCCACTGAGGACAGAAGTCAGGTATAAATATCTAACAAAATAAAATATTTTTTAAAAATAACCTTTTTTGCCATCAGCTCAAGCTGATTTCTAGCAGTCCCTGGTGGGGCTTGAAGGCAAGGGATGTTCAGAGGTGGCTTGCCATTGCCTGCCTCTGCGTCATGACCCTGGTATTCCTTGGAGGTCTCCCATCCAAATACTAGCCAAATACTAGCCCTGTGTAGCTGTTGAAAGCTGACGAGATTGGGCTTGCCTGGGCTACCAAAATAAAATAATATTGTAATTGAATTAGCTAATAACCAGGTTGGGGAACGGTTTCAGTAAACAAAACCATGTGGGAATGGAAAGTTAGACCCACCCATTCCACGTGGCTTCACTCTGAATTGGGTCCCTACATGGCTATCACTCTCTTGAAAGACTGGCTGACATCTGTCATGTCTTATTTGACCCACAAACTAGTTCCAAGCAAGAGAAGGCCTGGATCATCCCCCCAATATTTATACACGAACAGTACATGACTCTAGTAGCCAGCTCTGAGTTCAGAAATACATGGATATTTTGGGGGTGGAGCCTGTGAAGGGCGGAGTTTGGGGAGGGGGAGGGACTATAATGCCATAGAGGCCACCTTCCAAAAGCAGCTGTTTTCTTCAGGAGAACTGATCTTGGTCATCTGGAGATCAGTTGTAGTGGCGGGAGATCTCCAGGCCCCACCTGGAAATTGGCAACCCTACTCCGTGACTGCACGTCTCCCTCCCCTTCACAAAGGTCCTCTCTTTGTAGGAAAACCATTGCTTGCATCATGTTTAGGAGGCTTGCCTGTTCACTGATACCTGAAAGAGAGGGGTTGTTCTTTTAATAGTTCGTCAGCTCCGTCGGCTTCTGTGCTGACAAAAGAGTCTCATGCAGTGGCTCCCATTGCAAATTTTGAAATGACTCCTTCGCTCTCCTTCCCCATTAAGGGGGTTTACAATTATGGGAGCTATTTCAGACATTCTCGATAATCCCTAATTGAAACCCTGATTGTTGGTGATTAGGATTCCGATGAAGAGATTATTAAATCTGCATTGTGTCTCAACTGGATTTTGGTTATGACAAATACAGAACCATTCTGATTTCTTTCTTACAGCTGGCGGGAAATCAATCAGTGCTCAAGTAGGATTCACAGTGGTAAAAGTACCTGAACACACTGTCATGAATAGGACTGCCAGGTCCCCCCCGGGTGGGGGGGGGGGTTCCTGCTGAAACGGCCCCCAATCCACCAGTCCAGATCAGGCCGGTGGGGGGAACCCTGCCCCCAAAGTGCCTGGTTTGGGCCAACGTGCCCGGTGTGATGACATCACCAAGAAGTGACATCATCACGTTGGGCACGTTGCCGGCCGACACTCTAGCAATCAGCCTGAAAACTCTATGGTACCTCAGCAGGGTATAATGCCATAGAGTTCACCTTCTAAAGTGGCCATTTTCTCCAGGGGAACTGATTTTGGTCATCTGAAGATCTACTGTAATAGCGGGAGATCTCCAGGTGCCACTTGAAGGTTGGCAACCCTATGGAGTTACTGGTTTTGCTACTAATTGTAGCACATATTTAAGGTTTGTACTGAGCCCTAACTGTTCAAATCTGGTCATGAGCTACCTTCTGGAATGTCCCAGAGGTTGTATTTATTACTTAGGGTTCTTGAACACACACCTCCAGTCTGTTGGCAGTACATCAGACAGGGTGCAGAACAGGCCCATAGCTACAGTGGTGCTTTTGGGAGCTCCACCCCCCTTCTTAAAGGAATAGCCCCACAAGAATTTCTTCTTGGGTCCAACAAATTGTTTGAGACTGAAACCAGACTGCAGTCTGCAGCTTGAAAGGCATAGCACTTATACAAGGTGGTAAGAACCCAGGAGAAATCTTAGCCAGTTAACCCAGCAACATCGAGTCCCATTACGCACACACATCTTACTGCAGACTTTCAAAGCAGTAATCTTGACTTTGGATTCTGTGTCCGCTTTATGCTCCATTTTTTCCCCTCCAGTGTATTTATTCTGCAGCTACAATAAAAAACCCACACTTTTCTAAATTGGGTTGGAACATCACTTGTGAAATGTCGGGGGTGGCATCCAAAGTTTTAAATTTTCACAATTGCTCTATCACATCTGTGCAGTAGCATCCAGCAAGCACCTTCTGTTTAAATTCTCAAGGTTCAGGTTTTGCACATGAATTTGGGCGTTGGTTCACAGAATGAAAGGGAACAGAAAGGAATGCAGGCAAAGGGGGAAACCCAATGTTGAAACTGACAAGACCTTTTTTGAAACTGGCAAGCAGCTGTGAAGCTCTGTTTTCCATATTGTCAGGCACTAGGGGATTCTCTGCTCTGTTATCAGCCACTGTGAACAGTGAGAAAGAGTCACATGATCTTATAATATGGGGAAACATGTTGAGTGTACAGAATGCACAGTAGAACCCAGTAACACTGACATTGTAAGCTGTGATAATTGGCAACGTGTATGTGTGCAGGCACCTATGCAAAGTCGGCTGCAACTCCACAATGCTTTGCACAAGGCTGCAATTTGTGTGGGGGAGGACAGAAGCTCTGGAGAGCTTTTTTAAATCTTGTGCCACTAAATTGAAAAAAAATGCCCCCCCCCGGTATTTTTACCGATGTCCTAGCACAGCTGCGTAGTAGTGTTAATTTACTGCCCTTCCTTGCAAATTTGCATGGTTTTCTCTTTGTGATTCTCTAATTTGATCTTGTGATTCTCTAATTTGATCTTGATCACTGGTTGTGATCTTGGCAGTTTTTTAAAGTCTGTCCTGTGCTGATTGCACTCTGTCCTCCAAATGAATCAATCTCAAGCGATTCTTAAACTTGGTAGTTTGTGGAAGGTCCATGTGACTCAGCTCCCATTTTAATGTTAGACTTCCAGAGACTGCCAAAATGGTTCCCCCCAAAGCTTTGTTCACAAAAGGATTAAAGGGAAAAATGTTTTCAAAGCTTTAGGCTTCCCATCCCAGTGTCCCTCTCTCTTTACATCTCATGTCAATTTCATTACGTGTTGATGTCCCCCCTTTTATTTTGTTTGCATGCAGCACTGAAATCCTTTTTTAAAATTATTTTTGCTCTGGGAACTCTGCGGTTTGCTTCCTATAAGATCCCCCCTTCAAGTCAAGACCAGTCAGGCACTATGCCTCATACACTTCCTTTAAAGCTTACCCCCATTGTTCTAATTTTTTTAATTCAGCAGTCTGAGATTAGCAATACTCTCATATTGCTAGACTCATGCCACTTAAAAAAAATAAATTTAAAAACAAGGGGAAAATAGACCTTGTACACCGATGAAGGGGAGAGAATGGCAGAAGATGCAGAGTGGGCAGAATGACCTCAGTGTGGGTGGGGGAGTCACCTTTGAGGGGTGGCAAAAGGACAGGGGGAAAGCCAAGGAAATCTGTACGCCTTTGAATTACCTTCGGTTTGGAAGTGAAACAAGGGAAAAAAACGACACAAAAGCGCTCTCAGAAAACTTGGGGAAACAGCTACCAGAAAGTGAACTGAGCACTGAAGGGAGGAAAATCAATGCAGAATGACAAAGAAAACCCGACAGACACGCCCAGAGAAAGTGAGGGAAACAGGCCAGAGTCTCTCTCTGCTGCCAAACTCCATTCACTGATCCCACCCTGGCTTTGCTAAAACATCCATTTCCTGAGGTTCTCACTACCAGCGCCTACAATGCTCATCTGACACACCAGGAGGGAGAGGTTTGGGGAGGGGCAGAACCCCAAGCAGGGTAAAATGCCATAGAGACCACCTTCCAAAGGGGCCATTTTCTCCTGATGACCTGATCCCTACAGCCTGGCGATCAGTTGTAATTCCAGGAGATCTCCTATCTATGGTGTTTCACCCCACTGAACTCCCACCCCTCCCCAAGCCCTCCACCCCCCCTCCCAAACCTTCAGTTATATCCCAGCGCAGAGCTGGCACTACACTGCGGGTGCTTTAGCCCTTATTTCTCCTTCCAAGCGCCTCCTTAAAACATGGTACCGCTTTTGTTTTCCTTTAGTCCCCCCTCCCAATACTTCCACAGCTTCTCTTTCCTCTCATCTGTCCCTGTTACATTCAGTTCTCCATTTTGTCTTCTTCAGGTGACTGAAATGATGCGCATCCTGGAAGTTTAGGTTTGCTGAAATAATGTGTTGCCGTCACCAAATAGCTCCAACACTAAATCACCTACAACCTGCTTATTGCCACGTTCTGTTCCTCCGTCCCTTAATTATACGAAACCTCAGCAGTTTGTTTAGTTTTTAATTAGCATAATCCAAGTACGGAGTTCACTCTAGGCAAGGACACAGAGGTATTGATTATCCGTCCATTATGCCACAGGGTCACAAATCATTTGTGTGCGGCGCTTATTAATATGTGTTCATAGGAACAGCGCTGGAATCTATCATTAACATTGATCCAGATTTTCGAGCCGTCAATGACCATCGACAGAAGCAGATAAATTACAGGGATGAATTCTGCTGTTGCTTGCTCAGACTTTTCACAACTTTTTTTCTTTTCGTTTCTCAAAATTCAGAGCCTGCCAATAGACTTGCATTTGAGTATGTGTGGGAACAGGTTCACAAATCATCCCTACCCCCCCCCCCCCGAGGTCTCAAAAAGATGTGCTTTCCCATTGCACTACATTATATGGTCTCCTTGTTGGAGCTAACAAGGTTTGGGTCCGGAGGGGAGAATTCCTTGAGATCCTAGGAGAACATCACCTTCAATTCAAAGGAAGAAAAGCAAATTAGACTTGCCATTCATGTAAAAACTTTTCAATCTGTGGTCCAGGGAACCACCTGCTGTCCTGAAAGCTTATTTGGGTTCTTCAATGAGTAATGACGGACATTTTTTAAATTATGTAAGATTGCCCAGACTTACTACTACCAGTTCTTGCTTCTGAGGAACGCTTGAGTGTGTTCTAGGGTTCACTCCAGCTACCTCAGGGTGGGTTCTAGCTCAACCAGCCTGAAAAGTGCCCCAAATGAATTGGGGCTATGTGTGTCCTAGAAGATACCCCCAAGTTGTTTGTGGTTCTTAGCATTTCTGTTCAAGATATTCAGGGGCAGATATATCAGTGTGGCTTTGTAAAGGCTGGACATTTGAAAAACAATACACTAGCGTTACTTGCAAATCTCTATACCAAGCAGCAGCTGACAAACACTTGTCAGAGATGCTCTAGGCCAGGGGTGGGCAAACTGTGGCTCGGGAGCCACATGCGGCTCTTTCACATATACTATGTGGCTCCCGGCAGGGGGGCTGGGGAAGCTAAATATCATTAGCAAACAAATATCATTGGACAAATTAATATCATTATCAATATCTGCTTTTACCCCTTTTGTTATTATTTTTGGCAGTCTCATTTAATGTTAATAAAAAGCAAATTTGCTTATTTTCCAATAAAAGCAGGTAATATTTCTTCTTGTCTTGTGGCTCTCAAACATCTGATGTTTATTTATGCGGCTTTTACGTTAAGCAAGTTTGGCCACCCCTGTTCTATGCAGCTCTTACGCTGAGCAAGTTTGCCCACCCCTGCTCCAGGCTGGTCCTGCATTGAGCAGGGGGTGGGACTAGATGGCCTGTATGGACCCTTCCAACTCTGTGATTCTATGGTTCTATTCTATGATTCAGTGCTACATTAACAAGCAATCTGTTCTCTAACTTTGTTTTCCATTCCACATGGTGGCAGCAAAATCCTTTATTTTTACCATGTGTGGGAGAAAGGCTGCAGTCTTTCAAAAATTCACAGCATCTCTTTTCAGGAATACGTCGCTCCGCAGACAGAACACTCTGGTGTTTAAGTGTTTGACAGTATCAGCCAGCTCAACTGAAATATTCTGGGCTACAAGTCAGGGAAAATATATTTGGATCCCCCCCCCCCCTTTAAGTGTTTCCACTATCTAGCAACCTTCACCCAAGGTATGAAATCTGGGTAATGGAAAGAAAATGAAAATTTGAACATGGTTCCTAACAGAGCTTTTATCCACAGGGACAGGCTTGTAGCCAGGGTTCTTTTGTTTTGGGGGGGGCATTTAAATTTTTAAGGGGGCACTTAAATTACAGTTTTGAAGAGTACTGGACTCGGGAGACCAGGAACGATGAAATCATGAAGCCTTTGTTGAGTGATTCAGCATGCCCAGTAGATGGTCAGAACAAGCATCCTTCCAGGGCCCTCATTATATGCTGGCCGGAGCCACACCTCCGGCCGCACCCAAAAGACCTGATAGGGGCTTAACATATGCGCATGTTTGTCATAGGTTCCCTGGAGGAGCCTTTGACCGCATTGGCTCCCCAGGGAGAACCTAGGTCCTACATTGGTGGAGGCTTAGAATCCGGACGTCTATTGTTCCTCCAGATTCAAGTGCCCTTCTCTGCCTGACCATGTGCTCTGGCCATGCGGCGGGCGCCATTACCTGGGAGCACATGGCAGGCTGATTGCTACACAGAACATACGACATTACAAGTTTATTAAATTAATCTGAATGCCTGACTTTAAAGGGGGAGGTTCCCAGCCTGTTCCTAGCCCTTTCATTCAAGGGACAGGGTGGGGAGCACATAAGTTCCTGGGGAAAAAAACAGCTCAGAAGGCATTTAAATGTCTTCAGGAGGCATTTAAATGACTTTTTATGTTCCCTTCCACAGGGCAAAAAAACTTAGAGGGGCACTCAAGAGTGGTACCTTCAAGATATCTCCAACAATCTCCCTTTCAGCTGGCCCAGTCCTGCTGTATACCGCCTAGGACGGTCATAGTGAGCCTTTCCAAAGCATTCCCATGAGCCTTTGGGAAACATGCCTTTTTCCCAGGTGCCATAATGCCCACCCCCAAAATTCCACAGTGGGAGGGAGAAGGAAGCACTCTCACCCTGGCCACTGCCAGCAGAGGCAGCAGGGGTCTCTCCTCAAAAATAAGGCTTCTGTCATGGCTATTTGTGGGACAGAGCTTTGAATTAAGGGGGCAGGGCCCCAAAATGCCCCACAGTAGCTACAGGCCTGCACATAGATGAAACACCTTCCCACTACTTCAGACAGACAAATCTCTGCAGTCACCTCCATGAAGCCTGCTGAATGCCTCCCACTGAGTAGGCATCCTGATTCTGGGTTCCTGATTCTGGGTTAGGGAATCGCAAGAGATTTGGAGGCAGAGCCGAGGGAAGGAAGAGTTGTGGGGAGTCCAGCAGGGTTGTGAGGCCACAGAGTCCATCCTCTGCCTCTACCTCCAGGGGAACTGATCCTGGTAGTCTGGAGATCAGTTGTAATTCCAGGAGGACTCCAGGCCCTACCTGGAGGCTGGCAACTCTTGTCACTGGGAGCTCAGTCAGCCTCATGGTTTTTGCGGTCTGTCTGGAATCGGATCTGCTGTTGCTAAAGGGAAGTACTTCTTCACCCAAAGAGCAATTGACATGCAGAGTTCACTGCCGCAGGAAGTGGTGGTGGCTACAGGCACAAACAGCTTAAAGAGGGGATTGGAGCAGAGGTCCATCGGTGGCTATTAGCCACAAGGTATAGATGGAACACTAATGTCTGCGGCAGTGAGGCTCTGTATTCTTGGAGCTTGGTGGGTCAAATGTGGGAGGGCTGATCCAACATGGCTTCTCTTATGTTCTTATGTACCAAGTCCTTGGTAATAAAGTAACTTTTTTGAAAGGGTACTGTGTTTGTACATTGTGCTTGGTCACAAGTTGTGGAGACCTGATGTGTACATTTACTAAAATTATGTCTATTCCACTCCCCCCCAATCATCACTTGCCTGATGCAGCTAGCAAATGTGCTCAGAAAAATCCTCCCGAGACTGTACAACATCAACATGTAGGGGGCAGGTTTTATGGTTGAAGACCATCTACTGAGTTCATGCCTAGCCTGATTTTTTTTTTACCACAGTGATTTGGAAATTCATAGAGCATCCTGACCTCAGTTCTGGGTCTAAAACCAGAAGAGATCATCCAGGTGATGATCGCCACCATTTCCCCTCCATTTGTCCCCATTGAGTGGGAATGGGAAGTATCGGCAGGAGGGTGCCTGTTGGAAGCAGGTAAGTGGCAACCCTAGCCTTTTATGACATAGGCAACGGTGCAATTATTTTTTTTTTGCAGAACTTGGGAACCAACAAAATTGTTTAGAACCAAGACCAGAAGGGGAGAGAAATGGAAGCTTACACAAGTCCATTTGAAAAGGGTTCCTGCTTTTGGTCCCGTGCAGTTCTAGAGGCCTCATTTCAAAAAGGATGTGGACAGAATGGAGTGGGTGCAGAATGGAGTGAGCAGGGACAATCAGGGGCCTGAAGACCAAGCCCTATGAGGAATGGCTGAGGGACTTCGGAATGTTCAGTCTGGAGAAGAGGAAGCTGGGGGGTGGGGAACAGGATTGACAAGGCAGAAAGATATGAGCTTCTGATTCTAGATGGTATCAATCTAAATGACAGCTAACAGCTCCAAGGCTAGCAGTCCTAGCTGGGGCAAACCAGTTCTGACTAGCACATTGTACAGCAGTCAGAGTGACTCAGCAGCTAAAGCTGATTGGTCAGTCTATTTATTTATGCATTCATTGTACAGTCATTTTCTCTCTCCAGTGTATAGCAGTGTTTGGCGTAGCGCTTTGTCAGTTGGCTTACTGAATTGTGTATACCTCCACTGAGCAACAGGACTTTGTAAATAAACCTTGTATATATTCCTTCCCTACTTGACTGTGTGGACGTTGGACTCTGTTGGATTTTGGCTCTGCACTATACTGAGCACTTTACTGTGCATCTCTGCTCTGGTGTTAACACACCAGCCTAACAGATACCACTCTTTGACAAGGATTGCTCTCTTTAAGTATTTGAAGGGCTGTCACTCGGAGGAGGGCAGGGAGCTGTTCCTGTTGGCAGCAGAGGAGAGGACTCGAAATAATGGGTTTCAGTTAAGGGCGGGAAGGTACCGGCTGGATATTGGGAGAAACTTTTTTACAGTAAGAGTTGTGCAACAGTGGAATCATCTGCCTAGGGAGGCGGTGAGCTCCCCCTCACTGGCAGTCTTTAAGCAGCTGCTGGACAAACACTTGTCAGGGATACTCTAGGCTGAACCTGCACTGAGCAGGGGCTTGGACTAGACGGCAATCTTTTACTTTCCCATCAGCAAAGTTTGAATAGCTAAGAGCAAAGGGAAAAAGTGTAAGGGAGTAAAAGCACAAGTGTTTTAAGTAAATAGGAAAAGCAGACATCTTGAAAAAACAAAGGGAACCGTAAAACCATATAAATCAAAAGGATGTTATAGAATGTGTGAAATAGGATATGTGCAATAGGAAGTGTGCAATAGGATGTGTGCTAGATTCATCAGAAAAGAGTTTGATATGGAAGTAAAATCCTATGGGTATTTTGGTTTTGAGCCTATTGTCTAAAATTGTACCAAAAGCTGTATAGCATGAAAATGACTAAACTATTATTTTGTTTTGCTTGTAGAACAAAGTTCGAGTCCAGTGGCACCTTTAAGACCAACGTTTTATTCAAGGTATAAGCTTTTGTGTGCACACACACTTCTTCAGATACAGTGAAACAGAATTTCCTCAATCATTACGTATAGAAAAGAGAGGCTGTGTGTGTGTGTGTGGGGGGGTTTCCACTGGACTCAAACTTTGTCCTACTGCTTCAGACCAACACGGTTACCCACCAGGATCTTGTTTTGCTTGGTTACTTAACTTGCTTGTTCACTTATTTATTAGCCTATCCCTCCTTTAGCACAGTGTATACAGGGCTGTCCATTTTTACAGTCTCTCAACTACCCTGTGGGGTAGGCTAGAGAGTAGCTTAGCTCTGTACTCCATCTGCTGTAGAAGAAGAGGGGGAAGAAGCTGGATTTATACCACACCCTTCACTACCTGAAGGGGTTTCAGGGCGGCTTACAATCTCCTTTCTCTTCCCCTCCCCTGTGAGACAGGAGGGGCTGAGAGAGCTCAGAGAGAACTGCTTGTGAGAGAACAGCTCTGAAAGAGCTTATGACTGACCCAAGGTCACAGCAGCAGCTGCAAGTGGAGGAGTGGGGAATCAAACCCGGTTCTCCAGGCTAGAGTCCGCGCTCCTACCACTACACCAAACTGTCTCTCAGTACTGCTGTGATTCCTAGCTCTTACTTGCTTGGGTCCTTATGGATGTAGTTGCTTGTTTCGTCTCTTGTTTACCCATCTACTCCCTCTTGTGCTCATCCAGTTTCTTCTTTTCATGTTTAATATATGGCACTATCCAAGGCAAATTTGTGTCTGATACAAAATAAAAGGCAAATAGTGCTCATCTGTGGTGAAAACTAGAAAAACAGGGATGCTTGGTGACCTGCTGGTTTGTCTTGTATACTATTTGCCGGTTATGTAAGTTGTGATTGGGTTACCATTTATTCACCAGACTCTTCAGAAGCATCCCAACAAATCTCTTTGTGTGTTTGTACAACAGGCTGGTTTCTCATAACCTCTGCTCCACCATCTGCCATTGCCGTGGCCTCCAGCTGTTCAAAGGCACATAGAGAGACAACTTGGTATTGTGTTTAAGACTCCAATCAGGAGAACTGGGTTTGATTTCCCACTCCTTCACGTGAACCCTGCTGGGTGACCTTGGGCTAGGGTTGCCAGCTCCAGGTTGGGAAATACCTAGAGATTCTGGGGGTGAAGCCTGAGAAGGGTGGGGTTTGGGGAGGAGAGAGACTTCAAATACAAGTATAATGACATAGAGTCGTTTTCTCCAGATGAACTGATCTCTGTCACCTGGAGATCAGTTAGGGATGCCAGTTCCCAGGTGGGGGTGGGGATCCCCTGATTTCGTGGGTAGGAGGCCGCCATCAGCCAGCTGGCTGTTGGGGGAAGTCCTGCTCCCAGGAGCGGCCACTGGTAGCCACCAGTGTTCCCTCTAAGCTGAGTTAGTGTGAGCTAGCTCACAGTTTTTTAGCCTCCGACTCAAACATTTTTGTCTTGGCTCAGGAAGGATGGCTCCAGAGCAAACTAATTTATGCAGTAGCTAAATCGCTCGCTCACAGCTTTAATGCCAGTAGCTCACAAAGTAGAATTTTTGCTCACAAGACTCCACAGCTTAGGGGGAACATTCCGGGAGGACTTCCTGGCCACCCCTCTCCCTCCCCTCCTGCGAGATTTAAAGGGCCCTCCAGCTGATCAGCGGGAGCATGTGGCCTGCTGGTCAGCTGGAGGGCCCTTTAAATCTTACAGGAGGAGAGGGAGGGGGCAGCCACCATTAGCTGCTTGGAGTTCAGCGAATTAGCTGCTTGGAGTTCAGGCACACTCCCCCCCCCCCCGCTTCCTGCCAAAAGCATTTAAGGGGACCCTTTAAATGCTTTTGACAAGAAGGGCGGGGCGCCTGAACTCCAAGTGGTGAGTTAGCTGCTTGAAGTGCAGGTGTGGGGGGCACCAGTTCCCAGCATGGGGATGTCACTTCTGTGTGAGGTCATCCCATTGGTGACATCCCTGCCCACTCCAGGACCTGGCAACCCTAAAATCACTTATAATCCCAGGAGATCTCCAGCCACCACTTGTAAGTTGGCAACCCGGCCTTGGGCCAGTCCCAGTTCTCTCAGAACTCTTTCAGACCCCCCCTACCTCACAAGGTGCCTGTTGTGGGGAGGGGAAGGGAAGGTGATTGTAAGCTGCTTTGAGACTCCTTGAGGTATGGTGTGGCATTCTACCTCACAGAAGCCCCTCCCCTCCCCTCCCCAAACCCCACCCTCCTCAGGGTCCACCTCTGAAACATCACAGTATTTCCCAACCCGGAGCTGGCAACCCTAACACACCTAGCAGATCACGTCACACTAACAACACATCACTGTCTCACTAGAGCACCTTGCCCGCATCCACGCCTTCCTCGAGTCAGCTACTTTTGCTGCCTCCCACTTCCAAATTTTGTTAGACATCTGTCTTCTGCATCATCTACCCTCGCATTATTGGGCCCTAGAAACCCTCCAGTCTCTGCTTTGGACCACCGCTTTCTGCCTGAACTGAATTCTGTTGAGTACCCAATCTGCCAAGCCTCTTCAATGGCTCGTGTTCTACAAAGATCTTGGGTGACTTCCTGTCTCCCGGGCATCCTGGCAGTGATCCGGACAATCCCACACTTTAATTACAAAAAATAAATAAATAAAGACACACAATCCAATATTCAGCAAAGTGAATCCTGTCCAATTAGTCACTCAGACAAATGTTTCTACTTCACAGGATGACTAAACAACTTGTTGGGGGAAAATTCTGAATTTACATAACTATAACCCCACAGCAGTTTAATCATCTCATTTGTCTGAATGCATTCCATTTTTATATTTGCATTTCATTGGCCACCTGCCATTTGTTTAAAGGGTAGGAAGCACTGACAGTCTGCTGTTATACTTTTTTTTTTTTTAATGGCCCAAATGCGGTTTGGGTGTTATTACTATATCTTGCTGCAACGTTATATAATGCCGAAATGTCTTGGCTGCTCAAAAATGTAATTGAAAATGTGAGCAAATTGAAAATGCCTTTTAATCTTTGTGGTGTGATGCGTTTTGCTTAGCATGCGCCAAAAGGAAAACGCCATGGCGGAATGTGCGACGTTCCAGATATATCGGAGGTGTTCACACATGTCCGAGTGCTGTCGATGGCGATGGGGCTTAAACCGTAGCCTTCTGGATCACAGACCTTGTCACCAGGATAGGGTCAGTTCACACAAATTAATGGCTAACCTGAAGTCTTAGAATACAGAAAGCACAAAAGATGGCAGCAGTCCTATTCCTCGCCATTGCTGCAGGAAGTTAGGGGCTAATGGAAAGTGAATATGCAAGCAGGCCGGTGGCTAGATGTCCCCAGGAGGAGGACAATACAGTAAGTTGTGATAGCAGCTACAGTCACTCTGAGGCTTTGACCCCATGGGGGGCTCTACTTTGGGCACATCTGAGAATCAGCCCCAAGACATTGCACTTGGATTCGTTCCCTACCTCGGCATGTGCACAGATTCGAGAAAGAGAACAGAAAGTGTGTCTCTAAGGGGGGGGAAATACACTGGAATTCCAGGCATATGTACAGTTCCAAGAAAATGAGACCCATATCATAACAAAGTGGAGGTAAGAAAAAGAATGTGGCATTCTAGACAGTAATTCCCAGGGGTCATTTTGAGCAGGAGCTCAGGGGAGCTCAGCTCCAGAAGTTGGTGTCACCCCCCCCCCCGGGTGGGGGAATGCCTGCTTGTGTCATGGCTGCAGCAAAAGGACCCTGTCCCCTGGAAAGGTCCTTGTTCCTCCGACCAGCCTTCTGAAGGCTTCAGCCACCACTGAAGCTATCCTCCCAGAATAGTGGTATTTCTGAGGCTTGGATTAGTAGCGGTCCCCTCTCTGCCAGCTCTTTCTTTCTTTCTCTCTCTCTCTCTCTCTCTCCTTTCTTTCTTGCCTTCTGACATACTTTCGGTGATGTCAGGTGATGAAGCATATGCAAATAAGTTATGCTAATGAGTTATGCTAATGAGCTCCGGCACCTCTTTTTCTACGAAATGACCCCTGGTAATTCCATTCAAAAATATTTTGGAGCGCTCTCTTTCCTTGTCGTAGTAATTTGAATACATGTCTTCCCGGTAGGCCTCCTAATTCTCTAGAGCTTTTCCACCCTTGAACACCTGACTTCCTTCTCTGTCTCTTTTTAACTATATCAGGGTTTGTTGGAATGATTTAATCGCACTGACATTTTGAAAGCTCCAGCCAACCCATTCTCTCTCTAACCATACTGACATTTGCCTTTTCTACATCCTTACTTTCTGTTTCTTGTCTCTTTTTCGTCTCTCCCAAGATCTATATTTTCTCTCTCTCTGTGTTTCTATTTTTTCCCCCACTTATGAAAATCAAAACATATTAAACATGCTCATTTGAACACTGAGTTCCTTAACCATCTCCCATAGTGTGCACTGTCTCTTTCAGGCAGCGTTTGTTTGCTCCATAAAAGAGATTTTTTTTTTCTTGAGAGGACTTTTCTGTTCTAATACCTGAGGTTGTTATCCGTCATTTTCCTAAATGTTTTCGTATGTCAAGTTGTAGCATTCTGGTGTTCCTTTTCTTTCTGGATTGGAGTTGTCCTCTTTGAACAAGCTTCCTTAACTTATCATTCAGCACCCAGTTTGGTGCCAGTATGGGAGTAATGGTTAAGTGCGCAGACTCTAATCTGGGAGAGCTGGGTTTGATTCCCCATTCCTCCATTTGCAGCTGCTGGATGACCTTGGGCAAGCCATAGTTCTCTCAGGGCTGTTCTCTCAAGAGCAGTGCTCAAGAGAGAGCTCTCAGCCACACCTACCTCACAGGGTGTCTGTTGTGGGGAGGGGAAAGGAAAGGAATTTGTAAGACTTCGAGTGAAGGGTGGGGTATAAATCCAATCTCTTCTTCTTCTTGCCCTCAACCGAGCCACCTGCCTGAGGACTGCAAAGGCAGGGAAGTTGTTGGGACATGTTGTAGGCAATGACACATGGAAGAAGAAGAAGAGAAGAAGAGATTGGATTTATACCCGCCCCCCATTCGGAGTCTCAGAGCGGCTTAAAATCTCTTTTCCGTTCCCCTCCCCACAACAGACACCATGTTAGAATTCCAAAGGTGCCCTCAGGCTCAAAAAGGTTGGGAACTCTGATGTAGAGAACAAGCTTAAACAGGTCTACTCAGAAACCTGGTTGATTGTATTCAGCGGGGCCTACTTCCAGGATAATGGCCTTAGTATTGCATGTCTTAAATGTCTGAGATGTCCATACAATCGTCTTGAAGAAGTGAGTTCAAATCCTGTCTTTCAGATCCAGTCCAACCATTAGGCAAAGCAGCCCATCATGGACAGCAAAGTTTGGGTGTACCATTAAAAGGCACCACATGGTCGACTGACTTACATCGTTATCATTTTTATCACTTGCATCTTCTGCTCCAGGCATCAGAATCTCTAGTTCTTGTTCTTAAAAATGGAAATGCGGACATCAGATCAAATGTGTGCTGGGGGGGGGGGGGATCGCCACGACTTTTAGAGGAAGAAAAGGCCTCTAATCCACCTCATATAGAGTGTAACGCTGGTCAAGTGACAGATAGTCTTGTTGTCATGGGGTCAAGAGTTCAAAACGTAAATTGTACGGTTTAAATTTCATAATTATGACAGCATGTATAATCTGAGCAGTGATTCTTAGCTCAGGTGGGTAATTACAGATTTCTAATGTATAATTATGTTTCTTGGAAACATAATCACCTTGCTCTAACTACTCTATTTTGCAACATTCACAGCACATGTAATGTAAATTATGCATCTAATCAGAAGGGTCCTAATTGGGCCATTTTCAGTTCCCTCCCATAAATACAGTTATTCATTAGATGGCTTCTAAAAACCTTCTGCAGTGAGATAATGTAATTCTGGAAATGCGTTTTGCCCAGAATAAATTTAGCTCCACTTGTAAGGGTTGTGTGAAGACTAAAGTACAGCTGTTGAAATTAACTTCATCAGAGGGGAAGCTTGAGTGGACACATCTGTTGTAATCCACCAAATGCCACCATCGCCATTTGCCTTTTGTCCAACTCCAGTCCAATATGTAGTTGTTGCTCCTCTGGTTCAGAGCTGTTTGAAGACTGTTGCAGAACCATCCTATGCTCCCTCTAAGCTGTGGAGTCTTGTGAGCAAAAATTCTACTTCGTGAGCTACTGGCATTAAAGTTGTGAGCGGGCAGTTTGGCTGCTGCATAAATGAGTTTGCTCTGGAGTCATCCTTCCTGAGCTAAAACAAAAATGTGGCAGCCAGAGGCTAAAAAACTATGAGCTAGGTCACAATAACTCACCTTAAGGGAACACTGAATCCCACTGTCTCACAAACCCTGTTCTGTTTCAGCCCTCCAAGACAGCTAGGCACTCAGGTTTTGCCCTGAGCGGGGATGGGCATGAACTGGGAAAATGCACTTCAGTTTGTAGCATGCCTAGTTTGCAAAGCACGAACCATCACGAACTTTTAGGAGCCAAATGAAGTGGCTCAGCTTGTGAGGCGGTATAATGCCCCCCAGCGAGCTAGAGATACCAAACTCACAGGGGATCTCCAGATGACTTTCTTCTATCTGCTCACCAAATTTGGTAAAGATTGGATTTATGAGGTCCAATTTACAGCCCCCCAAAGAAGGTGCCCCCCAGGAAAGTGCTTTCTGGAGAAATGACAGGCAGTCAGGCGCAGGTCCAGGATGTATAGAACTAATCTTAAACAAGCTAGAGATATCAAAGTTGCAGGGGACTTTCCTCGGATACTCCTCTACATGCCGTCCAAGTTCTGCTGCCCTTGCTTTGAAGTTTGGCAAACATTTGGATTGAGCAGAGACAGTCTTTCTGGAAATGCATCTGTTCACGAACCACCAAGAACCACCACTCATTATGAATTGGAAGGCGGTAATTGGTTACGTAAAACAGTCAACTAATGGTAGTAAGAATCTAAGGTGTTTGAGGAGTTCTAATCGTCATTGCACTTGATATAGGTTTAAGTCACACAAGCAATTGTTTTCCTTATGAGAAAAGACAGCATGAGGTGACTCTTCATTTTCATTGTCCTATTAAGGAATTTCATCTCATTCAGCTTCTCTGTGTTAAGCCCTTTGGGCCATGTGCTTCATGCTTCAATAACAATATGGTTATCTGAGGAGCACCTTTCCAAGCAAGGTTCATCACAAGTAAGCCACCCCCCCCCCCACATCATGTGGTAGCACCCCCCCTGCCATTACACAGGTGTCATGTTCTAGGTCAGACCACTTGACTTTTTAGTAGGGGCTCAAATCTCCAGGTGCCACCTGGAGAGCTGCTATTACAGTTATCTCCAAAGAACCAAGATCAGTTTCCTTGGAGAAAATGGCTGCTTTGGAGGGTGGATTCTATAGCATTAGGCACTGCTGAGGTCCTTCCCCTCCCCAAACCCCACCCTCCCCAGGCTCCTCCCCCAAAGTTTCCGGCTATTTTCTGACCCAGAGCTGACAACCCTACTTTTCACCCCACTGTGGTGTACTTTGGCTACCACAGATATCATTCGGAGGCATTTCTCAGCCTGCTGCTACCTGTGAGCTTTTGAACTGGAGTTGCCAGGTCTGAACTTGGGGTTTCCCATATTTAAACATGTGCTGCTGCTAACCGATGGCCTTTTCCAATTTCTGCAGAGAAACCACCTTTTAATCCCACCAGCAGACATGTCAGAGGAACAAAATGGAACAGAAAGCAGAGAAGACAGATTCTTCAGGGTACAGGTAAGAAATAATTTTTCCCCAGTTTTTAAAATTATTATTAATTTAAAAGATAAGAAAATAAATACAACATGGGGATAAGTGGTACAGTCGGTTTGAGAGACTTTGAAGATACAGGTTGTGAATACGTAATACATAATAACATACAATTAACTCTTTACAATACTACAAATGCAATAGGTCTATGGGGTATACATTTTTCGGCACTATGTTATTTGTTGTCATATACTCTAATAACGGGAACCAGATTGCTGGGAACTTAGCCTTTTGTTAAGCATTATCATTTAAGACATTTTTGTACACTATCTTTACAGCCTTTGAGTGACATGCATTAACTTAGGAGTATTCCAGACAAGATAAAAAATGCCATTGTTGAATCAACCAGATATAGTAGAGGTACTTTTATTACATTTGAAGACATTCTAATTGTTGGTCCATACCTGATGAAGACTTTTGGAAACGAATGTATCTACCGGATGTTTTGTTGTTGATGACTTTGGACCCCCATCACCTACTATATTAAATTAATCATATTTTGCAATATTTTTGTATATTTTTGAAATTTTTGATGCATATGCTTTAATAGGAGAGTGTGTTGTCACAGCTGTATGATTCTCTGCTCTTAACTTGTTCCATAGCTGTTGTTCTCATAGATATAGAACCCCCAGTGGAGGCAGGGGTCTCCCACTGACAGACCCCACCTCCCTGCTACTCATCAACTGGCTGGCGGGATGAACTTACCCAGGAAAAAAGGGAGAATCATGTGACATGCAGTGACGTGTCTATGTCACTGCCCACATGACCTAGTAGTGATGTCGTCACATCCAGGACATCAGGGTGACTCTTTGGTATTTGGGCAAAAACTCTATGGTAGAGGCTGCGGGAGTGCCCAGGGGTTGCATTGACAAGAAAATGGAGGGACGGAGAGATTTCTCACTCCCTGCAAGTCCCGCTGGCCCAGCAGCAGAGGCTTAGCCATGGGGGGCTCTCCAGGATCTATGTCCAGGGGCAGGGTTGGGAGAGCACAGTGGCCTGATGGCAGTGGCTGCATCCGTGGTGGAGGAGCCCTTCCCTCTCTTAGCTGGCAGTGACTGGAGGGGGGCAGAAGATGCCAGCAGCCGTGCCAGTCTCAGCTACAGTGGAGGAAGATGCCTGGCTGATAATTGGTGGTGGGGCCTGGAGCTGCACCAGGCTTGGCACTGGGGGGCATATGGGATTTCCCCCTGCGAGTCTCTCCCCGGAGCTGTAAAGTGTGAGGAATCAGCAGTGGGGGGGGGGATGGATTCACCTTTGCAAGTATTGTGGGTCTCCACTTTTGTGTGTGTGTATGTAACCTGAGCTGGATAGCTCAGGCTAGCTCAAACTCATCAGATCTTGGAAGCCAATCAGGGCTGTGCCTGGGTAGTATCTGTATGGGAGACCTCCAAGGAATACTTGGGTTATGACGCAGAGGCACGCAATGGCAAACCACCTCTGAATGCCTTTTACCTTGAAAACCTACACAGGGGTGTCAAACATAAGGCCCAGGGGTGGACTTCTGGTTTCGGTGACCTCAATGGTGGGTGCGTCCCCAACGAGCTCCGGGACACGCAACCCAAGCCTGGTGACTGGGAAGGGCCCCGAATGGATTTCGCCCCCCCCCCGAGCCCTTGTAGGGGGCTCCCAGCCTAAGGCGCGAGGAGAGCCTCTCCTGAGGTGGTGACCTAGGGATCGAGGCTCTCCTTTTTGCCTCCATAGGTCCCGTCACCGCGGTGCCTGATGGCTTCAAGAGGCACACACTGGACAGCTGCAGGGACCGAGGCTAAAGCAAAAAAGAAAAAGCACCTACCTGGATACACATGACAAAACCTGTGAGTGCCGTCTGGATTCTCTGGTCTTAATGTGAAGTGAAGAACAGAGGATTTAACCCGCCCCCCTTTAAACTGGGCGATTCTCTGATTTGACCTGGGACTCTGTCTCTTTAAATGGTCTAAATGACCAAACTCTGAGCAAGTGTCTGCAAACTGCTTCTAAGCTTTACTTAAAAGAACTTTCTTGAACTTTTTTCTAACTTTCTGAAACTTGTAAACAATAACAATGACTGGACAGGGAGAAAAAATGGAGACAAGACCTAAGCCTTCTCCCAAAACTGCAGCAGCACTTCTGGCATCCAAATCGGAAGCAAGTACTGACTTGACTTCTGTGCTAGCTTCCTGCCCCCACTGGTGGACCTCCTGAGGGCACCTGGTGTTTTTGGCCACAGTGTGACAGGGTGTTGGACTGGATGGGCCACTGGCCTGATCCAACATTGGCGTCTCTTATGTTCTTATGTTCTTAAGGACTGGGGAAGGGGTTTGTCCCCCCCTTCAGGCAGCATGGGGGAGTCTGCCCAGCACTGCACTACTGGCTTTCCAGTCCAGCCATGCGGGTTTTCCTCTGCACCCCCTCCCAAGTCCATGGGGCCTTGCAGTGAGGACATGCCAACTCAGAGCTTACCACCTGCTGTCCTTTAAAAGGGTTGTGTTTCCAGTACCTGGCATTACATTTTATGGCCCAGCCCAACAAAGTGTCTTTTATATCAGATTCGGCCCTTGTAACAAATGAGTTTGACACCTCTGACATACAGTGTCGCCATAAGTCACCTGTGACTCCATGGCGATATATAGACACACACAGGGGTCATTTCATAGAAAAAGAGGTGCAGGAGCTCATTTGCATAACTCATTTGCATATGCCACACCCCCTAACATACCGGAAGTGTGTCAGAAGGCAACACCCACCCCTCAGGCTCCACTCCACAGGTGAGTGAAACTGACCTGCTTCTTCCTCCATTCCCTTCCCATCCAATACTTTGTGCAATAAAAAATAAGCGTAAAGAACACACCCCCATTCTCTTCCTGCTCCCTTGAAACCACCAGGTTTCAAGTAGACTTGAGATACCCATCCCTTCCCCTTCCCCATGTGCACCATCCATCCCTTCCCCTTCCCCTCCCCACAACAAGATACCCTGTGAGGTAGGTGGGGCTGAGAGAGGTCTTTTGAGAACTGCTCATGTGAGAACAGTTTCAAGAGAACTTGTGACTGGCCCAAGGTCACACCAGAAGCTGCATGTGGAGGAGTGGGGAATCAAACCCGGTTCTCCCAGATTAGAGTCCAACTCCTGACCACTACACCAAACTGATAAGGTGGAAGCTACTGAAAGGTTGGTGAAATTTCTCCAGTACTTATGTGCCATGTGCCCAGATAAAAAATGGTATACTTAGAAAATTTATATGCCACCTTGAGCAAGTCTCTGGAAAAGCAGCACACAGTCATAAAAGGAACAATGATAAAATTATCAATATTAAAGCAAAACATTAAAAACAATAAAGACCCTAGCAGGGCTTTCCCCAGGGCGCTGCGCCTCTGCACTGCTCGGGGAAGCCGAGGAGGGGGCGGGGCTTGGTCATGTGCCCGCCCCCTGGGCTCCTCACTCCTGGAGCTGCACTCCTGTGCGCTCCTGCTCCAATGGACCCCTGGACACACATACACTCCAGTTTGCTTTCGTTGTTTCGTTAAAAACAACCGCCACATAATTCCGAGTGGTAGTAATAGTTTTGTTCAAATTGGAATTGTCGTGGAGGATGGCCTACTTCAATCAAGGCCGGCCCAAGATTCTCCTCACAGTCGCTTAGCTTTTAAATGATTATTCATCAAACCGCAGGGAAGCTATTAGACAAGTGGGAAAGACTTTATGTCTCTAATGAATGAGGAAAAATCACTGCTTCCCGTATGAAAAAAAAGAAACAGCTCAGGCTGGTGTTTGTTTGTTTTTTTTAAAAAAATCCATATTCCCAACTTGTTCAATGCGGAGGGTGGAGACAATCTTGAGATCACTAACCTTCAGTTGATTAGTATGTTCTCACCACCCTTTCTGTTCCTGTGGCGTGCAGACAGAGCAGCCGAGTCCAGCCTCATCAGCACATTGTGTGGTTGGCAGCTGCTGTTGTTTCCTTCACCTGACAAGGCTGGGGATGCTTTGTGCATTTTCTCAGGATTAATGCTGTGAGGAAGGAAAGGTCTTGAACCAGGGCTGCAGGCAGCCCTACTCAAGTGCCCTGCCCTCTGTACCGTTGCGGCAGCCTGTCAGAAGAGTCGGCTTCTGTCCTCCGGTCTTCCTCTGCTTGGGCACCGCTCTTTTCTCTGTGTGACATCACTGAAACACAGAGTTTTCCTCTCAGCCCCCTCGGCAAAAGCTGTGTGGTTCATGCTCTGGCCAGCTCTCTCCGCGACTACTGCAGCTGAGGGAGGGGCTGTTGCTCAGTGGAAGAGTCTTTGTGTGCGGAAGGTTCCAGGTTCAATCCCGGGCATGTCTTTTTTTTTCTTTTTTTTAAAGGAAAAGATGATGTGAAAGACTCTGCCTGAGACCCTGGAAAGTCACTGCCAGTCTGATTAGACAGAGCCGACCTCACTGGACCAATGGTCTCATTAAGTCTAAGGCAGACAGTCTGCAGATGACTTGGAATGATTCAGGATGGTGAAAATCAAGGCTGTGAAGAGCTCCAAGGGGACCCTCACTCCACAAATAGGGTTGCCAGCCCCCAGGTCCAGGTGGAGGGTTCCCCCACTTTGGGGGCTCCAATTCGTCCCTGGCCAGCTGGCTGGTGGGGGAAGCCCTGCCCCCAAGCCCCACCCCGAAGCTTGACCACCCACATGGCCACCCCTCTCCCTCCCCTCCTGTCAGATTTAAAGGTCCCCACCGGTCAGCTGAAGCCCTTTAATTCTGGCAGGAGGGGAGGGAGAGGGGCAGCCGGGCGGGTGGTCGCACTTGGGGTGGGGCAGCGGCAGCAGCAGGCTGAGGCGAAGGGTAAGAAGGCAACTTAAAGAGGGCAAAGGAATTCAGCAAAGAGGAGGAGAAGATGTAATTACTAGCAAGGACATGCTGATCACAATTGGTCTCAGGGCATGCCATGGGGAGGAAGTCAAATTCTAGGTGATGAACAGATAGAACAAGACCCAGCAGTAGCACCTTGCTTGGAGGCGGGGAGGCTTAGCAGCTCAAGAGGTAGGGTTACCAGGTCCTCCCTGGCCACCAGCATGGGATGGGGGGGGAAGGGAGGGTTGCCAGTTCCGGGTGGGGAAAGTCCTGGAGATTTGGGGGTGGAGCCTGGGGAGGACAAGGACCTCCCTGGAGTATAATGCCAGAGAGTCTACCCTTTGAAGCATTCATTTTCTCCAGGGGAGCTGATCTCTAGTCTGGAGATGAGCTGTAATTCCAGGGGATCCCCAGGTCCCACCTGGAGGCCGGCCTCCCTACAAAGAGGGCAGGGAGAAAAGCAATGCCATGCTGGCAGATCTACTGTGGGGAAATCTGAAGAAGAAGCTGAGTCCTCAGCAGGCCTCAAGGGATGCTAGAAAATTGAATTAGTAGCCAGAAAGTGAAGTTGTCGTTCTAACGTAAGTATTGGTGGATGAGAACCTCTGTATGGTGCTTTTTGCACAATTCTCTCTCCCAGGAGGTGATATTAATGCCTTTCTTGCAGGTAATCTGAAGACATTTTGAATTCTAGAGGACCACTGAACTTTGTGACTTGGGTGAGGCTTAATGTTTTTCATCCCTCAGTTTCTCCGTTAGGATTGCCAGACTCCAGGTGGTGGCGGGAGATCTCCCAGAGTTACAAATGCTCTCCATGTTACGGAAATCAGTCCCCTTGGAGAAAAATGGCCACTTTGGATGGCGGACCCTGTGGCATTATACCCCACTGTTAGCAGTCAGACCCCTCCTCTCATGGAAGGGCAGTTTATAGCCCCAAAGAGCCAGAAATACCCCTCTATGCATCACCCCAGTACTCTACATGCTGGGCACTGCTTGAGCCAAAATGAACCAAGATGGATGCCTGTCAGGCAGTGGTCTGGGAAATCAATTTCAAGGCTTGAGCAAAGAGGCTGGCTGGCTTCTTCCCCCTCCTCGCCCTGGAGACATGCATGGCTCAGAACAATAGGTCAACCAGGATCTATTAATATACTCATGAATAATGTCATCAACACCCAAGCCTGGCTTCCCTTTCACCCATTATCTATGATTAAGCGCAGCTCAAGCAACACTTAAATCTATTCACTTTCCCTCATCACCCTTCCTACCCAGGGCTTTTAGGGCCATCAAACCTTTCCCACCTCTTTGTCTACCTGTGGTAGAATGATCAGTTCTCTGGCGGTGAGTCAACCTGCCTCAGGATATTCTATAAATATGTCACCCTGATGACCCAGCAATGTGTGTGTATGTGTGTGTGTTCCCCTCACCCCCCCCCCCCCACTTTTGTGTGGGTCCTCTCTCACTTCTGGAAATGCTGGCCATTTTCCTCTTCAACTTGCCGCTTCCGCAGACCTCTTCAAGACTGGTAATTATCACCCATCCCTATAATGCTTTCCCCTTTCCTCCTTGTGTTTCCTAGTTAGCTCTTGTCTGTGTTTGCTGTGTGCACCCCTGTTTTATCCGGTTTTCTTTTTGTTCCAATAAAAAACCCCTTTCCTGTAAATAACTGCTTGGTTATTTTGTGAGTTCTCATAGGGACAATTCCCATATACATAGGTGGAGATCCCAGTGACCCATCTCTTGCTCCATCTCCAAGCTAATTCCCCCAAAGTAAGTGGAGACTGCCTACATTGGATAACACCATTGAGGTCCTTCCCCTCCCAAAACCTCACCCTCCCCAGTCTCCACCCCCCAAACCTCCAGGAATCTCCCTACCCAGAGCTGACAACCTTATTCTCTACTGATTGATTAGATGGTTTGACAGCAGGGGTCCATTGGAGTGGGAGCGCACAGGAGCGCAGCTCTGGGAGTGAGGAGCCCAGGGGGCGGGCACATGACCAAGCCCCGCCCCCTCCTCGGCTTCCCTGAGCAGTGCAGAGGTGCAGCGCCCCCGGGAAAGCCCTGCTAGGGTCTTTATTGTTTTTAATGTTTTGTTTTAATATTGATAATTTTATCATTTTTCCTTTGATGACTGTGTGCTGCTTTTCCAGAGACTTGCTCAAGGTGGCATATAAATTTTCTAAGTATACCATTTTTTATCTGGGCACATGGCACATAAGTACTGGAGAAATTTCACCAACCCTTCAGCAGCTTCCACCCCATCAGTTTGGTGTAATGGTCAGGAGTTGGACTCTAATCTGGGAGAGCCGGGTTTGATTCCCCACTCCTCCACATGCAGCTCCTGGTGTGACCTTGGGCCAGTCAGAAGTTCTCTCAGAGCTGTTCTCTCATGAGCAGTTCTCAAAAGACCTCTCTCAGCCCCACCTACCTCACAGGGTGTCTTGTTGTGGGGAGGGGAAGGGGAAGGGATGGGTGGTGCCCATGTCCTGGGTATCTCAAGTCTACTTGAAACCTGGTGGTTTCAAGGGAGCGGGAAGAGAATGAGGGTGTGTTCTTTACGCTTATTTTTATTGCCCAAAGTATTGGATGGGGAAGGGAATGGAGGAAGAGCAGGTCAGTTTCACTCACCTGTGGAGTGGAGCCTGAGGGTGGGTGTTGCCTTCTGGCACACTTCCGGTATGTTAGGGGGTGTGGCATATGCAAATGAGTTATGCTAACGAGCTCCTGTACTTCTTTTTCTACGAAAAGACTCCTGTTTGACAGTAATTATAGGATAGGTTACTGGATATTTTCATGTTGGTTTGTGCTGTGTTTTAGATCCGCTAACCACCTTGAGGACTCATGTGGTTGGAAAGGCAGTGTATACATATCCCAAAATAAAGTATTGATCGGTCAAAGCAGGCCCCTGAACCCATATGTTACAAGCAAAACGAGTTAGTCACTGAGAAATGAGGAGACTCCTGTTTATTTTTGTGACAAACTAACATAGACTAGCTGTCCAAAATGTGAAATAAGACAAGTTTTGCTCCTGAAAGAGAGAACTGTTATGAACATGAAGGTAATACTTTGCGTTTGTGCTTCTCAATGTTCTCTTCTATAGCAACCCTCTCATTAGCCAGTGAACCGAATCTTGAATGTCATTATCTAGCGGGTTGTGCAGTGGAGCGTTGTTTCCCAGCCGGTGTGTTGGGACCCAAAAGTAGGTTGACTTGCAAGCCAGCCCTCCCTAATGGTGACTTATGCCATTTGCATCCTTGTTCTTTCCTTCTCGCCATCTTCTCACATCCTCATCTCCCCTTCTCTCTTTGGGGCAGTAGGCAGCCTCTTGCTGAGCTTCCTGCAGTGCCTTACAGCCCTCTATCTGCTGTGGGAGATGTACTACACTGAGCCCATTGCCACCAACCTCTTTACCGCCATCTGCCATCTTTGTGTATCTACTCAACCCAGTGCCCTCTAAGCATCCCTCCTCAAATTTCAGCTCTGACCCAGCTGAAAGAAAGAGGAAATTAACTCTCACTTGCTTGGGGTTCACAGTGGGGGCAGATGCACCTTTTGTGTGATGTTTATTGGCTTCTCAAAAACATCTGGTTGGCCACTATAGAAGATGGAATCCTGGAATAGGGTGCAATAACCTGGAGAAAATGAATGCTTTGGAGGGTGGACTCTGTGGCATTATACCCCGCTGGGGTCCCTGTCCTCCATGGATTCCACCCCCAAATCTCCAAAAGTTTCCAACTTGGATCTGACAAATGTACGCTCCATCACCCGCTGGTGGCCAGCGGGACCTGGCAAACCTAGGACAACATGAGATCTTAGTGGCTCTCTGAGACATGGGAATTTGCCGTGCTTGCCATACTGACCTACAGTCAGAAAAACTTTATGGGAAAGTGATATAGAAGTTGTGTTGTGGAACTGCTGCAAGTCCACAGAGAGGACTACTTTAACATGTAATGTGCCACAAAGGTTTTACCTGGGATATTCCCCTGATATATGGTAAAAACCCTCCTGAGCCCCTGGCTGGATGATGCAGAATGATGCAGAGTGACCCAGAGTGGGAGACTTCACCCCATAGCTAGATGATTTTTGGTGTGGGGGGGCACTGGATGGAGGGGGGCACTGGATGGAGAAAGGGCAGGGGGAGAAAAAAAAATGGAAGTTGAGGATGGGGGACAGTAGTGCCATAACAAATGCATGACAAAAATTCAACAGGCAAAGCCTTGTCCACCACTGCATTTTCTGTATTAGAAAAAAGTTTTCTCTTTTGAATTATGGCCTATCAGAAAGAGGAGCCTTATGAAAAGAGCAGACAGCAGGTGGCAGCAGCTCCTGAACTTTGCCCCCCTCTGTCTTGTACACTTTCCTTTTGCAAAGGTTCCGTATGCTGCTCATCCCTTTGTGAGCAATGCCTTCACCCATGCACACGGCAGAGGAAGGGGGCATGGTGGGGAGAGGCGGGCTTCTATCCCCCTCCTCCCTCCCACACCAATCCACCTGAATGAGCAGGAAAGGAATACCGCTTCCCTCCCCCAGGAAGGGAAAACTGCTGCTCTCTGTTGGCCTGCCTGGCTGACCGGCCGGGGTCAGGTGGGACCCCCCTGATGGTGGGCTCCATGAACATGGGGAGGGGGATGGCACCTCACCTCAGTGCCCCCCAGTGAAGGAGGGAGATGCCCTTGCCTGAGTCATGTCAGAGCTGCTGCCCACTCTCTGCACCTTTATGCTGCTGGGCTCCGGGCGGCTCCTGGCAGCAACCAAGACTGGTGCACACGGAACCAGGTCCAGGGCTCTCTCCATCTCCCGGGGGAGGGGGAGGAGGGGCTGGGAGAGGAGGGGAGGGGGCATGGCACATTCGTGAGGTGGCATTGCTCCCAGAGCCCCCGGGAACTATGGGTCTGCATCACCCTGCGGCAGTTTGGGCATCAGAATGAGCTCCTGGTCAAAAATGCCCCCAAGTGTCAACCATTATATGGGATTTTTAAATACAATTTCCAAAGCACATTCACAAGTCTTGCTAAACTCTCCTTGAGCTATGAGAAATAGCCTTTTGCTTACAGTTGAGTTGGAATGAACCATTCATGTTATGTAGGCATTGACGCAAGGGCCAATTTTTCAAACCAGATGCTGAGCTTAATCATTCAAATAACTGCAAAGACATTCCAGGTTGCTTCACGCGACCTACAGCACAGCGAGAAACTGTCTGCATGAACGGTTGTATATCTATATACTGCAACAAGCCTTTTATCTTAATGAGAAAGTGCTCAGAGTGCTGTGTATAGCACTTGGAGGGTCAATCAGCATTTTAGTCCTCCAAGATAGAATAATATAATGCACTAGACATCTCCCATAAATAACGTTAACCCTTAAACCGTGCATGTGCTTGGTGATTCCAGTCTATCTGGAGCCATAACTATCTGGGATATCCCATCATGTACCTGAAAATAGGACTGAAAATTGGCCCCGCCTATTTATTTCCTTGAAAAATGAGAAGCGTTAAAATTCTCTGACCTAGTAATGCTGATTTTAGAATTTTACTGTTTGTGTTCAGTGAGGTTTGTAGGTTAATTCTGGTGTTAATTAAAGTATGTGTTCACTTAGGGGAGTACCACACAGTTCATCTCATTTGCAGTTTGGGTCTAAAAGCATGTTTAAGATTATTGAAATCCTAAGTGGTATAAAACTGTGCAAGGAGAAAAGGGCCTTCTGTAATGCACTTAGAATTGTAAAACAGAATTAATGCTTAGCACCGATATTCTTGGAACTTTGGTGCTTGGGGGGCAACAGTGGGAGGGCTTCTGGAGTTCTGGCCTCACTGGTGGACCTCCGGATGGCACCTTGGGTTCAGCCACTGTGTGACACAGACTGGATGTGCCATTGGCCAGATCCAACATGGCTTCTCTTATATTCTTAATTTATTAAATGCAAAAGGTTGGCTCCTTCCAGCTTTTCTGTTCAGTCTCTTCCAATTCCCTTCCTCACTGTAGCTACTGCCTCATGTGGCTCTTGTCTACACAAATGCCATGATTCCTGGCAGAGCCGTTCCAGTCATCCTTGTCTCCCTCTTTTATCAGTTGGGAAGGTGTTAGGATACAGCCCATTGTGAAAATAATAACTTACAGTCGTCAGTCTCTCTCATGCATTCCAGTTGTTTTTCATTGTCATATTGGCACCACATATATTTGTTGCAGTGAATGCCTGAAATCTGGCAATGCTGAGATTCACCTGTGCATGGTGACAATTCCTAGACACCACCACCACACCACCACCACCACCACCACTATTTCTTGTCAATCAAGGGTTAAAACAAGAGGTTTCTAGGTATTGTTGAAGCCCTTACATCAACCCAAACCACAAATCAGGGCAGTAGCTGCTCCCTTATACTCTCAGGAGAACAAAATGAGGCAGGTAAGCTGTCTGGTTTTCTGAGTTTCAGGAACAGCCTGGGGGCCTGAGGAAATTTGATCCTCTAGACGAGTGGTCCCCAACCGTTTGAAGCCTAGGAGCAACTTTGAAATTCTGACACAGGGTGGCAGAACCCACTACCAAAAAATGGCTGCCTCAGCAAACTACAAAATGTCAAAGAGATTATTTATAACTCTAATAGTAACTCTTCTACATCTCAAGCAAAAGTTCTGTTTAACGTAGGGTTGCCAGTCCCCCGGTCCCAGTGGGGGTTCCCCTGGTTTTCAGGGCTTCTGCCCACTGCTGGCCAGCTGGCCAGTGGGGAAATCCCACCCCCAAACAGTGAAGTTGCTGCACAATGCCCCTGATGCAATGACATCACCCAGAAGTGCCATCATCATGTCAGAGACATTGCATAGCAATGCTCTGGTTTGAGGGCAAAACTCTATGGTTTGAAGCTGGTTTTGCTCCAAAACCAGAGTGTCACCATGTGATGTCCCCGATGTGATAACATCACTTCCAGGTGATGTCATCACATCGGGGACATCCCAGAATGCCTCCCAAGTTCCCCCACCAGCATGACAAGGGGACCTGGCAACCCTAGTTTAATAGGAAGCAATTTAAAAAAGAAATCTGCACAGCCAATCAAATCACTGGTGGCCAATCAGAAGCCCTGCTGCTGGCCCTGACCCTGTCCGCTTTCCCAAAACACTTGGTGGGTGCCAGGAAATATGTTGGTAGGCACCATGGCGCCCGTGGGCACAACATTTGTGGGCTCTGCTTTAGCCCATGCTCTGTTCAGCAGCCCTAAAAGAAGGGTCATTAAAAAAAAAGATTACGATGGGGCAGTGTTGCCTAGTATGTAACTAGATCATATCTTTGGACCTGCTGCCATTACTGGTCACATGACTATTGCAGATCTTTGAAGTTGATAAGTATTGGAGTCGGGAGTCCATGGAATAGTGAACAGCTAGCTCTTTATTGCTGGTCCGGATGAAGCATACAACCCAGGGCTCGCAGCCCTTCTTTTATGCTGGTCAGGGACAATCCCCTGACCTCACCCAACTGGCCTGATAGGCTCTTATCAGTCTATTTACATCTCATAGGTTCCCTTGGAGAAACCTAGGTACAGGATTGGTGGCCGGTTTGGATCCACCTGGCCTTTGTTCTACCTGACTGAAGCTCAGGTAGTTTCTTGGCCATGTGCTCTGGCCACATGGCGGTCGCCATTACGTAAGCACATGGCGACCGCATGGTCAATACATAACAGAAGTATTTAAAAAATCCCCCACATCTTGATTACCACAGACGACAGTAACATGTGCCACACCTTCCACTGAAGTCAGTGAGCTCAGAAGGGCGTAACTAGGATTGCGCTGTGAATGTGCTCTCTGAGGCCGTAGAATGCTGTAGCTTCAAATGCCATTCTGAGGTCTGATGACTTCTCCTTTCATTGGAAGACATTGATTTAACTGCCACGGGAGGACCATTTATTCTCCTGGGTTTTTGAGAACTGATTGGGAATGCTACCCTCCAGGTGAGATCTGTGGACCCCCCAGAATTACAATTCATCTCCAGACCCCAGAAATCAGCTCCTCTGGAGAAAATGGCTGCTTTGGAGGGTGGACTCTATGGCATTGTACCCCACTGAGGTCCTCGACCTCCCCAGGTTCCACCCCTAAATCTCCAGGAGTTCCCCAAACTTGAGTTAGAAACCCTACCCCCCCACACACAACCTCTTGCTGGTGGCCAGGGGGGAGCTGGCAGCCCTTGAACTAATCCCATCTACAACACACAGAAGGAAGAGGAATAATAACTGAAACAACTCCATAAAATCTCCTTTCATCTATGAACTCATAATTAGTAGTATACAAAGCAAAGATCAGATGGCTCTTTGATAAAAGAAGCCTGGTTTTACAATTTTAATTAGTTTTTTTTAACTTAAAAACATTTCTAACTGTTTTGGTTTAAATATCCTTTTCTATTCAAGAATATTTTAAACAACAACCATAATGAAACAGATTTATCTTTTGCAGACCAAACAATAGCTGATTAAAAGAATGAAATCTTGGTATGTTAGAAAAGTCTAAGGAGATCTCATGAACAATTAAAAAAATCTGCATTCTTCTAATCTTACTGGAGAAAAGCGAAATGAGGAAAGTTTTGCTCTAAACCACATGCAGAGAAACCGAAGAAAGAAAATATTAAATGTGTTTCACTCTTCTTCCTAAAGCCATGATTAGCACAATAGGATACTTATTAGCATGCACATTGCTTTGACCTGGTTTACCACTGCTCTATATTTAGGCAGATGTTTAAGACAGGTGTTCTGTCTTGTACAATCCTTTTGTGTTTCTCTGTCTATAGTGGCAAACACTGTGCAGTGTCCCATACCCATATGAGTGGACTTTGCTTAAAGTAACAGATGAGTGCATCCTCTAGAATCCGATTGGGAAATAATTCAGAAGAACAAGATCAATTACCCAGGTGTGCACTTGGACATCCAATAATTTAGAAGACAGATTTGGTCTAAAGTTATCCTCAAAGCTACTGAGACCTACCATGGGTTTCAAGAAAAAGGCCATTTCTGCACTCTCCTTTTAATCCATGTTTACTGTGATATCCTCCAAGGAATTTTGCACTAAAATTGAGTTCAACTTTCTTTTGATCCTGCCCCCCCCCCCATTCTGCATTACATTCCCTCCCTTCAGTGGTCAGCCTGGTTTCAGCCTGCTGATGCTCTGGGTTATTTGGATGCTGTTTTGCTGTGGACTTAAACTGCCTCGACTTGGACACTAAGAAAATCTGGAGCGGCAGGCAAATGTGGAAAGGACCGGAGAGTTCTGTCGCCTCCCCCCCTCTGAAGATCAGATTCAAGATGTTGATTGGAACAGGCAGGGGTCATTTCATAGAAAAAGAGGTGCAGGAGCTCATTAGCATAATTCATTTGCATAACTCTTTTGCATATGCCACATCCCCTAACATACCGGAAGTGTGTCAGAAGGCAACACCCACCCCTCAGACTCCACTTCACAGGTGAGTGAAACTGACCTGCTCTTCCTCCATTCCCTTCCCACATCCAATACTTTGTGCAATAAAAATAAACACAAAGAACACGCCCTCATTCTCTTCCTGCTCCCTTGAAATCACCAGGTTTCAAGTAGACTTGAGATACCCAGGACATGTGCACCACCCATCCCTTCCCCTTCCCAACCCCACAACAAGACACCCTGTGAGGTAGGTGGGGCTGAGAGAGGTCTTTTGAGAACTGCTCATGAGAGAACAGCTCTGAGAGAACTTGTGACTGGCCCAAGGTCACACCAGCAGCTGCATGTGGAGGAGTGGGGAATCAAACCCGGTTCTCCCAGATTAGAGTCCAACTCCTGACCCGTACACCAAACTGATGGGGTGGAAGCTGCTGAAGGGTTGGTGAAATTTCTCGGGTGCTTATGTGCCATGTGCCCAGATAAAAAATGGTATACTTAGAAAATTGATATGCCACCTTGAGCAAGTCTCTGGAAAAGCAGCACACAGTCATAAAAAGAACAATGATAAAATTATCAATATTAAAGCAAAACATTAAAAACAATAAAGACCCTAGCAGGGCTTTCCCCGGGGCGCTGCGCCTCTGCACTGCTCGGGGAAGCCGAGGAGGGGGCGGGGCTTGGTCATGTGCCCGCCCCCTGGGCTCCTCACTCCCAGAGCTGCGGTCCTGTGCGCTCCCGCTCCAATGGACCCCTGGGAACAGGTACATTGTTGCTATCTCCCAGAGGCTCTTTGCCTGGTTATTGGGTGCCCCACTAGGGATTGGCATGAACCACATTTTTGCAGTTCAATTTATGGTTCAGGGTTGAACCACGAACCAAACCATGAACTGATATGCCAGTTCGCGAACGGAATGGGTTTGTGAGCCATTTAAAATTTAAACCCCTCCTTTCTACTCCCTGTGGCTTTCTATGGACAGCAGAAAGTGGAGGTTTTCAAACAGCTGAGTGGTGGGGAGCTCCCGAAAATTGGGGACAAGCTTCCTGATCATTCTCTAATATTGTAGGGAGCGTCTTTGGTCTTAAAAAAAAAAGAAGAAGAAATCTGAGGAAAAGCCGAAAGTGGCGAAGCAACTCCACACACGTCCACCCTCGTTAAGCCTTGGACCAGAAGCCTCAAATTTGGAAAGGCTATCTGAGTCCAGTTTGCATGAGCTATTTAATTCTGCAGGGCTATGTTATGCACTATGAAAGAGAAAAGCATTGCTTGTATCTGCTGACTGGCAGGCAAATAGAAAGGAGAGGAAGATGTTATGTCCAGAAATGCATTTTCCATTTAATTTCCTCCAGAGCAGGACAGCTTTATTTTATCTGTATGAAATCTGGCGTGTCGGATCCTGGGCACGAGGACTATGGTTTCTGAAAGATACCTGAGGAGGGGAGGAATATCCACAACCATCAGCGCCTTCTCCTGACAGATTCCTGGATCCAGCTCACTGTATTCAACAAGGTTTGGGTTACCTTTCTCAGTAAGGGACAGGCAAACCACAATGAACATCTCAAATGGCCTGTATGATAAATGTGGCAGTTTTGCACATAAGAATGAGTCCAGGCTGAAGATTCTTTCAAGAAGTAAAACACTGACTCAACTTTGAAACACAGGGAACGGAAACGAACACGGGCAGCGTAGTCTTCTCTTCAGGCCTGCAGGCAGATCCAGCAATCACCAAAGGAAGGAAGAAGCAAAACCGAAACAACTTCTAGGCCCAAAGATAAGTCACTAAGCAGCATCAGCCCCCTCTATTGCATCAAATAACTCTGCAAGTAAATTAACCCTCAAAGTACCTCTCCATTTCTGCACTGTGTGAGCCATTGCTATTGATGTCCTAACACAAGTAACCTCTGGGAACATATTGGTAGAAAAAACAGCCAACAAGTTTACAAAATAAAACAATGATAAAAAGATATGACATACCGGGGAAGAAGAAGCCAGGCAGCGAATACATCTGTAAAGCGCTGCTCTCCTATGATGGTTTTCTAGCAATGAAATAGAACACTGAGCCCAGATGTTCAGCAAAACTGGAACAGCCCGTTCTCTTTAGATTCTAAGCCCTGAAATATGTAGACTCTTACACCTGAGGCTTCAGCTAGTATTTGCATTTTCCCATTTTTGCAATGTGGATATAAAATACCTATATTGTCTAGAAACTACATTTGATTTAAAATTGGCTCCTTTCCACTTTCTTTCCATTGCTTTGGAGCCACGCTTAGCCAACAGAGTTTACTGTCTCCCACTACATACCCGGGTGGTTTTTTAAAAAATATTCACCCAGGGAATACAGCATCTCTTGCCCCCCTTTTCTTCCACGTTTCATATTTTGTACATTTACAGGCTTCCTTTGCTTTGTTACTGTCCTTTGTGAAGTGGCTTTTCTGCATGCTACATCAATGTCAGCCTCCACAAGTGACAAGAAAATTACGTAAAAATGCTGCATGTGTAATTACAGCCAGGCCTTGTCGATTTGTGGCACAATGAGAATGGCATGGCTAATTTTGTGCCGCACCTTTAGCTGAATATATTTTTCTTTAAATGTCACTGTTCCTTGAGCAAGATGAGAGGTTTTTTTTCAACTGAACTGTCAGGGCCAGGCTTTTCAGGAGGTACAAGGCGTAGTGCTAGCGCCGAGGGTCAGGAGTTTGGGAGTGCTCCTGGATGCCGCCTTAACGATGGAAACCCAGGTAGTAGCCACTACCAAGGCTGATTAGGCAGTTGTTTCCCTTCCTCGAACGCAATGATCTGGCGACAGTGATTCATGCTATGGTCACCTCAAGATTGGACTACTGCAACACTCTCTACATGGGGCTGCCCTTGTCCCAAATGCAGAAGCTACAGCTAGGGCAAAATGCTGCAGCCAAGCTGTTGATCACATCCAGCCTGTGCTGAAGGTGCTGTACTGGCTGCCAATAGCATATCGGATTCGCTTCAAGGTGCTGTTTTTGACCTTTAAAACCCTATATGGTTGGGGGGCCTGTCTACCTGAGGGACTGCCTTTCCCCATATGTTCAGAGCAGAGAATCATACAGCTGTGACAACACACTCTCCTATTAAAGCATATGCATCAAAAATTTCAAAAATATACAAAAATATTGCAAAATATTATTGATTTAATATAGTAGGTGATGGGGGTCCAAAGTCATCAACAGCGAAGCATCCGGTAGATACATTCGTTTCCAAAAGTCTTCATCAGGTGTGGACCAACAATTAGCTATTAAAAGACAATATACAATATGCAAGATTACAAGACCAATACAGGTTACAGGTTACAAAAATATGTAATATTCATAAAGCTTAAAGAGGACTTACAATATCTTCAAACGTAATAAAAGTACCTCTACTATATCTGGCTGATTCAACAATGGCATTTTTTCTGCAGACAAACAATATTTAAAAATTCAAAAGCATGGATCAAACAACTTTGATAGTATATTAATACTAGACAAACAGTACAATTCACCAACTCATAACATGTCTGGAATACTCCTAAGTTAATGCATGTCATTCAAAGACTTTACAGTGTAATGCAGTGTTTTTCAACCTTTTTCGAGCTAAGGCACATTTCTTTCATTGAAAAAATCCCGCGGCACACCTGACAATATCTCACGGCACAGTGGTTGAAAAACACTGAAACACAAGATAAATGGGTCATTAGTTGCCTCAGCTCAAGTATTAACTATGACAGTATTACAAATACACGTAATAGCCACTCAACTTGAAATTGTAAGTTACAGATCCAAAGTGTAATGGCTCCTTCCCATAACATTGACCTGAGTTTCAGAAGAAATATAATGTGGATGTATTTTAACGCGTCCCGGAAGGTCAGCCCGGAAGGCACATTTCTTTCATTGAAAAAATCCCGCGGCACACCTGACAGTATCTCGCGGCACACCAGTGTGCCCCGGCACAGTGGTTGAAAAACACTGGTGTAATGCATCCTGCATCTAACAACCATTTAAAAGGCAATCTCAGGGTATACACCCATCAACTCAAAGATGTAGCATCTAATTAGATGGAAAGGGACTTAAACAAAACTAGAAAGTTCCAAAGGCATATTTGACCCAAATGAATGTTGTATTTTTAATCTATGTATACATTTCTCTCAATACAAGTTTCTTCCTGGTCTCTGCTTTATTGGATCTGGGCACATGTAAAGTTGCCAAAACCAGAAGCTTAAAAACTTCAGGCTTATGATATTTTTACAAGACGTGAGACCAGGGAAGCCTCAAAATTCAAAAGCATACAACAAACAACTCCAATAGTATATTACTGTTAGTAGTAGAACTCACCAACTCACAGCATGTCTGGAATACTCCTAAGTTAATGCATGTCACTCAAAGGCTTTACAGTGTAATGCATCCTGCATCTAACAACCATTTAGTAGGCAATCTTAAGGTAGCCACCCTTCAACTTAAAGAAGTAGCAACTAATTACATGGAAAGGGACTTGTACAAAACTAGAGAGTTCCAGAAACATATTTATCCTAAAGGATTATGTGTTTTTAATCTATATATACACTTCTCTCAGTGCAAGTTTCTTCCTGGTCTCTACTCTGTTGAATCTGGGCACATGTAAAGTTGCCAAAACCAGAAGCTTAAAATCTTCAGGCTTATGATATTTTTACAAGATGTGAGACCAGGGAAGCCTCAAAATTCAAAAACATACAAACAACTGTGAAGCTGTGATCTGCAGAGGTCACAATTCTTCAGGATAGCCATCAGAAACATGTTGCTATTGATCAGATATGGGCGAGAGGTCGAGGGATTCCAAACAATTTCTTGAATTGTGAGTGGTGATGTCAGAGGGGTAAACAGTTTAATGACAGCTTTTATGTATTTATCCTTGCTAGGCTGATCAGTTTCTTGGTAGATAGGTTTTTAGTGACTCCATCTTGGCTTGACCTTGACTCACAGAAAGAAGTAGTAGCCAACTGTTGTATAGAGTTGAGCCAAAACTACCTACAGGTTTTGTATGTGTGTGTGTGAATATTTTTGGCAATGCTCTCCAAAACTCTCTCTTAGCACTTTTCACAAAAAATATTTGCTTTTCATTTACTTTGCCCTCACTTGCCCTCAGAGACATCATCTTATTCAGCAGGGATCTCCACTGTGTGCCTAATATATATAGTTTTTACCATAAAATTAAAACTAATGAATATTCACTGCAGGAGATTTAGTATTTAAAATATCATCACACAAATATGAATCTGGTGAGGTACTTTTGGTTGACAGTAGCATGCAATAACAAATGCATTTATACTTATTCAGGGACGACTGCTCCCCAAATATTGTCTCAGCACCCCCTCTCTAAAACCATTTCCCCATGCATCGTTTCTGGCATTTGGCATGTGTTATATCACGCGCAGCTGTAAATTTGTTGACATTCCCTTGTTATGTGTGTTATGTTCTATTATGTTATGTTGCATTGCATTGTCAGGGCTCTGGTATCCTAACTCCCTCATTCCTATTGGCTGCCGAATAAAGACTCCTTATTGGTCCTGAAGCCAATCCAAGGAACCAATCGCAGAGCCCTGCTTAGGTCCAATGAGACTGCGTGTTTCCAGTTACAATGTATATAGTTATTTGCAGGGGTCCGTTGGAGCGGGAGCGCACAGGAGCGCAGCTCCGGGAGTGAGGAGCCCAGGGGGCGGGCACATGACCCAGCCCCGCCCCCTCCTCGGCTTCCACGAGCAGTGCAGAGGCGCAGCGCCCCGGGGAAATAAAGGGTCTTTATTGTTTTTAATGTTTTGTTTTAATATTGATAATTTTATCATTGTTCCTTTTATGACTGTGTGCTGCTTTTCCAGAGACTTGCTCAAGGTGGCATATCAATTTTCTAAGTATACCATTTTTTATCTGGGCACATGGCACATAAGTACTGGAGAAATTTCACCAACCCTTCAGCAGCTTCCACCCCATCAGTTTGGTGTAGTGGTCAGAAGTTGGACTCTAATCTGGAAGAACCGGGTTTGATTCCCCACTCCTCCCCATGCAGCTGCTGGTGTGACCTTGGGCCAGTCACAAGTTCTCTCAGAGCTGTTCTCTCATGAGCAGTTCTCAAAAGACCTCTCTCAGCCCCACCTACCTCACAGGGTGTCTTGCTGTGGGGAGGGGAAGGGGAAGGGATGGGTGGTGCACATGTCCTGGGTATCTCAAGTCTACTTGAAACCTGGTGGTTTCAAGGGAGCAGGAAGAGAATGAGGGTGTGTTCTTTACGCTTATTTTTATTGCACAAAGTATTGGATGGGGAAGGGAATGGAGGAAGAGCAGGTCAGTTTCACTCACCTGTGGAGTGGAGCCTGAGGGGTGGGTGTTGCCTTCTGACACACTTCCGGTATGTTAGGGGGTGTGGCATATGCAAATGAGTTATGCTAATGAGCTCCTGCCCCTCTTTTTCTACGAAATGACCCCTAGTTATTTGTTGGAACACTATAAGTTGAGTGCTGCTGTTGCTAGAGCTGTCTTTGAGCTGAACGATGTTTCGAATAAAAGCCTGCATTTGATTCATCGCCTCCTGACTCAATACTTAATAATGTGGTATAGTTATTTTAACATGATCCCTTAAGATAAAAGCCTTTGCTTTAGTTTCACTTTGCACTTGTGCTGTTGGCTGTTAGCTTTGGTTGGTTATAGCCTAACAGAGCCCAGACCAGGCCTTGCTTATGTTCAAATAAAGTTCTGTTCTGTTTTGCTACTAGGGGCCATGGCATTATTACAGCACGTTATTTGGTTCTGATGTCTGTTGATGATGATGTACATAAAACGTGTTTACTTGGACCACTTATGTGCTTTGAAAGTTTATATCTCTGTGGTTTTTTTTATTTTGAAAGGAACGTGTTATTTTAAATTACAGTATTACCCATAAAAAAAATTAGCCACTGACAGCATCTGTCAAGCATGTGTGTGTATACATCCTTGAAAGAAGATGCTATGAAGAGACTTCATTGGTTCTTTAATGCTCTGTAATGGGTAGATGTCTCCTCTTTATGTTAATGACATCAAGAACTAATGAAATATACAGTGAGCATATAAAAGCAGTAAGCTTCTCACGAAGTGTTTGTGCCAAACGCAAGCTCACGTTTATTTGCTTTTAAGTGCCACGAGTTAACAGAAATGTTGAACTGTGCCAGAATTTACCAGTGCCATCACACTCAGTGCCTGAAAGTGAAATGGGAGAAGAGCAATATGTCTTTTCTAGGGATGCCAGCCTCCAGGATCCCCAGGAATTATAGCTCATCTGCAGATGACAGAAATCAGTTCCCCTGGAGAAAATGGATGCTTTGGAGGGTGGACTCTCGGGCACTGTACCCCACTGAGGTCCCTGTCCTCCCCAGGCTCCACCCCCAAATCTCCAGGAGTTTCCCAACCTGGATCTGGCAACCCTACCTCCTCATCCCCCACTGGTGGGCAGGGGGGATCTGGCAACCCTAGACTCTTTTCCCATGGCAAAATTCCCAGAAGTAATTCCAGGATTTTTTTTTTTTTTGCCTTGTACACGTCGTCTGTTACAAGAAGAGACTGACATGTTGCTCTTTCCCTGTTACTTTGTGAAAATCTGTGCATATATTGTGTTTAGGGATTCTGAAGCAAAGGTTGCAGCAAAGATTGACTGTGTATGTGGCTTGTTCTTTTTGAGCCAAGATGTATTTCTAATGGCAGAACAAGCTTTGAAAAGGGTTAAATAAACTTTGTCAAAAATATAATAAGTAGAGGGAGCCTGGCTGGAGTGAACAATCTGCTTTCACAAATGCTGCTTTGAAGGCAGTTCTCTTAAGGTAATGGTGTGCTGCTCTCTACCTATGGGCTAGGGTTGCCAAGTCTGAGTTGGAAAATCCCTGGGGACTTTGGGGGTGAATCCAGGAGAGGGCGAGGTTTGGGGAGGGGAGGGGAGGGGCATCAGCATGGTTCAATGCCATAGAGTCCACCCTCCAAAGCAGCCATTTTCTCCAGGGGAGCTGATCTCTGTCAGCTGGAGATCAGTTGTAAAAGTGGGAGATCCCCAGGCCCCACCTGGAGGCTGGCAACCCTACTATGGGCTGTGTCTTTTACACCCCAGTGAGTAGTAACAGTGACAACTAATGGTGCTGAAACTGTGAGGGTGGAGAAGATAGAGGAGGTGGAAGGATGGGGAAAGCATGAAATGGGTGACCATTCCTTGTATAATTATAGTCAAGTTAATAGGTGAGACATTTCTCCAAGTTACACTTCAGTACACAAATATGTGGCATGCAACTCTTTTAAAAGTTTAAAACAATAGTCGTGTTTTTTTCATATTAATAAGTGAAAGGTTGCTTGGGAAAGGTGGGAGGTGGTGTTGCTTAGCAACCAACAGTTCCTGGCTGGAGAATTTTAAAAAGCATCATAAGCAGGGGTATGCAAACAAAAATTTTTTTGTTCAGGTATATTGAACTGAAAAAAAAATTCCACTTTTCCCCCCAAAAATCCCAGTTCCCAATACTGGTGCGGTATTCGGATCCAGAATTTTTCAGAAATCTGGAATGGGGGGGGGGGGTCCAATAGACCCAAGAAGGGGGGAAAAGGGAGAAAATGTGCACCAGAAGCTGTGCCTGCGGGGAGCAGTCTACTCCCCATGGGCACAACTGATCCTGGGCTGACTTTTCTTTAAACCAGGCTGCAAGAGAAGCCAATGCCAAGCTGAGGTGAAGAAGAAGAAGAAGAAGAAGAGATTGGATTTATACCCCGCCCTCCACTCCCCAAGGGAGTCTCAGAGCGGCTTACAAACTCCTTTCCCCTCCCCTCCCCACAACAGACACCCTGTGAGGTAGGTGGGGCTGAGAGAGCTCTTTCCCAAGCTGTCCTTGAGAGAACAGCTGGTACAGAGCTATGGCTTGCCCAAGGTCATCCAGCAGGTGCAAGTGGAGGAGTGGGGAATCAAACCCAGTTCTCCCAGATTAGAGTCCGCGCACTTAACCACTACACCAGACTGAAGGGTAGCTTTCAGCTCCCGCCACCCTGCCCGATCTTTGGCTGACTTCTCTTGTAGCTCGTTTTGAGCCAAGCTGCAAGAGGAGCCAGCCCCAGCCAAGGCAGTGTGGAGCTCTCAGCTTTTACCACCCTAGCTGATCCTCTCTTGTAGCTCGGTTTAAAATGACCTGCAAGAAGAGCCAGTGCCGCAGCCACGGTTGATCCTGGGCTGCAGGAGAAGCCAGCCAGCCCCAAGCCGGTCCAGTGGGGTGGTATCTTCTGCGGCCTCTTTAAAGTTTAAAGTGACTGCAGAAGCCTGACAAAAGGCCGAGAGGCAAGAGCAATCTGCTCCCACCTCTTGCTGTTTTCGGATCTACCGGTAATTCTTGAATATATCCGCGATTCCCCCCCCCCGTTTCCCCAAGAAAACCTGGGTATATTTGGGATGCTAAAATACACCTACAAAATACCAATAAAGTATTTTTCAGGCATGTTTCAGGTAGATCCAAATGCACACTCCTAATAATAAGAACACAGCATATGGGAGAGTTTAGGGAAAGTATACCCAGTGACTTGTGGTAAATACTTGTGCAACAGAGAAGAAATGAGTGGGAGGAAAGAGAGAGAGAGAGAGAGAGAGAGAGAATCTTAGTAGAATTTAAGGTAGAATTCTATGAATTGTCTCACTTCTCTCCCCTGTAAAGTGCCACACTGGAAATATTCCCACAACTGAAGACCCATTTTGCTTATGCTTGAGAAGTCTGGGCGGGTTCCTTGCCACATAAAAGCCTTGCACGTGCTCTCAGGGTCCTTTTCTCGGACCAAGAAATGAAAGCATGGTTGACAGACACAAAATAATATAAACAGGTTCCTGTACAAGATATGCCCTGACCTATGACTTGGTGGCAAAAAAAAAAAGAGTTAAATAAGAGCAATTTTTTAAATTTTGGAGACTTTTATTTATTTTTTCTCATAAATGTCTCTGTGTCCCTTTCAAGCACTCTCACATGCTCGCAGTCATCCTGGTTATAAAAGGTGAATTTTTTCCCCAGGATCACTAAAATATCATAACAATAACTGAACCACCCCCACCCCCCGAGAATCTTGGGTGTTCAGTGCTGGGCAAATCATAACAGTGGAATACTATGACTTTGGGGAGACACTAACTACTTCTGCTTCATTAACTAGAAAATTTACATTCTAAGAACAAGCTCTTCTTGTTTAAATGGAGTCAGCAATGTCATCGATTAATAAGAATTATTTTAAAACGCGTAACTGGGACAAGTCAGTGCTCCAGATGGAGCAGCACCCCCTCCCCCCATGCTGTGGGCTCTGGTAACATGCTGAAAGAGAACTTACACATCTCACTTGCAGTGAACTGCATTAACTTAACACATTATGTCTGTAGTTACCGCATCTCCAGGCACGGTCTGGAACCTCCATCTGTTGAACCTGATCTCTAGGCCAACAGCTTCAGTTTTAAGTTTTGAAAGAGCCAGTTGTCACAGAAATGCTCTCGCTTCTTGACTGTGCTTGCCTTCTAAATATGTGGCTCAGCAGTGGTCGGATGAGGCTTAGCCATTCTACTTTGTCCTACCATCTCAGTAGGGTTGCCATGTGTCCAGTGGGAGCAGGCAGTCTCATGTCTCCTATGGAAAAAGAACTCCAGTAGCAGAGGAAGATAAAATAAATTTAAAGCAATGGCCACTGGGGATGGTGTGACATCATGTCCCTCTAGGAATCTTTGGAACCACTATGGTAAAACCATATAGTTTTCAGTGATTGCTAGAGAGGACTGGAGTCTCTTTCTGGGAAAACCCAAAAGTGACATCCATCCTTTCTAGGAATCATCAAAAACGTCATGCTTTTACCAAAGAGTTTCTGATGATTCCTAGAAAGGAGTGATGTCACTTCCAAGTTTTCCTACAAGGGACATCATGCCATTGCTGACAGCTGCCTTACCCATGTCCCTGCTTTACCCAGACTCCTGCTAAGGTTGCCAACTCTGGGATGGAAAATATATGGAGATTTGGGGGTGGAGCCTGGGGAGGGTGGGATGTGGGAGAGGGGAGATACCTCAGCATAATGCCATAGGGTTCACCCTCCAAAGTAGCCATTTTCTCCCGGGGAACTGATATCTGTAGTCTGGACCTCAGTATGGGAGAGGGGCCTGGTGATATGGAGCAGCAGCATGGGGCATGCTCCCTGTTTTATTGCCCATATGCTGCTGCCTCACCAGCCTCTCCATTTCCTCAGGGGTAGTGGTAGGTCCTCCCAGCCCTGGCCTACTTGAAGGCTGTGTGGCCAGCTGAAGTGGTCTGCACCCAGGCCAGCAGGGACTGAACTTGACCAGAGGAAAGAACCACTTCATATTTTACCACCACACAGGGGGCGGGGGCGGTGCTAATTCAGCAAATGTATGCATAGCAGCTGGTGAAAGCAACACCACCACCCCAACCCCCTTTTCTAAGCCTTCCTCCAATCCCATCCCAAGCCGTAGCCTTGGTGGTGCAAAAGGGGGCAGTGCCCTGTCAATCATTTGTCATGCCCCTTCAACCAGCATTACAGGTTGGTGTGAAATCAGTCACGTCTTTCAGGTATAAATTTTCTTTGTAAAAAAGGAAGGAGTTGAGGTAAAACGTGTGAATCCTGTCACAAATCTTCCAAGGGTGAATTCTCTGTGTAATTGGCTAGAACAGAATTAGCAGTTAGCAGGGCTGAAGAATCCCGATTTTAAAAGCCTGCAAGGGGTGTTGGGTGGCACCACTAGAAGCCTCGAGTTAGTGATGTACAGAGAAAAGAAGGTTGGATTTACAGTTTCAGGCTTCAGTAACTGGAAGAAGGCTCTCACACTTCTTTAAGTCTGCAAACTATGTAAAAGAGTTGCTTGTTGTGGCATTTTTATAACGCTTATGCAGAACAGGACTGTAGTCTATGCCACTGTGTATGCTATATATCATTGATATGTTCTATAATGCTCTTACAGGATTGTTTTCATTTTTTTAAATTCCATTTTCTGCATTGCTTGACATAGCATGTTTAATACTTTCTTTTGCATTTTTGTAATTTTGTACCATTAGGTCTATTGCATTTTTATTAGATCTCTTATGCTGTTTGATTACAATGTTCTATACTATGTAATCCACTTTGAGACAAAAAATTGGTAAATAACCAGGGGTCATTTCGTAGAAAAAGAAGTGCAGGAGCTCATTAGCATAACTCATTAGCATTACTTATTTGCATATGCCACACCACCTGACATCACCGGAAGTATGTCAGAAGGCAAGAAAAAAAGGAGGGAGAGAGAGAGAGAGAAGAAAGAAAGAAAGAAAGAAAGAAAGAAAGAAAGAAAGAAAGAAAGAAAGAAAGAAAGAAAGAAAGAAAGAAAGAAAGAGGACAGCTACTAATCCAAGCCTCAGAAATACCACTAGTCTGGGAGGGCTGCTTCAGTGGTAGCTGAAGCCTTCAGAAGGCTGGTCGGGGGAACAAGGACCTTTCCAGGGGATGGGGTCATTTTGCTGCAGCCATGACACAAGCAGGCATTCCCCCGTGGTGGGGGGGAGGCTGACACCAACTCCCGGAGCTGCGCTCCCCCAAGCTCCTGCTCAAAATGACCCCTGTAAATCACTAATAAAGTAAAAATAATAAACAACTAATGATGGGCTGACCACTGTGGTACTCATTCCCCCCAATAAAAAATTTCTGGCTACCGTCTCATCCCATCTAGGGTTCCCATTCCCCTGATGGGGACGGGGGATTGCCCATTTTCATGGCCCCAATCTGCTGGCCCTGATCTGGCCAGCGGGGGAACCCCACCTCCGAAGTGCCTTCTTTGCGCCAACATAGCTGGCAGAATGACATCACCCAGAGGTGACATCATTGCACAGGGCATGTTGTGGTGTGTGTGTGTGCGCGCTCAATCGTTTAAGGAAAAACCACAGTGTTTTCCCTTAAACAACAGAGCGTTCCCTGCAATGTGCCCTGCATGATGATGTCACCTCCAGGTGACATCACTGTGGTGCGCACGCTTCTCGTGCATGCCCCAGTGAGATCCTGGACCAATGGAGAGACACCCCCCCCCCCCCCCCCGCAACCCTAGTCCCATCCCATTCTGGCTTCGAGGAAACTGAACCAAAGTCTGCCATTGTAATCCCTTTCTGTGGCCTTCTTCGCACCTTCATATTGTGAAAAATGACACTCAAGTAAGGAGAGCAGATTGTTTCCCCCTCTTCCTGCATCTTTCCTTTCACCGTCTCCATCCCTTTGTACCCACAGTAATTCACCATTTTTGTTTGCCGCCTTTGTCTCTACTTTAATATTTCTGTCTCTCACAGTACTTCCTTCCTCTTCAACCCTCTAATCCTAGCATCTCTTCCACTCTTTTCTCTTCATTATGTCCTCACCTCTCCTGCTTTCTAATGACCTCCCCACACTTATGCCCCAGGGCTACCCTTGCACAGTCCCATCCCTACCCTGTTTGAGGAGTTAAAACTGCAGAAATGTAAAGTGGGAAATTTGCATGGGAGGCTGTGAAATTGGAACGGGGTTGGTGTTACTTATCCCGTGATAATTCTTTAAAGGCTGAAATCCTTCGTACAATTACCTGGGACTAATCTCCATTTGACAAAATGGGATCTATGTCTGAACAAATATTCATAGGATTACGCTGACAGAGAATGAAGTTAGAACCAGGAAATCTCTAACAGCATCGAAGCAGTAAAAGAACAATTCCCCCCCCCCCTCCAATCCATCCTTTACATGTATGTTTATGGGTGAAGAGAGGGTTCTAGTCTGTATGTGGGACAGCATATGTGTTTCTGGACTGAAGAGCAATGTTGAATCTAATAAACAGTGTTAAGTACAGTATAACTTTGAGGGCTGCCTCCTATTCATGGGCCTGTCCCAAGTATCTACTGGTCCCACTTAGCAGGGCTTATTCTGGATTTTGTCTGCTGGACTGATGAGGGGATGATCTCGAAGTGAGGGAGGTTGCACTTATTCCCTTGTTATGGACAAGTCATTACCTGATCAGATAGAGTTTAGACTCACAGTTTCCTCTTCTTCACCCAAAGAGTAATTAACATGTGGAATTCACTGCTGCAGGAAGTGGTGGTGGCTACAAGCATAGACAGCTTCAAGAGGGGCCTGGATACACATAGGGAGCAGAGGTCCATCAATGGCTATCAGACCCAAGGTATAGATGGGACACTCTGTCTGGGGCAGTGATGCGGTCTATATGTGAGACAGTCTTTTCAGTGGCAGCCCTACAATTATGTACGGACCTCCCTTGGGAGGTGCACCTGGCCCCCTTACTCTCAACTAGCGTTGCCAGGCCCCTCCTAGCAACTGGCAGGGGATGGGTGGGACTTACCAGGAGCAGGAGGGAGGCCCGGGTGACATTGCAGCGACGTGTCTACGTCACTGTCAATGTGACTTGGAAGTGATGTCATGACACAGTGACATTGGGGTGACACTCTAGCATTTGGGCAAAACCTCTATGGTAAATTTGGCTTCTACCATAGAGTTTTTGCCCAAATTCCAGAGTGTCACCCCAAGGTCACTGACATGATGATGCCACTTCCAGGTCACTGGAATGTTGACTGGCCTTGCTGTTTTTTTGGGGAAGTCCCCCCAACAGTCAGCTGATTGGTGGTGGAGTGTCAGGCACTCATGACCTTCAGCAGACATTTGATTAGTGTGATGGCATTTGATGGCATTTGATTAGTTTTAGCTCTTCTGCCTACTGGCAGTCATACATTGCTGATTTTAAATTGTGGTTTTAATGTATTTTATTATGTTCGTGTTGTAAGCTACCTTGTAAGGTAGAAAGGCAGCCAATACCTGCTTAAAATAAAAATTTAAAAATAGTGGGGGACATGGGGGAGCTGGCGTCATATGCACCATGATGGAATTGACATTGTACTGCATGTGATTTTGCTTCTTTCCAGATGTTTCTCCTGCTGCTCCTAGGAGTGGTGGTGGGCAACAAGGGTTGCCATAAAAAGGTCTCCCCGCCAAAGCAGAAGGCCCATCAACCCCATAACATCTTGTATTTCTCAGTGTGCCCACATTCTCCATTGCCCTCTTCTGTGTCTCCGTGAGGTGTAGAACTGAACTCGTTCCCCTACTTTTGATTCTCTACAGTTCTCTGTCCTTGTGAGATCACAAGGCCTGAAGTTATGACTTCACTAAGCCCTGAGTCTGAGAACTTGGAACAGCAACGCTTGAGAAGTGTACAAAAAAAAGCAGCACACCTCAATTCTACCTTTGTGCAGGTGCAATTCTTACACACTTGAATTCTCCTTTTACTTCAAGACAGTGGAATAGTGATTAGGACGTTGGGCCCCACCTTGTTCAGATCCCTGCTCGTCATGAAAATTCACCAAGCCACCTTGGCTGGGCATTTTCTCTTTCAGCCTAACTTGGTTTACCAGACAGATATGAAGATGAAATGGTGGCGGCGAGAATTATATGTGGTGCCTTCAGCTCACTGGATAAAGGGCAGAATAAAAATATATCAAATAAGTAAGACACTGCTCATTCACCCATTCCCATTCAAGAAATTCCCACCTCCTACTGTAAGTGTTTTTGCCCCGACTTGAAATGCAGAACGGGATACCTGCAGGATAGGCTAGCAATTTGCCAGCTGTTCCTATTTAATCTCAACTATTTGCGTGTGTATTACGCCTAATAAAAGCTCGGCGTCTGAATAATGGAGGAGTCATCTCTGTCACTACAGGGAAAAGCCACCTTTGCCATTATCTTGCAGCACCTAAACCGCCCCTTAGTATTAAAGCAAAGGAGTGTTTGTTTTTCATAATGACTTGTTAAAATATTCAGCACAAAATGCAAACATAAACTCCCATTCTCTTATGAGTTACCAAAGGTAATTTATCAAAAATGATCATGCTTGTTTCCTTCTCTACACAGGCAGAAAATTAACACTGAAACAGTCTATTGTGTTGTAGTAACTCTGCCTGTATCATTTGTTTATGAGCCCCGTAGAGCAATTTCAAGTATTCAGTGGAAGGAGGGACTGCTTGACAATATGTACTCAAACTGTAATATCAGCATCCACTACAAGAAGCAGATGTCTGGTAACATGTCCAACTCCAGTTTGAGAGCCAGTTTGGTGTAGTGGTTAGGAGCACGGACACTAATCTGGGAGAACTGGGTTTGATTCCCCACTCCTCCACATGCTGCTGGTGTGACCCTGGGTCAGTCACAAGTTCTTTCAGAGCTGTTCTCTCAAGGGCAGTTCTCAAAAGAGCTCTCTCAGCCCCACCTACCTCACAGAGTGCCTGTTGTGGGGAGAGGAAGGGAAAGGAGATTGTAAGCCACACTGACACTCCTTAGGGTAGTGAAGGGTGGGATATAAATCCAATCGCTTCTTCCTCTTCAACACCTTGAGACACTTCTCTCATGGAAAATCTTATTTGTTTCCCTCCGAATCCTTTAGATGTTTTGCCTCATCGGGCATCTCATAAAAACGTAAGAAGGGCCCTGCTAGATAAGACCACCTAGTCCAGCATTCTGACTTACGCAGCGGCCAAGCAGTTCCTCTGGAGGTCCAACAACATAGAGGTTGAGGCCTTCCCCTGATGTTGCCTCCTGGCAGTGGGATTTAGATATTGACTGCCTCTGAATGTAGGGTTCACCTCCATCACCATGGCTAGTAGCCATTGATGGACATTATCCTCCATCAATCTATCCAATCCCCCATTAAAGCTGTCTATGCCTGTAGCCATCACTACATCCTCTGGCAGCGAATTCTACATTTTAATTACTCTCTGTGTAAAGAGGTATTTTCTTCTGTCCATTCTGAATCTACTGCTCATCAGCTTCATTAGCTGACCTCGAGTTCTAGTATTTTGGGAGAGGAAGAAAAAGTTCTCTTTGTCAACTCTCTTCACCTTGGGCATGATTTTATAAACCTCTGTCATGTCCCCCCTTAGTCATCCCTTTTCTCAACTGGAAAATCCCAGACTCTTCAGCCTTTCCTCATAGGGGAGGTGCTCTGAGACTGCGGCCACACACACTAAATAATCCACTTTCAATCCACTTTCAGTGCACTTCCCAAATGGGTTTTGCCAGTTCACACAGTAAAAATCCAGTTGGAAAGTGCACTGAAAGTGGATTGAAAGTGGATTATTTAGTGTGTGTGACCACAGCCAAATCCCATAATCATCTTGGCTACCAACTCCAGGTTGGGAAATTCCTGGAAACTTGGGGGTGGAGCCCAGGGCTGGCCCAAGTTTTTTTTTGCACACTAGGTGAGGCTACTTTCTGCCCCCCCCCCCCAGTGCACCCACCAATTTTCAAAAATACGTGCATTTTAGGAAGTAAAATTTGAAATTGCTAATTTCTTTTTTTTTTAATTGTGAGAACAAGCAATACAATCACCAATTCCTTCAGGCCAAGCGCTGATGCTTCAGCATGCTCAACTGAAATAGTTGCCAAATCCACTCTATCAAGGTAAGAGGCTTAGTTGGAAGGAAGCCTTTTTTGCAACTACATTAACTTGCTTCTCCAGTAATCCTGTTGGGTCCAGTAAAAACCTGAGGCTACAAATGATTTGGCCTTCGGGTTTTACATAAAGGAAGAGGAGTATGATGGGTGGGGAAGGACTCTTCCCCCCTTGCTCTTTCCACCGTTTCAGCAACCCTTCAGGTGATTTATTTCTTTTTAAAGTCTCTCAGGTTTTCGCACCCAAACTTTTTAGGCTTGGGAGGGGGTGAGGAAAAGAGAGAAGGGAACCTTTGCAGGGGTCACGAGGCAAAGGAATTCAAGTCTGAGCCTTCCACAGCTTGGGCTAAGGGGGGGGGGGAGAGATAAGTCGTCCCAAAACTGAAACCACATGATGCCGCTTCCTTTTCCTCCTCCCCTCCCCCACCCCGTCCCTCAGAGCTGCTTGTTATTTGTCCCGGGGAAGGCTGAGAGGAGAGGAGGGGTGGTGGTGGAGGAGAAATGGGAAACTTTGCTTGGGCCACCCCCCCCCATCCAATTTGGCAGTTCAGAAGAATTCTTTCCCCTGCCGCACCTGCAGTTATTTCTTCTGCTCCTGCCATCACCTGCCCATCCTGGCTTGTGTGGACAGATATCGCTGTGTTGCATGGACAGTAGCTCGCTCACCCTGACTTAGCTTAGAGGGGACACTGCCCGGGACTCCGATGCCCTCCCCACCCGACGCACATGTCCTTGGGAGGGAGGGGACTGGCCAGAGGGGGGAGAGGCAGGAGTGTGTGCACACCTGCTTCTCTGAGAGCCAATCATTCTCTTCCCTTACTGACTCTGAGGCAGAGCGGCCAGGTCTACAGGAGGTTTGGGAGATGGGGGAGGGGGCCGGGCACTGCCATTCTGATCCAGGAGGTTGGGGAGGGGGACACCACTCCTTCTCTTCCCCTCCCTCCCTGGAGTCTAGGGACTAGCCCCCCTCCCCCCCGACTCACCATTTGACTAGCTCTCTCTCTCTCTGGGTGGGCCAGTAACGTCTCTTAAAGGGGTCAGGCAGAAGGCCAGTTCAGTGCTTACCAGCAGGGGGTGCCCTAGGCCACTGACTAGTTTGCCTAGTGAGTGGGCCGGCCCTGTTGGAGCCTGAGGAAGGCAGGTTTTGGAGACGCCATTGGCATTAGTGGGGTGTACGCCCACCCTCCAAAGCAGCCATTTTCTCCTGGGGAACTGATCTCTGTTGTCTGGTGATCAGTTGTAATTCTGGGAGGACTCCAAGCCTTATCTGGAGGTTGGCCAAGACATTTCACTACTAGCACCACTGGAACTGGGACATGTACCTCATCACTGGCCTGCAGGAAAAATGGCTATGGAGAGACTTAGAAGTCCAGGGTAGTTTTTATAGGTAGTTTACTGGATCAGCCAGGGGGCCAACAACACCCTGTCTTGCATCATATGACAGCTGTGAGAGTCCTACAGAGTCAGTCAACAACGAGTGTCCTAGAGAAGGAAGTCTTTATTGAGAAAGGTCTGCTGTGGTCATCTGCACTTCTTGTGTTAGTAATGGCTGACACAGCCCCAAGCAGGACAATTATACAGAATTCAAAAAGGGGTCTGGTAAGGAATTGCAACCAATCACCAAGCCAAAGAAAAGGCGCTTAAAATGCTGGTTTACGGTTCCCAGGGAAAAAAGCGGGAAGAATTAGAGCCAGACAGGAGAAGAGATACACGGGCAGGCACCAGCAGTCTCCCAAGGTCAGAGCAGCTTGAAGAGCAACAAGCAGGCCATGAGAAGTGTAACATAACATTCCACAGACCTGACATCAAGGGTTTACTCATCCCACCTCCCGGGCAGGAGATGGCAGCATTACTTGACAACAGCACCCTCCTTTATAGCAGAGTGTGTCCCAATACCTGCTGCCAGTTTTCTCAATGACCTGCAATGCATATTTTGCTCCCTAGGAAAAGGAGTCGCTGCTGGCTGACCTGAGACAGCCTTGCTAGGTCCGGATCCCTGAGCATCCTCAACAGGACTCAGCTCCTGCTCTTGTCTGCCCCGACTGGGCTCTAGTCAGTCTTGTTATCTCCCTCAGGGCATGGGCTCACCTGATATTTCTGCTGACTTTGTTCAATTCACTTCCAGTGATTTATTTCCAGTTTCTGAGATTCACTTCTTGTTTACACTGTAGGGATGCCAGCCGCCTGGTGGGACTTGAGGATCCCTCGTATTACAGCTCATCTCCAGACTACAGAGATCAGTTCCCCTGGAGAAAAGGGTAAAGGAAGGCAATTGTAAGATGCTTTAAGACACATGAGGTCTGCTGGGTGACCTTTGGCCTGTCACAGCTCTCCGAACTCTCTCAGCCCCACCTACCTCACAAGGTACCTGTTGTAGGGAGAGGAAAAGAATGTGATTGTAAGCCGCTTTGAGACTCCTTCAGGTAGAGAAAAGCAGGATATACAAACCAAGTCTTCTTCTTCTTTGGCAGAGGTCTTTCCGACACTCACTGTCTGAAATCCCTTCATTGTCAATAGCAGGGATTTGACCTGGGCCTACCTGCGCGCAAGGTATGTGCTCTATCACGGAACAGCAGCCCCTCCCTAAAGGCAGGGATTACAAACTAAGGAATTATAAACTTCGGTGATGCCACTGTTTGTTTCTGGGAAACGGCAGGTCATTAAGGTTTCATGAACTTGTCTTGAAAGGCCAAACTTATCGCCTTGTACAACACCACAGAGTTGCAGCAGGGGACAACATCAGAACACGAGCATTTAACATTATCAAAGAATATTATGGGTTTCCTGTCGCCACGATTTGCTTGGGCAGAGGGCTACCTTTTGTTTGGTTTTGTTTTACCCTTTCAAATCCTCTAGCTATTTGATCTTATAATTTTCTTTAATAAATTACCAAGAGTTATATCAAGCCAGCCAGGGATTCCTGGGGTTATAGTTATTTGCTTCCAGTCCCCTAGCACCTTCCTATCTTCCAGGAGATGGAAAGTGTAATTGCTAATGATTCTGTGATTACTGTGGCTAATTCCCCCCCCCCCCCTTAGCACTCTAGGGTGAATTTCATTTAGGGCCCTTCCGACATGCATACATCTACATTAACTGAATGCATTCATTAAGGTGTATCTTCAACAGGCCGGCTGCTTTCCTGGGGAACATTTTCCGAACACATGGCTCAGCGGTCTCCATTTTGTCTATCGCCTTCTGCTTTTGTCTTCTTTGCCTTGCCATGGGCCCCTGTTTTCCTGTGCTCTTCTCTAGCTTCTAAAACCTTGCCTTACCTCATTGTCCTTGCTTAGTATGAATAATTGAAGCTCCTTTTTTTTGCCGCTTCGCCTTCCCAATGTTATGTTCGTTCAGCCCTCTTCTGCATTCATATTAAGTAATACGTCTTGAACTTTCTGAACAACTCCTTCAATTTTTAGCTAATTAAAGAATGTCATGTATGGCCATATTGGAATGATTTCTTGCTAATTTTTCTTCTCTCTGCCCGAATGGCTTTTTGCTGAGAACATTGTTTCTCAACTCTCAATGTATTCGTGTGTGAAATGTCCCATTGATTTACAGAGAACTGACTTTCCAGTAGGTGTGCTTAGGAGCATGGCTCCAGAAACAAGAAAAGAGCTAGTGGCTGGAATACAGGGCTGAATTTGTCGCAGAAGAACAGGACATTTATTTATTTATTTATTTATTGTATTTATACCCCGCCTTCCCAGACGAACTGGCTCTAGTCAAAACCTCATCCATGGGTCATTCCAGGCAAGAGACAATCACAGGTAGAATGCCACTACCTTCCTCCATTCAGCAAACCCAGTCCGCCTTGGTGGTCTTACCATGACAAACCTTGCTTAGCTTCTAGCTCAGCTCAGGTTAAGCTGGGTTTTCAGGCTGCTGGATTTGTTAGGCCTGGATTCAAACCTCCTCTCAGCCATCAAGCTGAATGGATGACCTTGGGCAAGTGATTGTCTTTCAGCTCAAACTGCCACATTTTATCCTACTCTTTTTCCAAGGTAGGGTTACCAGGGGTGCGTTCTGATGGGCACCTAATCCTGCCATTGGCCAGGCTCTAATTTGATCCCGATCTTTTAAATCCAGTGTTGCATGACCAGACAGCTCCCCTGTGAATCTCCCATGTGTGGACTCTGCGGTGGATTGTCTAGATGGCATTCACCTGAAGGATCCATGTGGTCAGGGTTCTTTAAAAAAAAAAAAAATTCTGTCTGCGCATGCGCATATGTGCCTCACTGTATAATTGTTTTTCCACGCAAGCATGGACTTGAATGGTAAACGCACCACCAGTGGTACCTTCTAGGTACCATTTCAATTAACAAAGTTCATAAATTGCACGAGCCCTTCAGAAACATGAAATTGTCTGGAACATTTGAGCGGAGCTCTGCGGCCGTCGCACGTTTACGCATTTGTGCACATTTTGCTAAGAATTTTTTTAAATGGTGGCCGTTCAGGATAGTCTGGAGTCAGGCCATTCCGATGGGCTGATGGCACACTGGAACGATCAGGTGGGGGAAAGTCCACCATTGGCTCATTGGCAAGCATTAGACTGGACTTTCACCGGTATCTTTAAAGTACGGCTCCCTGGTGGGGCTTGACAGGCTGATCACAGAAGCAGCATCTTTCCCAGATGTCGCTGTCTGGACGTTCCCTTTAAATCCACCAGGCACTCGTGGCTGGGTCGGATCTAAAGAGCCGTCTGATTGCGACCCAGGTCTGGGTTGGAAAATACCTGGAGACTTTGGGGGTGGAGCCAGGAGAGGGTGGGGTTTGGGGAGGGGAGGGACCTCAGCATGGTACATTGCCATAGAGTCCACCCTTCAAAGCAGCCATTTTCTCCAGGGGAGCGGAACTCTGTCAGCTGGAGATCAGTTGTAAAAGTGGGAGCTCCCCAGGCCCCACCTGGAGGTTGGCAACCCTATTCCAAGGACCTCAGAGCACATTGTTCTCTTCCTCCCTCAGAACAATTTAATGAGCACCGCTTGTCACATATAGTCCTTCTGAGAACGTGCGGTTGCTAGAAGTCTTTTTTTTGGCGGGGGGGGGGGAACCCCTCTTTTATGTAAGCTACAACTCTGGCCTAAATGCTACCACCAAAGAGGAACAATTTCTGATTGAATGTAATCCATCACAGTAGATTAGACTGAGAGAGAGAGAGAGAGAGAGAGAGAGAGTGGTCCAAGGACACCCATTTATGGGAGAGTGGGGATTTAAACCATCACCTCAGCACTCTATGGGTGCGATCACACGGACATTTATTGCGGGCCTCGCGGCTGTTCCCCATCGCAATTAAAGGGGCTGACTGGACCGGCCGCATCTGTCTCCCGTCTCGAAGCCGCCCCCCCCCCCCCCCCGCACTCAAGCCCGCTTTTCCAACCACCAGGAAAAACAAGTACCTATCGCGCTTGAAAGAGCAGCGCGGGAGAACCCGGGTTTCAATGCCCATGTGATCGCACCCTAAGATTCTATACACTTGTCAGGGATGCTCTAGGCTAATCCTGCATTGAACAGGCAGTTGGACTAGATGGCCTGTATGGCCCCTTCCTACTCTGTGATTCTATGATCCTAACCACTAGGCCTTGTTATTGTATCTCACAGTGCAACTGCCTGAAGTTTTTAAACTCCTTTGTACTGTCAGCATCTCCCCCACAATGAGCTATTCAAGCTGTCACTGTAAAACTTGACGGGCATTGCATTTTTTCCCTTTTAATTCAGATGACCTTCCATCTTCAAATTCTTGACAAGATTTCTTTTCTCTGGGCAATTAAAAAAACCACCCTGAAATCTAAGGGTACAACCCAAAGCACAGTTAAATGTGTTTGGTTTTGTTCAAATCAGTCGCTAGAATGTCCCCAAAACTGCCACTAATTTCTTGTCCCTTCTGAAACAAAAGCCGGCGGATAATAGACTGCTCTTCTCACATATGCAGGAAGATAGTCACTCATTGTTATCACTTCCCATCTCTGAAACAGTCCCGTCCTGATAATCCTCTTTGCCAGTGTTTGGGTCCTTGTTCCTTTGTCAAGTACTATTAAGCAGACTGCCATTATTCTGCTTAATAAAAATTGTTCAATTCCCTTTGTAATGTTGCTTGTCCTGGATTTGTATAAGGTAAGCATTCCACTGCTCCCGGAGCCCCCACTCTTCTTGCCTTGGATATTTGCTGTAGGCAATGTTTCAACTGAATTTTCTATATAATGCTTGTATTTTATTACGGTATAAAATCCTAAAAAAATTAAATGTATATCTATTAGTGCTGAACCAAAATTACAGTGTTTTGATGTGTGTGTGTGCGTGTGAACACATTCTACTTTCCCTCAAAAAAACCCTTTTCCTTTGGGACAATTTTCTAGCACTCCTTATGAAAGTGTTCACACATTCATTAACTCTCAGTTGTCCTCACTTGCCATCAGTGAAGTCACCATGGAGCCCAACGTAATAGCCTAAGCAGCATTACCTTAATTGCATGAGTCTCAGATTGGAGGGCTCACTCAGGTAACTAATCCTGGAAAGAGGGAGAAGTAGCAGCTATGAAAGAAATGATACCAAAACAGCGAGTAGCTGAACAGGCGAGCTTTGACTCTTGAAAGAAGAAGAAGAGGAGAAGATATTGGATGTATACCCCACCCTGCACTACCCAAAGGAGTCTCAGAGTGGCTTACAATCCCCTTTCCCTTACAATCCCCACAGACACCCTGTGAAGTAGGTGGGGCTAAAAGAACTATCTCGAGAACTGCCCTTGAGAAAACAGCTCTGAAAGAACTTGTGCCTGACCCAGGGTCACACTAGCAGCTGCAAGTGGAGGAGTGGGGAATCAAACCCGGTTCTCCCAGATTAGAGTCCGTGCTCTTAACCACTACACCAAACTGGCTCTCACCAAAAGCTCAGAACCCTCCCCCCCCCCCCGATTGTTGGTCTTCTGTGAGGTGCTACTGGGGAGAGTCTGTGTTTGTGAAATGGACAGTATTTTGGGGTTTAGCTACATGTGATTTGTGCGAGTGTCCATGGGATACCTTGGGCCTAAAAGAATTTAGTAAGCATGACATAAGGTGGTTCTTTGTGGTACAATTACATTTTCAAAGATATGTCAGGAGCTTAGTAAATGTGCATCTTCCCATATGTGGGGTTGGCTCTTTACATCATTCTGTCGTCGTCTATGGTTTGTGAAAATACCTTGGAAAACCAGACATAACGATCCCAACTTTGAGAGAAAAATCATAAGAAGAAGAAGAGATTGGATTTATACCCCGCCCTCCACTCCCCAAGGGAGTCTCAGAGCGGCTTACAAACTCCTTTCCCTTCCCCTCCCCACAACAGACACCCTGTGAGGTAGGTGGGGCTGAGAGAGCTCTTTCCCAAGCTGTCCTTGAGGGAACAGCCGGTACAGAGCTATGGCTTGCCCAAGGTCATCCAGCCAGGTGCAAGTGGAGGAGTGGGGAATCAAACCCGGTTCTCCCAGATTAGAGTCCGTGCACTTAACCACTACACCAAACTGGCATTCTTAGAACAGCATCCTTTGCTACAGAAAGAAAGCTATTGAAAGACCACTTCCATTTGGGGAAGGATAAAGTAAGCTACATTCAAATACCATACAGTTTAAGAAATGGCTATATAATGTTTGGCATGAGAAGGGAATTGAGAAAGAAAACAATTCAAAAGGTTCAAGAAGTGGATTTTGCCCACCTAACAACACGGTTTTCTCCAGTCTGAGAGGCCACCAAGAATACTGCACTCAGCAATGATAATGTAACCAGGGTTAATACATATGGAGAACAAATGACAGTCCATCCATACTAGACTCACAATTAACTGTATTGTGAGCTTCCAGAGCAGGAGGGCCACCAGTGACCAGGGGACATGTAAGGGCAGGGGTCATTTCGTAGAAAAAGAGGTGCAGGAGCTCATTAGCATAACTCATTTGCATAACTCATTTGCATATGCCACACCCCATAACCTACCGGAAGTGTGTCCGAAGGCAACACCCACCCCTCAGGCTCCACTCCACAGGTGAGTGAAACTGACCTGCTCTTCCTCCATTCCCTTCCCCATCCAATACTTTGTGCAATAAAAATAAGCATAAAGAACACACCCTCATTCTCTTCCTGCGCCCTTGAAACCACCAGGTTTCAAGTAGACTTGAGATACCCAGGACATGTGCACCACCCATCCCTTCCCCTTCCCCTCCCCCTCCCACAACAGACACCCTGTGAGGGAGGTGGGGCTGAGAGAGGTATTTTGAGAACTGCTCATGAGAGAACATATCTGAGAGAACTTGTGACTGGCCCAAGGTCACACCAGCAGCTGCATGTGGAGGAGTGGGGAATCAAACCCAGTTCTCCCAACTCCTGACCACTACACCAAACTGATGGGGTGGAAGCTGCTGAAGGGTTGGTGAAATTTCTCCAGTACTTATGTGCCATGTGCCCAGATAAAAAATGGTATACTTAGAAAATTTATATGCCACCTTGAGCAAGTCTCTGGAAAAGCAGCACACAGTCATAAAAGGAACAAAGATAAAATTATCAATATTAAATCAAAACATTAAAAACAATAAAGACCCTAGCAGGGCTTTCCCCGGGGCGCTGCGCCTCTGCACTGCTCGGGGAAGCCGAGGAGGGGGCGGGACTTGGTCATGTGCCCACCCCCTGGGCTCCTCACTCCCGGAGCTGCGCTCCTGTGCGCTCCGGCTCCAACGGACCCCTGTGTAAGGGTACTCTTTTTACCCTAAAACACAATAGTTTAGACCTGGATCCTCTTCCACATTCTCCTCACTAGTCCACTGCTCCTTGGGGCTTCAAGGCTCACTTCCAAGAAAAGTCCCACCCCTCCCCAGGTGTGTAGAACAAGGGTCTGTGCCACCCTGAGGTGGCTTTGGCATACCTTGGCGGCAACAGTAAAAATCTACTGCTACCATAGGAGCCACTGTCCTGGGGAAAGAACCGCTGTGATTGGGAACAATAAGTCTACAGATAACACAGCAAAAATATGTGCCAGATGAATTGACTTTAAATGTTTCACACTGTTCTGTTCACAATGTTAGCCACATCGGTGAGGCAACGTCACATATGCTAAAAATAAAATAAATAACTTTCTAAGTGACAGATGGTTTTGCACAGAACAATGCATCACTTAACACAATTATGACTGACAGTCTGGACCTAGAATACCGAAGGCAAGGGAAACTATGGATCTCGGTGGTTACACTACAACATTTTAGTACGAGATACCGTATTGGGACCATACACCATTTCAAACATATTGGTGGCCAGGACACTGCATTTTATAGAAATTAGCACAAGAACAAGGCTTTGGAGAAGGAAACAGCATATGTCCCCACGAAGGGGAGAGTCTCCTGAATATAATGGTGTATGACTTATGGCATTCCAGACCTTATTTTGGGATGCAAAGGGCATACAATCTTACCAGTTCCTCATTCAAATCTCTGTTGAAATACGGGCCTCTTGGTGGGACTCCAAATAAAAGCTTGTGATGCCAGAACCAGTGTTTGGACCAGGCACCACTGCATGCTCCCCCAGAGGCATTGACTTTTAGAATCCCCGGGGGGGGGGGCTCTTGTGTGCACGTGCGCAAAGCACGCGCACACTCCGGGACCATGTCCCCGCCACCTTTTCCCCCCGGGCCTGGCCTGGCCACTCCTGCCTCCGTGGGGCCAGCTGGGCAAATGCCCAGCGTGCTGATGTCACCCGGAAGTGATGCCAGCACGCCGGGCACGTTGCCGGGGCGACGCTCTGGCAATCGCCCTAAAACTCTATGGTGCCATAGAGTTTCGGGGCGATTGCTAGAGCGTCACCCCGGAAATGTGCCCAACGTGCTGGCATCACTTCCAGGTGACGCCAGCACATTGGGCATTTGCCCAGCTGGCTCCACGGAGGTAGGAGTGGCCAGGCCAGGCCAGGCCCAGGGGAGAGAGAGGTGGCGGCTGCTGGCCAGCCGGCCAGTGGGCGGGCAAGCGGGCAGGCAGGCAGGCAGGCAGGCAAGCGAGCAGGCCTGGTGGACACTCTGTTTTGCCGGGGGAGGCTGAGCCCCCCCAGGAAATTTCAGGGGGGGGCTCGAGCCCTCGAGCCCCCCCCCCCGTAGTGGATGCCTATGTGCTCCCCTGAAGAGAACAGTCTCCTGAGTGTGGGGATTGTTTGGGGGTGCAGCCTGGCCCCAGTGTCTGTCTGTGTGATTGTCCTGGAGGCACCTCACTTTGGAGCAGCTGGCATAAGAACTGCAGGATGGACCAGGAAACAGCACATGTTCTCTTGGAGAAAAGAGTACCCTGAACTGGTACAGAAATTTTTGGCTGGTGGGGCAGGGGCTCCGGTGCTTGGGCAGGAGAGTGGGGAACTTAATTACATTAAGTGGGGGAAGCTAGAGAGAGAGAGGCGGGGAGGATGGAGAAAGAAAGGAAAGCTGCCCTGCAGCTTCTGATTAGTTTCACTCCCCTCCCTTCAGCTGTTAAACTTAACAGCTGATCGGCGGAGTGAAACTGATCAGAAGTGGCAGGGTGGCTTCCCCTTTCCGCTGCTGTGAGGGTGAGGTGAACTGAGGTTGGAGGTATCTGGCATCCTTCTGGGGTGGAGCAGGGCTCATCTATGGTAAGGCTCCACTCCCAAATGCTCCAGCGTGGCTATGGGCCTGGGGGTATATGACACGTGGTGGTCCAATCCTAATTTCTGTGTAGAGAGGGTGTGAATTTTTCCCCAGTTCTTTATTCAAATCTCCTTTAAAATACAGGCCTCTTGGTGGGATGCCAAATAGAAGCTCATGGGGCCAGAATCAGTGTTTGGACTGGGCACCACTGTATGTCTTCTTGCAGGGGAAAGTCTCTGGAGTGCGGGGATGTGTCATTTGGGGTGGTCCAAAGATTGTTTTGGGGTGCAGCCTGGCCCAAGGGTCTGTGCAGTTGTCCTGGGGGCACCCTTCTTTGGAGCAGCTGGCACAAGAACCGTGCTTTGGACCAGGAAACAGCATATATCTTTCTGAAGGGAAGAGTCTCCTGAAAGTGGGGGTATATGATGTGTGGTGGTCCATACCATATTTTGGGGTTCAGAGCTTTCAAATTCTCCTCAATGTTTTGGTTTTATTCATGAATAAACCACGAATAAGGAACTAATAAAGAACTGGGAACCAACTTCAGCGTCCTGCTCCAAGTAGGGATTCTAGCCTACCGGTGAGACTGCTCATCTCCAGATTACAGAGGTCAGCTCCCCTGGAGAAAATGGATGCTTGGGAGGGTGGACTCGGCAATGTGGCCTCCCCAGGCTCCATCATCAAATCACCAACCTGGATCCGACAAGCCTACTCCCCACATCCCTCCACATCCCCTTCCAGTGGCCATGGGGGATCTGGCAATCCTACCTTCAAGGCGAACACTGTTCCATACGAGGTAATATGTAGTTGAGAGTCAGACAATAATAACAGTGAAGGTCTTTATTAACAAAACTGCTTGTGCCTTCTCAGCTCTCCCTGAAAGTTTTACTTCTCTCTCCTGCTGCTCCTGCTTCTTGCACCCTCACTCTCTCTCTCTTCCCCTATCTACTTTCCTGATTCACTCAGTTCCACTGTTTTTAAGCAAAGGTAAAGGTTTCCCTTGCTCAAAAGCCAGTCAAATCCGACTCTAGGGAGTGGTGCTTATCTCAGTTTCCAAGCCGAAGAGCCAGCGCTGTCCGAAGACTTTTCTGTGGGCATGTGGCTGACGTGGCTAAATGCCGAGGTGCACAGAATGCTGTTACCTTCCCACCAGAGTGGTACCTATTTATATACTTGCAATTTCTGGTTTCTAACTGCTAGGTTGGCGGGAGCTGGAGGCAGAGATGGGAGCTCACGCCATCACACGGCACTCAGGTCTCGAACTGCTGAGCTACCAACCTTCTGGTCAGCAGCTCAGTGTCTTTAACCTCTGTTTTCAGAAACACAATAACTGGAACATGGGTGAGCCAACCAGATTGAAGAGCATGCCGCGGGCCCTAACTACTGCGTCGTAAGGTGTCCCAGTGAGAGTATTTGTAGGAGGGGGGAGGCCCAACTGGGTGGTGGGGTGGGGTGCTTGGCTGCCGTGGTAAGGGAGGTAAATGGCCAAGCCTGTAGTCAGCATCCTGAGCTCCTCCGAGTCTAATGTGTGACACCGCAGTGGCCCATCAAGTTTGATGGGCACCTATGGGTCACCCTGTATTTTGTGTTGGCATAACTTTCCACTTCTGGAAGGGGGCATTCCTAAGCTGAAAGGGCTCAGGGAACCGACTAATTCTGGCGATACCCCTAAACCTGCGCACAACCTGCTCACAACCTATGCCTCAGTTGCATTGACAGGCGGCCTGTGAGCAATGGAACACTGCTGGGGGGGGGGGCCTGTCCCATTGTAAGTGACTTACATAAGTGTATCTCAGACATACACCCATGCAGGGGTTAGTTGGCTCCCTGAGTGCTTTCAGCCCCCCCCCCCCTCCAGGATTGCTCTGCCCCTTAGAATAATCATTATTTACTAGAAAAATGGCATGAATAGAAGATAATCTACTTTTAAAAATTCCCATCACATATTTATTACGAATACTTTTATATAAGGATTTACGATAACATCTCCTTACTATAACTGATATATTCAGTTATTCAGTGATAGTTCAGTTGTTTTAACAATATAAAATTTGACAGTTGTATTCCATAGAAAATAGTATATGGAAATAGTATATGAAAATTTGTATGATATTTTTTTAAAAAAACAGAAGGCTGAAAAGAAGAATAGCAACTGGAACATGTCAAAAAGATGAAAGGAAAATCAAAGAAACAGATAAAGACCAATGAACTGAAGAACTAGTGGAAAAGTTATCACAAACAGTGGTGCATCAAATAACAATTTGAGGAAGGAACCCAGAAGATCATTCAGAGTATCCAAAGAACCATTCAAGAATCTGAGGAAAGAACTCAGACAAACACCCAAGAAGCATGTCAAGGTCTATCAGCTGGACTATCAGAAATTGATGTAAAATTACAAGAGCAGCCACAAGAAATTGTAAGAATTACAGAGAAGCAAAAAGATAATGATAAATATCTACAAAGATAAGACTGCTGGGCTAAGGAAGCAGGATAAAGAACTGAACTCTTGGAACTCCAGTACAGACCAAATAACCTACATTTTAGAGGCATAACAGAAGACTTTGGGAGGCCAAATTTAGAAGAGGACTTTTGTGAGCTGCTTCAAAATTATTTGAAGATACAAGGAGATTTTCCTGATATTGACCAGATCTTTAGAGTGAATTCAAGGCTTGCATTCAAGCACAAACTGCCTTGAGATATATCGGTCTGTTTCACTCATAAGAAAACAGGAGATGCAATACTGAAGAAGCAAAGAGAATCTCCACTTAAAGTAGCAGAAAAAGAAGTACAGTTCTTTCAGGATGTAACATCGAGTGACTTCCTCAACGTTATAAATGGTATTTGATTTAGGGCAGGGCTCAGCTCTGGAGCCTTACCTGTGGCCAAACTCTGCAGTGAATCTAGTAGAGTAATAACAGGACTGACATGCTGTTAAACATGGTTAGAATGGCTTTCCTTTATGTAAGAAGGAAAGAACTAGTTCCCATGTATCTGGAATTAGGGATTTCTTTTTAAAAAGCGAGGTAAAATAAGTGTGTTGAGCTCCCCCTCCTCCCCCGCGGGGGTGCCCCCTGTGGCCGTGGTGGCCCTCCTGTCGAAGGTAGTCCTAGGGAAGAAGGCCAGGAAAAGGGTGAGTGACAGAGCCTCAGAACAGCAGGGGGTGGGTTAACAGCACCCGGGTCACCCCGTTGCCTCCAGAATTGCCACTCTTGGTCTCTCTCTCTCACTCTCTCTCTCTCTGGCTTGTTCGTGGCCCCTCCAGTTTTTCCTCCCCGGCCCTGCCTGATCGGCCCACTTTTATTCCCTCCTTTTCCCTTCCCCAGGATTCCCTCCGGCAGATGCCTCCCTCCCTGCTCCCTCCCCGCTCCCCTTTATCATCTAGGACACCCTCACGGCATCCCGCCTGCGGCCCCGCCTCTATCCCTGGGCTCTGGTGGTGGGTGGTCAGTGGCTGGAGACCCTCTAGGCTGGGCTGCTGCCGTGGCAAGTCGGCAATCTTCAGGTCCTCCTGGGCCGGCTGAGCTGGTCCTGTTGCTGTGGCACTGCTGCAAGTGGCGCTGGGTTGTTCTCCTGTGGTGCTGGGGAAGCGCGGGGCTCAGATGCAGCCCCAAGCCTGGGATGAGCGCTTTGGTGGTGCGGTGGAGCCATCCACGGCTTCCTTCTTCAGCTCCCCTGAGGGCCCTTGCAATGGCAAGCTGGTCTTGGTGGGGGCAGTAGCCCCCTGATGGTGGATGCGTCCCCCCAGGTAGGTGGGGTCTTGCTGTGGGAGGGGGGAAGTCCTGGACGGCTTGGGATGGGACACCCCCCTCCGCTGGACTCCGGGGCCAGGCCTTCATCCTCGAAGAGACATGAGAGGTAATCTGCCACACAGTGGTCTGTTCCCACCTGATGTCACACTGTAAAGGAAAAGGGAAGAAGTGAGAGGTACCAATGGAGGATACTGGGATTGGAATCCTTCATCCAGGCTAGCCAAAGAAGGGGGCATGGTCAACAACCAACTGGAAGGGCTTATTCGTGAGGTAATATTGCAGAGTCCCCATGGCCCACTTGACTGCCAGGGCCTCCTTCTCCACTGTGGAGTAGCCACGTTCAGTGAGTTGGAGTTTCCTGCTGATGAAGAGAATGGGTCGGACCGAACCCCCTTCCTCCTGGGCCAGCATCACTCCCAGGCCTGTTCACGATGCGTCTGTGTGGAGCACAAAGGCCCGGGAGAAGTTGGGATTGTGTAGGATGGGGCCCTGTGACAGGCTCTGGAGAAGGTCCTGGAATGCCTGGTCCTCAGATGCTCCCCATGGATTTGGTTTGGGCTCATCTTCCGCAGCCAGTCGGTAAGGGGACGTGCAATCATGGCAAAATTGGGGATGAAGCGGCTGTAGTATCTGACGAAGCCCAAGAACTGGTGTAGTTGGTGTTTTGTCCTCAGTCTGGGCTGACTTTCCAGGGTGCACACCTTTTCCAGCAGGGGTCGGAGTTGCCCCTTTCCCACAAGGTATCCGCGGTATTTCAATTCTTGGAAGCCAAGGCATCTCTTCTCGGGGTTGGCTTTCAGGCTGGCGTTCTCAAGGGCTTGGAGGACTTGCCAGAGATGGATCAAATGTGACTCCCAGTTGGGGCTACAAATGATGATGTCATCCAGGTAGGCGCGAGCAAGGCCAACACACAGTCCACAAGCCATTGGAACATAGCGTTGGTCCTGTGGAAGCCAAAGGGCATCCACTAGAATTGGTAGAGCCCTTGAGGGGTGGGGAAGGCCATCTTCTCTTGGTTCAGGGAGTACACTGCCACTGGGGGGCACCTGCCAGTATCCCTTCGTCAAGTCCAGCACCAATAGGAAATGAGCTTCCCCCAGCTAATCGATTAAGAGGTCGGCGTGGGGCATGGGGTATGCGTCAAACTGTGCCAGGTTGTTTACCTCTCGGTAGTTGACACAAAACCGGACGGATTGGTTGGGCTTTGGAACCAGCATCACAGGGCTTTGCCAGGCGCTCTGGGAAGGCTTGATAACATCCAGACACAGCATGTCATCGATCTCTCGAGCAATGATAGCCCACAACTTCGGGGGTACGGGCTGCCAGTGGGCCTGGGCCACCTTGCCGGGGGCCATTGGGATACAATGGGTCACTAGGTGGGTGCATCCCAGGGTGGCCAAAAAAACTTGGGGACAACTGGCCAGAACTCCCTGGAGGTCTTGCCATTGATGTTCCGAAAGGGCTTCATCTGGGACGGGCTCTTCCAGGGTCATTTGGGTGGACCGCCATGGTAGGGATCCATCCAGCAGGTTCCCTGGCATCTCCACCAGTAGCCTGGTCTGGGGGTTGTGATCTCGGGATTGCAAAAGTTTGAGGTCGTTTACATGTACGTGTTTGTGCCGGCGTGAATATGGTCCACACTGGACCTCATATGACAGCAGGCCGAAAACCTGGGTGACCAGGAAGGGCCCCTGCCAGGGGCCCCCGGTGGGGTTGGCCATCATGGCCTTGGATAGTAAGACCCAATCCCCTACCTGGAAGAACTGGTGCCATGCCCCCTGGTCATACTGGCGCTTTTGGTCAGCCTGGGCTCATTCCAAGTTTGCTCGTGTTTCTTGGCAGACACACACCAAGCGTTCTTGCAGCTTCTGGTGGTAGTGACAGGGACTTGCCCCAGGAGATTCTGAGGGGTCCACCCTGTGTCCTTCTATCAGTCCGAGGATGCCTCTTGGTTGGTGGCCATATAAGAGTTCAAAAGGAGAGAACCCCCTTGAGGCTTGAGGGGTTTCTCTGAGAGCAAACAGTAATGGGTCTATGTATAGGTCCCAAGAGTGAGGTCGATTGTGTGCCATTTTGCGTATCACCATCTTGAGAGTTTGATTAAGCCGCTCCGCTAGGCTGCCGATCTGCAGGTGGTGAACTGACGTGAACAGCTGTCAGATCTGGAGCATCTTGCAGACTTGCTGAATCAGCTGTGTGGTGAATGGAGAGCCGCGATCCGTAAGTATTTCATAGGTTATGCCCACCATGGTGAAGAACCGCATCAGCGTTTGCACCACCCTTGTGCTCTTCAGACTTGGAAGGGGGATAGCTTCTGGGAAACAGGTGGCATAGTCCATCAAAACCAACAGGTATCGGGTTCCTCATGGCGTTTGGGGCAGGGCCCCCACAAAATCCATCGCGACCCTATCAAAAGGCACTCGGATAACCGGGAGAGGGGAGCCTGGGGCTCTGCCCTGTGAGACAACCGCTGGCAAGCCTCACAAGATCGGCAGTATGCCTGTACATCTTTTGCAACGGTGGGCCAGAAAAAGCGGGCCAAGATGCGGGTCAAGGTATTTTTAACGCCTTGATGACCAGCACACAGATGGTCATGGGCACCCTGCAGGACCTCGGGGACATACTGGTGGGGGACCAGCAACTGCCTATAAGGCCCCAGCCACCCATTCACTTCCCTAAACCACATACCTCCCTCCTGGACGATGCAGGGTAGCCGGCTACTCGGGCGATGGTCAAGCACCTGCCCATCACTCACTGCTACGTGCTGGCGGAGGTTGGCCAAGGCTTTGTCCTCCCCTTGGGCAGCTTGGAAGTGAGAGTCATGGTCCCAGCCCAGGCTGGGAATCACTGGGGCCATCACCGCTTCCTCCTCGGAAGGACCGGTATGGGGGGGGGGAGTCCAGACCCTCTTCAGCAGGCACGGCGAATTCCCCATCTGTGGGATCCAGTGGTTGTGGAACGTTGGGGCTGGGGTCAGCCTCTTGCAAGGCCTCTGCAAAGCGAGGCACATCTCGCCCCAAGAGAACCAGGAGAGGTAACCTGTTCACCCAGGTGATGGGGACTTCCCAGTACCGACCGATGTAGGTGATGGGCACCACCACGACGGGGCAGCATTCCTCATGCCCGTGGAAACAGACAATGGTGGAGGTATGGACCACTGGGAGAGCCTGTAGGAGAAGGTGTGACCGGACCATCAAGATGGAGCTGCCGCTGTCTAGTAGGGCCATCACTTGGTGGCGGCCCAGTTCCACTGGAAGGACCCAGGCTGGGGGTCGTCGACCCACCACTGATGTCTGCATGGTAGAATTGCAACCCAAATCACACTCCATCAAAGGGCAGTCCCTTTTGAGATGTGCCCATTCCCACAGGTGTAGCCCAAATTGGCTATGGCCCGCCCTACGGCAGAAGGGGGATGGGATCCAGCAGCCCTGGGTCCACCCCCTCCTCAGTTCTTGCCACCTCTCCCAGCCACAGGAGGTTAGAGATGGGTGCGGAAGTCAGTCCCACCTGGCGGCCCCCGCGAAGGGCTTGGCCGGGCCCACCCTGATCACTTGGGCTTGTCTTGGGACCCCGGCGGGGGATTATCTGGGGGTGTCTTCCCTGTCAGGGGCACACCATGCCTCAGGTGGCCGCTTTCCATCTTGGCAGGATTTTCACGCCCGTTGGTGGCCTGGTAGTTTCCCGAGAGTTCTTGTGCTTCAGTGAGTTTGGTAGGCTTTCAGCAGGCCACCCAGTGCCGGATGCGGGCGGGTAGGATCTGGAGCAGCTGCTCTATAACCACCAGTTCCACCACCCAGCAAGCATTGTCAGTGGCAGGGTTCAACCAGCGTGTGGCGGCATCGCAGAGGGCTGCCATGATGGCCCGGGGCCATGAAGAGCTCTGCACCTGGAGGTTCCAAAATCGCTGGCAGTAGGCTTCAGGGGTTATTTCTAGCTGGTCGAGGATGGCAGCTTTCAGTTTCTCATAGTCAGCGGCATTGGATCACTCCAGAGCCTTGAGGGCCGCCTGAGCCTCTCCAGTAAGATAAGGTCCCAGGATATGTGCCCATTGGGTTCGGGGCCACTGGGTGGCCTCAGCCGCTCTCTTGAAGGCTCCTAAAAAGGCCTCAACATCAGCCACCAGCCCAAGCTTCGTAAGGGACGGCCATGGGCTATGCGCTGGTCCCATTCCGCCTGCGGTGACCACCCCAGCTGGGGCCAGTTGGGCTGCCATGACTTGCTGAAGGTCCCACATTAGGGCTGCTTGTGATGTCTGCTGTTGCTGAGCAAGGTCTCGAAGGAGTTGCACCTAATGTTCGGCCATCCATTGGCCGAACTGCACTAAATCCATTGTGGTTGATGGTTTGTCCTTACTGGGGTGCTCAGTTGGTACCTGAGGTGGTTGGAATGTCTCTAGGCCGGGCTGCTGCCATGGTGAGTCAGCAATCTTTGGGTCCTCCTGGGCTGGCCAAGCCGGCCCCATTGCTGCAGCACCACTGCAAGCGGCGCCGGGTTGTTCTCTTGTGGCACCGGGGAAGCGCAGGCCTTGGCTGCAGCCCTGAGCCCAGGATGAGTGCTTCGGCAGAGCAGAGGAGCCAGCCACAGCTTCCATCTTCAGCCCCCCTGAGAGCCCTTGTGACGGTGATTTGGTCTCAGAGGGGGGCAGTAGCCCCCCGATGGTAGCTGTGTCCCCCCAGGTAAGTGGGGTCTTGCTGTGGGAGGGGGGGAAAGTCCCAGATGGTTTGGGATGGGACAAAGTGTTCCTGGACTGGACCACTACAGATTTCAGGCTGAAGGTCAGGGAATCATATGAATGAATGCGTTTCCATCTAAAAAAAACCCCTCTGTGTGCATAGAAAATTGATGTTGAATGAGTGTTCTAGCACAGTATTGAGGTCCTTCCTCCTTTGGTTGGGTCTGAAATAGCACACCCCCCACACTCAGTTCCTGCCAGCTGAGAACGCCAAGATCCATGAGACCTCCTGCAGGATTTACCTCCAGTGTGGTGTAGTGGTTAAGAGCAGTGGATTCTAATCTGGAGAACTGATCTTGATTAATCCACTCCTCTGTATGAAGCCTGCTGGATGACCAGTCACAGTTGTCTCAGAACTCTCTCAGCACCACCTACATCATAAGGTTTCTGGGGTGGGCAGAGGAGAGGAAGGTAATTGTAAGCCGCTTTGAGACTCCTTAGGATAGAAAAAAGTGGGATATAAACAGGGGTCCATTGGAGCGGGAGAGCACAGAAGCGCAGTTCCGGGAGTGAGGAGCCCAGGGGGCGGGCACATGACCAAGTCCCGCCCCCTCCTCGGCTTCCCCGAGCAGTGCAGAGGCACAGCGCCCCGGGGAAAGCCCTGCTAGGTTCTTTATTGTTTTTAATGTTTTGTTTTAATATTGATAATTTTATCATTGTTCCTTTTATGACTGTGTGCTGCTTTTCCAGAGACTTGCTCAAGGTGGCATATAAATTTTCAAAGTATACCATTTTTTATCTGGGCACATGGCACATAAGTATTGGAGAAATTTCACCAACCCTTCAGCAGCTTCCACCTTATCAGTTTGGTGTAGTGATCAGGAGTTGGACTCTAATCTGGGAGAACCGGGTTTGATTCCCCACTCCTCCACATGCAGCTGCTGATATGACCTTGGGCCAGTCACAAGTTCTCTCAGAGCTGTTCTCTCATGAGCAGTTCTCAAAAGACCTCTCTCAGCCCCACCTACCTCACAGGGCGTCTTGTTGTGGGGAGGGGAAGGGAAAGGGATAGGTGGTGCACATGTCCTGGGTATCTCAAGTCTACTTGAAACCTGGTGATTTCAAGGGAGCAGGAAGAGACTGAGGGTGTGTTCTTTACGCTTATTTTTATTGCACAAAGTATTGGATGGGGAAGGGAATGGAGGAAGAGCAGGTCAGTTTCACTCAGCTGTGGAGTGGAGCCTGAGGGGTGGGTGTTGCCTTATGACACACCTCCGGTATGTTAGGGGGTGTGGCATATGCAAATGAGTTATGCAAATGAGTTATGGTAATGAGCTCCTGCACCTCTTTTTCTACGAAATGACCCCTGGATATAAAAACCAACTCTCCTCCTCACTTGCCCCCTTTGTAAGTCTCTCCAGGGGAGTCTGCCCTGGTGTTCCATCATGCTGAGCAAGCTTCCCTTTTGTGTCAGGTTTGCCTCTTTCCCGGCACCATCCAGTGGTTCCCAACCTTTTCAAGTTGTGTGGACCCCTTTATAACAACAAAAAAAATGTGGCAGACCCACAACATGATCATAGTCATACTATTAGTATCCATTGACTGAGAAAGTACATAATTACAAAAAAGGTCAAAATGACAATGCTTTGCATGCATGTGGATCTGTGGACCCCTTGCAATAACTCCACGGCCCACCATGGGTCCTTGGCCCCCCAAGATGGGAACACCTGATTTAGACTGTGAGGTGTGATTGTACTCTTCAGCTTCATTCTCCTCTCTCATCCCTACATGGCATCTGGAAGAATATTCTAACCTGCTTCCTTTCCAGAATGTATATTGTAAGCTGCCATGATCGCTATACAGAAGGAAGAAAGGCAGCTATTCTAAAGAAAAAGAACACGATGGCAGGTTGGCAGCTGGAGGGTACAGACCTTGTACAGAACCATTTCCTGCATTGTTCCAGAGCTATCTTCTGAATACAGTCATTGTTTGGAAAAGGTATGTAATAATCAGATCAGCATACTATGCACATGCTTAAAGAATGTCAAGGTTTTGTGATGAACAAATTTTACAAAGGATGTACTGGAACTCTAGACTCCAAGATGGAATCCACCCATATGTATTCTTTAGTTTGCTGTAATTAATGATACAGAATTAATTTGTAGTATGTATTTGGTTATAAGACCTTAAGAACATAAGAACATAAGAGAAGCCAATGCTGGATTAGGCCAATGGCCCATCCAGTCCAACACTCTGTCACACAGTGGCCAAAAACACCAGGTGCCATCAGGAGGTCCACCACTGTGGCCAGGACACCAGAAGCCCTCCCACTGTTGCCACCCCCCAGCACCAGGAATACAGTACATCACTTGCCTCAAACTGAGAGTTCCTATCTATTCCTGACTCTCTGTGAGAGTTTAAGAGATTTCAAACTGTCAACAAAGTTCTTAACCATAAGTTTCTTTATTCCAGTGGATCAAATAGTCATCTACAATAGTTGAGTCAGTAATGAAAGAAAGGGGTTGAGGGGTTACAGTTATAGTGCATTCAAACTGGGTATGGGGGCCCCTCTAATCCTGATGCAGAAGAAATACATTCAGATATGCTAGCCGTTTCATTCCCAGGCTAAAAGCGGGAAAATGTTACAATAAACACCTGCAAATGCAAAGCAGCAAAACTGTTGAGAAAGCTCCCTTTCTCCAAGGTTAGGGAGGCAGGAGAGATAAAACTCAGGCTGTGAGAAGCGAGATACATTCCAACGGTGGGGGTGAGGGGCCATGACGTGAACGAGTGTGAGAATCCACCTGCCGCCGGGAATGGCAGCGTTTAGCTGACATTGGGTCCCCCTTTGTTCACATGTTTGTTCACCCCCATACAGAATCCATGCTGAGTCTTCCTCAATAGTTTTTGATCATCAATGTACCTACTAATTCTCTCCTTAATAACAGTTTCCACCAACTTACTCGGTATCAACATCAGACTGACTGGCCTGTAATTTCCCAGATCTCCTCTGGAACCCTTTTTTAAAGATAGGAGTGACATCTGCTACCTTCCAGTCCTCAGGAACGGAGGCAGATTTTAAGGAAAGTTTACATATTTTTGTCAGGAGATCCACAAGTTCACATTTGAGTTCTTTCAGAACTCTTGGATGTATGCCACCTTGGCCCGGTGATTTATTTGTTTTTAAGTTGTCTATCAGTTGTAGGACCTCCTCTCTTGTCACCTCAATCTGACTCAGGTTTTTCAATACCCCTCCCAAAATCAGTGGTTCTGGAGTGGGAAAGCACTTCTCATTTTCCACGGTGAAGACGGAGGAAAAAAATACATTCAGCTTCTCGGCCATTTCCCTATTATCCTTCAGTACACCTTTTACCCCTTGGTCATTCAAGGGCCCCACTGCTTCCCTGGCTGGTTTCCTGCTTCTAATGTATTTGAAGAAAGTTTTATTGTTGGTCTTTATGGTTTTTTTTTGCGATATGCTCCTCATATTCCCTTTTTGCCTGCCTGATCACAGACTGGCATTTTATTTGCCACAGCCTGTGTTCCCTTTTATCAGCCTCACTGAGACTAGCTTTCCACCGCTTAAAGGAATCCTTCTTACCTTTTACAGCTTCCATTACTTTGTTTGTTAACCATGCAGGACTTTTTTCTATGCCTATTTGTGCCTTTCCTAACCCACAGTATATATTTTCTCTGAGCCTCTAGGATTGTAGTTTGAAATAGCCTCCAAGCTTCCCCAGTGGTTTTGACCCTTTCTACTTTTCCTTTCAGTTTTCTCCTCACATATCCCCTCATTTCAGAGAAGTTATCCCTTTTAAAGTTAAAAGTGGTTGTGTCGGTCTTTTTGGGCAACTCCCTATTTGTTCAAATGTTGAACTCAATAATATTATGGTCACTGTTCCCAAGTAGTGCATTCACTTTTACATCTCCCACCTTGTTATCTTCTGTACAATACTATATTTAAAAATAATAATGCCTCTCAAGGATGTTTGGCATACTGTTTCCGATCTATATTGTGAGCGGCCTTGATCTTGGTAAGGATGAAAGGCAGCTAATATGGGTTTAAAAGAAATAAATAAATCTCATTGTTCCATCCTGAGCTTTCGGGCTTGCTGAAGCTGTCTTTAGTCCATAAGACATCACTTCCACTTTGCCAGAAGGCAGCACTTTCAGCCCTGCGGGGCTGGTGGTCATGTGGGGCTGGCTGTCACCACACCCTCCTGTATCTCCTCATACAGGCTTATTCCTAATATTTGGATTCCACAAGTGCTGAGATTTTTCTTTTCATGGGGAAACATTCCATTCCACAACCACCAACCTGCAGTCTGAAGTAGTATCGTCCAGGCCACCGGATCTGATGTTTGTGTGCCCTAGGGGGCCAAAGTGTGTGTTCCAAATATACCTTAGCTACAGCACCTTTGTTTTTAGAATTTAAACTCTGGTTGTGATATATCATATTTACGCGTTTAGTGGATTACTATTGAGGGGCTGCGTAGAGGCACAGCAGTGGAACGACAGACTCGAGGAAAAGATAATAGGCACAGAGGGAGCGCAGCAGTTAAAATGTTAACATGAAATAGGATTCCTGAGAAGGAGACAGCAGATACCTTCATGTGAGGAAGGTAACCTGAAAGGTCGCAAGAAGGGAAAGGAAAAACGGGGCTCAAATATAGGCCACTGTAGCTTTACATAAGACCTTGTTCGTTCCAGTGATACACGTTTCTTTTATGGAGGAAAAACAATTAATTTAGTGCTATTCAAGGCATGTGGTCAAAGGAGAGAAATGATAACATGCTGTTATCTGTCCTGACTTGACTGGAATAAGAAGGGCTTAACAGAAGAAGAAAAGGAATGGTTACGCCTTCCGCTAGTAGGCAAATTGTAGGTATAGTGAGGATTTGGCACATACTTCATTGCAGTTGGAATACTAGCAGGATTTGTTTGGCAGCAAGCATCAAGGACTGGAATAGCTTGAAAGAGAACAGCTAGATAGTTGGGCTGGCTGCTTAGCAGAGTGGAAATGTAAATTAAATTTTCCAAAAGTGGTCCAGGAAGGGCAGAAAGGGAGAATTCAAATGAGAGCTGAGTAGAAGGTTGATTGATCCATCTCCCAGCCACAAGGAAAAACTGGGCGCTGATCCTCACTCTTCGTATAGCAGGCCACATCCTGAGGTGTCCAGAAAGAGTTGTGCAAGTGAACACTTTCACATGCCTATTTGCAATATAAAATTTGTCCATTGAAACCCCAGGGCTTGAACCATGGATTTGGATCCAGCAGAGTGCTTCCGTGGGCACAAGGACTTCTGGACAAGGAACATAGTTGTCTTGGCTTCCTGAAATCCTCTTTCTGGGGCAGAGGGGACCCCAACAACATGATTTCAGTGGGCATTTCAGGCTGTTGTGGGGGAAAAAAACTGCCAAGACAATCGTGCTGAATGGGCAGAAGTCATTGCACCAGTGGAAATGCTGTGCTGGATCCAACCAATGAGGTTTAATGTCTGAGGATGAGACCTAGTTGACTTCTGTAGACTCTTTCTGTAGACCCTTTGTGCTAGCCCCTTCAAGTGCAAAAGGGGAGCGGGCAGTATGGCTTCCTGAGACTGGCAACCAGGACGAAATTTCAGGATTGCTGAGTCACACTACAAAAACTACAAACCTGGACTTCTGCCTTTCCTGGGGCCATGCACCATTTCCTCACTTACTGCACTCTAACTTCCTGTTCAAGCCATTGACTTCATGACACCGGTCAGAAAAATCTCAGTTCACATTTAGTCAACCGTAACACTGGTGTCTACAGGTATGATCTGTGTCTATGATTGTGAAAAAGATGCTGTGACTGAGTAGGATTGCCAGGTCCCCCTGGTCATTGATGGGGGGGGGGTGATAGGGTTACCAGCTCCAGGTCGGGACATTGCTAGAGATTTGGGGGCAGAGCCTGGGGGGAACAGGGACCTCACTGGAGTACAATGCCATAGAGTCCACCTTCTCAAACATCCATTTTCTCCAGGGGAACTGGTCTTTGTAGTCTGGAGATGAGCTGTCATTCTGGGGGATCCCCAGGTCCCACCTGGAGGCTGGCATCCCTATAACTGAGCCAGAGATTTTCATCATACTCTGCTATATATAGAATCTATGGGTTGGATCCAGCCAGCTTTTTCACTAAATCATGCCCCGTTCTCTTGCTTACTACAGCTTGTGTCTCTCCTAGTTTTTTTGTTTATGGAGGTCCCACAATCCCCAGTGTGGTCGCCAAAGGGGACCCCTCCTCCAGTTTCCGTCATTAAAAAAGCTGACTGGGAACCGCCCTGTATAACTAGCTGCTAAACAGTTTTTAATGAAATAAATAGATCAGAGACTCATGACCTATGGAATGGCACCCAAAGTATTGCTGCCGATTTGCAAGGCAACGGGCACTGTGACATGAACGGGGACTAGTCTGGTGTTTCCATTTTTTTTTAGGTAAACAAGAGCGCTCACTGAAGTCCTCTGTTAATTAATCAGCCTTGAGGCCAGTTCAACTAATGGTAAGTGCTATTGATGCTGTATGCTTAGCTTTGACTTAGCTATGGACTCTGGATTGTAACTGTTCCTTCCTATTTAAAGCTGGACTTGATGGATGCTCACCACCTGATGAATGCGTTGTTTGCTGAGCCTCTTGTTGCTAGAGAAAACATGCTCTGACAGCTGCCAGAGCTCACTGATGCAGAAGAGACTGGCAGGTCTCATCCTGCATTATCTGCTCCAGGGACCAAAATCCAAACACTTGCCCAGTGTTCTGCAAAGGGTCTTTGATACTTCTTCTTGAATGCCCGTCTAGTTAGTAGGGCTTTTCCTGAATCCAACTAGTTTACAATACACACTTGTTGTTGTTGTGCCAGGATAATTCTTTACACTGCCTAAATATTCCTTTAATTTCTTTTCTTTATTTGGTAAAGTCAAGCTGTGACCCGAAGACAGTAGTGGCTTGCGTGGTGGGTTACAGGGAGCTCCCACCACTGACCACTACGTGGGGTGGCTTTACCAGAGAACACTGGGAGGTGGGGACCGAGATACTGGGACTGTGGCGGCCACACTGTGGAGCTGGCTAGCAGAACCCAGCATGGGGTGCAGATGATGACATCACCGGCTGGCACCGGATTCTGCTAGCCAATCAGTAACCCTGTCGAAGCATCTCCATTGCTGCCTCTCAACACCCTCCAGTAAGTCTGCCGCATTCCCTCTCCCCTTTCGGCAGCATTGCCACCGCTGTCGGGGAGGCGGGAGGGGAGGCACTGAAGGTCCTGGCGCCCTCCCCACAGCACGTTCCAGCAGCCCTCGGAAGGTTGCTGCTGCTGCCGCTGTGGGGAAGGTGGGAGGGGAGGCGGCGAAGGTCCTGGCGGCCTCCCCACAGCACGTTCCAGCAGCCCTCAGGGGGTTTGCTGCTGCTGGCGCTGTCGGGGAGGCGGTGAAGGCCCTGGCACTCTCCTTTCTTGAGGGCTTCCTTTGCTGTGCCTTGGTCTAGAACCGATGCAACTGCAGCAGATTTGGCCAGGGCTAAAGGGAAGGGGGGTGGAGGGGGTGTGAGTGTGTGGAGGAAAGCTGTTGAGGAGGTTTGAGCCCCTGGGGAGCCCAAATCCCTTCCGAACCAGAGAACACAGCATTGGCAAAGGGTCCTTGAGTGGCTTCCATTCGGACCCTTGCCAGAGAGGTTGCTGAGAAAGTCCTCTGGCCCTCTGCTTCAAAGGGTAAAACTTTGACTAGATGACATCACTTCAGGTTCCAAGGGGAGTACATTGGAATGTCCTCCGCACAGTGGAATAGCCCAGGGGGTGGGAAACTTTAGCTAATCAGCACTGGGCTTCCCCCACCCCTTCAGGGTCCTGCAAGGTCAGTCATACTCCCGATCTGCTGCATGTTTACTCGGAAGTAGATCCCAGTGTGTGCAGGCACAGGAAAGCTCTAACCAGAATGAATCTTTGTTGGGTTTAAGAGAAGAGGAGGAGAGTGGATTTATACAGGGGTCATTTCGAGCAGGAGCTCGGGGAAGCGCAGCTCCGAGATTTGGTGCCAGCCCCCCCCCCCCCCGTGGGGGAATGCCTGCTTGTGTCATGGCTGCAGCAAAATGACCCCGTCCCCTGGAAAGGTCCTTGTTCCTCCGACCAGCCTTCTGAAGGCTTCAGCCACCACTGAAGCTATCCTCCCAGAATAGTGGTATTTCTGAGGCTCTCACCTCTCTGTCCCCTCTCTGCCAGCCCTTCCTTCCTTCCTTCCTTCCTCCCTCCCTTCTTTCTTGCCTTCTGACATACTTCCGGTGATGTCAGGTGGTGTAGCCTATGCAAATAGGTTATGCTAATGAGCTCCTGCACCTCTTTTTCTACGAAACGACCCCTGGATTTATACCCTGCCCTTCACTCGGAGTCTCAGAGCGGCTTACACGTAGCTCTGCATATCTCTAAAGGTAGCAGCCCTGGTTACATGTCTTTAAACTGGAGGGGCAGAGTGGAGAAGCTGGAAGTTTTCCTGATAAGGCACCAAACAGTCTTGAAATCTCTTGTCCATTTCTTTCCCTTCTTTTCTGTCTTCTTCAGGGGCGTGATCACCCTTGCTTGCTTCCCCCCCCCCCCCACTTTCTTTTACTCCTCGCCCCACTGAAAGAAATTATAAATCTTTGGGGGCAGGTTGATGTTCTGTTTCCAGCTGTTGATGAAGCATTATACAGAATCAGGTGGGGTTTTTTGCCTGCCTGCCTGCCCATACCCCAAGAAAGGCAATTCCTGGGCAGTTCATGTGCTAGGTAAGGGAAAGCATAGTAGCTGATTTCAGTGTTTCTTTTACCAGAAAACAGGGCTACCTTATGCTAATGATTCCTATAGATTGGTCTTATTTGGGGAGCTTCCTCCATATTAATAATGAGGATCTGTGTACAGGAGATTTTTATCCCCCACTGCCACCATTTTCATTTAGAGCTGGGACCTGGTCTAGAAGAAAATGAGGCTGGGGGTTTCTTTCTTCTGAATTTCCTCTGGTCTCTGAACTGAGGACTCTAGCTTTGACATTTATACCAGGAAGTTTTTCCTTTAAGCGTATCTGAGGGGGAAAGGTAGGATTGCCAGAGAACAGAAGATATTGGATTTATAAAAATGCAGAAAAGGGCAACTAGAATGATAAAAGGGTTGGAACATTTTCCCTATGAAGAAAGGCATGCTCCAATGGTCCTGATTTTACTCTCTGGGCCATGAGGGAGACCACCACATGAGAGTCCTTTGGCGGGATGACCCTGAGTTCCATGGAGCTGCATAAGGTTCTTTATTTTTCTGGCTGGTCCCTGATCAGCCTCCAAAGCAGCCCTCAAAGATAGTATTTGCCCAGCAAAAACAAACACACTTCAAGGTACAAACACCAGCCGCAGTATATACTCAGGTAGGAGTGCCTGGTTTGTTCAGAGATTCTGTTTCCCTCTTTCATTATCTGTTCCTATAAGATTCCAACTGGGATATGAAGAGGATTTTTTCAAGGCAACATTTTAGAATCACACAAATGACAACGAATCCTTTATGCACTGCAAATGATCTTTATCACAACCAGAGATTATATACACTGAGGAAAGATATAGCTGGATATTTCTAAAACAAATAAGAGCTACTGACAATGTCGAAGGAAAGATTCTTTGCTCTCGTGTAATGCTCTTCCATGGAAATATGAGGTTAGTTAAATATGGAACTTAAAAAAAAAAACACAGGGGTGGGGGAGAAGAAAGCACTGGGTTATCATGTGAAAATGACAGCTAAGAGTAGCCCTGACAGCCAGCTGCTTGAATAGAAATCAGGGCAGAAGACAGAAAGAAAACCAAGGGAACAGGAGAACATCTGAGACTGATCCAGCCAAGCCTTTGATTAAACACCACTGTAATACAATAGCTGTAGTGACTAATTGCTGCATATGAACACAGTGTGGAAAACACACTGCACGCACTGAAAGATCTTCCAGAGAACCTGATCTGAGTTTATTTATTATTTATTATTTATTTATTTATTTCATTTTTATCCCGCCTTGCCAGCGAACTGGCTCAAGGTGGCTAACAACCATAAAATACCATCAGAGTGGTTTACAAATTAAACAAATTAAAACTAACATAAAACCAACATTAATGCATACACACAATATAAAGCAAGAACATAACTGGCAGCTACAGAGTTCTCATGGGAACAGATGGCAGTACGAGATTCGACTAAGGGGCCAGGGCGATGTTATCCTGTAAATTCCCCCCGGTGGCGGCTCCTAATTGAAAACTTGGTGGAAGAGCTCCGTCTTGCAGGCCCTGCGGAACTGTAATAAGTCCTGCAGGGCCCTGATGTCATCCGGGAGCTCATTCCACCAGTATGGGGCCGCCACCGAGAAAGCCCTGGCCCTGGTGCAGGCCAGCCGAGCATCTTTCGGACTGGGGAGAGTCAGGCGATGTTGTGTGAGTGAGTTCATTTCCAAGTTCTACTACGAACTGGCTGTATAACCTAGGCTAGGGACTTCAACTTTGCCAGGCTTGGGAATTACCTTTAAAGTTAAGCAACATGGAATAACTTCATTTTTTTTTAAATTTCATATGACACCCCCCCTCCTTTTTCAAAAAAAATGATATTGTCATCACACCGCAATGCTGGCAATCAGGGTGGATGCTGGTTTCAACCAGCCCCAGGAACCAAACCTTTCTGATTCCAAGCAAAGGATGGGTTGCCAATTCAGGTAACATGTGGAACCATGGTTAAGCTGCCACAACCACAGTTTGTCATGATGTTGGAGTTCAGTCAGTGGCTTGGTTCAAACATAATACAAAACTATGGTTCATTTGAAGTATGGCTGAGCACACGAAACTGCCATATTTCAAGTAAGACCACTGCTCTGTCAAAGGGAGTATCATGATGGGTAGTTGTGTTAATTTGTCTGTAGCAGTAGAAAACAGCAAGAGACCAGTAGCACCTTAAAGACTAACAAAATATGTGGCAGGTAGGAGCTTTCATGAGTCACTGCTCCCTTCTTCAGATACAGCTAGAATGGGAGTCCTTCTGTCCTATTTATTGGAAAGTGGAGTGATTTCAGATGCCAAATGACATCAGCGGGCAATGACAATAGCAGGTGAATGACAATAGCAGGCATGATTGGATTTAAGAGAGATGGGCAGAGGGGCAATAGGTGTGGAGAAATCAGCACTGGTAATGAGACAGGAAACCTAGGTCTCGATTCAATCCAGGTGGATGCAGTGTCTTGAACTTCATTATCAGGTGCAATTCAGCAGTCTCTCTAATCTCCCTTTGAAATTCCTTTGTTAGAGAACTGCTACTTTTAGGTCAGCAACTGAATGTCCTGGAGGGTTTAAATGTTTTTGAATGTTTTGGTTCCTAATGTCAAATTAATTCTTTGTTTGTCCAATGTAGAGGGTGGGAGGGCATTGTTGACTGTAGGGAAGATCTGAGACTGGGATGCTAGCCGGGTCAAAGTCCATGCTTCTCCCCCCTCTTTGCTACACAATGAACAATGGCAAATCCCTTTGGCTACTGGCAAATCCCTTTGGCAAATAACAGACTATCTCCTCATGTTAAAATCCTTATAATGATTCTCTTACTGTACTGTGTATTGAATGCTGACGTAGCTGTCTGTAATTGTGTTGCAAGAATGTCATCAGGCTTGAAATAAACCACCACTGCTCAGGTTGGGCAGACTTGGGTTGTTCTCCTTCCAACTCACTTGTCTCATGTGCAAGTCCTTCAGTTGACACATGATGGCATAAATCGCATTAGAGGATGAACCTGTGATGGTATGGCTGGATGACCACACTTCTGGTAACATGGGGTGTGTGGCCTAATATGCTAATGAACTGGGCTGTCAGGGGTGTGGCCTAATATGCTAATACATTTCTGCCATTGGGTGTGGCCTATTATGCTAATGAATTCCTGCTGGGCTTTTTCCACAAAAAGAGCCCTGCTTAGAACAACTATGACTGTGGCAAGGCCCCAGAGCAAAATCTCTCCAAGATTTCAACCAGTGCAAGCAAAACCAGAAAAGAAGGAGAGGGCAATAAAGCCTCCTTGGAAATGGCTTAGAAGTTGCCATTTGAAAGCCAGCTATTGTCAGACAGCATTTTTGTTCTTCGTGATCATTCGAGTCCTCAGAACTGAATGGTAATGTAGCATCTAAAGAAAAGTTATTTTAAAATAATGGTTGTTTTATGTGCATGAAAGCCTGACAAACTGTATTGCATAATTGCTATAAGCCCTGCAGAAAATATTTGTTTTTTTACAAATATAATATGTATTCCTTTTTTGGAGGGGATTCAGTACCACATTAAGCTTATTAATTACATTCTATTACAGTTTTTCTTGGAAGGATAATGAGGAAAAATTGTACATGGACTACTTCTAAATTATGTACTAGTGAACAATACATTTCCTCTCTGTCAATCTTAATTTCACCATTAGTACTCTTTATTCTCTGCCTTAAATTGCTTTCCTGTCAAGGGACATTTTCTAATAATCTTCAGCAGGGCTTTTTTTTGTAGAAAAAGCCCAGCAGGAACTCATTAGCATAATAGGCCACACCCAACAGCAGAAACCCATTAACATATTATGCCACATCCCTGACAGCGCGGCTCCCTCCCAGGATCAGGAACTTGAGGAGGGGAGGCAGTTTAAACTGCCTTCCCTCCCTAGATCAGCTTGGATTCCCCAGGCGGCCCATAGCTTGTGAGGCGCCTGGGGAACCTGAGTGGGGGGGAGGCTGTAGGTGTGGCCAACTCAGAAGCCAGCCGGAACTCCATTGCTGTGCGTTCCTGCCTCAAAATAGCCCTGCTTCAAGTGATATACTGCCCCTCCCATGTTTAAAAATCAGTACGAAATATGTCAGGGAGGGGCTGTGGCTCAGTAGTAGAGCATCTCCTTTGCATGCAGATGTTCCTGAGTTCAACGTCCAGTATCTTGAGCGTGATGCAGAGGTATAGGGGCCGGGGAGGAGGCTCTGAAGCTGGCTGAGGCTCCCGTTTAAGTATTGGCCGTGCATCAGACAAGCATCCCCCTTGGAGAATCCTATAAAAAAAGTTGCATTGCTTTCGAGGCCAGCAGATGCAGAAGCAACTGGCTGACTTGGGTGCCCAGACAGAAGTGCCCAGCCTGGAACCTGAGGCTCACTTCCTCCCTTCCTCTTTGGGAAGTGGCATGCAGTTTTAAAAGGTCAGATAATCTGGAAGCTTTTTCCAATTAGATGAGACAAGGCTGAGTTCAATAGACCAATGGTCTCCTTAGTATAAGGCAGCATTGTTGTATTTGTTTGATCAGTACCACAAATGGCATATGCCCTTTAGCAAACACATCGTATTGTATCATAAACAGATTTACACGGGGTTGCCAGCCTCCCATTATTGCAGTTGATCTTTAGACAGTCAAGATCAGGTCCCCCCTGGAGAAAATGGCTGCTCCGGAGGGTGGACTCCAGGGCTATTTTGGGGCAGGAACGCACAGGAACGGAGTTCCGGCTGGCTTCCGAGTTGGCCACATCTACAGCCTCCCCCCCACCCCAGGTTCCCCAGGCGCCTCGCAAGCTGCAGGGTGCCTGGGGAATCCAAGCTGATCCAGGGAGGGAAGGCAGTTTAAACTGCCTCCCCTCCTCAAGTTCCTCAGGTGCCCTGCAGCTGCGGGGTGCCTGGGGAAGCCGATTGAGAAACTGCTTTCCTTTCCTTGGCTGCAAGCCGCGAGGCACCTGGGGAAGCCGATCCTGGGAGGGAGCTGCGCTGTCAGGGATGTGGCCTAATATGCTAATGAGTTTCTGCTGTTGGGTGTGGCCTATTATGCTAATGAGTTCCTGCTGGGCTTTTTCTACAAAAAAAGCCCTGGTGGACTCTATGGCATTGTGCCCTACTGAGGTCCCTGTCATCCCCAAACTCTGCCTTCCCCAGGCTCCACCCACAGAACTGCCAGGGATTTCCCAACCCAGAGCTGGCACCCATAGATAGTACCAAGAAACAATTATATCCACTAATATCGATATTGTCCTTTTACTTCCAGAAATGAATAAGGTGATGTCAGTGCTTAGCAAATCATTCAAGTTCTTTGTCTGCTGTCACTTCACGCGATGATTCCATTCCATCTGGATAACTACACTGTTTGCCATTCTTAGTGTACTGTTCTTTAATTGTAGGTGCTTAGTGCTATGATTCTAAGTCAATTAATCAGCTGTATGTGCTTTTGTTATCAGGTATGTTGAGCTAGGCCTTAACCCGGATAGCCCAGGCTAACCCATTCTCATCAGATCTCAGAAGCTAAGCAGGGTCAGCCCTGGTTAGTATTTGGATGGGAGACCACCAAGGATGGAAGACCACCAGTAAATACTAGGATGTGACACAGAGGCAGGCAATGGCAAACCACCTGTGAACACGTGAACACATGAAGATGCCTTAGTCCATCAAAGTCAGTATTGTCTACTCAGACTGGCAGCAGCTCTCCGGGGTTTCAGGCGCAAGTTCTTTCAGATCATCTGATCCTTACTTGGAGATGCTGGGGATTGAACTTGGGACCTTCTGCAAACATCTCTTGCCTTGAACATCTCTTGACTTGGAAATGTATCTTCCCTTGAACATCTCTTGCCTTGAAAGCCCCATAAGGGTCACAGCCCCTCCCCCCATAATTGAGCCCATAAATCAGCTGTGACTTGACGGCACTTTCCTCCACCATATGTTGAGATTATATTACCAACTATACACTTTTTATTCTTTTAGTGGAAAGAACTTATTCTTTTCCAAACTCAGATGATGCTCTTAAAGTCCTCTTCTAACTCTGATACATACTTACATGATTCCGTAATATTGAAATCTCTCCAGGGTTTCAGAATGTACCCACTCTTAAGTTATTCAGAACGCATACAATATTCATCTTGCAAAACATCAATAAATCTTTCCGCCCCATAATTAACCTATATGATTGTTTTATTTGCTAGATTGCATGTTTTGTTGTAAATAAAATGCATCATGGGAAAACTTGGTAACTGAAGAGGATTTTTAAACTATATCCCATATCTGTATGCTTAATTAAAAAGACTTTTCTGTAGATTTCCCAGCTTCTGGTATTAAGGCTTGGTTGTGAAAAAAATGCTGAAGTACCAAAAGGGTAATGCACAAGAAAATGTATGTTTGAGATTCCCTCATCTTCACACATGGTTATTCTTTTTCTTCTCCTTTTCAACTGAAACAGGAGGATTCACCTACAGACCCCCCCCCCCCATTTGTGTCCACTACATTTACTTTCATGGGTTGCAATCTGTCTCTTCCTACTGTGCAAGTGAGAACTGGGTATAAATGAAGTAAATAACGCTATTCTATTGCTGCTTTTGCCTATCTCCCAACTTATTGCCCAGGCCTCCCAACTTTGAGGTGTATTGGGGATGGGTGGGTTGTGTGGATATGTATGTACACCGGGAAGTCATGTTGATCTCTGGTGATTGACCTCTACTGGGGGCCTGGAGGATATTCAGAGAGGTGGCTGAATAAAGCCTGCCTCTATTCTCTTGACTTGGTATTTCAAGGAAGTCTCCCATCCAAATACTAACAACAGTCAACCCTGCTTAGCTTCAGAGATCTGATGAGATCGGGCTGACCTGGGCTATCCAGGTCAGGGTGCCTCCCAATTTTTGCCAGTTTGGTGTAGTGGTTAAGTGTGCGGACTGGGAGCATTTAAATAAGTTGGGGGGCACCCCCGCACACCTGGGCACACACTCCTGTGAGCCAACCAGCCCCAGGGTAGCCCTTGACTCATCCAGGAGGGAGGAGCTGATGCCACTTTGCACACGTGAGAACAAGAAAGGCCGATTCCCCACCTGCACACTCCAGGCAAACAGAAAGTGGCCTCCCCACCCTGCTTTCTTGGCAGCCTATCTAGGATTTTAGACTTGCTGGACTTCCCCATTGTGGGGCTGAGACAACCAGGAGGCTGTGGCAATGGCAGGGAGGCTGTGAGCTCCGCTATGGTGGCAGCAGCAATGGCGATGCTCTCTGCCTGGCCCCCAGCCCAGCCATGTCCTACCCACAGGGCTACCTTTTCCCGCCACCAGGCTTGCTGGTGCTCACAGGGCAGGGCAACTGCTCGGAGAAAAATAAAATGTAAATCATTGTACCCCACTGATGACCCTGTCCTCCCCAGACTCCATCCTCAAATCTCCAGGAGTTTCCCAACGTGGATCTGGCAAGCCTTCCTTTCCCCACACACACTGGTGGCCAGGGAGGACCTGGCAACCCTATGCTGGATAAAGTAATAGCTTTGTTTCTCTTTTCAATGGAAATCATCTTGATAGCGGTATGGTGTTACCTTTATTCTGTTCTTAGTATGGCTCACAATTCATTATAACTGAAGGAGAAATTCAGTTGTCACACACTTATATTGTACTTACTGGAATAACAGTTTTACACAATTGTAACTCTAACAAACATAGAATGATTTCTTATTTGCCCCAATGAATATAAACAGAAGGCAGTTCCCTGTTCATTAACATTTGGCATCTCATTGTTCTATCGCCCACAGTTAGCTGATCATTGGTTCATTTTCCCATGTAGCTTTTCCCCTCCCAGACTCTCATTTACAATGCCAAAGCAGGCATTCAATTATAAAACAATTTATTAATCACACACAGCAGCTGCTGTAGTATTAACTGCTGGTGCATGAAACACTTGATACCATTACATAACAATTTTGCAATCACCTGTTGCTTAAACAGTCAAGTTTCCTACTAATTCCATATCTACAGTTGATTCCAAGAGACATACTAACCCCAATACAGATTGCAAGCACCAGCAGAGAGAGGGAGGATTTTGTTTTAGCTAGTAGAAAAGCCATACATGGTATATAATGATAGGTCAAACAACATGTAACAGCCATGGACTAAGACTGGTAATGCCCCCCGCCCCACCAGGAGGTCAGGAAGGCTCTCACTCACCTGGCTTTCCACAAACTATATAAAACTAAATTATTCAAGAGGGCTTTTCTATGCAGGCAGTAGGGTAGGCACTGTACAAAATGATTCACAAAGTTACTTGAAGAAATGATATGGGACTGTGGTCTATACTAGTGCATACGGTTTGCTGTAAATTGGATCCTACTCAGGGGTCCATTTGAGTGGGAGCGCACAGGAGCAAAGCTCCGGGAGTGAGGAGCCCAGGGGGCGGGCACATGACCAAGCCCCGCCCCCTCCTCGGCTTCCCCAAGCAGTGCAGAGGCGCAGCGCCCTGGGGAAAGCCCTGCTATGGTCTTTATTATTTTTAATGTTTTGTTTTAATATTGATAATTTTATCATTGTTCCTTTTATCACTGTGTGCTGCTTTTCCAGAGACTTGCTCAAGGTGCCATATAAATTTTCTAAGTATACCATTTTTTATCTGGGCACATGGCACATAAGTACTGGAGAAATTTCACCAACCCTTCAGCAGCTTCCACCCCATCAGTTTGGTGTAGTGGTCAGGAGTTGGACTCTAATCTGGGAGAACTGGGTTTGATTCCCCACTCCTCCACATGCAGCTGCTGGTGTGACCTTGGGCCAGTCACAAGTTCTCTCAGAGCTGTTCTCTCATGAGCAGTTCTCAAAAGACCTCTCTCAGCCCCACCTACCTCACAGGGGGTCTTGTTGTGGGGAGGGGAAGGGAAAGGGATGGGTGGTGCACATGTCCTGGGAATCTCAAGTCTACTTGAAACCTGGTGGAAGAGAATGAGGGTGTGTTCTTTACGCTTATTTTTATTGCACAAAGTATTGGATAGGGAAGGGAATGGAGGAAGAGCAGGTCAGTTTCACTCAGCTGTGGAGTGGAGCCTGAGGGGTGGGTGTTGCCTTCTGACACACTTCCGGTATGTTAGGGGGTGTGGCATATGCAAATGAGTTATGCTAATGAGCTCCTGCACCTCTTTTTCTACGAAATGATCCCTGATCCTACTACGTAACTTTGCAAGGGGCCGTGGTTAAGATGCTGAACTGCAGACCGGAAGATTGGTAGTTTGGCAGTTCGAGACCTGACTGCTGCATGGTGGAGTGAGCTCCCGTCTCTGGTCCCAGCTCCTGCCAACCTAGCAGTTCGAAAGCAAGAAATTGCAAGTATTTATTTTATTTTTATTTATTTGTTCGATTTATAGGCCGCTCTCCCCGCTATTTGCAGGCCCAGAGCGGCTAACAAGTCTTGGCGAACCAAGATTCATACATACATTAAAAAAATTAAAACAGTTAAACAGTTGTAAAACAATTATAAAACCTTCCCAATTCAGCAGTACAATTTGAAATAAAGTGCTCAGTAAAATCAGATGGTGTATCATATACCCCAACATTTTCAGGCTCCGTTGTCAAATAGCACTGGAGCCAGATGGTGATCTCTGAGGTCAATCGTTGATGGTCCTAAGGTGGGGGGAGAGAAAGAATGGCGGCACTCCCTATTCATAGGCCTGGCAGAAGAGCTCCATCTTGCAGGCCCTGCAGAACTGCATCAGGTCCCGCAGGGCCCTGATCTCCTCTGGGAGCTCATTCCATCAGTAAGGGGCTGCCACCGAGAAGGCTCTCCCCCTAGTGGCAGCAAGCCTGGCCTCTCTGGGGCCTGGTATAACCAGGCGGTGTTGGGCCCCAGACCGTAGTGCTCTCTGGGGTACATACGGGGAAAGGTGGTCCCTTAGGTAAGTTGGACCCATGCCATTTAGGGCTTTAAAGGCAAGCCCCAGCACCTTGAAGCGAATTCGGTATGCTATAGTGCAGTGCCTCCAGTGCTGGTTGGATGTGCTCCCATCTAGGGAGACACATCAGCAACCTCACTGCGACATTCTGCACCAGCTGCAGCCTCCAGATTTGCGACAAGGGCAGCCCCACGTAGAGAGCATTACAATAGTCTATCCTCGAGGTGACCGTTGCATGGATCACTGTCACCAAGTCGGTGCAGTCCAGGAAGGGAACCAACTGCTGCGCCAGCCTCAGATGATAAAAGGCCGACTTGGCAGTGGCTGCTACCTGGGCTTCCATAGTCAGGGAGGGATCCAGGAGCTCTCCCTGATTCCTAACTGCCAGCACAGGCACCAATGGCACCTTGTCAAAGGCCGGAAGCGAGAGCCCCGACCATGGCCCACCCCGACCCAGGCACAGAACCTCCGTCTTCGCTGGGTTCAGCTTCAGCCTACTCAGCCTGAGCCACCCAGCCACAGCGTGCAATGCCCGGTCAAGATCATCTGGATCAGAGCCAGACCGGCTGCTGAACATCAGATAGAGCTGGGTGTCATCAGCGTACTGGTGACAACCCAGCCCCGCCCTCTAGACAATCTGGGCAAGAGGGCGCATATAGATGTTAAAAAGCATCGGGGACAGAACAGCCCTCTGAGGCACTCCGCATTCAAGCGGGTGCCTCCGGGACTGCTGCTCCCCTAGCACCACCCTTTGTCCCCGACCTTGGAGAAAGGAAGCAAGCCACTGTAAGGCAAACCCCTATATCCCCATGTCGGTGAGGTGGCAGATCAGCAGCTGATGATCAACCGTGTTGAACGCTGCTGACAGGTCAAGCAACAGCAATACTGCCATGCCGCCCCGATCCAGATGTCTACGGAGGTCGTCAGTTAGGGCCACCAGAGCTGTCTCAGTCCCAAACCCCCGGGCGAAAGCCTGACTGGAAGGGATCTAACACTGAAGCATCATCCAGGTAGCTCTGCAACCGTATCGCCACCGCCCTCTCTATTAATTTGCCCAAATAAGGCAAATTGGAAACCGGCCGATAGTTAGCCAATTTGGCCGGATCCAGAGATGGTTTTTCCAAGAGGGGGCAGACCATCGCCTCCTTGAGTACACTTGGGAACTGCCCCTTCAAGAGGGACTGGTTGATAATCTCCTGCAGTGCACCTCAAAACCCCTCATGACCAGCTTTAATAAGACAGGAAGGGCACAGATCAAGGTCGCATGTGGTTGTGCGCATGGTCATGAGCAACCTGTCAACTTCGTCATGGCTGAGCGGGCCAAAAGAATCCAAACCCAGAAACGCAGCCGTGCAAGGGGCCTCAAGTTCACTCATTGATTCAACTGTGGTGGGGAGGTCATGGCGGAGTGCCAAGACTTTATCCGCAAAATAGCTTGCAAAAGCCTCGCAGCCAATCTCTAATTCCCTACTATTTGGTTTGCCCTGTGGCAATACTGTTATAGACTGAATTGTTCTAAATAATTGTGCCGGGCATGAGCTAGTGGATGCAATCTTGGCCGCATAATAATCCTTAGCAGCCTTGACTGCCACCTCATAGGCTTTCATAAACATCCTATAAGATGCTCTTGTAGCTTCATCGCAAGCGCGTTGCCACTGTCTCTCTAACTGTCTGAGCTCTTGTTTTTATGAGCCGTAACCCCTGGGTGAACCAGGGGGCAAGCCTAGTATGGGGGCGCAGAGGGCGCCTGGGAGCGATCTCATCAATGGCAGCAGAGAGTCGGCCATGCTATCCTCCACCAGCTCATCCAACGAGCTGCCAGGGGGCCTTGGATCCCTCAGAGCCAACAGGAGCTGTCCATGGTCCATCTGGCTCCATGGGCAAGCTAAAATACACTCGCCGCCTAAGCGGGGTTGGAGTGGAGTGCTCAGACGAGCCCTCAGAGCATGGTGGTGCAACCATGGTACTGCCGAAGCAGTAATCTGGTCCACTGTTACCCCCACCGTGAAGATCAAATCAAGCATGTGTCCAGCCTGGTGAGTGGGGGTCATTACAAACTGGGAGTGTCCCAACGCTGTCATGGATGACGTCAAGTCCGCCACCTGAACAGAAGCTGCATCATCGTCATGGACGTTGAAATCACCCAGGACTATCAGCCATGGGTGTTCCAGCGCCCAGCCTGTTACGGCCTCCATCAGGGCCAGCAGGCTCTCGGCTGGTGCATTAGGCAGTCAGTATACCAGCCAGATTGCCATACTCTCCCCAGCCTCCAGCACCAGGCCAACACACTCTAAGGCCGTGATCTTCCACGGTGGGAGCGCCCTGAAGGAGTAAGCCTCTCAAATGAGCATTGCCACCCCTCCCCCCACCCCCTAGTCTGTGATTGGTGCAGGACCATAAACCCTGGTAGGGCAAGTTGGGAAAGCACTACCGTTTCCCCCTCTCGCACCCAGGTCATGAAAGCCAGATCCACCTGTTGTTCTGCCATGAAATCTCACAGGATTGTGGCCTTATTATTTATGGATTTGGCATTGCACAGCACCAATGATGGAGGCGGGTTCTCCATCCTTGCCCTGCTGCCTACCACCCTTGGGATGGGTCTCAGGCTGGAAGGGTGCCAAGCTAATTTATTTCTCCGCATTCTTCCCTTCTTCTCCTGCCTGGACCCACCACTATACTTTCCCCTCCCCAGGAGCACTGGAATCTGCTGGCCAGGCATCGCTGCCCCTTAACCTTTGTGCAAGCCTCAGATCGTTGGGGACTGCTGTGGTAGCCGTTCTCCCGGTAGAAGGGTCCTAGCTCCCTCCTGCACCACTTCAATAGGATATTCTGCCGTTCCAAGCAGTGGTAGTCCACACACGTCTCCAATTACAATTGCCCTAATAACCAACTAGCCTACCCTAACCTCTTATCTTGTAACCCTCCCTCCCCACAAGACTAAACAATCTAACTCTAATTTAAACTAATTAAGGGTAGAAACAATTTCAAATACAGCTACAAATACAAAAACACACCCCTACTCTAAGCCTACCACTATTATCCTAACTAATCCCTCCTAACTAAAGCCTCTCACTCCTGTCCCTTAGTCCTTGGCCCTCCGGCCGGTCTAGCTTTGCTCTTTACGGCCCCTGGCAGTACAGATGAACAATTCCCAGGAGCAGAAGAGAAGTCCAAGCCTGGCCAAAGTTGTGAAAATTGTGTCAGAAGTTCCCCTTCATTGATGGTTCCCGGAGACAGCCCCAGCCAAAGGTGTACCAGCCACATACTGCCAGTTCATTCTCTCTGCGTCCCAGGGCACCATGTGCCGCTCCTGTCGCCACTGCCATCACAGATGGCGCCTACAAGCTGAAAGGCGGCTGGAGCAACTGAAGCGGGCCAAGGCCCTGGGCGTAGCCGATCCTTAGGGAAGGCAAAGCAACTGGGCAGACCTTGCAGGGCTGATGGAACCAAGCCGGACCAGGCCAAGCAGAGCAATGCCGGGTTGCACCAGGAGGTCAGAGGCCTGCAGGCAGAATGGCCCAGCAGGGCCGGGGCCGCAACCAACCCACCAAAGAGCCGAGCAGCCGAAGAGCCCGCCAATTGAAAAACCGGAGGTCGACATGCCGGGGAATCAAGGGGCCAATGGCCGGAGCAGTCAGAGCCGATGCCAGGCACCAACGCCCCAAAGGACCGAGGAGCTGACCAGCCGAGGAGCTGAAGAGGGCAGCACCCAACCAGCCGAAGAGCCAAAGAGTCGAAGGAGGCGGCACCCGAGGCGGAGGAGCAACGCCGAGCCGGGGCCGAGAAGCCCACAGACCGCCAGGCCAGGGAGGGGCCAGGAGGTCCACCCAGCCAGGCAGGACCAAGCAAGACCAGGACCATGGACCCGAAGATCGAAGCGCTGGCCAAAGGAATCACACACCAGTCGGCAGGGTCGGAGAAGAGGGCGGGAGGGGAGGGGGGAGAAGGGACCGGAGCCAGCAAAGATCGAAATCCACCCAGCTCCGGCCAAGCCTGTCGGCCTCCTCTCCTGCCAGCGTCTCCCAACTCGGTAAGTCCCCCAACTCCATGGTCTCCCTGTTAACTCAGTCTCTGTCTCTCACGGTCTCTGCCATGAGGGAGGGAGGGAAGGAGGAAAGTGGATAAATAGGTACTGCTTCAGTGGGAAGGTAACAGTGTTCCATGTGCCTCAGTGTTTAGTCATGCCAGCTACATGACCACAGAGAAGTCTTCAGACAGCACTGGCTCTTCAGCTTGGAAACTGAGATGAGCCCTGCCCCCCTGGAGTCAGATTCAACTGGCTTTCGAGCAAGGGAATCCTTTACCTTTTTATGTGATTTTGCATCATTCAATGTGTCATGTTAACACTTATGCTTTGCCTCAGTTCTGTTTTTTAGATTTCTGGTTGGTTCTACAACATAAATACTATTTCATTGTGTATTGAATGCCTCATCCTGTTGATTGTCTTGACTCCCTCTGTAATCTACCTTGAGTTCCAGAGAAAAAGGTAGAATATAAATAGAGTAAATAAACAAATGCATACACTTAGTACTCAACCCACATGCAAGGGGAGATGGCACTTCCTGCGTTCCTCCCAATATATGCCATTGCCATTTTGTACAAATAGTACAACATGCACTTTCCAGATTCTGTACACATGATTTTTTTTGACAATATGTGATGGCATGTACTGGAGTTGACAAATACACATATCTCCCTATTCACACAAATTGTGACCTCACCTACCATGAGTAGGGATGGGTACAAACCATCTCACGAACGAAAGTTCGTGACAAATTTTGGCCATTTTGTGGTTCATGAATTCAAGTTTGTGGCCGGTCAACAGGCACGAACTTTCAAGCAGTTTGTGATAGTTCGTGGAAAGATACACTTCCAGACAGACAGTCTCTGCTCAGTCTAAATCTTTACCAAACTTCAAAGCAACAGGAAGGGTGGAAGTTGGACGGCATGTAGAGGAGGATCGGGGAGAGGTCCCCTACAACTTTGATGTCTCTAGCTTACACAGAGTCTTTTCTCCTGAACCTCCTGAAAGTGCATCTGTCAAAATAACCTGTAATTTCCTCAGAAAGCACATTCTTGGGGGGGGGGGGGGCGTGTGTAACTCAGACCCCATAAATCCAACCCTCACCAAACTTGGAGAGTAGGTAGAGTTAGACAGAGATCCCCTGCAAGTTTGGTGTCTTGAGCATGGGGGGGTGGGGAGGGGATGTTCTATTGCCTCACAAACCAAGCCGGTTTGTTTGGTGGCTAAAAGTTTGTGACAGTTCGTGATTTGCAAACCAGGCACACCACAAACCATGGACCGCAAACTGAACTGCATTTTCCCAATTTGTGCCCATCTTTAATCATGAGGTTCACATATAGTGTGCTCTCCTGGGGTGTGAGGAACAAGCATCAAACTTGTAATGATTAGGAAGCTCTGTCATAATTCAATATTCAAGTAGAATCATGAAGTGACTTAATGGGAGTGGTAGTGTTGCCAGCTCTGGGTTGGGAAATACCTGGAAATTTGGGGGGTGCAGCCTGAAGAGGGTGGGGTTTGGGGAGGCAAGGGACTTCAGTGGAATATAATGTCATAGAAACCACCTCCCAAAGCAGCCATTTTCTCCAGGTGAAGTGATCTTGGTCAGCTGAAGATCAGTTGTAATAGCTGGAGATCTCCAGGTGCCACTTGGATGCTGGCAACCCTAAGTAGTGCCAAAATTAGTTTATTTAAATAAACTGAAATAGATGCTCAACCCTTCCAAGTGCTGATACAAAGCAGTATCCGCTTCTACTCCATCTGCTTCCACTCCATTCTCATACTCCATTCACAATGATGGCTGCCATGAAACCACACCATAGCTCTGTAGGCTGTGAACTGGCCTTGTCTAATGAAATGCTTAGGGCTCCAGTTGTTTATATTTATCTACAATTCATAAAATAACCATGCCTCCCCATCCTATAACATCTCTCTATATTATAAAGCTGATTTGGGGTGGCCACCCTTGATGCGCTCCCTCAGCCATAGGCTGAGGAAGCCACCACTCAAACCGGGGACACTGGCCACTGCCTGTGGTCTCTGCCGCCCACCCACAGATGCAGCGCCAGGCTGAACATGCCCTGCAATTCGAGGAGACAATGTCAAACTCCTGCCCCATCACCCACAGAAGCACCGCCCAGCCTCAGTAGGCTGCAAGGTGACGGATGGGCAGCCAGCAGGAATGTAGGTCCCTGTGTGGGCGGCGAACACAGAACCGCCGGTGACTGCACGTGGGGCCTAAGCCCCCTCCTTATGGCACGGCGCCTGAAAAGCATAATTTCCACCAACAAAAGATGTGCCTAAAGTCAATTCTGTATGCACTTCTTACATTAGCTGTCTAGGGGAAGGTTGGCTGCTTAATAGCTGGAGATGAGTGACACCATTGTAGGAAGTTTTATGCCCCCCCGTTATGAGCCTGGGCCTGCTAGTGTGGCCTAGCAGCTATGAGAAAGCCTGTATTAGAGTAACTACTGGACCTGCATTTCCCAGGCCACCCTCTGGACATTGTGATTGCTTAACAAGGGATTTGGAGGGAAAACTTACACCAGTAGAAGAGTAGAGGGTGGTGCCTGGGGAGAAGGGATAAAAGGCCTCATCCAAAGTGAGGTGAGCAGACCTGAGGGATGGCTGCTGCAGACAGCAGGTAGATGCTTCCAGGAACATTTTTTTGTGGCAGCCCTACTAAGAACTATTTATTTATTTATTTTTCGCATTTTTACCCTGCCCTCCCCACCAGTGGGCTCAGGACGGCTTACAAGATGGTGCAATGCCAAGTCAAGATAAACAATTAAAACAGTTTAAAACAACATTATAATAATTCAGCAAAAAAAAATTCAATAAAGTGCTCCTGATGATGGTGATCGACATATATCAAGATGATGTCCTGCAGTTTCTCATAGTAGTATGATGTGGCTTCCTTTGGGCCGGCCCTCATCTCTATTGCTGATGGAGATGGTTGATGGTAAGTAGTGGTGGCTCCTAATCGAAAGCCTGGCGGAAGAGCTCCGTCTTGCAGGCCCTTTGGAACTGCATAACATTTTGCAGGGCCCTGATCTCCTCCGGGAGCTCATTCCACCAGAGAGGAGCCCCCACCAAAAAGGCCCTAGCCTGAGTACCAGTGAGCCTGGCTTCCCTTAAACCCAGGACCAAAAGTTGGTATTGCGATCCTGACCAAAGTGCTCTCTGGGGTAAATACGGGGCAAGGCGGTCCCTCAGGTATGTTGGAGCCTGGTCATATAGGGCTTTAAAGGTAAGCACCAGCACCTTTGTTGTGCATCAAGATCGCGGTTGCCATGTGCTCGCGTAATGGCGACTGCCACGTGGACATTCGCACATGGCCTGAATCTACCTGAGCTTCGGCCAGGTAGAACAATAGCCGGCCGGATCCTAAACGACCGCCAATCATGAGCCTAGGTTTCCCCCAGGGGAAATTGTAACCACTATCTTAAGATCCTATCAGGACATTTGGGCGAGGTCGGGGGATTAGCTCTGACCAACATAAAAGAGGGCTCTGAGCCTGGGGTTGTTATGTTCCACCTTGACCCTCAATAAACTACAATGCTGTTTTCACCATTACCGGCCTCCTGACTCCAGTACTTTTCAACCTTGAAGTGAATTCAGTACATTATAGGTAGCCAGTGCAGAGCCACCAGCACAGGCTGGATGTGATCCCGTATAGGGAGATCCATCAATAGTCTGGCCACGGTGTTCTGCACCAGCTGCAGCTTCCGGATTTGCGACAAGGGCAGCCCCATGTAGAGAGCGTTACAGTAGTCTAACCTCGAGGTGACCGTCGCATGGATCACTGTGGCCAGGTTGTCGCAATCGAGGAAGGGAACCAACTTCTGCACCAGCCGAAGATGGTAAAAGGCTGACTTGGCAGGGGCTGCTACCTGGGCCTCCATAGTTAAGGAGGGATCCAGGAGCACTCCTAAACTCCTAATCACCAGTGCAGGCACCAACGGCACCCTGCCGAAGGTTGGGAGCAGGACCCCCCCAGACCTTGATACTCAGTTTCTAGTATTGATTTTTAACATTTTAAGACAAGCTGTCTTGACCACATGCCTGAAAGGCCAGGAGGCAAGCAGTGTGAATATGGCATGGGTGTAAAGTTTCTTTTCCTGCACTGGGTTGTAACCTGATGCCTGGGTCTCTCGCACCAAGCACTAGTCTTTGCATACCTTCTATGAACATAACTTGCGTGCACTGAGCTGCAAGAACTAGGGGTTGTAGGTGTAGTTACCTTTCTGTCTGTTGCTATGTGCCGCAAGATGATCTGAAGGCAACTTGTGTATATAAGCAATGTTGACCTTGGTCATGACAGGACTGAACTCTGTCAGTTGGACTGACAGGGGCCATAACTTGCTTGTCAACTTGTATGCAGCAGAGCTCTTGAATACACAGTTGTAAGCCTTCAACAGGTAGATCAACTTGCTCACATATTAATGTTTTTCCTCAATATAAAGCTCAGGATGTCAGGTGGGACAGCTATTTGTTGTGTATAAACATTAGAGAAGTGACAGCCTGGAATGGTTTCCTCAGAACAGTTGCAGGAAGGAAAAAACGTCATTCATTTTGCTTCGACAGGGTGCCATTGGTGCCTGCATCGGGGGTAAGGAGTTTGGGAGTGCTCCTGGATTCCTCCTTGACAATGGAGGCCCAGGTAGCAGCCACTGCCAAGTCAGCCTTTTACCATCTTTGGCTGGCTCGGCAGTTGGTTCCTTCCTCGACTGCGATGATCTAGCCACAGTGATCCACACGACGGTCACCTCGAGGCTGGATTACTGTAACGCTTTCCACATGGGGCTGCCCTTGTTGCAAATCCGGAAGCTGCAGCTGGTGCAGAATGCTGCGGCCAGGCTATTGATGGGCCTCAAAAAGTGGGACCACATCTGGCCTGTGCTGGCAGTGCTGCACTGGCTGCCTATAGCATACCGAATTCACTTCAAGGTGCTGGTACTTACCTTTAAAGCCATATATGGCCAGGGTCCAACATATCTGAGGGACCGTATTTCCCCGTATATACCCCAGCAGGCACTTTGGTAGAGGTTGCAATACCGACTCTGTGTCCCAGGCCTAGGGCTGCCAAGTCCAACTTGGGAAATATCTGAGGACTTTGGGGGTGGAGCCAGGAGACTTTGGGGGTGGAGCCTGGAGAAAGGAAGTGACATCATTTTGTAATGTCACATCCTGTGATGTTGCTTCCACATGCTGACACATGAACTCATGAAGTTTCCTAATACTGAATCAGGCCATTGGTCCATCAAGGTCAGTATTGACTACTCAGACTGGTAGTGGCTCTCCAGGGTCTCAGGCTGAGATCTTTAATGTCACCTATTACCTGATCCTTTTTTAGATGAAGAGGCTGATACCTCCTGCATGTCAAGCAGATGCTCTATCACTGAGCAACGGCCCTACTGAATCCTTCCTCATCTCGGCAGAATATGAAGCACTAAGTGCTACACAAGTGCTAAATATGATTTCCATATCATAAGAACAGGAGAGAAGCCACAGTGGATCAGGCCAACAGCCCATCCAGTACAACACCCTGTGTCACACAGTGGCCAAAAATACCAGGTGCCCTCAGGAGGTCCAGCAGCGGGGCCAGCACTCCAGAAGCCCTCCCACTGTTGCCCCCCAAGCACCAAGAATGCAGAGCATCACTGCCCCAGACAAAGGGTTCCATTTAGACCTTGTGGCTAATAATAGCCACTGATAGACCTCTGCTGGATGGGGACAGAGAGAGAGAGACAGACAGACAGACAGACAGACAGACAGAAAAAAGAAAGAAAGAAAGGGGGTGGGGGAGAGAGAGAGAAGGAAAAGAGCTGGCACAAGCACTTACCCCAGCAGCAACTTTGCAAGCGACATGCAAAAGCAGGCCCTTCAGTAGAAAGAGCCTAGTCCCTCCTTAATCTCTGGGCAGGGCTCTCTTGCTCCCTCTGCCTGAACTCTTAAAAGGGAAATGTCTGCAGAGAGCCTGCAGTAAAAAGCCTCAACAGACATTTCCCCTTTAAGAGTTCAGGCTGCGTTCCTGCTGGCAGCCATTGCCTCCCCCGGTGGCCAATTTTGAAAAAGCGGGGGTAAGCTTTAAAAATCGGTGTTTCCCCCGCCCTCCCGAGGGACTTGGCAGCCCTACCCAGGCCCTAGGGAGGCCAGGCTCACTAGGGCCAGAGCATTCTCAGTTCTCTTCCACCAGGCCTTTGACTAGGAGCTGCCACCATTAGCACCATCTTCCATTGTCGTAACATCGGCGATTAGGGTTGGTCCTGAATGCAGACCAGGCCGGACGGTCATGACTCTGACCCTGAGAGGAAACCATCTGAACACTGACTACTATTATGACTGGAAGCACTTTAACTGTAATTGTTTTATTATTGTTATTGTATTTTATATGTTTTAAGCTGTATTGGGTTTGGCACTGTGTGCCCTTGTGAGCCGCCCTGAGCCCGCTTGCGGGGAGGGCAGGATATAAATATGAAATAATAGATAGATAGATAGATAAAAAACAGAAAATGATAAAATAAGAAAATCGCATAGAGGAGCTGAATTTAACAGTCAGATCAGCATTCCCCCCTTCCTCTAAGAAACCGATGCTCATTGAGGGCTGGACTTGAAACAGAATTGGAGAAGAGCTGTGGTTCTGTGGTACAGTACATAGTTCACACACAGAGGTCCCAGGTTCAGTCCTTGGCATGTCCTAATAAAGGAGACTGGATGTTGGAAGAGATGTTTCTCTGTGATCCTGAACGGCTGCTGCAGGTCGAAACAGGGAGCACTGGATGGGACAATGGTCTCTCCTGGCCTGATGCAGCTCTGTAGGTTCTTCTACCATGAAATGTTCCATGGACTGAGTAGTTTGACAGAGAGTTTACCCAGTGCATAGAGCACTGCATTGATGTCACAACAGTGACTGCCATAACTTCTGGGTATTTGATGGAAATAACATCATGCCTCCAGCACGGCACCATCCCCCCCCCCCCCTTGTTGCCAGCCTTTGTCTGGTAACCTGATTTCCATGTTTTCACCCAGAAGTGAAATCAACACATCACATGTCATTTCTGTTAGGACTTTTTGTCCAATATTAGTGATAATTTAGAGTTATGGATCTTGCTTTCTGGAAAGAAGAGGCTGCTTCCTCTAGTTTAAAATATTTATTACTAAAGGATAAAGTGAAACGGGATTAGCTACAAAAGAAACAAAACATGCTTTCTTAAGAGCAGCATTGTACTCCATCGACGCACTAAGCCATCCTACAACAGAGTGAGAGATTACAATGGAGGATCTCTCCTTCTTCTTGGCCCCTGAAAGGAAACACCTGGTATCAGTCACCAATCAGTACAACAATACCCCTCTAGGTTTCCCGGGCTTGCTTTTAATTGGTCAGCTGCCAGGTACTTCTTCCAGGTTAGCCTGAGAATCAACAAGTTACATAGGTTAACCCTATAATGACTAAAATGGTCAGGTCTTGTCTTACATACTCATTTTTTTCCAACACCGCTTCTCAAGACCTAACATGCAAGTCATTATACACGCATAAACAAAACATTGTTCAACATTAGCATCAAGCATATTCAATATTTCACAAAGTCTTTCAAACTTGTCTTTGGTCAGTGGCTTAGTCAGGATATCAGCCACCATCTCTTCTGTACGACAATGCTTGATCTCTATCAGCTTTTTCTGGTACAAATCTTTAACTAATGCACATTTAATACCAATAGATCTACTTCTAGCAGTCATGCTCTCTTCCTTACATATTGTTATACAAGCTTGTTTATCCTCTAACATGAGTATAGGTACAGGTTCATTTATCCCAAAATCTTTCAACATTTTAAAGATCCATTCAAGTCTGCTGCAGGCACTTGCTGCTGAAATGCACTCAGCTTCTGCTGTGGATTGTGCTACAATAGTCTGCTTTCTACTAGTCCAGTCTATCAGTCCATCTCCATAAAAGAATAGGTATCCACTGGTAGACTTGTAGTTGTTCATCTCTTCTCACCAACTGGCATCCATGTAGCCAACTAGTCTCGGTTGCTCAGTTGGTGCAATTTTCAGTTTTAAGTCCATTGTTCCTCTTAGATAACGTGCCATCTTCCTTATTGCACTCCAATCATGGTGGTTTGGTGAACTTACTTTTCTGCTTAGAAATCCAACTGCTGCTGTAATATCTGGACGCGTTGATTTGCTCAGGTACAAGAGCTTTCCGACAGCCTCTCTGTATCCTCCTATGTCCTTTAATGGTGTGCCATCCTTTTCCTTCAGATATTTAGGTTTAAGTGGGATTGATGATTCTTTGCAGTTCTTCATGCCAGCAGATTCAATAAAGCCCATAATCTTTCTTTTCTGGCATAAAAGAAAAGTTCCATCCTCGAGTCTCTCAGTTTGCATCCCGAGGTATTGTGTTTTTTTTTAAAAAAAGATTTTATTGATTTTATCTATATCTACTACTACATCGCTACTTTTCTAAGCTATATTTACCTTATACAGAGTGTGCTTTAGCATTTGCTTAATATTACCTTACTACTAATACATATGAAGCATTTTAAACCTTGGTTAGTATTCAATTAAAATTGTTACTGATGATATATGAAAAATAAAAAAGCTGTTTTGCAGACATGCTCTTTTAAAGGAATGCTTACTTATACAAATTATATATAATATATAAGTGCATTTTCAAAAAACATTTGAGCCCTTATTTCTTCTTTCGTCCTCTTCTTGTCTTTACAGTCTCTTCTTGTACCTTTGGAGCTGCTGTTCCCTTTTCCGAGTCGGAAATTTCCTCTTCGCTCTTTGAGCTATCAAATCCATACATACTTTCTTGCGATGCCAGCGAACCATCTGAGTCTCTCTCTTTTTTCTTTTCTTTGCTTTTTTCCAAAAAAACTTTTTGCCTGTTGAACAGAGTCAATCTTATATTTTTTGTCTTTGATGCTGAAGCTCAGTCCTTCCGGAACATTCCACCTGTAGATAATAGATTCAGACTGAAGCCAAGATGTCAATTTTCCATAGGCTTTCCTTCTTTTCCGTATTTCAAATGGAATATCTTTCATCACTTTAACTTCGTTTCCTTTGATCTTCAGAACCGCTTTATTTGTAGTCCTAAGCACCACATCTCTTGTTGACTTTTTGGAGAACCTTATCTGAATCTCACCAGGCAGGCTTTTCTTTTTAGTATAGTCTGGATAGGTTCTGTAAACCATATCCATGTCGCTTTTTATCTCCGTTGCTTTTAAGCCCGTCACTGGTTCAAGCGCTTCACTTAACAGATTTTTAAGGTCTTCTCCTTTATCCTCTGGTACATTCTGAAGTCTTAGGAAAAAGTTCGATCTTTCCATCTGTAGTTTCAAAAGCTGATCAGAGTGGAAGGCCTTTTCTTTCTCTGCTTTTTGTAGTCTTGAATCATGATTTTTTACTGAAGTCTTAACTTCCAGAAGTTCTCGCTGCAGCTTCTCTGTAGTTTTATTCGACTCCTTCAGGTCCAGCTGCATCTTGTCCATCTTGACGTTGAGAGCTGTCATTTGGTCCACTAGAGGTCGCAATAATGAGGAGAACACAGTGCTCATCTCTGTGGTATCAACCTTTGAACTCGGAGCTGTACTTCCTAGTTTGGGGGAAGGTTTCGGTTTCCCCGCCATTGTTGAGGCTGCGCTTCTTTGTTGATAGTTAGATAAGATGGACGAAAGAAGCAAATTCTACGACTGCGCTTATATCTTTTTAAAGTTCATATCCTCCAAAGAGCGATGCCGCCGTCCAGCAAGCCGAACGTACGTTTTTTCATACAGCAACGCCACGTAAAGAGTCCCGTAAGTACGCCACTCTCGAGGGGGGGGGGGTTTGCTCCACCCGCCTTTCCCGCTATGTTCTGTTTGTTTTTACTTCAGACTCACATTTTCTCCGTGCGTAACTATAAGTTCCAGCTTCAAAGCTTTGCACTCTCTGCTGCTTCACGGTTTTGCGCTTTTAGCCATACGGCTCCCACGGACGGGGGAACCTATGGGGGTGATGAAAGGGGACCTCGATCCCTCGATCACCACCGTAGGGAGAGATCCCCTTCGTGCCACCCCAGGCAGAGCCCCTTCACTAGGGTCTCTGGGGGCTCGGCACCAGTCTGAAGCCCCTTCTTCCCGCCGGGTACGGATCGCGCTCCCCGCAGATGCGGAGGAGCGCGTCCGCCATGGTCGCAAGTCTTGCCGGAAGTCGCATCCCGAGGTATTGTTGAACATCTCCTAGCTGTTTGACTTCCACTTCCTTATTCAGTCCATCAGCTATTGCTTTGATGTCTCCTCTGTTTTGGCAAGCCACGATCATGTCGTCAGCATAAACAAGAACATACTGGTATTGTCCATTTCTGATTCTAGTGTAGAGACAAGGTTCAGCTTTCCCTTGCTTGAAGCCTTGCTTCTCTAAAAGTTCAGTAAGTTTGTCATACCAGGCCTTTGCTCCTTGCTTTAGGCCGTAGAGTCCCTTATTGAGTTTGTAGAGGACATTTTCTTGACCTTTGACCTTGAAACCTTCAGGTTGTTCCATGTAGATTTCCTCAGATAGTTCTCCGTTGAGAAAAGCAGTCGTTATATCAAGATGCTCTACTATCATGTGCCTAGATGCTGCAACACTTAGAAGTGTTCTGAATGTTGCTTGGTCAGTAACTGGAGCAAAAGTGCTAGGAATAATAGACCATTGCAAGCAGTTGCAACTTAAAACAATAAGCTCCTGTATGAGCCTTTTTGCTGAAGCACAAGCATACAATGTAGAATTCTTTATGCATGCTTGTATCTGTGCTGGCCTTGCAGTTTCAAAGAATTAGCTTACTAAGGCAATAAAATTAGTTTTGCAATTTCTTTCTTCAACACCCCACTTCAGAAAAAGACCTCTGAAAGTTCTTGGGATACACTGCCCATCTCTCCCGGAATACTTATGGCCAAATTGCTGTATTCTGAGGCAACTAATATATTTGGTTGATTTTGTGGTATTTGTAGAATGCAATAGCACTACATTATTGTTAAGATCTGGTAACTGTAAGGAGATTTTTTTGCTTTCTCCTACAGTGCAGTTGTGGCCAGCTTGGCGTTTCCCCATTTGAATCTATGGAAGCCATCTGTGTTGTGTGCCCATAAGTGCTAGAGGAAAAATACCAGCTGCTGAAAGGAGCTCTTCTAGGCAACTGTTAGAAAGGCTCAGGATTATTCTGAATGTGGCAGTCTTCCACTAGCTTCCTTGCCTTGCTAGAGGAATTCCTTGTTTTACAGGTACTGGCACTGGGCATTTATCGCTCACTGCTTATGGCATGCTATTATAGAAAAGATGTCAACCAATGTTTTAAGACAGTGTTCTTGGACATAAAACAGATCTCTCTAGAAAGGTCCAGATGTTTGCTGGGGGGAGACCAAAGCTATTCCATGCCTCTCACTGAGCATATCCAATACTGGCACAAAACCCATTTTTCAACATGTCATTTCAATAGAGAAAACCCCAGGGCAGCCACAACCAACGCACTATTCAACGCCAAACATCAGTGCATGATGCTCCCTTGCCAGGTTGTATTTATTACCTGGGAACTCTTTTCAGTTGAACAGCATCATGTTAACTCTCAAGCACTGAAACCGGAACATGGGGAGACCTAAGAATGATCTTCTGACCTACAGTATTTTTATTAACCTCCAAATAGTTTTCTAAGATTGAGTTCTGTCAATTGTTCTGGTGGCCTTTATGGCTGAAGGGCCCTGGCTCAGAGGCAAAGCATCTGCTTCTCATGCAGAAGGTCCCGAGATTCCACACCCAGATTCTCTATTTAAAAGGATAAGGTTGTAGTGGATGTGAAAGACCTCTGCCTGGGAACCTGAAGAACCACTGCTAGGTGTGAATAGACCAAACAGACCTGGAAAGAGCAAGGGTCTAACTCAGTATAGGGTGGTGTGAAGGACAGACAGACTTCCCTCAGTGTTCCCTCTAAGCTGAGTTATTGTGAGCTAGCTCACAGTTTTTTTTTGCCTCCAGCTCACACATTTTTGTCTTAGCTCAGGAAGGACGGCTCCAGAGCAAACTAATGTAGGCAGTAGACAAATTGCTCACTCACAACTTTAATGCCAGTAGCTCACCAAGTAGATTTTTTGCTCACAGGGCTCCACACCTTAGAGGGAGCACCAGACAGGATGTTGTCCTGCCCCTGAAGGGGAAACAGCCTCTCCGCTGAGCCAGGCTGTGGGAGTGCTGCTCCAGCATCCAACCACTTTTCCAAAGGGAGACAGAATGCTGGAGGGAAGCCCCCCAGAAGAGAGAGAGGGAGGGGTTCTGCCTCTGGGGGGAGGGCAGTGAGAGCTCAGGTCTGGCTCAGCAAGAGAGAGGACGGAGTGAAGGGCAGCTCTCCCTGGTGGGGTGGCAGAGTGGCTTGGCTCTCCCTCTGTGGGAGAACAGAGTACCCGATGGCTAGGCCTGTCTCTGCTGATGAGCCGACCTTGTGCCATTTAACCTGACTTAAGCTATGGTACAATGTCATAGAATCCATGCTCCAAAGTATCCTTTTTCTTCAGGGGAACTGATCTCTGTAGCCTGGAGATGAGCTGTAATTCCGGGGGATCCCCTGGTCCCACCTGGAGGCTGGCATCCCTATCAGGTGGCCTCCAGAGACAGGAAAATTGTTTAGAAGTATATAAGCATCCTCAAAGATAAATGAATATTCTAACACAAAACTGGTATAAGTAATTACTTCCTCCCCCAAAGACTGAATTTGTGGACATACCCAAAGCTTAAGTTTAAGAGATGCATCCTGTAAATTACAGCGCCAGCAATAAGACATCTTACTTAGTCCTTTACTCCAAAAGGCTCTGTGTTGTCCAGTATATCCCAAGCAGTGTTCCCTCTAAGCTGAGTTAGTGTGAGCTAGCTCACAGTTTTTTAGCCTCTGGCTCACACATTTTTGTTTTCGCTCAGGAAGGATGGCTCCAGAGCAAACTAATTTATGCAGTAGCCAAATTGCTTGCTCACAACTTTCATGCCAGTAGCTCACAAAGTAGAAATTTTTCACACAAGCTTAGAAGGAGCGTTGTCCCAAGCATAATTTTTTGGCTGAAAAAGTTGCAGCATTAAGTGTCAGCTATGGCTGCCATTCCTGGCCAGGAGGTGGCACATCCTCTCTAACCCAGGAGCTTATGACCCCCACCGTTGGAATGTCTATTCTCTGTTCTCACTCTGTGCTCTTTATCTCACTGCGCCTCCCTAACCTTGAGCATTTTGCTTTCTGCAGCTTCTCAGCCACTTCTATTTTTTCAGGTGTTAACTGTAAATTCTCCCGCTTTTAGCCTGGGAAGAAATGTCCAGTTTATTTGAGCGCAATTTTGTATGTATGGTGACTGGAGGTTCCATTTTTCATTGCAAGGTTTGAATACACTATAACTACCTATTCTACCCTCACCCCTCCATTACTGACTCAAGATGTGTAGATGACTGATTGATCCACTGACAATAAACAAACTATCTGGTTAAGATTTCTGGTTGCAGTTTGAAACCTCTAACTCTCACATTAAGGTCCATAGAAACAACAGGTGTAAAATTTAGGGCTATATCTCAAAATAGGATGATCCAGCTCCTTATTCCATTCATTTCCCAGGCTTTGCATATCATATTTATTAATCAGCATCAATTGTTCATAAACAAACATAGCAGGTTTTGTTTTCTGCATTGATTCAGTGAGAGTGTGTAAGGGATTCAGGTGTTTAGCCATGTTGGTCTGAAGCAACGGAACAAAGTTTGAGTCCAGTGGCACCTATAAGACCAACAAAAGCTTGGTCTTGCACACAAAACCGTATGCCCAGAATTAAACATTGTTGGTCTTAAAGATGCCACTGGACTCAAGCTTTGTTCTATAAGAGTAAGGAAGTTTCTCAAACACCTACAGCTGCAGGGCCAGGGGTCCTTTCGTAGAAAAAGAGGTGCAGGAGCTCATTAGCATAACACACTAGCATACCTCATTAGCATATGCCACGTCCCCTGACATCACCAGAAGTGTGTCAGAAAGGGAATGTCAGTTTCAGCCCCATTACACCCTATGGGCCATTGAAATCAATGGCAAAAACTCATAGGGTATATGAGGGGCTGGAGGGGAGGGGGTTTGAGGGAGAGGCTCCAAACTTGCAGGGTAGCTGCTGGGGCCTCTTCTCAAAACACCCACCAAGTTTCAAGAAGGTTGGACCAGGGGGTCCAATTCTACGGGCCCCCAAACAGGTTGTCCCATCCCCTCCATTGTTCTCTATGGTGGGAAAAATGTTAACTTTTTTCCTGCCATAGAGAACAATGGAGGGAATGGGGGCAACCTGTTTGGGGGCTCGTAGAATTGGACCCCCTGGTCCAATCTTCTTGAAACTTGGTGGGCGTTTTGAGAAGAGGCCCCAGAAGCTACCCTGCAAGTTTGGAGCCTCTCCCTCAAATCCCCTGCCCTCCAGTCACTTTTAAAATTGCCGCCAAAATTCGGCGGCAATTCGGCAGCGGGCTGAATCAGATTAGAGAATCTGATTCAGCCTGTGGCTGCCCTAGTGGCCAATCCTGAGCTGGCGGAGCTTTGCTCTGCCTCGCTCCGGCCCCAACAAACCCCTGTGCAGGGCCATATTTAGATACCAACAGATGTCATAGTTATAAATACTGCCATGCCACAGAGGTTTACCGGTCATATCTGGGCCTTAACTGAGAAAAGAAACAAAAACTCATCACAGTCTATTAACTGGTCCAAAGTCAAAGCTCCCCCATCTGTCAGGCCATCTTGTCTATTTTGCCCCATAATGCATTTGAAATGCAGCAGAGTTGTCTTTTGTTTTGTTTTTTACCAACTCATCTATCCTCAAAGAGCTCCAAGATTTTTATGGAAACTAAATTAAGACCATTCCCTAATTTGCTCAAACACAACACTCAATAACATTTATTCTTCTAAAAACCCTTTCCCTCTCTGGTACATCCGCCATTAAAACACTTGAAAATATTCAACGCTCTAATGAGAACTGCTGTCTGCCTGCCTCTGTCTGTCTGTCTGTTGCTAATAATCCATTTAATGCTCTAGCAGGTTTTATCAAACCAAGCAAATGACACAGCAGCCTCCTGGCAGGAGTGTTCTCTGTTAACAACACTTTCAATTTTTCCTTCCTGTAATAAAGGTTAAGGATGGCACTGCAGAGTCGACCATTCTAATTGTGTTAGCGTGGAAGTGTGGAGCGAAGCCATTTACGGCTGTAGTATCTTCGTATGTCCTCATCTGGATTTCTGTCAGCGCTTCTTGGAAAGACTTGAAGAAGTGTTAAAAAGGGCGGGGGGAAGAAACCCAGCATGTTCACTGACTTTTTGGAAAGGGGACCCTGCCTCATTATGCAAAGAATTTAAAATATAAAAGGGTTGGAAACCGCTCTGAAGCAAGCTGCTATAAAGGTTCATTTCACAATTTAAAAGAGCAGCCTGCTGCAGGAGTATCCAACTATTGTCGGGAGCCGAGTGGGACCAATAAACCACCACATGGTATTCTTTAGCAGCTTGGATATCTGAGTTCATCTCCACTGTATTTTCCTGATTTCTTAGGTTAGGATTTGCCTCACTGAAGGGGAGGGCTGCCAGCTCCTGCTTGGGAAATACCTGGAGATTCTGAGGGTGGAGCCTGAGGAAGGTGGGGTTTGGGAAGGGGAGAGACACCAGTGGAGTTCCGTGCCATCAAGTCCACCTTCCAAAGAGGCCATTTTCTCCAGGCAAACTGATCTCTGTTGCCTGGAGCTCAGTTGTGATCCCAGCAAATCTCCAGCCACTACCTGGAAGTGGCAACCCTACCAAAGAGTAATGTAACAGGATCCTCCTGCCCTTTCCCAGACTGACCTATTTGGTGACTGGCTGTGGAGTCGAGCGATTAAAAGGGGTAGCGGTTAGAGTGGCGTACCAGGATCCAGGAGACCCAGGCTGGGATCCCCACTCAGCCACGGAAGCTTGTCAGGTGACCTTGGGCCAGTCATGAGCTCTCAGCCTAGCCTACCTCAGAGGGTTGTTGTGAGGATAAAGTAGAGAAGGGGATCCCTGTTGAGGAGAAAAGTGAGGTATATAGGTAGCAAATAAGTAAATAAACTAGACAGGGCCATCAGTATTGTTGAGTAACTAGAAAAGGGAAGGCGCTATATCTGTGGTACACCACAATAAAAAAAAACATCGTTTTTGTACTAAGAAGGCGCATAAATGCATACCGTAACAGTGAAAATAACTGAATTAGTGTCCATATTGCCTTTTGAGTTGATGAGATGAATATAAGCTTAGCAGCGTGTTTTGCTTTTTAAGCCGCAGTTGGGTGTCCTGTCTCTAAGGTGTACATAGCTCAGCAGTTTCTGGACAGCTTCCAAAACTTGACACTGGACAACTGCACTGGCCTCATTTACTAGTGAGGAACATTTTGTTGTTGTTGATGTTGTTGCAGAAAGAAAATTCCAGGTCATTTAATACTGCTTTTCAAATTTATTATTATTTATTTAAACATTTATGCCCTGCCTTTCCTCTTGGCTCAGGATGTCATCCTGTGAGGCTTCCCCTTTGCTGTACTGCGTTGCCCACCATCTGCCATTCTGGCATTAGTTTCAGCCAACCTCCCTGCCAGTCTCAGAATAGGAAGGAGAGGGGGTTCTGGTACCCCAGTCCTCTTCCTTTTAAAGTTGCCAGGTCTGGGTTGGAAAATACTGGGGGGTTTTAAGGGATGGATCTGAGAGAGGGTGGGGTTTGGGGAGGGGAGGGGCCTCAGCATGGTACAATGACATAGAGTCCCCCATTCAAAGCAGCAATTTTCCCCAGGGGAGCTGATTTCTGTCAGCTGCAGATCAGTTGTAAAAGCAGGAGATCTCCAGGCCCCACCTGGAGGCTGGCATCCCTACTTCCTTCCCTCCAAGTGAGCATACCCTTGCTCACTCTCCACCCCATGTGCTCCACCTCATTTTCCCCTCCCCAGCCTGGCTTGGACACCTCCCTCTTATACCATCCCTGGCCCCACCCCCTGGACCTTGGCTCCAATCAGGATTCAGCCCTGCCTCTTCTTGGAAGTGATAAAAGGAGGGTGGATACCCATTCCCAGGACTTTTGGTTTTTTGCAGTCCCTCCTGGGCTTTACAGGTATCCGGCCAATCCTCCCCCTCTCCTCCTTCAAATTCTGTATTCTTAATTGACCCTTTAACTGGTGCCAAGTGTCATGATTTAAGATCCACCTGCACCCTTTTTAATGAACAAATGTGCATGACTTCATCTGCTCGTTCGTAGCTTAGTATTCCTTTAACAAAGTTCAAAGCACACAATTAGTTTCTTTGGCTGACCTCTCCATGATCTTTTTGGCTGGGCTCTTTATTCACCTGGTCAGTTCTGGGTATATAATTTCTCTTCAGGCAAACAGTCTTTTTGCCCCAAGCTCAATAACTTTCTTAAAATTGCTAAAGCTTATAAGGGATAGTTGCTTTTATACATTGCTAATAACATAAGGCTTTCTCTTTTCCAATGATCATTCAGAGACCTCATTATTCTTAGGTCTTCACTCTTTGTTATAAGCATTCAATATGTACCTTTTAACAATTATGCTTTTCTATAAAAGGACCTTAAAATTTAGATCTGTTTTTTATCCAAAAACATTTATATGCATAGGCCTTCATTCTTAATTTTAAAATATTCAAAGATATTTACTCTGCTTATCGTCTATAGAAAATACAATTGCACTTTATTTAACCGTATTTGGCACCCTTTTAGCTTGGCTGGTGGATCCTCGCCAGGTCAGTTTGACCAATTACTTTGTTAGGTCCTTTGAAGCAGGAGGATTACATCATAAATCTCAACATATGACAGGTGGAAAGTACATATTAATTGGAAATTGGCTGGAACACTACTGGGATGGCCATACCAGTTTAGTTCAAAAGGTGTCATAAAAACATCTGGCCCAATTAAAACATTATTTGCTGTCAAGAAGAGTTGATTTAAACCATTGGGTTCTGTACAACTGTGCTTAGTAAGGTTTAGAAACAGGTTGTCAATTCTTCCAGGAGAACCCCAGAGAATTTTTCCCAGAGGTTTCTGTAAAACAGCAGAAAATCAATCAAAAAATCATTTGAACTCTGAGCACACCCTACAATGTCAATGTTGAAGAGCACAGGAGACACGATAGACCCTTGTGGGGACCCTGTAGGCCCAAGGCCAAGGGAGTGAACAGCAGTCATCCAGCACTATCTTCTGAATCCGAGTCCAGATAGGTGGTCCAGAAGGATCCTTTGATTGATGACACTGAAAGCCACTGAGAGGTCCAGGAAAACCAACACTCTCTGTCCATAAGTACATAAGAAAAGCCAATGTTGGATCAGGCCAATGGCCCTTCCAGTCCAACACTCTGTCACACAGTGGCCAAAAATACCAGGTGCCATCAGGAGGTCCACCAGTGGGGCCAGGACACTAGAAGCCCTCCCACTGTTGCTTCCCCCAAGCACCAAGAATACAGTGCATCACTTGCCCCAGGGGGGCCAGGACACTAGAAGCTCTCCCACTGTTGCCCCTCCAAGCACCAAGATTACAGCGCATCACTTGCTCCAGACCGAGAGTTCCTATCTATACCTTGTGGCTAATAGCCACTGATTGACTCCTGCTCCATATGTTTATCCATTTCCCTCTTGAAGCCATCCATCTGTTTATGCAAGTCATCCACCAATGATAGCATGACAAAGTAGAAGTTAGTATCTAACAATGATGAACTAAGTGATAAAGCTCTCACGTTGCTGTTAGAAGAGTAGTATAAACTAGTTTAACGTGAATAAAGAGAAACTTTAGTCATTGTGAAGATGGATAAATAACTATAACCATTGTTAATGAGTGCATTAATATTTGCAAATAGGAATACATTTAATCAACTATGTATCATCTGCAATTACAATGATGAGTGTACAGGCACTATATATGAAATAATTTGTTACATTCCAAAGACACTATGAATTAATACAGTATCTTGATTTATTATTGCCATAATTGAATATTAGCATCAATGAATGCAAATGATTGCAAAGAGAAAGAAAACTGCAGATGCTGGAATAATCTGGTGAATTTTGAATGAAGAGTATGGGCTCGCGTTGGTTAGTGAATAAATCATTTCAGCAACTATAAATTACAGTACCATGAAAATGAATTTAGAATAAACATGTGCCAAGCCCGACTCTGTGTCCCCGAATCTGAATATTTCCAGTTAATTACACAGGGTGTGGTCACACGGGGGTTTAAATCCGGGAGCCGTCCTGGATTTAAACAAACCGGGTTTTTTTATTTTGGTTTAGGATGATTACACATTCCAACCCCGGCAGCGGTGGTGGAGGCTGGCAGTGGCGGCTGGCGGCAGCGGCTGGCAGTGGAGGTGGAGGCGGCTGGCGGCAGCAGCGGTGGCTGGCGGTGCTGGAGGCAGCGGCTGGCAGAGATGGTGGAGGCAGCAGCAGTGGGTGGGGGGGGGCAATGGCAGAGGCGGTGGCAGCTGGCAGCAGCAGCTGGGGGAGGCACCCTTCCCCGAGCCCCGCCAGCCACCTGATCAGTTTGGGGAGAACCTTGGGGGGGGGGTGCCAGGCAGCAGCGGCTAGCGGGGCTCAGAGCAAAGCCGGGTTGCCCCCCCCCCTTTGCACTTGGGCACTTGAGTGCCCAAGCACCCAAGTGCAAAAAGGGGAAAAAAACTTGGGAGGGACGATCAGACAGCCCTCTCTCGCAATCATTGCAAGAGAGGGCTGTCCAGATCGGCTCAATCGCGGGTTCCTCGCGTGACCACCAGGAAAATACTTGATTTTCCCGGGGTCAGAAAATGCGGGAGGAACCCGCGATTGAGCCCGCTTCAGCGAGGGAGTTGTCCCGGCTGTTCTGAATGGTCCCTTTAAATGTGGGAGGGAAAAGCCGTTCCTCCTGCTTTAAAGGGCCATGTGACCGTGGCGATACACCCCACACCACAGATATGTTCCTTTTGTACGATATTGCATTTTTGCACCTGAACTCTCAAATTTCTACACGGCAACTACTCCTGCGCAGATGTCGCTCAGAATGTTTGTGTTGGGTTTTATCTGCAGTTATTTGGTTTTCATAAAATAAGGGGGGGTTGGCCCCTGAATACTTCATTTCCTCTGGTTTGCAGAAATAGCTACCTTCACCTATTTGCCCCATCCTTTGTGGATTTACTTATATGTTATGGGTAGATGGGCAAATGTTATTGGTAGTGTTGTCATTGGGACAAAATTTTCTTAGCAGAAAATCTTCAAATCCCCCGTAGTAAAAGGAGGATTCCAAGGGATTTGGTATTCCATGTTGGAAACCTGCTAGACTAAGGGTGTACTTATATGTGAGGTAAATAGAGACCGCAGCTTCTTTGATTTTTGACTTGACAGACAAGACACAGATGAACAAAGGTTTATTTAATAGAATATAAAGTATTTAATAAGGTAAATATTGTGTACTGGGTTCGACGCATGAAGAAGCAGGACAACAGAGTAAATTACACAAATGGAGGAGAAGAGAATAACAGAGTGATGATCAGCTCATGCTTTACTCATACACAACACAAGACAAAAATAACTGGCGGAAGGCCAACTATATACACCTTCCCAAGACACACCCACAGTCCCATTGGAGGGTTTGAATTTCCTGCCAGAGGACTTATTGGCTGGCTGTGGGTAGCTCAGGATCCTTGGCCCCTATTGTTCTCTGGGACCAAGCTCTGGCAGAAGGACACTGGCGCCTGGTGGCGGTCAGCGGACATAACAGTAAATATGATGTGTGGATAACATTGGCTAATTTCACCCACATTTGATAATGCACTTTCAATGCACTTTAGCAATTGTTTGCAAGTAGGTTTTCCTGTTTTGCATGGGAAAATCCAGCTGCAAAAGGATTGCTAAAGCACAATGAAAGTGCATTATCCAATGTGTGTGAAATGAGCCTTAGATATATTAAGTAAAGCTGGTTCTCGAAAAAAATAACCCCTGAGGGGAGATTTGATTCCCCTTTCTCTGGACAGGTGGTGATTCCCCTTTCTCAGCAGGTTCAAAGCTGTTCTTTTCTCTCACAGAGCGCCTCTCCACAGTGAGGGATGACAGGCCCTTAACAGGATGCTTATTTGCCATACTAAAACAAGCTCACTTCCCTAAGCCGACTACCAAACCCTAACCAAAAAGCCAAATAAAAGCCTGGCTAAGCTGTTGCTTCTTTCTAAAGCCACAAAATTCCCATCCAAAAGGAAAAAAAAATTCTTTGCCCTTCTTAAGGTGAGGCTGGCTCATGCCGTCCCATCCAGTGGAATTACCTAGGCTCTGATTGGCTGACAATCACTTGAATTTGCATGCGACCTAAATCCCAAGGATTGGTTCAGAGCCCTGGAGGACATGTGGGACTTTGAGGATGACTGCCACAACATATATTGGCTGGTATATGTGTCCATGGGCAACCATTCATTGGGTGTTCTTTCTCTTGCTCAACTTACTCTGATTCCATTCCCATGATTTAGTTAAGACTTATTTAGATTCCATCAACATAATCAACATATAGTTTACACACTACCGATCTGTATTTTAAAGCTTGTGTCCCCTGGTGACCTCCAGGTGACAATCTCGTATTTGAGGAAAAACTCTATGGTAAAAGCCAGTTTTACCAGAGTTTTTGCCCAAATACCAGAGTGTCATCCGGAAGTCGCTGGATTATGACATCACTTTTTGTGCGATGTCGGCAACATTGCCTAGGTCTACTTTTTTATATTGGTAAGTCCCCCCACCATCCCTGCCGATTGTCAGGAGGGGCCTAGCAACCCTAGCAGGAAGACATGGAGGGGAAGAGAAGCAAACTGGGTGGGTGTAGAAAAGAAGGGGGTGTGGCAACAGGAGGTAGGTCATAATCCTGCTGTTGCTGAAGGAGAAGGACTTTGCAAGACAGGGGCTGCAGTCAGACGTGCCTTTAAATCTGACTCAGCTGTGAATGCCTGATGGATCTAAAGGGCACAATCAGACAGCAACGTCTGGGAAAGGTCCTGCAGTCGTTAGTAACCTGTGCTGCCCTACCACAGAGGCGGAGGTAAAAGACAGTGAGGAAAGTCTGGTCCTAACACTTGCTGATGGGCCATGGAAGGACTTTCCCCTGTCTGATCGCTCAAGCATGCTCTCATGCCATCGGGATGGTCTGCTCATTCCATCCCGCCTTAAAGTCAAATTTCCCTGCTCCTGTGGCGTGATATGACCCTGGGCTTATAGGGGTCAAGGAATACCTGCCTTCAATGGCAAACCACCTCTGTTCTTCTTTTGCCTTGAAGACCCTATGGAGTCACCATAAGTCAGCTGCAACTTGATAGTGCTTTCCACCACCATTTGTGAACTGGTGTGGATGCACCAAGGGCTTCAAAAGGCCACAAATTTAAGCCCATGGCAAATCAACATTGCAGCAAATACCTAGGACACAGTGTGCCATTTCAGATGCTGCTTTGCTGGTTGCTCACTGCACATGATGGGGAATGAGGGTCCTTGCCCCCCCCCCACCTGGTGTGTCTCCCACCTATTGTCAAAACTGGAAGTGCATGCACAGACATTCCTGTATTTAAATAGGAAATGAACTGCATGATATACAGGCACATATTCCCACTCTGGTTTTAACCATATGTAGGTTTTCCAGAATGGGATCTGATGAGCTGGAAAAGAGATGCAGATAACCACACTGTTGTCTGCTTTGCAAAGAATCCTCCTGTCCAGCCCAGAAGCACTTGAGAGATTTCATTATCCGAGAGAACTTTTCATGTGAAGAACTGGGTGCATTTCAAACATCCCTTTCACAGTGCTGCAAACTGCTTAGCACTCGTCTGTCAATGCTGGCTGCCATCGACTGCTTATTTACAGGACATTTCCATGGTTGATAATGGCATAACTAACAATTAAAAGACCTTTCTTCCCTCAAGTACACCAGATTGTGCAAGAAAAGATGGCATTTTAATACGTAACTTGGAGTAACTTGACATTTAGTAAAAGTCAAACTCCTTTTTTAAACCAACTCGAAAATAATAGAAGTCACAATTCTTGAGTAAACTGAGCAGAGAGCAGGAAGACACCCTTCCCAGCTACTGGAGACCTTTTCCGACTGATCAAAATAATGCACTGTAGTTATGATTACATATTTGTCACCATTAAAATTTTAAAGTCTTTGCATTTAAAGGTGCACAGCAAAACCCAACAGATTCTCCTCCAGCACGCAGCAGGTAACTTCCCAGTATTAAAATCATTGGAAAGAAAATGGATGGATGTTAAACTTTTGATAATGGTATCAACTATTTGGTTCTATGAGCTCTGTGCAAACAGGCACAAGGACTATGGCATGAGGGCTCCGTCATACAAGATGACGGCATCTGGCCCAGCAATACTTAGGGATAGGGCAGGGTTCATAGGTTTGACCTGGGGTTGGAGAAAAATGTCTTTTCCCTCTAACAAACGCTAAATACTATATTATTGATGAGGTGATGCTGTTTACCTCCATGCCATGAAAAGATTCAACTGCCCATGTGTATGCATTAAGCCTCTGTGAGAGGATATTTTTCTTCGGGCCTCTTATTAACCATAGTTGATACCAGGCCCATAGCTACAGTGGGGCTCTTGGGGGGGGGGTCTGCCCCCTTTCTTCAATGCATAGCCTCACAAGAATTTCTCCTGTAAATGCTTTTTTGAGGCATGCGCTCCTTTAAGCACAGCGGGGTGCTGTAGTCAATTCCTGCACTGAGCAACGGGGTTGGAATAGGTGACCTCTAGGATCCCTTCCAATTCTGTGTCAAGAAACTGGTCTTTAAGAGCGTTTTTCTGCCTAAGTGTTAGCTTTCTTGACTACAGAAGCCATCACTCCCACCTGCTGGTTTCTTATCAGAATTGTTGCTTAGGCTGGCAGAAGTTATTAACTTGAAGCAGCTGAGAACTGTCATCTGAAGTGGTGGACTGCTTGCAATTTAGAGACCTATCCGGGTAACAGCTTTCTATTGGGTAAACGGCTTTTCTTTCTGCACAGAGAACTTCAGCCCCACCAGGAAAATTTTGCCCCACAAGCCACAAAATCCTGGCTATGGGCCTAGTTTATGCTGACAAGTATCCAGGCAAGAATCGCCAAGGGGTCACCCAGTCTGGATGAGGTGGCACTCCCCTCGAAGGAACAGGTCCATAGTCTGGGGATGCTAGGCCTACTGCTGGATAAGCTAGGTGGTAGCTGTGGCTAGAAGTGATATTTTACCAGCTTCAACTGGTTGGTCATCTGTAGCCTTTCTTGGGCAGAAAAGATCTGGCCACTGTGGTGCATGCCCTGATAACATCTAGATCAGATTACTGTGCACAGGGGCACCCTCAAAAAGTGTTTGAACACTTCAGTTGGTACAGAACACTGCGGCCAGGATGTTGACTGAAGTGGGTCATAGTGACGATTATCACTTAGGGTTGGCAAGACCCCCCTGGCAATTGGTGGGGGATGGGATAACCTACCAGGAGAAAGAGAACGGCCCAGGCTGCATTGCTGGTGTCGCACAGGAAGTGACATTATCATGCCCACAATTCCCAAGAGACCTCTGGTATTTGGGCAAAAGCTCCTAGAAGCCCAGGGTCATACGAGGCCACAGGTGCAGGGAAATTTCACCTTAATTTGAGCCAAGGAATGGTGATCCCCAATGACAGTGGGAAAGAAATAAAATGCTGTCTTATATTTTATTTATTTATTTATATCTCACATTTATACCCCGCCCTTCCCGCGAATGGGGTATACAATGTCATAGCTATATTCTCTTGGGGAACTATACAGCTCACTGCCCAAGGGGCTGCCTTGTGACTCCATCCATTCATCACAAATCCAGGTGACTGCTGGTTGTGAGACTATACATGAAATTTTGTGCTGTAACCCCCCACTGTCAGCCTCTCACATTCAGTCTACTTCCATCATCCATGCCCTTCCTCCTCGTGTCCCTTTCTTCCTACCCAGTAGACCCCCCCCATCCTGCAAAGGAGAGAGAGAAAGGGAGGGAGAAGTGGGTGGGGAGAGGGGTGTGGGGGAGCCAGGGGTGTGGGGGGAGAGGCTCTTGCAGCGGCAATGGCTTCTTGGGAGCCCAAGACACGCACAGCCATTTTTATCATATCCTGTCTCAGTGGTTGTCTAAAACGGAGGGGTCACGCCGACCTGAAACCAGGGCTCTTTGGCTCCCTAATGCCAGATTTTTTGGGCAGCATGGTCTGGTATGTGGAGGAAGTGCTGACATGTCAACCCCAAAGGGTTTTCAAGGCAAGAGACGTGCGGCAGAGGTGGTGATGTCATCCCGGCACACGCGAGAGGAACTCCTGTCTTGCTGGTAAGACTTAGCAACCCTTCTCTCTCTCCCCCCTCCCACCTCTGGCCCAGCCCCCCCCCACCGGGAAATTGGAAAGTCTACGCCCTTGCCTTACAACAGATACCTGTAAGATAGGTGGGGGCTGAGAGAGCTTTTTCATGGACCACTCTTGAGAGAACAGCTCTGAAAGAAAGACTGACCCAAGGTCACACCAGCAGCTGCCTGTGGAGGAGTGGGGAATCAAACCCAGTCCTCCCAGATTAGAGTCTGTGCTCCTAACCATGAAAAAGAAGAAGAGGAGGAGTTGGACTTATATCCCGCCCTTCACACGGAGTCTCAGAGTGGCTTACAATCACTTTCCCTTTCTCTCCCCACAATAAACACCCTGTGAGGTAGGTGGGGCCAAGAGAGCTCTGAGAGAACTGTGACTGACCCAAGGTCAGCCAGCTGGCTGCACATGGAGGAGTGGGGAATCAAACCCAGTTCTCCAGATTAGAGTCCACTGCTCTTAACCCCTCCAAACTGGAGGGGGAACCTGAGGAGGGCAGGGTTTGAAGAAAAGACAAAGAGAAGAATTGGATTTATACCCCGCCCTTCGCTTGGAGTCTCAGAGCGGCTTACAAACTCCTTTCCCCTCCCCTCCCCTCCCCACAACAGACACCGTGTGAGGTAGGTGGGGCTGAGAGCGCTCTGAGACAATTGTCCTTGAGAGAACAGCTGGTACAGAGCTATGGCTTGCCCAAGGTCATCCAGCAGGTGCAAGTGGAGAAGTGGGAAATCAAACCCGGTTCTCCCAGATTAGAGTCCGCGCACTTAACCTCTACACCAAACTGGCTCTTGAGGAGGGGAGGGACCTCAGCAGCATATAGTCCCATAGAATCCACCCTCCAAAGCAGCCATTTTCTCCAGGAGAACTGATCTTGGTCACCTGGAGATAAGTTGTAATAATGAGAGATCTCCCAGTACTACCTGGAGGTGGGCCACTATGGCTGTGAGTGGCTTAAGTAGGAGCCTCCCTTTTTTCTTCTCCCCCCTCAATTGGGGGCAGGGCTATGGGTAATTGGGGCCCACCCAGCCTGGGGCCTGGAACAGCTGCCCATTGGCTGAGACCACGCCTGCTCTCCTTGAGTCTATACAGCTTATTTCCTGGCAATGAATCACAACTCTTTCATAGCAACTGTTTCTGTAAGCGGAACCTGCAGACCATGCATCTCTGTTATCAGAGGATCTGATGTACAGTGTGTTATCGTTGATTCCCAATACAAACCTTTTCAGTTATAGTTTTCCATTATGCAAGTACTGGCATGTCTCCTTTTCTGTCATCCACCGTTCAGGTCCTCACAAATCCATATTCATTAGAGGGCTGTTAGGGGTAGTTTGTTAGGGGTAGTTTGGTGTAGTGGTTAAGAGCAGCAGACTAATCTGGAGATCTGCATTCACTTCCCCACTCCTCCACTTGAAGCCAGCTGGGTGGCCTTGGGTCAGTCACAGTTCTCTCAGCCCCCCCCCCCCAAACCTAGCTCACCACAAGAAGAGCTAGAGTTTTAGGCTGCCAGACAATCTTTGGACCTCCTGGCCATACTACACCTGCTGCCACATGATAATTAATTGAGAGTTTAAACATCAAACACTTCTTGAAATTCTGCATCAAGTAACCAGGTAAAACTACATTTTCTTGAAGTGGGAATGGAAAGGAAGCAAATGAAATAGAGGAGTTCTTGAAATGAAGAGGACAATTAGCAAAGCTAATATGCAAAACTGTGCTTTTGGATTAATATGTTTTTCTAAAGCATGTATGGTTTCTTTTCTGTTTGTTCTAACACTAAAACTCAATGAAGCTCCTGGGAATTAGTGAAGAGACAAATTAATGCAGCAGATGGGCTGCATTATCTGAATCTGGACACAGTTTTTGTTTTTTTAAAAAATCCTTCCAACAGTTTCTAATACCCCGATCTTTTCTGTTTACTTCCAGTGGAAGAGAGCTTTTCTTTTTCAGCCATGCCGTCCCCCTCAAAAAGCCCAGGATGATGTACAAGACTCATGAAATGTTCAAATTTTCTGCCTTGTTTTCTTTTTAAAGAACTTTTACCTACTCCCTACTCTTCTGAGTGGTGAGGTATTCTAGAGGCAGACCTACCAGGCTTGATTCATTGGATGAAAGATACTTATGGTGTCTTTGTAGAAGAAGAGTTGAAGAGCAGGTTTTTATACCCTGCTTTTCTCTACTTTAAGGAATCTCAAAGGGGCTTACAATCACCTTCCTTTCCCCTCCGCACAACAGGCCCCTTGTGAGGGAGGTGGGGCTGAGAAAGTTCTGAGAGAGAACTGTGATTGCCCCAAGGTCACCCAGTAGGCTTCATGTGGAGGACAAGTGGGGAATCAAACCCAGTTCTCTAGATTAGAGTCTGCTGCTCTTAACCACTATACCACACTGGCGTAGTTTATGTGTTCTTTACAAACATATAAATAGAGCAAAGAGGGCACTCCTATAAGGCAGCCGGCCCTTCCACCCCAAATTAGATCTTCTAAGAGACATCCTGTTTCCATAAGGTGCTTCTCCTTCACAGATGCCCTCTGTCTTTGTTAGGGATGGGCATGAACTGGCTAGATGAATATTGGCTGGTTCATGGTTTGTGAACTGAAGTTCATGGCAAATCAACTAGCACAAAATTTCCACGAACTTTCAATCAGTTTATGGTGGTTCATGAATGGATACATTTCCAGACAAACTGTTTCCACTCAAGCAAAATGTTTACCAAATTTCAAAGCAACAGAGGGGGCAGACTTCTGCAGGCTTGGAAACAATATTGTCAGTTTCAGACTAGTCTTGTCAGTTTCAAGAGGTTCCCCTTCCTTTGCCAGTGTTCCCTTGTGTTCCCATCCCATTTTCTTGCAGAGAGCTTGCAAAATCCACCCCCCCTCCTTGGATTTCTTGTGACTCTGTGCTTTGAGAGCAGTCCCTTTAAGCTTGCAATGCCATTGGCACTGGGTTCTTCTGGGCATTCTGTACAGTGAACTAGGTGTGCTGGGCTTGGAAAAATGTCCAGCCCTTCAGTTTGTACTGCAGGGATTCTCTGGTTTGACATTAGTCCTCTTTTACTTGCATTGTTCCAGTGGCACTGGGTTCTCCTGGGCATATATGCACTGAACTGGTTGTGCAGGGCTTGCAAAAAACCCTTGCTTAGATCATGATTTTGTACTTCATATCAGTCCTGTTGAGCTGGCATTGCCACAATGGCACTGGGTTCTGCTGGGCATTAGTTCTGGGTTCTGCTGGGCATTAATTCATTGCACTGGTTCTGCTGGGATTGCACCCCCCCACCCCGCTTAGAATATGATTCTGTGCTAGACATCAATCCTGTTGAGCTGGCATTGCCACAATGGCACTGGATTCTTCTGGGCACTCTTTGATTGTACTGGTTCTTCTGGGCTTGCAAAAATACCCACCCTTTAGTTTCTACTGCAGAGATTCTCTGTTTTGATCTAAGTCCTGTTGGGTTTGCACTGCCACAGTGGCACTGGTTCTGCTGGGCACATTGCACTGGTTCTGCTGGGCCTGCAAAAAACAACCCATTTTCAGTTGCTGCTGCAGAGATTCTCTGGGACTTTGATTCTGTTCTGCTGAGCTTCTTTTGCCCTTGTTTATGTTTTTCTGCTTGGAAACAATGGAGATGGGGACACTTCCTTTGGGGGGCCATAGACCTCATAAATTAAATCATCACCAAACTTGGAGGGCAGGTGGAGGCAAATCTGCTGTGTGTTTGGTGTCTCTAGCACACTGGGGGGGGGGGAGTGTTTTACTGCATTACAAACCCCTAAAAGTTTATAATGGTTCATGGTTCAAAAACCAGGCATGCTATGAATCATAAACCAAACCACATTTTCCCAGTTCTTGCCCATCCCTAGTCTTTGTCTTTGTCTGTCTCAAATTCAGACTGATGCTTTTTCAAATACATAGGTGGTTTCCACATGGGGAAAGTTTGTGTGTCTTCCCCATGACTGGTGTGGCTGTTGATACAGTGCAGTGGCAATAGGGCTTTTATGTGATAGATTTCTATGCAGTTTTCCTGTCCCAGCATGCTGTATTGGTTAACAGCAGTGGACTCGAATTTGGAGAACCCGGTCTCATTTCCCATTCCTCCACCTGAAGCCTGCTGGGTGAGCTTGGGCCAGTCACAGTCCTTTCAGAGCCCTGTCAGCCCCACCTGCCTCACAGGGTGTCTGTTGTGGGAAGAGGAAGGGAAGACAATTGTAAGCCACTTTGAGACTCCTTAAAGTAGAGACAAGTGTGGTAGAAAAAAATACTCTCCTCCTTCTTCCCAGTCCTCTCGCAGCAGCCCTCCCCACTTCCATGGGCCACTTGGGCTTTTCAGTTTTAAGAAACAACAATTGAATATCGTTCTATTGATATACCAGTATGTGTACCAGGTTCTCTGAATTTTCAGCTTTCATTCCTTAAAACGTTCCATTGTGGAGATGAGCCATTCTCTTATATCACCACAATGGAAGGGCTAGAGAATTATTTAAAAAAAGAAAGCTGCTAATGCAGAGACTCTGTTAAACTTGTTCTATTGTGATATCAATATAACGATATTCAATTGCTGATTTTTTAAAGCCCCCAAGTGGTGGGGGAGGAAATGTCCACTATGGGGACATTGTCATGGAAAATGGCTACCATAAGGGTGGGAAAGTCCAAAAAGAACCTGCTTCCCAACAGCATTGAGCCCAGACCCATAGCTACAATGGGGCATTTCAGGGGCCCACCCCCTTAATTAAAATCCCCGCCCCACAAATAGCCACACCAGAAACCTTATTTTTGAGGAGAGACCCCCCCCCCCTCGGGCTTCTCTCTCCCTCCCACTGTGGAATTTGGGGGGAGGAATTATGGGACCCAGGAAAAGGCAACTCAGAGGGCATTTAAATGCCTTTTGAGTTCCCTTCCATAGGTGTGAGATTGTGCCAACAGATGTAGTCCACAACAGGTCTCCTTAAACAGAAAGTCCTTTATTTGCAGAAAAGATCTTGTTGGTCAAACACTTGTTCTGTTAGTAATGCCCAAGCATAGAAATAAAACTACAATTATAGTTGATATGAAATATGGCCCCTTTACCATCCACCAATCAATAGGAAGAATTATTGGCGCCCAAATATACTGGCCCACTGTTCCCAAGGAAAGCGCGGCAAACTAGGTTCTTAGGGAAAAATACTGTTGAGGGTTTTTTGGAGGAAATGTTCCCAAGGAAAACTAAGCAAAAGAATACATAACACCTGTGAATCTTGTAACACAAAACAGGAGGCTTTTCTGCTCAAGGCCGTTAGCCAGGGAATAGCCAGCTAGAGATAAGCTAGGAGGGAAAGCGAATGAGTAATAAGCATGTGCAAAGTGAAGCAAGCAAGCAAGGCTCGCATTCCAAAGGTGGGAGTCCGTTTACCGATCCTATCTCCTGGGCGGGACCTAAATGAGTCGAAAGAAGGCTAAAACAAAAAGCAATGTTAATAGGCCAGCAAACTAGATGGTAACAGTAGGCATTGATACATGTAATACTTTCAGCAACCTTATTGATGAGGACGGTTAACCAGAATAAGATAGTCAACCATACATATGGCAGTGTTAACTGACATTCTGCCCTCCCGATACAACATCCCCCCCCCCCAGGTTTCAAAGGGTACAATTTATGAAAAGCATGGATTTTAGCAGGAGCATGAACATGAGAAGATTCAACCCATTCATTTTCTTCAGGACCAAAATGCAACCATTTTATTAGATAGAACAAATGTCTTCTTTTCATTTTAGAATCCAATATTTGGTCAATTTCATAATGTGGTTCATCATTCTTCATCTGAGGAGGAGGAGAGGAGGAGGAGGGTCTCCATTCATTCGGCCCAGGATCCTTCTTCAGAAGGCTGTAATGGAAAACAGGGTGCACAAATTTTAACGATTTGGGAAGTTTAAGTTCAAAGGTTACTTTGTTAATGCACCTGATCACCGGGAATGGTCCCACATATTTCCAACCTAATTTTTGACTAGGTTGGAGACCTTTAATGTTTTTAGTGGACGCATAAACCGAGTCTCTAGGAGAGAGATCCCAACCCGAGGCTCTCCCTTTATCGCCTTGTTTCTTGTAGTCTGCTTTGGCTTCCTCTAATGTTTTAGCAATCAATGGCCAAGAGTCACGCAATGAATTCCACCAAGTAGCAAAATCATTTGATCCCTCCATGGCTGGGCTTAAGTTGGGAAGCGGAACTCCTTCAAAACCTCCAACCGCCATAAACAGAGACACTTCAGTATATGAGTGTACAGCATTGTTGTAACTATATTCAGCAAATGGTAAAAGATCAACCCAGTCATCTTGTTGAAAGTTAGTATAACACCGTAAATATTGTTCCTATATTTGATTAACTTGTTCAGTTTGGCCATCTGTCTTTGGATGGTAAGCGCTGCTTAAGGCAGATTCAACTCCCAGGACCTGTAAAAGCTCCCGCCAAAAGTTGGCAATGAATTGTGAGCTGCGGTCAGAAATTACCTTCTTTGGTATACTATGAAGTTTAATCACATGGTTAACAAAAGCTTTGGCTAAATTTTTCGCGGTAGGTAATTTCTTCAATGGAACAAAATGAGCTTGCTTGGGAAAAGTGTCCACCACCACCCACACAACAGTCTTTCTCTTGCTAGGAGGCAAATCTGTAACAAAGTCCATGGATATAACTTCCCATGGGCGGCTGGGAGTTTCCAGAGGTTACAAGAGTCCCGGAGGTTTCCCACCCTGGGACTTTTCCATTAAGCACGTTTGGCAAGAGGAGGCATAAGTAGAAACATCCCCCCTCATACGTGACCACCAGAACTGTCTCTGCAACAAGTTCAAAGTCTTTAGAAAGCCAAAGTGTCCTGACAATTTAGACTCATGTGCAGCATACATAATCTCTTTGTGTAGAGTGGAAGGGACTACAATCTTCTGTTCCTTAAACCAGCACCCTTCCGGGCTTTTTACGAGAGAAGGGAAAGCTTGGAACTCTCGGGTTTCCTTCTCTGAGTAGTTTTGAGCAAACTTAATAATCCATTCTGACACGATGGGGGGGGGGGGGGGACGGACACATGCAGATTAGAGTCCTTTTAAAGTTTTCTTTTGCCATGTGCAGCCCAGAGAGAACATGTTATTAAAATGGTGTGGTACAGTTTCAAAGGAACAATTAACTGGGATGTGTAAAAGGAATCACAGGATTTCCCATTGGAAACAATGGGAGAGGTTTGAAGGCCCATTGGAGATAATGGGAGCCAGGAATGCTGATTGACTTGCATGGGCTCCACTGAAATACATTGCAGCACAAAAAAGATTGCAAAGAAAATGTGGAGTGGTTTTTCCATTAAGGTCTTTGGGCCCAGATAGGCTACTCTGGAACTTGAATGACAGCCCCCAGAGTAGAAAGACAGTTCCTAGGAATGGAATCTGTGCTCTGGGACTAGAATGACAGCCCCCAGAGCAGAATGATGATCCCTAGCAATAGAATCTGTGCCCTAGGACTGGAATGACAGCCCCTGGGAATAGGCTCAGTGGTCTGGGACTTGTACTCACTTGTAGGATATGAGTTTGAAGTGAGAAAAAGATTGCTGCTACTCTGAAATTGCTCAGAAATTGAGTACACAGCAACTGTTTGGTATTCTGGCTCAGGGACTTCAGCCATGCATTTACCAAACAAAGGCATCTGTGATGCCATAATTTACTAAATTTCAGTACAAAGTCACCCATATGAATAAGGCAGAAACAAGACTACTGTAAATGAATGTCCAGGAAAAAATTAAAAATCTTCCCCTACAGGCTTTGTTGTGTTGCCCTCCTTACTTTCAAATTTGTGACCATTTGTTTGTCTTATGCACATGATATGTATATTTGCAGATCTTAAAGTGACTATTCTAAAAGTCAATTTAAATAAAGGATACTGTAGGAGACTGCTGAGATACCACTATAACCACTGGCCAATTCCCACCTTTTCCTGGGTTTAGCTCAGCCCAGGGGAATGGCTGGGTTTTTTTTCCCAAGGGTTTCCAGGCCCCCTTAAATTTCTGGAGAGCCCCTTCCTAAATCCCACATGGCTCCACCTCCATAGATAGTGACAATGGCATGTGATGTCACTGGCTCCTCCCTGTGATGTCACTGGGCCTTGGTTGTTTTAAGGACCTAGCATAGCAGTGCCTCTGGCCCAGCCCCCCCCCCCCCCCCCAGGAAATTGGAAAGTCTACGCCCTTGCAAAGGACCATGGTCTTATTGTTTATAGACCTGGCATTGCAGAATGCCAATGTCAGAGGGGGTCAATATTCCCAGCCCCACTGCCAACAAACTTTGGGATGAGACATAGGCTGGAAGGAGGCTGAGCTAGACCACTTCTTTGTCTCCTTCCCTGCCTAGTCCCACTGCTATACTTTCCCCTCCCCAGGAGCACTGGAATGTTTTGCTCAGTCATCATCATGCCTACTAATCTTTCACAGGTCATGATCAGGCCATTCTGGGATGTCCAGAGACTGCATTGGGAAAGGAGAGGTGGCCAGTCAGTCAGTTGGAAACAAAACCCATATTTCAGAGCTCGGATTAGTCTACCGGACAACGACCAGTTTAGCGTAAGTAGTATGTATGTCCAGAGTGGAATAGAATCGGTGTTATCGCAGGAGCCCCTAGCACCCAGGCTTCCTGCTTGGCGCACACTCTTAAGATACAATGATTTGCCCTCTGCCATTTTAGAAGGCAGATATAATAAAACCATGAGAAGGGAATGTGTTTGTGAAAGGGGAGAAGAAACCTTGGAACATGTCTTCTTTGACTGTAGATTATATCAACTCAACAGAGAGATATTTATAAATCCCATCATAAAATCACATCCAGGACGTAGCAAGGGAACTCTCCTTTCAATTATGTTGGCAGATAAAAATCTGACTATTACTCGTATGGTGGCTAAATTTGGCTGGTTAGCCTATTTTATCAGGAGAGTGGAGGGACCATAATTAACCAATTTAATTTAATTTTTATTCTGTATTGGAATTTGTAAATATTTTTAATATTTTAATGTTTATAATTTATATTGTCATACAAGTCATTTTATCATTGCTTTGATAGCTGTTATATTAACTGTATTGATTGTATTATGGTCTTTGACCACAATAAACTTACTACTACCAGGGGTTATTTGGGGCCGGAGTGTGGCAGAATGGTGCTCTGCCAGCCCAGGAGTGGGCACTAGGGCAGCCATGGGCCGAATCAGATTCTCTGATCTGATTCGGCCCACTGCTGAATTGCTGCTGAAATTCGGTGGCAGCTTAAAAAGCAGCTGCAGGGGAGGGGGTTTGAGGGAGAAACTCCAAACTTACAGGGTAGCTGCTGAGGCCTCTCGCCCAAATACCCACCAAGTTTCAAGAAGTTTGGACCAGGGGGTTCAATTCTACAGGCCTCCAAACAGGTTGCCCCTATTCCCTCCATTGTTCTCTATGGTGGGAAAAAAGTAACATTTTTTCCCACCATAGAGAACAATGTAGGGGATGGGGACACCTGTTTGGCGGCCTGTAGAATTGGACCCCAGGGTCCAATCTTCTTGAAACTTGGTGGGTATTTTGGGGAGAGGCCCCGGCAGCTACCCTGCAAGTTTGGAGCCTCTCCCTCAAACTTCCTCTCCTCCAGCCCCTCATATACCCTATGAGTGTTTGCCATTGACTTCAATGGCCCATAGGGTACGATAGGGCTGAAACTGACATTTGGCCGGCGAAATGACTCCCCAATCGGCTTGCATTGCCAAAACTGACATGTGGGGCTCATTTGGCAGCCAGAACAGATGCGGCCCGATTTTTTTATTTGCACACCCCTAGAGGGCACAAATGGCTGTGGTGTCAAGCCCCTCCCCCAACTCCCAGCGGGCCTGTGGAGGAAGCGAAGCAAGAAGGGGTTTAAAGTTTAAACCCCTTCTGTTTAGAGCTGCGTGGCAGCAGCGGCACGATCTTTCCATTGTATTCTATGGGGCCCTTCTCACTTTGCTCTCCCCTGCCCGCCTTGGCAGGCCAGCTGGGGAAGCAGAGGGGAGGCTTTTGAAGATGCCCCCCCCTTTTGCCTCCCTCTCTGACACACTTCCGGTGATGTCAGGGGGCATGGCATATGCTAATGAGTTATGCTAATAGGTATGCTAATGAGCTCCTGCACCTCTTTTTCTATGAAATGACCCCTGATGACGACAACGACAACGACTACTACTATGGCATCAGTCACCAACAAAAGAGAACTAAAAGGGAAAACACCATCCCTTCCAGATCAGCCAGTCTCTATTAAGTATCTTTTAGCTATGCTAAAAGCTATGCTAAAAATCTTTTAGCTATGCTAAAAGTTGCAGATTTATAGAAACAAATGGTAAAAACTCAATTTAGCTCAGCAAATATGGGACTCAATCATTGCAGGGCAAAGGGCTCTGTTGGTGTGTTGCTAAGAGGAACAGTTGACAGTTTTGGTTTTCAAGTGGATTGTAGTTAACGGCACAAGAAACTCCTGGTCTTGAACCAGGAACCCCATGGTTAGAGAGCAGGACCAAGCTTAGTGAGCTACTGAGGTGTGTGAGTATTCAGCCATTCAAGGGTGTGCAACATTGGCTCACCTGATTGGCAGGAAGTATGGAGCCTCTGGATTGGCCACACCTAGCATAAACATTAGGATTTCAGCCCCCAGATTCCAGCATCTTCTGGTCTAGATTTGGGCAACATTGCCCGGTCTTGACACCTGTTAAGTGAGTGTACTGTATTGATTAATGTTCAAAATACTGGTAACAAGCTTTCCAGTTACACAAAAATCTCCCTAGAGTCAGTGTTCAGTGGGAAAAGCCCCAAGAAACCCAAAATATTTCCCATGCAATCCTCAACAGCATCACAACCTTCGGGGCCCATTGACTTCAGTAGAATTAGAAGGCTGTAACTCTGCGTAGGAGTCAACTGCTATACGATCAGGATGGTGTAAACATTTAAAAATGAGTAGGAAGATTTAAATGGGGCCCGTGTTAATTGTTCAGCCGCTTGCTGCAACTGAAAAAACAGCTTCCAACAGTCAAAGATGATGTGAACAGGAGGAGCAAAAGTCTCCAAGGGAAGTGAGTGGCAAAGAACGGGAACAGATTATCTGCTCTGCTGGGCCACTAAGGTGGAGGAAGAAGAAAATCATGACCGTTTTACTGAAACCCCGCAAGAGTGTAAGTGGGTGAAGAACTACAAAAAAATGCCATGACTGAAAATTGTTTCAGTGTCTAACTTGTCCTGTCAAATTATTTGGAAGCCACTGCATGCTTCCCTCAAGGTCAACAGCAATTGCTAGCCAGCAAAAAGGTTTCTGTTTGCTTGCCTTCTTGTGAATTCACTGATGTCCTCAAAAAGACTCCCTTATAATTGGTATGTCTTCCCCCATCCAGTTGTCTGCAAATAATTCTTAATCACTACAAGTAATTAATGGGGTGAAGGACTTTTTAGTGAGCTGGCAGGCATTTATAGTTGCTAGCTTCCAGCTAATGGCTGGAGATCTCCTGAGATTACACTTGATTCTCAGGTAGCAGAGATCAGTTCACCCGGAGAAAATGGCCACTTTGGGAGATGGAGCCTATGATATTATACCCCCTTGAAGTTCCTCATCTCCCCAAGCCCCACCCTTGTTAGGCCACACCTCCCAAATCTCCAGGTATTTCCCAACCTGCATCTGGCAACCCTACATACACCCCTCACTCCCGTGTAAGACACTATAGTGTATGAAGGAGATATCAGAGAGGCCCCAGATGGGAATTCAGGGGAAGGAGAAGGTGGCTGTACTGAAGGAATAGTTTCTTATTTTTCCAGGGGATACTGAGATCTTGGTTCTGGTTATGAAAACAGGACTAGGTTCTGCTGGGAACACAATGGATTGTTCTTTCTGGGAACACCCTATAGATACCTGATAGAACGTTAGCATAGAATATCGGCTTCAGGTTATCAGATTAAGCTGTAACCACTAAACTGTAAGCAGAATGGAGCCTTCCCACTGCCTCAGTCCTTCACCAGCTCATCCTTGCTGTAAGCACAGTTAATAGGACCCAAAAGAATAGGGTATAAATAGGGTTAGGCCACCTGCCGTGGTGCTCTTTGGCCATCAGACCCAAAAGAATAGGGTATAAATAGGGTTAGGCCACCTGCCGTGGTGCTCTTTGGCCATCAGAAAATGACCATTGTGAAGAAGGAGAAGAGATTGGATTTATACCCTTTCCTTCACTCAGAGTCTCAAAGCAGTTTACAATCTCCTTCTCTTCCTCTACCCTGTGAGGTAGGTGGAGCTGAGAGAGCTCTTTCGAGGACTGCTCGTGAGAGAACAGCTCTGAAAAAACTTATAACTGACCCAAGGTCACCCAGCAGCTGCATGTGGAGGAGTTATCAAACCTGGTTCTCCCAATGGTCTTAGGTTAGAAGATGTAAGTATAGGAAAAAGGACACTAATATGGTATATGGTAACAACAGCAAGAATGGTCTATGCGCAAAATTGGAAATCCGAGAAAACTCCAGAACTATGGGAATGGTTGAGAAAACTGCTATTTATGGCAGAAATGGACAAATGGACAAGAAAATTAATTAATCAAGACTCAGCAAAGTTCTTAGAAGATTGGAAAGATCTGAAGGAATATATGGAGCAATTTTGGAATATGAAAAATAACATTTTTACATTTTCTAACTATTGAAATGAGGGAATATATTTATAACGCAAAAAATGAATCTGTGGTCAACCGCGAAATTAAACCATCTTTAACCAATACTTTGATCATTAGTCTAAATGTATAAAAGTTATAATAGCTCAAAATGTTACCTTAGGAGACAAATATTTTTATATATATGTTTACCAGTTGATATATATGATGGTGCAGGTGGGGTGGGAAGTCATTTAATGATTATATCTTTTTAACTAAATATGCAATTTTATAGAGAATGGAATATGTATAAAAGCTAACTGTATTTAAAAAAAACAATGGAAAAAATAAAAAAAATTATTGCAAAAAACAAAACAAAACCGGGTTCTCCCAGATTAGAGTCCACACTCCTGACCACTATACCAAACTGGTGCTCCTGATATCCCAATGTACGATATCCTTAGTCTCGCCTTATTTGTGCTATCTGAAGCCTTTCTAGGCGCTTTGAATATATTGGGCTAGAGGTTTTTTTAAAATTTTGTTGTAAATTCGCGCCCCCCCCCCCAGCTTTGTGACTCTGCAACTAACCGAGTCTACAAACCAAACACCCAGACCCATTAACTGGAGGCTTAGTTCTCTGTGATTTGCAGCTGTCGTGGAGCTGCAAAATGAGAGCAAGTTTCTTAGGCAACTCAGCACAAGAAAGTGTGGACCGGTTCTGTAGGTGCCCAGGATGACGGTCCACCTGAATTTCTCCTAGAATGGCTGCTGGAAACGTTACAGGAAAAGCAGCATCATTTGATCTTTAGTTTACATCTGTAACAAGAATCAAATAGATCGCTAGAGCTATTTTTTTCTTTCTGATTTAGGAGTGCTTATTTGTGCGTTAATGGGAATATATGAAAAATGCAAAAGTACTAAGAGATCTAATAATCTTTTTGATATGGCAGAGTCATGTTTTGCTCTAGATTGCTGGTTTTAATTAGATTGCTCTAGATTTAGATTTGCTCCAGATTGCTGGTTTTAATTAGCAAGAAGGGACGTTATTGTGCGTGTTAGTCCTCTGCAGCACGTAGATGACCTGAAAGAACCAAGGAGCTCCCTCCCTGCCAATTTCCTGCCTTCAGGTCCGGGGAGAAGGGGGATACGGTCGGGCAACTGCCTTTCCCAAACACCTGCGTGTTTTAATGGCATTTTAACTGATGGTTATAGGGTTGTCAGCCTCCAGGTGGGGCCTGGGGATCTCCCGCTTTTACAACTGATCTCCAGCTGACAGAGATCAGTTCCCCTGGAGAAAATGGCTGCTTTGGAGGGTGGACTCTATGGCATTGTACCCTGCTGAGGCCCCTCCCCTCCCCAAACCCCGCCTTCTCCTGGCTCCACCCCCAAAGTCCCCAGGTATTTTCCAACCCAGACTTGGCAACCCTAGATGGTTATAATGGCTTGGATAGCTTGATTGTATTATATTATTTCATGTCAGGTCCTGTGAGGAAAGGTTGAAGCAGACTTTGGTATGTTTAGCCTGGGGAGGAGACGACTGAGAGATGATCTGGTAACCATCTTTAAGAACTTGAAAGGCTGTCATAGAGAGGATGAGGCAGAGCGGTTTTCTGTTGCCCCAGAAGGTCAGACCAGAACCAACGGGTTGAAATTAAATCAGAAGAGTTTTGGGCTAAACATTAGGAAGAACTTCCTGACAGTTAGAGCAGTTCCTCAGTGGAACAGGCTTCCTCGGGAGGTGTGGGGCTCTCCTTCTTTGGAGGTTTTCAAGCAGAGGCTAGATGGCCATCTGACAGCCATGCAGATTCTGTGACCTTTAGGTAGATCATGAGAGGGAGGGCAGGAAGGGTTGCATCAGTGCTTAGTTCTTGTGGCCCTGTCTTACACACCCAGGGAAATGCTGATTGCGACTTTGGGGTCAGGAAGCAATTTTTCTCCAGGCCAGTTTGGCTGGAGATCCTGGAGGGTTTCTCCCCCTCTTCAGGGCATGGAACAGGGGTCACTGGGTGTGTGGGGGGAGATATTTGTGAATTTCCCGCATTGTGCACGGGACTAGATGACCCTGGAGGTCCCTTCCAACTCTGTGGTTCTATGTGGGCTGCTTTGGGCACCTTCTGGATCAAAAATTAGAAGATAAGTAAGCAAAAAAAATAAATAGCAGTCTTCCTTCCCGCCTTCTTCAGACGTTATGTTGAGATGAACTGGGGTCCCACTAATCACACGTATCAGGAGCATGCAGTTCCCATCATGCACCCAATACATGCAGTGGCCATTTGTGTGTATTAGGAAACAGTGGGTAATTGAGGGGAATCGCATGCTCCTGATACACAGAGTTCACAGGCTTCCAGTTCTGTGAAGCACATGAAACACGTGATGCTGCTTATACTGAATCAGACCCTTGGTCCATCAAAGTCAGTATTGTCTACTCAGAGTGGCAGCTGCTCTCCAGGGTCTCAGGCAGAGGTCTTTCGCACCACCTACTGCCTGATCCTTTGTAAGTGGATATGAACCTGGGACCTTCCATGTGCCAAGCAGATGCTCTCCCGCTGACCCTCAGTCCATTGAATTTACCTGTGGATATATTGAAGATGGCTAGTGTTAGAAGGCTATTTATAAACCTGGAGTGTTTTTTTAAAGGAATACTTTGGGGGTTCCTTAATAATCAAAAGTCTTAAATTGCTGGGTTGGCCATGAAGCTGGTATAGCTGAGGGAGCCTGTTCTAGGTATACCTCACTTGAACCATGCACATTTTAGAGATGATTTCCCCCTTGTATCTCCAGTTAAACATTCTCAGAGGAAACATGGTGGGAAGGACCTTGTTCCACTTTGACTGTTGCTGCTGGTCAGAGCAGAAAAATCAGGATGGGTAGCAGTGTTAGTCTCGCAGTAGAAAAGAGCAAGAGTCCAGGAGCACCTTAAAGACTAACTGAAAAGTACTGGAGTTGGGAGGCCGGTTTTAGTGAAATGAAGAAGAAGAAGAGAGAAGAAGAAATCAGCATGGTAGTTTATTGCAGGTAAGATGGAACATGAGAATCTTTGGGCTCAGAGCCCTCTTTTATGCCAGTCGGAGATAATCCCCTGACCTTGCCCAAATGTCCTGATAGGACCTTACGATTATGGTTACCTGGCATAGGTCCGTGATTGGTGGCCAGTTAGGATCCGGCTCTCTATTGTTCTCCCTGGCCGAAGTTCGGCAGCTTGGCAGCTCCGCACCTTGTGAGGACAACCATGTGGCGGTTGCCATTACAAGACCGCATGGCGACCGTGATTGTAATATATAACACCCTTCCCCCCATAGTCTGGTTTCCCCCCATGTAACATAGTCCTTTGAATAACCCGGGTGCCGGTGCTCGCTGCCCGAGCACCAAGGTGTTGTGTGCCGGGGAGTGGTGTTGGAACCAGGAAGCAGGGCAGCCTGTTTGGGGGTTTCCGTGGGCAGGTCTGACAGTGTTGCTGGCGTCACAGGCTCGTCTGGACTTCCTGGGGTCTGGATATCTGCTGGCCCCGCATCCGAGTTCACTTCTGGGAATAGCCACTGGTCCAGAGCCTCTGATGCAGGGGTATCCAGTGAAATTTCCCACAATGACATTTTTAAAACTGCATGTTATGTGAAATTTTCTGCAGTAGATTTTTCCTCACCAGCTCCAAACCCGAAGTTTTCTCCTTCTCACCCCACATTTTTGGAATCCCCAGTTTTAGCAAGTTCTGAAAATGCCCACAAGTATTGTGAGAAATGGAGAAAAGTACTTGTTTCTCTGCCTTTTCTATCCCATGCATAATTTTGTAAACCTCTATCACGCCACCCCGCAATTGTCATCTCTCCAAGCTGAAGAGCCCTGACATCTTTAATCTTTCTTCATAGAGAAGGTGTTCCATCCCCTTAGTCATTTTAGTTGCTTTTTCCCCCTGCATATTTTTCAATGCTATAATATCTTTTTTATGTATCTTTTTTATTCGTAGACGGTGTGTCTAAGAAACCATCTCTGGCTGGACAGCCCAGCTTCCGGCTGTGAAGTTCCAAACATGTTGCTAGAGAAGGCCTCTTCTTCAGTGCACATCGTTTATTAGGGTTTGCAGGGTATTTTTACTTCTCTAAAAAAAAAAAAAAACCCAGAAAGGCTCCTACTTGATATAATATATGGGCAAAAATAGCTCATCTGATTCCCCCCTCTCAGATTTATTCTATCTGAAAGCAATATCAAGGAAACATCTGAATGGAAAAGCACAGAGCGATGTCAAGGGGAAAAAAATTCTCGGCAGTTTGTACAGGATGTCAGAACTCTGCGTTATAACAATAAAAAAGACAATATTTCTGAGGAGAAAGAATGGACTAGGAGACATTTATTTTTATTTGAAAAATAAAGGCTGTCAGCAAATACATGGCAATGGAATAGCTGGGAAATATATTTTGATTCCCCGTGTGTGCAAGATTTTCAGTGCAGTTTGATAGGTATTCCTCGGGGGGAGAAAAAAAAAGATAGTTCCATATAGATAACAGGTAAATCTTTCCGCCTCTTACAGAAGTTAGCCACCCAAGAGCTACACATATCGGAAGGCATTGCCTTTGAGGGAGCATCGAGACAATGTGACTAATGGTCATTGTTTCCGAGACATATTTGGAGCAGCTGAGAAGTAGATAACTTCCCCCTTCTACATCCGCCACAAACTCCTTGTCACCTTCAAAGTTCTTTCTGTGTTCCAGTCCTATCTTTTTTTCTGTGACTTTCATTCCTCCAACTGTACCACTCCTAGCCACCCCCACAGATCTACTGAAACACACATTCTCCCTTATGCCTCAGACTTCCTTGGTGTCACCTCCCTCTCCTGTCCATTCTCAAAGTCATTTATCCCTGTGCATCTCCCATTAACCACCCCACAAAGTCCAAGGAAGAGGGTACCTGGATTTTTCTCCCATTCATTTCCTATTACCCGTGGCCCTTACGTCCCTCCCCTTATGAGAGCCAGTTTGGTGTAGTGGTTAGGAGCACAGACTCTAATCTGGGAGAACCAGGTTTGATTCCCTGCTCCTCATGCAGCTGCTGGTGTGACCCTGGGTCAGTCACAAGTTCTTTTAGAGCTGTTCTCTCAGGAGCAGTCCTCGAAAGAGCTCTCTCAGCCCCACCTACCTCACAGGGTGTCTGTTGTGGGGAAGGGAAAGGAGACTGTAAGCTGCTCTGAGTCTCCTTTGGGTAGTGAAGGGAGGGGAATAAATCCAATCTCCTCCTCCTCCTCCTCCTCCTCCTGCCATTGCTTTAGCATTTTATTTCTCTCCAGATGAAGCCGCTTTATACTGAGTCAGGTTATTGGCCAAGCTCAGTCCGCACTGTCTACTCTGACTGGTAGCAACTCTCCAGGTCTCAGGTAGAGGTTTTTCATGTCACCTGATCCTTTAAATCAGCCCCCTCCCCAATTCAGCTGTACAGCAGGGATCCCCAGCCTTTTTGAGCCTGTGGGTACCTTTGGACTTCTGACACAATGTAGTGGGCCCAGCCATAGGCATAAACTACAGGGGGGCTCGAGGGCTCGAGCCACCCCAAAAATTTCCCAGGGGGGGGGGCTCAGCCACCCCCGGGAAAATGGAGCGCCCAGGCCAGCCGGCTGGCCGGCTGCCACCGCCACCGCCTCTCCCCCTGCTCCGTTCCTCCCTCCCTCCGTCCAGGAACCAGCTGGGCATATGCCCAGCGTGCTGGATGGAGGAACGGAGGCAGGAGCAGGCGGGGGGGAGGCGGTGGGGCAGGTGCGGGCTGCCGCCTCGTTTGCCCACCCGCCAGCAGCTGCCGCCTCCCCCCCCGGGACTGACCTGGCTGGCTGGGCAGTTGCCCAGCTGGCCCCCCGGAGGCAGGAGTGGCCAGGCTAGGCCAGTCCGGGAGGGGGGTGGGGACATGGTCCCAGCGTGTGTGTGCACGCTTCACGCGCGCGCACAAGAGCCCCCCCCCCCTTGGGGATTTTAAAAGTCGATGCCTCTGGGCCCAGCCACAAAATGGCTACCATAAAATGGCTCTGCAGGAGGCAGAGCTGGGCATAAAATGTCTGCTACAACTTTCCTTCAGTTGTACAGTGCAGATCCTTGTGCTGTGGGGGCAGCTGCTGCCAAAGCAACATTTTAAAAAACCTGCACAGCCAACCAATCCAACCAATCTCCAAGAGCAAGTCAGAAGTCTTGCTGGGCAGAAGTCTCACCTGGCCCACCTACTTTCTAAAAACCCTTGGCAGGTGCCGTGGTGACCCCTGCTGTGCAGCATGGAAGATCATTCAGGTCAGTACAAAACACCTCACTGGGTAAGATTACCTATGTAACAAATGCAAATGGAGAACTAACACGTAGCCAGGTGAAAAAGATGACAAAGAAGCCTCCGCTGGGTAGGGGGACAGTGAGGCGAATAAGCAGTCAGTGGGGATGAAAATTGCCTCTCCACCAATATCATTTTAGTTCAGATCTAAAAATCTAAAGGGGAGAACCTTTTAAGAAGTACCAGCAGAACAGCTTCTAATAACCATACCCGCTGGAGTGAAATTTGGAACCAGCATGAAATGAGCTTGGGAAAAGACAGCAGTCAAACTACTTCAGAGGGGAGGTGTAAATTGGGCCTAAGTGACCAGGATGCTGCAAGGGTGTGTGGGTCCCTAAGGGATACAGCAAAGTAAGATTCCTTCACGTCATGTAGGAATGCTTAGAAAATTGTGTCTGTCTTGCGTTGTTCTGTTGTGTACTAGGACCACGATCGCATGGTCTCCCGTAATGGCGACCGCCACATGGTCAGCGCACATGGTCAGAATCTACCTGAGCTTCAGCCAGGTAGAACAATAGCCAGTTGGATCCTGAGTGACCACCAATTACGAGCCTAGGTCTCCCGCTGGGGGACCTATGAACTGCAACCACGGACTTAAGGTCCTATCAGGACCTGGGGGTGAGGTCGGGGCATTGTCTCCGGCCGGCATAAAAGAGGGCTCTGAGCCCGGGGTTCCCCATGTTCCATATTGACCCTCAATAAAGAGCTGCACTATGAAATCACTACCACTCGCCTCCCGACTCCAGTACTTTCCACGTTCCTTCCACTTTTGGAGTTCTCAGTCCTTCGATCTTGTTCACCGAGCAGCCTGGAAGAGCCTGTGATTGGCCATGCTTCTCTGTATAATCTCAGGTCTTTGAGGCGGCTGTGTGTGGACAGTGCATTGTGAGTTTCAGTTTGCATGTTTTTCTGCTAACCTGTTTGCATGTACCCTGACCTGAATAGTCCAGGCTAGCACGATCCTGGAAACTAAGCAGGGTTGGCCCTGGTTCGGACTTGGAGGGAAGACCTCCCAGGAAGCCCAGGGTCGCTACATAGAGGCAGGCAACGGGAAACTACCTCTGAATGTCTCTTGGCTTGAAAACTGTACAGGGTCACTGTAAGTTGGCTGCATCTTGACAACGCTTTCCATCAGTCCCGCAGCCAGGATTTTTTGGGGGAGAAGGGGGTGCTGGGGCACCTGCGGGGTGCATGGAAGCACCGCAATTTAAATTAAATTAAAGGAGCAGCACCCCCCACCCCAATCTTGTCCTGGCTTAACCTCTCCCACCCCTCCACGGGCAAAGGGGAGGGAGAGGAGGAGGAGCTGTTTACCCTGGTTCTTCCTGCTTGGCAGGCCAGGCCAGTATGGTCAGGGGTCTGTTGGAGCGGGAGCGCACAGGAGCGCAGCTCCGGGAGTGAGGCGCCCAGGGGGCGGGCACATGACCAAGCCCCACCCCCTCCTCGGCTTCCCCGAGCCGTGCAGAGGCGCAGCGCCCCAGGGAAAGCACTGCTAGGGTCTTTATTGTTTTTAATGTTTCGTTTTAATATTGATAATTTTATCATTGTTCCTTTTATGACTGTGTGCTGCTTTTCCAGAGACTTGCTCAAGGTGGCATATAAATTTTCTAAGTAAACCATTTTTTATCTGGGCACATGGCACATAAGTACTGGAGAAATTTCCCCAACCCTTCAGCAGCTTCCACCCCATCAGTTTGGTGTAGTGGTCAGGAGTTGGACTCTAATCTGGGAGAATCGGGTTTGATTCCCCACTCCTCCACATGCAGCTGCTGGTGTGACCTTGGGCCAGTCACAAGTTCTCTCAGAGCTGCTCTCTCATGAGCAGTTCTCAAAAGACCTCTCTCAGCCCCACCTACCTCACAGGGTGTCTTGTTGTGGGGAGGGGGAGGGGAAGGGGAAGGGATGGGTGGTGCACATGTCCTGGGTATCTCAAGTCTACTTGAAACCTGGTGGTTTCAAGGGAGCAGGAAGAGACTGAGGGTGTGTTCTTTACACTTATTTTTGTTGTACAAAGTATTGGATGGAGAAGGGAATGGAGGAAGAGCAGGTCAGTTTCACTCAGCTCTGGAGTGGAGCCTGAGGGGTGGGTGTTGCCTTCTGACACACTTCCGGTATGTTAGGGGGTGTGGCATATGCAAATGAGTTATGTAAATGAGTTATACTAATGAGCTCCTGCACCTCTTTTTCTACGAAATGACCCCTGAGTATTGTTAAAGCTGTGCCACCACCACGCCAGCCTGAAGAAATTTTGCTAGACCTCCTTCCTTTCTCCTTTCGCAAGAAGGAAGGAGGGTTAGAGAAATCGCTTCAGGGCAGCAGCAGCACAGCTTAAGCAATACCGGCCCAGCTCGGCAAACAGGAAAAGCCGCACTGCATCACCTCTACCCCAATTTTTTAAGCTGCAATCTTAGCTGCGTCCCTCCCCATCACCAGAAGGATGGATAGGGAATCATTTCAGGCCTACTTCCAGTGTGACACATGGCTCCGATTGCAGTTTAAGATTGGGGTGGGGGCATTAAAGTAGGGGGCTCTGAAGATTTAATAGGGGGCTCAGCTCCTAAAGCCCCACTGCTGGCTACTGAGAGTCAGTTTCGTGTAGTGGTAAAGAGTGCAGATTCTAATCTGGGAGAACTGGGTTTGATTCCCCACTCCTCCACATGCAGCTGCTGGTGTGACCTTGGGTCAGTCACAAATTCTTTCAGAGTTGGACTATGGACTCCATTTATAATTGGATAAGAGAGAAATATAAAGATATGAGCTTCCTAATATCATAATATTAAGAAGCTTTTATGAACTTTTAAACCTCAGTTTATCTATGTATAACATGCAATGACAAGTAGAGGACACTTACATGCAGAAAATTATTAAGAACGTAAGAGAAGCCAGTGTTGGATCAGGCCAATGGCCCTTCCAGTCCAACATTCTTGTCACACAGTGGCCAAAAACACCAGGTGCCATCAGGAGGTCCAGCAGTGGGGCCAGGATACTAGAAGCCCTCCCACTGTTGCCCCCCCTGTCAAGCACCAAGAATACAGAGCCTCACTTGCCCCAGACTGAGAGTTCCTATCTATACCTTGTTGCTAATAGCCACTAATAGCTTTTGCTCTTTCCCCTGCCCCTTCCCCTTTCTCCTTCCCCATCCTTGTATATCCTAAAAACTTAATAGAAATATATTCCAAAAAAAGTTGTCCTCTCAAGGTCAGTTCTCGAGAGAGCTCTCTCAGCTCCACCTACCTCACAGGGTGTCTGTTGTGGGGAGGGGAAGGGAAAGGAGATTGTAAGCCGCTCCAAGACTCCTTCGGGTAGTGAAGGGTGGGGAATAAATCCAATCTCCTCCTCCTACTCCTCCTCTTCTTCATTGGCCCTGCTTTTCACTACCACTGAGTTCATCTGTGCTTTGATTACATCCCTGTGCAAAACGGAGTCCTGCTGTGATGGTACTGTTGCATCTCAGTTTTTTCCAGCATGGTTTTCATAGCTCTGTGCTGGTGCACCTTGGAGCTGAAGAAGGCCCAACCTGTGCATTCTTCAATTCTGAAGTTAATTCTGGAGATTTGCAGAGTTAAAGTGGTAATGCAGGTGGCTGGATCCTAACCATGGCACAATGACAATATAGACTGGGGGAATCCATTCTTTTCTAACTTTATGTTCTCTCTCTCTGTTCTGTAGCTTATTTTTTGGCAGGCATGGGTCTTGTTTTTGGTGGTTGTTTGAAGAAAGCAGCAGGAAAACAGGGGAAATTTAGCTGCCAGGTTTGAACGGCGGGGGTGGAATTGGCAGAAGCAAAAAACAAACCAAAAAAAGGCCTAATGAAAGATAACCTAGATGGTACCCCATTGTGCTTGTTTTCAGATTACCGTGTTTAAATTAAGTCTACAAATTGTCTTTAGTCTCTTGCCTCCAGTGCTCTTTCTCCTGTACCTTTTCCCTCATTTTAGCCTCCCTGTACTCTAAGCTTTCATTTGTCTCCCAGGGACTTAAAAAGAAGCAAACATAATGCACAATCTAGCTGAAGGTTGGTCATTTGGACAGTCAGCAACTCTGGCTTCATTAGGCTCTGTCTGTCTGTGCTGCATCACTGAATGAATGTAGTGTTAGGGAGGGAGGGGAGACTGATATTTACATAGGAGGAATCTGAGTATCACATTTGCCTGCTGTTGCTGGCTTATTAATGAAATCAACCTGGTTTTAAAAGGATCAGTGGGTTGATGCAGTCTTAGTCACATTTATGTCCCTTGAAATTAATGGGTCAAGATAGTCATGCCCAACTTAAAAGTAAGGGGGAGTTAAGGAGATTTGAAGAATGGGCTCTTCTGCATTCTCATTTTTGTCACTTGTGTGTTTGGTGTAGTGGTTAAGTGCGCGGACTCTAATCTGGGAGAACCGGGTTTGATTCCCCACTCCTCCACTTGCACCTGGCTGGATGACCTTGGGCAAGCCATAGCTCTGTACCAGCTGTTCCCTCAAGGACAGCTTGGGAAAGAGCTCTCTCAGCCCCACCCACCTCACAGGGTGTCTGTTGTGGGGAGGGGAAGGGAAAAGGAGTTTGTAAGCTGCTCTGAAACTCCCTTGGGGAGTGGAGGGCGGGGTATAAATCCAATCTCTTCTTCTTCTTCTTCTATTGCTTGGAGGGGGGTCTTTTCTGCATGCGTTTTGCTCCCTCTAGTGGTCAATTCAATTTACATCTCTGTATGTCAGGCATAAACCCCTGCAGTTTAGATCAACTACGTAATATCGAATCAACCACTAGAGGGAGCAAAATATGTGCAGAAAAAGGAAAAAAATGGACGCGACAGGGACACACAAGCCAGGGAAATGAGCACGCAGAAGTGCCCAGTGACTAGCTCTTCCTGGACTGTAAGGAGCATGAGCTTAGGGATGCCACAGACTTCATGACAGGCATGCTTTGCTGGTGAATGTACCATGCTGACTTTAGCAACCGTTTGTTAAGCGAGCCTCAGATCTCTTGTACTTGCCATTGTCTGATGTAAGCAGCTTTGCAGATGGACCCCTGTATATACCCCTTTCCCCCAAAGGGCACCTACAGTAGCTTCCTTCATTGTCCTCTTCACCATTGTCTCCTCAAAACAACTGGGTAAGGTAGGTTAGGCTGAGACATCATCCCAAGGAAGTACTTCTTCACCCAAAGAGTAAGTAACAAATGTAATTCACTCCTGCAGGAAATGGTTGCAGCTACAAGCATAGACAACTTCAAGAGAGAACTGGAGAAACATCTGGAGCAGAGGCACATCAGTGGCTGTTAGCCACAAGGTATATATTAGCCACAAGGTATAGATGTCTGGGGCAGTGATGCTTGGGGAGGCAACAGTGAGAAGACTTCTGGAGTTCTAGCTCCATTGGTGGACCTCCTGATGGCACCTGGGTTTTGGCCACTATGGCACAGAGTGTTGGACTGGATGGGCCACTGGCCTGATCCAACATTGGCTTCTCTTATGTTCTGATGTTATAAGGTCCCCCAGCAAGTTCTCCAGCATTGGTGAGCCCCTGAAAACAGGTGTGTGGTGCCAGGTGTGTGCCAGTTGTGGGCCTGCAGTTGGAGGAAGCATTGGCAAAAGATGGCTCCCCTTGAGCAAACAGCAGGATCCTTCCACTCACCGAAGGTGACTTAGGACCCACACATGATATTTGCTCATGGTGATTAGACAAAGCAAACAGTCTTCAATACCGCATGAGTTTTAGAAATCTAAGTCAATGTTTTCATTTAATTCAAGAAGGCAATGAATGTTATAAGGAATATCAGGATATTGAGCTTAATTCAGAAGCCTGTCTGAGTTCAAGGCCTGAACCAGGAACCTCATAGAAGTAGGGTTGCCAGGCCTTCAAGTGGGGCCTGGAGTTCCCCCGGAATTACTACTGATCTCCAGATGACAGGGAGTAGTCCCTCTGGAGAAAACAGCGGCTTTGGAGGATGGATTCTATGGCATTGATTATACCATGCTGAGGCCCCTCCCCAGGCTCCACCCCCAAATCTCCAGCTATTTCCCAAGTAGAAGTTAGCAACATTACATAGTAGAAATGGGACCGGGCACAGTGGACTACAAGGGATTGTATGTTCTTAGTCCTCAGACACATACAGAAAAGGGAGTGTAAAACATCTGCCAGTGCTCTTGGCAGGTAATATAAGGTCTCTGCATTGGCCAAATCTAAAGAAGAAGAGGAGGAGGAAGAAGAGGAGGAGATTGGATTTATACCCCGCCCTTCACTACCCACAGGAGTCTCAGATTAGTTTACAATCTCCTTCCCCTCCCCACAACAGACACCCTCTGAGGTAGGTGGGGCTGAGAGAGCTCTTTTGAGAACTGCTCATGAGAGAACAGCTCCAGGAAAACTCGTGACTGACCCAAGGTCACACCAGCACTGCACGTGGAGGAGTGCGGACTAGGGCTGCCAAGTCAGCCCGGGGGGCGGGGGATCCCCCGCTACATGGGTTCCCGATCCACTGGCCAGCATTCGGCCGGTGGGGGGAACCCCGCCCCTGAAGTCGTCCAGCCAGGATGACTTCTCAAACGTAATGACGTCACCCGGAAGTGACGTCATCACATTGGGGGCGTTGCCAGGGCGATGCTCTGGCAATCGCCCCAAAACTCTATGATACCATAGAGTTTTGGGGAGCTTGCCAGAGCATCGCCCTGGCAATGCCCCCAACGTGCTGACGTCACTTCCGGTGACGTCGCTAGGCATGCGCGCAAAGCGCGCACGCCGAGGAAGCTCCCGGCGGATGGGGGACTCCCCCCCCGGTGAGTTTTACACACTTGGCAACCCTAATGCGGACTCACCCTCCTAACCACTACACCAAATTGGCTCCGCCTAGCATAAATACTAGATGCCTGGTCTCTTGCCTGTTTTTGGTCATCAAAATACCACTTCCTGCCTCAGACTTCAGATTTCAGCTTCAGCTGACCGCTGAGACTGCCCACATTCCCTGCTGGGCCCTGACAATGCAGGGCTTCATTCACTTCATCTTGGCCTATCAGGCATGGCTTGTACCTAGCCTACCCAGCTTTCCCGATTCCCCACAGAGCACCAGGGCGTGTTTTGTGTTGTTTCTTCACCCCCACCCCCCGGGGCAGGGATCATAAGCAGGAGGCCTTTTCCTTTGGCTACCAATTGCTGTACTCTAGAATGCATGGCTACAAGCACAAGAGTGTGGCTGGTATGCGCATGAGCAAGCATGGTGGGATGGGGAAATATGTTCCTTACATTTGCACGTCATACAATGGGTTTGCCCTGGAAGTGATGTCTTGGCATTCAGGCCCCTCCCCATGTCCCTGCCTAGGGTTGCCAGCCTCCAGGTGGGGCCTGGGGATCTCCCGCTTTTACAGCTGATCTCCAGCCGAGAGGGATCTGCTCCCCTGGAGAAAACGGCTGCTCTGAAGGGTGGACTCTATGGCATTGTACCATGCTGAGGCCCCTCCCCTCCCCAAACCCTGCCTTCTCCTGGCTCCACCCCCAAAGTCCCCAGGTGTTTTCCAACCTGGACTTAGCAACCCTATCCCTGCCCCACCAGCCTTGCAGCCAGGAATGGTTGTCAACCAGAGTTGTTTGACTTGTGCATTGTAGCATTGTGAGCTTTGGTTCCAGGAAAAATCATTTGCCTGAAGAAGAATTTCACGAAACACACCACTTTTGCCTGGGAGGAGTGTTGCTTTGATGCTTGCTGCATCTCTTTTCGAAAAGCTAAACAGCCTACGATATTGGCATTGACACCTGCTGCATCTCTCATCAGAAAGCAAGATAATCCACAGCATTGAATCCTGTCTGCATATTCATCTTTGTAGCTGTGGACTTTTCTACAAGACAAGAGATGGGACCTGCGGAATCCGCGGGGGAGAGGAGAAGGTGGCAATCCACCCCCCCACCTCGCGCCCCCATCCCTGCCCCGCTTCTTCCCGGTGAGGCCTGGCTGGGCCGGGCCTCGCCGCTGCCGCTCCCCCATCCCTGCCCCGCTTCTTCCCAGCAAGGCCTAGCCGGGCCAGGCCTTGCCGCCCCCGCGTCCCTCCCCCATTTCTTCCCAATGCCCCCCCCCATCCCTGCCTCGTTTCTTCCCAGCGGCGCGATTAGGGCCGAGGCCTACCGAGGCATTCCTTAGCCGAAGGTGCGATTAGGGCCGAGGCCCGCCGTGCTGCCTCCCCCCTCCCCCGGCCCCCTCCCCCCATCCTTCAGCAGGCGGCTGGGCTGCAGCCACGCGGCCACCAGCAGCTTGTCCGCTGCCGCCGGGCAGGTAAGTCCCACGCATGCGCGGGTATTTTTTTTTAACTTTTGGGGGGATGTAAGTTTTTTTAAAAAGATTTAGGATTTTTCTGCAGATGGGGGGATCACCCCCCCATCTGCAGAACCCCCCCCCCTCTGCCCCCCAAGTGCCCCCCCGCAGATTTAGGTATTCGCATGCGGGGGGGACTTCGGAATTAGATATATAGATATTTACAGTTCTTTAAGGTTTTTTTTAATTAATGTAGTATAATTAATAAGATATACTAGGGTCTTTATTGTATATTTAAGTATATGATTTAAACCAATATATGAAGGCATAGCAGCGTATCAGAACGGTGTGTTTTGTTTGAGCACGGTGTTTTTCCATGTTTACTCAACCTTTAGGAGGGGCCTGAAGATCTCCTGAAATTACAACTGCTCTTCTGACTACGAAGATCAGTTCTTCTTGGAAGAAACGGCTATTTTGGTGGGTGGACTTTATAGCATTATACCCACTGAGGTCCTTCCCTTTCCCCAGTCGTGCTGTCCCCAGTCTCTACCCCCAAATGGGACGGATGTTCCCAACCTAGGGCTGGCAGCCCGAAACACAGCAGCCAGCCACTAGCTGAGAACCCAAGGGCGGTTTACAATGGCTGGAAATGAAGTAGGTAGGCATGGCATGGCTGTTTCATTGATCAGAAAATTCTCTGAGGCCAGGGCAGCGAAGGGGTACCTGAGAGTGGTCCAGGTTCCTTGTTACAAAGACTGCCACCATTTCTTCTTCCTATCAAGGTGCACAAGCACAGAGAAAGGCCAATATAGCAATGTTGCCAGTTCCAGGTTGGGAAACACCTGGAGATTTGGGGGATGCAGCCTCAGGAGCATGAGGTTTGAGGGATTGGAGGGACTTCAGTGGGGTATAATGCCATAGAGTCCACCTTCCAAAGTGGCCATTTCCTCCAGAGGAACTGATCCTGGTTCTCTGGAGATCAACTGTAATAGCAGGATGTTGGATGTTGGCAAGACTAGATGTAGCTGATGCCATGCCCACCCATGTCCCCAACCCTTCTGGCGAATCCTACTTCCTGCAAGGTGCCACTACTTTGTGCTTAGAGTTGCCAGCTCCCGGTTGAGAAATACCTAGGGATTTTGGAGTTGGAGCATGAGGCAAGCGGGGTTTGTGGAGGGGAGGGACTTCAGTGGGGCATAATCCCATAGAGTCCACCTTCCAAAGTGGCCCTTTTCTGCAGATGAACTGGCCTCTGTTGCTTGAAGATAAGCCACAATCCCAGGAGATCTCCATCTACCACCTGAAGGCCAGCAACCCTACAATACACAGTCACCTGGGCAGTGGCCTTGAGGAGAGCACGGGGCTGCGGCTCCCTCCTGGTCTCAGTGGCTGCTGCCATCACCAGCGCCCAGCGAGATTACAAAGCTGGGACAGAAGTCACGTTACATGATGTGGGTGGGAAGTGATACAGGCCTTCTCTCCCCCCCCCCCGATTTTAATTTTCCCTTCTGCCCCAGACAGGGGTTGGCAAAGGAATAAGCAAGGAGCAGGGGCGCCGACGTGAATTTCCAAAGCTGGCTCATAGATTTAGCTACAAGATTCAGGTTGATTCATTTCCTATCTCAAGGCGACAGACATAATGGTACGTGAACCGGGATTGCATGAAAGGGGTATAAACAATAAGCAACTGTTGTGGTTAAGATGTGTGTCATGAATGAATTTTGAAAGTGTATTGTGCCACTGAATGGGGAGCACGGATAACCAAAAAATGAAGTGAATAGATACACAGAAGAATTATACCTGATGAAAAGGCCTAAAGATAAAATGCTTCTGTGAAACAGCTTCAAGATAAAAAAAGAAATGGGGGGAGGGGATTTTATTCGGGCCCATCACCACCAATAGTATTGATGGATGGGATATAAAGAAAGTGATGGCTATGCTGAATGCGAGAGGTTAGATGATTTCAAATCACTCTGCATTTCCTTAGTGCATTGTGCTGGCAGAGAAGGAGACTCGATATATTAGAAGAAAACATTTTTCACCTTTTTGTTCTGTCCCTCCTTTTGCCGAGAAAAGGACGGAGTGAAAAGCCCTTTCATGCAATGAAGGCAAAAAAAAAAAAATGTCTTTCCAAATTCTGAAGAATGGCAAGTGTCTGCAAAAGAACAATCCATGTCGAAGCAAGAGATCAGCCAAGATAATAATGGGAAACAAGAACCAGGTTGTGAGAGTCCTACAGAGTCAGTCACCAACAAGCGTCCTTAAACAGGAATGCTTTATTGAGAAAGGTCTGCTATGGTCATCTACACTTCTTGTGTTAGTAATGGCTGACACAGCCCCAAGCAGGACAATTATACAGAATTCAAAAAGAGGTCTGGTAAGGAATTGCAACCAATCACCAAGCCAAAGAAAAGGCGCATAAAATACTGGTTTACGGTTCCCAGGGAAAAAGCGGGAAGAATTAGAGTCAAACAGGAGAAGAGATGCATGGGCAGGCACCATCAGTCTCCCAAGATCAGAGCAGCATGCCATGAGAAGTATAACATAACATTCCACAGACCCGACATCAAGGGTTCACTCACCCCACCTCCTGGGCAGAAGATGGCAGCATTAGCTTACAGAGGCATTCAAAGCTGCTGGAATAGATATTTGCAAGTTCAGAACGAGTGGCTTTTTTCTCTGTTTCATTCTCCTGTTGACCTGTGAGTCCACTTTGCCTTGCATCCCCATGTCTCTTGAGTTCTGGCGGACTCTTCTTTGCATCTTTCCTTCCCCTCACAATAGCAGTGGATGCATGTGTTTTGATTAAACCCTGCAAAAAAGCAATCTTGATACAAAAAAAGCAGGCATGGTCGCCTCAGGATTGCTCTCTGTGTAGCGATTCATTGACGTACCGATGGACTTTGGTGCACACATCACCTGGAGAGGAACTCAATGCAAAGGGATCACATAGTCACATCACAATTGCTTGGGGTGACGTTTTGTCTGTGTGCAAGCATAAGTGCACATGCATATTGCTGACCCTGATTAATACTGATAAAAATGCAAATGAGAGGAATATGAGGAGGATCCTTACTAGTATCTGAAGTGTGGTCAGCCCTTGTCTTCCCCCCAGGTTGACCATTTCCACAGTAGTGAAATTCTCCGCATTGGCGTTTCTAAAATTGCATGTTATGTGAAATTTACCACAGTAGATTTTTCATCACCAGACAAAAACCTGAAGTTTTCTCCTTCTAACCCCTCATTTTTGGAATCCCCAGTTTTAGTGAGTTCCAAAAATGCGGGGTAAGAAGGAGAAACCTCCAGCAGAAGTGATCTCTATCCTCTGGAGACCAGTTTTAATTCTGGGGAGGTCTCCAGGCAGGGGTCCATTGGGGCTGGAGCGAGGCGGAGCAAAGCTCCGCCAGCTCAGGACTGGCCAGTAGGGCAGCCACGGGCTGAATCAGATTCTCTAATCTGATTCAGCTCGCCGCCGAATTGCCGCCAAAATTCGTTGGCAACTTTAAAAGCCACTGGAGAGGAAAGCGTTTGAGGGAGAGGCTCCAAACTTGCAGGGTAGCTGCTGGGGCCTCTCCTCAAAATACCCACCAAGTTTCAAGAAGATTGGACCACGGGGGGTTTCCGGTCGGAGGAATGGAGGTCTGACACGCTTTGCAAATGCGCAAGGCGGACAGCGGCTCTTCCTGACAGCTTGGGTGGATTAATCCACCTGATGCAACCTCACACAGGTAGTGTGAGGACCAGCAAGCAATATAATCCAGGTTTGAGCAACCTCGGTGAAGGGAAAGTCTCGGAGGAGACTTTTCTGACACCTTGAGCACTGCAGCCGAAGAGGATTCTTGCGAGTATCTCTAAGGAGCCGAGCTGAGCTGAAAAATTCAGCATAAAACCTCCAATTCCCCTGATTCCTTAACAAAGAAGACAAAGTTTAAACGTTGGGACCACATCTGAAGCGAAGTAACAACAAAAGGTAACGGAAAAAAGTTTTTTGCCTTACCACCGCCGCGTTTTGAAAGACGAAAAGCAGATCGGGTGAAGCAATAGACTGTTGTTGATGGGATGAGAGCAGTTTTGAAGCGCTAAAAAACCGAATTTGAACTTAAAAAGCCAAAAAAACAAGTTGTTTAACATTCCTGCGGTTAAGAAGAGTTGGGAGGGGAAGCCAAGCATCGCGAGACAAAGAGGGAGAAGGGAACCAAGCATCGCGAGATTAAGACGTGAGGACTGAATCAGGAAGTGACGGCTAGAAGAGCAGACAAGAAGGGAAAAGGAGAAGAACCGGAAGAAGGTAAAGGGGACTCTAAATACTGCCGGACCAGAAAGGGGACTCTAAATACTGCCGGACCAGAAAGACCATAACAGGAAGTGACGTGCAGAGAGCAGACAAGTAAATAAAAGGAAGGGACAAAAGGAAACTATGGCAAGCCAGAAGCAAGGTAAAATGACTATAACCTTTGACATTAACCATAGAGAAGTCGCGCCCACCATTTTGGATTTATAAAATTTTTAAACTGCAATATCTCAAAGATTATATAACTTAGAAGGCTGAAACCAACATAATTTGACTTGGCAAGATTAGCTTGTTTGAATGCACTAATTGGTGTTTGATTTGGAAAACAAGATAAAATCGATCTTTTTTAAAGAGGCAAAACTGACCGCGGACTAAGATCGAGAGCAGCTACATGGTCCTCTCCTACAATGGCAGCAAAAAAAGAAAAAGAGCTACTAGCCGTTATGGAAGGAATGGAAAAGAAAATGTTAGACGCTATAGGAGAGGTAAATGTTAAAATGAATAATATAGCGGCTCAAGCAGATAAAAATTTCATGGAATTAAAAGCAGAATTTCAAAAATTATCCACAAGAACACAAGATATAGAAACTAAAGTAAAAGAACTGGAAGAAAGAACCCATAAGACAATGAGAGAGAACGAGAGGATGGAAAAGATGATGCATTATAAAGATATGCAAAATCATTTGAGATTTCGAGGGATCGAGGAAAAATTGAATGAGGACATTTTTACAAGAATGCAAGAAGCAATAGCAGATTTTTTACAAGAACAGGAAGAAGTTGTTAAAGAACACATGGATCTTGTTTATAGAGTTAATTCTACATATGCAAGAGACAAAAACATACCAAGAGATGTGGTTGTCCAATTTACAATGAAAAGAACAAAATAACAAATCTACAGGAAGTGCTTTACTGACCCTTTTGTAATAGATGGAAAGAAAATCATAGTAATGAAAGAATTGCCTAGAGCAATACTGCAAGAAAGGAAAAAATTCAAGCATCTGATGGATAAACTGAAGGAGAAAAAAATCAGATTTCGTTGGGAAATACCTCAAGGACTAAGCTTTTATTATGGCAACTCCAGAGTAGTGATTAAAAGCACAGAAGAAATGTATGCATTCCTGGGAGAGAATAAAGATGATTTTGGAGATATTTAAGAATATATCAAAATGGATTACAAAATACTTACATGGAATGTAAATGGACTAAATTCACCCCAAAAACGTAGAATGGTAGGTCATTGGTTGGAAAAACAAAAATGTAATATAATTTGCTTGCAAGAAGCTCATCTTAAAAAACAAGACCATAAATATTTAATAAGGAAAAAATTGGGAGAAGAATTTTATTCTTTAGCAAGCAACAAAAAAAATGGTGTTGTAACATATGTCAAAAAAGATTTGGAACCTAAAGTAATATTTAAAGACAAAGATGGAAGATATTTAACTATTGAAATTTTACTGCAAGGATTGAAAACTTTGATTGTGAACATTTATGCTCCAAATGGAGCTAAAGAAATTTTTTTTAAAGAACTTCAAATGGAATTGGACAATGTAAACTATGATCAAATTATGATGTTAGGGGACTTCAATGGAACTGTAGATAATAAACTAGACAGGCGCTCTAAAAGAAAGGATGAGACGTTAGGGAAGCTTCCAAAAATTTGTTTTGAACTGATAAAACAAGAAAAGTTGGAAGATATTTGGAGGAAAGCTAACCCACAAGGAAAAGATTTTACCTTTTACTCTAACAGACATGACTCACATTCAAGAATTGACATGATTTGGATGACTACTAACCTAACCTTTAAGACAAGAAAAGTGGAAATTTTACCCAGAATAATCTCAGATCACAATCCGTGTTTATGGACAGCTGGGCAGGTTAAAAAACAAAAGAGATGGAGAATAAACGAGGACTTATTAGATAATCAAGAAATAATTAAAAAATTACTTGAAGAAACAGACCTATACTTCCAAGTAAACATGCAGAAAGAAGTTAAAATTCAAACCGTATGGGATGCATACAAAGCAGTGATGAGAGGACTATTGATATCGCTAAATGCTAAAGATAATAAAAAGAAAAAAGAGCAATATGAAAATATTCTACAAGCCATTAAAACAAAGGAAGAAGAACTGAAGAAGAAACCAGGGAAAAAGAAACTGCAAAAGGAAATTTGGATGCTACAAGACCAAGCAAAAGCCATTTTGAACCAAGAGATGTACTGGAACTTAAAAAAACTTCAACAAAAAGCATTTGAAGGTGCAAATAAACCCGGAAAATACTTAGCATGGCAATTAAAGAAAAAACGTGAAAATAAATTTATCACTAAAGTGATAAGAGATAATATTGAGATAATAGATAACAAAGGAATAAAAAGAGAATTTTTTAAATACTATGCAAAACTTTTTAAGAAGGAAAACAAAGACTGAAGAAAGATTAAAGAATACCTGCAAACATTAAAGTTACCAAAACCAACAGAGAAAATTAAAGAACTATTTAATAATCCAGTATCATCACAAGAGATCAAAAATGCAATAAATGACTCAAAATTAGGTAAAGCACCTGGACCGGATGGATTTACAGCGAAGTTCTACAAAACGTTACAGGAGTCAGTTTCACCAGTGTTACTGCTATTGATGAATGATATAAGAGTTACTGGAGAGGTACCAGAAACCTGGAAAGATGCATCCATCTCACTGATCCCGAAAGAAAATCAAGATTTGACCAATGTTAAGAATTATAGACCGATTTATTTACTGAATAATGATTATAAGATTTTTGCTAAGATTATAGCGGATAGACTAAAAGAGCACCTTAAAGAGAATATACAAACAGAACAAGCAGGGTTCTTACCTAATCGACAAATAAGGGACAATCTAAGAGTAGTAGTGGATGCTATAGAATACTACGACAAACATCCTGAAAAGGAAGTGGGCTTTTTCTTTTTAGATGCGGAGAAAGCGTTTGATAATTTAAACTGGGATTTTATGTTTGAAGTTTTAGAACATCTTGAGATTGGTGAATATATGCTTAACTTCATTAAAGCAATATATAAAGAACAGAAATCCTCAATAATAATTAATACTGAAAAGACAGACAATTTTAAAGTTGAAAAAGGAACAAGACAAGGATGCCCGCTTTCGCCGCTGCTATTTATTTGGATTTTAGAAGTTCTACTGTTAAGTGTGAAGGAAGACAAAGATATTAAAGGCTTAACAACTAAAGGTTTTTCTTTCAAATATAGGGCCTTTGCAGATGATGTGATGTTTATAGTGGAAGACCCCTTATCCACATTACCACATTTGTTACAGAGAGTAAAAGAGTTTGGTGACTTAGCAGGATTTTATGTAAATAAAAACAAATCGAAAGTAATGTGCAAAAATATGTCAAATAAGAAACAAAACGAGTTACAAAAACTTACAGAATGTGAGGTGGTGAAAAAGACAAAATATCTGGGTGTAAAGCTAACTATGAAAAATATTGATCTTTATAAAAATAATTATGAAAAATTAGGGTTGCAAATTATGCAGGATATTAAAAAGTGGAATGTATTGAATTTGTCATTGCTGGGTAGAATTGCGGTGGTCAAGATGAATGTGTTACCACGATTAATGTTTTTGTTTCAAACTATTCCAATTGTGAAAGATGTAAAAACATTCAAATGTTGGCAGAAGGAGCTGTCTAAATTTGTGTGGGGAGGGAAAAAACCAAGAATTAAGATGAAAATAATGTGTGATGCCAAAGAAAGAGGAGGGTTTCAACTACCAAATCTAAGGTTATACCATGATGCAATATGTTTGACCTGGGTAGGGACATGGACTATGTTACAAGATAGAATGTTATTGTCCCTGGAAGGTCATGATTGTAGATTTGGGTGGCATGCATATTTGTATTATGGCAAAACAAAAATGGACAATATGTTTAAACATCACTATTTGAGAAGAACACTAATGGATACGTGGACAAGATATAAAAACTTTTTTTCAGAAGAGATACCCATGTGGATTGTACCCGCAGAAGTCTTACATCCAACATCAAGATATAAAGGACAAGATTGGCTGAAGTATAGAGACTTATTAATAAGACATGGCAAAGATTTCAAACTGAAGGAGCAGCATCAGATTGACTTTGATTATGGTTGGTTAAGATATAGACAAATATATGATTTGTATAGAAGTGATAAAAAACACGGTTTCAGGGAAAAAAATAATGAAATAGAACAAGTTTGGGAGGAAGGTGGGAAAAAATGATTTCTAAAATGTATAAAGTCTTGCTAAAATGGTTTAATGCAGATGAAATGGTAAAAGAACAAATGGTAAAATGGGCGATAAACTTTAACAAAGACATTGAAATGGAATCTTGGGAATTTTTATGGAAAAATGCTATGAGTATATCTACGTGTTATAACTTAAAAGAAAATTGTTTTAAAATGATGTATAGATGGTATATGACACCAAAAAAAATTGCAAATATTGGTCAGAATATGTCTAACAAATGTTGGAAGTGTAAAAAGAAAGAAGGTTCTTTTTATCATATGTGGTGGACTTGTGACAAAGCAAAGATTTATTGGTCAAAAATACATGCAGAAATGGAAAAAATCTTGAAATGTACATTTAAGAAGTTGCCTGAAATGTTATTGCTAGGACTTAAACTAGAAGAGATAAATGTAAAGAAAAGGACAATAATATGGTATATGATAACAACAGCAAGAATGGTGTATGCACAAAATTGGAAAATGAAAAAATACCAGAGGTGTGGGAATGGTTGAAAAAACTGTTATATATGGCTGAAATGGATAAATGGACTAGAAAATTGAATAATCTCTACTCAGAGACCTTTCTAGAAGACTGGAAAGATTTGAAAGAATATGTTGAAAAATACTGGGATATGAAAAACTATATTTATACATGGTTATAATAGCATAAAGGAATAGAAATATATTATATGAATGTTTTAGTTAAAATTTGACAATGAAGCTGTTTTTATTTAGAAATACATAAGAGTATAGAAAATAAGAATTGGTGTATAAGTATTTTAAAGATATATAACCGTTACCAGAAATGAAACATAGATATAAGTATTACTATTTTGAATAAAATGGAAAATGTGTTATGCTTCAGAGGTGGTGGGAAACCACCAAAACAAGATAAAAATAGAATGTACAAATAGAACAAAATGTTATATAATATGGAAAAAGGGATTTGTATAAGGTAAATGTATTATTTTTGATGTTTTTTTTTTTTTGAAAAATAAAAATTTCTTTACAAAAAAAAAGAAGATTGGACCACGGGGTCCAATTCTACGGGCCCCCAAACAGATTGTCCCATCCCCTCCATTGTTCTCTATGGAGGGAAAAAATGTTAACAAATGTCAGGATCTGACATTTCCTGCTTGGGAGATGGGATGCAGCTAGGTCATGACGTACTATCTCCTCCCTTCCTGAAGAATGTGTCCCTTTCCCTTGCTTACGCCTCCGTCTCTGTCTCTTCCTTATCTATGGCCTTGGCCAACTGTATCATGATTGGTAGATGTGTATGTATACCAGGGGTCATTTCGTAGAAAAAGAGGTGCAGGAGCTCATTAGCATAACTTATTTGCATATGCCACACCCCCTAACATACCGGAAGTGTGTCAGAAGGCAACACCCACCCCTCAGGCTCCACTCCACAGGTGAGTGAAACTGACCTGCTCTTCCTCTATTCCCTTCCCCATCCAATACTTGGTGCAATAAAAATAAGCGTAAAGAACACACCCTCAGTCTCTTCCTGCTTGAGATACCCAGGACATGTGCACCACCCATCCCTTCCCCTCCCCCTCCCCACAACAAGACACCCTGTGAGGTAGGTGGGGCTGAGAGAGGTCTTTTGAGAACTGCTCATGAGAGAACAGCTCTGAGAGAACTTGTGACTGGCCCAAGGTCACACCAGCAGCTGCATGTGGAGGAGTGGGGAATCAAACCCGGTTCTCCCAGATTAGAGTCCAACTCCTGACCTCTACACCAAACTGATAAGGTGGAAGCTGCTGAAGGGTTGGTGAAATTTCTCCAGTACTTATGTGCCATGTGCCCAGATAAAAAATGGTATACTTAGAAAATTTATATGCCACCTTGAGCAAGTCTCTGGAAAAGCAGCACACAGTCATAAAAGGAACAATGATAAAATTATCAATATTAAAACAAAACATTAAAAACAATAAAGACCCTAGCAGGGCTTTCCCTGGGGCGCTGCGCCTCTGCACTGCTCGGGGAAGCCGAGGAGGGGGTGGGGCTTGGTCATGAGCTTGCCCCCAGGGCTCCTCACTCCCGGAGCTGCACTCCTGTGTGCTCCCGCTCCAATGGACCCCTGATGTATACTATAGTTTGAATACACTATAACTGTATCACAGCTTGCCTCACCTAACCATTACTGACTCAACAAGTGTGCTCCACTGATCCACCAAATAAAAAGAAGTTCTTGTTTAAGATCCTTTTGTTTTTGGTTTGAAATCTTTGGACTCTCACAACCCCGCCCTTCACTATCCAAAGGAGTCCCAGAGTGGCTTACAAATTCCTTTCCCTTCCCCTCCCCACAACAGACACCCTGTGAGGTGGGTGGGGCTGAGTGACAGAAACTGCTCTTTTTCAAGAACAGTTGTGCCAGAACTATGGCTTGCCCAAGGTCATCCAGCAGGTGCAAGTGGAGGAGTGGGGAATAGAACCCAGTTCTCCCAGATAACCACTACACAGGGCCAGCCCCAGGTTTTTTTTTTGCACACTAGGTGAGGCTACTTTCTGGCGCCCCCCCCCCCCCCCAACACAAATGCTGAGGTGCACGGAATGCCAGAATTAAACTTTGTTGGTCTTAAGGTGACACTGGACTCAAACTTTGTTCTGTTTTTTCAGACCAACATGGCTACCCACCTGAATGGGACCTCCAGGCAACAGAGCACTCCAAACCTACCTTCCTACAAAAATATACCTCCATGCTCCCCCAGCATCAAATGGTGCACTTCTAAGAATAGTTTATTTATTACAACATTTAGGCCCCACCTTTCCTTGTGGTTAAGCAGGGAGCTTAATTGGATTGCCACTAATTACACCCCTCCAGTGCTTCCCTGCTCCCACCTCCTCCCCTGAAAAACTGTCCAGTGGGGTAGGCCCTTCCTCAAACATGATAACTTAGCAACAGTGATCCATGCAATGGTCACCTCGAGATTAGACTACTGCAACGCTCTTTACATGGGGCTGCCCTTGTCTCAGATCCGGAAGCTGCAGCTGGTGCAGAATGCTGCAGCCAGGCTGCTGATGGGTCTCTCTCCATGGGACCACATCCAGCCTGTGCTGAGATCCTTGCACTGGGTGCCTATAGCATACCGGATCTGGTTCAAGGTGCTGGTGCTGACCTTTAAAGCCCTTTATGGTCTGGGGCCTGCCTACTTGAGGGACCACCTTTCCCCATATGTGCCCCTGAGGGCGCTGAGATCAAGCTCACAATATCACTTGACTCTCTCTGGTCCAAAAGAAGCTCGTCTGGCCAGCACTAGAACCAGGGCCTTCTTGGTGGTGGCCCCACACTGGTGGAATGAGCTCCCGGAGAACATCAGGGCCCTGCGGGACTTATTACAGTTCCACAGGGCCTACAAAACAGAGCTCTTCCACCAGGCCTTCGATTAGGAGATGCCACTGGGGGATTGAGAGCATCCAGGTCCCTGGAACTAGCTGGCTAAAACCCTACTGGAGGTGCCTAAAGTGGATTCCTCCCTCACACCATGCAACCCTGTTTGTTCGCCATCTGTATTTGTTCGCCATCTGCATTATGCTGTGTTTTAAAACTTTTGTAAACTATGTTTTATAGTATTTAAATGTTGGAAGCCACCTTGAGCCAGCTTGCCTGGCAAGGCGGGGTAGAAATGTAATAAATAAACAAACAAATAAATACGTTTGGGCCCAAAACCTGCTTCTCTGTGGCAGGGGCCCCACCCTAGAATCCGTGCAGGGATTGCAAGGAGGAAAGTGCCTCTGAGGGCATGTAGAGTGCATCTGCTGCCATCGCGGCCATCTCCTATCCAGATTGGGTGTGCCTGTCTATCAGCGCTGGGAGGCGGGGGTGGGCAGGCAGGCAGGGGGGCGCCTCTCCCCATACTGCAGCAGCCCTCAAGTGCCACTCATCTCCTGGGGAAGTGGATGCAGGAAGGGGGGGAGTCTCTGGCCCAGCCCAGGCTTCCTCCCTCCCCACCCACAGATACCTACTACAATAGGTACTGCCCGGGCACTCCTGTGGCAATGCAAGGCCAACCCAAGGGCTGGGCAGGCTAACAAAGGCGGAGTGAGGGAGGGAGGCTGGGGCAGGAGAGGCCATGCCGGGTCCTGCTTGCCTTTGCCTGTCGACAGCAGGAGGAGAGGCCCACCCAGGGTAGGGTACGGTGGCAACTAGCAAGGGGAGGGACAGCCCACCACGGGACAGGGGGAGGGGGAGGAAAGCGCCGCCCACCTGAGGGGCCTGTCCTCTCCTGTCCTGGGGTGTACCTCCCCCCTCCTCCTGTGAGGCATGCCACATGGAAAGGGGGAGGGAAGGGAGGCTGCCTGGCCAGGGCAGCAAGGCATCGTAGCAGGAATCCAGGGCAGGCAGGCAGCGAGGGCTGCCAGATCCATTGGGCGGGCACCACCAGGGGCGCTCACCACCAGGGGGTGCCCTAGGCAGAAGTCTAATCGGCTTAGTGGGCGAGGTGGCCCTGCCACTACACCAAATGGGCTCTGTAGCTCAGTGGTGAGAGAAACGCATGTCGCGTACGCTTGGAGGAACTTTCTTCTTCACCTGTGAAATGCAGTTTCTCTCAAGGCCCTGCTGCAGCCCTCCTTCAGCTGAAGCTATATAACAAAGGAAAGAAAAGCATAACTGCGTCAAAGTCAGAAGAACATGGATAATTTTTTAAGTACATAATATAGTAGCTCTTTCCTAAGGATGAAGGACAAATTATCCATGATTATCCCTAACCATGATTCATGAGCGCAGGGGAGATGACTTTCACAATGCCAGCTGTCATTGCTTCTTCATTTGTCCTACATGATCAGCACTAAAATAGTAAAAACACACGGGTTCTTGAGCCATGCAGCTTCACGGAGCTTTAAAGCCCTCCTACTGCCAGAGCGTGCATACGTTACCAGGTTTTCTCCACATATATCCATCACACCCAATTGCACCCAAATGTGCTGCACTACTTCACCTCACAAGCACCTTCCCTTCCTTGCCTCACAACGGTCACCTTGTGAGGCAAGTGGGGCTGAGAGAGTTCTGAGAGAACTGTGACTGACCAGATCACACAGGCAGACACGCCCCTGAGGCATGCCATCACAGCAGAGGAGCGCATGGCCATCACTCTGTGATGGCTTGCGGACACAAACTGCTACAGAGAGGTCAGCAACCAGTTTGGGGTTGGGAAGTCCACTGTCGCAGGGATAGTGGCAGAGGTTTGCATGGACTTGGAGCTGCTGAGCAGGACCATATGCCTTGGGCCACTGGGAAGAGTGAGTTTCCCCAACCCTTGTCCATAGGCCCCATGGTGACACCCCCTGCTCCGGCCGATGGAGTGCCCCCGAGTGCCACCAGTGTGTCCGTGGCGCAGGGTGGGAAGGGGGGGGCTCTGGTCGGGGGGGCTGACAGAGCCCCACTGTCCTCATGCCATGCCTCTGGGGTTCCCCCACTGCATTGGGGCTTTGAATGGCTGCCACATCCCCGTCAAGCCACCGCCTGGCCAGGCCCATGACTTCATCAGCCGGAAGAACGTCTGCTCTGTCATCCTCCAGGGGACCGTTGATCATTGGGGCCAATTCACCGACATTGTTGTGGGCCACAGTGGCCAGGACCATGATGACTATGATTCAGGCACTCACACATCTGCAGGGGGATGGATGCAGGGGTGTGTGGTGGCCAGTGTTCCCCTAGGCAAAGGGGGCCCCTGCCTATGTGTGGGGGGAAAGGGAGAGGGGGATGCAGGCAGACGTCCGTCCTACTCCCAGCTGTCCATGACTCTGAAGCATTGAGGCCAGGTGGTGGGAGGGGCCATGGCCTTCCAACAAGGGTGAGCCGGGGGCCCTGTCCAAGGGGTGTGCTCTTCCATGCCACCGTGTCACTGTTCCCCTGACAGCACCACCATGGCCGTAGCGGCCAGATCACCCTTCCTCAGACTGCTACCCTTAAGCCTTCTCGGTGCAGAGGCGTCCTGGTCCAGGGCCCCGGCCTGTGGACCTGCCAAGGATGCAGCTATCTGGACTTGTTCCTCGTGCTCCCGGCGGGCGTTCTCCAGCATGGCCTTGTGATTCCACGCCGAATGCTCCAGGAGACGCTCGCCCACCTTCTGCAGGACAGAGACCCACTGCTGCCTTGCTGTGATGACAGCCATCCAGGCATTTGGGGACAGGTCTGCCAGAATGCTCCCGGGAGGCCGGTCTGCGGGGAGAGAACCGGAGACTATCAGCCAGTCTGACTGCAGTGAGGAGCCGCCGGGCTCCATTGGGTGTTGTCCTCGTGGCTCACCAGGCTGTCACACCATGCAAACCATCCTCAGGGAGGCACAGCTTGGGGGCCCAGCACCATCCCCTGCTTTGTGGGAGACACCGAGACCCAGCCACCCTCTGTCGGACACTTCCCCATGCACGGGAGACCGGCACAGCCACCCACCTGCAGCATCCCCAGTCCCACAATGGGGGGTTCGGCCTCCCTCCAGACAGGCCGCAGTGGAGGGCCCTATGAGGATGACAGAGAGGGGGGAACAATGAGTAGGTCCCTGGTGCAGGGGGGCCCTCGCCAGCTGCTGGAACATCCTCTGGACTGTGGGGTGGGGATGGTAAGGGGCAGGGTGGGAGCCAGACATGACTGGGGACACACTGGCAGGTCACCAGCAGTGGCCCCACAGCTTAGCACCTGGGCACTCATCCTCAGAGAGAGTTGCAGGGCTGCCTCTGCATAGGTGGTGCAGGGAGGGGCCAGCGTGTGCTAGGGTCGGCATTCTGCCAATGTGCATCTGCCACTGAGTGCCGACGTTGCCATGGTCACGGTCCTTACCTGCCTGTGGTTCCTCCAGCAGCTGGGTCATCCTCGATGTTGTCTGTTGAGAGCTCCACAGCGTCTACACTGGGGGAGACAGGGGAAAATGTTGCAAGAGCCTGCCTGATGCGGCCACGGTCGCCTATGTGGGACACCAGTCGGGCTACCTGCTGGGTAGCAGGGCCCCAGAATGGCAGGCTTGGGCACCACCCGAGCAGACTGCTGCCCTCCCCACGCCCTCTTGCCTAGCAGAGAGGCCTGCACCCATCCATGCACCACATGACTGTTGGATGGGGGCCTCTGCCACAGGGGTTGTGCCTGGGGTGCAGTGGCCATGCCATGGTTTAAGCATGCTCAGCCACTCCTATGCTTGTGGGGCCCCTGTGGCTGGCCTGGCAACCTGGCAATGGGTCCCCAGTCCCCAGAGTGTGGCATGCACTCTGCCTCCACTTGCAGTACCCTGGGAGTGGGAGCCCTGGGGTGGGGCACTTGTGGAAAGGGGCCAGGCCCCCAGGGGCCTAACAGGGCCAGTGGGCTCTCCAGGGGACCCCTGGCTTGGGGGTGTCACCCACACATTGGGACTGCCTCCAGGGGAGAGGTTGTGGTGGCTCCTGGGTGGTTCGCTGCCTGTGGTGAGCACTCCTCACTGACCTTGGACGAGCACCTCTGGCTCAGACACCTCTTCTTCTGGCTCCAGGGTCAGTTGGAACTGGTCCTGTGAAGTTGCTGCTCGGGGCTCTGCAGACCCCTGCGAGCTGCTGGTGGATGGCAGGGTCTCCATGGGGAAGCTGTTGTGCACCCTTCTGGGCTTGACACTGGCATTCCCCCAAGGATTCTGTGCAGCTCCTCACAGAAGGGACATGATGCCGTGTTGTTCCCGGAGGTGCTGTTGCGTGCCAGTTTCTTCTTGTACGCCAGCCGCATGGCTTTGGTCTTGGAGCAACATTCCTCCGCAGTCTGCCTGTGGCCCAGGGCAGCCATTTCTCAAGTGACCTGCTTGAAAGTCTCCATGTTCCTGTGGGTCTGCTGCACCGCCTCCTGCACTCTCAGCTCACCCCACATGGCCAGTAGGTCCAAGGTCTCTGCCCTTTTCCAGGACACTCCTCATACAGCTGCCATTTTGCTGGGCTTTCTCCCAGGAGGCTGTGGGCTGGGAGCTTTAACTCTGCAAGCCAGAAGCAACCCTATAGGCAGTTGTGCACTCAAGCGCACAGTGCGCATGGGCGGTTTTGCGCATCTCTGCCAGATCAGTGCGTTCATGTTACCGGCGCTGCTTGATTGCGGCTTATTTGCATCTACACTTCCAGGAAGCGGGATAAACACGCACCCAGATGGCTTGACACCGGTTTCACTAGTGGGATGAAAACACTTCAGGACAGGGTGAGTGCGGCACGGGAATGCCAGGCAGCTGTGGCTGTGTGAATCGGCCCTCGAAATCCGCTTGCGAAATGTGCCTATATCAGGCCAAACTGCCAGTCTGAACTCGGCCTCTCTCATTGGCATAAAAAATTGTGGGCTTTTTACCTTATGGCTAAGCTTATGGACAAACTTACGCATTTTGACAAACAGTCTTCGCCCTCTCATTTTACTTCTATCTGGTTTCCCCTCTTAGAATATTTGACCTCTCAAAAGGAAATTCCTAAAGTAATTGATGACTTATGTTTGTGGTAAAACATATGCCTATGTTCTGTATCTGTATCTGTGGTTGTTGTTTTTTAATCTCTGGTTCTTTTATGTACTACCATCTTGATGTTAAGTTCCATTATATGAATTATATAATTTTGCTGTGTATTTTTGCATTATTTTTATAGTAATTACAAAATTTCAATAAAATATTGATTTTTTAAAAAAAATTCCCATTGCCACACCTGGCCACAGTAAATTCAGAATGAAAAGTGATAGGTTAGCTTCCATACAAGTTCACCATAGAAAATTCTGGTTCCCAAGCTGCCATATTGAAAAGGACACACTGCACTGCTGTGGATTCTGGGAGCTGTGAGGCTTCTGATCAAATCAATAAGCCAGACCTTTGATAAAGCAAAGAGTTTTTTTATTCTTAATGATGGTTCAGGTACTCAATGTTTGTTAGAGATGTTTGGTTACAGCCAGCAAGGATTAATATACCCCCCACCTTCAGGCACAAGCAGGCAGAGGGCCAATCAGGATGAATACAAAAAAGAAGCGTGAAAATCTACAAGCTGTTTATTCTCACAGAAAAGGCGCAAAGCACTAAAAATTCCCCCCATGCCCCGTAGTGACCTCTAATTGCAGTTCACAGGCCAGGCACCTGGCTAGAACAACAGTTCCACAGTTCTCCAAGGTTACACAAGCAGATAAAACATTCGAGTCTCCGGAGAGAGAAAAGGGAGGTGACAAGGCAAGATAGCCAGACTGTTTATGTGACGCGATGGAATGCGGCAAGCCACCCTCCCGGGAAAAAAGACACATTAAGCAGGACATGCAATAAAACTCAAGGCAACTCGTAAATTACTGATAGGCACCCCAGATACCAACAATTAATGACAGAGGCTGAAACAGACAGACTCTGACAGGAGCATTGATAGATTTGTACATAAAAACATAAGAGAAGCCAATGTTGGATCAGGCCAATGGCTCATCCAGTCCAACACACTGTCACACAGTGGCCAAAATACCCGATGCCATCGGGAGGTCCATCAGTGGGGCCAGGGCAAATACGGAGTTCTTATACAGCCAAGGATTTAGGGAGCAGAAGAGAAAGTGGAGCTGAAAACCAAATGTACAAGTGAAATAGATATTCTGGATGCCCTTAGCAATATCTGCATCGATTAATCTCCTGACCTGTGGTGCCATATTTAGGGTGCAGTCTATTTTAGGAACAATTGCCATCGTTTCTAGTAAACAACACTTCAGTAGAGGCTAAAGTGGTAAAAAATTGCATCTCCAGAATGTGCTAAGTACTTCTTCTTGGTACAGAACACCATGGAGAATCTATTGTGAATATCCGCACAGGGACAAAAAAACGGAGGACAATGAAGTCTATTGTAGACCATGGAAACCACTTTGTGTAACTCAAGCCAGATCTACCAGCCAGCTTCACAAACAACTGCCAAATGTAGAGAATGTGAACAGATTTTAGGACAGATTGAGAGGTTTTAAAAATTATTTGTAGGGAGATAAGAGTGGGGTGATGGCACAATAGCTCTTTTCCACTGATGAGGCTCAGAGCAGTATTCCCCATTTGATCACTACAGGTGATAAATATTGTTCTGCAGCTTGAAGGACAGTTTCCCGCTTTTTCTGGCTCAGTCGGTTGGCTCTGTTGTCGGGAGAATATTTCATGGCTTCCCTCAAGCAGCCATTATAGTTGGTGCGCCATGTTTTGTGTTGGACCTGACTGGTGAAGAAACCTGACTCCTGCTGAGGGTACTCAGGCTCTTTCTTTCACATAAAGGGGTCATATTATTTACACCTCACACACATTCTCAATCTCGCACATAACAAGGCTTTTGAAAGAGCTTCTCACTTCCCAGAAATGAATAGGATGGCAAGTACACCACAATACATCAGATGCATTTTTTGTGAAGAAAAAGATCAGCTAGTGCACCGTGGGGAGGCTTTGGGCTATATTTTTTTTTGCCTTTTAAAACAGTTCTTTAATAGTTTATGCCAACTGCTGGGCAATTTGTTTGTGTACCGTCCTTCCTGTTGAAATGTGCAACTAGATTTGGACATATTGGCTATGATGAGACAGCTCAACCCATCCATTTAGCACTTGGACACTTTCTGTTCAAGCCCTCAAACTTGTCATTAGGTAAGTGAAAGAAACAATCTTGAAATTATATATCTGCCTTTCTTGGCTCCACAAGAAACTAATATTGGACAGGGTGGAATGCAAGCTGTATCTAAAGATGGAGTCTAAATTCCCCCTCAGCTCTATTCAGAATTATAAATATCATTGGATAGATTCTGAGTCCAGTGGCACCTTTAAGACCAACAAAGTTTTATTCAAAATATAAGCTTTTGTGTGTACAGGAAAGCTTATACCTTGAAGAAAACTTTGTTGGTCTTAAAGGTGCCACTGGACTCAAAATATCATTGGAGAATATGTGTGTGTTTTAAAAGTCAAAATTTCTGAAGTTCTAAGTTGACACATAATGTAAAATGAGATTCTGTGCATGTGCAGTATTGCATTTAACACTGAAGTAGGGTTGCCAGCCTCCAGGTGAGGACTGGCGATCTCCTGCTGTTACAATTGGTCTCCAGGCAACAGAGATTAGTTCCCCTGGAGAAAAATGGCTGCTTTGGTGGGTGGACTCTGTGGCATTGTACCCTGCTGAAGTTCCTCCCCTCCCCAAACCCTGCCCTCCCCAGGCTCCTTTCCCAAAATCTCCAGGTGTTTCTCCACCTAGATATGGCAGCCCTACACTGAAGCTATTGAAAGAAAAGTATGTGCCTCATCATAAGTTTCTTAAAAGCTAGGAAATGAAGAGTGGGGAAGAAGAAATGGGATATTTATATGTCAAGCCCTAGACACAGATATGCTTTCAACTCTGCTAGATTAAGCAGTTTTCTGACTGCAGAGTTAATGGGACGTTTTGCAAAAATCCCGTATTCAGATCGGTTATGTGACTGTGCATCTGGTACATTAGAGTCGCTGGACCACCTCTTATTGTTCTGTTCTCAATGGTTAGTCCCCAGGTAGGTCCAATCTTGCTACAGGGGCCTGGAGGATATTCAGAGAGATGGCTGAATAAAGCCTGCCTCTGTTCTCCCGTCTTGGTGTTCCAGGGAGGTTTCCAGTCCAAGCACTAACTACAGTCGACCCTGCTTAGCTTTTGAGAACTGATGAGATCGGGCTTGCCTGGGCTACCCAGGTCAGACTTAGGGCTATTGTTTATTTATTTGATTAAATTTCTATCCTGCCCTTTCTGCATGTGGGCTTAGGGTAGGTTACAACATATAAAACTCACCAGGGGTCATTTCGTAGAAAAAGAGGTGCAGGAGCTCATTTGCATATCTCATTTGCATGTGCCACACCCCCTAACATACCAGAAGTGTGTCAGAAGGCAACACCCACCCCTCAGGCTCCACTCTGACCTGCTCTTCCTCCATTCCCTTCCCCATCCAATACTTTGTGCAATAAAAATAAGCGTAAAGAACACACCCTCAGTCTCTTCCTGCTCCCTTGAAACCACCAGGTTTCAAGTAGACTTGAGATACTCAGGACATGTGCACCACCCATCCCTTCCCCTTCCCCTCCCCACAACAAGACACCCTGTGTGGTAGGTGGGGCTGAGAGAGGTCTTTTGAGAACTGCTCATGAGAGAACAGCTCTGAGAGAACTTGTGACTGGCCCAAGGTCACACCAGCAGCTGCACATGGAGGAGTGGGGAATCAAACCCGGTTCTCCCAGATTAGAGTCCAACTCCTGACCACTACACCAAACTGATGGGGTGGAAGCTGCTGAAGGGTTGATTAAATTTCTCCAGTACTTATGTGCCATGTGCCCAGATAAAAAATGGTATACTTAGAAAATTTATATGCCACCTTGAGCAAGTCTCTGGAAAAGCAGCACACAGTCATAAAAGGAACAATGATAAAATTATCAATATTAAAACAAAACATTAAAAACAATAAAAACCCTAGCAGGGCTTTCCCCAGGGCGCTGCGCCTCTGCACTACTGGGGGAAGCTGAGGAGGGGGTGGGGCTTGGTCATGTGCCCTCCCCTTGGGCTCCTCACTCCCGGAGCTGCGCTCCTGTGCGCTCCCACTCCAATGGACCCCTGAAACTCACAATAGTAAAGCCAACTCTAATATTATAAAATCACTAACTCTTATTACAGGACGATTTGTTCTAATTCTCCTATGTAATATCAACTGATGCTATAATTTTTTTTCCAGTTCTTTTTAAGCTTAAGACCTCTGGCCAAACGAGCTAAATAAAAGTAAAAGTAAAGTATATCAAACCTTTGCATTTAGCTATATTGAGGCTGGGCGTTTCCCAGAGCTCAGTCAAACTCAGGGATTGCCCACCTTCTTCTACCACAGTCCTACTCACCAGCTCTATAATTTCCTTGGGCTTGCCCACAGTTCCCTGGGGCCTTACCCCCCCCCAAACCTCTGTGGGGTGGGTGTTTGCTTAGCTCTATCTGAACTACGTGTGAGTGATGTTCAGGACTTTAATAAGGGATAAACAAACCGAAAGCACATTGTGCGCTTATGCAGAACCTCATTTTACATTAGGGATTGGAGAAGATCTTCTCAGGGAAGTTGTATTTGGTTTGTAAGACATTTGAGTGACATGAGGGTAGAGAAATCTGTATCTGATTGTGAATTCTGGAAGTGCGGGTTCATCTACCACCAGCAGAATGTGATCATCTTTTGGTCTCTTCCACCTCAACCATCTAGATCAGGGGTGGGCAATTGTTTTGGCTTGGGGGCCACTTTGTGGGAGCGGAGGTTAGCGGAGGGCTGTACCTTTTTAAATGATTGCATTCATTAGTTAACTTTGCATTTCAGAAAAGGTATAAATTGTATCATAAAAATCAATAAATATAAATGAAATAAAATAGTGGTAGTTTTATTCAATTTATTTATTGTGCTAATTTTATATCATCTATAGCTGCAAGCACATTTAATTTTAGAATCAGTTTAATGAGACAAATGTACCCTATCTTACTTTTCTACAATTTTTTTGAAATCAGGAGTGAGATTGCTTGTTGAGATTCTCATCACAGTTTGCAAGTTAATGTCTGTCAAAGAGCATCTATATTTACTCTTGTCGATCTTCATGCAAGAAAAACTTTGTTCACAAATATATATAGACCCAAATATAGAGAACATTTTCCCAGCAAATTTCTTCATACATGGACATTTTTCAGCAGACAAAGATTTGTAAAAGTCAACTAATGTCACAGCATTAAACATTTATTTCATGACACAGTAAACACACTGCTTTATTCCCTGTATTATCAAAGAAATATTTGTTTGTCCATTCTTCATTAAAATAGACATTCATCATCGATTTTACGTTTTTCCGGAGGGTTCATGGTTTTGCTAAAGTTGGAAATTGTCTTGGCTGTCTTGGCGGGCCGCAAAAAACTCTGTGGCGGGCCGCATGTGGCCCATGGGCTGCTATTTGCCCACCCCTGATCTAGATAATAATCATCACCCCGCACACTCAGTTCCCGATGGTGCTGGGGAGTCCATGGTTGAGCACCCATGATCCTTACATAATATGGAGCGAAGGGAGGATATGTTGGGTGGCTCCGGATTGTGAACAGCATAAATGGCAACCTATGTGGGGCACTGCGCCTTCCCGACAGCCGGCGTGTCTGGCCAAAGAGGATTTATTACAGATACCTACCGCATACTGGGATTTAGCGGAGGTGTTTAGTGAAGCCGAAGTAGATTAACTGCTCCCCCACCCTGTAACATGGATTGTGCTATTGAACTACTACCAGAGGTAAAGTTGCCAAAGGGAAAGCTATACTCCATGAGCCCCTCTGAACGGGTAGAACTGCATAATTTTATTGATAAGAACTTGCAGCATGGATTTATCAGACCAGCAAAGTCCCCTTTTGTGGCCCCTGTATTATTCCGGAAGAAGAAAGATGGGAGTCTGAGACTATGCACAAATTACCGGGGTTTGAATGTGGTTTCTGCCTCAAATGCTTACTTATTACCTCTGATAAAAGACCTTCTAACAGAGGTGTCTAAGGGAAAAATCTTCTCCAAACTGGACCTCTGGGATGCATATTTTTGGGTGCACATACAGGAGGGGGAAGAATATAAGATGGCATTTAATATCCCCCTAGGGCAATTTGAATACCTAGTCATGCCATTCAGACTTCAGGGCTTTTCAGGCATCTTTATGAACCTAATTAATGAAGTCTTACATAAACATTTATTCAAGGGGGTGCTCTGTTAGTTAGATGACATCTTGTTGTATTCCCCCAATGAGAAGTCTCACATTCAATTAGTGAGGGAAGTACTGGCCACTCTGAAAGAGAACAAGCTTTTCGCTAAGCTGTCTAAATGTGATTTCCACAAGAGAGAAATTGACTTTCTTGGTTACTGCATTTCCTCCAGAGGATTAGAAATGGACCGCTCTAAGGTGACAGTGGTAAAAGACTGGGGGATACCTCGAACCCGCAGACAATTACAAAATTTTCTTGGATTCACAAACTTTTATCGCTCATTTATCAACAATTCCCTGGCTGATGTACTCGCCCGCCTTCTCCAACTTGACTGCAAAAGGGACCATGTCGTAGACTCTATGTTTACACCAGAACAGCTTGGGGGGGGGGGGGGCGATGATAACCAGAAGTCAGTCAACTAAGAAGGAGATGCCTGAACCTTCTGAAAGGACCTTTAAATGTGCAAAGGCTTATGACGCTTCTGAGCTAAAAGACTTACAGGGGAATGAAACTGTTTCTCAGGGTCCAAATGGTTGTTGGTTCCGGAACAGGAAATTAGTGGTATCCAGATCACTACGGGGTAAGGTTATGCACACTGCCCATGAATCCAAGCTGTTGGGTCACTTTGGTTACCTTAAGACTTTAAACTTACTACAACAGCAGTTCTGGTGGCCCCGCATGAGACAGGATGTGTCTGATTATGTCTCAGCCTGCCAAACGTGCTTAATGTGCAAATGACTGGGGGGGGAGACCCCTGGGCTGTTGCAACCGCTTGAAACCCCGAATCAACCATGGGAAGTCATATCCATGGATTTCATAACTGATTTTCCACCAAGCGAAGGCAAGACTGTCATATGGATGGTAGTGGACACATTTTCCAAACAAGCACATTTTATCCCGTTTAAGCAGCTTCCAACAGCTAAAGCCCTAGCCAAAGCTTTCTTGGTTAATATCATAAAACTCCATTCCATCCCGCAGAAGATAATTTCCAACCATGGAATGCAATTTGTTGCCAACTTTTGGCAGGAGCTCCTGGAGATCATGGGTGTGGAACCCGCCTTAAGTAGTGCTTATCATCCAGAGACCGATGGCCAGACTGAACGTGTGAATCAAGTCCTTGGACAATTTTTATGTTGTTATACTAATTACCAACAGGACGATTGGGTGGAGTTATTGCCTTTTGTGGAATACAGCTACAATAATGCAGTGCCCTCCTCCACTGGGGTCTCTCCTTTTATGGCAATGGGGGGGTATAAAGGAGTTCTCTTACCCTCTTTGGAATCTGCAGCTCCAAGTCCTAGCCACCTTGCAGACTGGTGGGACTCTTTACGTGATTCATGGCTGTTGATTGCTAAGACTTTAGAGGTGGCTAAAGAGGATTACAAAAAATATGCAGACAAAAGGAGGGGTCGGGGATGGGACCTTGAGATGGGAGGTTCTGTGTATGTATCTACAAAGAACATCAAAGGTCTCCAACCCAGCAGGAAATTAGGTTGGAAATACGTGGAAATATTCAGGAAAATCAATGATGTGACATTTGAACTTCAATTGCCGAAGTCACTTAAAGGTGTTCATCCGATTTCCATTTCAGCCTCCTGAAAAAAGATCCTGGGCCAAATGAGTGGAGACCCCAATGTCCAGCTCCTCATCCTCTGATGAAGGGGGGGGGTGAACCTCATTTTGATGTGGATCAAATCCTTGATTCTAAATTTAAAAGGGGCCACCTTCTCTATCTTATTCGCTGGCAGGATTTTGGTCCTGAGCATAATGAATGGTTTGATTCTGTGCATGTAAATGTTCCTGCAAAGATTTGTGCCTTCCATAAATTGTACCCTTTGAAACCAGGGGGTTAAGGGTTTTTTTTGGGAGGGCAGTATGTCAGTAGAACTGTCATTTCCCGGTCGGGAGGTGGGATGTGCCACTGTGTTCTGCGCGTGTCTTCCCCTTTCCTCGGGAATGTCGCTTTTCTCCCTCGCTCTCGCCTCAGCTTATCTTGCTCCGCTGCTGTAACCTTTACTGTTTCTTCCCCCAGGCTTTGTTGCTAATTGGGTTTTTCACAGGTGCCAACTGTTATTTTTCCCGCTTACAGTCTGGGAACCAACGGGCTGATGTATTTGGGCGCCCTTTTTTCTGATTAGTGATTGGGAATTGCAATTGTTACAACATGGTTTGAATACACTATAACTGTACCTCTGTGCCTCCCCACCCTCATTACTGACTCAAGAAGTGTAAGATCACTTGATCCACTATCAAATAAAGAAGTTCTTGGTTAAGTCCCTTTGTTTGGAGTTTGAAATCTCTTGGGCTCTCACAGGAGGTTTCATTCTAGCCTTTGTAACCCTCTCCTTCTCCATTTCTCTCTCTAATCCCTCCCTGCAAAGATACTCACTGTAGTGACTATCAAGAGGAGGAGGAGGAAAAGGAGAAGAAGAACAAGAGTTAGATTTATACCCTGCCCTTCACTCGGAGTCTCAGAGGGGCTTACAATTCCTTTCCCTTCGTCTCCCCACAAGAGACACACTGTGAGGTAGGTGGGGCTGAGAAAGCTCTTTGAGAACTGCTTTTGAGATAACAGCTCTGAGAGAACTGTGTGACTTGCCCAAGGTCACCCAGAAGCTGCATGTGGAGGAGTGGGGAATCTAACATGATTCTCCCAGATTAGAGTCTGCACTCCTAACCACTACACCAGACTGGTTTTTTTACTTGATCAACATGTATATGCAGTGAAGAAAAAATGCAAGATACTGTTTCCAGGGTCAGATCTTGTTTTCCAAGATACAGAGGAGAACAGGGCAGGAGGAAGCATTGGGGAAGGCTGGCCCACGACACACTTTGCAGAGGCTTCACAACCCCCTTTTGGGTCCCAGCCCACAGGCTGGGAAGCACTGCTCTAAACCAGACAGCAAAGCACTAGAATGACAGCCAAATGCGATCATTTCTTATTACCGTCATTACGATTTGTTTTCCAGTTTGTATTAATTCTGTTAATGGATGGGGTGTGGTGAGAACCAGTGCGTTTTATTCACATTATATGTCTGCTATGTGAAAGTCTGCTTGAGGGAACACTGTACATACATTTTGAATGGCAACAAACTCGACAGCCTCGCCTGGCCTGGGACAGTTATGCTGTAGCATAACTCTGAACCAATCTATTGTAAATGTCAACAAATGCTACAGTTTTGACAAACTGGTCTTCATTTTGTTATGCAGAATATTGTCCTATTTTAGGAGCCCCTCACTGAAGTCCTCCCCATTGCACTAACTTCAGATTTCAGAGAGCCAGTTTGGTGTAGTGGTTAAGTGTGCGGACTCTAATCTGGGAGAACCGGGTTTGATTCCCCCCTCCTCCACTTGCACCTGGCTGGATGACCTTGGGCAAGCCATAGCTCTGTACTAGCTGTTCCCTCAAGGACAGCTTGGGAAAGAGCTCTCTCAGCCCCACCTACCTCTCAGGGTGTCTGTTGTGGGGAGGGGAAGGGAAAGGAGTTTGTAAGCCGCTCTGAGACTCCCTTGGGGAGTGGAGGGCGGGGTATAAATCCAATCTCTTCTTCTTCTTCTTCTTTATCCCTGTAGCTTTACCACTACTATTAGGTATCTAAAAAATTGAATCTGTTTTTATATTATTCTTCAAAGCAACTGCTGTTGCTTGTTCCAGCCTCCCTCCTTTAATTGTTCTACCAAGTTAATTATTATTTTTCCCTCATTCATCCACCCTTGTATTATTGTTTTATAACGGTGTGCTGCCTTTGTTGTTCCCTCTGGCAGACTTTCACATTTGGATGGCAGTTCTAAGCTTCCTGTTTAGGAAGGTTTCCATTTTCTTTTCTTTTTTTATTATTTTCTTCTGTGTGGAAATATTGCCAAATGAAAATCAGCAATTTTTTTCTTCACCGTCCTAAGCCAGGAGGCATAAATTTGATGGAAAGATGAAAAACTAAGAATCTGTGGGCCATCCCGTGGCTCTCTAGATTAGTATCCCCCCCCCACTCCTGCCAGCAGAGGTAACTAACTAAAACAGCAGACACAACAGTTAAATCTGAATATCTATGAAAACACAGCCAAGTAATATCAACTGTCAATAGTACACTGGCCACAACATGCAGTTTCAGATCTTCATTATAAAAACACTATAGGAGCCCTTTCGGACTATGAGTCACTCTCTCCATACTGGGCCAAACTAATTATCTCTGACAAAACACAGCACTGCTCTAGGCCACCACACTATAGCCTCTTTGCAAAGTCTTTGGAGATGGGGAAATTGTTCATGCATCATATGCCAGCAAGAGTCTTTGTGTGGTGGAGGGGTGGGCATACATCCTTTCCTGCAATGAATGTGCGTAATGCCACCGTATTTGAGGCAGGTGCCCCATGGAGATGCCAAATGATGCATAAAGGCATGCAGCACAGGCCCCTGGGCTTGCATGGGGGTTTGGTTTCACCCCCTGCGCTATTTAATATCTGTATGAAGCCACTGGGAGTGATCATCAGGAACTGTGGGCTGTGTTGTTGCCAACGTGCAGGTGATACCCAGCTCTGCGTTTCTTTCCCACTTAGTTCCAAGGATGCTGGTGGTGTTCTAAACTGGTGCTTGAGGTCAGTAACAGGCCCATAGCCAGGATTTTTTTCTTTGGGGGGCATTTAAATGTTTAAGGGGGCAGTTAGATTACAGTTAATTGAATTAATCTGAATGTCTGTCTTTAGTTTCTAGCTCTTCCTTTCAAGGGACAGGGCACCGAGAGTGTCAGTTCCTAGGAAAAAAACCCAGTTCAGTGGGCATTTAAATGCCTTTTGAGTTCCCTTCCACAAGGCAAGAAAGCTTAGAAGGGTGTGGCACCTTCAATACAGCTCCAACAATCCCCCTTTCTGTTAGCCCAGTCCTGCTGTATGTGTGCATGTTTCCTAAAGACTCATGAGAATGCTTTTGAAAGACTCACCATGACCTAAGTGGTATATAGCTCTCACCCTGACCACTGCTGTATCTCCTAAAAATAAGGTTTCCCACATGGCTATTTGTGGGGTGGGGCTTTTAATTAAGGGGGCGGGGCCCTAATTGCCCCATTGTAGCTATGGGCCTGGTCAGTAATAGGCTGCAGGAGGACAGACGGACAAGCTGAAACTTAATCCTGACAAGACAAAGGTTCTCTGAATTAGCAGAAAAGCCAGCCAGGGACCCAAGATCTCCCATGACTTTCGAAATCTAAGTTCGCAGCATGGGAATGCTGGTTGGCACAGCAGTCACCCTGAAAAACCAGGTGGCTGCGGAGTTCCAGAGGGCCTTTACCCAGCTTTAGTTGGTGCGTCAGCTGTGCCAGTTCCTGCTTCAGTCAGATTTAGCCACAGTGATCCATGCCTCAATTACATCTAAACTGGGCTACTGCAATACACTGTCCTTGTGGCTACCTTTGAAGAGTATTCTGAAGCTGCAGCTAGTGCAGAATACTAGTGACCAGGAGCTAGTGACCAGGAGCAGATGACCCCAATACTACAGCAGTTACAGTGACTATGCATTCACTCCAAAGCCCAAAGTTGGCACCAGGATATATGAAGGACCATCTTCTCCCATATGTTGCTGCCCAAGAATTAAGTTCACTGGTAGAGGGCACCACGCGCACCTTCCTGGGGAGGTTGTTCCATAACTGTGGACCTGCTATTTAAAGGCCCTCCGTCTTTGATTGGTGGGACAGTCAGGAGGCAGTTGAAGACAGTTGTATTTAGGACTGCATTTGACTGGTTTTGTTTTTATTTATTGGCAGTCCTAAGTAAAGTTTTTAAATTGTGGTCTAAAAATGGGTTTTTACAATTGTTTTATTTAAATATTTTTGTAGTTTTTTTAGTAATGGTTTTATTTTTAGTGTATTGAGTTCCACAAGGGAGAAAGGTGGCTAGTAAATGCTTTAAATAGACAAGCAGATACAAGCAGGAGGACCCATGATACTTGCGGGGGGCAGGCGAGCCTCGCTCCCCTCCCCCTGCCGCGTGCAGCCTCTTCCCTTCCCTCCCCCACCCTCCCCGAAAATCGGTGGCGGCGGCACCTGCCGTACACAGCCTCTTCCCCTCCCCCCGCCCTCCCTGAAAACAGCAGTGGTGGTGAGGTTCACTGCCTGCCGAGCCCCCCCACCCTGCCAAAGCGTTCCCTGCGCATGCGCAGAGAATACTTTTACTTTTGAGGGGATTTAAATATCCCCCCAAAAGTTTTTTTTTTAACATTTAGGTTTTTTCTGCACATGTAGAGATTCCTCCACATGTGTAGAAAAATCTCCCTCCCCCCCAGATGCCCCCCCATGCGAATTTAGGTATCCGCACACAGGGGGCGCCTTCAGAATTAGATATATATATATATTTAGTCATACTATCTTCAGTGATGCTTAGTCCCTTGTAAGTGTGAATAGGATCATACCCTTAATCTGCAAGGCTATTTTTGTATGATTTGCTTTCTTTCTTTTAAAAAAAACAATGCTCAGACATGTATTAGTAAAACCTTGCACAAAAAACTCACTTGATGCAGTCATATGCACATAGAGTCATATGGAGGTTGTTTTTCTGCAGTGTTTTCTCAGTGACATAGTGGGTGGAAAGGTACATATAGGCTGCGGTCAGACGTGCCATCTGGTGAGATTGGGAAGCGCACCTATTTCATCCGTGGGTATTTGGCACAGAGTTGTTTGATCAGACATCCCAGTATAATCTGTTTCACTGCAGGCGCAGCCCATCACTGCACACACAATTGTCCCGGCAGTTGGGTTTTTTTTTTGCCTTTTTGCATACATGTGCATAAATGAGGAACTGAACCCCTGTGTGAAGAGTTCTCCATGGAGTTCTCCATGGACCCATTATGTGGTTATGCACATATCGCTATGTGGGGGAAATGCCACTAAGTCGGGATGGACTGAGCCGTTCATGACGATGGCCTGAGTGCATGCTTGAGTGATCAGACTAGGGAAAGTCTGTCTGTGGCCTGTCAGCAAGTGTTAGGACCTGACTTTCTCCAGTGTCTTTTAACTCTGTTTCTGTGGCGGGGCAGCACAGGGTACCAATGACTGCAGGACCTTTTCCAGATCTATTTTATTTTTATTTATTTTTATTTTATTTGTTTGATTGTTGTTATTCAACATCTACATGGGCCCCCTTCCCCATATTGCCTGGAGGCACGGGCTAGGGTGTAACCAATATGCAGATGACACCCAGTTATATCTGTTGTTGGGCGGTCAGTCCGACTCTAAGCCAGAAGATCTGGACCAAGCCCTTCAGGACATGGTGGGTTGGCTTAGACTGAGCCAACTGAAATTGAATCTGACGAAGACAGAGGTCCTGTGCCTGAGTCAGAGCAGACCGGGGGCAGGGATCCCACTACCGACCTTTGATGGGGTGCCGTTGGGGCCAGCTTCGAAGGTTAGGATTTTGGGAGTGCTCCTGGATGCTTCCCTAATAAGCGCAGCTCCGGGAGTTGGTGCCAGCCCCCCCCCCCGCGGGGGAATGCCTGCTTGTGTCATGGCTGCAGCAAAAGGACCCCGTCCCCTGGAAAGGTCCTGGTTCCTCCGACCAGCCTTCTGAAGGCTTCAGCCACCACTGAAGCTATCCTCCCAGAATAGTGGTATTTCTGAGGCTTGGATTAGTAGCTGTCCCCTCTCTTTCTTTCTTTCTTTCTTTCTTTCTTTCTTTCTTTCTTTCTTTCTTTCTTTCTTTCTTTCTTTCTTTCTTTCTTTCTTTCTTTCTTTCTTTTCCTCCCTCCCTCCCTCCCTCCCTCCCTCCCTCCCTCCCTCTTCTTTTTTTCTTGCCTTCTGACATTCTTCCGGTGATGTCAGGTGGGGTAGCATATGCAAATAAGTTATGCTAATGAGTTATGCTAATGAGCACCTGCACCTCTTTTTCTACGAAATGATCCCTGGTAATTAGTAAAGGTATTGACCATGCTCAGGCCACACAAATATTACTTTAGGCATTTGGGTGAACTTCTGGGGCATTCCTCAAGAAATGGATCATAGCAAAGACTGTTTAGAAATTCTCCTCAACTGAAATTTCTCTGTAGCTTGTAGCATTCCAAATGTAGTCTTGTTTCTGAAGTGGAACTGATGCACTGAGAATTCCCCATTGTTCCGTTTTGTGTTTGAATTTGGTAAAGATCATGTGGTTTCATTTTCAGTCCTTCTTATCTTTCTCCTTCTTCTGTATTACCAGTATGCATGTGTGTTTTGATACAACACCACAAAATCAGTTATGATGTGATTCGATATTGTATCCAACTTGGGAAGGCAAAAGACATTCTTCATTTGATTCAATACATCATATCTCAAATGGATCTCTCTCTCTCTTACATTTAATTGATACAATCTAGCTTGCAACAAACAGTAATATATTTAAAATACTGTTATGCAGTGTCTCTTCCACTGAACCTCGGCATTATAACCCCACTCTTTTGAAACAGAAAGTATCCTGCTTTGTATGCTGAGCTGTCATTCTACCATACAAATTTATTGATGCAAGAGAATATGACATCTGTAACTTCTGATTGAAACAATGTTCATCAGGCCATTTTCATGTCATTGAACAGACTTTCAGAAATGAGTGTGTTGGGCTAGACCAGATTCAAAACCTTACTCTGCTGTGATGCACACAACATGACTTATGGACCAGTCACTATCAATGCTCCCTCTAAGTTGTGGAGTCTTGTGGGCAAAAATTCTAGTTTGTTAGCTACTGGCAATAAAGTTGTGAGCAAGCAATTTGGTTGCTGCGTAAATTAGTTTGCTCTGAGGCTGTCCTTCCTGAGCTATGACAAAAATCGGTGAGCTGGAGGCTAAAAAACTGTGAGCTAGCTCACACTAACTCAGCTTAGAGGAACACTGGTATCTCTTAGGCTGGTTTTACATCTGCCTTTCCTGCTGGAATCATTCTACTTCCAAAAAAACTCTTCCACATCTCTTTGAAGTGTGAATCTGCATTCCTTCTCAACTGTCCATATCTGCTAATTGCCCTCTAGCTCTCAAGCTGGCTTCACACCTCTGCAAACAAGTCCTGTTCTTAACAGCACTTCAAAAGAATGACCCTTTTCACTCCAGTTCAATCAGATGTGGGCATTCCCCTACAACAGCTTTGACACCAATGTGTTACCGGTGCAGGGAGCACTGGAATGAAGCTGTTACAAAAATGCACATGTAAAATCAGCCTTAATCTAATGTTTCTTATGGGGTTGGAGAAAAAGTTAGGGGAAACCTTTGCAGCATTTTAGCAACACACACTTATCAGTGTGTATGAGCACACTGGAAAGCACTTTTAAAAAAGTCATTTTGATATGCCAGTCAACAACTGGGTGAGATGAGGAGATGCAAATAAATGGAAGGAATTGAAAACTGTTGCACCTATTCTCAAATTAATTTTAGTGTGTTTTAACTGGAATGAAGGAGGAATGGGAAACAGTACATAGAGAAGATTCAGTGATCCTTAATCCCATGAAATTCAAATCAAACTAAGACTTGTATGCCTTCTAATGTGAAATATCTACAAAAATTTCAAGAAGCTGAAAAAAATTGGTAAGATTAGTGAAATTGTCAAGGTTATTTAACATATCTTTAATTTCTTAACACCTCTCTAGAGCTGCTCTTTTTATTGTAGCTCAACTGCACTGACTGATGAATTGTGGGCTGATGTTCACTCCACAACCTGCTGTTTTCTCCCAGAGGTATGTGTGTGTTCAGAACTATTAACTCTTCTACGAAGTTACACAAACCACAAGACAAGTAGAGCTGAACTAACATGGTGGCAGAAATTTCAAATAAAAACAAGAATAAGTAGTGATAAAAAGCAAGGAATATTAATAACAATGAATGAGATGGATAAAAAGTGGATTATAGGAAGTGAGAAACTAATTTAAAAAGTTTATAACTATTTATTGGAATTTGAGAATCGAGGAAATTTTATTACTAAAAAAATGATTAGCTGGATGGAAGATTTTGGGTACCCATTGCAAACTGATGAATGGGAAAAAATTTGGAAATCGGTTAGGTTGGTAAAAGCGGTATCCTATAAAGAAAATATTTTAAAACTATTTTACAGATGGCATTGGACCCCTCAAAAGATTGCCAAATGTTATAATAATGTTCAAAATAAATGTTGGAAATGTCAAATCAAACTAGGCACCTATTTTCATATGTGGTGGCAATGCCACAAAGTAACAAAATATTGGAGAATGATAAGAAAATTTATTAAGGAAATAACACAAATAGAACTGGCCTTTAAACCAGAAATATTTTTACTAAATATTCTACCATCGGATCTAGAAAGGAATAATGTATTACTGATTGTATATATACTGACAGAGCGAATTCTTTGGGCAAAGAACTGGAAAACTATGGAAGTGCCCACAACAAATGATTTGTTAGAAAAGATATTGGAAGTAGCGGAGCTAGACAATATGGACCAAAGAACGAAGTCACATATGATAGGATTTAAAAAAAAGAAGACTGTTGGTCAAAACTTTTTGTTTAGATAGAGAACTTGTGAACTTTGAGGCTCAAAATGATGCACTGGAACATATTCAAAGTTATGTTGTTTTATGTACAAATATCTAAAGCCAATAAACTATATTTTAAAAAAAAAGACAAGTAGAGCTGACACTCGCAGGGATGACCAAAATGGAACATGCAGTCACAAAGGGAGCTCTTCCACAGAGTTCTGCATGTCATGTCAAAGGGGTTGAAAGTCTGGTGAATTTGAGAAAATCCTCCAGAACAAAGCAGCCAAAATCTTCCAAGTGACAAGGGGATTTATCTCCTTATTTTTAATAAGAGAAGGACTACGTGTTTTCTGAAAAATACTGCTCCTTGGAATCCAAGTTTTGTGGACTGGACATTCAGTTTCACTCTGCATGGAAGTCCCTTCATCTAGGGATGGAGGGTGGCCAACCTAAGACATATAGGGCTTTGAAGATCAATCCAAGCACCTTGAATTGGACACGGAGACAAATTGGGAAACCTTTACCTTTTTATACTGGAACAAGGTTGGACTGATATGTATGGTCCCTATGACACATTCCAGTCAATATTTTGTCCGTAGTGTTCTGTACTAACTGTAGCTTCTGGACAGTCTTCTTCTTCTTTTTAATTCAATATTTTTATTTAAATTTAAATAAGTATAAAAGCATTAAAGAAATCAAGAATATTTTTGATCCTTACAATGTCGTTAAACTTCCAATAAGGCCTTTTCATTTTTGTAATATTTCAATTTATCAACTTAATACAAACATAAAAATTAGTTATCTGAATAGATGATACCAACTGTTCAACAATATGTCAACTGTGTATATTCTTCCTTGTTGAGTTATACTTCTTATAACATTTCATCACCAACAAATGCGGAGATCTCAAAAGTTAATTCCACTTAACTAGTATAAACAACAAATATTTAATCTGATAGCAACATGCAAAAATCATATAGTTAGCCAGAAGGCGATATAATTGTGACAGAACATAATTCAAAGAGAAAGCATTAAGGATGAAGGGTGAGGTGACGAGTGCTTACAACCATCTCTCAAGGGTAGCCCAGCTCTGCAGTATTGTATCAGCTGCCGATAGGAACTCTAGAATTGGTTCCCATTTTGCCATAAAGAAAGTTTTGACAGGGTTTACTGAGAAAGTATTCAAATTATCTGTGACACATTCCATTAAAAAATGATCCCAAAGTTTTGCGTACCAAATTTGTATTGATGGAGGTTCAGGATTCTTCCAATAAGCAGCAATTGCTGTGCGAGCTGTAAAGAGCATAGTATCCAAGGTCCTTTTCAGTTTATGAGTGTTAATATGTTGAGGCCATATATCCAAAAATCAAGTTTTAGGGCAGATTGTGATATCAATAGATGTGATTGCTTTGATTATGTCCTTAATTTGATGCCAAAAAGATTGTATTTTACTGCATTGCCACCAGCAATGAGCAAATGTACCGGATTGTTGGTATCCTTTCCAGCATCATGGGGAATAAGCAGTTTGCATGCGTGCCAATTTCTGAGGGGTGAGATACCATCTGGTTAGGGCTTTAAGTTTTTGGAGTTCATATTGTAAAGATATTGGGAAATATGATTTGGTTGTCCAGATATCTAGCCAGTGCTGATCTTCTAATACTAACGTGCAATCTTTTTGCCAAGCCTTTTGATAAGAGAGAGGTTTGTTATGTTTATCTAAAAGTAAAATGCTGTAAATTGCTGAGATTAGCCCTTCGTTATTGTTTTCATATAGTTGTAAAATGACTTCAAGATCTGTTTGTTTTTGTTTTAGTATCGAAGACAGCTTGATCTGACTACAAAAATGTTGTAGAGAGAGATATAAAAACCATGGTATTGATTGTTGAAATTTGTGTTCTAAGTCTGCTTTGGTAAGTATACCATGTTTGTCTGAAATGTCACATATCCTAGAAAGATTAGCTGTTTTCCAGGCATTTCTAAATAATGTATTTGTCGATTGAAGAAACCAAGGTTGAAAGGTGTATACTGAGAGTCTAGAAATCTCTGGAATGAACTGTTTTCGTATTGCTCTCCAATATTGTAATATTGGAAATTAAAAAGGATTATAGTCCTTTGTGAGATGAGAGATGAGTTTAGAATCCCAAATTAATGAGTCTAATGAACATGGCGTAAGCATGTCTTGTCCTAACAAAATCCAGTCCGGGGGGTTGTTATTTCTCGTCACTTTGATAGCATTTGCCAAAAGGGTAGCCTTGTGGTAGATGGTTAGGTCAGGAAAACCAAAACCTCCTTTTGATCTTGGTCTCCTGAGCACCTGCATATTGATCCTGGCTCTCTTCCCATTCCATAAGAAATTCCATAGGGTAGACTGCCATTTTTTCAAGTAAGTAGATGGTATTGAAATGGGAATTGTGTGGAATATAAAAAGATATTTTGGTAAGAGGAAGGATTTTATAAGGTGGAAACGATCCAACCAAGAGGGATTCTATTTGGACCATTTTGAAATTAATTTACAGACTTCTGAATGAATTACATCATGATTTAGTTGCAGAAGTTTGGAGGTATCAGCATTAAGACGGATTCCTAAGTATGTCATATGTGTTGTGATCCATTCAAAATTATAGTTTTTCTGAAGAGATACACAGACTTCTGGTTTGATGTTCACTGGGAGTAGTTGAGATTTCATACTGTTAATACGTAATCCTGAGATGTTTCCAAACTCATGTAGAGTTTTAAGTAGAGCTGGTATGGATGAAGCTAGTTGTGTCAAGTAAAGTAACGTCATCAGCGAACAACATGATTTTATGTTCTACTTTATTAACCTGTATCCCTTTGATAAGGGGATTGGACCTGATTGCCTGTGCTAATGGTTCCACAGCCATTGCAAAGAGCAAAGGGGAAAGAGGGAATCCTTGTCTTGTCCCCCTCCCCAAGAGCAAAGTTTTAGATCTGCAACCATTAGCTCTAATATTTGTAGTGGGGTTCTCATATAAACTTTCAATAGTTCTAATAAATTTGGGGCCAAATCCCATCCTTCTAAGGACTGAAAATAAATAGTGAAAGGAGACTGTATCAAAAGCCTTTTCCACATCCAGGGAGAGAAAGGCCAGGGAAAGGTTTTGTTTTGTGGAGTATGTTGAGGGTTTTGAAAGTGTTGTCTGCCAAATCTCTATGTGGAATAAAACCTACCTGATTAGGATGGATATATCTAGAAATGAAAGTATTTATACGCTTAGCTAAGACAGAAGTAAACAATTTCATGTCTTGGTTAAGGAGGGATATCGGGAGATAAGATTTGGGTAACTGTGGGTATTTCCCAGATTTTGGAATGACTGCTGTCGTCGCCTGTCTCCAGGAAGGTGGTATCTCCCCAGAGTTTAGGACATGATTAAATGTGTCAGTAAGGGGTTAGAGTAATTGTGTTGCAAAAGTTTTATAATACTTCGCTGGGAGGCCATCAGGACCTGGAGATTTGTTATTTTTTAATGATTTTATGGCCTGTAGTATCTCTTCAGATGGCATAGGTTCCTCTAGCAAGGCTTCATGATGTTGGCAGAGTTCTGAATGAATAGGAAAGCTTTTAATAGCCTCCTGAAAAATTCCTTCTTCTATTGGTTGTGCTGTATATAAACTAGAATAAAAGTCCTCCAAAATGTTAATTATTTTGTTTGAGTTTGTAACTATCTGGTTTGTGTTAAATTTGAGTGCTTTAATCTGATTTTGCCTTCTGTTCTTTTTCACCTTGTGAGCAAGCAATTTAAGGTTCTTAGGCGTTTTAATCCAGTATTTTTGCTTTGTAAAAATCAATTGTTTCTTAATCGTGGGTTTTTCCAGTAGAGTTAGTGTTTTTCATTCTAGATTTAATTCTTTCAGTACCCATTTGGAGCCTGTATCCTTGTGTCTCATTTCCAGGTCCCGAATTTTGTTTAATGTATCTGAAAGTAATTTTTGTCTTTTCTTTTTTCAACTGAGCAGCTTTGGATATAAATTTCCCCCTGAGTGTAGGCTTCATGGCATCCCGACAGATCGTTGGAGAGACCTTGCCATTATCATTTTCTTTGAAATATTGGTCAATTTCTTGAACAATTTCTGCTCTGAGTTCCATGTTGCTCAATAAAAAAGTATTTAGACCATTGTGTGGCTTTATTTGATTGGTCAAATGGTGCCAGTTTACAATCTATCCAAGCGTGGTATGACCATTGAAATGGTCCAATGTAAGAAGAAATTACTCTGTCTAATAAAGATTTAGAAAGCAAAATCAGATCGATTCTAGAATAAGTGTTATGTTGATCCGAAAAGTAAGTGTAATCTTTCTCCAGGGGTGTAATGTCTGCCATATATCTGTTAAATCATGCTCTGCAATCATGTTCACCAATTTAGTATAATGTTGCGTGGACTTTGTCAAAGAAGGTCTATGTTGTAATTGTCTAGAGATTAGTCAATTATAAAATTAAAATCACCTCCCAGAATGATATCTCCCTCAGAAAACTCATGTAAGTTTTGTAATGTATGTTCCAAAAAAGTTACCTGGCCATCATTCGGTGCATATACTGTACCTAGAGTAGTCATTCTGCCCTCCAAATATCCTTTAAGAAAAAGGAACCTGCCTGCTGAGTCTTGTCTTTTGGCTGTGAGGTCAAAATGAAGATGTTGCCCAAGGAGAATTGCCACTCCTCGTGATTTGGAAGAACCTGCTGCAGAATATTGAGAGTGAAATTTGTTAGTTTTGAAAATCAATGCATCATTTTTTTTGAGGTGGGTTTCTTGTAGAAAAACAATTGATGGGTTGAGCTTTAAGAGATTTGTAAGCACTCGTCGCCTTTTTAAATTATTATTTAAACCTTTAACGTTAGTTGAAATAATAGTAAAGCCATTTACCATGTTTGAGGCACTGTAACGGTATAATACTTTTATAAAACAGATAAAAGTAGATTATAGCCAAGAGGCTTCTGGACAGTCTTCAAGGGCAAACCCACATCCAGCACAGTGCAATAATCTAATCTAGATGCTTCCAGGGCATATACCACAGTGGCAAAATCTGGCTGTCTTTTTATCAGTTTGGTGTAGTGCCAGTTTGGTGTAGTGGTTACGAGCGTGGACTCTAATCTGGGAGAACCTGGTCTGATTCCACACTCCTCCACATGCAGCTGCTGGGGTGACCTTGGGTCAGTCATAAATTCTTTCAGAGCTGTTCTCTCAAGGGCAGTTCTTTCAGAGCTCTCTTAGCCCCACCTACCTCACAGGGTATCTGTTGTGTGGATAGGAAGGGAAAGGGATTATAAATCACTCTGAGACTCCTTCAGGTAGTAAAGGGAGGGGTATAAATCCAATCTCCTCCTCCTCTTTCTCCTCCTTCTTCTGTCTTATGTTTCATTTGTATCTGGTTGATTGTCATACTGTTTTCATGTGTTTGCAACTTGTTCCTTGATAGCTGCCTTGAGTCTAAGGAGATAAGGCAGGATATAATTATTTTAAGTTAATAAAAGCCGGCAAAAACAGCCAGATCTTCTTTGGTAGGGCAAGGTGGCTAACTGATAGACTTAAAAGTATAGTATCTGGACAAAGCCTGAGGTTAGACTCTGAAGAAAATCCAGGTGTTGAGCAGGCAAACAGAGCCCAATGGTTTTTGCCTAGTTCAGACGCAGGGAATGGGGTTTGTCAGTCCTGAGGACAGAACTTAGAGCAACTGGATAGGTGATACCTGGACCAGAGTAAAAACAGTGGGTTGGATCTAGCCAGCTTTTTCACTGGGAGAAAGGGGCGATGTGTTCCCCTTGACTGCTGAAAAGGATATGCTGAGGATTATGGAACTGCACGGACAAAACCCACATGGGATGGAGGCTGAAGTAGGGACAGAAATTGGGTGTAATTGAGTGAAAAAACTGGCTGGATCCAACCTTAGGTCTGTTCACCTAATGTGTGGACCCAACATGAAATGAGGGACACAGTAGATTAAGGCTATTTCTTCCTGATCATTTGGCAGCCCCGCTTAGCATTTTGCACAAGTTAACAGCAACTGGTCTCCCATTCAGCAAAATGGTGACATTTGTCTAGAGGAAGAGCTTGACCCGCATGTGCCAGTAATAGGAGGGAGAGAGAGACATGTGGCATCCCAGGGCTTCTGATTTTCAAGTATGCACGTCTTTTATTTGGAAGGGGCAGAGCTATGTAATAAGCATTAACTTGACAGAGTTAATATTCATTACATTACTTCCCCTCTGAGTTACAGCTTCTTAATGTTTAATTTATTAGTTATTTTCTTATTTAACGAAATCTTCTGCTGCCTCTCTGGGGGACCTGCCAAAGGTGTCCGTTCAGTTTCCTTTACAGGATGTAATATGAAGCAAGAGACGCGTCCAGAGCAGAAAACTCTGTCTGTCTTCTCTTTGCATTTCTGTGTAAAGGCAGAAATGGGCCAGGTGATGACTACAGCCTAGGAATACATCCAACCAACTTCCACAGCAGCTGCAGTGATAGAATGTTCCGGCATGAACCACCTTCTTTGCCATTTGAATCTCACCTCATGAAGAAGAACAGAGGAGCATTTTCACTTGCATTTATGTGATCATTAAAGATTCTTTCCTTTGCACCATTTGTCTTTTCATCTTCATTTTGCCTTGGTGCAGCCACCTCTTTTCTTCATCGATGGTTGGTTAATGGACCAAACAGTGTGGTATAGTGGTTAAAGTGTTCGAATAGGATCTGGGATACTCCAGTTTTGAATCTTCACTCTACTAGAGAAGCTTGCAGGGTGACCTTGGGCCAGTCACACACCCCCCCTAACCTACCTCACAGGGTTGTTGTTAGGGTTCCTAACACCAGGTTGGGGAATTCCTGTGTATTTGGGGTTGGAGTCTAGGGAGTATAGAGTGTGGTGAGGGAAAGAAGCTCAGCACGGATGTGATGTCATACAGTCCATCCTCCAAAGCTGTGCTTTTCCTCCAGGGGAACTGATCTCTGTAGACTAGAGATCAGTTGTAATTTGAGAAGAACCCCAGACCCCACCTGGACTATGTCAAACCCTAGTTGTCATGAGATTAAATTGGAGGAGAGAATGATGTAAGCCACTTTGGGGCCCTGTTCAAGAGATATAAAGGTAAAGGTTTCCCTTGCTCAAAAGCCAATTGAATCCAACTCTAGGGGACGGTGCTCATCTCTGTTTCCAAGCTGAAGAGCCGGCACTTTCTGAAGACTTTTTCCATGGTGATGTGGCCAGCATGACTAAATGCCAAGGCGCATGGTACGCTGTTACCTTCCCACTGCAGCGGTACCTATTTATCTACTTGCAATTTCTTGCTTTCGAGCTGCTAGGTTGGCAGAAGCTGGGGTAGGGTTGCCAAGTTCTACTTACCTAATGGCAGGGGGGAGTCCTCCTTGGCCCGGGAGCTCCCTCGGCATGCGCGCAAAGCACACGCGCTTGGTGACATCACCCGGAAGTGACATCACCACATTAGGGGCGTTGCCAGGTGACGCTCTGGCAATCGCCCCCAAAACTCTATGGTACCATAGAGTTTTGGGGTGATTGCCAGAGCGTCGCCCTGGCAACGCCCCCAACGTGGTGACGTCACTTCCGGGTGTTGTCATTACGTTGGGGAAGTCGTCCTGGCAGGATGACTTCGGGGGTGGGGTTCCCCCCGCCGGCCAAATGCTGGCCGGCAGATCGGGAACCCCTGTAGTGGGGGATCCCCCGCCCCCCGGGCTGACTTGGCAGCCCTAAGCTGGGGCCAGAGATGGGAGCTCACTCCGTCATGCGGCACTCGGTTCTCGAACTGCTGAACTACCGACTTCCTGGTCTGCAGCTCAGTGTCTTAACCTCTGAGCCAGAAGTAATAGGCAGTGTATAAACAACGCAAATTTGGATGTGTTATGTGTTTCAATGGGAGCATAATCAAAGGCAACTGCATGTAAAAAAATTTCCCTGGTTACAGAGGATTCAGGCATGTACCCTTGATGTTAATGTCCTCTTTGTGTGTGTGAAGTACTTGCATGTTTTACTTTCTCTACTTTCTTTCTCTACTTTCTCTACTTTACTTTCTCTACTGTAAAGACAAAAATCTTTCAAATGTTCGTCAAACTACGAAAGAGAGAACTTCTTGGTCTTTGTCATGTTTTGTATAAGTCTGAGGAGAAACAGCTGAGAAGCAGTGGTTGACGTATTTTTTTTTTGTTCATGCAGCAAAAGAATCATTACTGTGTTGTCAGTTGAGCAGTTAGACACCCTGAACTGAGAGAGACTCCAACATGTTACAGTAACACAAAGTAGAACTTTATTAAATTGACTGGTTTAACTAACTGTACATTCTAGGCTTTCCATCTTGTCTGCCTGGAAGGCTTCCCTTTGACCTCTGAACCAGGAACCAGGAGGGCCGAGGCTTCCTTGACTGAGTCAATGCACTTCGTATTGGGTCTTCCTCTTTTCCTGCTGCCTTCAACTTTTCCTAGCATGATGGTCTTTTACAGTGACCCTTTTCATTGGTTACAGACAGACTGGCAGCTTGGGGCACTTAGAAGGCAGTGCAAATACCTCTGTTTCAAGCAGGAATGGAGATTCCCCGGTCAAACGCCATGCCATTATATCTTGTGGGTATCCATAAAACACTCTTCCAACACCACATGTCCTCCAGCATCCCCATTCTGGAGTGCAGTAACCTACCTTTTCCTTCCTTGCAGTTTTGGGAGATTAATTTGTTGAGTGCACCTTACCTTTTCTCTCTCAAAATGTGTTTTAATATTTCATGCGACTTGATTGCATTTTACTATGCTCGACAAATGCCCTGAGCACTAATTGTCTTCCCAGAGATTTTTTTTGTTGTTTAGGGCCCCCAAGTCATTGCTGTTAACAACTCTCATTCATCTCCATAAATGGCAGGTTGGGGGAAGCTGACATAGATGGGCTTTCTTTGCCTTCAAAGAGTTTTCTCCATTTTTTTTCCACCACGCAGTGGGAAGAACACCCAGTGCTCCACGAACATGTCCCGCAGAGCAACCTGTTAATCTATTTTAATTAAAGCTGAGGCAAAATAAATTTATTTAATTTAACTTTTGCTACTATCCGAAAAACATCTCCAATTTTAACTTTCAAGGCATCCCTCAAATTGCTATCTACACACAAGCAGAGGATTTAAAGCACACAACTCATTTTATCCTTCTGACTTCCTTTCTTACAGCCTGCACTGCTCTTTTCGTTCCATCTTTTCCCCCTTCTCTCTATTCCTCCATTCTCTTTACAGTATAAAAGGGTCAAATGTGCCCTGCAACAGGCTATGCACTCTGTAAAGGGACAACCTTTCAAGCGCCAACAGTAGAATAAACAACAGCTATTAAAATACAGTGTTTATCTCTTGGGTTCCTAGAAATTCTTTCACACACTGGCTGTATGACGACTGGCATGTTCACTAGACTGTGTAAAAAGACCTTCATACATTCCCAACTGAAGACAAGATGGGGGAATCTTTTTGAAGCTCTGCCCAGGGAAAAAGAGGTGCTGTTCATGGATGGGATAGTTGACATGCAGATGGTATCAAGGTCTGCTGGATGACCTTGACTCCCACTTAAAGAGAAGGTTTGCAGTTTGGAGGCAGTTTTAGTTTTGCTTATTGGGACAAAAGTGAACTCTGTGGCTCAGTGCCTTTCACCAACTTTATATAATGTAGGGAATCAAACCCGGTTTCCTCAGATCAGAGTCCACGCACTTAACCACTACACCAAACTGGCTCAAACACGTGTAGGAGAACACCAAAAAAAGGCCCTGGCCCTGGTCGAGGACAGCTAGATCGTTTTAGGGCTGGGGACCACGAGCAAGCTGTTATCTGAGGAGTGTAATGCTCTCCCAGGGATATAATGGAGGAGACGGTCCCATAGATACTTCGGTCCCTGATCGCTCAAGGCCTTTCCAGGCTACTGGAGGAAAAAAGGGGGGGGGGGATAATTTAACCATAGAGTTTGGAGTGAATTTTAGAATGGCCAATCTCTGACTTAATAACATCACTTCTGGTTTTCACCAGAAGTCACATTGTGCACCGGCACAACTGTTCCTGCACCCCCTTTCTCCCAGGGGATTGCTGATTGCTAACCCTACCTGGAGGTCCTCCTCCAGTGTAAGGAGAATCTAGTTTGACAAGTCGGAGCTGGTCCAAGTACACAGTTTACATATGCCCTGAAGTTTCTGAGGATCTGATCAGAGCAAGGCTGTGTACGCACATATACACACAAGGTCCCCTGAAGCATCTACTTATTTACAGGCTAAGAGGCTGGGAGGGAAGAAGAAGAAGAGAAGAGATTGGATTTATACCCTGCCCTTCACTACCCAAGGGAGTCTCAGAGCGGCTTACAAACTCCTTTCCCTTCCCCTCCCCACTTTCCGCCTGCTGCCTGTATACACTGGAGACCACGTTTGTCCTGCATTGCTTGCATTTCAATATCCTTTTCACGGCGGGGCATGTCCTGGGGGTGCATAACAACATTGCCGATGCTTATCTCGTTTTCAGGAGGAGCGACTTTGGGAGCTAGCACCAGGAGCACACAAGGATCCCGAGAGGATGCTGCTGGAGGCTCTATGGAGTCTTGGCAGGGCGAGGTCCTGCGGGCTGTCAAAGCCTCATTAGCGCCAGGTACACAGAGGGCGTACAGAGGGCACCTTGAGGCTTTTCATGCATTCTGGGGGGAACTGGGGCTTGACCAGCTCTGGCCGGTGCCCATTGAGTATTTGCTTCAGTTTGCCATGACCTTAAGAAGGAAACACTTGGCGGTCCGGACCATTAGGGGGTACATGGCAGCGGTAGCTTTCCATTCGAAAGCCCGGGGCTTAGCTGACAATACAGGGGATTTTTCGGCTTCGGCGCATGATGGAGGGGTGGGTCAGGGAGGTGCTGCTGGCGCCTGACACTAGGCAGCCTTTCACACCGGACATCGTGAGAATGCTGATCTGTGCATTTGGAGGCATCTGCATGTCCCAGTGGGGGTCCAGGCTGTTCCGAGTTGCCACTCTGGTGGCCTTTTTTGGTGTCTTACAAATAAGTGAACTCCTGGTCCGGTCTCACTGGGACGGGAGAGGGAGAGCGTTGTTGACAACTGATGTAAGCATGGAAGGGCGAGTCCATCACTGTGGATATGGCAGTCCAAAACAGACCAGAGGGGTGTGGGGCAGTTAGTAATGCTGCACAGAAACAAGAAGGAGGAGTTGCGTCCTGTGCGCACCTTGTCGGGCTGGGTGATGGAGATGGGGCGCCGGCTTGGTCCTCCATTCCAGCATGAGACTGGGCTCCCACTTATCCAATACCAGTTCTGGGCTGTCATGCACCAGGCCTTGACGGGGGCTGGGGTGGCTGGGAGTAACTTCAGCACCCATTCCTTTTGCATTGGAGCAGCTTCAACAGCTGCTGGGCTGGGTTTCAGCCCAGAGGAGGTCCAGGACATGGGACACTGGCGGTCACGGACATACCAGGTTTATGTATGCAGATAATGATGGTTTACAGCATGTCTCTTTCAGGTGGAGGTGCACAGACTTTGGCCGCCCATGTGGTGATTTGCGGGCACTCCATTGTGTATTGGGCTGGCAGAAGGGCCAGCTGCTCAGGCATTGGTTCCCAGCTGGGCATCAGAGGCAAAGCCTCTGTTGAATGGCTGGGAAAGAGAGGAATGTGCTGGAGCCAGCTGCTTCCCCTGCTTCATAGTCGCCGGTCCAGGGGGGCAATACCCCAGGTCATGGTCATCCATTTGGGCAAAAATGACCTGGGAGTGCACCGCCCTGGGAAAGTGGACAAGTCTCGGCGCTGGCTTAACAATGTCATCGGAGCATCTGTGATCGCAATGAGGGGACAGGTAATTCAGCACCATGGTATTCAATTTGGGTGCCCCCATCTCTTCTGGCCAGATGGGGTTCACTTGTCAGACGTGGGGATGGACATATTTTTGGCTGATCTGCAGGGTGGTCTTCAAGACCTAGTCTCGGAGGGTTGGCAGGAGGGGAGTTAACCCAAGGCTAACCCCCTCAGTGGCGGAAAAGCACGGGTTAAAGGTGGGATTTATTTGTGTTGGCAAGCACCCCTAGATATCTCTGATAGGATGGGTCCTCAGGCTGAGCACCTAGTGGCTTAGCAGTCCAGGTGCCCGGCCTCTTTGGGGATGGGGGAGCATGCGTCAAGCCTTAGGGCCTTAGCAGTCCGGGGCCGGGGTGTGCTCTCACATCTCCTCTACGCATGTGACATGCAGACTGTGACAAGTAGGGTGAGGAAGGATCCTGAACCTGGCTCTGAGCTGGGGTGGGTTTGTCCTTAGGAAGCCCGCTTTGCAGGCAGGAGGTAACCAATGCTTAATTGATGTAATCAAAGCAGATCAGCTTACTCATAAATAAATAAATACCCAGTTTAACCCAGTAATTGTGTATGTGTTTCATTCAAGGGGTGGGCGGGCAAGATTGCTGTTGCTTCCACTGCTCAGTGCCACACTTTTACAGCTGCTAGAGAGCCATTCTTCGGTGCCACACTTTTACAGCTGCTAGAGAGGATGTCGGGCAGTCTTCCCTTTCCCCTCTCCACTGGAGAAACAGCAGGCAGTGCCGATATCCTTTCCAAAATGACGAAAGGATCTCTTTGGCTACAGGCCTCTGTAGCAGTTTCCAGAGGCAATAGCTATAACAAGCATATGGAGGCTTTGGTACATGCCTTTGGTACATCCCTTTTTGGCTTTACCAGTCAATTAGGAGCAGTACAGATAGTTAAACAGAATGTATAAGAGGGCTTCCCATCACTCTGTCAAAAATGCGGTTTTGCAGAAAGTTTAAATAACGTTGGAGAAATTCTATGACTGGGTAATTTGCACACAGCGAGAAGCCTTTTTGGCTTCAGCCCCAGCTGCCTCTGCTGTTGTGTACATGTAATTTTATCTGACAAATTGCTACTCTTTTGGTTGATCTTTGCAACCAGAATGCATTTTGCTCACCTCCAGAGAGAAACCCACATACGTACAACTCTCTTACTGGTGGCTAAGTTATAATTTTAATGCTTAATGGCTATTGTTCTCTCGGTATAACATACTTAGGTTATCTAAGATACATGAGAAGTTCCTCGCATACCTTTTCCCCAGTGTAACTTTTCAGAAGGCTGGAAGCCTGCATTCAAAACAATAATATTGCGTTTTGCGACCTTGTTGACAAATTGCAGTTCCAGGTGTGCAATTTTTTAACATCCCTTTGTGGGTAAATATAAGGGAGAACAGCCACCAGAGATAGGCAGTAAAAGTAAAATGACCTCAGGTCCCATCAGATAAACGTGCATGTCATGTACATTAGAGACTGTGGATTCCTAGTTGATTGCTTTAAGGTATCCTGCTTTATTTCTCTCTCTCTTTTTTTTTTTTAACTTTATTTTTAGAGTAGTTTTTTATACATTATAAGTTAAACACTTATAACAAAAAGAGAAACATATACATAATTTTTGGAGCCACACATCTTAGTTTAACCAAGCATAAAATTTGGACCATATCTTCATCATATTTGTCCTGTCATTCATATTCAAAAGAAAACTTAGTTTGCTCATCTCTGCCCAATCCAGAAGTTTAGCAATCACAGCATCTTCACCCGGAAGCGTTGCAGATTTCCACGCGCTAGCCCGAACTATCCGGGCTGCTGTCAGTATAAAAGCCAATAATCTTTGTTCATGGCTAAGCAGACCTTCAGGAAGTATATTTAGCAGAAAGATTTCTGGAGCTAATGATATTTCCGATCCCATTATCTCCTTAATCATATTATGCACCATTAACCAATATCTTTGCATTTTTTTACATTTCCACCACATATGATAGTATGTTCCTATTTCCACCTCACACATCCAACATCTATTTGTTACATTTTTGTAGCATTTATGAAGCCTATCAGGGGACCAGTGCCACCGGTAGAAGAGTTTATAGATATTTTCTTTATAATTTATCACACCCAAAAATTTAATTGTTTTCCAGATTTTTGTCCATTGATCAACCTGAATATTATAGCCAAAATCTTGCATCCATTTCACCATTGAGGGTTTTATCTTTTCATCCTGCATTTCATAAGCTAGGATTATTTTATAAATTTTATTAAGTTTGTTTTTATTCATCCAATTTAGATCTAATCCATTCGGAACATCATAAAAATCAACCATTTTATCCAGATGATACCTAGAATTTAATTGATTACATTCCCACCACGATAATTGCAAATTTAGTTCACTTTTTAGCTGATCATTGCACTTTAATTTCCCCTTATTATCCAACAATTTATCATAACTCACTAAATTTTTTGAGTTTATCAGCGATGGCTTAATAAAGGCCTCCAGCGGGGAGACCCATCTGGGCGTTTTTAAATAAAATTTTTCTTTTATACTTAGCCAATTTTTCATGAGTGCTGCTCTTAGAGTATGAGTACTAAAATTTGCATGGATTTTGTGCTTATTATACCATACATAGGCATGCCATCCCATGTAAAGGTCATGCCCTTCTAATGCCAGAATTCTGGCGTTGTCTAACAGTACCCATTCTCTCAACCAAACTAGGGCTGCGGCTTTCCCATAGATTTCCCAATTTGGTATGGCAATCCCTCCTTCCTCCTTCTGATCTTGTAAAATTTTCCACTTTACTCTAGGTTTTTTGGGGAACCAGATGAATTTTTTTGTTAATTCATTAATATTCTTATAGAATTTAGCACTTTCTGCCAACAGTGGAATTGTTTGTGCCAAGAATAGGAATTTTGGGAGGATATTCATTTTAATCGCCGCTACCCTGCCTAGCCAAGACAGCTTTAGATTTTTCCAGATATCCAATTCTTTTTTAATCTTTTTTAATAATGTGTCATAGTTATCCTCTATCAAAGAGCTAGTCTTACTGGTACATATTACTCCCAGGTATTTCACTCTTTTCACTACCTCAATTCCAAATTTATTCTGTATTTTTATCTGTTCCTGAGTAGGGTAATTTTTAACAAGAATCTTTGTTTTATGTATATTGATCTTTAATCCCGAAACCTCGCCATAGTCTTTGATCTTTTCTAATAGTCTACCTAGAGATATTTCTGGATCTTCTAAAATAAACATTACATCGTCGGCATATGCGCATAACTTATATTCTTGCCCCTTACATTTAAGGCCTTTAATAGTTTTATCCTCCCTAACTTGATCGCATAGGGTTTCCAGAGCAAATATGAACAATAATGGAGATAAGGGACACCCCTGCCTAGAACCCTTTTCAATTTTAATCTCTTGTGTAGTGTCTGAGTTAATTCTTACTCTAGCCGTTTGTTTATTATATATTGCTTTGATCATGGATTCGAATTTTTCTCCCGCCTCATATTCCTTTAATTTATTCATTATGAATTCCCATGCTAGGCTATCAAAAGCTTTTTCCGCATCCATGAACATTAATATCGCTGATCTCTCCGGATGTATGTCATAGAATTCTAAAGCATTAATTAATATTCTCCAATTCTCTCTTAGATGTCTATTCGGCAAGAATCCTACTTGGTCTTTATTAATTATCTGAGACAGGACCCATTTAAACCTTTCCGCTAGTATATTGGCGTAGATTTTATAATCAGCGTTTAGTAAAGATATTGGCCTATAATTACCAATATTATCTAAGTCATCTTTGGCTTTGGGTATTAATGTTATCAGGGCTTCATTCCAGGACTCTGGTACTGAGCTCGTAATTCCTATGTTCTTGACTAGGTCTTTAAATACCAGAGATATTTGGCCCTCAAAAATCCTATAGAACTCACCTGGAATGCCGTCCGGACCCGGAGCTTTGTTCATTTTCTGTCTTTTAATAGCCTCCACAACTTCACATATTGTGATTGGTTCATTTAATTTTCTCTTTTGATCTATCGTGAATTTATTTAATTTGGTTTTCTCCCTGAGGTATTCCCTTACCAGATTTTCATCCTTATTCTCTTGTTTATATACTTTAGAGAAGTAATCTTCCACTATCTTTTTAAAATCTTTTAATAAGTATTTGTTTTCACCTACGGGGTCCTTTAATGTAATTATTGATTTTTTACCCTCTTCCCTTTTTAGCCTATATGCCAGCCATCTTGATGGCTTATTAGCATTTTCAAAAAAAAATAATTTATTATATTCAATCTTTTTCCCTATCTCTTTACTTAATAATAAATTTAATTTATGTTGTTTATATAGTAATCGTTGTTTACTGTCTTGTTCCCCTTTGGTTTTCAACATATTCATTTCTTCCACTTTTATTTGCTCAACTAGAAGTTTATATTCTCTATTTTCTTGTTTTCTTTTCCACAGGGTGTAACTAATCATTTTTCCTCTTATGTATGCCTTAAAGGTATCCCATATAATATTAATAGAAATTTGGGGCTGAATATTTAATTTAAAAAATTCTTTAATGTCATCTTTCAAGGATTCGACAAAGCCTTGATCTTTTAGGATATATCTATTCATGGTCCATCTGGGCGCTCTCCTAACCTCGTTAAGTGTTAATAAGATTGGGTTGTGTTCCGCAAAGGTTAAGGGGCAGATCTCAATATATAACATCTCCATTATTATAGATCTGGATATCCAGGCCATATCTATCCTTGACCATGACTTATGCCTACCTGAATAGAATGTAAATGCCTGCTTGTTCTTATTTTTTGTTCTCCATGCATCTAAGAGGTCTTGCTCTTCTACTAATTGATAGAATATCTCCGGTAGTGTTTGGCCTTTATTTTTTTTCCCCATCTTGGTTTGCGTTTTCCTATCTAGTTTTCTCTCTACTACAGCATTAAAGTCTCCAATTAGACAAATCTTATCAGATTTTTTCACCCTCAATGCTTCAGCTACTTCTTTGTGAAATGGAGCTTGATTAGAGTTGGGCGCATAGACATTCGCTATAATATATTCCTTCCCATTTTTTATTATACTAATTACTATAATTCTACCATCTTTTGACGAATATACCAGTTGTGGATGTAAAAATTCTTTGGCATATATAGCTACCCCTCTTTTTTTTCCCACCTCATCTGCTGCTACGAAGACTATCCCCAATTTTTTACAATTAAGGTGTTTTATATGATCCTTTTTGATGTGTGTCTCTTGGACGCATGTTATCTCTGCTCTTATTTTGAGTAATTGATGGAATATACGCCGTCTCTTTTGGGGTGCATTGAGACCATTTACATTAACTGACATAATTTTGAATTCTTTAGGGCTCGGCCCCATCCTGGTTTTTTGTTTCTTTCACTCGGCTCTTTAGTTGGTTTCTTGTTTGTATTTGTGGTGAGGTTGATGGTGTTTCTTTCTCCGCTGCTTTTCTTCCTTTCTTTCTTTTATCTTTTCTTTCTTCTTCTTTACCTTCTTCTCCTTCTTTCTCTGTTTGTGAATCTTCTCCCTCTTCTTCCTCCTCCTGCACTCCTAATTCAGCTCCATGGGACTCTAGAAAATTTTCCAGCTTGAATGTTGAGTTGAGTTTCTGTCTTCTTCCTCTATACTCAAAGAAGAGGCCCTCCGGAATGAGCCATCTGTACTCTATACCACGCTCTCGAAGCAGTCCTGCTAGTCGCTGGTAGGGTCTTCTTTTTTCCCTAACACGCCAAGGCACCTCCCTCAAGAATCTAATCTCTTCTCCTTGTGCGACGGCTTTGTTCTCATATGACGCTCGAATAATCTTGTCCCTTGTTTCTCTTTTATTAAGTTTTATATGGACTTCCCTAGGAGCATTAAATTTTCTTGCAAATGCCGTGCCTCTTCTAAACACTGCATCAATTTCAGTCATTACCTCTTGTTTGGTGCCGATGTTCAATTGAGTTGCTATGATTTCAGCCATTTCTTCTTTCAAATTAGTGCCAATATTTTCCGGAACATTTTGACACCTGACAATTTGTGCTGCTTTGTCCAGTTCTAGATTGATGAGCGATTCTTCCAGTCTTTCATTTTTCGCCTTCAATTCTTGTACGTCCAGATCTAAATCTCGTACTCTTACATGAGTTTGTCTACCTTTTGTGGCCAGCTCTTGTATCTCTGCTTTATTCGTTGCCACTTGTGTTTTGATTTCCTCCACTTCTGTTTTGATTTGTGAGGCTAATTCGTCTATTTTATTATACATAGGTACAAACTCTTTCTGGATCAAAACCGGAATTCTTTCCTCCACTTTGTCCATTATGGCTGGTAGCGTGTTCTCCATAACTGCTTTAATCGCTGTTGAGACGGCTGTTGAGACGGCCTCATCAATCATTCCCTTGATTTCTTTAGTCGCCAGTCCGGGGTTGCTTGTTGTCGACTTCATCTGACCAACTAGTGTAGTTTGCGATGGAGAGGGGACCGAGCCCTTCCTTCCTGCCCCTGGGTTCCCACTAGCCATAGGTTTGTTAAGTTTATCTAATTATTACCACTAGGCCCCACTCGAGACTATTTAGAGGCTATTTAGAGCTAATTAAATCTAAGTTGTCTGGTCTTATTTTATTGTATAAATACTTCTACAGCCTTTTTATCACTGAGGCTTTAGTCTTTATAAGAAGTAGTTCTTAAATTTTACTTTATAATTCTTGTTTATTAAATTTAATTCAATTAACTTATTTAATCAGGTTGATCAGTGTCTCCAACTTAACCAAATTAATTCACCCAAGTAGACTATGTATTTATCTGGATATTTACTTCCCCAGTAATTTGTTATAAATTAAATATAATTAATTCTACTCTCTTCTATCATTGGTTGTTTCCCCCTCAGACTCTAGGAACAATACTTAATATTCTAATTTTAGTGCGTTATCAGAACATGAACTAATGGTATTTATAGTTTAATTTATAGTTAATTAATACAGTTGTTACAATAAATTACTATGCCAAAGTTAATTACACAATGAGTTATTGATGCTAATAATAGCCACAGAAGTAATAATAATAGTTGTGAAATATATCCTGAATCAAATACTAATTTAATCAAATATTTCCTAAATTAATTCTTAACTTAATCAAAATACACACTATACTTTTTTTATACAGTGATTAATACACTTATAATTGCACTTATTTTAAACTTTGGCTTCAGTAATCTTTCTTACTGCCACTAATCAGTACCTCTTCCTTTTGAGTTACTCAGTCTTACGTCAGGCTGTCACGTCTCCTGCAATTGCCACCTACAATTAGCACACAGTATACAGTAAACGCTATTAGTCTCTATGTGTTATTTCTTACTCCTTTTCCGTAACTACCGCTATGTTCTTAGTGATTCAATGTCCTTTTACGTCCTCTTCGTAGTCTTTACGTTGTCTTTACGCTGTTTCCGTATCTCAGCTCCCGGTTACTTCCTTGTTTCTTCCCACGTTTGCGCACTCACTCTGCTGGCCGCCGCCCTGGTCTCCTCTCGGGTAGGCTCTTCACCTCTCAATTTCCACCGTCCCCGCCGCCCCGTCGGGCTCCACAACAGCCGGGAAAGAAAGAAAAACACAGGCAGAAGAAGGTTAGTGCAGCATTATCTTTTTAATTAATTCTTGACTCACCCCCCCTTCCAACTTTACTTTACTCTGGCCGCTTTACCAGGGGCGTTCCAGCCCCAAACCAAACCAAACCTCCCCCTGCCCACCACTACGTAAATAACAATGCAAGTGCTGGGCTTAATAGTTCTAACTAAATTCAAATAATATACTCAACTTTTATATATGTGCTGCAAGTCCTTTCGTCTCCTCGGCTCCTCGGGTCTCCGTCCTCTCCTCTCCCATCCGACTCCAGCAGCTGGGGCAGTGGTAGTTCTTCCTAGTTTCTGCTCAGAGCACAGATAACAGCCACAGGAGTTTTGCCTAAACTCCTGTGCTGTGTCCTGAAGCTCTTTGCTTCTCCCCTCCCTACAAGAGGGGAGAAAGGTAGAAATTTCACCTAGAAAACTAAGAAGTTACTAAGCAGGCACCGGAGCTCACATTCCATGCGTCTGCTGCGGATGAAGGCGGAACCGGAACTCCTGCTTTATTTCTCTTTATTAGACATTCAGCTTTTTTAAAAAATCACCTGACTGCTACAGAATGGGGTGTGTAAATGTTTCTTTGGGCTTTTCTGCATCCTCATTTTCCTCATTTGGGTGTTCCTGTTGCTTTGAGAGAGGGGTTCTGTTCCACATGTTTTTGTTCCCTCTAGTGATCTATTTGATATTACATCGATTTACATCCAGCGTATCTCCATGCAGATTTAAACTGCAGGTTTTTATGCCAAACATAAAGCAATGTAATATCAACTTGACCACTAGAGGGAACAAAATATGTGCAGAACAGCACTCCTCTCCCCAGGCAATAGGAACACATGAGTGAGGAAGATGAGAATGCAGAAAAGCCCAGTATTTAAACAAACCAACATATACAAATATTGGAATTTGCAGCCGGTGTGGAGTTTTATTGTTTGTTTTTGGTGTTTTATGGCTTTTTGACCAATTTAATGAGGCAACAGGGAATCAAATGAAAGGTGAACAAAATCCCCAAAGGGACGTTTTTTGGGGAAGGCAGTTAGTAAATTAAAACTGAGCCAGAAATCTATATGTTAGTTGCCCTGTCTCTAAACCAGACCTGAACACAAAATAAGTGGTACCCTGTGTTCCAGGAAAGACTTGGAGAAGAAGGTCGCCGAGAGGATTCTGAGATTAGTTTTTCTCTGAACTGTATCTTTCTGATCAGGACAAGTAGACAGGAAGATACCATATAGTGAGCCAGCCCATTGGTCTGTCAAGGTCAGTATTGCCTGCTGAGACTGGAAAGTACTCTATAGGGTCTACACGTGAAAGTCTTCCCCATTGCCTGATACTCGATCCTTTCAGATTTGGCAGGGATTGATTCTGGGGCCTTCTGCATGCAAAAGCAGATGCTCTACCACTGATCCAGGACCCCTTCCCTGAAAAGCTCAGGTAACTAAATTGTAGAGTCATCTGGAATGACTAAAGATTTATATTCCAAATGATGAACTAGAAATTATTTTTGTGATCAAAAATATAGACCATTTGGCTTTCAAATTTCTGCTGCTTTTTGAGGCAAATTCCAAGAAGGTGAAAGAGATTTGTGGCTAAGCCAATGTCTATAAACTGATTGCCTCAACCAGGATCTTTTTATCCATGAGCCTTGTCCCCCAAAAAGTGAAAATAAGAATCAATTAATTCTTGAGGGATCGATCCAAGGACAGCCAAGACCAGCCTTTTGTTTCTCCCAGCAGCATCCAATCTGATGGCCCCCATACAAGAAAGGCACAAAGATAATGGCCTCCGATAGAGTTTCTATTTAAGTATCATGGTCAGCATGTTGGGCTGTTATTCTCATCAAGCAATGTCAGTCAATTTCAGTCAATTAGGAATTGCAGTTGATTTAACAGATGAATCCATTAATTTTGCATAAATGGTATTTGGGTAAAAGCAGGAATTCTGACGAAAAGGAACATGTTTTCTTTATTTTTAGCTCATTAAGAAGCCATTACCAAGATGATAAAGGCTGATCCTTTGCCTTAATCTGGTAGCTGAATAAACTGGTGGAAATTTACTATTGTCACAATCTCATATTGTACATGGTTACTTATCAATACCTCTAAAAGTCCTATTTAAACAAATCAGAAATGCCTGTATTTACTTGCCCCAGAATAAATTCCTCTATATAAACTACAAGTTTATACTTATGGAGCATGCTGTTTTCTGCTGCTTCTTCCTACACTGCAGCTATCACATCCAGTCAATGCTTAGAGAGGCAAGTCATTTCATGAATGCCTCCCTTCCCAGAGTCAGCTGGTACTCAGTATGTGAGTTATTATAGCCCACTGTTAGGGGAGTTTTCAAAACTCTAGTACAACCTCCCAAACCTTCTCTGAGTCCAATCTGGGAGAGAAAAGATCCACTCAAGGCTTTTTTTTTCCTACTAACAAAACAGGCAGTTTTATTTAAAAATGATTATTCCGATGCAAGCTCATCCAAGTGCTCAAGACTCGCGAACAAGCTGGCATACTGAGCAAGAGTCAAAGTTCTCCCTTTATAGGATGAAACAAGCAAAAAGTCAAGGTCTGTTACTTAGGGGAAAGATTCAACCATTCTGTTCTTGAACATAATTTATTCTCACCCCTGTTTTGAGTACATTTCACATTCCTAAGAGGGACATAAGGAAAACAAACTTTGGCCCAGATCACACAGAGAATTAACCGCACGACAGGCACGAATGTCATGCGGATTTTAAGGGCGTGATCACACCAGAACATCTGGCAAGCATCCCACACCCGTTTCTCTCCGCTGATGAAGCAGAGTTAAAAGACACTAGGGAAAGTCCAGTATCAAACAGGTTTGCTACGGGCCACAGACGGACTTTCCCCGTGTGATTGCTCCAGCATGCACTCATGGCGTTGGGAATAGTCTGATCAGGCTATCCCAATGCCATGCCTTCCCCCCCTTCTCAGTATGCGCACAATCGCATACTGCCATAGGAAGCCCTCAGGGTGGAGATGCAATTTGTCAATCCCCTGTTTAAGCGCATCAGGAAAAAAGACCAAAAAACCCCTCTGACTCTGTAATCTGCAAGGCGCTGTTTTAGCGGACTTATGAATGATAATTTCGTAAGTGTAAGATCATGGACAATAATGATAAGTGTGTGAGAGGACTTGTGTTGCTGAGTGTACAACAACAGATGCCAACTGCAGACAAACGCCATCCTATGCCAGGAGACGACAGTCCAGCAGAAACCATTGTTCCAGTTCCCAGGAGCCTCTCTGAAGTACAGAAGCCAGTGTGTGACTCTGGTTCATCCCTGCATGCAAAGAGATGTCCAAACATTGTCAAATCCAAGTATCCGCATATCATGCTCCTTCCCCACCCCAACAGACATTGTTTCAGCTAAATAAAGGCTTAATTGCCCACTTCACATGGATTATGGAAGCAGTTAACGGACAATTGACTTGGCCAGGCCAAGAGGTTAATCCCTCTTGGGGTAGAACAATGGCCTCACCCTATGAGTCATCTTTCCTCCAGACCAGGTGTCTCTAGATGTGATTAGGTCATTCTTCAACATTGTCCACTCCTATCCTATACCCTATTGGTTAGAACTTTAGAGGCGGATCAGCACAGAGGAGGTAGTTTAGCAAGCAAGCCCCCAGCAACGCCCTCCCTTAAGAGCAGTCTCCCAAGCTCCAGACAGTCAGATCCCACTTCTCTTGCTATCTCCTTCCCAACCTCCCTCCTGGACCCTTGTGTGCATGCTAGGGCCTGCCATGTGCTTCTGCTGGTTTAGAGCATGTGATCCCCCCGCTTTTCAAATACCCTCTATTCTTCTAGCAGGATGGAAACCAGGCTTTTGGAAGGTAAATATTTCCCTCTACAGGATACCATCGCTTTCCTGCTAATGCAACCATCTCTTTAATTCTATCTTACTTCTTAGACCTGTATGATGGTATGTATGATTTTTGCAACATCTGAATGAATCACTTTTATTATCATTAAGTAAACTAAAGACTCCTTTAAACTTCATTTGAGTCTCTGTGTCTCTTTTTGGGAGGTCTGAGAGAGGCCCAGCCTCTGTATACAAAGGTGCTAGGTCCATGAATGCCTACTGCTGATTATTAAAAGCTAATATTCCCCCAATTTTGATAACAGAATAAAGCAGTCAGGCTAACATCTCACCCGCGATTGCGTCTGACCACGCAGTGGCTGGCTGTGCCCACAGCTTCACAGAACTGTATGATTGTGCAACTGTGAGTCAAATTACTCTGGAGCAAATAGCCTCACTTTCCCCCTGGATTATCTCGCTCGTGTGACCGGGACCTTTATACACTTTCCCCAAATGATAAGAGTGGCAGCTTAGACCAGGAGGTCAAGGAACAGATTTGGCATAAGGGCAGAGACATTCTAAAATACAGCAAATCAATCCACAAGAGCAGGTCAGTCTTTTGGCTCACTAATCAAAGTTATTGCAAAGATCTTAATTTTTTGTTTAATTCTTAATGGCGAAATAAAAATTCTGTAATAAAGATGGGCATGGACTGGCTCACAAGCCGAAGTCCAGCACAAACTTGTGGCGGTTCAGAGCCCCTGAACCAATCGGGTGGGGGCCTTTTGGCTCGGTACAGTTCACAATTTGGTTTGGGGGCTGCCTCAAACTTTGAACCAAACTGGGTTTTTGAGGTTCATGCCCATCCCTATTCTCTAACACCACGGTCACATCTAAGCCCTTATAGACCTACCTGATTGAAGAAGGAATATATGTGGCAGGTGGAAACAGATCATGCACTGATCAGCCACTGGTGCTGAAAGGTACATGCGAGGAAGCATAAGGTGGCAACTTTGGACATGCCTGGTGCTGGGAAGAGAAATGGAATGGGGACAGAATGGAATGAAGGGAAAAGTATTGCCATCCAGCCTCCTTCTTGTTGACTGACTGTTCTCTGACAGTCACATGAGGCCTAGAAAAATGTATCTGGGGCCACTTCTAATACAAAGGCAAAAAGCCAGTAAAAGAGGGGCAGGATCAGGCCTGATTCCATGTGGACTGAACAATAGTAGCAACAGAAAAAAGCCTCTCTCTTTACTGTGCTTTTGAACCATTGATCAAGACTCTACAATAATAAGGGCACTTTTGCACACGGTGAATAATGTTTCAATCTACTTTCAGTGTACTTTACCAATCATTTACAATTGGATTTTGCCACTTCATACAGTTAAATCCAAAGCTTTTCTGCATTCACATTTTTCTTGCTTGTGTGTTCCTTATGCTTTTGGGGTTTTTTCTGTTCCACACGTGTCTTGCTCAGTCTAGTGGGCGATTCAATAGTACATTGCTGTCTTTCCGGCACAAAACCCCGCAGTTTGAATCTGCAGGGAGATATGCTGGAATAAACGGATGAAATCTGAAATCGACCACTAAAGGGAGCAAAATATGTGTGGAACAGGAAACCCACACCTCCCCCGAAGCAATGGGAATACACACGCAAGGAAAAAGAGAATGCGGAAAAGCCCGCACGACGATTCCACTCTGTCATTGTTTCTATGTATGGGAAAACCTATATCCACCATGTCTATCACACCACTCAAAGCCAGAGTCATCATTTGGATTTCACTTAGAATTGTTACCGAAGCCTTAATTCTTTGGTTTGCAATACAAACTTTGGTAGCTCATAATGCTTGTCTTAGAGCCTCCTTGGGGGTTCTGATTTTAGCATGGCCCAGAGAAGGATTCCTCTCTCCTCCCCACATGCTTGTCTGGTTCTTCTTCCATCAGTTGTTGGGGATGTAATTTTTGGATCCACAAGTAGTCCCCCCCCCCCCGAAATATACTGGACTCAGGAGTCCATGGAGTGATTTCAAACAAAGCTCTTTTATTAGGTGGTCAGTGGAAGCATGAGGGCCAGTGGTCGGGGGGGCTGCTTATATTTACAGGTAAGCCGCACCCCTGACCTCACCCCCCATGGGCGATTGGGTAAATAGGGATTAGATTCCCACCAGAGGCTATCATAGTACCATTTGAATATCCTAAGCCTCTGATAGGGGGACGATCAGGATCCTAGAGTCCATTGTTCTTCTGGGACTGAAGCTCAGGTTGGTGTCTTGGCCATGCGCTCCTGGCTGGTATCAATTACCATTACAGGAGCACCTGGCAAACATGTCCAGAAATGTAGCAGGGTACATTACATCTCCTATTTTGGGGGGGGGGGGGGGAATCTGAAAGGCAGGGAAAAAATAAAAGTGGAAAATAGAAAAAGGGATCAATCTGTGAACATCTAAAGAATAATTTGGTGATCCGGGGAAGTCAGCATAAATTTGTCCCCAACAGGTCCTGCCAGACCAACCTCATTTCCTTCTTTGATCAAGTGACGAGCTTATTGGATCGAGGGAATGCTGTCGATGTTTTTTTTACCTGAATTTCAATAAAGCTTTTGAAAGGGTTCCCCATGGTGTTCTGATGGGTAAACTAGAGGACTGTTGACTGGACTCTCAGATAGTTAGGTGGACAGGAACTGGTTGGAGAACCACACTCAAAGAGTAGTTATCAGTGGCATTTCATCTGAGTGGAGGGAGGTGACCAGTGGGGTGCCACAGGGCTCAGTTCTGGGGCTTGCACTTTTCAACATTTTTATAAATTATCTGGATGAGGGTTTGGAGGGGCCACTCATTAAATGTGCAGATGGCACCAAACTGGGAGGAGCAGTGAACACACCCTAAGATAGAGACAGAATTCAATGTGATCTGGACACACTGGGAAAGTGGGCAGATGCGAACAAGATGCAATTTAACAAGGATAAATGCCCCCAGGCCCGGGGGGGGGCAATGCAAGAGGCAGACAAGCACACAGCCCCGCCATGGTCTGCCCAGCTACCACCCCCTCCAGCAGTCAGACAGTGCCCACATGAGACTTAATCCTATTAAAAGAAAAAATACAAGCTTATCCTCAATCCAAAACATGAATTTGGCAGCTCCTTTCTCTGTTGGTTAGATGAGGAAGAGAAGCACCTCCAGCCCTAGGAACAGAATGCCCGCATTCAGAGAGACGCCCTGCAATCTCACCGGCTCCTGCTGGCTGGGGAACCTTACCCTGCAGACAATCTATTCCTTTCACTGCCCTCTCCTCCATGATGCTTTCTCTCTCCCTCCCTCTCCAGCAGGTTGCCCTTGTCTACTGCAGCATCTTCAGAGGGCTTCTCTCCCCTTCCTGTAGCTGTCAGAGGCTGGGTGGGTGTGAGGGTCCCATTAGCGAGTGAGCTCTTAGGCCTGGGAAAGTGTTGGGGCTGGTGGGGACATCTCCGGCTCACCTCGATTGATGTCAGGTGGCCCCATCCAAATACTAGCTAGGGCTGACCCTGCTTAGCTTCTGAGTGATGAGCTCAGCCTAGCCTGGGCTATCCTTAGTAAGGTATAATGCCATAGAGTCCGCCCCCCAAAGCAGCCATTTTATCCAGGGAAACAGATTTCTCTAGACTGGAGTTGAGTTGTGATTCTGGGAGGTCTCCAGGTCTCTCCAGGAGGTTGGAAGCTCTAATAATTTGGGCATAATTTGCTTTGCTTAATCCCAAAGGACTAAGGCAAGCAGAAGAATCTCTTGTTTGCCATTGGCATAGCTATTAAGTTCCTTTGGATATCAAGGTACCGGTTCCTGAGCTGCTTAGATCCAGCAGAAACTAAGGCTGAGGACATACTCGTATTCTGCCATGCCTCCGTGGCATGGCAGAACAAGGCGGGGGGAATTGCCTCCGCCACGTGGCATTCGCACGCCGCCAGAAGGAAGCCGCCCACAGCATCCAGACTGTGGGCAGATTCCTGCAGTGGCATGTGAATGCCGCATGGCTCCCCCGACTGGCGCGCGTTCATACCCACCGGAAGCGGGTGAAACGCGGGCCGCAGCAGCTGGGACACCACTTTTAAGTGGTGCCTGGCTGCTGTGGGAGGAGTGCGGCGCCGGACACGTTGCGTCCGGCCCGCCTCCTCCAGGCAGATGTGGCAGTCTGGACTGCCGCTCTGCCTCCGCTTTCAAAGCGGAGGCAGAGCGGGCCAGACTGCCAGTCTGTCCTAGGCCTAAGTCAAGGCAGACAAGAGCAGAAGGCTGAAAAAACACTAATGCTATGCAAGGTGTGGGGTTAGTTTCATGTCTTTAAGAACATCTGAAACATTTTAATGGAGCAAAATGTCATCTTCCCCTGCAGAGGATTTAGTCCTACAATACCACCAATGTAATTAGTATTGTTTAAAGATATTATTAAAATACATTGTCTATCGTGCCATTATCCAGCTCAGTTTTAAAACCACAAATAAGATCCTGTTCAAGCTAAGCAATGTTTATATTCCATTTGTTTCAACCAGAGGAGAAGGCGCTACTTAATCCCCGCCCTTTCAGATAAATTAGGCCTGAAATCATTTAACCATGACTAAATTTATGCCCCATATCTTTATCTTCCACAATTTTTATGGAAGAAGGCTGAGAGGTTAAAAAAAAAAAATCAGTTGATACCGAAGACGATTTGAATAAACGGTGCCAAGCTAAATCCCCGGAAGTTTCTGCCTGAACAGTTTGCTAGCCAAGTTTGCGGACGGCACCTTTGGCATGAATAGCCAACGAGAATGGTTGCCTCCCTATCCGTTTTCGCAGCTGATTCTCTAATAAAAAGCAGTTTTGAAACGAAGAAGGATTTAGCTCGGTGCGGTTTATTCCAGTCACCGTTTGCGCTGACTTGTTCTCTTCCTGTCTCCAGCCATGTCAGCGCAGCCCTCTTTTCCACCAGCTAGCTATGGATGGGGTACTCTTGTTCCTAAATGCTTCTCTTCTGGTGGCTGCAAACCCTCCAGTATCCCCATCTTACATAAATGGCCGAGTCACAGCTGAGTGAGTGGAGCTGGGTTAAACTCGGTCAAATCCTTGTTAGATTGGTTCATCTTTAAAGGATTGTTTAAGCATCACAATACAAGACAGACTTTTCTCCCCTGCCCCCCTTTTTCCATCTTTGATTGCCCTTTAATTCCTTCCTATATAGAACTTTTACTTTCAGTCATAAATATTGTATGAAGGTATGAAATATGAGGGTAGAGGTGAGGAGAAGTGGGAGACACCTCTGCGAACATAAACCTGGGATGGAGACAGCTTGTCTGGCTTCCTGGCTTATGGTCCATTTAGCACAACCGTATCACAGGGATATTGATTCTGCCTCTTTCGTGATTCACTGTTGAAGTGGGACATCGCAGCAGTTGGAAATAAGCAGGCTTCTTCAAGAAGTCCTTGTTACTTCCAGCGTGTATCAGGTGTCTTTAGATTGTAGAGAAGATCTGAGACTGGGATGCTAGTTAGGTCAAAGTCCATGCTTCTCCCCCCTCCCTGCTACACAATGAGCATTGTATAAATCCTTCTGCAAATAGTATACTCTCCAGACAGATGTCTCCCATTCATGTAGATTCCACCCTCCCTGCTACACAATGAGCGTTGCCCCATTAAGGCTGATAATTCCTTCTGCAAACAGCAGGCTCCTGAGACAGTTGTCTCATCCCCTCCTTATCCCCTCATGTTGATTCCATGTTGACCCTGTCTACTGAACGCTGATGCAGCAACCTAAGGGCGTGGCGTGTAAGTCTGTGTATGTTTAAAAATAAACTGCTCGCTGCCAGGGGCAGACTTGAGTTTTCCCCTTCAAACTCACTTGTCTCGTGTGCAAGTCCTTCATTAGATGGTTGCTTTTAAGGTTTTTAAAAACTCTTTGATCATCTTTCTTTTTCATAATCAGCTGGCTTAATGCATATCAGTACAGGGCTGTCTGGGATTTTTCTTTTCTTTTTTCAAGATTTGGAAGAGCAAGGTAAGATAGAGTGCAATCCTATGAATGCCCTGACCTGGATAGCCTAGTTTAGCCTGATTGCATCAGATCTCAGAAATTAAGCACGGCTAGTATTTGGCTAGTATCAGGATGGGAGACCCCCCCCCCAAAGAATACCAGGGTTGGGACACAGAGGCAGGCAATGATAAACCACCTCTGAATGTCTCTTTGCCTTGAAAACCCTAGGTGGTCACCATAAGTCAGTGGTGACTCCACCACCAATCCTATGAACTCTTTCCTGGGAGTAAGCCCTATTGAGTAGACTTCAGCAAGACTCTGAGTAGACCTGTTTAGGATTCCATTGGTAGGGCAATGTCAACTGTGAACGGGGTTACCAACCTCCAGGTGAGCCTGGAGTTCTCTTGGGACAACAGCTGATCTCCAAACTGTGGCAATCAGATCTCCTGGAGTGTGGAGATCCTCTGGGAGTGTGGTGGAACTGGCCTGCTCTGGCCAGCAGGCATATTCTGCCCTGCCGTCTTAGAGTTCCCAACTCCCTGAAGGGGCTTTTCTTCCACTCTCAGGTAGCCCACCTGATCATTGTTGGGATTTCCCACTGGGAGGATCAGGACTCCCAGCTTCCCTTCCAAGTTCAGAGGCCTTGTCTCAGGGACTCCCACTGCCCAGCACCTGGTCACTGCAGGGGCAGATTAATGCCTTGGGTGCCCCTGGAGGACTAGCCACTTGCGAACCAGTGTTCCTTTTAAAATAACATGTCCAAGACAGTGGAGGTCTATGTGGTACAAAGAACCACTTCCAGCATCGAAAGTTATAAAGGATTTATTAAAAAGAAAATATTTACAAGTATTCTTTTAGCGCAGCACCAGATTGAGCAAGGGATCCAAAAGGAATTCATAAAAACACAAATCCTCTGTCCCTTTCTCTATACATGCCCTTTCAGCTGTTAAACATAAGCAGGCTCTTTAGCTTACATTTTCTAATTCTTTACAAAGTTACCATTACCTTGAAGCTCCCTTCAGCTCTCCAGGCAAGCACATGGTCAAAATGGCTGCCTGCTCCAGAGGAGAGGTCTGTGTACATTCCTGGTTGTAGCACCCATGATGCTCTCCTGCAAGGAGATTGTATCATCTCTGGCACTCCACCCACTTGACCCCGGTCAGCCCTGGTCAAGAAAGCTTTTACTGTGTCTCCAAAAAGTTCCTTCCTCAAGCCTCTCTAGAATTTCACATCCCCAACTCTCTGTTCCCTGCCTGAAGAAGGGGGGGGGGGGAAGGAAGGGGGAAATTTGACCACTCCTTTGTCTCTAGCTAGACACATTAGCATTTGTATGAAGATGGGCTGAGGTAAGCCTGTTCTCTGCCCAGAAAAAGAAAAGGGGGTGGGGAGCTTTAAAATACAAAGTAGAGGCTTTGCTCCTTGCCAGCCTCCCAGGAGGAAATGCATTTCTTCACAGGCAGTTTCAGGGTACAAACTCTACGACATCTCATCCCCACTCAACTCTTTCTCCTCTCCAAACTCTACCCCCACGTCTCCAAGAATTTACCAAGCCGGAACTGGCAAACCTCGCTGTGTACATCTAACACTTGATCAGCGCAATGTGAAGCAGTCCTGGGAGGGAGCTGTGCCATCAAGGGTATGGCCTAATATGCTAATGAGTTTCTGCTGTTGGGTGTGGCCTATTATGCTAATGAGTTCCTGCTGGGCTTTTTCTACAAAAAAGCCCCGGTTTATATAATATTTTGAAACAAATGAAGTGTTCTGGAATACTAAATGAGGAGGACACCCTGATGGAAGAACTGTATACAATTAAAGAGGATAATAAAAAGGGCATTGTAAGTAAGATATATAGCAGGTTGATTGAAGATAAAAAATATATGATTGGTATAATACAGTCAAAATGGGAGAAAGATGTAACATTATCAGAAAATGAAATAAATAAATTAATGAGAGGTATTAGTAATATAAAAATGGAAAAAAATAGAGAAATGGAGACAAAATAAATATTGAAAAGATATAGAAAACCTCAACTATCTTATATGATCAAGGAATTGACAACCGAATGTTGGTATTGCAAAAAGGAAAAGGGATATTATGCACATCTTTGGTGGGAGTGTTCTAAGGTAGTTAAATTCTGGCAAAAGATCTTGGGAAAGGTGGAGGAGGTATGTATGTATTATTTATTTATTTATTTATTATTTTGATTTCTATCCCACCTAGCCGGCTCAAGGCGGCTCTCAACAGTTTAAAACAGCAGCATACATAAATTAGTATAAAATCCATACCATAAAATAACAGGAGAAACCACAAGATGGTGGAAACAGTACTTCCAACACAGAGCGCAGCAGTCTAGTTGACCCAGGCCAGGAAGTCTTCCACCAGCCAGTTTCCAGGGCCAAAGAGTTCACTCCAGTGCTCTCCACCAGTGGCGGCCCCTAATTGGAAGCCTGGCAGAAGAGCTTCGCTTTACAGGCCCTGTGGAACTGCAGAAGGTCCCGCAGGGCCCTAATGTCATCTGGAAGCTCATTCCACCAGTGGGGGGCTGCCACCGAGAAGGCCCTGGTGGTCACCAACCTGGCCTCTCTAGGGCCAGGGAGGGTCAGGCGATGTTGAGTGCCTGACCGTAGCACTCTCTGGGGTGTATATGGGGAAAGGCAGGCCCCTGACCATATAGGGCTTTAAAGGTTAAAACCAGCACCTTGAACCAGATCTGGTATGCTATAGGCAGCCAGTGCAGTGTCCTCAGCACAGGCTGGAAGTGGTCTCACACGGAGAGGCCCATCAACAGCCTGGCCGCGGCATTATGCACTAGCTGCAGCCTCCGGAGCTGAGACAAGGGCAGCCCCATGTAGAGAGCATTACAGTAGTCCAGCCTTGTGGTGACCATTGCATGGATCACTGTTGCCAGGTCGTTGCGTTCAAGGAAGGGAACCAACTGCCTAATCAGCCATAGATGATAAAAGGCTGCCTTGGCAGTGGCTGCTACCTGGGCCTCCATGGTTAGGAGACATGCAGGAGCACTCCCAAACTCCAGACCCTTGGCGCTGGCACCAATGGCACCCCCCAAAGGCCAGCAATAGGATCCCAACCCCCGGCTGTTCTGACTCAGGCACAGGAACTCTGTCTTTGTTGGATTCAACTTCAATCAGCTCAACCTGAGCCAGCCCGCCACGTCCTGAAGTGCCCACTCCAGGTCATCTGGGGTGGCCCCGGACTGATCGACCAACAGCAGATACAGCTGGGTGTCATCAGTGTACTGGTGACAGCCCAGCCTATGCCTCCAGGCGATCTGGGCGAGAGGGCACATGTAAATGTTAAACATCGGGGATAGCACCACCCCTTATGGCACTCCACATACCAGTGGATGCCTTTGGGACATCTGCTCCCCCAGCACCACCCTCTTTCCCCAATCTTGGAGGAACGAGGCAAGCCACTACAAGGCAAGCCCCTGAACCCCCGTGTTGGCGAGGCAGTGGATCAGTAGCTGGTGGTCAACCGTGTCGAATGGAGCCAACAGATCTAACAACACCAGCACCGTCATTCCACCCCAATCCAGATGCCGTCGGAGGTCATCCTCCATGAGGGTGACCAGTGCCGTCTCTGTCCCGTGACCTGGAAGCCGAATTGAAATGGGTCCAGTGCAGAAGTGTCATCCAGAAAGCTCTGCAACTGAATCGCCGCTGCCCTCTCCAGGATCTTGCACAAATAGGGCAAGTTGAAAACCAGCCGATAGTTGGCCAATTTGGCCGGGTCCAGAGATGTTTTTTTCAGGAGAGGGTGGACCATTGCTTCCTTGAGTGCCCCTGGGAACAGCCCCTCCTCAAAGGACTTGTTGATAATCTCCCTGACCGAAGTAACCCAGAATGGAACTAGAAGACGTGCATGGAGCCTTGAGTTCACTGACGGTCTCAACTGTGGCCGGGAGGTCGCAGTGGAGCAGCAAGATTTTATCTGCAAAATGGCTTGCAAAGGCTTCACAGCCTATATCTAACTCCTTTCATTTGGTCTGCTCTGCAGCAGTTCAGTTAAGGACTGAATAGTTCTAAATAATTGTGCTGGGCGCGAGCTTGCAGACACAATCTCGGCCACGTAGAATTGTCTCTTTGCGGCCTTGACTACCACCTCATAGGTTCTCATAAGCGTCCTATAAGATGCTCTTGATGCCTCATCGCGGGCATGCCACCACCATCTCTCTAGTTGTCTGAGTCCTCATTTCATCTGCCGCAGTTTCCCAGTATACCAGGGAGCTCGCTTAGAACAGGGGCACAGAGGGCGTTGGGGGATGATCTCGTTGATGGCTGCCGAGAGCCAGCCTTGCCAGTCCTTGACCAGCTCATCCAGTGAGCTGCCAGGGGGCATGGAATCCTGCAGAGCTGTCAGGAGCCACTGAGGGTCCATCTGACTTCACGGGCAAGCCAAAATGCGCTCGCTGCCCATATGGGGTCTGAGCGGCACCTTCAGGTGGGCCTTCAGGGCATGGTGGTCCAACCATGGTACTGCCAAGGCAGTAATCTGGTCCACCATAACCCCCGCCGCAAAAATCAGATTGAGTGTATGCCTGGCCTGGTGCGTGGGCATCGTTACATATTGGGTGAGTCCTAGTGCCTCCATGGCCAACACCAGGTCCATCGCCGGCCCAGAGGCTGTATCATTGGCATGGACGTTGAAGTCACCCAAGACTATCAGCCAAAGGTGCTCCAATGCCCAGCCAGCCACAGCATCGACCAGAGATGGCAGGCTAGTGGGTGGTGCATTGGGTAGCTGGTACACCACCCAAATAGCCAAAACTCTCCCCAGCTTTCCACACCAGGCCAGAGAATTCTATGCCTGCAAGTTTCAGTGGCAGGAGTGCCCTGTAGGAGTAAGCCTCCCAAATGAAGAGTGCCACCCCTCCCCCCCACCCCTCAGTCCATGATTGGCGGAGGACTGAGAACCCGGGCGGAGCCACTTGGGAGAGAGCCACTGTCTCCCCGTCTCGCACCCAGGTCTCGGTCATGTAAGGTTAAAATGGAGTTATCAGGGAAAGTATTATTTATGGGAATTCTAGGGAATTATAAAATAGATAAATCATAGCAGGATCTATTTAAAGCTACGATTTTGCCTGCCCATGCAGTTATAGCGCTTGGTTGGAAAGATCCTACAAAATGGACTATAGACAGATGGCATGGCTATTTATATGAATGGGTACAGTCAGCCATATTAACGATATTAAAACAGGAAAATCTAGGTGAGGATAAGATTGTGGAAGTCAAGAAGAGAGTATATAAGATGGGTAAAAGCAAGGGGGGCCCAACAATGATATATTGATTAAACTCCAAAGGGTGTGCTTATGGTTACAGTTATGAAATAAGGAACTACTGCTGGTCTTTTGGGGGAGGAAGAAAAGGGAATAGGGAAAGAAACATACAATGTATTGAGGTATGTAATTTATGTTATGTTATGTATTGTTTTGAGTTATATGGAAGCAGGATCAAATACTTCAATAGAAAAAAGATGGGTGACAGAATCTCAGGGAGGCCATATATGGACGCCCGCTGCCTCATCTGGAGGCCTGGTGGAACAGCTCTGTCTTGCAGGCCCTGCGGAGTCAAAGAAAGTCCCACAACCCTGGACTTCCTTGATGGTCTCCCATTCAAGTACTAACCAGGGCTGATGCTTAGGGCTGCCAGCCTCCAGGTGGGCCCTGGGGATCTCCTGCTTTTACAACTGATCTCCAGCTGACAGAGATCAGCTCCCCTGGAGAAAATGGCTGCTTTGAAGGGTGGACTCTATGGCATTGTACCATGCTGAGGCCCCTCCCCTCCCCAAACCCTGCCCTCTCCTGGCTCCACCCCCAAAGTCCCCAGGTATTTTCCAACCCGAACTTGGCAACCCTACTGATGCTGCTGAGCTTCTGGTGAGACCTGGCTAGCGTGGGTCAGGGCAAACTAGAGCTTCTAAGGCAATGCACAAAAACTGGCACACCTTCGTTAGGAAGGAAGCTATTTTTAACCTTTCCCTTTTAATTTGCCATTATATTGTGGTACCAGGACTATATTAATGTCAACATTATACATGTGTCTCCTTACCTCTTGGCAACCGGAACTCATCTCTAACCATTAATACTGTCAAAACTTAATTTGATTAATTTGCCCCCCTTGGTGGAACATGAGTAATTTGTACACTTACTAACTACGGTATATTCTATAACTCCACCCACCCCCCAGCTTTATATCACTGGGAAAATGGTGAACAAACTGAAAAATATATTTAATGCTCCAGAGGAATATCATCTAATGCAATCTACTTGCCCCCATCTAGTAACAGAGATAGCTTGTAAAGGTGCAGCAGCCTTCCATGGTCATAGCCAGGGCATATTTTCATCTTGGGTGGCTGTCTTCAACCTTATAACAATGTTCATCTGGACCCCCATGAGCCATCTGAATACATAAGAAAATAAGAACCTAAGAAGAGCCCTGCTGGATAAGACCAACAGTCCATTTAGCCCAGCCTCCTGTCTCACACAGTGGCCAACCAGTTCCTCTGGAAAGCCAACTACAGGCAGAGTGGCCAAGAACTTCCCCTGATGTTGCTTCCTGGCTCTGGGGTTCAGAGGATTAGTGCCTCTAAATGTGGAGGTTCCCCTCAGTCACCATAGCTAGTAGCCACTGATAGACCTATCCTCCACAAATCTATCTAATCCCCTTTTAAAGCTGTTTATTCCTGTGGCCATCACTACATCCTCTGGCAGCGAATTCCACATTGTCATCGCTCTCTGTGTAAAGAAGTAAATACATCTTTGTGCTTGCCAAGTAGAGATGGATGGTTCATACCTAGTGCCATGAGCTGTTATATATGATATATATTTGCAACTGGAGCTTATATCTGCAACTGGAGCTTAATGTGAGAATTTTGAAAGATTTTAACTATTGAAACCTGTATGAGGAACTTATTCTCAATGTTTGTATTTGATTTATTGTAGCATGCAGAATGGTATGGTGTAGCCCATTCTTATCCAATCTCAGAAGCTAAGCTGGGTCAATATCTGGATGGGGACCCACCAAGGAAGTCCACAGTTGCTCTGCAGAGGAAGGCAATGGCAAACCCCCTCTGCTTCTCAGTTGCCTTGAAGCCCCCTGCTGGAGTCACCATAACTCACTAGTGATTTGATGGCATATATATGCATGCAAATTTGATTTATTGGATGTGAGGGCGATCTGGCTGCAACATCTGTCACCCCACTGATCGCCAGGGTTGATTCGGCTGATCTGGCTGGCTAGGTGGGTGTCCCCTTTTGTTCATTACCTTGGAAGCACGCACAACGAAAGCTCATACCCTGAATAAATCTTTGTTGGTCTTAAAGGTGCCACTGGACTCTAAATTTGTTCTACTTAAAGTTAGAAAGTTAAGTGGGAACAGTTGTCATCCGTACAAAATGGTGTAAAAACTGCTCCTCTGAAAACAGAGAACAGGGCAACAACCAGCGAGAGACTTACTTGAGAAAATGGGCTTGTAAAAGGTGATTAGTTCAAGACTGTCTGCACCAGGATTGCAATGTGTATTAAATACATAGTAACCCCTTTCTACAGCCTCAATGAATGCAAATAAGTTTGCTTGCAAGCGTGTTTTTATTTCACTGACAAAAAAGAATTTGGTTCTTAACAGCTTTCCTGAAGGCTACACTTCAACCACCTGCTGTTAAAAGTTGTTTGCTTTTCCTTGAAAAATTACTTGAGTACAACATTAAAACAAACAAGCCGGCAGTCAACGCACTTGGGGCTAGAAGAGGTTTGAAAGGCAGATTTCTTAATGAAGGCTATAACTTTCCACATGCATCGTGGTAGCAAATCTAACTGGGAAAAGAAATGTGGACACTTTCTGTTGCTAAAGCACTATTAAACCAGAAACAGAGCAATCCCGAGGATGAAGGTTCCAGTCATCAGGTTCAGAAAAAAGCCATTTTACTGACGTCAGACTCGGCCTAATAGAATTTCCAACAAAAAGAGCAGAGCCTCGACTCTACTGAGGCTGGGTTTTTTATACTAAGGGGCGGGGATTTTACAGGAAGAGAAGGGGTTAGTGTCATTTGTATACATTCTGTGTAATTCTCGTAAGTAGGGCTGCCAAGTCAGCCCGGGGGGCGGGGGATCCCCCGCTACAGGGGTTCCCGATCCGCCGGCCAGCATTCGGCCGGCAGGGGGAACCCCACCCCCCTTCCCCAACGTAATGACGTCACCCGGAAGTGACATCATCACTTTGGGGGCGTTGCCAGGGCAATGCCCTGGCAATGCCCCAACATGCTAACGTCACTTCCAGGCAATGTCGCCGGGCGCGTGCGCAAAGGAAACCCGGGAAACTCCCGGACGATGGAGGATTCCCCCCCGCCGGTAAGTTAAGAACAACTCTACTCGTAAGCAAACTCTACTTGGCAACTCTACTCGTAAGCAAAACATTCGGATACAGTCCCGCGCATGCCTAATACAATCAAACCTAACTGGAATGTTCATTTCTAGTAATGTTGCAAAGTGTCAGGGTTCCCATAGTCTCCTGACTCAGACTATTTTAGAGAGTAGCAAGCAAAACAATGGGCGCTTGTGTGTTTTTACGCTCTTACGCATGCGTCTCATGTAACATTCGAGTATCGTGTTCTGTTGGCCTTGCGGTTTCATAGCTCGCTAGCTAAACGTTAGTGCAGAGTCTGGCTTATTATGAATATTAATTGAAAATCTATTCCTTCATTGCAAGCCCCTCCCACCCCACTTCTTTTTGCAATCTAGACAGCTGCTTTGGAGGCAAGGCCAGTCTCTGTTGCTGTTTTAAAAGGCAGGAGGGTTGGCTGGTCATGGGATTGTCACAGGGTTGCCAGGTCTGGGTTGGGAAATACCTGGAGACTTTTGGGGGTGGAGCCAGGAGAGGGCAGGGTTTGGGGAGGGGAGGGGCCTCAGCTTGGTACAATGCCACAGAGTCCACCCTTCAAAGCAGCCATTTTCTCCAGGGGAGCTGATCTCTGTCAGCTGGAGATCAGTTGTAAAAATGGGAGTTCTCCAGGCCCCGCCTGGAGGTTGGCAATCCTAGATTGTCAGCTTCTTTTCTCAGTGATGGGTTGCGTTGCAAACTACTCTTCTTCTTTGATCCATCTTCAACATGTGCATTTTGCTTCCTTGGGTTATCAGTGGGGCTTCCAAAGACGTATTGTTTAGCATTTGGGGGGAGTGCTTTTATAAGAACACAAGAAAATTAAAAAGACCCCTGCTGGATCAAACCCATGGTCCATCTAGTCCAGCATCCTGACTCACACAGGGGCCAACCAGTTCCTCTGAACAGTCAACAACACAGCAGATAGGGCTTCCCTGAGGTTGCCTCCTGGCTCTGGCATTCAGAGGCTGACTGAACGTGGATGCCTATGAACACGGAGGTGTGCTGATTCTTTGCAAGTTGGTGTATAAATCTCAACAATCAAATGCATGCATATGTGTGGGTTTGTGTGGGTTCCATGGGGCTAATTCAGGAACAGAACGTGCAAGACAAACTGATTTAAAATCAGTTGATTTACAATCAGTTCTCGTTCACTTCTCTTTCAAAAGGATTCAGTGAAAAGAAACTGGACAATCCAGGAACCAGACTGAAATCTGCAGCCTGAAAGACATAGGGGTACAGTAACAATACAACTACTACGATAATATCGCAGAGTCTGAGTCCACTGGCACCTTTAAGGCCAAAAAAGTTTGATTCTGGGTAGAAGCTTTCGTAGGCATGCATACTAATATCAGATATATTAAATTTAATTTCCCCTTCACTAATTAACTTTCACATTCAGTGTTTTCTAATTACCTTATACAGTACAGTAAGAACCCAGGTAATTATTGTCAAACTTCCCAGTAACCAGACTGTTCCTCTGCTGCTAAGCTCCATATACTGACTCTGCCCCTACTGGACTAAACCAACTTGTTCCTGGGGGTTGCAAAGACAGCAAAGACATCAAGAGCCACCTAACTAACCTCACAGGGAGGGTTGCCAGGTGGGAGGGCTAGGGGTGCAGACGGCGGGGGGCAATGTCACCAACATTGCTATGTCTGGGTAGTATGTGGTAGCTCTAAAAATCACTGAATACTCTATGGTTTTACTATGTGGTTTTACTGTGTGGTTGCAGCTGCTTTTGCTGCTTCTAGTGACTCCTAGATGTGAGAGTCCTACAGAGTCAGTCACCAACAAGTGTCCTTAAACAGGAATGCTTCATTGAGAAAGGTCTGCTATGGTCATCTGCACTTCTTGTGTTAGTAATGGCAGACACCGCCTCATTCAGGATAATTATACAGAATTCAAAAGGTGTCTGTTAAGGCATGGAAACCAATCATCATGTCAGAGAAAAAGGCGCTTAAAATACTGGTTTACAGTTCCCAAGGAAAGAAACGGGAAGCATAAGAGTCAGACAGGAGAAGAGATACAGGGGCCAGCACCAACAGTGTCTCAAGGTTGGAGTAGCTCAAAGAGCAATATGCATGCCTTGAGAAATATAACATAACATTCCACAGTCCTGACGTCCAGAGTTCACTCATCCCACCTCTAGCTGACACTAGAGCTACCCCTACCATAAAGTTTCCATCAGTTTCTAGAGATAACCTTTCTCATTTCCAGGTTGTACCTGGAAGTGACATAGTAATCTTGGTGCCGTTGGTGTCTTTATTTTTTAATTTTTCTGCCATCACTGCCACGACTCTAAGGGCGTTTTCGCACATGCCATTAGCCTCTCATTTCCTCCTCATTTCCCCCTGTGAGACTCCTCCTGAGCAACCGTCTCCAATTTTCCACTACAGCAATCAGCTCCTCTTTCCCTCCTGCAGTTTTCTGTTCACAGTAGTGGTTGCTGCGAGGCTTTCTGCTGCTGCCCCGTCCATTTCCCCTCCCCTCCCCTCCCCTCCCCCCTGCTCCTCCCTCGTTCCCCGCTTTTCCTTTTTTTTAAAAAAAACGCATGCGTGGTAACGTTATAACGACATAGTGGAATGACGACAGTGCATCACCCGCCTTCCTCTTCCCAGAATTCATCAAGTCCCTCCTCAGTATTCAAATTTTCCCACCGGTCTGGGTTGAAGCAAAACGATTGGTGGGCTACACGGACTTCCAATATCACTGGAGGACCCCCCCCCCATGGGTGGATTCTCCGATGTGAACTGAAATGTCGTGTGCTTAACCCGATCAAGGCAACAAAATGGAGGATGGGCAACATGGCATCAGCTGGCCCGTGTAAAGTAAACAAAAAATACATAAATGGTGGTGGTGGTGGTGGCAGCTGAGGAGGAGCAGCATGACACGCAGACCAGTCTCCCCGCTCCGCAGGAATAGTTATAGCCCCTAGAAAACAGTTCAACCCATTTTTGTGACTTTTCTGCAAAGAAGCGCGCCCAGCCTACTCTGCAGGGGCTGCTGCTGGGGCCCAATGGCACCTGGCTCCCAAATGGCCAATGGAACGCTACCAATAAATGGCAAATTAACCCCCCCCCATAATAGATGTGAACGTGTGTGTAGTATAAAAAGACAACAATTGTGCCGTCTTCCCTTGCTACATCAAAATTTCATTGTGATGTTATTACGTTATAAGGGCCTTTAAAAAAAAAAGAGGCGGGGAAGTTATGCTTCAGGATCATAGGACCGCACACAGGGAGTGGGAAGGAAGACTCGCGTCCCCCCCCCGCCCGCTTGCTTGCCGCGGCTTCTCTGCGGGTTTCTAGAGGAAAGCACCCACAGCCAGCTCTGCAGGGGCTGTTGCCGGAGCAGCCCAAACACCGGGCAGCGCTCATCTGCAAGCACAGGGAGCTCTCGAGCCAATGGCGCCCGGCTCCTGCTACCAAGAAACGGCAAATCCACCTCACCAACGCAGTCCCTGTGGTGGGATCTTGCCTCCCTGCCTCCTTATTTCGATATAACGTTAGGAGGGCTCGTTTCCAAAAAATAAAAATAAAAATCAAGAAACGCCCACCACGGGGTGGGCCACATGGAGGGCTGGCGAGTGGGTGTGTTCTCATCTAGGCTTCTCCACCGGAGTAAACAGGAAACACCACTAGGAACAGGATTTTCTTGCTCCAGGGAAGCTCCGAAGCAGTGCAGTGATACTCTGGAGGAAATTGTGAGCACGGAGCAAATGGTGGGAAACTGACCAGAAGCTCCGGTGCTAGCTTCGGTGTAAACCGCGGGGAAAAGCTAATGAGAAAACGCTCTGTGTCAACAAGCAAGGGACCCTGCTGGTGGGAGGCCTCCTGCTATAATGGCAGTCCTGGCAAGCCTCCTCACAGGGCTGTTGTGTGAATGAAATGTAAGAGGGGGAAAGTAAAGTATTCCCCCCTGAGCTCCCAGAGGGAAGAGCAGGACAAAAATGTGTTGAATAAATAAAATCTATGTGAGGAAAAAACAGGGAGATGCTGAAGTTGTCTTGCTCTTCCTTTGATTCATCAGAGGCACTTGCCTGGCCACCATCAGAAACAAGCTGTTGTTGAACTGGATGAATCTAGCAGGATGTCTCCTATAACATGCTCCAAAATGAAGTTTTAAATATTAAGGCATTAAAAAAAAAATTAAGACACACACTGGTTTTAGACAAAAAACAAAGGCATATTGTTCAAGTTGTGTACAAGTTAAATGGACAGTATTTTGACTTACCCCAGGGCCTAAATGGACAGAAGAGTGAATTTTCACTGGTTTGTATCATACATTTGGGGCTCATTAGGTAATAATGCTCCTCTGATGCATTAACATGATCCTCTCTGGCAGGGGTGTCTTTTACCCTGTGCCACTGAGGACAAAAGGGAAGTTTACACCACCTGGCAATCAAGTTCCTATGTTACCACTGCCCACCCAGCCTTAACTGTTACCCTGTTAATGATTTGTACTACCGTATTTTGTACTACTTCCTCGCTTTACATTTACATGGACAGCAAGCAAACAGCCTATATTACCATGCAGCAGTTGTTGTGAAAGCAAAACTATTTTTGGAGACTTAAGAAAAATGAGAAACACATGCCATTACAAGCCTGTATGGATTTTTAAAAAATACAATAAAAACATGAGTTACCGATGCACGCTGTGTGTCGTTAGACAATTGGATTTCAAATATTCAGTGTGTTAGGCTGTGTCCGTACAAAAGGGAGGGGAGCAGAAGTTAAGATATATAAAGTTGAAGGCGTCCATGGCCATGTCTCTGTTGTAGTGCTCTACTTGTAAATCCCTCGCCCAGTTCAGAAGGTTGTGTACCCCACTTTTCTCTACCTTAAAGAGACTCAAAGTGGCTTACAATCACTTCTCCTTTCCTCTCCCCGCAACAGGCACCTTGTGAGGTAGGTGGGGCTGAGAGAGCTCTGAGAGAACGGTGACTGGCCCAGGGTCACCCAGCAGGCTTCATGTGAAGAAGTGGGGGATCAAACCCGGTTCTTCACATTAGAGTCCACCACTCTTAACCACCACACCATGCTGGAACTCAGTTCAACAGCTGAGGTTACTACACATATGAAACTGACTGCTTGGCTAGCTGATCAAGAGAATTTGATTTATTTATTAAAACATTTACACCCCGCCTTTCCCCATGGTTCACTGAATGGAGGCAGAATTCACAGCACAATCCTATGCAGTCTTACTCCAGACTGGGGTAATGCTGTATAAGATTTCACCCAGGACATGGGATGGAGACAGCGTTGGTTGCCCTTACTGACGACCTCCGGAAACATCTGGATCGGGGCGGTTTGGCAGTACTGTTACTATTAGACCTGTCGGCTGCGCTTGACACAGTCAACCACCAGTTACTGACCTGCCGCCTCGCCAACGTGAGGATACAAGGGCTTGCCTTGCAATGGCTTTCTCCAAGGTCCTTTCTCCAGGGTTGGGGACAAAGGGTGGTGTTAGGGGAGCAACAGTCCAGGAGACACCCACTTGAATGCTGCATGCCTCAGGGGGCTGTGCTTTCCCCGATGTTGTTTACATCTACATGCCGCCCCCTTGCTCAAATTGCCTGGAGGTATGGGCTGTGGTGTTCCCAGTATGCTGATGACACCCAGCTCTATATGATGTTGGGTGGCCAGTCAGACTCCAGCCCAGAAGATCTGGACTGGGCATTGCAGGCTGCAGCTGGTTGGCTTTGACTGAGCGAGCTGAAACTAAATCCAGTGAAGACGGAGGTCCTGTGCCTGAGTCGTGGTGGTCTGGGGAGGGGGACCCCGCTCCTGACCTTCGATGGGGTGCCATTGGTGCCAGCACCGGAGGTTAGGAGTTTGGGAGTGCTCCTGGATCCCTCCTTAACAATGGAGGCCCAGGTGGCAGCCACCGCCAAGTTGGCCTTTTATCATCTTTGGCTGGCTCAGCAGCTGGTTCCCTTCCTCAACCATGATGACCTGGCTACAGTGATCCATGCGATGGTCACCTCGAGATTAGACTACTGTAACACTGCCTACATGGGGCTGCCCTTATCGCAAATCTGGAAGCTGCAGCTAGTGCAGAATGCCGGGGCCAGGCTTTTTGATGGGGCTCCCTAGCCACTCTGAGCCCATTTGCAGGGAGGGCGGGGTAAAAATCTGAATGAATGAATGAATGAATAAATAAATAAATGGGAGCACATCCAGCCTGTGCTTAATGCACTGCACTGGCTGCCAATAGCATACCAAATTCACTTCAAGGTGCTGGTGCTTACCTTTAAAGCTCTATATGGCCAGGGTCTGACATACCTGAGGGACTGCCTTTCCCCATATATATCCCAGAGAGCACTACGGTTGGGATCACAGCATCAGCTAGTGATCCCAGGCCCTGAGGATGCCAGACTCGCGGCGACTAGGGCCAGGGCCTTTTTGGTGGTGGCTCCTATCTGGTGGAAGGAAATCCCGGAGGAGATCAGGGCCCTGCAGGACCTTAGGCAGTTCTGCAAGGCCTGCAAGATGGAGCTCTTCCACCAGGCTTTTAAGTAGCTGGCCCTATATGAAGACCTAACCAGTGTCGTGGAAGGCCAGAAGATCACTGAACCAGGATCCCAGTATAATATCCTGCCATCAAAATATCTTGTGAGCCCTTTAATGTATTAATTATTTATGGTATGTACGATTGTTTTAGCATGTTTTAATTTTTAAATAGTTTTAATATTTTATGATACTAGGCACAAGGTGCTGATGGTTGTGAGCCACCCTTAGCCTATTTGCGGGGAGGGCGGGATAGAAATTTGATAAAATAAATAAATAAATACTCTCAAACATTTCACTTCCCCTTTGTATCTAATTTAGGGGTGTGTACTCAGTATAAATCAGGTGTTTTTTCAGCTGGTTACCGAGTGGGCAATGGATTTGGCTATTAGGAAATGGCCACCCCAAAATTCCTGAAAATATTCAGGATTTTTCAGGACTGCCAGATAGCCACAGTTAAAGGGCATTTAAAGGGTTCTCAGTACCTTTAAATGCCTTCAGAGTGAACTGTTAGCATGGAGAAGGCATTTAAAGGGACTGCAAGCCCTTTAAATGCCTTTGGAGTTCACTCACTGCAAGGTCACACAGCTTGGAGAAGGCATTTAAAGGTACTGCAGTCCATTTAAATGCCCTTTTTCCTCTATTGGAAACAATGGAGGATGGTGGCACCTTCTTCTGGTGCTCATAGAATTGAACCCCCGGTCCAATATTTTTGAAACTGGGGGGGGGGGGTGAGGAGAGGCACCAGCAGCTATGTTGCAAATTTGGTGCCTCTACCACAAAAAAACAGCCCCCCAGAGCCCCAGATACCCTCAGATTGATTCTCCATTATAGCCTATAGCAGGGGTGGGCAAATTGTGGCCTGTGGGCCACATGCGGCCCTCCACAGAGTATTTTGTGGCCCGCCAAGACAGTCGGCCATGTAGTTTCAGTCAGGCCTCCGTTGGGCCCGGAGTGCAAAGAAGCGGCGCTCCGAAAGTGAAGTGTCCAGGGGGCGGGCACATTACCAAGCCCCACCCCCTACTCCCAGCAGCCCTGTATAGCTGTATTTAAGGAGTACAATCTGAAATGACACCACGAAACAAAACATAGCAAATTTGGCTGCAAACTTTCCAAGGAAGAACGCAAAATAAAACAAGAGTAAATATAGATGCTCTTTGACAGACATTAACTTGCAGGCTGTGATGAGAATCTCAACAAGCAATCTCACTCCCAATTTCAAAAAAATTGTAGAAAAGTGTGATAGGGTACATTTGTCTCATTAAACTGATTCTAACATTAAATGTGCTTGCAGCTATAGATGATATGAAATTACCACAATAAATAAATTGAATAAAGCTACCACTATTTTATTTAATTTATATTTATTGATTTTTATGATACAATTTATACCTTTTCTGAAATGAAAAGTTAACTAATGAATGCAATCATTTTAAAAGGTGTGGCCCTCCGCTAACCTCCACACCCACAAAGTGGCCCCCAAGCCAAAGCAATTGCCCACCACTGGCCTATAGGGACCATTGACTATAATGGTCCCCATAGGGTATAATGGAGCCCCCAAAAAATCAACAAACTCGAATATTTCCTAAATCCAAATACCATACCAGTATTTGGATTTGGTAATATCAGGAAATACTGGTATTTTTCAGGTTCAATATACCCAAACCTGAAAAATACTGAAATTTTTTGGCAGCTTCTTAAACCACTGCTGTGTGGCCCCTCTGGTGGACCTCCTGATGGCACCTGGTGACAGAGTGTTGGACTGGATGGGCCATTGGCCTGATCCAACATTGGCTTTTTTTTTCTTATGTTCTTATTCTTTGGAGAGCCAGTGTGGTGTCATGGGTATACTAGAATGTGGGAAGCCCAGGTTCAAGCCACCACTCTGCCACAGGAACTTGTTGGGTGGTCTTGAGCCAGTCATTCTCACACAGCCTAACCTGCCTCTCAGGGTTTCTGTGGGGGTAACATGGGGGAGAGAATGATGTAAGCCTCTTTGGATGCCCACTGGGGAGAAAGTCAGAACAGAGGTGGATCTATATTTTTGGGGCCCTGAAGCTTGAACTGTTATGGGGGCCCCTTTGGAACTAGCAACAATAGGGCAACATCCAACAAGGGCCAAAGGGCCTTGCTGCCCTTGCAAGGATCTCAAGACTCAAATGGCAAAGAGCAGGTGTTCGAGTGGAGCCCTTGAAAATGGGCCATACAATGAGCCCCTTCCCACCAGCAAGGAGGTCTGGGTAACTGCTGTTATCTTCTTCAGTGGGGTTATTCCAAGGCAGATGGCTACATTTTTTAAAAAACAACCACTACATCTCAAATTTTAATTAAAATTGCCGTACTGGTTTATCTTTTGTTTCAGTAAGAAGGGTTACCCAGATGGTTTATGTAAAAGTCAGTATCCCTGTAAATGCAAATTACTCATCATGTTAAACCCATGATACAAACATACAAAGCTATAGATTATGAAGTATATAATTTGAGACAGAGAACCAACATTTCATGAAGGGGAGCATCAATTGGTAGGATAGTTCCCGGGGAGCCAAATGGCTCACAAAATTTGTTTTACTAGGTACTTCAGTATCTCTATGATATTGTCCACTTTTTGAGTTGGTCTTTAGTCAGGGCTCCAAGCAACTGCTGAGTTATCTGTTTCTGCGGCCCCTCCCCAGGGTATTGGACACATGAGTTAACTTTATCTGAAAAAATAAAAAGGACTCAGCAGTTAGTTGTGGAAGTAAAACATCCCTGTGGCTTCCAAGAGTTTCCTGACTCTTCTGAGAGAGTTTTTATTGCGCTGTTTGTGATGATGGAGGTAAAATATACAACCACACAGTGTCTGGAAATTAAAAATAGCTCTATAAATGGATAATATGAAGCCACCCGTTTTCTATCAAATAAATCCACCTCGGAATCTGCAGCGAGAATGTCACAGGAAAACTTACAGACAAAAGGCTTCGTTCGAGGTGAAAGTCATAATTCTCTACCCAGAGCTGCAGGTGCCGGTTTCCAGGAAATTATGGAGTATAAGAGAAATTAATTTAATACTTAATTTTTCAGTGTGACCTGTTGTGCTTTTGGTTCCCATCAGTGGTAGATGTGAGGAAGGAACGCATGAAAATGTCAACTGCCGCACAGAATTCTGGGGAATCCAGCAAACAGTTCTGGTAAATATCTGTAGACATGGGCCCCAATTCTCCCTCGAAATTCAGTTAAGAGTAGGGTTGCCAGGTCTGGGTTGGAAAATACCTGGAGACCTTGGGGAGGGTGGAGGTTTGGGGAGGGGATCCAGGAGAGGGTGGGGTTTGGGGAGGGGAGGCGCCTCAGCATGGTACAATGCCATAGAGACCCCCATTCAGAGCAGCCATTTTCTCTAGGGGAGCTGGTCTCTGTCAGCTGGAGATCAATTGTAAAAGCAGGAGGTCTCCAGGCCCCACCTGGAGGCTGGCAAACCTAGTTAAGAGCCAGAGTAACCAAGGACATGTTGGCTTGCTCCCTAAAAGCCAGTAATGAGATGCCAAGAGGGAAGTCATTACAGGTGGGGAAGTCCCAATCGCTAGCCATCTTTGTGGACAGAGGAAACTAAAGTAGTGTTTAGGAGGAGGGCCTGAACTGGTGGGCAGGACAATAAAGGAGTAGGCGGTCCTTCAGGTATTCTGGCCCAAAGTTGTTTAAGTCTGAATTGTGTACAGTTAAAGATAAGTCTGATACAGTACAGTTAAAGATAAATCTGAATTGTGCCCAGCGACCTCCAGCCTATGGATGTATAGTCTTTCCACAAGGCATTTAGAGGTTCTTATTGTAGCGTATTGTCTAAGGTCCCTTGGTGTTTCTTTAGTAATAAACATATTTCCACGGATGCTTCAGAAATGAAAATTGGGGCACACTTGTATCATATTGGTTTTCATGCTGAGAACAATAGCCCAAGACTATCGTCTGTTTTCACTGTGCTATATTCAAGGATGCTTCAATAGCCTGTTTTCCACTGATTATGTAAGAGGAGGGATGCACCAACCTGTGCATTTAAAATCATTATTTAATGTTCATGGAGCCAAAGTTCTTCCCTCCTTAAGTTCTTTTCTCAAAAACCTGAGTTCTGATCTTCCACCTGATTTTAGGCAACTGCTTTTATGCCTGTTTTATACTGTCAGATTTACTGTCTTTTTAAAACAATCATTGCTTTTTGATTTGATTGTAGTGTGTTTTGGTGTATAAATTGCATCAACTGTTGCATCATTAATGATTATATTCTTTGCTTGTGTGTGCACTGTTCCAGTCTTAGGAAGGTGAAGATGCTATTATGTTACCAGTTTTTTTGGTTTAGTGGTTAGGAATGCGGACTCTAATCTGGGAGAACTGGGTTTGATTCCCCGCTCCTTCTCCACTTGTGGCTGCTGGTATGACCTTGGGTCAGTCACAAGTTCTTTCAGAGCTGTTCTCTCACGAGCAGTTCTTGAAAGAGCTCTCTCAGCCCCACCTACCTCACAGGGTGTCTGTTGTGGGGAGGGGAAGGGAAGGGAAAGGAGATTGTAAACCACTCTGAGACTCCTTTGGGTAGTGAAGGGTGGGGTATAAATCCAATCTCCTCCTCCCCCTCCTCCAACTCCTTCTATCAGGGAATAATTTCCTAACAATTAACACTAATAGAGTAGTAGAAAAGAGCAAGAGTCCAGTAGCACCTAAAAGACGAACACAGATTGTGGAAGGTAGGAGTTTTTGTGAGTCACACATTTTGCGAGCCTTTAAGATGCTCTTAGACTCTTGCTCTTTTCTACTGTTACAGACAGACTTCAACATGGCTACCCATCTTGATCTATACCCATGGAGTAAACACTCTGCATCCTCAATATGACAAAAGAAACAACACAGCACAACCCTAAACAACAGATATCAATGCTGATGTCTAGTTTTGGTTAAAGTTTAGAAACTGAACATCTCCAGTACTTCCAGAAGCTGCAATTTCAGCATAAAAGAACCCATGAGAACCACCAAAATCAAAGAAGCAAATCTGCAAAATTATTTATATCCAGGGCTCTTTTTGTAGGAAAAGCCCAACAGGAGCTCATTAGCATATTAGACCACACCCCTGACTGCACAGCTCATTAGAATATTTGGTCACACCCTGGCAGTGCAGCTCATTAGCATATTAGGCCACACCCCCATGTTCCCAGAAGTGTGGTCATCCAGCCACACCCACTTTTTGCTTCTTATTCTGTTTACCTTGTTTGTGGTCAAAACAGTTTTGACAAAACCAATAAAAACATTATTTTCTGTCCCAGCTATACAAAATCCTGCCTGAACCAATATCTTATGTCCAACAATTATTCCCACACTGGATTGGAATCAATTCCTAAAGGTTAGATTCCCATGGAAATCAACTATATTACTCAAAATATTATTTTTATTTCGAGCTCTACCAGTTAAGCTGAAAATCGCCCAAATAAATCAATGGCAGAAGATCTTATTAAATTTGGGGGGGGGGGCCTATAAATGACACAGGGTTAATATACAAACTTTGTGTCAACCAACAAATCAAGGTGGACTTGGATTCCCGGACTTACTTAAATACTATCAAGTTTGGTGCCAGTTTGGGAGCCAGTTTGGTGTAGTGCTTAAGTGCGCGGACTCTAATCTGGGAGAACGGGGTTTGATTCCCCACTCCTCCACTTGCACCTGGCTGGATGACCTTGGGCAAGCCATAGCTCTCTGTACCAGCTGTTCTCTCAAGGACAGCTTGGGAAAAAGCTCTCTCAGCCCCACCTACCTCACAGGGTGTTTGTTGTGGGGAGGGGAAGGGGAAGGAGTTTGTAAACCGCTCTGAGACTCTAAGTGAGTGAAGGGCGGGGTATAAATCTAATCTCTTCTTCTTCTTCTTCTTCTTCTTCAATCATGCCACTTAACTAATATAATAAAAATAATGTAAGATAAACAAGGGACTGATTGGATTACAATCAGGGCTCATTTTGTAGCAGAAGCTCCTTTGTATATTAGGCCACACACACCTGATGTAGCCAGTCCTCCAAGAGCTTACAGTAGCCCCTGTAAAAAGAGCTCTGTAAGCTCTTAGGGGTGTGTGGCCTAATATGCAAATGAGCTCCTGCTACAAAATGAGCCCTGATTACAGTACAAAAACATTATACTTACCCCTATAATGTGCAGGATTCTGTCTAGCAAACCCCTATGGAAAGATCTAAAGCAATAGAAAAAAGTTTTATCTTTAAAATATTTTTAAATACATGGGATACTAAAAGATAACACTTGGTACCTAAAACATCAAGATATCAAACTTTATTTAATCAAGAAAAGATATTACCCCCAAGTGTTTTGTTACCTCAGGAAACTTGGAGAAAAGCTGGACTCAATAGTTTGGAAGACATAACATCCAACAAGACACTAATGGAAAAAACAACAATAGAAGGAAAATTGGGTTTGACTATCCCATGGTATCAATATTTACAATTACAGCATGTTTGTTCTCAAATAAATCTAGTCGCGATCATTTCACAACCACTATCCAGTTTTGAACAAGTATATAAATATGCCTGGAGTTCAAATAAGCATTTAATTTCTAAGTTATATGGTATTTTAATGTCAATGGATGCTGATAAATATTTGTCATACCAACTTCGATGGCAAACTTTATGCACACAAAATCTGGATGACGACTTTTGGAAAATGTTATGGTTGAACTTTCCATTTAAGACTAACATTATTGACATAAAAATTCAGATGTTTAAGATACTTACTTTCTGGTATTTAACGCCACAGAAGCTGGCCCATATGGTATCAATGGCAAAGCCTATGTGCTGGAAACAGTGTGGTAACATAGGAACATATACTCACTGCTGGCTAGAATGCCCTGTTTTGATACCTTTTTGGGAAGAGATAATTTTAACTATAGAACAAATAACAGGTATAAAATTGCAAAATAATGTGGAGCATCTCCTTTTGCATCAACGGAATATAGACATATCAGTAGACAATATTACATACCAGATTGCCATTCTCTTAGCAGCAGCTAAAAATGCTGTTGCATTACACTGGAAGCGTAAACAGAGACCAACTAAACAAAACTGGCATTCCAAATTATGGAATATGTACATAATGGCAAGATAAATAATAGTATGCCAAGGATTGTTAAGATGGGTAGATGTATAAAAGGCATATGACCAATGTGGTGATCTGTTATAGTCAGGGGTCCGTTGGGGCCGGAGCGAGGCAGAGTGAAGCTCCGCCAGCTCAGGAGCGGCCACTAGGGCAGCCATGAGCCTCCTAACAACTTCATTATCTCTAGCAGTCTATGGTTTCCCTCCTCCTTTGGTTCCATCCAGCTCAATAGTTTTGTCTGCACAGCCAGATCTTGCAAAGCGCTGGCCCAGTTAGTGTGTTGTAACAAAATAAAATTTTAAAACACCCTTTCACTGCCTTTTCCTTTATTCCTCTTCCTCTTTTCCACACTTTTCTCCGCACTTCATTTAGCTGTCTTGTTTTCATGATCTGCTTTCATGCCTCTCCCCCCACTTCTGATTTTTCTTCCCCCACCCCATTTTTCAGTATTCATCTCAACTCCTTTTCATCCATCCTGGTTAGCAGCTTAGAATGTAGTTAATAGTAGTATGAGCAGGAAGAAGAAGAATAGCGGCTTACAATCTCCTTCCTTCCCTCACCCCACAACAGATACCCTGTGAGGTAGGTGGGGCTGAGAGAACTCTGAGCTGGTCTTGAAAGAACAGCTCTGAGAGAACTGTGACTGAACCAAGGTCACCCAGCTGGCTGCATGTAGAGGAGTGGGGAATCAAACCCGGTTCTGCAGACTGGAATATGCTGCTCCTAACCACTACACCAAACTGGCTCTCTTATGGGAAGAAGGGGGAAGTTATTATTTTCCCATTATCTATCAAAGTAGTTAAAGGATGTTTCTCCCGACCCTTTACATGAATAACAAGGCAATGTTAATCTGCCTTGATGGTTATAAGAAGAAGAAGAAGAAGAGAAGAAGAGATTGGATTTATACCCCGCCCTCCACTCCCCAAGGGAGTCTCGGAGCGGCTTACAAACTCCTTTTCCCTCCCCTCCCCACAACAGACACCCTGTGAGGTAGGTGGGGCTGAGAGAGCTCTGAGACAATTGTCCTTGAGAGAACAGCTGGTACAGAGCTATGGCTTGCCCAAGGTCGTCCAGCCAGGTGCAAGTGGAGGAGTGGGGAATCAAACCCGGTTATAAATATAAATGAGGAACTGCAGTTAGAGTTTAGCTTAGCTTCCACTGCAAATAGTACTGGTGGGGGGAGGGTTGTCTGGAGAGAACCTGGCCAGGACATTCCAATTCCTTTCATTTTTGGCCCTGGAACTCACACAGTCATCCTGAGGGAAGATGGATGCCAATGCTGAGATTCCCAATTTTACTTTTTGTTGAGTTATGCCTACCACAAATGGATAGATGAGTTTTGTTGAGTTATGCCTACCACAAATGGATAGATGGATGGACATGCAGATTCTTTTATTATTCTAGGTGCGTGGTGACAGCCAGCCAAGTGCTTTGTTTGGTCATGCCATTTGATTTGGATCAGGGTCATACGTGAGCCCCAGGGCCCATAGTGGCTCTCAGCAGCCCTGTTTGTACTATTACATCCAGTGTTCCCTCTAAGCTGAGTTAGTGTGAGCTAGCTCACAGTTTTTTAGCCTCCGGCTCACACCTTTTTGCCTTCGCTCAGGAAGGAGGGCTCCAGAGCAAACTCATTTATTCAGTAGCCAACTCGCTCGCTCACAACTTCAATGCCAGAAGCTCAAAAAGCAGAATTTTTGTTCACAAGACTCCACGGCTTAACGGGAGCATTGGCCATCTTTTCTTAGTAAGTTTGTTGTCAATAACCCTTTCTCATTCTTACTCAGAAGTAAGATTATTTAGCTGCTGTGTACCACTGAGGGAAAAGAAGTAAGGAAAATGCAGAATACAAAAATGTGTTTTATACCAGTGCAAAGTTTGTAAGTCAATGCTTTGGGTTGATGTTGTGGCGTTTGTTTGTTTTTTAAGAGCCTAGTTTTGGTCTGAATTGATCTGGCGTGTTTTTTTAAGGAGCTTGCCCAAGGCCTCACCATGTCTTCATGTCAACCAGAATTAGACCTTAGAAATGTGGGCATTCAGTCTGTTATACCAAGCTGCCTCTCATGCTGGTTTCCCCCCCAGCTTCCTGTATGCCAACGGCCAGATTACAAATCAGTCTTTAAATCCGATAAAAATCAGAGTGACACTAGAAAGCAAAGTATGGTCAGATCCATCACTTTTTTTTTTCATCTGAAGAATTATTCAGAAAATAACATTTCATTCTGTACTTACATGTGGCATTTAGAAAGTTATAAATATTCACTGCTGTCATTTCATGCAGTATAATCATCAGATGCAAAAATCACACTCAATTATAAGTTCTCCTTTTTATTACTTGGAGAATACCTGCAACATATAAGTAGTGCTTTACTGGTTTTAGTAGTGGTAACAGACAGTAATAAAATAGACAGCCAGTGTATGCATACAGGTTTCACCACATAAAATAGCCTGCTCTCTGCTTACCCATTTAGTAGAAATCTGGAACTAGGTGGACTGGGTTTTTTTTCTTTTGTAGTTTCTAATGGAATGAAAATCAGTATTGGAAGTCCCCAACATATGGGCACTTCCTTAAAGTCTCAGATTATTATTTTTTATTAATTCTCATAATGATAAAACCATGAACAACATCAAAAGGAAGGTAACAGGATAACTGACTACAAAACATTAGTTTAAATACAAATATTGATAAATCAGTAAAATATCAACTTAGTTACAAAAAAGATACAATAACCAAACCATTTAAAAATTTTAAGATGTTAGTAGAGTTAAGTAAATGAATTAGACTTAATATTGCAAATCTTAAACAAAAAGCAGTACTTTATTGAGTATGAATAAACCATCAACTGGTGTTATAATCAAGCTGGTACCCCATAAAATATGTCTGAGTGTGTAAAAAAAATCCAGTGACTTTATCTTGGGGTATCCTCAACCTGGCAAATAATGGCAAAGCTGAGAGCAAGAGGAAGATTGTTTGATATGTCAGTTTTCTTAAGATACTGTTAGAACAACATCAGTTAGCTCTAGAAACAATTAATGGAGCCTAGTTCCATTTAAGGCCCTTTGTACTTTATCCCCCAAACACAAGAAGGTGTGAGAACCTTGTTAGATCCAATAAGCCAGGCCTTGATATTGAATAAAGTCCTTTTATTTCTTAATGGTCTACTCAGTAAGCACTTTCAGTGTTAGTGATGACGGTTATAGGTTAGAGGGTGAATTATACTACATTCAAACATCAGGATAAGAACATGGCACCAATCAGGATAATTGCAAAAAGGCACAAAGATATTAGCCGTTGCTTTCCCACCGAAAAGGCGCCGAACAGAGTCAGCTCAGACTTGGCAGCCTTTCCCCTCCTCCCACGAAGCTTCCCCCGTGATTCCCATACTACCAACCACCTGGAGTCAGTGCCGTTAGGAAAACACTTCAAGGTTACAGGCACTTCTCAGAGAAACAAAACATAGACATGAGATCAACTGGGGGTGGGGTGGGGAGAGAGAGAGCTCAATGATGTGGAGAGTACAGGGCACCCAACTCCCACCCGGGAAAATGTCAGGGAACCTGACAGAAAGTTCCAGGAGATCTTTGCGGGAGAATTGCTGAAGCGGCCATCAGTTTCTCAGTCACGTGACTGCATTCCAGTAGCAAAACTGTCAAAACCGATGCCTGCTGTTCAGGGCTTGGGTGTTAAAAGTATTATTGGATCAGTGAACATGTGTGCCTAACACCCACACTAATTAGAACTGCCTGCCAAAATGATGGGCATTACTATATGCACATATCATCCAAGGAGATATACATGGCTCTCCCTTCCCATTTTACCTCAATAACAACCCTGTGAGATAGATTAGGCAGTGAGAGGGAGTGACTGGCTCAGGATCACCCAGTAAGCACCATGGTTCAATGGGTATTTAGATCTCTCTGTTCCACACCTGATATTTCATTATACCGCCAATGCAGGCAACAAGATCACAGTACCACAGGTCTCCAGGAGTTAGCTCCATATCCTCCTTCCAGGACTGCTGCACTTAGGCTAAGCCTCCTCCACTGAGGCAGTGATGGCTGGTGTACTGCTGCTAAGAGAGGAGGAGTGGCAGGACCCACTTGAAATTGAAACTGAACGGGGGTTATTTGCTCAGCTTACCAACTTTCCTCTCCCTCAGCTTGGATCCACCCAGTTGGATACTCCCTCCAGAGCCAGTAGTGGTTCAGAATCTTCATGGCTATGCCAGGCTATAATTTGCACATATTTGAGCGAGATGTAGGAGAGGGCCTATACCAAATTTATCTTCTGAGAGGAAAGCCATATTCCTTGTGGTAGGCACCCAACAGATTGCCGTGCACCTTCAGCACCTTTCAGAAGTTCAGAAATGTATTTAATCAGAGAAATGTACGGGCCAGTAAACATTCACTGCATTTAAAAATGGGCTTATGAAAGACAGGCAGACATAATGCTTTTCTTGCTTGTAAGTTCCTGTTTCTGGGGGGGGGGGGTTCCCCCTGTTCTGCATGTGTTTTGCTCCCTATAGCAGTTGATTCGATATCTGGCATAAAAACCTGCAGTTTAAATCCACAGGGAGATATGCCAGACAGAAGTCAGTGTACTATTGAATTGACCACTAGAGGGAGCAAAAGACATGTGGAGCATGGAGAACCCCCACCCTCCCCAAACAGGAACTTAACAAGCAAAGAAAATGAGATCAGTAGCTACGATTGCTAATCACCCTGTTTCTGGAAGCCATTTTGAAACCCAGAATCCTTCTGGATACTAGCACCATGTTTAAATAATCATTGGTCCTGACTGTAGGATTCCCTAGAGAGGGGAGAGCTGTTCATCTCCCTCCTTTTAAAGCTGAAAGTATAATTTCCTTTGCACAATTATCTCCACAATTATCTCCACTGCTATGATTAGGGCTGTCAAGTCATACTCACGGACTGGCGGGGGGGAGTCGTTCGCCGTCCGGGAGCCGCGCGGGAGCCTCCCGGAAGTGACATCACCACATTGGAGACGTTGCCAGGGCAATGCTCTGGCAACGTTTCCAACATGGTGATGTCACTTCCGGGTGACGTCACTACGCTGGGGAAGTCGTCCAGCCTGGACGACTTTGGGGGTGGGGTTCCCCCCGCCGGCCGAATGCCGGCCGGAGGATCGGGAACCCCTATAGCGGGGGATCCCCCGCCCCCCGGGCTGACTTGGCAGCCCTAGCTATGATGTGCCTATGTATAAGTTGCTGAGTTGACTTTACTGAACAAGAAAGAAAGAAAGAAAGAATGATATGCAGGAATATTCAGCAGTATTCATCAGTATTCAAACAACCATGTTGAATTTTTCAGTACCCCATGAAATATATTTGAGCATGTTAAAAATCCAGTGACTTTGTCTTGGGGTATCCTCATACAGGCAGATCATGGCAAAGTAGAGAACAGGAGGAAAATTCTTTGATAAGTAAGTTTTCATTTACAAGTGCGATTTTGCAGTGAGCTATTCATTAAATATTTACATTATTCTAAGAGCCACCCATTAAGACAGGGACTGACTGTTCTGCAGCTGTGAACTGTGCAAACAGCAGGGTCTCAACAGTCCTTGCCATCTAAAAGATAGTCCAATAAAATGGAGGTGCCGAAGGACACAGCAGCCCCTCTTTCGCAGCTATCAGGGAAGAAGAATTGTGGCCATTTCATAGTCTCAGCAGCAGCAGAAGAGATTGGATTTATACCCCCACCCTTCACTACACGAAGGAGTCTTAGAGCGATTTACAATCCCTTTCCCTTCCCCTCCCCACAACAGACATCCTGTGAGGTAGGTGGGGCCGAGAGAGCTCTCTCAAGAACTGCCCTTGAGAGAACAGCTCTGAAAGAACTTATGACTGACCCAAGGTCACCCCAGCAGCTGCATGTGGAGGAGTGGGGAATCAAACCTGTTTCTCCCAGATTAGAGTCTGCGCTCCTGACCACCACACCAAACTGGCAGGTAATACACACCAAGCTGCTATATACCAGCTTTCTCCCTCTCCCACAACAGCAGTGGTATCAGAATCACAATCCAAAAAAAAAAAACACATTGCATTTTAAAGAAATGTTGTAAATTATTTCAATTAAAAAAAAAATCAGTAGTGAAGATTTGAAATGACTACTGGTGAGGGTTAAAGCAGAAAATGCCAAAGACAGATGAACATAAAGAAGGCAAAAGTAATGACTAATGGGAAATTACACAACTTTAAGGCTGATGATGAAGAAACTGAAATTGTTCAAGTTTTGGTGGCTCCACCACTACCAAAAATCAAGAGATCAGAAGGAGACTTAGGTCAAATTTACATCTGACTTTCCTGCTAGAATCATTCTAGTTTTTTTTTTTTTAAAAACTGCCTATACCTGTTTCTAGTTTCAAACCATACTTGTTCTAGTTTATAAATTACTGTTTACATTTGTTAATTGCCCTCCTGTGGTCAAGCTAGCAATATACTGCTTTAAACAAATGCTGTTGCTTAGTACTCTTCAGACCCCCTGGAGTGAAATTTGAAACCAGCGTGAAATGAGCTTGGGGAAAGACAGCAGTTAAACTACTTCAGAGGGGAGATGAAAATTGGGCCTGAGACTGGGAAGGGCAGCCATGAAGGAGCTAGAAACCGCCCCCAGTAAGTGTAAGGATGTGTCGCTGGCGACCAAGGTCAAGTTAAGTCACGCCATAGCATTCCCCATTTCTATGTATGAGTGTGAAAGTTGGACACTGAAGAAAGCTGAGGAAGAAAGTTGATTCATGGGAACTGTGGTGTTGGAGGAGAATTTTACGGATACTGTGGACAAAAAAAGACAAATTAGTGGGTTCTAGACCAAATCAAGCCTGAACTCACCCTAGAAGCTAAAATAACTAAACTGAGGCTATCATAGTTTGGTCACATTATGAGAAGATGAGACTCACTGGGAAAGACAAGATTGCTAGGAAAACTCAAAGGTAGCAGGGAAAAAGGAAGTCTCAATATGAGATGGGTTGACTCAATAAAGGAAGCCACGGCCCAGCTCAATAAAGGAAGCCACGGCCACAGCCTGGAAGACTTGACTGCTTGAGAGCAGTGAACAGAATGTGAGCTGAACTGGTGGGCGTTCAAGCAATTCCCTACACACACTATTATGTATCTTAGCAACTTTTCTTAATCCATTCTGCTCCAGGGTGAACAGTCTCCCTATAGGCTACCATTCCTACACGCCAGGGTGGGCAGACCTGGTAACCCAAGCGGAGGAGGAGGAGGAGGGGGAGATTGGATTTATACCCCACCTTTCACTACCGAAGGAGTCTCAGGGGGGCTTACAATCTTCTTTCTTTTCCCCTCCCCACAACAGACACCCTTTGAGGCAGGTGGGGCTCAGAGAGCTCTTTTGAGGACTGCTCTTGAGAGAACAGCTCTGAGAGAACTTGTGACTGAACCCAAGGTCATGCCAGCAGCTGCATGTGGAGGAGTGGAGAATCAAACCCAGTTCTCCCAGATTAGAGTCTGCACTCCCAACCACTATACCAAACTGGCTCTGCCGAAGGTGGCATTGAACCTTTCGTTCTTGCTCTTTTGAACCTAGCCCCCCCACCCCCCCGGCCCGTTTTTTAAAGAAATGATTTGCAGACCCGTGCTTCTGTCGTTTTGTAGCCAAACTTTATTTGATGTATACAGAAGCAGGTTTCATTGATATGTATGGAAATGAGACAAAGTTATGCGCTCAGACCCTCAGGAAAATGAGCGTTTGCAAAGCTGAATTTTAAATTCCTCTATGCAGGATCACATTTTACAAGCGGCATTTCTGAGGTCTGTGCAAAGACTGGGGGGGGGGGGGGGAACGGGACGACACACAAGATTTCCCTGGTTTCATTCCTTTATGGCACGGGTGGGCAGAAGGTCACTTAGAAGTGACCAGTGACTTTCCAAGCCATTAAAAGCTGTCTGACCCTTTCCCCCCCTGGCTGCAGTCACATTCTTATCCTTTCCTTTTACAGCTATCACAGTAGCTTCTCCCTTCTTTCTCTCATCTGCATAGGAGGAGGAGCCACAGGCGAGTCCTTGCTTTAATGCCCAGAACCCTTTCCCATCCTTCATGTATACTGTTGTGTTTGTGTGTTGGAGTACTGAAGCAGCAATAGCTTGAAAGGGCTCTGGTATCGTAAAGCTCCATTTCTTATTGGCTGATGAATAAAGACTCCCATTGGTCCTGAAGCCAATCTAGATACCCAATCACTGAGCCCTGCTTGAGTCCAATAGTATTGCTTGTATATAGTTACTGTGTTGAAAGTTACGTGTTGGAACAGTATAAATTAAGGTGCCGCTCTCATAGAGCTGTCTTTGGAGCTGAGCAGTATCACTGTTTAAAAGCCTGTTGTTTGAATTCATCGCCTCCCGCTCAATACTTAAAATATACACAACACAGCCAGAGTTCTGGATGGGAAAGCAGCATCCTCTTGACTCTTTCCCCCTTGCAATCTAGGGTTGCCAACCTCCAGGTGGCACCTGGAGATCTCCCTCATTTACAATTGATCTCCAAAGGAGATCAGAGAGCGAGTAGGGCACCTCATATCTCCAGGGAAGATTAACTCTAAAACTCCCTGAGTCTCTGACACAACCAGCATTTTAAAAAGCCTGCTTTTCTTTGCCATCTGTCACCAAAGTGTTGCCCTGTTGCTGGTTGTCCAGAGGAACTGGTTGGCCACTGTGTGAGGCAGGATGCTGGACTAGATAGACCATTGGTCTGATCCAGCAGGGCTCTTCTTCTGTTCTTATGAAGGCCTCAGACTCTATGCCCTGTTATTGGCCATCCAGAGGAACTGGCTGGCCACTGTGTGAGACAGGATGCTGGACCAGATGAACTGTTGGTCTGATCCAGCAGGGCTCTTCTTATGTTCTTGTCAGGGGAAGGCCTCAGCATATATGCCCTGTTGTTGGCTATCCAGAGGAACTGGTTGGCCACTGTGTGAGGCAAGACGCTGGACTAAATAGACTATTGGTCTGATCCAGCAGGGCTCTTCTTATGTTCTTAAGTGTTGAGATTCAGTTGCTTAACAAGAACTTACTTTCCAACTCCAGTTCAGTTTCACTCTTATTAGCAAACCAAACCAAACCAAAACTCCGGTAGAACCTTAAAGACTAACAACATTTATTCGATACCTCTCTTGTTTGCAGGCCATTCGGCGTAAGGTTTCCTCCCGTTATACCTTTGCTATTACAATACTGTTACTTATTGATAAACCATCCCTCTTCATGATTTTTAACATTAAGCTCCTTTTTTTTGTCCCTGAATTTTACTGAATTTGCCAAATGCCCCAAGAAGTAACCATAATGATCTATTTTAGAATACTATTAGAGGCATAAGAACATAAGAAGAGCCCTGCTGGATCAGACTGGTGGTCTATCTAGTCCATCATCCTGCTGCACACTGTGGCCAACAAGTTCCTCTGGAAGGCCAACAACAGGGCATAGAGGTCAGGCCATCCCTGATAAGAACATAAGAAGAGCCGTGCTGGATCAGACCAATGGTCCATCTAGTCCAACATCCTGTTTCACTCAAGAAGAAGAAGAAGAGATTGGATTTATAGCCCGCCCTCCACTTCCCAAGGAAGTCTCATAGCGGCTTACAAACTCCTTTCCCTTCCCCTCCCCACAACAGACACCCTGTGAGGTGGGTGGGGCTGAGAGAGCTCTTTCCCAAGCTGTCCTTGAGGGAACAGCTGGTACAGAGCTATGGCTTGCCCAAAGTCATCCAGCCAGGTGCAAGTGGAGGAGTGGGGAATCAAACCCGGTTCTCCCAGATTAGAGTCCGTGCACTTAACCACTACACCAAACTGGCTCTCAGTGGCCAACCAGTTCCTCTGTACGGCCAGCAACAGGGCATAGAGGCCGAGGACTTCCCCTGATGCTGCCTTCTGGCTCTGGGATTCTGAGGTTTAGTCCATCTGAACATAGAGGTTCCCCTCAGTCACTATGGCTAGTAGCCACTGGTAGACTTATCCTCCATGAATCTATCTAATCCCCTTTTAAAACTGTTTATTCCTGTGACCATCACTGTATCCTCTGGCAGCGAAGAAGTGAGCAGTGACCCACACAAACTAACAAATTTTGTTAGTTTTTAAGGTGCTACTGGACTCTTGCTTTTTCCTACTGCTATAGACAGACTAAATACAGCTGCCCATCTTGATCTATTTCCACATTTTAATCACTCTTGTTCTGGAATATAATCCTTCTAACATCTGTCAGACTCTTCTTATAATTGCTGTTGGTGAACAAAAGGTGAAAGCTTGAAGTGGAGGCCCATCTATTGAATGAACTCCCAGAGTTCTCTGCTCCAAGCTTCCAGAACTTGACAATTAGCATGACCTAGCATCTCTTTCCATTTCGGGGGGAAAAGGAGGACAGCCCGTGCTTGGCGTGAGTTGTTGCCACTGCATATTAATATGTGTGCTGAATTTGTGATGGAGAAACTTGTAAAAGTTTAACTTCTTTAAAATAAACACCGCGGCTCTCCTCTGCATGGTCGTAAATCTTTTCAAATCACTGTCGCTGTTGTTTACTTGGCATGCTGAGAAAATCCTTAAAATAAAACTTCTATCTGACCCATTTTCATCTTCCTTTGATTGCTGATTTCTAACAGGGAGAACTGTCTGTGCTGATCTGTGGCCTCCTGTTGTTCTTTCTGTTGGATTTCTATAGCAATTGGCAACCGGCCTGGCGAAAGAAGGGTTACTCGGAGCCCTCCTGTCCCTTGCAAGAAGACTCCAAGAAGAATTCTTACCTCATCACTGCCTTGGGCTGGGAACGAGCCAAATTACCCACTATTATATTGTGAATCGGAGAGCACAGAGTAGCCATCAATCTTCCCAGAGCTGGTCTATTCAACTCCTCTTTGAGGATGGCTGCCAGCTTTTGGAACAAAATGGTATCTTAAAGTTCCAGCCAGATTTCTTTCACTCTTCTTTTTATTGTCTTTTCCTCAGCTACCCCCCTCAAACTTTCTCAGCTCTGACGGTGATAACAGAAAGCCCCAATCTACATGTTAGGGGCTAGTCCTGTTTTCAGTTAACAATTCTACACTGATGATGCCTATTTGCTGGGTCAAGAAAAGACATTCTTGGACTCCGGATGGACCTTTGTTCTTTAGCAGAATAAAATTCGAGAGTGAGGCTTTCAGAGGGGAGTGGGGGGGGGGGGTCCCTCTTACTGTTTAGTTTTACAAGAAAATATAATAGTACATTAAGCCAAGGCACTTGACAGTCTTTTCCCACCCTGTGTGAATTAGGCTGCAACGGTTCAACAAATGAGACCTGGGTGCTCTTTTTACAAACTGCACAGCTAGTGTGCTCAAAGAGCCAATTCACATCCTTGTGGTATAGCCATTCCCAATGCATTGTAGCTGAACCGTACCATTTATGTCAGGGGTGTTGAACTCATTTGCTATGAGGGCCAGATCTGACATAAATTGGGTGCAATTCCAGGTAGCGGTGATATAAACATTATAAAGAACACAGACAAAAACAAAGTTTGTTAAAACCTAAATAAAACAAGCCTAAAACAGTAGCACTCTTGCAATATCTATATATCTAATAGCGAAGGCACCCCCTGCGTGCGGATACCTAAATCCGTGCGGGGGGACACCTTGGGGGGCAGGGAGGTTTTTGTACAGACGGGAGGAACTCCCCCCGTTAGCAGAAAAATCTTAAAAGTTCTAAAAAAATTTCAGGGGATATTTAAATTCCCCGAAAAGTAAGAGAGCATGCCCTGCGCGTGTGCAGGGGATACTCTCAGAACTACGGCAGCTTGGGGAGGGAAGGGGTGAGCGGCAGGCCTGGCGAGCGCCGCCAAGGCCTGCCGCGGCCCGTTTGGGGGGGAAGGGGAGAAGCAGCGGTCCCCGGTGAGCATTGCTGAGGCCCACGACAGGCCATGTGAGGGAAAAGGGGAGAAGCAGCGGCCCCTGGTGAGCACCACCGAGGCCTGCCATGGGCCATTGGGGGGGGTAGGGGAGAAGCAGTGGCCCCTGGCAAGCGCCACCGAGGCCTGCCATGGGCCGGGGGGAGGGGAGAAGCGGCGGCCCTCGGTGAGTGGCGCTGAGGCCCGCCGCGGTTCGTGGGGGGAGGGGAAGGAGTGGGGGTCAGATGGGAATTGGGGAACAGGCCCGGGGGGAGGCGGGGAAGGGGGCGAGCAGCGGGCCTGGCGAGAGCTGCCGAGGCCCTCCGGGAGTCTCGGGGGGGAAGGGGGCAAGCTCCTTCTCTCCCCCCGTGAGTATCGCGGGTCCCCACCTTGTCTATATACTAATTGCAAAGGCACCCCCTGTGTGCGGATATCTAAATCCACGTGGGGGGGGGCACCTGGGGCCAGGGAGATTTTCCTACACACTGGGGGCACTCCCCCCGTGTGCAGAAAAATCTGAAAAGTTTTAAAGAATATTCGGGATATTTAAATCCCCCAAAAAGTTAAAGAAAAGTTAAAGAAGTTAAAGTTAAAGAAAAGCATGTGCAGGGAATGTACTGGGGACTGCTGTGGGCCCGGCGGCTCTGCGCCATGTGGGCCTCACTGGGACTAATGAAGGCAAACAAAGTCAGTGTCTCCGTTAAGCCGGGGTACTCCTTCTGTCGGTTATCAGCAATGGTGTGAGACACCGACCAACCGCCACCCTTGCTTGTGTTTTGTTGTAACCCAGGGCACGCAAAGACTTTCTCAGGGCACCCCGGGCCAGCGGCTGCAATGCCGCCAACAGCGCCTGGTCACTTTGCATCAAGGAAAGAAGTTCCTTCACTGGTTTTAACATAAGCAAAGGTGGTCCTGGGGGGGGGGGATGGATATTCCCGCAGGTGACAGCAGGAGGGTTCCCCCAGTGGAGCAAAGAGCCAAAAGTTAACAGCGGCGATGGCGTGTCTGGGCACCACCTAAGCCCCACTTCCTTTACCCGAAAGATGAAACCCTTCCCAGAACTGCGGCTGAATCAGTCGGGGAGAGAGAGAGAGACGACGTGGAGTCACCGCCCACGTGACCTCCCATCCTGGGCCCCTTTCCTGGGAAGGCAGATGAAACCCCACATTCTGAAGTGCAACAGCCTGCGTACTTTGGCCTCCTCCTGCCACCCCGAGAGACCCACAAAGGAGGCAGCAGCCGAAGCCTTCCCCCTTCCTTTCCCCAAAGCAGTCTCTTGCTCCCACCGCTGTCCCATTGCCTCTTCCTCCTTTCTGCTTGGGAAAAAGTGTCGATCCTTCCAGAGGGTGGGAAAGGTGAAAGGAGCCCAGGCGCCGGCCAGCCCCAAAGAGCGGCCCGCCCCATCTTCCAGAGCCTACTTGGAGCTGCAGGTGTGGGGAACCACAGGACGCCCCCCCCCCCGTCAGTTTTACAGCTCCTAAACCTCACTGAGAACGTGAGTAGCCTGAATCTCTCTTTAGTCAGTTTGGTGTAGTGGTTAAGATAATGGACTCTAATCTGGGAGAACTGGTTCCCCACTCTTCCACATGCAGCCAGCTGGTGTGACCTTGGGTCAGTCACAAGTTATTTCTGAGCTGTTCTCTCAAGGGCAGTCCTCAAGAGAGTTCGCTCAGCCATGCCAGGACAATCGGAGGCCGGGGGGGAGAGATCGGCGAGGCCTGGCAGCTGTGTGCTGTGTGGGCCTCACCAGGACAAACGAAGGAGGGGGGAGAGATCGGCTGGGTCGGGGCTCGCCATCATTGCCCGGGGAAGGGAAGGAAGCCTTACCTTGGGCTGCTGCTCCACTGGAGCTCCTTCTCTCCTCCCCCCCTAAGTCCCGCGGGTCCCACCTCTTGTTTTGTCTATTTAACAGTCTCTCATAACTTGCACCTTTTGCTTTGAATTATTGCATCAAAATGTCTGTGCTGTAGCAATCCTGAATATACTGTTCAGATGTGTATCTGTAAGCTGCAAACCTACTTTTGATTTACTGACATTCATTAAAGAAATCTCATGCTCAGTGTTCTAAGCCTAAGACCCAGGGGATATTGAGAGAGACTGGTAAAGCAAGCTGTGACGTGGCGGCAGCAGCAGAACTGGAAAAGGAAGCAGGAAACAGCCAGGGCCTCGTGGGCCAGATTGGGGCCCTCTGAGGGTCTGATCCAGCCCATGGGCCGCATGTTTGACACCCCTGGTTTATATGAAGAAGCAATCTATGTGAGTTAGGCAAATGAGGGGATCTACTTGAAAATGAGTGGGTTGCTCTGTGATTGGTCAGCTTGGTAAGAAACACATCAAGGTTCATACTTGGGTGTCTTGGTAGTAACCATGTCGATGAGAACAAATTTTGAGTCCAGTGGCACCTTTAAGACCAACAAAGTTTAATTTTGGGTATATGCTTTCATGTGCATGCACATTTTGGGGGGTATTTTTATATGTGTCTCTCTCTCTGTGTGTGTGCACCTGTGAGTGTGTGTGCACCTGGACATCATGGTGGCCTCTGGTGACTGACCCCTACTGGGGGCCTGGAGGATATTCAGAGAGGTGGCTGAATAAAGCCTGCTCCCACCTCAGGTATTCCAAGGAGGTCTCCCATCCAAGCATTTGCCAGGGTTGACCCTGCTTAGCTTTAGAGATCTGACAAGATCGGGCTTGCCTGGGCTACCAGGTCAGGGCCATGCACACTTCTTCGGATGCCTGAAGTGTGTGTGCGCACAAAAGCTTATACCCAGAATTAAACTTTGTTGGTCTTAAAGGTGCCACTGGACACGAACCTTGTTCTGTTGCTTCAGATCAGCACAGCTACCCACCTGAATCTATCTTCATGTTGATGAGGTAAGACCTCTACAATGAATGTACTCCCAGACCAATTTCCCACAAGGCACTGCTCCGCCATCGCTCTTCCCTTTCCCCTGATTGCATGCGTCAATTTCCCACTATTTGTCCCACGCCGCATTTTGACCCGTGGCATCGCCTGATTTTCCCCGCAGCAAAGCCACGGGTCAAAATGCAGGAAGAGTGATGGTGGAGCAGCGCAACGTGGGAAATCGGTCCCAGATTCCTCAGCCTGAATGTAGGCTACCTAGAGTTTAAACCCGTGCCTCAGAGCCGCTGCTGAGGCAAGGCAGCCCTTGAAAATGACAGTAGCCTTACAGTCGGTGTGCTTACATGAGCACAGATGTGTTCCAAGGACAAACTTACCTTCTGTTATGTGAAAAAAAAATCACAAGTCACTCTGATCTGCCACAAAGCAATGCTTTTAATTCCATGGGGAGCTTTGACTCTTGAAAGCTTATAACCCCCCCAATCTTGTTGGTCTATAAGGTGCGACTGGACTCGAATCTAGCTGTTTTAATTCCACGATGTTTTATAACATATTAAAATGTTAAAATAATTACTTACTACTTTTTTTTTTTTTGCTGTCCAGTCACAGCCGACTTATGGCAACCCCGTAAGGTTTTTAAGAGATGTTCAGAGGTGGTTTGCCATTGCCTGCCTCTGCACCATGACCCTGGTCTTCCTTGCAGGCCTCCCATCCAAATACTAGCCAGGGCTGACCCTTTTTAGCTTCTGAGTTCTGGTGAGGTTGGCTAGCCTGGGCTACCAAGGTCAGGGCACTTCCTGCATTAACTCCTCCTCACCCATATTCTGAAACAGGCCACTGTTAAACGTGTTTGAAAGGAAAATAACTAGATTAATATGAACCACTGACCTGCAAGGGTTGCCATCCCACCGTTGGGGCCAGGGGAACCTCGGTTTTCAGGGGTGCCCAATCTGCCCCACCCCCAAACAGCAGCAGCTCGTGGGGGGTGTTGTCGATGTAATGACATCACCCGTAGTGATGTCATCATGCTGGGTGCATAATGCAGTGACACTCTAGCATTTTTTGGGGGGGGCTCTATGGCTACCATAGAGTTTTTGCCCTAAACGCTAGAGTGTTGCCACATGATGGCCCTAGGGTAATGACATCACTACCAGTGACTCCCGGTCAGGAGCCCCCCACCAGACAAAAGGTGAGACCTGGCAGCCCTGCCTGCAAGTCCATCAGCAATGTTTTCTCAGCGAGTCTGGTATTTCACCACAAAGTGACTATAAAGATGAATGTATTTGCAAATATATATACATCTGTATTCACATTTCCTGTTTTGCCACACTATTTTTCAATGTGATGTCAAACTTGTATTCATAATTAGAATGTGACATTTTACCTCAGAGTATGAGTACTTTGAAAGTCGGCTTCTCTTTAATATTTTTGCAGACACAAGATGTCCCGTGGTATACACTGCCAGCCGTCGACCGCTGTCCATTTCAGAGCCAGAATGCTGCAGTGACTAGGATCTGGGAAAGCCAGGCTCACATCCCTACCCTGCCATGGAAGTTCCCAGGGTGACCTCTCTCAGCCAAACCAACCTCACAAGGTTGGGACCACAAAGTGGAACTGGGGAGACTGGCGAAGGTGCTTTGAAGCCCCATCGAGGAGAAAACAGGATATTAATATCTAAATAAGTACATTTTAAAAAAAATCAGTTGCATGTTGAGATAAACTATGCCAATAATCAATTACTGTCACGTGTCAAATATAATTTCATGTCAGTCATCAGATATTGCAATATCAGGTAGTAAAGTGTCACAACTATAAAGTTAGAGTCCGGTGGCACCTTTTAAGACCAACCAAGTTTTATTGAAGGTGCAAGCTTTCGTGTGCGTGCACACTCCATCAGACGATGAAATGGAATTACATATAGTTGTATGTATAGGAGTGGTTGGTCAAATTAGCATGCAAAATAGAGAGGACACATTTTTTAACAGATCAAAAGAATGACAAGGTTAGTTCCTGGTTATTATCTGTTTCGGTTCAACGGGGTAGGGGGAACAACACAGGTAATAAATTTCATATGGAGTGATATCTATTTAGGAAATATTTGGTCCAGGATTGCTGGAAAATATTTGACCTGAAACTGTGCAGAAAGAATGTTAAAGTGCAGCCTCCTTTGGAACACTGTGTACAGTTCTGGTAACTTTATCTCCAAAAGGACATGGCAGAGCTGGAAAAGGTAGAGAAAAGGTTCTTGACCCCTTTCAGTCCGGCTTTCGCCCGGATTACGGGACGGAGACCGCATTGGTCGCTCTAACGGATGACCTCCGACGACATCTGGATCAGGGCGGTGGGGCGGTATTGCTGTTGATCGACTTGTCGGCAGCGTTCGACACAGTGGACCACCGGCTGCTGTCCCGCCGCCTTGCCGACGTGGGAATAGGAGGGCGGGCCTTGCAGTGGCTCATCTCATTTCTCCAGGGTCGGGGACAAAGGGTGGTGCTAGGGGAGCAGCAATCCTTGAGGCACCCGCTTGAGTGCGGTGTGCCCCAGGGGGCAGTGCTCTCCCCGATGTTGTTTAATATCTATATGCGCCCCCTTGCCCAGATTGTCCGGAGGTTTGGGCTGGGATGTCATCAGTATGCGGATGACACCCAGCTCTATCTGATGTTGGGCGGCCGGTCGGACTCCGGCCCAGACGATCTTGACCGGGCATTGCACGCTGTGGCTGACTGGCTCAGGTCTAGCAGGTTGAAATTGAACCCGGTGAAGACAGAGGTCCTGTGCCTAGGTCGTTATGGTCCGGAGTGGGGGGTCCCGCTCCCGAGCTTCGACGGGGCGCCGTTGGTGCCTGCGCCGAGGGCGAGGAGTCTGGGAGTGCTCCTGGAGCCTTCATTGTCAATGGAGGCCCAGGTAGCAGCCACTGCCAAGTCAGCCTTCTACCATCTACGGCTGGCGAGGCAGTTGGTTCCTTACCTTGACCGGGATGACCTTGCCACAGTTATCCATGCGACGGTCACCTTGAGGTTGGACTACTGCAACGCTCTCTACATGGGGCTGCCTTTGGTGCAAATCCGGAAGCTGCAGCTGGTGCAGAATGCTGCGGCCAGGCTGCTGATGGGACTCGCAAAGCGGGATCACATCGGGCCTGTGCTGGCAGCGCTGCACTGGCTGCCTATAGCATACCGAGTTCGCTTCAAAGTGCTGGTTCTTACCTATAAAGCCCTATATGGCCAGGGTCCAACATACCTTAGGGACCGCCTTTCTCCGTATCAACCCCAGAGAGCACTACGGTCAGGGTCGGAACACAGATTATGTGTGCCCGGCCCCAGAGACGCCAGGCTGGCCAGAACTAAGACCAGGGCTTTCTCGGTGGCGGCTCCTGTCTGGTGGAATGAGCTCCCGGAGGAGATCAGGGCCCTGCGGGACCTGATGCAGTTCCGCAGGGCCTGCAAGACGGAGCTCTTCCGCCAGGCTTATCAATAGGAGCCGCTGCCGATGATATTGGGGATATCATCTGGCAATGTAACCATCATGCTGTACCCTGGTCCAACACGACCTCGGCCATGGCCGAGGGGGTGGAGCCCAAACCTGCCACATGGTTGCCATCCAACGCTGTATATGGAAGCTTTTATGAATATTTATATGTTTTAATGATATTTATTATAATGTTTTAATTGATTTTATAGGTTATTGTAACAATTAGGCCACAGGCCCATGTAAGCCGCCCTGAGCCCGCTTGCGGGGAGGGCGGGATATAAATGTGAAAAATAAATAAATAAATAAAAGGTAGAGAAGATGATTAGGGGGCTGGAGAACCTTCCCTGTGAGGAAAGGCTGAAGAGTCTGGGACCTTTCAGTTTAGAAAAGAGATGACTAAGGGGGGGACGGGACATGTCAGAGGTTCATAAAATTATGCATGGGGTGGACAGAATTGACAAAGAAATGTTTTTCTCCCTCTCTCAGAATACTTGGTACTCAGGGTCATCCAATAAAACTGATGGGCAGGAGGTTCAGGATGGTCAACAGGAAATACTACTTTGCACAGAGAGTGATTAAAATGTAGAATTAGCTGCCAGAGGGGGTTAGACAACCCTAGGGACCCCGTGTGAAACAAGTTGTTGGTTGTGATCACGTGCAAAATTCACCCTGACATAGGTGCGAATGCCAAGAGGATTAAAGGACGACAACATCTGCAAAGCACCCCACAGCCGTCGGCAACCCATTTTGCTCTGCTGCAGAAGTGGAGTTAAAAGACACCTCGGAAAGTCCTGTAGCAAACGGGTTGCTACGGGCCACAGACAGACTTTCCTGCATCTGATCGCCCCAGAGCGCTTCCATGGCGTCAGGATGGTCTGATCAGGCCATTCCGACTTCGTGCTGTTGTTTTTTGCCCTTCTCAGTATGCACATCATTGTACACTCCCTAGGAAGCCCTCAGGGAGGAGGTGCAAATCATCAATCCCTCGTTTAAGTGCATCAGAGACAAACAGCAAAAAACCCAACAACCCCAGACTCACCCACAGTTGCACCTGATCACGCAGTAGCAGGCTGTGCACACAGCTTCAAAAGTCCATGTGATCGCACAACCTTGAGTCAACTTCCACCAGAGGAAATAGCCTCGCCCCACCCACTGTAACTTGTGCGTGTGACTGCCACCATTATTTGACAAACTTCTCATTTGAAGTTAGCCTTAAAGGAAATTATTTAGAACTGGTTTGGGCCCCTCCTATCATAACAACCATTCAAGAGGCCTCCGGCACTGTTCCTCCATCTCCCATTCTTAGAGGCAGCCGGGGTGTTAAACAGAACCTGTCCACAAGCATCCTGGGGCTTTTCAAATATTTTGCTGTGACAGATGTGACTTTTTAGATTAGCAGCAGCCTTTCAGGAACACACTCAGACTGGCACACATAGAAAGTCTCCAAAGCCAACCTATTTCGACTCGGGGGGGGGGGGGAATGTGCCATTCATCCATCTTGAAAAGACCTTCTTTGGTGCGCTGTGTTAACGTCTCAAAATATCCTGCTGCCAAGCCAGTACTCCTCTGTGGGAAGACAAAGAAATGTCAGGGTATCGCTGCTCTTGCAAGGTCTAGTGACACAGACAAACAAGAGGGAAGGCACTGAATTAAGGAAGCTGGGAGGAAGCTAGAGAACTGGAAAATATACAGGAGTCCTGCCTCAAGGAATAAATTTTGCCACCACTGAGTGGACTCCATGTCCTGGCGTCAACAATAGGGGATGTATCTGTGGTTGCTATAGTGAGAAAATTGTCCTGCAGAAGTTCCTCCCCCTCGAATCAGTTCTTAGGCCAAATCTACACCTCCCCTCTAAAGTAGTTTGACTGCTGTTGTTTTCCTACACTCATTTCGCACTGGTTTCAAATTTCACTTTGGTTTTTTCCCTGGGTCTGAAGAGCAGTAAGCAGGGGTCCGTTGGGGCCGGAGCGAGGCGGAGCAGCTCAGGCGAGGCCACTAGGGCAGCCATGGGCTGAATCAGATTCTCTGATCTGATTCAGCCTGCTGCCGAATTGCTGCCGAAATTCGGCAGCAACTTTAAAAGCCACTGGAGGGGAGGGGGTTTGAGGGAGAGGCTCCAAACTTGCAGGGTAGCTGCTGGGGCCTCTCCCCCAAATACCCACCAAGTTTCAAGAAGATTGGATTAGGGGGTCCAATTCTACGGGCCCCCAAACAGGTTGCCCCCATTCCCTCCCCTGTTCTCTATGGTAGAAAAAAAGGTAACGTTTTTTCCCACCATAGAGAACAATGGAGGGAATAGGGGCAACCTGTTTGGGGGCCCATAGAATTGGACCCCGTGGTCCAATCTTCTTAAAACTTGATGGGTATTTCAAGGAGAAGCCCCAGCAGCTACCCTGCAAGTTTGGAGGCTCTCCCTCAAATCCCCTTTCCTCCAGCCCCTCATATACCCCAGGAGTTTTTGCCATTGATTTCAATGGCCCGTAGGGTATAATGGGGCTGAAACTGACATTCCCTTTCTGACACACTTCCAGTGATGTCAAGGGACGTGGCATATGCTAATGAGTTATGCTAATAAGTTATGCTAATGAGCTCCTGCAGCTCTTTTTCTACTAAAGGACCCCTGGCAGTAAGCAACAGGATCTGTTTAAAGCAGTGTGATGCTAGCTTGACCACAAGAGGGCAATTAACGAATGTAGACATGATTTTTAAGTGATAGTAGAGGCACAGGAAAATGATGTCATCAGCCTGTGTCAGTCACTGCTGGTCACCCTTCATGGGCAGAACCTGATTAATGTAGCCTATGCGGGGTTGGCTCACCAACCTTGCATTCCAAATGATGCCCTCCCAGGGCTCATTTCATAGCAGGAACTCCTTTGCATATTAGGCCACACCCCCTAATGTAGCCAATCCTCCAAGAGTTTACAGAGCTCTTCTTACAGGAGCTACTGTAAGCTCTTGGACAATTGGCTACATCAGGGGTGTGTGGCCTAATATGCAAAGGAGCTCCTGCTACGAAATGAGCCCTGTGCTCTCCAATGTTCCCTCTAAACTGTGGAGTCTTGTGAGCAAAAATTCTATTTTGTAAGCTACTGGCATTAAAGTTGTGAGTGAGCGATTTGGCTACTGTATAAATTAGTTTGCTCTGGAGCCATCCTTCCTGAGCTAAGATAAAAATGTATGAGCTGGAGGCTAAAAAACTGTGAGCTAGCCAGGAGTCCGTTGGGGCTGGAGCAAGGCGGAGCGAAGCTCCGCCAGTTCAGGACTGGCCAGTAGGGCAGCCACGGGCTGAATCAGATTCTCTAATCTGATTCAGCTCGCCGCCGAATTGCCACTGCAACTTTAAAAGCCACTGGAGGGGAGGGGTTTGAGGGAGAGGCTCCAAACTTGCAGAGTAGCTGCTGGGGCCTCTCCTCAAAATGCCCACCAAGTTTCAAAAAGATTGGACCAGGGGGTCCTATTCTACAGGTCCCCAAACAGGTTGCCCCTATTCCCTCCATTGTTCTCTATGGTAGGAAAAAAGTTAACATTTTTTCCCTCCATAGAGAACAATGGAGGGGATGGGACAATCTGTTTGGGGGCCCATAGAATTGGACCCCGTGGTCCAATCTTCTTGAAACTTAGTGGGTATTTCGAGGAGAGGCCCCAGCAGCTACCCTGCAAGTTTGGAGCCTCTCCCTCAAACCCCCTCCCCTTCCAGTGGCTTTTAAAGTTTCTGACGCACTTCTGGTGATGCCAGGGGGCGTGGCATATGCTAATGAGTTATGCTAATGAGCTCCTGCACCTCTTTTTCTACGAAAGGACCCCTGGAGCTAGCTTACACTAACTCAGCTTAGAGGGAACACCGATGACCTCCAGCACGCTCAATGGTCTCTCTGCTTTTGGTTTGCTGTAGAGAGATAGTAAATTTACTTCGCCACCCACATTAACAGCCCCCGTTAGGATAGATGACCAGCGCAGTTCCTGATGATGTACTCTTTGGAAGGAAAGCATTTATCGTTGTGTTCTCTAAATTAAACTCCACCTTGTATCAAGCTTCAATTTGCCTTGATGTCCAAATGCAGGCTCTGGGCAACTTGAACACATGAAGAGTCCTTCCTACTGAATCAGACCAGACAATCAGACCTCAGAAGATTAGCATTGCCTGCCCGGACTAGTAGCTGTTCTCCAGGTTCCCAGAGAAAAGTCTTTCATGTCGCCTGCTGCCTGACTGTTTTAACTGGAGATGCCAGGGACTGAGCTTGGGACTTCTTGCATGCAGAACAGCCATGGTCCCTCCCAATAAATCTGAAGTGAGTTGCCTCCCCAGCATTCTAAACTGGGTGGCTCAGAATCTCAGTTTGTGTGAGAGTCCACAGAGTCAGTCAACGACAAGTGTCCTTAATCAGGAAAGCTTTCTTGAGAGAGAGTTCTGAGATAGTCATCTGCACTTCCGGTGTTAGTAATGGGGGGCCCTGGGATGGTCGGGGCACTTAGACAAAATTCAAGAGCCTTATAACCAGAAAAGGCGCTTAAAATACTGGCTTTGTGTTCCCAGAGTATAGGCGGGAAGGTATGGAGCCAGACAGTGAGAGATACAACAGCTGGCACAGCAGGCTCTCCAAGGCCAGTAGAGCCTGCCTAGTGATAAGCACGCCATGAGAACAAGCAAGCGAGTGAAACATCCCACTGAGGTGAGGCCCAGGTCAGGCGGAGCCACTTCCCAGGGAGGGGGTGGCAGCATGAGCTGACAGTTTGTAGCATGGAAACAAACACCAGTTTTTCCAGCTGACAGAATGCGGATGTCATGAGAGGGATGCCAGCCTCCAGATGGGACCTGGGGATTCCCTGGAAGTATACTCATCCTTAGACTCCAGAGGTCAGTCCCCCTGGAGAAAGCGGATGCTTTGGAGGGTGGACTCTACGGCATTGTGCCCCTCTCAGGTCTCTGTCCTCCCCAGGCTCCATCTCCAAATCTCCAGGGGTTTCCCATCCTGGATCTGGCAACCCTGCCCCCTCATCCTCTGCTGGTGGCCAGGGGGGGGATCTGGCAACCCTACTATGGCAAACTGGAGCTTGACCACAACTTTCAACCACCCGTTGTTCATGAGGGGAGAAGGAAAAGAACACACAGCAAATAAACTGTATCCTGCCCGACGCAAGCAAACAAAAGTTTGTTATGATCAGGGATCATTTCATAGAAAAAGAGGTCCAGGAGCTCATTAGCATAACTCATTTACATAACTCATGTGCATATGCCACACCCCCTAACATACTGGAAGTGTGTCAGAAGGCAACACCCACCCCTCAGGCTCCACTCCACAGGTGAGTGAAACTGACCTGCTCTTCCTCCATTCCCTTCCCCATCCAATACTTTGTGCAATAAAAATAAGTGTAAAGAACACATCCTCATTCTCTTCCTGCTCCCTTGAAACCACCAGGTTTCAAGGAGACTTGAGATACCCAGGACATGTGCACCACCCATCCCTTCCCCTTCCCCTCCCCACAACAAGACACCCTGTGAGGTCGGTGGGGCTGAGAGAGGTCTTTTGAGAACTGCTCATGAGAGAACAGCTCTGAGAGAACTTGTGACTGGCCCAAGGTCACACCAGCAGCTGCATGTGGAGGAGTGGGGAATCAAACCCGGTTCTCCCAGATTAGAGTCCAACTCCTGACCACTACACCAAACTGATGGGGTGGAAGCTGCTGAAGGGTTGGTGAAATTTCTCCAGTACTTATGTGCCAAGTCTCTGGAAAAGCAGCGCACATAAAAGGAACAATGATAAAATTATCAATATTAAAACAAAACATTAAAATCAATAAAGACCCTAGCAGGGCTTTCCCTGGGGCGCTGCGCCTCTGCACTGCTCGGGGAAGCCGAGGAGGGGGCGGGACTTGGTCATGTACCCGCCCCCTGGGCTCCTCACTCCTGGAGCTGTGCTCCTGCTCCAACGGACCCCTGGTTATGATATCTGAAGGTGGCTAATGAGTAACTTTACCACCATAAAATCTCAACCTGAACTTGTTAATCAATGAGTATAGTGTCATAAGAGACATCAATTACAAGCATGATTGGGCAGAATCATGCTTTGAAATGCCTGCGAGGGGTTCCTTTTTATCTCTAGAGCAAACACCCCCCACACACACTAAATTCCTGCTGGGTTGCAGCAGCCAACGAAGCAATCTATTTTGAAGTTTTTATTTTTCATATTGTTTTCTCTCCCCCCCACCCCGCAGCACAGCTAAAACTTAAGATGTCTGCTAAACCAAGTTAAGCTCATGTAATTTGCATTCATGATTTTTTGAATTCAATTAACTCTTAAATCATTTGATTATCGCTTGGGCCCCTCTCTGATAAATGGAGTTCATTCACTGGAATGGGCTAATTAATTTATTTGCATTCAGTGCTCTTAATGAAGAAGAAGAGGCCAAGAAGCGGCTATCTTAAGTCTGGCCGGACATCTGCATCACACATGGGTTTTGCCAAATGGAGCCTGCCGGAAAAGACAGACGCTCGCAGGGGCTGCAGCCAGAAAGAGGGGATTATCTTCCTTCACGGAGGCCTGTCCTGATTTTTTCAGAAGAAAACAAATATTATCTTTTGTCCCTAGACTGTTCGGAAGGATTTCAGTTGCATTTCTCTTCTGCCAGACATCCCCATTTTTTTTTTGTCAAGCTAAGCCTTTGCTGTTATGTTCCTAATTAAGTTAACGACTCAAATGCACTGCATAATTTGGCAACAAAATATGCTATTGTGGCACGGGATCTTCAATAATAAAAGCACTGTCCTATAACGATTCTTTTAAAAAGCAAGGATTGAGTCTAGATCAAATAGCAAGTGATGCCTTTGAAGCCATTCCTAATGCATGCCTTGGAAACATGAAAATGATAATGGTTTGATTTGCTTGTCATTACTATGCAAGCTGGAAATCGGTACCTCATATTTGCATGATGGCCGTTTAATTTACTGAGAAGAATGTCTACCATTTTCTCACTCTCTTTTGTCTGTCAGTTCTACCAGAGTACAAGCGGCAAGTGCGCTTCCAACCATTGGTAGGAGTTCTTTCTGAGTTAGAGGGCTCATTGATCCCTTAAAATTAATCCCCAGACACACTGTTCCACACATTAGGAAGACATTTACATAGCCTTTATTGCAAATCGAATAGAGGCACCCTTGCTGATCTTGTCTTGGGAACGCGAGACAGAAAAGATGGTCAATGCATTGTAATGGACCCAATTCATCTGCTAATAGAAGAGGAGGAGGAGGAGATTGGATGTATACCCTGCCCTCCACTACCCGAAGGAGTCTCGAGGTGGCTTACAATCCCTTTCCCTTCCCCTCCCCACAACAGATACCCTGTAAGGTAGGTGGGGCTGAGAGAGCTCTTTTGAGAACTGCCCTTGAGAGAACAGCTCTGAAAGAACTTATGACTAATCTGCTAATTGGTTGGACAGTCCTGAATATGTCGTTGTAAGTGTCAGATATTTTAGGAGAAGTCTTCAAGAAATTCAACACGGAATGAGGCTAGCTTCAGAATTCATGCCAAGATTGGCAAATGCCAGAAACTCATAAGAATTCCTTAGCCATTGCTGAAGGCTTCTGCAAACATTCCATGCTTAAATATGACCAACGGTACATATGTAATGGCACCATTACACCAGGACCCCTTTCGCACAGTGATGTGATCAAAGCACAGTTGTACTCATGCACATGGGGATGGTAGAAAGTGCCATCAAGTGGCAACCCCATAGGGTTTTCAAGGCAAGAGACATTCCGAGGTAGTTTGCCATTGCCTATCTCTGGGCGTGATCATACGCACCCATTTGCAACACAAGAAGGACGATTCCCCGCCGGCTCATAGTGGCGTGATCACACAAGCACATCTGGGAAGTGTCCTGCAGCCGGTGTCAGAGTGTCGCAAACCACTTTGAGCCGATGGGGAATCGGCTTATTTAGCTACCAGTGAAAAGGCAGTCTCAAATGGTTTGCAACGGCCCAGAACTGATCTTTCCTGGTGTGATCGTGCCAGCGCAAACAAGTGGCGTTGGGGAGCGGGCTTTTTGTTTTGTTTTTTCCCTCCCATCCTGGTATGCACATCATCGAATGACCCCGAGGGTAGAGAGGCAAGTCATCAATCCCTTGTAGAAGCAGATAAGTGCACTGAAAACGGCCAGGAAAAAAAAACCCAACTCGCCTGCGGCTGTGTGTGATCACACAGCGGCGGTTCGCCCTCACAGGTCCATGGACCTGTGTGATCCTGCAAAAGCGGAGCAAATTGCACTGGCACAAATTTGTGTCACTTCCCGTCCAGCTTATCTCGCTAGTGTGGACAGGGCCTCTGTGTTGCACAATCCTGGACTTCCTTGGTAGTCTCCCATCCAAATACTAATCAGGGCTCACCCTGCTTAGCTTTTAAGGTCTGATGAGATTGGGCTAGCCTGGGCCATCTTAGTCAGGGCTGTCAGTGCTTGCCATATATTTCAGTGCCTGCCATATATTCTTGTGTGTCTACGCCATACCAGTATGTTAATCCTGGTCTGAGCCTACCCACATTTAACCATGCTTTAAGCCTCTCCACAGGTCCTGCTTGGGAGTTCACAACGGGACTCCTACCCGGCCCCTAGGAATGTGGAGTCAGCCAGCGCTCAGCCCGCTACCCCCCTCCTTGCTTGTTTTGCTTATGCTTCTCTTGGCATGCTACCTGTGCCTGTGTAAACAGTTAGCTACCTTCTGGCCAGTTATCTTGTGTCTTGTCCTTGAACATGAAAGGCTCTGGTGTGGAGAGAAACTGTTCTGATGTTATGATCTCAGGTCTCTGTGAACTAATTTTTAGAATGTTCATCATCCTTATTCCCTGAGAAAAGGTCTTCCCGCATATTCTATGGGAACTGCTACTCCTTCTTTTTGCGCGCCTAAAGTACTGTAGTCTGATTGGCAGAGTGTCTGTAGTCGTTTATGAGTTTAGTATATCAATGCATGTAACCCAAAACATCTCATTACTAACAGAAGAAGTGTATGACTCCAATAATCTTTTCTGCAAGTAAAGGACTTTTATTTACAAGACCTGTTGTGGATTATATTCATTGGGACATTCTCACAAGGGCCTGGTGAGAAGAAGGAGGTAAAAATTACTCAGTGTCCTTCAAGGTGAAAGCAAGTGAGGCTATGTTTGAAAAGGGCCACATCCATAGAGTGTTGTTGGAACTTAACTGGGTAAATAAAAGTGGCTCTTAACTAGGCCTGGCTTGAGCTAAGGTGGCCAAATCTTAAGCTTTGGCCTTGAGGCTCAGGTTTTGGGACTTATTCTCTGATCCTTAGGGCCCAAAGTCGAAGTCTCAAGGCTGTCAGCTAGTCTGCATACTTGATGAATACTGCCTATAGCTCCTTCACAATTTACACTGAACACACATAATCTGTGTACAGTGTCCACTTGATTTTTCTTTACATGTACATTGAGTAATTCTCATTTCTAATGCATGTTCAATTGAACAGATACTGGTCCCCAGTTTCTTTTGTAAAGTGAGCGTGTGTAGGCTCTTTCTTACACACACACACACATTATGCAGGTTATATGTGCATTAGCTGTAGATTGTGAATAGTCTTGGGTAGACTGGTGATGGGGGACAATAATCAGACAGCTCAACTACATTCTGTTACTTCCCATGGGTTTTTAAAAATGTTTTGTATGTGATGTCCATCTCATAAAAGACCCATGCATGCTCATAAATACCATGTGGTACAATTCCTAGTTGCTGTGTGGGAGTTATAACAGTAATACTACTATTCAGTATGACACTGTTGGTTTATCAGTGCCATTCATCTCAGGTAGGGATGTGGACCAGGAAAAAAATCATTATATTTTCATATCTAGAGTTTAGGGGGGGATGTTTTCCCATAATTGCTTATGTCCACGTAAAACATTACTGGCTCAGGATTCACATCTGTGTGGTTTTTCAGGATCCAGAAATTCAGAACCATTACTTTCAATGAGGAATCTACTGGAACGTTTGGGGCAGCCATTTGTAAGACTAATGGCACCAAATTTTCGCAGAACATACTCTTCCCTGTAAAGTAAAGACTCCCCATGTTCCAAGAGAATTGGACCAAGGGGGTAGATGCCTCTCAGAGCAAGGTCGCCTGTCTCCACTAATTCCTGCTGGAGGAGAGGAGAATGGTGCTGACCACAAGCATTTTTTTAAAAAATCCTGTCTGCATTCATTTTACTTTTTTACTCTTTACAGTGACTGATAATTACAAAACTTTACCTTTCTGCTGAAAACCCTGCATTTGCATTGCTTTCTTGTTGTGGTCTGTTTATTTCACAGACTGAGGAAAGAGAACAGCTGCTTTTCCATTATTCCCTACTATTGACTTTCCAGGGGAGCTGGAGTGGCTGTTTTTTAACCAAACGACAACCACAATTGTTGGGGAGTGAGGGCTGCCTGTCCACTCAGGGCCAGCCAAGTTTCATGTGAATTAGATAAAGGCTTCCAGTTTTATGGGATCTTGATGTTTTCAGAGTGGGAGGGAGTCTCTACACCTAGAAAGAGAGGGAGAGATTTTGGTATTATTGCCAATGGAGGATTGGGGGGGGGGGGATTGGAGTGGCTGTTTTTGAACCAAATGACACCAAAATTGGAAGAGACTGAGGACTGCCTGTCAAAACCAGACAACTGTCAAGTGAATTGGACCAAGGGTTCCAATTCTATGGCCCCTTGAACAAAGTGTCCCCAGTCTTACAGAGGGGGAAAGGGCTCTGCCCCTACAAATGGGGGGAACAAAGGAAAATGGCAGCTCTCTGCAGCTTGTCTCCAGATATGATTGGCTGGGAGTGTTGTTTTCTTCCTTTGCAATGATCTGATTGGAAGGAAGAAAGGCCATTGCCCAGGAAATCAGTGGAATCAAAGAAAATTATGAACATATGCTGTATTGCTGGTACACATCTAAACTAAAAAAAAAAAAGATTGTTTTGGGGAACAACCCCAGTATTGTATTACTGTTCTGGAAAATCACTGTACTGACCTGAACCAGCAATTTTGCACAGCTTGGAAAATTCATTACGCATACCCCTAGTTTCAGGTATGAGATGTTGGGAGTCTGAATACTCTAGTTTCAGCCTTCATTTATTTTTTCAGGTATTTATAAGCATCCTTTAAAAACTAGCTTTTGTTGTAATATATGTTCCTGTTCATTGCTACCTAGTGGCCAAATGGCAGATATTTTTATTTAGAAGTTATACTGGGTATATTCCTGGGGAAGATGAGGCTTCTGGAATGATTTTTTAAGCTGGATGCCTGGGTGAGGCCTCCTGATATTACAGGCATATCTAGAGGAATCTGTTGCTTCAGTGCTGTTGGTCATAATTTGATACATTGCTAACATGTGGCTGAAGACAAAACCATGTGACAGAGGTAGAATTTGAGGGAATTTTTCCAATATGAAGGTAAGACTACTCCTCATTGTCAATTCACAGGTTAGAGATGTTGAGATGTTAGAAAGTTAGAGATGTTGAAAGGAGAAATGGCAGATACCAGCATGAAGAGGAAGAAGAAGAAGAGATTGGATTTATTCCCCGCCCTCCACTCCCCAAGGGAGTCTCAGAGCAGCTTACAAACTCCTTTCCCTTCCCCTTCCCACAACAGACACCCTGTGAGGTAGGTGGGGCTGAGAGAACTCTTTCCCAAGCTGTCCTTGAGGGAACAGCTGGTACAGAGCTACGGCTTGCCCAAGGTCATCCAGCAAGGTGCAAGTGGGGGATCAAACCCGGTTCTCCCAGATTAGAGTCTGCGCACTTAACCACTACACCAAACTGGCTCTCAAGTTTAAGTTCCCCCCTGAAACAAGGCCATATTATTTCAGCAACCGTTTTCTTTTTTTTCCCTTCTTTGGAGTATTTGTTGACCTTTCTTTTTTACCATTGATTCCATGCTATCCCTCTTCAGTGCTGGAATGAACAGTTCCCTCAAAAAGCTGACAAAGCCCTGACACCCCTTTCATCCAGTCTATTACAGTGGAACAGTGTATCCTAATCACCGGCATCGGTATAACCTTACAAACAAAATCTGTTGAGCTTTTTTTTCTTCTTCTGTTGTCTGGAAAGACCTTACTAATGCAATTTTCAGCATCAGTGAGCAATCTATGCTCACTGCACTTACATCAATAGCATTCTATAATATGCAGGTAAATAATTATTAAAGCAACAGATTACTTGAAGTTAATGGAACTGTGCAGACAACTACAATAATTTCCAATTCTGCATTTGCCATTCTCCAAAGCAGAACTTTAGGTTACAATTTATAGGTGCTTAGATTGTCTCTGGCTGATCTATTCCATGTGTGCAATGTGACTTTTAGGGAAGGCACAGTAAGTTTCATTATAATGCAAATTAAACCTTTCATGGATGTCATTTGTGCCACCAATACTGACAGCATGGGGAAATTCTGCTACCATATCATTTTTCAGTCTCCAGAACCAAATTAAAAATTGGGCTCTGTCTTCGAAGCTTAGCACATATATTAATTCTGGGGTTGATAGCCTGAGCTTGAGAAAAAGTGAAATGTTGGGCGCAATCCAGTCAAAGTTAAGCTATATTTATGTCCCACTGATTTCGGTGGGAGAATGAAGCGTTGGACTGGATTTCAAGGGATTTAATTCAGACTGCACTTACATTGTTTATACTTCACAACCAGTGTTCCCTCTAAGCTGAGTTAGTGTGAGCTAGCTCACAGTTTTTTAGCCTCCAGCTCACACATTTTTGTCTTAGCTCACGAAGGATGGCTCCAGAGCAAACTGATTTATGCAGTAGCCAAATTGCTCGCTCACAGCTTTAATGCCAGTAGCTCACAAAGTAGAATTTTTGCTCACAAGACTCCACAGCTTAGAGGGAACACAACTTAACAACTGAAGTATAGGATTTTGATATTTTAGGATTGTGGTTTGTTTCCCCATACACCATATCTCTAAATATTGTTGACATTCAGAAAGTGGTATGAACGCATGCATATTGCCATTTTATACTATTTTGTGGTCTGCATGTCTTCTATGTTCTAGATCGAGGAATGGCAACATCGTTTCTACAGAAAAAGCTAATGTGATCTTGGGGTGTATCGACAGAGGCATAATACCCAAATCGCAAGCTCTCACAGTCCCGCTGTACACTGCATTGCTCAGGCCTCACCTGGAGTATTGTGTGCAGTTCTGGAGGCCTCAATTCAAAGAGGATGAGGACAGAATGGAGCAGGTGCAGAGGAGAGACACGAGGATGATCGGGGGGCCTGCAGACCAAGAAGTCCTCTGAGGAAAGGCTGAGGGACTTGGGAAGGTTCAGTCTGGAGAAGAGGAGGTTGAGGGGGAACATGATTGCTCTCTTGAAGTATTTGAAGGGCTGTCACTTAGAGGAGGGCAGGCAGCTGTTCCTGTTGGCAGCAGAGGATAGGACACGCAATAATGGGTTTAAATTAAGGGCAAAACGGTACTGGCTGGATATTAGGAAAAACTTTTTTACAGGAAGAGTTGTTCAACAATGGAATCAGCTACCTAGGGAGGTGGTGAGCTCCTCCTCACTGGCTGTCTTTAAGCAGCGGCTGGACAAACACTTGTCAAGGGTGCTCTAAGCTGATCCTGCATTGAGCAGGGGGTTGGGCTAGATGGCCTGTATGGCCCCTTCCAACTCTGCACTTCTCTGATTCTATGAAAGATTATAGCTCTGGGAATAGCCACTGGCTAGACCAGCCCGTATCCTCTTATGGAGTCTCTAACTCAAAGTGCTGTATCTGCTGCTGCAAATGCCAGCATAGCTCCTGAATAATCCAGACCAGGGGTCATTTTGAGCAGGAGCTCAGCTCCGGGAAGTGGTTCCAGCCCCACCCCCATGCGGGGGAATGCCTGCTTGTGTTATGGCTGCAGCAAAATGACCCCGTCCCCTGGAAAGGTCCTTGTTCCTCCGACCAGCCTTCTGAAGGCTTCAGCCACCACTGAAGCTATCCTCCCAGAACAGTGGTATTTCTGAGGCTTGGATTAGTAGCTCTCCCCCCACCCCTCTCTCTCTTCTTTCTTTCTTGCCTTCTGACATACTTCTAGTGATATCAGGTGGTGTAGCATATGCAAATAAGTTATGCTAACGAGTTATGCTAATGAGCTCATGCACCTCTTTTTCTACAAAATGACCCCTGATACAGACTACAATAGAATTTACAGCACCATCCTGAGCAAAGTTACACTCTTCTAAACCCATTGACTTCATTAACCCAACTCTGCTTAGGATGGCACTGATTACCATCTGCCATCTGAGACAGAATGCTGCATTGTGAGATGCTTCCATATTAGGGCTGAATCTGCCGTGCTATCTCCTTAAGATATCCATTTGCCTGTCAGTCTTGTGTGCCAGGTCAATATGCCAGAATTTTACTTGCTAGCAAATGCAGTCATTCTTTTGGGTCTTTCAGTTTTCCAAGACATACAATTTTAGCATACTGCTATCTTAAATTCTGATATAAAAAATGAGGGGGCCTGTTGCTCAGTGGTGGAGAATATGCTTTACCTGCAGAAGGCGCCACATTTTATCACCGGGATCTTTAGTTAAAGGGTCTCAAGTAGCAGATGTTTCTTTCTGAGAGATACCGTCAGATGCAGTAAACACCATGGGCCTGCTCAGAACACCATGGGCCTGCTCAGAACTATGGTGTTACTCAGTATAAGGCAACTTCATTTGTTAAGCACAGACACTGGAAGACTTCAGATACAAATATACATGGTTTTTGGAAACACATTTATTTATTTATGTAAAAGACTTGTATGCTGGTTGAAGCAGAGCTGGCTGAAACTGAATCTTTCAAAGACGGGGATTCTGTGGCTGGGCGGAGGGATTAAGGGATTGGGGTGCGAACTCCCAGCTCTTGCCAGTGTATCTCTAACGTTGGTGCCAACCGCCAAGAGCCTGGGTGTGTTCTTGGATGCCTATGGAGGCTGGTGTTCTGGTGAGGAGTGATTGGATCCAGTGCACATCCCCTGATACCTACTTCTGCCTCCAAGTGCCTCAATAAAATGATATGATCCACTGTATCAAAGGCTACAGATAAGTCCAACAAGAGCAAAAAGGAAGCATGGCCTTTGTCTATATTCAGACAAAGGTTGTTGATTAAAGATAGCAAATCTCTGTTCCATAGCCTGGCCAAAAGCCAGACTGGAAAGGGTCTAGATCAGATGAGTTATCCAATAAGAAATGAAGTTGGTCTGCTACTGTTCTTTCAATCACTGTGCCAAGAAAGGACAGTTTAGAGACTGGGTGAAAACTGGCCACATCGTTTTTCTGCAGGAATGGGGTTTTTTTAGGTAGCAGACAGAGAACTGCCTCTTCGAGTGGCCAAGGAAAAGTGCCCTGAGTTAGTGACTGATTTATAATAGATACTAAGGGTTTGTTTATGTGGTGCTTACATGAATGGGCAACGATCCAGAGTGCAAGTAATGGCCTTAACCAATCCCAGGATCTTGTTGAAGTCACAAGATTGTTTTATGCCTCTCCTCCCTGTGCCCACCCCCCAAAGTTCCTGGGGACTGAGGGCAGAGGCCTGACAATCCTAATCCAGACAGTTTTCATACTCAATACCACCCATTTTTCCACCCAGCTACAAAGCCCACCCCACATGTTCTTTTTCCAGGCAGGTCCCAGAATTCCCAGCACAGACTTTTTGGTGGTCAGTGGGGACCTCTTGCTCTTTTTTTCACCAGTCCTTATCAGGAGTCTCAAACTCAGCTAGTAAATCTTCCTTGATGCTATGGGTTGGGGTCTGGCTCTGTTACCCGACCCGGCAGCCCCGGCTGTCAGGAAAGTTATCGGTTTGCTGAGAGTCTGTAGGAGAGGCGAAGCTAATGCCTTAATAGGGCATGCATTGATTAAATCTGCAGGAGAAACAAGACAATAAGATTGGATCATTCCTCTGAAGTCAATGGCCCAGTAAATGGCGTGTGATGTAAGCCCATGGTTTTGAAAATTGCTCCTGATCCTGGAGTTAAATTTTCACTGTCCACTGTTACTGCTTTGGAAGGGGGAAAAAAATCTGATGATTTTAAATACTGATATATAGTACTGTCCATCCATGCTGAGATGGTCACATCCATGTGTGAAAACCAGGGCAACTGGCTGACCTTCAGAGAGGCATACTGCTGCAGGAAGTCCTCCTGCTGTATAGGATCTGGCCTCTGTTAGGGATGGCCAGGTCCTCCCTGGACACTGGTGGGCAACGGGGGTTGGGGTGGGGTGGCCAGATCCAGGTTGGGAAACGCCTGGAGATTTGGGGATGGAGCCTGGGGAGGACAGGGACCTCAGTGGCCACAGAGTCCACCCTCCAAAGCATCCATTTTTTCTCCAGGGAAGTGATGTTTTTAGTCTGGAGAATAGCTGTAATTCCAGGGAATCCCCAGGTCCCACCTGGAGGCTGGCATCCTTACCTCTGGTCTTTGAAGGTGACTAGAATTATTAAAGTGAATTCCAGAGTATTTCCAGTTGTTCAAATCAGAACTGATGATGGTCACACATAACAATGAAAGAACACAAAGTATCAGGGTTGCCAGCACTGGGTTGGGAAATTTCTGGAGTTTTGGGGGTGGAGTTTAGGGAGGGTGTGATTTGGGAAGTGAGCAACTTCAGCAGGGTATAGTTCTATACAAAGTAGCCATTTCCTCCAGGGAAACTGATCTGTGTAGTCTGGAGATCAGTTGTAATTCCAGGAGATCTCCAGTCTCCACTTGGAGGCTGGCAATCCTATCAAGTATGCACTGGTACGTTTCTAGTGCAGAGCAATGCTGAAAGAATAATCATAAGAACATAACAAGAGCCCTTCTGTGTCAGACCAGTAGTCTATCTAATCCAGTGTCCTGTCTCACACAGTGGCTACCCAGTCCCCCTGGACAGCCAACAACAGGGTATAGAGGCTGAAGCCTGTATAAGAACATAAGAAGAGCCCTGCTGGATCAGACCAGTGGTCCATCTAGTCCACCATCCAGACTCACACAGTGGCCAACTAGTTCCTCTGGATAGCCAACGACAGGGCATAGAGGCCGGGGCCTTCCCCTGATGCTGCCTCCTGGCTCTGGGATTCAGAGGCTTAGTGCCTCTGAACATAGAGGTTCCCCTCAGTCATGGCTAGTTGTAGTGAAATCAGCATGGTAGTTTATTGCGGGTAAGATGGAATATGAGAAACCCTGGGCTCAGAGCCCTCTTTTATGCCGGTCAGAGATAATCCTCTGACCTCACCCAAATGTCCTGATAGGACCTCACGATTATGGTTACCTGGCATAGGTCCCCTAGGGGAACCTAGGTTTGTAATAAGTGGCCAGTTAGGATTCGTCTCTCTATTGTTCTCCCTGGCCGAATCTCGGCAGCTCAGCAGCTCTGCACCTTGTGAGGACAACCATGTGGCGGTCACCATTACAAAGACCGCATAGCAACCGTGAATGCAATATGTAACACTCCTCTCCCCATAGTCCGGTTTCCCCCCCCCCCCCCCATGTAACATAGTCCTTTAAATAACCTGGGCGCTGATGCTCGCGGCCTGAGCGCCGGGGCATTGTGTGCCGGGGAGTGGTGTTGGAACCAGGAAGTGGGGCAGCCTATTTGGGGGGTTCTGTGGGCAGGTCCAGCAGCATCGCTGGTGTTGTGGGCTCGTCTGGACTTCCTGGGGTCTGGATATCCACTGGCCCTGCATCTGAGTTCACTTCTGGGAGTGGCCACTGGTCCGGAGCCTCAGATGCAGGGGTTTCTGGGACGTGGGGTTTGGTGCTCAGGAGGCACCGCCGCAGCTGGTCGATGTGGTGCTGCCATACTGTTCCTTCCTTGGTGAGGACCTTGTATGACAGCAGCCCTGTGGACTGGACGATTCTTCCAGGGACCCACGGCAGATCTCGGGTGTAGTTCTGGATGTAGATCAAGTCCTCTGGGTAGAACCCAGGTGGAGCTCCTTTGAACTCTGACCTGGGGATGCCATTGGGGGTGCAGTCTGGATGGAGCCTGTCGAGCAGGGTGCTGAGATGCCAGCCCATCAACATCTCCACAGGGCTGTGTTCCATCCTGGTGTGCGAGGTTGATCGCTGGCCAAACAGGAACTTTGCCAGCTTGAACTCCCAGTCTCCCTGATCCATCCGTCGGAGGGCTTCTTTGGTTGTTCTCACCATTCTTTCTGCGGAAACAGTGGCTGGAGCCATGTTCCAGGAACGGAAACCAGAGGGATGGGATGCACCTTTTTGTGAGCGAGGTCGCAGCTGGCAGATGTCCTCCTCTTCTGATGTGTTTGATTCGGAGGCCTTGGTCTGGTGTGTGTGGGTGGTCAGGCAGTCATTCTGGGTCGTCTTGAATGTGACCGCTGCCTTTAGCACCTTTTCAATTGTAGGTTCTGAGAGGATGATGAGCCATCACTGTAGCTTGGCCTCTCGCACCCCAGCCACGAAACTGGCCAGCAAGTGGTCCTTCACATGCCAGTATTCGCAGCCTACCGCCAGCCGGTGGAGGTTGGAGAGGAACTCGGCTGCACTCTCACCCATCTGCTGGGTCTTCTGGAGGAACCGCACTCGCAGCACCAACATGGAAGGCTTCGGTGCAAAATAGTCTCCCAGCAATTTAACAAGGTTGTCGTACAAGACAACCATCAAGTCACAGGAGCTATCAGGCTCTGGGCCAGGGGCATGGTTTCCACACCACAATGACCCAGTAGCCAGGCCTGCTTCATGTCGACCTTGGTGACCCCTTGCACCAAGAGTAGGAACCTGAGTTGCCTGGCCGATGCATCCCAGGTCTCGGGTTTAGAAGGGTCAAATGGGGGGATTTGTCCCGTGGCGGCAGCCATATTACCCAGAGTGGCATGGTGAGTGGAGTCCTCATTGGCGGGCGGCTCTGCAGGGGATCAATGGAGCTCCTCAGTGCCAAGTGCCTCAGGATTGATGCTCGGTGCAGCGTTGCTCAGTTTGGATGATGTGTCGCTCATCGGGATCTCACTTTCATCGCCACTGAAAAATACTGGAGTCAGGAGGCCGGTTGTAGTGAAATCAGCATGGTAGTTTATCGCGGGTAAGATGGAACATGAGAATCCCCAGGCTCAGAGCCCTCTTTTATGCCAGTCGGAGATAATCCTCCAACATTGCCCAATTGTCCTGATAGGACCTTACGATGATGGTTACCTGGCATAGGTCCCCTAGGGGAACCTAGGTCCATGACTGGTGGCCAATTAGGATCCGGCTCTCTATTATTCTCCCTGGCCTAAGCTCAGCAGCTGGGCAGCTCCGCACCTTGTGAGGACAACCATGTGGCGGTCGCCATTACAAAGACCGCATGGCGACCGTGATCGCGATACATAACAATCAGATTCTGAAATTTTTATAGGGGTTTCGTCTCTAATTTCGCTCAGGTAACCTTCTCACTAACAGATTTGTTGAAAACAAATGGGAAAGGTGTAGAGAGTACAAAGCCCGGGGCAAAATTAAACTGGACGGCAGAATGTCAGCAGGCATTCGAGACGCTTAAAAAGCTGTTCACTTCTGAGCCAGTGCTTGCCCACCCCGACGAGAATAAGAAATTCATTGTCCAAGTGGACACGTTGGATGTTGCGATGGGAGGGGCTATCTTGCAAGAGGGGGCAGATGGGCAACTCCACCCCCTGGCTTAAATAGCTAAGAAGTTCAACACTATGGAGTGAAATTGGCCAGTGTGGGACAAAGAAGCCGCGGCTATTAAATTAGCTTTGTCAATGTGGTGTCATTGGTTGGAGGGGGTGCAGGTTGCATTTGAGGTTTGGACTGACCATAAGAATCTAGAGGCACAGTGCATCCCCTGAAGCCTCAATGCCAAGCAGCTCAGGTGGGCGGAGTTTTTCTCCAAGTTCTGTTTTACCCTCCACCATCTCCCCAGGAAATCAAACTTTTTGGCCGATGCCCTGTCCTGCCTACCCCAACACGCAAGCCAGAGGGAAGACGTGATTGACTCTATGTTCACACCCTTGCAGTTGGGTGGGGCAGTCTTGACTCGCAATCAGGTGAAAGTGGGGGGGGAGAGAAGGAGGTGCTTTTGTGGAGCACCAGATTCAAGGAAGCTGTGTCTGAGGAAGACTGGGAGGAACTCGCCTCCATGCAGGGTGTAGAAGAACACAGAGATGGCTGCTGGTATAAGGGGTCCAAAGTCTTCATGCCTGTTTCTATGCGGGGGAAGGTGATGTGCTGGGGCCATGAATCCAAAGTAGCTGGACATCTTGGGTTCCTGAAGTCTTTGCATTTACTGCAACACCAGTTCTGGTGGCCGCGTATGAGAGCAGACATTTCCCAATATGTTACCTCATGCCCTACCTGTCTTAAATGCAAACGACAAGGGGGTAAACCCCCTGGACTACTGAAACCTTTAGAAACCCCATCTAGGCCTTGGGATGTGATTTCAATGGATTTCATCACTGACTTGCCCCCCCAGCACTGACTTGCCCCCCCCAGCAAGGGAAATACTGTTATTTGGGTGGTGGTGGATTCTTTCTCGAAGCAGGCACATTTTGTTCCATTCAACAGCTGCCCACTGCTAAGGCTTTAGCAAAGATGTTTATGCACCACACTGCTAAACTACACTGTTTTCCAAGGAAGGTAATTTCAGATAGAGGATCGCAATTTGTTGCCAAGTTCTGGAAAGAACTTTTGCTCCTGTTTGGACATTGAACAAGGACTCAGTGGTGCTTATCACCCTGAAACTGATGGCCAATCAGAGAGAATTAACCAAACGCTGGAACAATTTCTCAGGTGTTTCACCAATTATCAGCAAGATGATTGGGTGGGCTTGTTACCGTATGCAGAATACAGCTACAACAACTCGGTGCATTCTTCCACTGGGGTCTCCCCTTTCATGGCTTTGTATGGTTATGAGGGGATGCCCCTCCCCATGATGTCTGATGACACCCCTGGGAATGGGGGGGGGGACTTGCGTGAGTGGTGGCACAGTCTGCAGGACCAGTGGCTGGTGATTCATGAGGCACTTGATAAAGCCAAAGCCAGTTATAAGACTCAAGCTGACAAACACCGGGTGGAACCTTGGGACATTAATCCAGATGACTGTGTGCATTTGTCCACTAAGAACTTAAAAGGGATGCAACCCAGTAGGAAGCTGGGTTGGAATTATGTGGGACCTTTTCAAGTTGTGCATAAAATCAATGAAGTGACTGTTGAATTGGCCTCGCCTAAATCCCTTTAGGGCGTTCATCCAATCTTTCATTTCAGTCTCCTGAAGCGGGATCCTGGACCAAATGCCTGGTGTCCTCATTCCCCTGCCCCCCCCCACCGCTGATTCTGAATGACGAACCGCATCACGAGGTGGCTCAGATCCTGGACTCTAGAATAAGGCGTAGCTGTCTTTTCTATTTGATTAGGTGGAAGGATTTTGGTCCTGAAGGAAATAAATGGGTCCAGGATTGTCATGTCGATGCCCCTGATTTATTATGTGCTTTCCACTCCTTGCACCCTATGAAGCCGGGACAGCTAGGCTGTCATAAATAAAAGGAGGGGGGAGAGAGAGAGTGGCTGCTACGAAGAAAGGGGGGGGGAGGTTGTAAATGCTGTTGTAAACTCTGGAATGTTGCCTTTGGTGCTCTTCTAGCATTTTCCCATTTACATAAGATCTCGGGTTTCTCTTGTGAGTCTCCTGCCTGAATGTTGAAGCCGTTATTCTCAGCGCGAGGGTAACGGGGCACTCATTGGCTTGTAGCCATCTGACACCCCAGTTTGAACCCTGTATATAATCCCTCTCCTGCTTCCCCTCTTTAGTCTTAACACAGAAGTGTTTAGAGAACGTGTTAGCAATACTGACTCCAATAAACTGAACCTACTAAAGGACCGTTGTTGAGTGCTGATTGCTAGGGAACCTGACAGGCTTGGGTGAACCAGACCTTAGATATGGGGAAATAATGGTTGACATTCTGCTCCTTATGTTCACATTTCTTTTGGACCTGGAGTGGCTGTTTGTCTCCCTAGCTTCATGTTTCTGACAAAAGCCTGTGAAACCAGATGTTCCTGTTACTTTCCTGGTCTTTCAAGTAATTGTTGGCAAAGCCCGTCGTAGTTACAGGCAGAATTAAGCCGGAGCTCTGGGCAACCACTGGGTCCCTCAGGGAGAGGTATTCATTCTCAGCATTAAGAATGTCCTTTGATAAATGTCCATCATGCTTTGTGTGGATATCAAGCTAGCACAGAAATAGACACTAGGTTGGATTGTTCAAGGACATCTTCATTGGGGATCTTGCTAAAAAAAAGAATAATTTCAAGGATACATTAGTAAAGAGAAAAAGTGGAAGCTGTTGAACTTCCCTTCTTGACAGCTAGAAGGGATCCATTTCTAACTGCCTCGTGGCAGAGTACAAAGATGGTTGGTGGTTCATGTTATTCTAACTATACTTTGCAAGGTACAAGACTTTAGAGGAAGGACAACGCACAGTATTAATTCACAAGCTGAACTGTGGTCTGTGCAGCTATGTAACTAACAGAGCCAGTGTGGTGTAGCAGTTACAGCCCTGGGTTAAGATGTGAGAGACCTCAGTTTAAATCCCCACTTTGCCACGACCGACTTAACAGGGTATTTGTTATGAGGATAAAATGGAGGAGGAATGTTGTCGTCAGCCACTTTGGGTTCCATTGAGAAGACATTTGGATTTATAGCCCGCCCTCCCCGCAGGTGGGCTCAGGGTGGGTAACAACAATGTAAAATACAACATAGTTAAAGCCAGATTAAAACAACAATATAACATGCCATACTCGTATGTACCATGTCAGCTCTGATAAAACCATATCAACAGTGGTGGAAGATTTTTAAATGTTAGGGTCCAGTCTGCTGGTGGGTTGGTCACAAAGAGGGGATGCCTGCCACTTCAACCAAAAGCCTGGCAGAAGAGCTCCGTCTTACAGCCCCTGCAGATTTTTAAATGTTAGGGTCCAGGCCGCTGGTGGGGTCGGTCACAAAGAAGGGGCGCCTGCCACCTCAACCAAAAGCCTGGCAGAAGAGCTCCGTCTTACAGGCCCTGCAGAATTGTAGTAAATCCCGCAGGGCCCTGATCTCACTTGGGAGCTCGTTCCACCAGGTAGGTTCCACTAGGCTTGTTCCACCAGGTATATCTTAAACAAATAGTTTTAATATTATAATTTGCATTCCATTAGTATTTAAATATTTAGTAAGACTAATATTTAGATTTAGACAAATGATTTAAGACAATATTCAGGTTTTAACAACGATCTAATTTTAGCATAGGAGTGTGTTCAGCTGTTAAAAATGTAATCTCTTTTGTTATTAATAGATTATTGTTAACATTAGGAAAGTTCTTGTTCATTCTTTTAAAGAGAGAAGCTATCCCAAAAATGCCGTAATATTGATGTTATATTGTCTGCTTTTATATTTGAAATATGTAGTACATCTGATAATACATCTGATTTTACTTGTTGTATGTAACATACATAATATTTGATAAACTTGATGAATCTATCTTTTCCCCTACCCCTTCTTTCTTTTTGTATCCCATTTTTTTTAGAAAATAATAAAATAAAATAAAATAAAATAAAGACGAGAAGAAGGAGGAGGAGGAGATTGGATTTATAACCCGCCCTTCACTCAGAGTCTCAGAGCGGCTTACAAACTCCTTTCCCTTTCCCTCCCCACAGCAGACACCCTGTGAGGTAGGTGGGGCTGAGAGAACTCTGAGGCAACGGTCCTTGAGGGAACAGCTCTGAGAGAGCTATGGCTTGCCCAAGGTCACCCAGCAGCTGCAAGTGGAGGAGTGCGGAAATCAAATCCGATTCTCCCAGATTAGAGTCTGTGCGTTTAACCACTCCACCAAACTGGCACTTAACCACTCCACCAAACATAGTTCTTCATGCCATCTCTGCAATACCTCCTGATCACACCACTGTCCATCTCCGCACTGCCTCTCTTTCCCTTCTGTGCTTTGTAACTGTTTTTCTAGATTTGGACTCATGTCTCTGCCCCCCACACACACTTTATTAGCACCTTTCCCAGCTACTGATGATGCCCCCCTGCGACTGATGCCCTAGAGGAGAAGGCCTAGTTGCCTGTCAGGGAAGTACTAACATCTATGAAAGGAAGGTTTAGTTGGCGGGGTTATTTGTCCAACTTGTCCAGGAAAGGAGCTGGTGGTAGTACTTAATTTCGCTGGGATGCATAAGAATGCTAGAAGATTTGTGGAGATCAGGGGTCCTTTCGTAGAAAAAGAGATGCAGGAGCTCATTAGCATAACTCATTAGCATAACTCATTAGCATATGCCACGTCCCCTGACATCACCGGAAGTGTGTCAGAAAGGGAATGTCAGTTTCAGCCCCATTATACTCTATGGGCCATTGAAATCAATGGGAAAAACTCATAGGGTATATGAGGGGCTGGAGGAAAGGGGGTTTAAGGGAGAGGCTCCAAACTTGCAGGGTAGCTGCTGGGGCCTCTCCTCGAAATACCCACTAAGTTTCAAGAAGATTGGACCACAGGGTCCAATTCTATGGGCCCCCAAACAGATTGTCCCATCCCCTCCATTGTTCTCTATGGAGGGAAAAAATGTTAACTTTTTTCCTACCATAGAGAACAATGGAGGGGATGGGGGCAACCTGTTTGGGGGCCTGTAGAATTGGACCCCCTGGTCCAATCTTCTTGAAACTTGGTGGGCATTTGAGGAGAGGCCCCAGCAGCTACCCTGCAAGTTTGGAGCCTCTCCCTCAAACCCCCTCCCCTCCAGTGGCTTTTAAAGTTGCCACTGAATTTCGGCAGCAATTCAGTGGCGAGCTGAATCAGATTAGAGAATCTGATTCAGCCCATGGCTGCCCTAGTGGCCACTCCTGAGCTGGCGGAGCTTTGCTCCACCTCGCTCTGGCACCAACGGTCCCCTGGTTGAGATCATTCGGTACCTGCAGTTTGACTGGGGGTGAGTGTGTATCTGAGCATGTGCTGAATGGCTTTTCACCTAACACTGATTAGTCAGTTCCAGCCCGTTTAAAATTCAAATGTAGGAAAAATTCCGTAAGTTTGACTCCAGAATAAGGCCTCATGAGCCAGTTTGGTGTTATGGTTAAATGCACGGACTCTAATTTGGGAGAACCGGGTTTGGTTCCCCGCTCCTCCACTTGCACCTGCTGGATGACCTTGGGCAAGCCATAGTTCTGGCACAGCTGTTCTTGAAAAAGAGCAATTTCTGTCTGTATAAATTGTTTTCCTAATTTATGCCAATAAAGGCTGACTTGACTTGAATTGACTTGACTTGAAATTTCTGTCAGAGCTCTCTCAGCCCCACCTACCTCACAGGGTGTCTGTTGTGGGGAGGGGAAGGGACAGGAGATTGTAAACCGCTCTGAGACTCCCTTGGAGAGTGGAGGGCAGGGTATAAATCCAATCTCTTCTCTTCTTCTTCTTTGTTCTCCTGATCCTTTGTTCCTGTAATTTATGCATCTAGGGTGGGGACCATCTCCCTGCAGCACTTACAGCAGGGCTTTTTTTTTGTAGAAAAAGCCCAGCAGGAACTCATTAGCATAATTGGCCACACCCCTGACAGCGCAGCTCCCTCCCAGGATTGGCTTCCCCAGGTGCCCCGGCTTGCGGGACACCCGGGGAGCCCAAGGAGGGGAGGCAGTTTATATTGCCTTCCCTCCCTGGATCAGCTTGGTTTTCCCAGGTGCCTCGTAGCTTGCGAGGCACCTGGGGAACCCAAGGGGGGGGGAGGCTGTAGGTGTGGCCAACTCAGAAGCCAGCCGGAACTCCTGTGCGTTCCTGCCCCAAAATAGCCCTGACTTACAGTATTCAACTCTGAAGTAGGAACACAGCGTTCTGGTATGGACAGAGGCCTGCCAGGAATCACTAGATTATATCATAAAACCATTTCTACATAAGATTGCTGGGATTTCAGGTACTTCAGGTATTTCAGATACCATGGTTAGAACTTGGAGCTCACTCTTTGGAAGCACAAATCTGGGCTGCTGCATTTCACATGTATTTGAAGGTGATCTTTTGTCTTTGGTAAGACTTATTATCTGTCCTTGTCAAGGGAGGACTCTGTCTTGGATACAATTGGTTGAATCTAAGCCTGTGTTTTTGGAAATTCAGATTGAGGACCAGAGGTCATTGGGGATGGAAGGTAATCAAATGTTCATTTTGAGACATTTGTATGAACTGGATTCCCTCAGCTATTATGACAGAGTTTCTTCCCCCTTTATTAGGTTTGTCATACCCAAGGGACTTTCCTGAATATTTATAATATTTAACCATCCCATGATATGTTGGCTAGTTTAAATGTGATACCTTCTCAGGTAATGGATGGACACTTTAAGAAACTCCCTCACTTGAATAGTTGATCTGAGGCAACACAACAAAGTTTGAGTCCAGGGGCACCTTTAAGACCTGAAGAAGATTCTTGAAGAAGTATGCATGCACATGAAGGCTTGCACCCAGAATTCAACTTTGTTGGTCTTAAAGGTGCCACTGGAACTTCGTTCTCTCAAATAGTTTATGTTTGTGGCAGTCAGGGCAAACTGATACATTGGAGCATCGTCTGTTGTATTTTACACAGATATAAGACCGTTATGGATTTTTCTGCTTCTTCAAAGGAGGGCAAATATACCTATTGGAAAGAAACAGAGTACTCCTAGCAGGTATTGAACACGAGGCCTCTTGGACCGTTTCAAAGTTTCTTTCCCAAGCGATAGTTCTGTTGCTTCGGATCAACACGGCTACCAACCTAAATAAACTATTTGAGCAAGGAAGCTTCTTAGAGCAACCGTCCATTACCTGAGAAGGTATCATGTTTAATCTTGATAACATAATGTGGGACGGTTAAATATTTTAAATACTGGAGATTCAGTTTGGTGTCGTGGTGAGGAGCGCGGACTCTAATCTGGGAGAACCAGGTTTGATTCCCCACTCCTCCAGATGCAGCTACTGGCATGACCTTGAGTCAGTCACAGGTTCTTTCAGAGCTGTTCTCTCAAGAGCAGTCCTCGAAAGAGCTCTCTCAGCCCCCCCCCCTCACAGGCTGTCTGTTGTGGGGAAGGGGAAAGGAAAGAAGATTGTAAGCCACTCTGAGACTCCTTTGGGTAGTGAAGGGCGGGGCATAAATCCAATCTCCTCCTCCTCCTCCTCTTCATCTGCACAAGACATAGTGCAAAGTATCTTTCTTTTGATACTATTTCAAAAGCAAATAAAAATGAAATCGTGGGAACTGTCCACTTTACATTCCATTGCTCCAGATCAGGGTGGGTGTCTGAGGTGGGGCATCTGCCAGGACCCAGAGTTTCCAGCAGGACCTACTGCCACTAGCCCCTGTCCAGACACCTCCTCTGCCACCTTCCTGTGCATGCCTTTCTCACCCACTGTAGTCCCACCTAGCTTCCTGGGCCACCCAAACACTGCCAGAATCTGTGGAGGATGATGGTCACAGCAGGAGCAGCAGCCCTCCCAGCTGCCCAGACCTCCCCGTGCCAGGGAGGGAAGGGCACACAGGCAGCTCCAGCAGGGTCCATGAGCCAGCAGAGGATGGGGGCACAGGCAGCTGGGGGAGCATGTGGGTGGGGGCAGGAAGAGAGGTGGGGATGGGGTCCCTGGGGTGGGGATAGAAGGGGAGGGGGGCCTTGAGCAACTCTCTGCCTGTGCCCCCTCAAAACCTGGGACCGGCCCTGCTCCAAATGCATAGTTGTTTCATTTAGAATTATAAAGAAGAAGAGGAGGAGGAGGAGGAGGGGATCGGGTTTATACCTCGCCCTCCACTACCTGAAGGAGTCTCAGAGCGGCTTACAATCTCCTTTCCCTTCCTCTCTCTCCACAACAGACACCCTGTCAGGTAGGTGGGGCTGAGAAAGCCCTCCCGAGAACTGCTCCTGAGAGAACAGCTCTGAAAGAACATGTAACTGACCCAAGGTCCCGCCAGCAGCTGCCTGTGGAGAAGTGGGGAATCAAACCCAGTTCTCCCGAATTAGCGTTCCGAACCACTACACCAAACTGCACTATATTATGTGTTGCTGCACCCCTCCTGCTACTGCATGTGCAAGCGGGACTGTGCTAAGGACATTTTCCATTCCATGCACACATCCCTGGATCCTGCCCGTTGCTCTTACCTGAGTGGAATGGAACCTGGTTGCCGCGCATGTTTGACAAAAAAGACAGACTCCCCTCCCCATGCTTTATAGTACCACAGTGCAAGGATGAGTGCCATGAGATGTGGTCATTTCCACGTCTTTGATGTGAGTGTTTTCAGTCAGCAACAATCAAGATCAAACACTCACAGCATCAAAGATAAAGACTGAGCCCTACCTTTTAGCAATTCAAAATTTACTTAGATGTAGCACTGGTTCCTTGCAGCAGGGGCTTTTCAAAGGAAAAAAAATGTGCACTGCCATGTGACAGCCATGGGGAATGGTGGTTTTATTTATTTTAATTTTTTAAATAATGATAACATTTGAGGGAACTCAAATTACAGTAAAAACATGGGAAGAATAGAAGTTGTCTTTACAAGGTGTAAGAGTATATAGGAGGTTGAAAGGCAATCGTGGAGTAGCTGATATTTGCTTACAACTGTAATTCTGTACCTGTATGGCTTTGAGTCTTATCCTAAGTGCCATTAAAGTGACTGGGCTTAGAAGGGTGCATCTGTGCTTAGAACTGCACTGTAAATTGTTTAAATAAACGAGCTCAGAGGTTAAGACTCTGAGCTGCAGACTGGAAGGTCGGTAGCTCAGCAGTTCGAGACCCGAGTGTCGCATGACGGAGTGAGCTCCCATCTCTGGCCCCAGCTCCTGCCAACCTAGCAGTTTGAAAGCAAGAAATTGCAAGTAGATAAAGAGGTACCACATCGGTGGGAAGGTAACAGCGTTCTGTGTGCCTCAGCATTTAGTCATGCTGGCCACATGACCACGGAGACATCTTTGGACAGCGCTACGCTCTTTGGCTTGGAAATGGAGATGAGCACCACCCCCTAGAATCAGATTTGACTGGCTTTCGAGCAAGGGAAACTTTTACCTTTACCTTTAACCATGTAAGCCCTGACCAGGATCATCTAGGCTAGCCCAATCTCGTCCAATCTCAGAACCGAAGCAGGGTCAACCCTGGTTAGTATTTGGATGGGAGACCACCAAGGAATACCAGGGTCACTATGGAGAAGCAGACAGTGGCAAACCACCTCTGAACATCTCTTGCCTTGACAACCCTACAAGGTTAAATGTGACTTGACAGCAAAAAAAATAAATAAATGTAATTTGGAATGCCAACCTCTTGGCTCCTCAACCCCCCTTCAATTCTGTCTTCCTTCTATTTATTTTACTTCGGAGGAATCTCTACATTGACTCTGAATTTTGATTTGAGCAGAGTTCAGAAGCCATCTTGGAAAGGGCACAGCTCAGCTGAGAAATTCTGATGGCGTTGTCCAAACCTCTTTGGCTTTCTTTGAAATTCCCCAGAGGTTTCATCTGAGGAAGAACCCCCTAATCATCTTTGAATTTAGCTGTAGCAAAAATGTCAGTAGCAATTGTACCGTGTTCCTAGAGAAATGCAGAGAATACGTCAACTAGTAAAACTGGCTTTGGTCTTAACGTAAAGTTTAACCACCTTCAGATCTTCTCCGATGATTGCCTTTCATCCTAACGGAAGAATATCTCCATGGGTATGGGCCCGAATGGATCATGTAAGAAAGCTTTGCACAAGCAACAGAGAGATACATGATTAATATATTTACTTGTAAGCAGATTGGGGAATGTTATTTGACATGTTTGTATGCTGGCCTTTCTCCCGGGAGCTTACAGGCATTTTGTTTTACCCACACAACCCCTCTCTAGAGAAGGTTTGGGCTGAGGAATTGTGAGAAGCCCATGGATACACAAGGACAGTGTAAGCATTCAAAAGTGGGTCCATTGTTCGCAGCTGACTATTGTGAACTTCACTACTGGCGTATGCAGGCACTAGTACATATGGTGGATGCACGTAGTGGACAGCAGGATCACACTCAGTGTCTCTATCATCTGATTATCCAGCCAGACATCTACAAACCATTCCATACACAGCCATGCTAGAGAAAGTAGAGCGCTAATCATGCACACAGCCCCTGTAAATGTGTACTTGTATAATCAAAGGGCTCCCTGCAGACATTTGGCCATATACATAAGCCTTGGAGCTGGGACCAATGGATATGATTCTGTTACCATCCACTCATCTACACTGCGCACAAGTTTGAACGCTTGCACAGTCCTGTTATAAATTTCATGGCAAAAGGAGGGGTTTGAACCTACGTTTGAGCCAAACGATGTCCAACATGACTCACTGCCAGCGGGTTATAAATGAAGTAACTAAAAACAACAGCAGCTAACAGGTGAGGAACTGAAATAATGTGGAAGGAGCATTTTCATTTAGTACTTCACAGATACCAAGAAAAATTCTTATGGCTAGGCATAAGAATCAAGCAATTTGCATGCTAAGTTTACGATTATAAACCCTTACTTTACTCTTCACTGATCCATGTCCACACACCAAAACCATGCTGAAACATGCTGTCCATCAAGGCTGTTCCCCCACACCGGTCACTGACAAATAGGACTGAGAGAGTCCCCTCTTCAGGCACCTGGGTCAACCTGAAGTGTCCACTTTGGCGACCCCTCCTTATCCCAACATATCTCAGGTGCTTGCCAATCAAACTACCAACCATCAGCCTGTATTATGGCTGCCACTTGAATTAGTACTCTACCAGTCTACTGTGACCAGCTCTATTTTACTTAGAGAACAATTTCTGCATACACAAGGCATAACCCTAGAACAGAACATTAATGTGATTTTTTTTATTTTAATTTTTAATGTAATGATGCAGTTAAAGAATGGTATTTCCAAGCAGGAAAGGATAAGCACTCAATATTGTGCGAGGATCGTGTCGTGTCCAGAGCTACTACTTGCACCTTGATCCTTGCATGAATGGATCCCCTCTTAGCTGGAGATGAATTCCATTGACGTTTCATTGGCTACGCGCCATTATCATTCTGAACTGTTCAAAGTTTCAACAGATTTTATAGCAGTGCCCATCTGTTACCCGCATGCCATATTAAACTTGCAATTTATTGTTATTATTTTGGATAATGTGTTAGATTGTGCCTATTTTTCAGTTGTATTGGTTTTTTCATCCGCAACAGGGCAACATCTGTAGCTTTAATGCATGTAGGATCAGTACATCTAGAATCCAACATTTTCAGTGCTTTCACGCTGGTTAAAATAATGCCCACTGATAGGAGGCAACTCACTATATTAAAATCAGGCTCTATCCTCAGGATGGGGTGGGGGGGACTGGTTCTGTTAACATTATGTAAGATTGGTATGCTACTAACTATCTGATCTCTTAGAGGACATAAAAAGCAGTATTATTGTTATTATGAGTCCACTCAGATAAATTAGATTGTGGTTTGTACTGAACTGCACTGAACTATATGTGTAATAAAAGCGAGTTCATGGCTCATGTAATGGGGATTCATTCATAGGACTAATGTTCTAGGAACTTATTTCATTTGTAACATGACGGTAAGCCTTGAATTGGTGAAGACCAGAAGAAGGCAACTGGCAACCTGATAACTATCAGCTAGGTTTCTGCTCACACATGCCCTTCTAAAGGCCAGAAAGAATATACTTAGGATTGCCAGCTAGGAATGCCAGCCTCTATGTAGGGCCTGGGAACCCTCTGGAATTATAGCTCCTCTCCAGATTACAAAGATCAGTTCCCCTGGATAAAATGGATGCTTTGGAGGGTGGATTCTCTGGCACTGTACCCCATTGAAGTTCTTGTTCTCCCCAGGAACCATCCCCAAATCTTCAGGAGTTGACCAAACTGGAGCTGGCAACCGTACATCACCCCCCCCCCCTTCCTCACTGATGGCCAGGGGGAACCTGACACTAACCGGCTTATGAACTAAAGTTCATTATGAATGTTGGCCACTTTGTGGCTTGTGGAGTGAAGTTAATGGCAGGTCAACCAGCATGAACTTTCCACATTCAAGCTGTTCAGGGCAGTTCGTGCTGGTTCATGAACAGATATACTTCCCGACCGACTGTCTCCCCTCAATCTAAATGTTTACCAAACGTCAAATCAACAGTGGTGTGGAACTTGGAGGGTATGTAGAGAAGCATCTGGGGTGGTCCCCTGCTACTTTGATGTCTCTGTCTTGCACAGGATTTGTTCTATACACTCCTGAATCTCCTGAACCTGTGCCTGTCAAAATGTCGATCGTTTCCCCGGAAAGCACTTTCCTCAGGGTGCCTTCTTTCCGGCGCCGTATCTCAGACCCTGTAAATCCAATCCTCACCAAACTTGGACAGCAGGTAGGGGAGAGTCAGCTGGAGATCCCCTGTGTGTTTGGTGTCTCTAGCACACTGGGGGCATTCTACCAGGTCACGAACTTCACAAACTGAACTGGTTTGTTTCGCTCCTAAAAGTTTGTGATGGTTTGTGGTTCACAAACCGGGCACACCACAAACAGATCCAAACTGCTTTTTCCCAGTTTGTGCCCATCCCTGCTGGAAACCCTCTTGCCAGTCAATAATTGGCAACCAGCAAGGGGGAAACATGAGAAAAGGGGGAAATAGCACCACACTGTTGCCTCCAGCAAATACCGAAGTTATGTCATGTTGCCAACGTGATATCAAAGCAATGCTTTGGGATTTGGCAAAATCCTAGAGCATATCACCTTGTGATCACATTGGTGACATAACATCACTTCTGGGTATTTGTTGAAAATGATGGCATGGTACCAGCACAGTATCATTTAAATAAAAAATCCTTCTATGAATCCTTAGATGACTGTAGGCAACAAAAAGGGGGAGGGGGAGGTGTGGTCTCCCTAAATATGCTAGACCAGGAAGGAAGGAAGGAAGGAGTGGTGTGATGCCTGTGCTTCCTGGAATGTTTCCTTTTACCCTTCCCCTTCAAAACAAGCCATTTGGTTATCTGGAGCTTTCACTTCCTTAGTTTGTAAGGATCCGCAACTGAAATGTAAGAAGAAAGACACTTTCAAAGTGTGTGATAAGGTCATCAGTTAAGGTTCATACTGTTGGAGTGAGCGACTCAGCCTGCCTGGACATCGGGGAGCGCTACATCACTCAAAATGTGTATAGGTGTTATCTCCTTGAATGGGATGCCTCTCTTTGTCTTAACCTGGGAGCTGCCCTCTGACCCCTCAGCTCTTTCCCATTGTTCTCTCTCTCCATATGGCCTTCCATGGAGATGCATGTCTCTACAGGTCTCTCCTGTGGAGACAATGCCCTTATACTCCCACACACAGGATGCCAGACAAGGAGGCCATTTGTGACAGGGGAAGTTCTCTCTAGGTTAGGCTTCCCGCACTCTTTTGGACTGCTCCTGAATGTGAACTGGATCTGCTTGAATAAATGTAAGTTTACCGGTTTTTTGCAATCTTTTATTTATTTACTGCTCTCAGTATCACACTTCTATGATTGGGCAAAACTCTGCTATATTATCCAAGTCTCCCCATACATAGGTTACACTATGGCATTATACCCCACTGAAGTCCTTCCCCTCCCCAAACCCCACCCTCCTCAGGCTCCCCCCCCCCATTTCTACATATTTCCCAACTTTACCTCCAAAATGTTCTATAATTCACAGCCTGGCTTGGGTCTTGCAAACTGAGGGCCTTTGTGGTTTCCTTGACTGAGTCTGTCCATCTCATGTTGGCTCTTCCTCTTTTCCTGCTGCCTTCCACTAAATCTTCTTCTTCTTTTTCTTCTTTTTTTGAAATGATACTTTTATTAACTTTTTTGAAAACAAAACAACCAGAGATAATACAGCTTTGAAACAGTCAGATAAAACCTGCTAATTTTGTCATAAATGAAATGTCAACCATATGACTACAGTGCCTTGTATGTATTTCACTCATTGCAGTTTAGACTGGTAGATCTTCTAGTCTTCCAGGCAGGACTAAGAAATTCAACACTATTGGGACCTGATAGCTTGGAAAGAAGAGTATGTTCATCACTCCCTATCCTTGCATTAACATCACCCACTAATATTAAAGGGATTCCTGGAAATCGCCCTGAGCCTGCTCTGGTGGGGAGGGCGGGATATAAATTGATTGATTGATTGATTGATTGATTGAATGAATGAATGAATGAATGAAGCATGTAAATTGTCAACTCTTTCCCCCAAATGGGCCCATCTTTGAGACATAGTAGCAAATGTGAACGGGGGAATATAAACAGAGGATAAAATAACTGTCAAACCACACAGATTTAGCAAGCATTAATCAAATAGTCTGCCACCACAAGATCACAGAGATCATTATTCAGACTGGATGATATTTAAAAAACCCAGAAACCCTCCCCCCTGCTTTGTGGCCTAACCCCCCTCCCCCAAATCTATGGAAGCTCTTTGGAAATAAGTGTGTGTGGGGGAGTTCATCTATTAGCCAAGTCTTCTGAAGGAGTGAAATATCAAAGGAGGGTAGAAACGCTTTGGTGTCCTTACAATGAGCTCTCAAAAGCTGCCCAGCTCCATTTCAGCTTAAAATATGTAGCCCGCCAGTCTCACTCAGTTAGTCCTTTGCTGCAATGGAATCTGGTATTCCCCACATTTGATTTGATTTATTAAATTTCTACCCCGCCCTCCCAGCCAAAGCTGCCTTAGGGCAGCTTAGATTGGTTACAAACAAACATGTGACTTCCTATTCACTAATACAAACAACATTAACCCTGTAAATACACTGAAGTGTTTTAAACTTGTTACGCCCAACGGGGGGGAATGTCTGTGAGACTTCTGCTCAAAGTAGTCAAGGATCAGATCTTTGTTGATGAAACACAGTTCTTTATTTCCAATCTCTACATTGGTACAGCTTCTCGGATTATTGTCAGAGATAACGCATATGACAGAAGCAGGTCTATTATACCTTTCAAGACAGTTTGAATTACCCATAGGTAGCCAATCACTAAGGGGGAAAAACGGCGGGCAAAAAGGGTCTCTGGCCGTTTGCTTCCCACAGGAAAGAAAGTGAGGTGTCAAGTTGTAAATTTCCCTTCCCAAACCAGACCCCTTAGATGTTACCATTTCACATAACAATCGCTGGCCTCGAGGCTTTCGCACGTTGATAAGAGATGGGACTTGTCCTCCCTTGTAGTCCCGGCCGGGATGAATGGAATGCGGAGGCAGTAGTGTGAGAGGCCCATTGTTCCCATACTTTGAAGTTGTCATCCTCCCGCTCTGACAGTTACACAAACCAGGCCTGGTCAGGGTCATAAACCTGGGGTCACATAGACTACATACATACTGGCCAAAGTGAGGGTTTACCTGGGGGAGGGGGCAACTACATGGCAGGTGTTATAGAAGCATCTATAAAAACATACATGGCAATAGGAAGCATAGCAGTAAGACAGAAATCATAGCAGTAAGCAATAGAAATACTTTGTCTGAATCAGCAGATTCTGACAATGTCCCGAGCCTAACACAGTATACGGGGCACTTGCACACCCATTCAGTCCACTTTGCAACTGGTTTATACTGTGTGAAATGGCAAAATGCTCTTGCAAAGTGCATTGAAAGTGAATTGAAACTACATTACTCCAGCATGTGTGAAAGCACCCATAGGCCGAGGACAGACTGAAGATCTGCCCCGGAACAGTCGCAGGGCCAAAAGCCCTGCGGGAAAAGCAGCCCGATGCACCCCGTTCACACTGGCTGCGACATACAGGGGAGGAGGCATGCAGCTGCTGGTCCGTCCCCACTTCTGACGCCGCTTTCGGTGCTCTGCCGACACATCCACACTGCCAGGAAGCAGCAGGGATGCGCGCCCGGATGGCCGGAGACCTGTTTTAAGGGATCTCCGGCTGAAGTGGCATGACGGTGCCTTGCGGACGGGTGAGTCCACGCTGATGATGGGGGACAGCTGTGGCTGTCCGGACGCCCTCTCTGCCTCCGCTTCTAAAGCGGAGGCAGAGCGCTCCAGATCCCCAGCCTGTCCTCAGCCATAGATTCGACTACAAATGCAATTTGGCACAATCATAAGCTGTTTCACACACACTAAATAACGCCCTTTCAGTGCACTTTGCAACTGGATTTTGCTGTGTGAAATGGCAAGATCCACTTGCAAACTGTCACTGATTGAAATGGCATTATTTAGCATGTGTGAAAGTGCCTGTATACGGAGTATACAGAGTATAACCAGAGTATATAGCAAGGGTAGAGAATAACACAGTGCCGCTTCCCCACAGTATGAGTAACATAATCTTTGACCCAAATTGACCTCCAGGATCTCTAGTTGCCTGGTATACGGTAAGTAAAGGAGCATCACTTGTGAAACATCCATCTTCTAAAGACGCCAGTGAGTTTTAAATATACATGTATTCTGTCACTTCCTTGGTTGAAAATATATGCAAATGTGATGTGACTGTGATGCTGCATGAGGCTAATTCCGAAATAAATAATTGGAGATCCTGTTGTCAAAGGGTCTTTTCTAAGAAATTGTGAGTGTTGACATAATTCAGTTACACTCACATGTATTTTAAGACTGGAGAGGGACGTATAGGAAGACATTCACATAATTTAAATGTAACATGGAAGGCTGAGCTCGGAAAATAAATCTTGGAAATTATTCAGGCTGCGCTGGATAGTCATCTGTTTCAGCAGGGCTTCCAGGGGAGAAAAATGGTTGCTGGGGGAAAAACAACATAATGGGGTTTTTTGTGGGAGTGGGTGGATATTAATCTCATTTCCATTGCTGATCGGGTTGCCAGGTTCCCCTGGCCACCAACAGGAGGGGTTTTTTTTTGGGGGGGGGGTGCCAGATCCAGTTTGGGGAACTTCAGGGGATTTGGAGATGGGCTCCAGATGACAGGGACTTCAGTGGGGTACAATGCCATACAGTCCACCCTCCAAATTATCCATTTTCTTCAAAATAATTGATCTCTGTAGTCTGGAGATGAGCTGTAATTCCAGGGGATTCCCAGGTCCCATCTGGAGGGTGGCATCCCTAAATGCTGATCAACTGCTCTGTTTTCTCCCCTGCTGCCTTATTGGTGCCATATTGTTCTGGTTTACCTTCTTCCAAGGAATTGAGGATCACATGGTAAACTAGATGACATTATGCCTCTACATAATGGGCAAATTGGTGGGCCGTGGGCCACATGTGTTTTTTGCGGCCCGCCAAGACAGTCAGCCACGTGGTTTCAGTCAGGCCTCCATTGGGCCCGGAGCGCAGAGAAGCGGTGCTCCAGGAGTGAAGTGTCCAGGGGGCAGGCACATTACCAAGCCCCACCCCCTGCTCCCAGCAGCCCTGTTGGGCAACAAGGAGGCAGAAGAAGGAAGATATCACTTATCTTCTCAGTGATTAGACTGAAACCCTCCATGTTCTTTGGGTTAGTTTAGAAACTAGGTAATCTTCAAGGTTTCATAGGATTCTGCCTTAATCTTGATAATCTTAATGAGGTGGCCCCCACCTTGTGGACTGGCCTGTCATTTTGCTCTCTTATCCCATCACTGCTGATCTTGATACAGCACCTGAGGAGCTGCAGCTTGAACTTATTGACATGCAGTCAGACCACACTGTGAAAGAAATGTTTAATGCTGTGACATTAGTTGACTTTTACAAATCTTTGTCTGCTGAAAAATGTCCATGTATGAAGAAATTTGCTGGGAAAATGTTCTCTATATTTGGGTCTACATGTATTTGTGAGCAAAGTTTTTCTTGCATGAAGATCAACAAGAGTAAATATAGATGCTCTGTGACAGATATTAACTTGCAGGCTGTGATGGGAATTTCAACAAGCAATCTCACTCTTGATTTCAAAAAAATTGTAGAAAAGTGTGATAGGGCACATTTGTTTCATTAAACTGATTCTAAAATTAAATGTGCTTGCAGCTATAGATGATATGAAATTAACACAATAAATAAATTGAATAAAATTACCACTATTTTATTTAATTTATATTTAATTTTTATGATACAATTTATATCTTTTCTGAAATGCAAAGTTAACTAATGAATGCAATCATTTTAAAAGGTGCAGCCCTCTGCTAACCTCTGCTCCCACAAAGTGGCCCCCGAGCCAAAACAATTGCCCACCCCTGCTCTACACAGCTATATGATTGGCTATATGTTGAAGGTACTTTATTGGGCTATTTGGTTAATATAGCAGAGTTTTGCCCAGTTGTTGAAGTGTGATACTGAGAGCAGTAAATAAAACTCCCAAGAAGTATATTGCGAAAACGGTAAACTTACATTTATTCAATCCAGTCCCAATCCAGTTCCATTATCCAGATCCAGTTCACATTCAGGCTGCAGTCAAAAGGAGAGTAAGAAACCCAATCTAATGAGTACTTTCCCTATCACAAATGGCCAGCTTGCCCAGAATCATGTGTGTGGGAGTATGAGGGTGTTGTCTCTACAGGAGAGACCTGCAGAGATACGTGTTTCCACGGAAGGCCATGTGCACCGAGAGGACAAAGGGAGGAGGGATCAGGGGGCAGCTTCCAGGTTAAGACAAAGAGTGGCATCCTATTCAGAGAGATAACACCTATGCACCTTTAGAGTGATGTGGCTCCCCCCTCCAATGTCCAGACATGCTGAGTGGCTCACTCCAACACATTGTGGTCAACTGACAACGGAAACTCTGTTTCCCTCTGACGGCATGAACATGTCTGCACCTTTTGTCTCATCTTCGCTCAAATGCCATGAAGAGAGAGGAACTAAAAGCTCAGCAAACAAAATACACCATCAGCCAAATAAAAACCAAATGTAGTGGGCAGAGCAGCCCTAAGAATTTTTTTTTGGTCATTTCTTTTGCAATCCAAAATTGAGACTCGGCATCCGCCACCTTTTAAAGAAATCGTAGGATGAGTGGATATTGAATCAAATAAAGGTGGTCATGTCCAAGGACATGTTATGAAGATGTTCTCCCAATAAGAGCAGCAACCTTGTCGTCTCCTAAACAGACTATGTAAATCTTGCTGTAAAAAAACGACAGCAAAAGCCTTGTAATGATGGAACAAATGGGGGACCTTTTAAAAACACTTGCTTTTGCAGTATTTTCATGATACATTTCTTTGGGATTTTACCCAAATACTATGAAAGAAAGAAAGCAAAGCAACTGCAACTGCAGCAAATATTTGAGATAGAGTGAACAATTCTTTTTAAAATGTTATATTCAGTCCTGCCTTCCTTCCTGTGCCCTTTTTCCAGGGCAAAATGTTGGAGGGGGGAGGGTAATGCTGTTGGTAGCTGCTCTAATGAGCTGTATGTGTCGCTGACAGTGGGCTAAACAGAGACATTGTGAGTCAGAAAAATGGTTTTCCAGGAAGGCAGGAGTTACCTCTCTCCATGAACCATGATCCCAATCCAAATGAGAGCCCTGCACACTTGACAATTGAGTTCTTGCGGGATACTCGCAGCTGGCCTCTGTCTGTAAGTCCCCATGATGCTCACATGTCAGACCTAATGTGTAGTTCAGTCCTAACAGTATACTATAAATTTCTGGGACAGTAAAACAGCTTTATTTTTTATTTTATACACAATATATTAGATGGAAAAGTGTTTTCTTTTTTGAAATCTCATCATGAGAGCTATAGGAGGAGCTTGGATCATTGCTTGTTTGTTTTTTCTGCTTGAAGAAAGGTAGCTTTCACTGTGAATATGCTGCAGTCCCAAGAGGGACCTGATAAAATTGCCTCCCCCTCTTGCCTTCACTGACAGGAGCCAACAACAGAAGAGGGCAGGCTTTTCCACTGGATCCAACCTTCAGCCTCCCCAATCCTTGTCCCATTTGGTGTAGTGGTTAAGTGCACGGACTCTAATCTGGGAGAACCGGGTTTGATTCCCCACTCCTCCACATGCAGCTGCTTGGGCAAGCTGTAGTTCTGGCACAGCTGTTCTTGAAAAAGAGCAGTTTCTGTCAGAGCTCTCTCAGCCCCACCTACCTCACAGGGTGTCTGTTGTGGGGAGGGGAAGGGAAAGGAGTTTGTAAATGGCTCTGAGACTCCCTTGGGTAGGGAAGGGTGGGGTATAAATCCAGTCTCTTCTTCTTCTTCTTCCCACTACCTAGCACTATAGACCTGAGCCATAGATACATCTTCATTGTCTGATGAGTAAAACATCAAGCCATGACTTGAATCTGTGAATGGTCTGTATTGTTGGTGCTTGAGCAGCAAGAGTGGGAGGGCTTCTGGAGTTCTGGCCCCTCTAGTGAACCTCCTGATGGCACCTGGGTTTTGGTCACTGTGTGACACAGAGTGTTGGACTGGATGGGCCATTGGCCTGATCCAGCATTGCTTCTCTTATGTTCTTATATCAAGTGTGGTGATGCTCTGTATTGTTGGTGCTTGGGGGGCAAGGATGGGAGGGCTTCTGGAGTTCCAGCCCCGCTGATGGCACCTGGGTTTTTGGCCACTGTGTGACAGAGTGTTGGACTGGATGGGCCATTGGCCTGATTCAACATGGCTTCTCTTATGTTCTTATATCTTTATGTATTTATTTAGATATTTACACTTTTCTCCCCAAAGCAGGTTACAACATCATATTCTATTTCATCCACACAACAACCCAGTGAGGCTGAGAGAGAAAGTGACTGGCCCGAGGTTACCCAGCAAGCCTCATGGCAAAGTGGGAATCTGAACCTGAGTCTCCCAGATCTTAGTCCAGCCACTCACCATGCCTGCTCCCAGCGTGGTGATGTATCTGCGAAGGCCGGTACACTTAATATCACCTCGAAGTCAGTTTCTTTGATGAAAATCAGCTCATGTGTTCAGCAGCCGGTGGACAGATCTTAAAAAGTATAAAGGAAATCAAGTGATGTATATTCATATATCAACCTGCCCTTAGATGATGACAGAAGGCTTATCACTATCACTTCCCTCCACATGTCCTGTGTGAAAACGTCTGTATTTGTAAGAGCAAATATCCAGTCCATCCGGTCTGCTGGGAATCTCTCCTATATTGCCCTGCAAGGAAAGCTCGGCAGTTACACTTAAGAGAAGAAGAGACAAGAGTTACTCTATGAAGAAGTACCCTTTCAATACATTTAAAAGGCAGGGCATGTTTTTAAAAAGTCTCTTGATTGAAGGTAAAAAAGACAAATGTAATCTTTCAAACAACCTGAAGATACCGTCGATTACTCATTACATGCTGGAATCCACCGGCTCTCTCTGATCCATTCAAAATGGAGACCCAAATCACTGCAAACAACCTTAGACACTTTTGACATCTGCTGTGCGAGAAAAAAGGAACCATTTCACTTTGTCAGAGATATGGCCCACAGTATGAATCATTAATTTAACATTGCAGCAAATACCTGAAAGCTGAGCAGACTTTATGACAATAATAAAATGTCCAACCCAACGCATAGAAGGCGAGCATTTCCGAGTACCTCTCTAGTACTAAAGTGATAATTGTACCACTGCGCTCTTTTACGAGGCTGTAATCCAGCTCTGCGAGTGGATAAACTACAAGGCTGGAGGCTGTGCAGTTTATCTTGATGAAGGAACCGAATTATTGCCGAGTAAAAACAGCACGGCGGGGCCACAGCTGCCGTTCCCCTCTTGGTGACTTTTTCAAAGTCTTTAGAGGTTTGTTTTCCTCAGATAATTATGCTTCTGACTGCAAATGGGGACAAGCACCTTCAGACCAACCTCCAGTAAAAAAAAAATACAACCAGGAACACTCTGTAGTTGCTTTAGAGAATGTGGCCAGTTGCAACCGTGAATTGGATACTAACCAGATTTTCCACTGGCAAAAGAAGGGGAGGGGCTGTTTTTGGACTATCAATAGGGTTGCCAACATCCAGGTGGCACCGGGATATCGCCTGCTAGTACGATTGATCTCCAGGCAACAGAGATCAGTCCTCTGGAGAAAATGGCTGCTTTGGGGGGTGGGCTCTATGGCATTATACCCTGACGAGGTCCCTCCTCTCCCCAAACCCTGCTCTCCCCAAGCTCTACCCCTAAAATCTTCAAGTATTTCCTAACCCAAAGCTGGCAACCTATCGAAAAGGCCATGCCAGGGATCGTGGGGATCCATGCAGGCAGAAGCCGTGTTTGATTGGGCTACAGTGAAAAAAGTCCCATGAGATCGAGCAGAGACTCTGATAGGATGCAACCTGGTACTTCGGATACCTAACTTTTCAGCGTCAGGATCACACTCATAATAAAATTATATAAAATGTGGTATTAGTTCTAGAGTGAAAAAAGAAGAGTAGGTTTTTATACCCCACTTTTGTCTACCCTAAAGAGTCTCAAAGTGGCTTACAATTGCCTTCCCTTCCCCTCCCCACAACAGGCACCCTGTGAGGTAGGTGGGGCTGAGAGAGCTCTGAGAGAACTGTGAGTGGCCCAAGGTCACCCAGCAGGCTTCCTGGGGAGGAGTGGGGAGTCAAGCCTGGTCCTCCAGATTAGAGGTTGCTGCTCTTAACCACTACACTATGCTGGATGGAAAGGTGCCCTTTTGACTTGTTCTGAACTTTCTGCCACAAAGTCCATATGCCAGTCAAATTCCCCCTGAACATTTTCTTCTTGTTCTACCTTGGTCTTTCTGTCCGCTGTTGCTACGTTATACAGTCTCCACGTTGTCCTCCTTCTGATTAACAAGGTGGCTAACCATAACCAGGGAACTATTTCCAGGTAACAGGACTGTTGCTAATTCATTCCCATCCCTGTTACCACTTGCAGTCATGGCAGATGACACGGTTATGAACACTCTGCCGTTCATACACAAGAATAGGAATGGCAGCATTCATGGAACACCAGAGACGGTTGTAAATCAGATGATGTAACTGTACAAGGGCAGAGTCTTTCTTCCTTTTAGCAACACCGGAGGAGACAGATGACATCCCACAAGTACAGCTTCTCCTTCCACAATACTGGAGTGTGGTGCAGCTGTTAGGATGTCACACGAGGATCAGGGAGACCTAAGTTCGAATCCCTACTCTGCCATGTTAGCATGGGTAATCTTGGTTAAGTCAGGCCCCCATTATGCAATCCATGTGGTTTCTGCCCATTTGTGTCTCCTTTATGGCCCTGCAAGAGAGGTAGAGAGGAGTCATACCGTCCTAGGTAAAGAGGCTGACAAGAGCGGGGGGGGGGGGATTTTCCTGACTCTTTCCTCCAAATGATAAGGACATCACTTGCCAAACTGGAACCAAAAGAATACTACTTTTGTTTTACCTTTTTAGCATCAAATGTAAAGATACAGAATCTACAGAGACCACATACAGATATATTTTTTAAAAAAATTAATGGCCTTCTTTTTCATGGAAGATGATGAGTTCCAAAAGGAAGACCTCAGGCAGGCAAACAGGGTCACGGTGAGAGACCCCCTAGCAACAAGTTCCCCTCAGTGTCTCTTATTACCATACAAACAACTGGTAATAGACAGGAGTTAATGTAACTGGCTAACTTTTAGTTAAATAAAGCGAAAATCCAGTGACACCTGAAAGACTAACAACTAGGGTTGCCAGATTCCCCTGGTGGAGTCGGCATTCCCACCAGTGGCCTCCTTCCCGCCAGTGGCCAATGGGGGTTACCCCCCAAAAGAGAGAGTTCCATCTTATGTGCAGCAACGTGTCTATGTCACTGCCCACGTGACAAGAAAGTGATGTCAGTCTGGTGTAGTAGTTAGGAGCGAACCAGGTTTGATTCTCCACTCCTCCACATGCAGCTGCTGGTGTGACCTTGGGTCAGTTACAAGTTCTTTCAGAGCTGTTCTCTCATGAGCAGTCCTCAAAAGAGATCTCTCAGCTACCTTACAGAGCCAGTTTGGTGTAGTGGTTAAGTGCGCGGACTCTAATCCGGGAGAACCGGGTTTGATTCCCCACTCCTCCACTTGCACCTGGCTGGATGACCTTGGGCAAGCCATAGCTCTGTACCAGCTGTTCCCTCAAGGACAGCTTGGGAAAGAGCTCTCTCAGCCCCACCTACCTCACAGGGTGTCTGTTGTGGGGAGGGGAAGGGAAAGGAGTTTGTAAGCCGCTCTGAGACTCTTGAGTGAAGGGCGGGATATAAATCCAATCTCTTCTTCTTCTTCTTCTTCTTCTTCTTCTTCTTACAGGATGTCTGTTGCAGAGATGGGAAGGGAAAGGAGATTGTAAGCTGCACTGAGACTCCATCGGGTAGTGAAGGGCAGGGTATAAATCCAATCTCCCCCTTCTCCCCTTCCTCTTCCCCTCCTTTTCTTTTTCTTTCTTCTTCTCCTCCTTTTCTTTTTCTTTCTTTCTTCTTCTTCTTCTTCTCATCCAGGACGTCAGTGTAACACTCTGGTATCTGGGCAAAAATTCTATGGTTGAAGCCAAATTTACCATAGAGTTTTTGCCCAAATACCAGAGTGTCACCCTGACGTCCCAGACATGGTGATGTCTCTTCCAGGTCATGTGGGCAGTGAAACAGACATATTGCTGTATGTCAGATGGGCCTCCCTGCTGCTCCTAGTAAGTCCCCCCCACCCCCCACTACTAACAACAATATTAGTCATTCAGGTGCCACTGGACATGTTTTATTTTGCTATACTAGAATGGCATGGCTACTCCTTTGCAATTAACATTCATTGGCAGACAAACACGAGTTGGTTGTGTCTGACCACTCACTATTCAGTTTTTAAGAACAAGAAGCCAGATGCAGGCCCCGTCCCCTGGAAAGGTCCTTGTTCCTCCGACCAGCCTTCTGAAGGCTTCAGTCACCACTGAAGCTATCCTCCCAGAAGAGTGGTATCTCTGAGGCTTGGATTAGCAGCGGTCCCCTCTCTGCCAGTTCTTTCTTTCTTTCTTTCTTTCTCTCTCTCTCTCTCTCTCTCTCTCTCTCTCTCTCACCTTCTGACATACTTCCAGTGATGTCAGGTGGTTTAGCATATGCAAATAAGTTATGCTAATAAGTTATGCTAATGAGCTCCTGCACCTCTTTTTCTACTAAATGACCCCTGGTCACACTGAATGGATAAAGCTGACAGGAAGGTTGCATAATGAGGCCCACACTCTCAGCCAAACCTACTTCACAGGGTTGTTATGAAGATAAAATGGATGTGGGGAGAGCAATGGTGGAAGCTGCTTCAAGTCCCCGTTGGAGAGAAAAAGCAGGGCATAAATATCTAAATAAATAAGGCAGAGGAAGGCAAGGCCGTGAGCTGTTAGATTCATTTTAAAATCCCTCGTATTGGCTGGTTTTGTCAAAAGGACGGTGCATGAAAAAAGAACTTCATCCGGCCCGAATAACTTTGGCCATCATTCTTAAGCAACGGCTTGCGCTGTAGAATATTTCTGAGAGGTAGTAAGTTGTCAATTTGCACCACATTCATTTCCTCTCTTTCTTGATCCAGACGCATGTGCCGCGAGACGAAGCACTGAATGACAAAATCCCTGCAAGATCAAATGATGAACAGCCTCCGAAGATACGTATGTCCTACACATCTGAAAAACAGCGTGGGGGGGGGGATGGTATTGCTTCCCTTGCTATAATTCCTTTCTGCAGGCTGGATAGTAAAAAATGAAATAAAAGGCATTGCCTGGCCACTCACCAATAGGTAGTCCAAATATGCAGGAAATGAATGGCTATTCACCTACAGCCATAAAACACGCCATGAATGAATCTTCCATGTCCTCTGAGCAATTCTGCGCACAGCACTGCAGCTCTTTGTTGAGCCTTTCAGTCAAGCGGCAGATGTCTCTTTGCCATACCTCCTCCCCATTCAGTTGGGCTGAAGTCCTGTCAAAGTACGTGAGAATTTCTTTTGTCATTCGGCTAATAATTTCATGGTGAGCAAGGTCCTGTCCTAAATAAGAGCATGTTTTGTTTTGTTTTTAAAGACACACATTCTCTTTCTCGCACACACGAATACCTACTCGGATTTGCAATTGTGTAATTATAAAAGTTACAGATGTTTCCTGTAACCTGTGTTTGTGCATAAAAGAATTTTTTTCCTCCAGTGCCTTAGAGAGGCAACTTCTCTGAGAGCCAGTTTGGTGTCGTGGTTAAGTGCGCGGACTCTAATCTGGGAGAACCGGGTTTGATTCCCCACTCCTCCACTTGCACCTGGCTGGATGACCTTGGGCAAGCCATAGCTCTGTACCAGCTGTTCCCTCAAGGACAGCTTGGGAAAGAGCTCTCTCAGCCCCATCTACCTCACAGGGTGTCTGTTGTGGGGAGGGGAAGGGAAAAGGAGTTTGTAAGCCGTTCTGAGACTCCCTTGGGGAGTGGAGGGCGGGATATAAATCCAATCTCCTCCTCCTCTTCTTCTTCTTCATACCTGAAAGGTCTCATCCCATACTGTCAGGTTTTCCCAACAAAGTTCACTATAAAAACAATGATTCTATTACAGTTACAGTCCACAAATTTGCTTCTTCTTTTGTTCCTTTATTTCATGGCGTGGAGTGCTGCTGCTGCTTCCAAACACCTTCCAAACAACAAACAACAACAGATTTCCTAGGTAAGTATTCTGTTTCCCCCAGCAAGTGATGGCTGGAGATCTCCTGGGATTACAACTGATCTCCAGGCAACAGAGTTCAGTTCACCTGGAGGAAATGGCTGCTTTGGAAGGTGGACTCTATGGTGTTATACCCCACTGAAGTCCCTTCTCTCCCAAACCCCGCCCTTCCCAGGCTCCACCCACCAAACCTCCAGGTATTTCCCAACCCAGAGCTGGCAATCCTACATTCTTCTAGACATTGAGATCCTCTTTCTTTCTTTTTTTAAAATTTTCTTTTTATTAAGTTTCCAGAAAAGAAAAGAAAGAAACAAGAAAAAACACACAAAGATAAAAACATACTAACAGTTACAAAGTCTGTACTGTACATATCTATATTAACATTTCTACTAGAATGAATATCTAATTCACCAAACTATGTTATCTCAGTTTTACAAGAGCATACAATTAAAGTTAGTTCATTTTTTGAAATGTTTTTCCAACCATTTATAAAACCTTAACCAATTATTTTCAAAAATTTCCTCTCCTTTATCTGCTAATTTCACCATAAGTCGGCTGTTACTTGATTGTTCTTTACACACAGACACACACACATACTCAGTTCATTCATTTCCTGTGAAGTGGTGGGCTACGTATTTTTAATTACTTGTAGAGTGATATGTGCATTTTTAAAATTTCATTTATTTATAATTTTTCGACATAAAAAAGAACAAAACCCAAACCAAAGCTGTTAATATTCACATAGTAGAAGCATCCTCGAAAAATACATCATATTAGGCATTCTGTTACTCATTGAATCCTTAGTTCATCCATTCATACAACTTATTCCAAGTTTTCTCAAACATATTATCTTTTTTACCTTTCAACATTATATTTAGTTTGTCCATCTCAGCGAGCTCTAGCAATTTCTGCCAAAATTCCTGCCTGTCTGGAGTTTTTTTTCTATTTTCCAATATTTGGCATAAAGAATTCTGGCAGCTGTAATACCATGTAATATCAAATAACATTCATCTTTATTATATAATCAGGGATTATATTTAGTAAAAATATTTCTTGTTTAAATGGCATTTTGATTCCAATTATTTCTTGAAGTGTTTTCTTAATCCTTAACCAATAATTATTTGCCTTTTTACAAAGCCACCATAAGTGAAAGTATGTGCCAGAATTCTTCTTACATTTCCAACACACGTTGGGTATAGATGGGGAGTATTTCAATAGTCTCTCTGGGTATAAATGCCATTTATAAAACATTTTATACATATTTTCCTTATATGTTGTGATTTTGGTAATTTTATTATTTGTTTCCTATATTTTAAACCAAATAAAGGCATGCCACCCCATAGACAAGTTGTGCTCTTCCAAATTCAACAGTCTTGCATTATTTAAATTAATTCAGTCTTTTAGCCAGACCATCACTGAGGCCTTATAATACAAATACCAATCTGGCAAACCAAAACCGTTTTCAGGTCTATCCTGATTCTTTGAGCCTGATTCTTGGTTTCTTACATTGCCAAATAAAACCCAATATAATTTTTTTCCAATTTTCTAAAAAAAATTCTGGTTTCTCAATATTGGTAATGTCTGAAAAACAAAAATTAAATGTGGAAGGATACACATTTTGACTGTCGCGATTGTACCAGATAAAGACAGCTGCAAATTTTTCTAGTTCCCAAGATCTTTTTGTATTTCTATCAAGAGTTTCTCATAATTATCCTCAAAAAGAGAGCTACACCTATTGGATAAGTATTTAACTCTTTTGCACACTTCAAAGCCCATTTTATCTTTCAGTTGCTTTATCACCTCTTTTGTGCAATTTTTAGTAAGCAAATTAGACTTCTTAGTGTTTATTTTAAGGCCCGCCACCATAGCATTGTAGAGTAGTTAACAGACGATCAATTTGAGATCAATGGTTGTTCTAAGATAAAAACAAGGTCGTCCGCAAAAGCTTGCACCTTATATTTCCCCCCTTTTATATATAAGCTTCTTCCCTAATTATATCATTAAGAGTTTCTAACACGAAGATAAATAATAAAGGGGAAAGTGGGCAGCTGTCAGTTAGCACTGCCAATGGTTTTGTTGCAGTCATGTCAGTTACCACTACTGATGGTTTCTATTGCCTTTTACCGCCAATGGTCCAGTTGCAATCATGTCAGTTACCACTGTCAATGGTTTCTATTGCCTTTTCTGATGGTCACTTAACATTGCCTTTGTTTTGAGTTCTGTATCTACTCCTCTAGGTCCCGGAAGGGAGACAGCATCGGTAGCGTGACTCCCACCGCAGGAATGCGCTTCTTGCCTACTTTGCGCATGCTTGCTGCTTATTAGCTTTTCTTCACTCTTATCTCTCTTTCGCTTCTCACTAGCTCACGGCCTTGAGCTGGAATCCTCCTGCTACACGTTATTTTATTCACAGGTGCAAGCTCCTTTGCTTGATTTTACCCTTGGGAACATCCGCTTCACAGATCCTGACAGTGTCTCTGCTTGGGAACCTAATTTGCCATGCTTTCCTTGGGAACAGTGGGCCAGTATATTTGGGCACCAATAATTCTCCCAACTGATTGGTGGAAGTCGAGTGGGGCTTATTTCATATCAGGTATAATTGTAGGTGTATTACTGTGCTTAGGCATTACTAACAGAAGTGTATTTGACCAAATGGATCTTTTCTGCAACTAAAGGACTTTCTGTTTAAGGAGACCTGTTGTGGACTACATCTCTTGGGACAATCTCACAGAAGCCCTGCCTAGTGCCTTTCTGTAACTGAAATTTCTGGGTAGTGTCACTATTAAACAGCACTCTGGCTTCTTGTTTGTCATAGATCATTTTCACCATCTTGTAAAATTGTTCTCCACATCTCCAGTGTAATTGTGCTAGAATAAACTCCCAACTGATATTGTTGAATGCTTTTTCTGCATCTTTATCAGGATAGGCTTCATAATACTCAAGTGTATTTAAGGTGGTCCAAACATTGCTTCTCAATTGCCTTTGGGGTAGAAAACCAGCCTGGTCTTGATGGATCGTTTGAACCAATACCTTTTAAAATCTATTAGCTACTATATTAGCATAAATTTTATAATCAACATTTAGCAGGGATATAGGTCTATAGTTCTTTATATCTGCCATGTTAGTATCTTTTTTTGGTATCAGGGTAATTAGTGCCTCTTTCCAGATGTCTGGAAGCCTCTCTTCCTCATAGATATTTTGTATTGTCTTTTTCAAAGGTAGCATTAATTGGGCTTCAAATGTCTGATAAAACTCTGCAGGGAGACCATCTGATCCCAGAGATTTCCCTTTCTTTAAATTTTCAGTAAATTCTAAGATTTCACATATTGTAATGGGTTCATTCAATATTCTTTTTTGGTCTTCAATAAATTTTTCCTTAATATATTTGTTTAAATATAGTTCAATATCTTGTTTATCTTGGGTTTCTTGCTTATATAGTTGGCTATAAAAATTCCCTATTATCTCTTTAAGATTTTCTGCCGAAAAACACTCCTCTCCTTTTGAATTTCTTAATGATTTTATGTATCTATCCACTCTTTCTTTCTTTAGTTTGTATGCCAACCATCTCGATGGTTTGTTCGCATTTTCAAAAAAAGCTTGTTTGGCATATTTTATTTTGTTTGCTATTTCATTGGAGAGTACAGTTTAGCCGATGTTGGGACTTCATTAGTCTCAATTTACACCGTTCTGAGGAGGGATCCCTCTTTAATGACTTTTCCTCATTTTTAATTATATCTACCATATTTTGGTAATTCTCTCTATCTTTTTTTGATGCCATATTTCATATCTGATCAATCTTCCTCTCACAAAGGCTTTAAATGCATCCCATACAACTGCTATATTCGTCTCTGGTATGATGTTCCACTTAAAAAACTCATTAAATTCTTCTTTGCATTCTTTAACTAACTCTTCATTGTTTAAGATCCAGGTCTTCATATCCACCTAGTAACTTTAGGTGTGTCCTGCAATGTTAACAACAATGGATTGTGATGGGCAAAGGTACCTGGTAAAATTTCAACTTCCAACAGATCTGTTAGCATTGACATTGATGTCCAGACCATATTAATTCAGGACCACAATTTGTGTTTCGCTGGAAAAAAAGTAAAATTCCTTTTATTTATGTTCCTAACCCTCCAAATATCCACAATTTTAAGCTCTTCTGCTAATCCCATGAAAGTTTGTGGTAGTTTATTTCCTCTATTAAATCTTCATGTTGAATTTTCCCGATCTGTTTTCTCATTCACCACCACATTGAAGTCTTCAATTATGCATATTTCATCAAAGAGTTGGGCTGATAACTATTTCTCGGAGGCGTTCAAAAAAATTTTCTTGGCCTTGGCCTTGATTAGGTGCGTATATATTTACTACTAATGTGGATTTAGATTGTCTACAAATTTTTACTATTACAATTCTCCCATCCTACAATTCAAAGACTAGTTCCGGATGTAAATAAGATTCAACATACGTAACGACACCTCTTTTTTTCTGACTATCAGCAGAAACAAATTTTTCTCCCAATTTCTTAAAGTCCAGAAACCTCTTGCTTTCTTTTCTAATATGAGTTTCTTGCAGGCAAATGATGTCTATCTTCTGTTTTAATATTTGGTGGAAAATTTTCTTTCTCTTATGAGGGCCATTTAGCCCATTAACATTTATTGATAATATTTTAATTTTCTTCTTGTTCATTATTTTTACTCTTCAGTTCCTCCTTTCTATAGTGAAGCCTCGTGGTCACACTAGGGGAAACATATTTTTTTTGTTTTTTATTTTTGTTTTCCCTTGGTAGTTATTTATCCTGGTTGGAGACCGCCTGCAATTCTTCTTTTTATCCGCTTTGGTCACCTTTATAAAATCCCAAATCTTGACCATACTTCTCCAAAAAAATCATCTAACTTTAATATTGAAGTCAGGTTATGTCCTTTACTTTTGAAAATAAAAGTTATCCCTTCGGCAAGAAGCCACCTATATATAATTTCATTAGATCTCAATAAACTTGCCAAGTTTTGGTATTCATGTCTCTTTTCTCTTACCCTCCAGGGTATATATCTGAGGATCTGGATCTCTGTTTCTTGCATAGTCAAGGGAGTGGATTTAGCTAGGTCTAAAATCTTGTCTCTTGTGGATCTCTTAAGAAATCTGACATGAACCTCTCTAGACATTTTATTTCTTTTCACGAAAGCTGAGTTCCTCCTATATACAAGTTCTAGTATATACAAGTTCTCATTATCTAGTACAGTAGAAGTTTCCAGTCCCAAGAACTCAGTTAATGCCTTCACCATTGTTTCTTTGATGTTTTTGTCTCTGCTTTCTGGAATGTTTTGGAATCTAAGTAAATACACAGCTTTCTCCAATTCTAGAGATAGTAGAGAGTTTTCCATCGAGTCACATTTCATCTTAAGGTCTTGCACTTGTGGATCCATTTCTTCCACTTTGGTCTCAGTTAGGTTAGTGACCTTGCTCAGTTTTGATATTTCTTGTCTGTTTTTTAAAATCTGTCTTTTAAATTCTTCCATCTGAGTGGACATTTGCTGTGTCATAAGGTCCAAGTTAGCTTGTACTGGTTCCATGGCCTTGGCTATTAAATTCAGTAAGGTATTTTGAACAACTCTGTTCATGGCTTCAGCTATGCTCTCGTGTATCTCTGTGTTTAATACTCATTTGTGCTAAAGTAGAGGCTATTGTCTTCATTTGGCCAGGTGATGGACCAGAAGAGGAACCTTTTCTAGCCTCGCTTGACATTTTGCAGTTGAGATTTACTGTTGATTTTAAATGCTTGGTAAAAATTTGATTTTACCTATCTAACCTAAATTATTCTAGCTACTTATTACCCTAAATCCTACAAAGTAATTAACTACCTTACACTTAGCCCTATATTAATCTGACACTTGTCTTAACTGGAACTAACTCTTACCCTAAAGCTACCCTAACCCTAACCCTTAACCTGAGTCCTAACTTTACTTTCAGCTAACCCTAATTACTCCTAACTATACCTAATCCCTATTTTTTTGGCCAAATAGGACAATTACTGATCTCAATTCAATATCTAGCTAAATCTAAAGACAGCTGTATTCCTACCTGCACAGTTCACATTCCAATTCACCATTCAGCTCACCATACAGAATGGGAGAATTCATAAAGTTAAGTCAAATAGCAAATAAACATTTTTTCCTAGGAGTCAAGTGTATTACCACAAAAGTAATATCAACCAATGGCAAAACCAATAAGGGAACCCCCCCACAGGGCAGCAATAATAACCAGAACAAAATATTGAAGATGTTCAGGAGGGTATTTGCAACCAGAGTCTATTGAAATTACCGAAAGCTACAGAGCTTTCCAAAGTAAAAGAACTCTTTACTCAGTCATTAAGCTCTGTCTGCTACCTCGCTTTCTTCTTTTCTTTCCTTCCTCTTCACTCTTCACCCCTCTCCTTATTTATCTTGCTTATAATGTTTATAGTATTTCCTTTTGTTCTTCTCCTTTTTCCCAGTCTGGCATTAACAAAGTCAAACACTTAAAGTCACGTAGAATCAGAATCAGACAGCACCAGCCAACCTCAGTCTCATCGATTCTCCCTTAAACTGCCAACAGCTTCACACTCATGCCATTAGCACCCAAAGCTCACATGGAGAGTTACACTGTCCAGAACTCCAGGAGTCTTTGGCATGCAACACTTAAATAATAGAATAGCACTTTCCAAATTCCAACCAAGCTCTTACCCTGCCACAGATAGGGAGTGGCACTGCCGTCTGCCCCATCCAACGCTCAGGGCTCAGCTTGGATGTCTTTAGTGTTTTTTCCTTCTCTCACTCTTGACTGTTCATCCCCAAGATGGATTTTATCTGCTGAAAAAGGTAAGCAAGTCCTATAGTACCATTTTGCGACTAAGAAAGTTGATAATCGAAAGTGCTCCTTCTGGTTTGTAGGTTCCAGCTCTGATTATCTGATTATCTAGTATTATCTAGTATTTAACTTTAAAAAAGGGTAACTTCTCTGATATGAGGCTATATGTGAGGAGAAAACTGAAAGGAAAAGTAGAAAGGGTCAAAACCATTGGGGAAGCTTGGATACTATTTAAAATTACAATCCTAGAGGCTCAGAGAAAATATATATCATGGGTTAGGAAAGGCACAAATAGGTATAGAAAAAAGCCTGCATGGTTATCAAACAAAGTAATGGAAGCTGTAAAAGGTAAGAAGGATTCCTTTAAGTGGTGGAAAGCTAGTCTCAGTGAGGCTGATAAAAGGGAACATAGGCTGTGGCAAATAAAATGCAAGTCTGTGATCAGGCAGGCAAAAAGGAGCAATATGAGGAGCATATCACAACATAGGCTGTGGCAAATAAAATGCAAGTCTGTGATCAGGCAGGCAAAAAGGAGCAATATGAGGAGCCTATCACAAAAAACATAAAGAAGTAGGAAACATTAGGAGTAGGAAACCAACCAGGGAAGCAGTGGGGCCCTTGGATGACCAAGGGGTAAAAGATGTAGTGAAGGATGATAGGGAAATGGCTGAGAAGCTAAATGCATTTTTTGCCTCTGTCTTCACTGTGGAAGAAGAAAAGTGCCTGCCCACTCCAGAACCACTGATTTCAGGAGAAGTGTTGAAAGACCTGAGTCAGATTGAGGTGACAAGAGAGGAGGTCCTATGACTGATAGACAACTTAAAAACAAATAAATCACCAGGCCCAAATGGCATACATCCGAGAGTTCTGAGAGAACTCAAATGTGAACTTGTGGATCTCCTGACAAAAATATGTAATCTTTCCTTAAAATCTGCCTCCATTCCTGAGGACTGAAAGGTAGCGAATGTCACTCCTATCTTTAAAAAGGGTTCCAGAGGAGATCTAGGAAATTACAGGCCAGTCAGTCTGACGTCAAGACCGGGTAAGTTGGTGGAAACTGTTATTAAGGAAAAAATTAGTAGGCACATTGATGAACAAAATCTATTGAAGAAGACTCAGCATGGGTTCTGTAAGGGAAGATCTTGTCTCACTAACCTGTTAGTGTTCTTTGAGGGAGTAAACAAACATGTGGACAAGGGGGACCCAATAGATGTTGTTTACCTTGACTTCCAGAAAGCTTTTGATAAAGTTCCTCATCAAAGGCTCCTAAGTAAGCTCAATAGTCATGGGATAAAAGGACAGGTCCTTTTGTGGATCAAAAACTGGCTAATTAAAAGGAAATAGAGAGTGAGTATAAATGGGCAATTTTCTCAGTGGAGGGAGGTAAGCAGTGGGGTACTGCAGGGATCAGTACTTGGTCCAATGATTTTTAACTTGTTTATTAATGATTTGGAGTTGGGAGTAAGCAGTGAAGTGGCTAAATTTGCAGATGACACGAAGTTGTTCAGGGTGGTGAGAACCAGGGAGAATGGTGAGGCACTCCAAAGGGATCTGTCAAGGATGGGCGAGTGGGCATCAACGTGGCAAATGGGGTTTAATGTGGCCAAGTGCAAAGTGATGCACATTGGAGCCAAAAATCCTAACTATAAATACACGTTGATGGGGTCCAAATTGGCGGAGACTGACCAAGAGAGAGATCTTGGAGTCATAGTAGATAACTCAATGAAAGTGTCAAGACAGTGTGCGACTGAAATGAAAAAGGCCAATGCTATGCTGGGGGTTATTAGGAAGAGAATTGAAAACAAATCAGCTAGTATCAAGTCAAGTCAAGTCAAGTCAGCCTTTATTGGCATAAATTAGAAAAACAATTTCTGCATGTTAAAACCCGTTATAAACACATATATAAAAATTCTAAAAGAACCTTTGGCGCAACTTTAAGACCAGACAAAGAAACTTGGCCACCTTCTCCGTGGTGTCCGGACTGGAATCTCTTAGAAGTCTATGCACCTTGAGTGCATCAGAACAAGCACCCATACTCAGCTAGTATCATAATGCCCCTGTATAAATCGATGGTGCGGCCTCATTTGGAGTACTGTGTACAGTTCTTGTTGCCACACCTAAAAAAGATATTATAGCATTGGAAAAAGTGCAGAAAAGGGCAACTAGAATGATAAAAGGGTTGGAACACTTTTCCTATGAAGAACGGTTGAAGCGCTTGGGGCTCTTTAGCTTGGAGAAATGTCGGCTGAGGGGTGACATGATCGAGGTTTATAAGATTATGCATGGGATAGAGCAGGTAGAGAAAGAAGTCCTTTTCTCCCTTTCTCACAATACAAGAACTCGTGGGCACTCCATGAAATTGCTGAGCAGTCGGGTTAGAGCAGATAAAAGGAAGTACTTCTTCACCCAAAGAGTGATTAACACATGGAATTCACTGCCACAGGAGGTGGTGGCAGCTACAAGTATGGACGGCTTCAAGAGGGAATTAGATAAACATATGGAGCAGAAGTCCATCAGTGGCTATTAGCCACAAAGTATAGATAGGAACTCTGAGTCTGGGGCAAATGATGGTCTGTATTCTTGGTGCTTGGGGGGGGGCAACAGTGGGAGGGGGTCTTGCCCCCACTGCTGGGACCTCCTGAGGGCACCTGGTGTTTTTGGCCACTGTGTGACAGAGTGTTGGACTGGATGGGCCACTGGCCTGATCCAACATTGGCTTCTCTTATGTTCTTATGATTCAATATTTAAATCGTTGAATCTTCTTGTCCCCACCTACTACTTTGGTCAAAGTCCTGGGTGGTAGCTTGAGCCGACGCCTGACGCCAGCACTACCCAACAAAAGACCCTGCCCGAGACTCTCTCCAAGAGTCTCAGTTAGAGTTAGAATGAATTCCAAACACTTCAAGGGAATGAGGAATTCAGCTGAGAGGTGCGGAGAACTCCAGACACCTCCCACTGCTGCCGCAACCGGAACTGGATCCCAATATGTGCACTTGGAGAGATCAGGATATGCCTTTTAATTGCTCTTATCACTTCCAGGGCCAGACTATCAAACCAATGAATTGCACCGACAATTTCCTGGAATTGTCCAAGATTCTCCCCCCCCAAAAAATAGTAGTTACTCATTAAGACCTTTACCTGACAGAACTTGAGCAGCAGTATTGGTTTTCCGGTGTCTTGTCATTTTACACGAAATTGAATTTTCATCTGTCATTTCCCCATCCATTCTTCTGGTATTTCAATTGCCTCCCATAAGCTCCATGGAGTCATCATTATCTTAAATTATTTTACGTTGTTTGATAGTTTTGCCGATTCATTGTTCCCATTGTCCAGAGCATTACCAAATATTTAAAAATGCAGATTCAAATGCCTAGAGCACCCTGGCATTCATTTTTCTCTAGGGTAAGAATTGGATACCATATTCTTGTATTTACACTGTGGACTTCTGTGACTTTTTAGACAAACAGTAAAGAAGAAGAGACTGGATTTATACCCTGCCCTTCACTACCTGAAGAACTCTCAGGGCAGCTTACAATTTCCTTTCCCTTCCCCTCCCCATAACAGACACTCTTGAGAGAACAGCTCTGAAAGAACTTGTGACTGACCCAAGGTCACACCAGCAGCTGTATGTGGAGGAGTGGGGAATCAAACCTGGTTCTCCCAGATTAGAGTCCGTGCTCCTAACCATTATACCAAACTGGCTCTCACACCAAAAAGGGGGAGGAAATATCTTGATCAAAATAGGCTCTTACTGAGACAGCAAAATTAGTTATTCTACACCAAGTCTTCTTCCTTTTCCTTCAAAGGCACGTAGCAATTGAAAGGCGCCCTCTCTCCTGTTCTCTCCATTACATCAACCCTCCCTTCATCTAACAACAGGCCAGAAGGGGGGAGAGAAACTGCCACACCAGCTGGCAACAGTAGGAGAAGCCCCCGAAACCACTATTTCCCCCACCCAAGAAGGTGACTGTGCAAATGGCAAGTGGCAAGATGTCTTCTCTCTCAAGATGACTTCTCCCTCTACAAGAGCTATTCCAAAGGCCCTTGCAGGGGCGTCTGAGTTTGTTTCTCCTTTCCTGATAAGAAGGTACTTTTTTAAAAAAAACTGTCAAATCACAGATGACTTATGGTGAACGTGTAGAGTTTTCAAGGCAAGACAGTTTTCAGAGATGGTTGGCCATTGTCTGCTTCTGCGTAGCGACCCTGGCATCCCTTGGTGGTCTCCCATCCAAATACTGGTCACGGCTGACCCTGCTTAGCTTCCAAGATCTGATGGGACTGGGCCAGCCTGGCCTATCTGGTCATGGCAAGGAGCCATTACAAGTCCTTTAAAACCTGCTGGGGCCAATGGGGTTAAAGAGATCCCCCAAAGACCCTGGCCTGGATAGCCCAGACAAGCCCGATCTCTTCAGATCTCGGAAGCTAAGCAGGGTCGATTCTGGCAAGGGCTTGGATGGGAGACCTCCCTGGAATACCAGCAGTTGGGAGGTGGGGGCAGGTGGCTGAATATCCTCCAGACCCCCAGTCGGGGTCAGTCACCAGAGATCGCCATGACTTCCAGGTGCGCACACACTCAAATGCGCACACACGCACATATGAAAAATACAGAAAAAGAGAGATTCCCCAAAGAACTATACACCACTTCCCAAAGAACTATATACCCCTTCCCACTTCCCATACAAAACCAGAAATCATTCTAGAGGCCCTTGGATTGTTGCAGGGCTCTCTGGAACCATGTTCCATTTCCTCCATAGAGACACTTTGGAGGGAGCACAACACAACTTTCTGCACTTCTTCCAGCCCTACAGGCACCAGTGGGGTTTAAAGGAATGTGAAAGCATCCTGCTCTGCTCCAGGAGGGGAAGCAGTGTGTGTGCAGAGTTGGTGATGCGCTTAGTGGAGGTCCACCAGAGGACACCTTCCTCAGGGTCATCCAAAATCTGGATCTGGAACGTTCCCCAGACATGTTCCACCTGTCATGGTCGCCCCTTTTAGGCAAATGCCCAGGAAGGCAGGACAGAGGCAGGTGGGCAGGCAAGGAAGAATTCTTATTTGAACTCTTCATGAATGGTCAGGACTGAAGAATTTTTCTTTATTTGAAAATGAGTTTGGAGTGGCCAAAGCCTGTTGACTGAGCCTGGTCAAAATAGTTCATGCAAGCAGGACCTGGGCTTAGGTAGACCCAGAAAGCTCACTTTCAAGCTTGAGATGGTGCAATGAGTGGTGGGAAAGTATAAATGCTCTGCACATAAATACCAGTTGGGATGATCCCATGTGGCAGAAAGATCAGCAGACTCTTGATTGGGTGATGTTCCTATCCGCTAAGATGCTCTGCCCTTTTGGCTGCTGCTCCTACCATCTGCTGCCCAAGGAGTCAAAACCAGACAGTGAGGCTCCAGTATAAGGGGCAGAGTGAAAGGTGTCCAGCCCATGCACACGACCAAAATAATTCTATATAGATCAAGAGGCTTACAGTATTAAATAATGGCCATGGTTTGGGCCAGTTCTTAATCAGAAATGTTCCAAACTGCACATCCCTGGATTCAAAACTGGGTACATGAAATAAAAGGAATGTGCTGTGCTGCCTCTTTAACTTCCATTTTCAGCCCAGGCTTCTCTATACCTCAAAAGCAGCTTCTCTAAACCTGCGGCTGTCTTTGACCATCTTTTCTGCTGGAGAGAGAGAGAGAGAGAGAGAGAGAGAGAGAGCTCACTGTGTACCTTAGATTAATTAGTATTTTCTGTCTGTTCCTGGGCACATGGGCTCCATCCTTTTGATGCCACTGAGCTCCACCCATTGACACAAATGGTCCCACCCGTGGATGCCTGGGTCCAGGGCTAGGCTCCACCCCTTGCAGATTTGTAACTTCCAGGAGCTGGGAACTCTAGCAGCTGTGGCAGTCACCACCACTATTAGGTTAAGTAGGATTGTTTTCTCAATCATGTCAGCAGGAGTCCAAAAGGGGTCCAAATTTGAAAATGAGTATGGTGAAATATCAACAATTTTCCAGATTCTTTGGGGGGGGGAATAAGTTGGTTTGCTGCATTCCCAGTTGAGTTTGGGCCAATGAGGTTGCCCAGTCCTTCCCCTTAAAAAACCCCTGGTTTTGATTATCTGTATGAAATAGGGTTGCCACGTCCTTTTTCCTTACCGGCGGGGGGGGGGGGAGTCCTCCTGCCACCGGGAGCTTCCCTGGCGTGCACGCTTGTGCGTGCGCCGTGACGATGTCACCGGAAGTGACTTCATCATTTTGGGGGCGTTGCCAGGGCGATGCTCTGGCAATCACCCCAAAACTCTATGATACCATAGAGTTTTGGGGCAATTGCTAGAGCGTCGTCCCAGCAATGTCCCCAACGTGATGACGTCACTTCCGGGTATTCCGGGTTCCCCCCACTTCCGGGTTCCCCCCACTGGCCGAATACTGGCCGGCGGATCGGGAACCCCTGTAGCGGGGGATCCCCCGCCCCCCGGGCTGACTTGGCAGCCCTAGTATGAAACTAACATTCTAATCCAAATAATTTTTGCTTTGGAAATAAGTATCAGTGACATCTGTGTTTATTTCTAAGTAAGGGCCGTTGGACCCTAGCCCAAGGTGGTGTGATTCAACTGTTCCCACAGCCTGATGCATCGTGAAACCAAGCACGTCAAGGACTCAGGTGTAGCACGAGAGAAGCACAATGCCATGATTAATTAACTGAATCATTAGATAAAAGCCACATTTCCAGGCTTCACATATTTGGCACAGGCTTGTTTTTACCATTTCAGTCCTTAATTAAGTAGATTCATTTAAACATTTTTTAAAAGCCAGTAAATCTTTGCACTGTTGAGCTTAGTGGCTGAGTTGGAAAAAAAACACAAGGCAGATATGCAAACCTTTTTTCTTTTTTTTTGTCTCCCTGCGCCCTTGTTTGCTCGAAAGTCATTTCTTTTCTGGTTCAAATGTTCTTCATATCGCCTTCTGTTCGGCTCATGTCAAGGGTTATTGTGTCGATCGCGTCACGTTACGTGTTATGCAACCCAGATACTTCAAACCGGCAAATCTGTTATGACTGCCATTGTATATTTCATGATGCATATCTCTGCACTGAGTTTGGAAGAATTCAGGCTTCTGAAGAGCGCCAGCATATTTTACAAGCCTGAATCAAAGGCCCAGGACAAAGCAGCCAAGATGTAAAGGGGGGGGGGACACCCAACAACAACACCCAGCCATCCTCCGCTGTGCCATTTTGCCATTAATGACCACAATGTTCACAGCTCTGAGTCCTATAAACCTCATTTCAGATGCCTCAGCAATAGCTATATTAAAACTCTGAACTTGGAACAATAATTAACAAGTTACAATGCCAATTATTTTTAATCTTTAAACCACCGCTTACAATTCCTTCACAAGAAATTGTGCAAGGCCATCAGAATTCAACCTTCCACTCCTTTTCATCGTTGGCCTGGTTCTCAGAGCCAAATTTGATGTCATTTCCTGGGGTAATTAAAATGTTGGTTGAGCACTACGGTCTGGATCCCAAAACTGACTGGTCCTGCCAGGGCCGAAGGAGGCGCAGCTGGCAATGACAAGGGCCGGGGCTTTTTCAGTGGCGGCCCCATACTGGTGGAATGAGCTCCCGGAGAACATCAGGGCCCTGCGGGATTTATTACAATTCCGCAGGGCCTGCAAAATGGAGCTCTTCCACCAGGCCTTTAAGTAGGGGCCGCCTAATGTATACATCTTAGCCCTGGCCCAAGTCCATCTGCCGGCAAGTTTATCTGCCAGCCTGTGTGAATGCACACAGGGGTTATATCTGTGTGCTGTTCTGATACACCTGTGAATGAAAATGTGTAACGCTGCTGATCTTGTGGTAGAAGTTAATTATTTCTGTTATGTATTGACCATGCGGTCGCCATGTGCTCCCTTAATTGCGACCGCATGGCCAGAGCACATGGCCAGAGCATGGCCAGAGCACATGGCCAAGAAACTACCTGAACTTCAGCCAGGTAGAACAAAGGCCAGGTGGATTCAAACCGGCCACCAATCATGTACCTAGGTTTCTCCCAGGGAACCTATGAGATGTAAATAGACTGATAATAGCCTATCAGGCCAGTTGGGCGAGGTCAGGGGATTATCCCTGACCAGCATAAAAGGAGGGCTCGGAGCCCTGGGTTGTATGCTTCATCCGGACCAGCAATAAAGATCTAGCTGTTTCTCTGTTCCACGGACTCCCGACTCCAATACATATCAATTTCATTGACATTGTATGTATTGATTTGGTGTTGTGAGCCGCTCTGAGCCCGCTGTTTGCGGGGAGGGCGGGATATAAATCCCATGAAATAAATAAATAAATAAATAATGCTGGTGAGAGGGAGTACAGTTTGAACTGGGATCATGCTGTTGGGAGAGGCGATTCGACATTTCTCCATTCCGTGCACACATACTTAAGAACATAAGAACATGAGAAGCCAATGTTGAATCAGGCCAGTGGCCCATCCAGTCCAACACTCTGTGTCACACAGTGGCCATAAATGCCAGGTGTTGAACATAAAATTACTCAGTGAATGTATACACTGTACAACTTAAGGATGCTAGCCACCAGGTGGGACCCGGGGACCCCTGGAATTACAGCTCATCTTCAGACTACAGAGGTCAGTTCCCCGGGGGAAAATGGCTGCTTTGGAGGGTAGACTTTGTGGCACTGTACCCCACTGAGGTCCCTCCCCAGGCTCCATCCCCAAATCCCCCGGAGCTTCCCAACCTGGATCTGGCAAAAAAACCCATTCCCCACCAGTGGTCCAGGAGGACTTGGCAGCCCTGCGGAGTAGTTTGGGATTTGTTTATATGTTTGGTGGAAAAGCCAGCCATCATGGGAACCCCCAGCAGCATCTGAAGGGGTAAAATTCAAAGGCGGTTCAAGGTGCTGTTTTAACCTTTAAAGCCCTATATGGTCTGGGGCCTGCCTACCTAAGGGACTGCCTTTCCCCGTATACACCCCAGAGAGCACTGCGGTCAGGCACTCAACATCGCCTGACCATCCCTGGCCCGAGGGAGACCAGGTTGGCAACCACCAGGAATAAGGCCTTCTTGGTGGCGGCTCCCCACTGGTGGAACGAGCTCCCAGAGAACATCAGGGTCCTGCGGGACCTTTTGCAGTTCCGCAGGGCCTGCAAAGCGGAGTTCTTCTGCCAGGCTTTTGGAGCCACCGCCAGGGGGAATAGCCTTTAGCAGGTGGCTGGTGAGTCACTCGCTCTGGAACATCCGTGGTGGAAAGCCCCCCCGGCCGGAAATACGCTGCCCCTGGTGTTGGTTTTGTATTTGCTGCCATCTGTTACGATTTTATTGTTTACTGTATACTTCAATGTGATTTTAACCTTTGTATGTTGTTGATTTTAACCTCTGTATGCTCCCGATTTTATGCTGTTAGCCGCCGACAGCCGGCTCGTGCTGGCTAGGCGGGATATACGTCTAAATAAATAGATAAATAAAATCCAGCCACAAACATCCCACCTGGGTAAGAGGGAGAAGAGGGGCCATGGTGCTAGGCCAGGGGGAGAGTAACCCTTTCTCCTCATGCTATTAAGCACTGTGGAAATCATCCCTCCCAAACTCCTACTGCTCATGCTAGGAAAAAGAAACAGGCACCCCTATTTTACAGGACTTTCCCCTCTACCATGCAGATAGCAAACGAGGGGGAGGATTTCTAACAGTTTGCAGACTTCCTACCCCACTGCCATGCATCTGATCCAAACCCCCCAACTCTGCAGTTTCTGCTTTTAATATTAACCCTTAGAGTATTTAGTAGGGTTGCCAACCTCCAGGCGGTGGCTGGAAATCTCCTGGTATTACAACTGATCTCCAAGCAACAGAGACCAGTTCCCCTGGAGAAAATGGCTGCTCTGGAAGGTGGCCTCTATGGCATTATGTCCCACTGAAGTGCCTCCCTTCCCCAAACCCCACCGTCCTCAGGATCCATCCCCACCCCCCAAAAAAACTCCAAGTATTTCCCAACCTGGAGCTGGCAACCCTGGTATGCAATCCTGTGTTTCTCGTGTTATATACATGCTTAAAAATGTAGAATTTGAGTAGTGGCATCATTTTGATTTGCACTAAGGGAGCCAGACAAGGGCACGGAAGGGAGGAAAGAAAGCCGAAAACTCATCTGAAACTCAGACCAAGTATTGCCTTCCTCAGAAGAAAAAGAAACTTGTATTAAAGTCATGCAAAGGCATTTCATTTTTTTAAAAAATCCTTTTAGTCGCAGGTAATATTTCTAATACCATCTGTGCTGTCTTTTTTTCCCTTTCGCCTTCCTTACAGATAATGCAATGGAAAGGTAATCATTTATTATCAGGTTTAATTATTTGCTTTATCCTCTTCCTTTATCTTTTTTCCCCCTTCCAAAAAGGTGAGTTTCTGTTTCATCGTCTTCCCTTTTTTGAAAGATTGTGAAGCCATCCAATGGCGCCTTGAGCTTCTGAGACTAACAATTTAGACTAAACGAGTTACTGGATCCTTCCACTCGCCTCCCCCACCACAGCATTTGTAACAAACCTGACCTGGGTCTGTGTGTTCTCACGTGCATGATTGTGTGTTTGCCTGCATGCCCATGGAGAAGTGGCCCTGGCTCCTTGGCTTGGAAACGGAGATGAGCACCACCCCCTAGAGTCGGATTTGACTGGCTTCCAAGCAAGGGAAATCTTTACTTTACTTTAAAAGCATGTTCCCCTTCAGTGCCACCACCCCAAGATATAAAGCCAGCCTTTCGCTTAACCAGTGCCTTGGGGAACCTTGGTAAGGCTGCCTCTGAGCAAGTACAAAGGGCAAAGCATCTGATTACTTTAGCGTCCCCCCACCCCGATGCGTGCATGTCTATGGCTGCCAGCAGGAACGCAGGGGAATGTCGGAGCCTGCCTTCCCCTCTCCCTGCCAGGCCTGAACTCTTAAAAGGGAAATGTCTGCAGAGAGCCTGCCCTGCAGTAAAAAGCCTCACCAAACATTTCCCCTTTAAGAGCAGAGCCAATAAGAGAAACCCCCGCCCAGAGATTAAGGAGGGACTAGGCTCTTTGTACTGAAGGGCGTGCTTTTGCATGTGGCTCGCAAAGTTGCTGGGGTAAGTGCCTCTGCTAGCTCTTTTCTTTCTCTCTCTCTCTCCCCCTCCCCCTTTCTTTCTTTCTTTTTTCTGTCTGTCTGTCTGTCTCTCTCTCTCTCTCTTTATCCCCATCCAGCAGAGGTCTATCAGTGGCTATTATTAGCCACAAGATCTAAATGGAACCCTTTGTCTGGGGCAGTGATGCTCTGCATTCGTGGTGCTTGGGGGGCAACAGTGGGAGGGCTTCTGGAGTTCTGGCCCCGCTGCTGGACCTCCTGAGGGCACCTGGTATTTTTGGCCACTGTTGTGACACAGAGTGTTGTACTGGATGGGCTGTACTGGATGGGCCGATCCACTGTGGCTTCTCTCCTGTTCTTATGATATGAAAATCATATTTAGCACTTGTGTAGCACTTAGGGCTTCATATTCTGCCGAGATGAGGAAGGATTCAGTAGGGCCGTTGCTCAGTGATAGAGCATCTGCTTGACATGCAGGAGGTATCAGCCTCTTCAGCTAAAAAAGGATCAGGTAATAGGTGATATTAAAGATCTCAGCCTGAGACCCTGGAGAGCCACTACCAGTCTGAGTAGTCAGTACTGACCTTGATGGACCAATGGCCTGATTCAGTATTAGGAAACTTCATGAGTTCATGTGTCAACATGTGGAAGCAACATCACAGGATGTGACATCACAAAATGATGTCACTTCCTTTCTCCTGGCTCCACCCCCAAAGTCTCCTGGCTCCACCCCCAAATTCCTCAGATATTTCCCAAGTTGGACTTGGCAGCCCTAGCCAGGGGGGACCTGGCAACCTTTTAAGCCTTCTGCCTGCCCCCAATCCAGAGTTAGGAATCCTGCCCCTCATTGGATATACTCCAAGCTCACCCAATCAGGTACTTGGCAGGTAGCCCTCATCTCATTTATGACCAGCCATTCATCTCCTCTGTTTGGCATGTAGGCCTAACAGAATTTTTCTCAGATGAAACCCAATACCTGTTCCCTCCCTCTCTTGTGGAAATAAACAGTTGCCATGGTTTCAGGATCGCCTGTCATAAAAGCATTCACTTGGAATGTCCCTGTGGCAGAAGTGATCTGGCTCACCACCAACTTTAGTGTGACCACAGGGGCAAAGAACAGTAGTCAAGTAACTTGCCACCAGAAGAGCAGCTAAAGAATGTGAAATGTACCTCTATAAAGGGTGTGCATTTGGCTGAATCCAAGCCAAAAACATTTTTTAAAAACCCTTTAAAATACCTCCCCCACTATTTCCTCTTTCCCTTCCCTGGCAGGCCCCACTGCTTCTTCCTTTTCCCTGCTTCCATCTCTTCTTCCCAAACACCAGGCAACCTACCTTTATCTGCTCCCCTGTCATCAGCTTTCCCTCCTTCCCTACTCCTAGCAGCCTCTCCCCAAGAAAAGTCTGGCCCAGTTGTGTCGTAGCAGTTGGGCTGAGTGGGAGAGACCCTTTCCATGGCTGTTAAGCCCCCAAGTCCACCCCTGCTCTTGTCCGCCCAAGGCTTTGCTTTACAGAAACCAATGCTTGGAACGTTCAGCAATATTGTTATAGTTGCCTAGCAGTCACCAAAATGGCAACTGAGAACTCACTGGGCATTCTTTTCTTTTCTTAAAGCTACAGGTGTTTTTTTTAATTAACTTGGGGTGTGTTAATCCCCATTTTTATTTTTTTAGATTTCAGATTCTTCTGCAAATCTGTCCCTAGCTCCATTTTGCAGATCTATGAATCCAGTCTATGGCCCCATTTGGAATTAGTTATTTGACCAGTAGTGGCCTATGAAACTTGTGGGGAGAAAACCCTCTCCCCATTGCTGCTAATCCCCCACACTTGTTTCCCTCCTTACAGCTTGGGGGGGAGACTCATGGGGGGAATTCCATACCACCCATCGTCAAGCTTGGCACAGCTCCAAGCCCCACTACCAGCTATCAAAATGTACGTCCTTCTCTGCCTTGGTCGAGCCGGGCAAAGCTGCTGGTGTCCTCCGCCTCTGCAGCCAGGCCCAACATGGCTGCTGGCCTCCTCCACCACTGTGGCCACAGCACTGCCACTGTCCTTTAATGCTGAGGCTGTCCACATCCCCTCCATCACTGTCTAGCATGACTCCCTTGGAGCCCAGCCACAGCAGCTGTGGTGTCTGGGAACTGCTCTGAGCATGGAGTGCCTCCCAGCATCTGTTGCAGCTGTGGTTGGGCCCAGAGTGGCTCCTGGTCTCTGCCACCACTGCAGCTAGGCCTACCAGCAGCTCCTGGATTCTGGGAGATCTCCAGGGCCTATCTGGAAGTTGGTAGCTGTAATGTATGTAATGGTGATCACCATGTGCTCCATGTAATGGTGACCGCCACATGGCCAAACGCACATGGCCAGGCCAGCTACCTGAGAAGAACAGTTGCTGGCTGGATTGTAACTTGCCACCAGTTGAGTGCCTAGGATCCTCAAGGGGACCTATGACACGTAACTGCAATTGTAAGGTCCTATAGGGACATTTGGGTGAGGTCGGAGGTGTGGCTCCAACCAGAATAAAAGAGGGCTCCCAAGCCCGGGTTAGCATGCCTCATCTGACAACCTAATAAAGAGCTTGCTATGAAATCCCTTCCACTGGTCTCCCGACTCCGGTACTTTTCACTGGCGACAAAGGTGGCATCCGAATGAGCGACTCCCTGGCTGAACCAAGCAGCACCGCACCGAGCATTGATCTATTGGTGACTGGCACCATGAGGTTCTGGCACCATGAGGTTCCAGCACCCTGCAACACCACCATCCACCCCTGAGGATACTGCTCCCCGCTCCGCTGCCAAAGCAATGGCCATCTCTCTGGGACAGATCATGATCTTTGACCCTTCCAAACCCAAGCAGTGGGACGCTTGGGCCAGCCAGCTTGGGTTCCTGCTGGAAGTACGCGGAGTCACCGACCAGGGTAAGAAGCGAGCATGGCTCCTGAGCACATGTGGGGTCACCATGCTCCAAATTGCTCAGAACCTGGTCTCCTCTCAGACTTTAATGGAGGTGTCCTTCGAGGAACTCCTCAAGGTGCTGAAGGGCTACTTCTCGGCTAAACCCTCCATGCTAGCCATGAGGGTCAAATTCAACCACTGCACCCAAGCCACAGGGGAGACCATAGCCACATTCATGGCCAACCTCTGGAGGCTGGTGGTCAGCTGCGAGTTCCCGTCTGTCGAGGACACCCTCATGATGGGATTCGTCTGCAGGGTTCGAGAGAGTAAGCTTCGGTGAAGGCTGATTGCCCTCTCGGACCCCACTCTGGAGAAGGTCTCTGAACTATGGGGGGAGGGGTGTAATGTATGTAATGGTGATTGCCATGTGCTCCATGTAATGGCAACCGCCACATGGCCAAACATACATGGCCAAGCCAGCTACTTAAGCTTGGGGCAGGAAGAACAATAGCTGGCCAGATTGTAACTTGCCACCAATCAAGTGCCTAGGATCCCCAAGGGGACCTATGACATGTAACCGAATCATAAGATCCTATAGGGACATTTGGGCGAGGTCAGAGATGTAGCTCTGACTGGAATAAAAGAGGGCCCCCGAGCCTGGGTTAGCATGCCTCATCTGACCACCTAATAAAGAGCTTGCTAAGAAATCACTTCCACTGGTCTCCCGACTCCAGTACTTTTCAGCAGCCCTAGTGAGTGGAAAGTGTTGTGGATTGCAGAGGGGTGGCCATGTCAGTCCATTGAAGAGGTGAGCTGCAATGCATGAAAGTTCACAGTGAACTACACAACATGTGTCTTTGAGGGCCACTGGACTGCGTTATGTTTTGCAGCTAACCAAAACAGAGGGCCAGTGGCACCCGGAAGACTGACAACGTCTATCCCAGCATGTCTACACAACAAACTTAAACTAGTTTAGCAGTTGTATTGTTTCCCAGTGGAATTCTGGGATTTGTATTTCTCTGAAACAAGCAAGAAATCCTCACTAATATGCCAGGACCGATTTCTCACAAGCAGCTGTGCTGCCCTCACTCTTCCATTTGCCTCAGTTGCATTTGTCAATTTCACATTCTTTGCTGCCTGGCTGCATTTGATCCACATCTCCCCCCGATTTCCTCTGCATCTTCTCAATCCTTGTTTTTTGAGTTCAAGAAGGCACGGCAGAAATCAGAGGGAGATGTGGGTCAAAGTGCAGCCGCACAGCGAGGAGTGGCACAGCTGCTTGTGGGAAATTGGTCCAGGATTATTTGGAGAACACCATGAGTTGCGTTAGCACAGAGCTGATATATTAGTTGAGCAGATCTACCACATTTCTTCCATTTTTGATGTCACTTGAACATGTTTACTATAACTGCCTTGTATAACAGGGTTAAAGCAATGCAACCCTTTTCCTGCTTTTCTCATATCTTTTGAAAACATATCCAATTATTATTTTATAAACATCCTTTGCCTTATTAATGCTGAAAGGTGTTTTATTATCCTCTCTTTCTTCACACCGCTATTCTCTTGAAAAATGAGGGACAGGGACATGTTAAGATGGGCTGAAAACTTACACTGATCGAGAAATGTCAGTTACATCTGATTTTTTATTAAAGCAAATCAAAATTAACTTTTATCTGTCTCTGTCATGGTCTTTATTCCTTTTTTCCAATTTAACCAGAAAATAAAAGCAAATAAAAAAATAGCTGATTGTGTTTCACTTGTGTAGGTAAGGACCCAACCAGTCCACACATCCTCAATAGGCATCAGTGAACTACGCACACTATCTGTCAAGTACATTTTGTCCGGTCCTTTGTCCAAGGAGCTCAGAACACTTTCTCCCATCGTCATTTGAGCCTCAGAACAAACCTGCATGGTATGTCAGGCTAATACAAAGTGGTCACCCACTGAGCCTCAAAGCAGAGTAGGGATTCAAATCCATGTCTCTCAAATCAAAACATTCTGACCATTGCACATGGGCTCTGGAATGTAGGCAAAGGTCTGTATGTACGGCTGAGTTGCCAGGTACTCACTGGGGGTGGGAGAACCATGGTTGTGGGAGAAAAATCTTTTTAAAATGGCTATTGGATTGACAGAATGCCTTCCCTTCCAAGATTTTCTGGAAGTGATTTATTTATTTATTTATCAAATGTATACCCCACCCTCCCCGCCAAGCAGGCTCACGGCGGCTTACAGAGGGTTTAAAACACATAAATAACAGTTAAAACAATCCTAAAACCATCTAAAAACAACCAAATACCAAAGGTGCCAGTGCATAATAAGTCTGACAATAATTATGTCATATGGTGATGGCGGCAGCTCTAGCCCGCTGTCCCGAATATCCCAGCATGCGTGCAAAGTGTGCACACCGCAATGATGTCACCCAGAAGTGATGTCATCGCGCAGGGCACATTGCAGAGGGACACTCTTCCATTTGAGAAAGAAACCCTCTATGGTTACCATAGAGTTTTTTTCTCAGATGCTAGAGCATCCCCCTTGCTACGTACCCTGCACAATGATTTCACCTCTGGGTGACATCATCACACCGGACATGTCGGCACGGATGGGGCTGCTCAGGGGTGGGGCTCCCCTGCTACCCAGCTGAGCAGCAGCAGATTGGAGCCCCCAAAAGCGGGTAACCTCCTACCCCCATCAGGGGGATGGCAACTCTATGCTAGAGAGGCATGACTTCTGGTTTCCCCAGAAGGGATGTTACATGGTCACCAATTGCCATCTTCCCAATGTCCCCCTGACCTGGTCTCCTGCTCTTTGCCAGGCAACAGGGCGGTAAACTGTGAGTAGTAGTAACAGATGAGCCTCTTTCTCTGCATTTCACTTCAGGAATAGTTCATCAATTAAAGGCACCAGCAGGGAATGCTTGAGAAATATATATATTTTTCCCCAATTCTAAAATGGCTTGGTGTTAGCTTTTTACACATATATACTTGCCAGAAGGAACACATTTGTATTCTCACATTGCCACTTGGGAACTGTGGTTTGAGGGCAGGCGTATTTTGAATCGCGTGGCACATTTGGAAGCCCCGCTCTTGGGGTGTAAATGAGATCTCTTAACTAGGAAGCTGCGCACTGCCTAAGAGGAGCCAGGATATTGTTATGTAAATTCAGTGTGTTTTCTCAATAGTGTATTGCTTTAAGTCTGGCTTATCTGCTTGCGGATTTAAACTGCAGGTTTTTATGCTGGGCATAAAGTGGTGTAGTATCAAATTGACCACTAGAGGGAGCAAAACACATGCAGAAAAAAAGAAACTCTAGGCAACAGGAGCACATAAGAGAGGAAAATGAGAATATGGGAAAGACTTCCATTTCAGCAATCCACAACCACAGGCTGTTTCCACTAGAGCTTTCCATGTACTTGATTTGAGGGAAGGAGGAGGAGGAGGAGATTGGATTCAATACCTGAAGGAGTCTCAGAGTTGCTTACAATCCCTTTCCTTTCCCCTCCCCACAACAGACACCCTGTGAGGTAGGTGGGGCTGAGAGAGCTCTTTCGAGAACTGCTCTTGAGAGAGCAGCTCTTAGAGAACTTGTGACTACTCCAAGGTCACACCAGCAGCTGCATGTGGAGAAATGGGGGGATCAAACCTGGTTCTACACCAGTTTGGTGTAGAGGTTAAGTGCGCGGACTCTAATCTGGGAGAACCGGGTTTGATTCCCCACTCCTCCACTTGCCCCTGGCTGGATGACCTTGGGCAAGCCATAGCTCTGTACCAGCTGTTCCCTCAAGGACAGCTTGGGAAAGAGCTCTCTCAGCCCCACCTACCTCACAGGGTGTCTGTTGGGAGGGGAAGGGAAAGGAGTTTGGAAGCCGCTCTGAGACTACAAGTGAGTGAAGGGCGGGATATAAATCTAATCTCTTCTTCTTCTTCTTCTTCTTCTTCTTCTTCTAAGCCGCTCTGAGACTCCCTTGGGGAGTGGAGGGCGGGGTATAAATCCAATCTCTTCTTCTTCTTCCAGATTACAGTCCACGCTCTTAACCACTAAACCAAACTGGCTCTCATACAGTACAGAACAAAACAGCAGTCTGTGTGTAGACATACACAGACAAGTATGGGAGGCAATGGAGTTTTCCCAACAATAAACTGAGTTTTATAAGCTGGTTAAATTCACATTCAGAGCTTCTGATTCCTGAACCGTCAGCACTGCTTGTTAAGACTGGCTTTTCTCTTCTCTCTCCCTGTATTTCCATCCAGTATGATTAGCCCATCTGCTGGCCGGGTAATGGTAGAAAGAGCAATGGTGTGTAGGATACTTATTGATAATCACAACTCCAAATGAGATGAGAGTGCCTTTTACTGTCAGACTCCTGTGGGGGGAAGTCAGCTGTTGATATTGATATTGCTCCACTTCATTATCAAGCATTTTAAGGTTCTGCACTCAGGATCTGTAGGGGGCATAATAAAAATGAATCTATTTTTAATGCTGCAAATTAAATTGCCACAATATCTGAGGAAATAAGAGCTGAGGTGAGCGACGGGTTCTCTGCCCGCCAGTGAAGGAGTCGGCCAGTTTTATCGGTTCACTTAAAATGAAATATGGCATAGTCTTTGCCCCTTTCACTGAATCAGACGATCAAAGGCCCTGTGCCAGGCCAGACTCGGTCCTGTGGTGAAGTGGTTAAGAGCAGCAGACTCCAATCTGGAGCACTGGGTTTGATTCCCCATTCCTCTCTGTGAAGCCTGCTGGGTGACCTTGGGCCAGCCACGGTTCTCCCAGAACCCCATCTACCTCACAAGGTGCCTGTTGTGGGGAGGGGAAGGGGTAGGTGATTGTAAGCCGCTTTTGAGAGTCCTTAAAGTAAAGAAACCTAAATACAGTGATTAACCTTGCTAGATCAGATCTCAGGCTGAGGACAGACTGGCAATCTGCCCCGGGAGAGGTCCGCATGGGAAACGGGGAAAGGGAGCCAGTCCAGACATGCACAGCTGTCCCTCGGCTCCCTTCCGTACTTATGCGTCTTGAAGACGTTTTCCTTTCGCTTTACTGGGACACGGGGAGAAACCGGTGTTCAGGGGCCGTCTTCCACATGCCTCCCGCTTCTAGGCAGTGTGAACCGGAAGAAGGCGGGAGGCAAGTGGAGGCGGCAGTGCGAACGTGGCATTTTGCCAGTTTGCGCACATGCGCAAATTGCCGAAACAGCCCTGTCACGAACTGCGGGGGCCGGCCCACGTGGGGCCACTCCGCAGCAGTCTGAACGCTCCATAACAGCATCCTTGCGCAATACACTGGCCAGTGTGAACGGCCAGCCCCGGGGAGTTTTTCCCCCGCAGCAGTTGCCTCCGCATTCATCCCGCTCCAGATTGCCAGTCTGTCCTCAGCCTCAGTGATGTTTGCTGGCTTGCTCTCCTACAGGACCATTCCAGGATTAAGGCATGTTGATGCTTCTCTCCTGTGCACAGGACACCCTTTCCTGAGAACAATGGGAACCTCTGCTCTTCACCACTGCCGTGCACTAGACCTGGTCGAGTCAACAGCGACACCTGAAATCTAAAATTATGAGGAAGTAGAGGGTTCAGCTCTTTTTTTTAAACAGTCCTGTTTTCCTTGGCTCCATCCCAGCATCTCACTTGACAGTCCAGAAGTTTGTTCGTGTTTTTGTTTTGCTATCAAGACACAGCTGACTTTTGGTGATCTCGGGGAGGGGGGTTTCGGGGCATGAGATGTTTGGAGGTGGTTTCCCATTGCCTGCCTCTGTGACGTGACCCTGATAGGTTGCCGAGTCCCTCCTGGCAACCAGCAGGGGGTGGGTGGACTTACCCAGAGTAGCAGGGAGGCCCATCTGACATGCAGCAACATGTCTACGTCACTGACCACGTGACCCAAAAGTGACACCATCACTTCCGGGCCTTCGTGGTGATGATCTGGAATTTGGGCAAAAAATCAAGCATCAACATTTGGCTTCTACCATAGAGTTTTTGCCCAATTACCAGAGTGCCACCCCAATGACGCAGATGTCCATTACTTCCAGGTCACATGGGCAGTGACAGATCACTGCACATCAGGTGGATCTTCCTCCTTTTTGGAGTAAGTTCCCTCCTACTGACCAGCTGATCGGTGGTGGGGTGGTAGGGCCTGGAGGTGGGGGACCCCTGCCTCCACTGGGGGGGGGGGGGTCTGGCAACCCTAAGTATTGATCCTGGTTAACTTCCAAGCTCTCTCATCCAAGCACAAGCCAGGGACAACCCTATTTCGCTTCCAGGACCTAATGAGACTGGGCTAGCCTGGGCTATCTAGGTCAGGGCAGAAGTCTGTAAAGGGCTGCGATGGTTTGGGCTGGTAAAAAGTTTCAAGGCTTATTTGTACACTCAGTGCCATCATTGGCCATGTCACTGGGGCAAGAAGATTCTGCAGTGCTCTCTTCTGCAGAGGCCAGTGGATGTATGCCTAAAGGCCTCCCCGTGTAATTTCTGGCATTTATGAAGTACTAGGAATAAGGCCCGTTGCAGAAATAAATAGAACGGGCCCTAGAAAGAGGCTCTGGGAAAGTGCCCCAGCCTTGGGCACTCAGCGTCATTTTGCTGTGGTCACCTCAGCAGGATATAATGACACAGAGTCCACCATTTTCTCCAGGGGAAGATCTCTGCCATCTGAAAAGCAGTTGTAATTTGGCATGATCTCCACCCCTCCCCTGGAGATTGGCCACAATGGTTCCCCCATGAGGGAACAGGTGGTTTGGAGGGTGGACTCCATGGCATTGTACCTGTCTGAGGTCCCACCCCTGCTGAAACCTCAGCCTCTCCTGGGTCCACCCTCAACTCTCCAGGAATTTCCCAACCTGGAGTTGGCAACCCTATCTCCCTCCCAGCCAATTGTCAACATACCGTTATCTGCCCCCTGGCTTCAGTTTCCCATCTCCTCCCCCCTCCCTCCTAGACAGCAGTTATAATTCTGAGTGATCTCCAGCCCCCATCTGGAGATTGGCAACAATGGTTCTCCATGAGGGACTGGTTGGCTTGGAAGGTGAAGTCTATGGCATTGTACCTGTCTGATGTCCCACTCCCTCCTCCAACCTCACAGTCTCCAGGCTCCATCCCTCAAATCTCCAGGAATTTTCCACCTGGAGTTGGCAACCCTATCTCCTTCCCAGCCAATCATCAACCTCACTCTTCAGTTTTCTATCTCCCCTCCCTGCAGCCTCCACCATGCTCTGAAGCCCTGACTGCTATGTCACATTGGCTTTCATAGGGGGTCCATCTCAGCCCCGGTATAAGGACATAGAGTCCACCATTTTCTCCAGGGAAACTGATTTCTGCCATCTGGGAAGCACTTGTAATTCTGAGTGATCTCCAGCCCTCACCTGGAGATTGGCAACCATAGCTCCCATGCAGGAAAAGTAGTCTTTTTCTGCAATGGGGACCAAAGCAGCTGACATCATTCTCCTCTCCCCCTTTTGACTTGCACAACAACCCTGTGAGGTAGCTTAGGCTTAAAGTCTGTGACTGGCCCAAAATCACCCACTCAGCAAGAACCTGGGTCTCACAGATCCTGCTCTGAAGTGCTACCTGCTACACCTAAGGTACCCAACCTCCAGGTGAAGCCTGAAGATTGTCAGATACCACAACTGAACTCCAGACAACAGATCTCCCCCCCCCCAAGAAAATGACTGCTTTGGAGGGTGGCCTCTATGGCATTCTGTTCAGCTGGCCCCAATGAGTTTTCTCCCAAAGGCCGACATAGGTGTGGAAAGGGGCTTTCAGAGAAGCAAGCTTGGTTGCCTAGCAACAGACACTGAGGGGAAAGTTGCCAGCCCCTAAATACCTGGTGATTTGGGGAGTGGATCCTGTGGAGGGCAGCATTTTTTGGGGGGGGGGATGGAAGGACTCAGCAGGGTATAATGCCATAGTGTCTACCCTCCGAAACAGCCATTTTCTCCAGGGGAACTGATCTCTGCCATCTGGAGAGCACTTGTAATTCTGAGTGATCTCCAGCCCTCACCTGGAGATTGGCAACTCTTCTCCTCTGCCCACTGCCAGGTGGGTCTAACTGTCCCCTCAGTGGCCTGCTTCTGTCAGTAAAAAGACGATGGACTTTCAGCATAACCCCCTCCCCCGCCCACTGCCAGCTTGGCAACCAAGCTTGCTCTGACTAGGGAAATACCTGGAGATTTGGAGGGGTGGATCCTGTGGAGGGCAGCATTTGCGGTGTGTGTGGAAGGACTCAGCAGGGTATAATGCCATAGGGTCCACCCTCCAAAGCAGCCATTTTCTCCAGGGGAACTGATCTCTGTCATCTGGAGATCAGTTGTAACAGCAGAAGATCTCCAGGTCCCACCTGGAGATTGGCAACCCTAGGGGGATAGTCACCCACACAGCAGGGGTTGAAGGGAATGGTTTGATGGTTGCTGGCCCACCTCATTAGCCAGCCAACCATGGTGGAGTTAAGCAGGAGAGCCTTTATTCTGACAGGAATATTCAGTTTATTCTGACTGGGAAGTCAGAAAGTCAGGCGGGGGAGGGGGGTTGTGCTGAAAGTCCATTGTCTTTTCTCTGACAGAAGCAGGCCACTGAGGGGACAGTTAGACCCACCTGGCAGTGGGCAGAGTAGAAGAGTGGACCCAGCACCCAGTCTGTCCCCTTCGCTGGCTCCCTTCAGACTTGAGGCCGAGATGCTGGCCGGTGGCTCTGTGGGAGGGACTGAGGCAAAGCAGTGAGAGAATGCAGCCAGTGGCCAGGGACCCCCTTTTGAGTGGCAGTCCTTCCAGCCAACTGATTTTGGCACCCCATGGAATCTTGCCACTTGAAAACGGCTTTATATAATAAGGAAAGATTTGATGGTACAGTCCTAGGCAGAGTTACTCCCTTCTAAGACCATTGACTTCAGTGGGTTTAAAAGGTTGTAACTCCATTTAGGATTGCACTGTGTGCCATTACCACTCATCTGCTGTGCACTTTTTTACTGAAGGGAACCTTGAGAGGGCAGAACTGGAACCAGGACTTGGAAATTTGCTGGGTTGCTTTGGAACACTCACTCCCATTTGTCATCTAACCATTGGAGCAGGACACCATGGGGACCACAGTTCCTGGCTTCATTCTGAATAGGTCTGGGGCAGTGTTCCCTCTAAGCGGAGTGAGTGTGAGCTAGCTCACAGTTTTTTAGCCTCCAGCTCACACATTTTTGTCTTCGCTCAGCAATGATGGCTCCAGAGCAAACTAATTTATGCAATAGCCAAATTTCTTGCTCACAACTTTAATGCCAGTACCTCAGAAAGTAGAATTTTTGCTCACAAGACTCCATAGCTTAGAAGAAGCATTGGTCTGGGTCAAACTTTTCAGATGTCTACTGGATTTCCCTTTAGCTAATCCATTCTCTGGACATTGGGGAGGTGCTCACCAGCGAAGTTACAGGCATTAGCCAATAGGTGGCTGCAGCATCCATGATAGGACATAGCTCTTGTAGCAGGATTGGCTGTGATACAGGAACTTTGGCCCTTTCTGCACTCTGCTTTTGATCCATGTTCACCGCAGTGTCCTCCAATCAATTCTGCACTAACATTGAATTTGACCTTTTTTAAATCCAGGGTTCTCCCCACCAGTGTTCCCTCTAAACTGAGTTAGTTTGAGCAAGCTCACAGTTTTTTAGCCTCCAGCTCACACATTTTTGTCTTAGCTCAGGAAGGATGGCTCCAGAGCAAACTCATTTATGCAGCCGCCAAATCGCTCACTCACAACTTTAAATGACAGTAGCTCACAAAGTAGAATGTTTGCTCACAAGACTCCACAGCTTACAGGGAACATTGCTCCCCACCCCCCCAATTTTGCACTAAAATCAAGTTCAGCCTTCTTTTTATTCCAGTTCCCCCCTTCTCCCAAATTCTGCGTTACATCACCTCCCTTCAGTGATCAGCCCAGTTTCAGCCTACTGTTGCCCCAGGTTATTTGGAAGCTGTTTTGCCCTGGACTTAAATTGCCTTGACTTGAATACTGAGGAAATCCAGAGTGGCAGGCAAAAGCGGAAAGGACCTAAGAAATGTTTCATCATGTATTTATTGAAATGTTGTAGCAGCCAGCCAGACTGTGTTGACCACCGAGGGACAAAATCAGGGGCGTAGAGTTTAAAAACTCCTGGGGGGGGCTCTTCTGTGCGCACGCGCAAAGCATGCTCGCTCGCTGGGACCATATCCCCCCCGCCGCCTCCCCCCCCGCCTGACCACTCCTGCTTCCGTCCCTCCGTTCGTCCAGGGGCCAGCTGGGCATTTGCTTAGCTGGCCCCTGGACAGATGGAGGGAGGATCAGAGTGGCGGGGGGGGGGAGAGAGGTGGCGGCGGCCCTAGGAAGGGCCGAGGGAGGCGCAGCGGAGGGCGCACCGTTTTCCCGGGGGGGCTCAGTCCCCCCAGGGAAATTTTGGGGGTGGCTCGAGCCCTCGAGCCCCCCCATAGTTGACGCCTATGGACAAAATCAATAAGGGTTGCCAACCTCCAGGTGGTGGCTGGAGATCTCCTGGGACTTCCACTGATCTCCAGGTGACAGAGATCACTTCCCCTGGAGGAAATGGCTGCATTGGGGGATCGCACTGTACCCTGTTGAGGTCCCTCCCCTCCCCAAACCCTGCCCTTCCCAGGCTGCACCTCCAAAAACCCCAGATCTTTCCCAACCCAGAGCTGGCAACTCTATGTATGTCCTAATCTCGGAAAAGTTATCATCTCTGTGCAATCTTTTTTCCCTCATGGATAACTCATGGTAGCTTTCATTGGCTCATTTTCCTTTTGGAGGGAGCATAGTCAGAAGATTAATGCTGTTTTTTTCCGGAAGAAAGAAATACTGCTTCTTACAAATGCATGGGTTTGTGAAAAGTAAATTCACCCACAACCTGGTGAGAAAAAATGCCCTGTCCTTTTAATAGAGGCTTAATATGTGGAAATGTGCAGCTTGAAGCTTTTCATGGCACAGACGTAAATATCGTCCCAGACTGCCTCTGTTAAAAGGGCAGGATATATTTTCTCCAGGTTTCTGGCAAAGCACCAGCATGGCAGGCCCTGCGCTGCAATTGTAGGAACACTTTCCGGGGAGCAAGCCCCACTGAATAGATCTGAGCAGGGTTTTAGGCAGACCAGCCTAGGATTTCTCCTGGAGTCTGGATATAGGACACATGTAGCAGAAAGAGATGCAGAAGACTCATTTCTATTTCTAACATCAGAAAGACTTTTCCGGGGGGGTGGGACATTAAGAAAAATCATTTTCCATCTGCAGCTGGAACAGGTGTAATCTATTCTCGTGAGGTGCATATGCACTGTATGGCTTTTGAGAAGCCTGCAAGAGTGAGGGTCTTTTCCCCTGCAGGTCCTGTCTTGGCAGGCCACGCTTTGGCCTTGTGGCTGGTGCCGAGGCCTACTTCATGGTCCCTCAGTGCACGTGCTAGAGTTTGCCAACAGCCAGTGGTCTGTCATTGGGAAGAAACACAAAGACTTGCTGTTGAAGCTTCCAGAGTCTCCTGTGTTTCGGCTGGAGTGCGGCTCTAAAGGGGCCAGGTAGGTTTGCCAAGCTCCGGGTGGTAGCTGGTAGGGTTGCCAGTTCCATCAGGCCAGCTGGTGGGGAGCATAGGCGTACAGTACGGGGGGGCTCGAGGGCTGAGCCCCCCCCCGGAAAAACGGAGCACCTGCTGCCGCGCCTCCCCGAGTCCTTCTGAGGCCTGGCGGCTGCTGCTGGACAGGGAGAGGGAAGGGGTGGCGGGGGGGAGAGAGAGGCACTGGCAGCAGCAGCTGGCGGGCCTCGGAAGGGCCCGGGGAGGCGGGGCAGTTTCCTGGAGGGGGAGGAAGAACATCATCCCAATGAGCACGCACGCTAAGGAGCCCCCACCCCGGGATTTTCAAAACTCAACGCCTCTGGTGGGGAGTGGGGGTGAACTGACTGGGAGTGTGTGTGTGTGGGGGGGGGGGGGTGAACACTGAAAATAAACATGATATGCCTACATGACCTGGAAGTGACATAGGCACATTGGGGATGTTCGGGGGGGGGGGGGAGTTTACACTGGTTTTAGGACAAGAACTCTATGGTAGAAAACTTCTGCCATAGAGTTCTGCCCCAAAACCAAAGAATTAGCTTCTACCATAGAGTTTTGCTCCAGAACCAGAGTGCCCCTCCCCCCGATGTCCCCAATGTACCCATGTTACTTCTGGGTCATACAGGCATGTTGCGTTGATTTCCAACATTCTTTCCTGTTTGGGGGGGGTAAAAAGCAGGGGACCCCTGCCCCCATTGCGGGGGGTCTGGCATCCCTATTAGCTGGAGATCTTCTGGAGATCTTCTGGGATTACAACTGATCTCCAAGCAACAGAGATCAGTTCCCCTGGAGAAAATGGATGCTATGGCTAGGGCTGCCAAGTCAGCCCGGGGGGCGGGGGATCCCCCGCTACAGGGGTTCCCGATCCGCCAGCCAGCATTTGGCCAGCGGGGGGAACCCCACTCCCCTTCCCCAACGTAATGACATCACCCGGAGGTGACGTCATCACGTTGGGGGCGTTGCCATGATACCATAGAGTTTTGGGGCCCCCAACGTGATGATGTCACTTCTGGGCAACGTCACCGGGCGCGCGCACTTCGCGTGCACGCCCGGGAAACTCCCGGACGATGGAGGACTCCCCCCCACCAGTAAGTAAGGGACACTTGGCAACTCTAGCTATGGCACCATACCCCACTGAAATTCCACCCTTCCCCAGGCTCCACCCCCTAATTTCCAGGAGTTTCCTGATTTGGATCTGGCAAAAAAAAAAAGAAAACCTATTGGCCAGGGCAGACCTGAAAACCCTAATTGGGCTACTTCTTAGGATTTGGCTGCTATGGAAGGTGGATTCTATGGCATTGTACCCTACTGAAGTCCCTCCACTCTCCAAATCCAGCTGTCCCCAAGCTACATCCCTCAAATCTCCAGGCATTTCCTAACGCAGAGCTGGCAACCCTATATAGAATGCTCCCTTTAACCAACCCTTGCCATGGTATGCCATCTTTTGAATACCTCAGGATTCTATTGCTTCATTCCTATTTCATTTGTAGATAGGTTTCCCATCAAGTAGGTGACTGGGGGTGGGCACGGGGGGGGGGTGCTGTCACAGAGTTTCCATAGAGTGTCTATGGCATCCTAGAACAGCATGACGAGTTCTGGGTTTGTCCTGAAAATGACCTCACACAGTCAATGCAACAGTGGTTTTCGCACTATACTCCCCACCCCCACCCCAGCCTACCAGACAGCTGATGGAGGGAAATCTCTCTATATATCAGGAGGTCTGGCAGCCCAGTTTTTTAAATTTAGAATATTTCTATGCTGCCTTTTTAGAATCTCCTTCTCGAGGCAGTTTACAATTAAAAACCACAGTATTAAAACACAAGAAGCAGACCGTATTAAAGCTGATAAGATAAACCCCCGAATCAAGAGGAGGGATGCCAGATTCCAGGTGGAGCCTGGGAATCTTGTGGGATAACAGCTTATCTCCAGACAGCGGAGACCCATGTCAAACTTAGGGCCTTGTTTGCCATGATTACTACTGAAATTCCTAAGGGGGGGGGGGGTAATCCTGTGTATGGGGGGGGGGGTTGCATGGGAATGCTTATTGTAGTGGCTGCAAATGACCTTGGCTAATGTCTCTGCTTGCTCCACTTTACCTCCCAGGCAAAAATTGCATGTTTCGAGGAATCCTTCTTCAGGCAAATTATTTCTCCTGGAGGCAAAGCTCAGAAATGCTACAGTGCATAAGTCAAGAAATTCTTGACAAGGCTTCTCTGGTTCTCCATGTTGCATGATGTTTGCTGCCTCTCTTCTTTGAAAGCAAGACAGCCACAACCCTGAACCTTGTCTGCATATTAATCTCTGTAATTTTGGACATTCATTTAAGATTGAATATTGTTATACACTGGCATCTTTACTGCATCTCATATGATTTTATTAATTAATTAAGCTTCCAGGTGTGGCCTGGAGTGCCCCCAAAATGACAACTGATTTTCAGATTAGAGAGATTTGATCCTGTGGAGTAAACGGCTGCTTTGGAATGTGGGCTTTATGGCATTATACCCTGCTGAGGGCTGTCCCATCCCTAAACCCCACCCTCCCTAAGCCCCATCCAATAAACTCCAGAAATTTCCTTTCTCGGAATCCCTAGCACTGAGGCAGCAAACCGGAGTACCGTCTCTTGAAATGCAAGCCAAGTTTTCAAGCAGAGGCAGTTGGGGGTTGGGTATATTGTAGGTTTGCTTCACACACAATAAATCACACATTTCAATCCATTTTCAATGCACTTTGCAACTGAATTTTGTTGGAAATGTATGAGTTGCAAGCTCTAAGATTCCAGTCATTATAGGGTCCAGGGGCGTAGAGTTTTAAAATCCCCGGGGGAGGGGGCTCTGGCATGCGCACACGCCGGGACCATGACCCCGCCGCCGTCTCTCCCTCCCCCCCCCCGGGCCTGGCCACTCCTGCCTCCGTCCCTCCCTCTGTCCATCCAGGGGCCAGCTGGGCAAATGCCCAGTGTGCTGGCGTCACCCGGAAGGAACGCCATCACACTGGGCACGTTGCTGGGGAGACGCTCTGGCAATCGCCCTGAAACTCTATGGTGCCATGGTTATTCTGCCCAACCCTTCCTTTGCTGCTTAGGCAGCTGTTACTTTCTGCTCAGCTTGTGGATGAAGTCAGCTTTCTCTGATGTCTCCTTCAGCATCGCACAGGGTTGGGATGTTCTATGAAAACTGCTTTGCAAACTTCCTTTGCAGCAGCATGCAACAAATCTCTCCCCACCCCCAACCCCACTCCCAGTCTTTCCCTGTTCTCTAGACAGGCTGGGCTCTCCATCAAGCTTGCTGGCCCCAAGCGGGTTGTAAGAGTTCCTCTGTGTAGCTAATGGCCATTTAATCAACCGGAATTGTCCCTTCCTGAATGCTAACAGCTCCAGGGGGAAAAAAGCAGCGCCTCGACATTACTTGGCTGGCTCTTACGACACAAGCTTATGTTGGCAATTGCTTAGGAAGGATAATATTACAATCTGATCATCTGGAGGAGCTGAATAGCATTCTGCCATTTGCATGGCTGGCTCAAGACTCTTTGGGGTCCTGGCAAGAGATATACAGCCAGAGAATGCCAGCCTCCAGGTGAGACCTGGAGATCCCCTGGAATGAAAGCTCATCTCCAGACTACAGTTCCCCTGGAGGAAAGGGATGCTTTGGGGGATGGACTCTATGGCATTGTGCCCCACTGAGGTCCCTGTCCTCTCCAGGCTCCACCCTCAAATCTCCAGGAGCCTCCCAACCTGGATCAGGCAACCCTGCCCCCCATCCCCAGCTGGTGGCCAGGGGGGACCTGGCAACCCTAACCATGGGCCACTTCTCCCCTCCACACACAAGACACATATCACTAAGTCACTCAGAAAGCAGAGCGATGCGGACCCTGCAAGCACACATATGATGTGAATGTTGTCTTTATTGTTGTGAATGGCTGCAATCACACACACTACATAATCCACTTTCAGTGCACTTTCCAGCTGGATTTTACCGTGTGTGAACTGGCGAAATTGAATTCCGAAGTGCATTGAAAGCGGATTGCACGTGGATTATTTAGTGTGTGTGATCACAGCCTACCTGTGTCTGTTGGCCTCCTCAATGAGATCATTCTTGGGTTGGCTCACCAATAAAATCAAATCCAAATTGTAATTAAGACAGCAACAAATCCAAAGAAGGAACATCAGGGTCAAATCTACAGAAACAGCAAAAATGATTAAAATTAGAAAATTAGTAATTCCGAACATTAGGTGTGTGTAAGCAGGAATAAAACCAGAATGCTCAGGGTAGCATTAAAATATGATGTACCATAAGACACACCTATGCACCTGTAAGAGTGGAGTGATGATGGTATGGCTCAGTGACAGAGCATCTGCTTTGCAAGCAAAAGATCCCAATTTCTATCCCTGGAATTTCCAAGTAAAAGGATCAACTAGTAGTTGATGGAAGATCTGGACTTGAGACCCTGGAGAGCTGCTGTTAGCCAGAACAGTTAACACTAATTAAGGAGGCCAGCCTCCAGGCAATGTTCCCTCTAAGCTCCATGGTGTTGTGAGCAGAAATTCTACCTCATGAGCGAAAAAAGCTAATAGCATTAAAGCTGTGAGTGAGTATACATTTGACTGTTGCGTAAATTAGTTTTTTCGAAGATTATTTCCATAACCTTGCAAGAATCTCAGGATAAATTATTTTAAATTATATTTAGGGTATATTTTAAGAATACTTTAAACATTATAAGAGAGAACAGAATCAAGTAAAATTTCACCCACCCCGTTCCACTCTATTGGTAGACCTGGCCTCCGGAGAACAGGTCTACCCACCCCTTTCCACTCTATTGTAGACCTGGCCTCCGGAGAACAGGTCTCTCCACCCCTTTCCACTCTATTGGTAGACCTGGTCTCCGGAGAACAGGTCTACCCACCCCTTTCCACTATATTGGTAGACCTGGTCTCCTGGCTATAATGGAGAATCGATCTGGGAGTATCTAAGGCTCGAGGGAGGGGCTGTTGTTTTAGGAAGAGGCACCAAATCTGCAGCATGGCTGCTGGTGCCTCTCCTCAAACATCCCCCCACCCAAGTTTCAAAAAGATTGGACCAGGGTGGTCCAATTTCCCAGAAGGAAGTGCCCCCATCCTCCATTGTTTCCAATGAAGAAAAAATGTCTTGTGAGCAGAAGCGCTCAGCCTCTGAGTTGCCTGTTAAAATTTTGTGCACCAGCACACCCTAGCACAGCTTAGAGGGAACTGTGCCTCCTGGTGGGAGCTGGGGATCCCCTGGAATTACAGCTCATTTCCAGACCACAGATCAGTTTCCCTGGAGAAAATGGATGCTTTGGAAGTCCCTATCCAGGCCCTGTCACCAAGATCCCTAGCCAGGCTCCATCCCCAAATCTCCAGGAGTTTCCCAACCTGGACCTGGCAGCCCTCCCCCTCCCCCCCTCCCTGCTGGTAGCCAGGGTGGACCTGGCAACCCTGACTGACCATGAAAGTTTCATGCATCCAGGAACCTACCAAGGGATGCCTTCTCTTAAAATTCATACTCATGTGCCCTCTTTCACGCACATATTCACAGAGAAGAGCTTGGGCTTCATTTCTGGGGAACAAGAGGTGGCAAGAAGACCAACTGCAGAAGAAGGCAGTGAACTATGGGGGGGTAACTTAAAGCCCCTTCCGTTCTGTCCACCTAGAACTGCAGCTGGTGGCATCCCTCCATGGATTAACCTATCAGCCCTGCCAACAGGTGAATCGACCCGAAGCAGCAGGTCTGGTACCAGAAGGATATTTTTACATAGAACATTTTTTCCAGTAGGTTGGAAACTGCTGCTCCTCAGCATGCTTCGTGGGGGGATCCCACAAGACCGAGCGAAGAATGTCTCAGTTGAGTGACGGCAGCTGCAACAAGTTTAGAAATCCCACCACCTTCTCATCAAACCTGAGAACTGACATGGTATGTTTAAGAAGGCTGCACAAGCAGTGCGCGTAGGAATGCAAAACGGCTGCACCAACTTTCTGCTCGCGAAATGCTGGAAGCTCTCCTTTCTGTTTAAGCGACATGAATGCAAACATCCAGGTTAATATTACACCGTTTCCTTTGCTCGGGAGTTACCCAACAACGGTTGCTATGGCAGGTGGAGATTAACACACTCAAGCAGGAAACTGCTCTGGCCACCTTCTCAGTGGGCAACATAACTTCTCATTAATTGCCTTGCAATTTTTTTTCTTGGAGTCTGGAAAGTCAGTGGGCTTAGAAGGATATAACTCTGAAAAATTGCAGGGTTGTGTTTTACTTCCGACGACTGTTCCAGTTCTGCAACAGAAGGCACAGATAATATTCCAGCCCAGAAAACTGTGTGCGCTCTTGAGTCTACTTCGGAGCTTATGCATGAAAGAATCTTACACCCTGTAAGAATTTACTGCATCAAAAGCACCTGATTGATGATTGCCCCCTACAAAGTACTACAGCTTACTGTAGTGGTTAAGTGTGTGGAGTTGAATCTGGGAGAGCCAGGTTTGATTCCCCACTCCTCCACTTGCAGCTGCTGGATGACCTTGGGCAAGCCATAGTTCTGTCAGAGCAGTTCTTGAAACAGCAGTTCTTGAAAGAGCTCTCTCAGCCCCACCTACCTCACAGGGTGTCTGTTGTGGGGAGGGGGAGGGAAAGGAGTCTGTAAATCACTCTGAGTGAAGGACGGGGTATAAATCCAATCTCTTCTCTTCTTCTCTTCAGTACATACGGAGGTCAGCCTCCAAGTGGGACCTGGGGATCCCCTGGAATTTTAGTTCATCTCCAGACTACAGGGATCAGTCCCCCCTGGGAAAATAGATGCTTTGGAGGGTGGACTCTACAGCATTGTGCCCCAGTAAAGTCTCTGCCATTACCAGAGCACATGGCAACCGCGATAGTAATATACAACACCCCTCCCCCCACAGTCCAGTTTCCCCCTTTGAAATATAGTCCTTTAAGTATCCTGGCCACTGGTGTTCACATCCCGAGCACCGGAGTGTTGCAGGTTGTGGGGCAGCATTTAGTTTGGGGAGCGGCGTAGCAGGCGTCTGTTCGGGGAAGTCTGTAGGCAGGTCCGGAGGCAGCGCCAGCAAAGTATGCTCACTTGTGCTATCTGGGGTCAGCAGATCCACTGGCTCAGCGTCAGGGCTGGATTCAATGAGTGGCCACTGGTCCAGAACCTCAACTGCAAAGGTCTCTGGGACATGGAGTGTGGTGACAGACCATCAGCATCTCCACTGGGCTACATCCTGTTCCGGTGTGTGGGGTGGATCGCTGGCCGAACAGGAACTTTGTCAGCTTGAACTCCCAGTCGCCCTGATCCATCCGTCTGAGGGCTTCCTTGGTAGTTCTTACCATTTTCTCAGCCTGTCCATTGGTCACGGGATGGAAAGGCGTGGAGCGGATATGGCAGAGGCTGAGGGAGTCCATAAAGTGCTGAAACTCTGTGGAGGTGAATGCCAACCCATTGTCAGTGACAAGGGTGTCCGGCAGGCCGTGTGTGGAGAACATGTGCCACATGGCTCGAATGGCCGCGTCAGATGAGGTGGCCCACACCGGGACTACCTCCAGCCACTTGCTGTAGCTATCTACAATGATAAAGAAGAGCTGCCCCTGGACCGACCCCGCGAAGTCTAAGTGTAGTTGAGACCAGGGCTGGTTGGTCGACTCCCAGGGTTGGACGGGGGCGTGAGGAGGCTCGGGGCGCGACTCCTGGCATCGGCTGCATTGGTGGACCTGGTCCTTGATCTCTTTGTCCATGGTGGGCCACCACACATAACTGCGGGCCAGAGCCTTCATCCAGACAATCCCGGGGTGAGACTTGTGGAGTGCCGCCAGTACCTTCACGTGGAGTGGCCCCGGAATTACTACCCTGGTTCCCCACAACAAACACCCCTTGTGGGTGGAAAGTTCATTGCGCCTTGTGGTGTAGGTGGCAAATTCAGGGCCTGGATGGTCAGGCCACCCCCTTCCCACCCAGTCCAAGACCCGGGAGAGGACACGGTTCTGGGCCGTGTGATGAGCCACATCAGATACCTGGACAGGATGGTCTGGAAGGTCCTCAAACAGGGCAACATAGTGAGTGGTAGCTGGGTCCGGATCGCAGGATGGGAGCGGGAGGCAACTCAGGGCGTCTGCATGTCCCATCGCGTTTCCCGGTCTGTGCACCAAGGAGTATTGGTACCCCAATAGGAAAATCGACCAGCGCAATACCTGGGGGGACAGTATGTGTGGCATCTGGTGGTGAGGAGCAAGGAGGCCCAGAAGCGGCTTGTGGTCCATGGCCACAGTGAAAGCCTGGCCATACAGGTAGTCATGGAACTTATGGACTCCAGCAACTATGGCCAGTGCTTCCTTGTCTATCTGGGCGTAGTTCCGCTCTGCTGCCGACAAGGTCTGGGAGTAGTGAAGGCCACTGGTACCCCTTGCCCATCGGGAAGCCTATGGCCCAGGACAGCCCCCACCCCGTAGGGAGACACGTTGCAAGCCAGTACCACTGGCAAGGACTCGTTGAAATGTGCAAAGACCACGTTAGACACCATTAAGTCCTTGACAGCCTTAAAAGCCGTCAAATGGTGTGGTCCCCAGACCCACTTAGCCCCCTTGTCCAGCAGCCTGTGGAGGGGCTCAGCTAATGCCACCTTGTGTGGAAGGAAGGTGTGATAAAAGTTCAGGAGGCCAAGGAATGCCTGCAGTTTGGCCTTTGATGTGGGGATGGGTGCCTCCGTGATGGCCGCCACCTTCTCCGGAGTGGGGTGGATGCCCTGAGTGTCAATGGTGAAGTCCAGAAATGTCACCGACAGAACCCTCAAGATGCATTTGTCCTTGCGCACCTTGAGACCGGCATCCTGGAACTGCTGGAGGACTGTCCGCAGCCGGGTCTTGAAGGTGACGACGTCTGGGGCTGCAATCAGGATGTTGACGAAGAAAGGCTTCACATCTTTTAATACTGAGACCATTAGTTGTTGGAACAACCTGGGAGCGACGCTGACCCCAAACTGGAGTCGCTTCACTTTAAAGCAGGGGTCCTCAAACTTTTTAAACAGGGGGCCAGTTCACTGTCCCTCAGACCGTTGGAGGGCCGGACTATAGTTTTTTTTAAAAAAACTATGAAGATGGGCTTTTTCTTTGGTTATTTAGTGGGTAGGGAAGGCGCACGGGGGAGGGGGGGTGCGCGCACAAGCAAGGCACCCTTGACGGGGCTGTTTTCTTTCCCTCTCCGAAGAAACAAAGAACTCGGCATCCTCACAAACTTTTTAAGGCAGCAAGCCCCCAGCTGCTTCTCCCTGAAACTCCACTACTGCAGGCATCATGATGGGAAAGAGAAACCTCTCTCTCTCCCCCCCCCCTCCGATTCCCAGCAGCACAAAAAGCCTGGAAAAAGACCCCCGCCCGGCTCTTGGGACTGGTGCAGGTCTCCTAGCCGGCTGAGAGGCCTCTCAGCCGGCTAGGAGACTTGGGGCCAGCCAGAGCGCCTGCCACCCCACACTTACCCTCTTCCAGTCTTCCTTTTGCTTCCTCCTGGCTGACTGGAAGCAGGGTGGCAGGGCTTTGTCATGTGGCCCGGGACGAGTTGGCTGCAATTTTTCCGCTGCTTTGTGTGCTGCTGGGAATTGGAGGACAGGCAGCGGCACACCCGGCGGGCCAGAAAAATGCCCTCGGTGGGCCGCATGTGGCCCGCGGGCCGTAGTTTGAGGACCCCTGCTTTAAAGGCTCCCTTGTGGGTAACTATTGTCTGGGTCTCCACTGTGGCATCGTCCATGGGGAGTTGCTGGTAGGCCTGTTCCAGATCCAGTTTTCCAAACACCTGGACCCCTGCTAAGGAGGCCAAGATATGACTTACCACGGGCACCGGGTAAGCATGATCCTGCAAGGCCAGATTGATAGTACATTTGTAGTCTGTGCAGATGTGGATTTCTCCAGTGGCCTTCATGGGGGTTACAATCGGGGTCTCCCACCTGGCGTACAGGACCAGTTCCAGCACACCTTGCACTACCAGCTTGTCCAGCTCAGCCTCTACCTTAGGCTGAATCGCAAGTGGAGGCCACTGTGCCACCACGCGGATGGGCCAGATGTTGGGGTCCAAGTCCAGCGACACTGGGGCCCCCTGATAGGAGCCCAGCTTGCTGTCAAAAACAGCAGGTAATTCTGTGCAGTCTGACTCAAAGTCCGCAGAGCCAATCTTGTTCACCCCATAGACTCCCAGTCCCAAAGGTTTGATCCATGAGAGTTCTAGAAGGCTGGTGAGGTTGCCCTCCACTACCAAGAGGTCCAGACCCCCATCAAAGTCCCTAAACTGGACCCTGAACTTGCCCAACCCCTTAATTGCCACCAGGGTTTTTTTGGAAATCCCAGAGTATGAGTCCCGTGGGGTGTCTTAACCGCCCCCTCCCTGTAGATATAGCTTGAGGAATGTGTCTGCCAAGATAATAGAGTATGAGGACCCAGTGTCCAGTTCCATGCTACAGGGGCCCCTTCGATCTGAACGTGGACCAATATTTTCCCGGGGGTTTGTTTGGGCAAGCTCAGTACCTGGTTGTGCGAGGGGGTTGACATGCTATCCACCGATTCACTGTAAGTGGCTGGTGAGCAGTGGCTGGCTTGGGTGTGGCAGGCCCTCGCGATGTGCCCCGTCTTTCCGTAGGATCTGCATGTTGCCTCACAGACCCGGCAGCAATGACGCTTGTGGGGGTCTCCACAACTAGCGCACATTGGGGGCAGCCTGTGCTGGGAAACAGGAGTGGAGGCAGCAGCCGGGGCCATGTGCCGGGAACGGGAACCGGGGGAGCAGGACACAACTTTTTGTGAGCAAGGTCGCATCTGGCAGATGTCCTCCTCTTTCAATGCATCTGATTCGGAGGTCACAGTGTGGTGCATGTGGGTGGCTGGGTGGTCATTCTGGGTTGTTTTGAATGCGACCGTCTGGAGCACCTTCTTGATAGTAGGCTCAGGAAGTGTGATGAGCCATCACCATAGCTTGGCTTTTCACACCCTGGCCACGAAGCTGGCCAGAACGTGGTCCTCCATTTGCCAGTACTCACAACCGACTGCCAGCCGGTGGAGGTTGGCGAGGAAAGCGGCAGCACTCTCACCCGTCTGCTGAGTCCTCTGGAGGAACCGCACTCAGAGCATCAGCATGGAGGGCTTGGGTGTGAAGTAATCCCCCAGCAGTTTGAGGAGGTCATCGTATGAGATGTCCAGCAGGTCTCGGGGAGTGATGAGACTCTGGGCCAGGCGCATTGTCTCAACACTGCAGTGGCCTAGGAGCCAGGCCCATTTCATGTCGGCCTCAGCGACCCCTCATACCAACAGGAGGAACCCAAGATGTCTGGACCACGCATCCCAGGTCTGAAAGGGTCAAATGGAGGGATTTGTCCCATGGCAGCAGCCATATTTACCAGAGCAGGGTGGTAAGCAATGTTCTCTGGGGGCGTTTTCTCACTAGCTTTCCCCCGCGGTTTACACCAAAGCTAGCACCGGAGCTTCTGGTCAGTTTCCCACCATTTGCTCCGTGCTCACAATTTCCTCCAGAGTATCACTGCACTGCTCCAGAGCTTCCCTGTGCTGGCGGATCAATGTTCAGTGTGTTGCTGCTCGGTTCGGCTGATGAGTCACTCATCGGGATCCCATCCTCATCGCCCCTGAAAAGTACTGGAGTCGGGAGGCCAGTAGCAGTGAAATCAGCATGGTAGTTTTATTGCGGGTCAGATGGAACATGAGAAACCCCGGCTCAAAGCCCTCTTTTATGCTGGCCGGAGGCACACCTCCAATCTCGCCCAGATGTCCTGATTGGACCTTAAGATCTGAGTTACATTGCATAGGTCCACAGGGGAAACCTAGGTACATGATTGGTGGCCGTTTAGGATCCGGCTGGCTATTGTTCTACCTGGCCTAAGCTCAGGTAGATTCGGGCCATGTGTGAATGACCACATGGTGCTCGTCATTACCAGAGCACATGGTGACTGCAATAGTAATACACAACAGCTCCCTTGGCCTTCTCTTCTGGCTGGCGCTTCTTCACTGCCTCCGTGAAGGAGACTGGGGGGAGAAGTGACCCCCGCCCCACCCAGCATCCGCACCCTCTTCTCACCTTGAGCAGAAGAATGGCTCTGCCTTTCCCCCGGCGGGCAGGCACCGTCATCCAGAGGCTGCCCAGTCCATGCCTCCATTGGTCAAGGCTGGAGTAAAGCTCTCTGTCCCTGCTCGATATGCCTGTGTTTGCCAGCTGATTTTCTGCATTTCTGGATGTGGGTATACAAGGCTAGCAGATGATTTTTCTACCATTTGCTACTTCCTATCTGAGTAGAGCGAAAATGCGGGTAACCCCCCCCACCCCCCGGGCTTTGTTTCCAATGAACGAAATGTAGTGTTTTCACTTTTCTGACGCACATCACACAGAATCATGGATTTTGAAAATCTCCTCGAGGTCTAACCCGCTATGCCGGCAAGATTACCTGGGTTTAAATTGTTTCCCAAAGACACTTGATAAACAAACCATGCATCAATCCTTTTACGTCCAGGCAGGCATTGTCCATCTAAGCGTGCCCAGGCCAGTGTCCCAAGAAAGTGAGCCCTGCCCATTTTAATGAGGTATAATGCCAAGACAGCCTGGGGCGGGGTGGGGGAGGAGGATAAAGTTCCTTCCTGAGGAAGCCTCCCAATACTGAGCACAAAGCCCCTCCCCTCCCCTCCTCCGGGCAATCGCTGAACAACTGATGGATAAAGGAGACTTCACCCATTTGCTTCTCGGCTGACTTGTTTTTTGGGGGTTTTGCTGCCCAAACAAAAATTATTTCTTGCCCTCTTCGCCAAGATCTTGCTAAGGCGCTGAAATCCGTTTAAGTCTTTAACAACTTACCTTAGAAAGCAGTTCCTTTTCCTGCATCTTTTCTGGGCTGATCAGTATGAAGAGCTGATGCATTACCTGCCTTTCCTCATGCATTGCATGAGTTTCCTAAACTTGGGCTTTAACTAAGGGACCAAGTTCCCCATTCTAGTGGGAGGACTACCAGTCTGGAGCAAAGTGATGGTGAAAACCAGGATACTGATGTGATGCATGCCATGCTTCTTTCAGTGAGCCAGGACAGGAAAGCAAGCCATGACATGGCCCTAGGAAACCACACCTCAGCCCTTTTACTTATTTGGGACAAATCTACCCAGATTCATCTACTCATCCACTTCTTCTCCTTCTCCATCCGAAGAAGAGCAGGTTTCACTAGTGCTCAGGGGAGACTTGGTGGAGGAAGGCTAAACAAGGCAAAGAATTTATGTTCACTCTAGTTATAAATGCTTTTCTCTTCCTGTTTCTTATTGTAGGATTTTTTTTCACCACCTGCCATGTTAGTATAATAACTCCTGGTTTTGTTAATGGCCCTGATATTGATTCATTGGTGTTTGTATGTTTATTGATTGTATTACTGTGCTAATTGTTACTGTGGAACCAGCTCAGAAGCAAAGACCCTGGGACTGTGGGTTTACGAAGATGCTAAAACAATTCTCCCTCACTTTCGAACCCCTAAAGGTCAGAGCACAAAAACACATCTTAAAAGCCATTCAAACCAGAATAAACCCATATTGTTTAAAAATGCGTGTGGCTTTCTGAAAATCCTTGTTCTGAGCTTTTTACGATTTTATGTTATGGCAGTGATATGAGAGCCAATTGAGCTGTGGGTCCATCTCATGCTACTGAAAGTAGTTACACATTAGGCCTTGCCCAAATGGTTTTGGGCATTAAAGCACACTTGCCCTGTGGTGATGGAAAGTGCTAGCAAGTCATAGCCAACTCATGGTAACCCTGTAGGGTTTTCAAGGAAAGCTTGTCCGGCTAGGCGGGGTAGAAAAGAAAGAAAGAAAGAAAGAAAGAAAGAAAGAAAGAAAGAAAGAAAGAAAGAAAGATTTGCTATTGCCTGACTCTGCATCATGTCCCTGGTATTCCTTGGAGGTCTCCCATCCAAATAGTACTCAGAGCTAACCCTGTTTAGCTTCCAAATTCTGATGAGATCAGGCTCACCTGAGCCACCTGGGTCCATGGCATGGTGCTGTGTGGGAGCTTCCAAGGCAATCACCTTCAACCTATTCTTGGGGGCCACAATCATTAGATAAGAGCCATGTGATAGAACTGTAATAATAATTTACTCATAGTTGCAAAAGCCAATAAGATTTGAGTTTGATGGGAGATTGGGCAAATTGATCGAAGGAACTGAAAGAAGAGAAAATATTAGCAAGCTCAGTAGTTAAGGATTTGAATAGAGCTGTTTATAGTCCAATCCTGAGGACCCTTCCCTGGGAGTAAGCCCCCTTGGATAGACCTCAGTAGGATGTCTCTGTTAGACTGATGAGGAATTATTATAGGAAGGGGATAAACAATTAAAGTATATGAGAGAGAGAGAATGTCTGAAAATGTAATGCAGGTTTCTGTGGCCTCCCCTATTATATCACACAGACCTTGCAATAGCATTGTAGCTAACCCCACCTAAGAAACTTCTATGCTGTTTCTATCATTTCTAAAATGTACTTCACACCAACTGTGCGTCTCCATTCCTTTCTAATTCCTCTCAGCTATGTAGAGCTTTCTATGTTGTGCTTCATTTGGACTGCTCAGGTCCTAGCCTCCTTCTTTTCTATAATGGATCTACATCCCCTTCCTCAAGCCTTGCTTCTTGTCCCAACTCTCTAAAGTCAGACCAGTTTGGTCAGTGGCAACCCAAAATACATCTGCCTGTCCAGGGAGTTCAACTAAATACCACTAGAGGTTTTGTCACCACTGCTACATCACTTAATGCATTACAATATAGGTTCATGTTCAGGCTATAATTTATGATGCTTTAATTTGGGAAGATCTGTTTTCTTGGTCACATCAGCTGGGGCTATTTTTTTCTGTAAACCCCTCTTCCATCACAATGGACTCTGCCCACATGTTGTCTGTCAATCCCCTCTTTACCCCACCCTTCCTCCAGTCTCCCTTTCCTTATACTGACCTCACAACAATGACAATATCACCCAGCCTGATGAAGGAAGCTTTGACTCTTGGAAGCTTATTCCCTGAAACCCTTGTTGGTCTCTAATCTGCTACTGGACTCAAATCTAACTGTCCCAGTACTACCGAGTAAGTGTCATGCCGTGTAAGTAAGATCTGAACATGGGTCTCCTCAATCCACACTGGTCTTCATGCCAGTGGTCCATCTACTTCAGCAGGGTCTGCTCTGATGCAGGTAAGCTCAGAGGCTCAGACAGAGAAAGATCCTTTCCAACACCTGTTCTCTTAGACCTTCTAGGCTTAAACCTTTATCCTTTGGCACACAAAGCATGGTCTCTCTGCCATCAGTCCATCAGTGTCATCATTGTCTACTCAGACTGGCAGTGGTTCTCCAGGGTTTTATGTAGATGATTTTGTCCATGCCGTGCCTTGTTTTTGAGCCACTGGGGTCTGGCTTGGGGGGGTCCCAAGGGTTCCCAGGCCCCCCTAAATTTCTGGAGAGCCACTTCCTAAATCCTACATGGCTCCACCTCCATAAATAGCGACAATGGCCTGTGGTGTCACTGGCTCCTCCCTATGATGTCACTGGGCCTCGATTCTTTTATGGACCTAGCACAACAATGCCTCAGGCCCAGCCCCCCCTCCCGAAATTGGAAAGTCTACGCCCTTGCTTCCAGCTTACTTTTCCACGCAGTCTTGTTTGTATGGTAGGCGACAGCAGAATAATCCATTCAAATTCGGGGGCTTTGTTTCAGCTTCAAACATTAGTCATCTCTCTTCTAAAGAGACTCCTTTTGTGCTTTGGGAAGGGGAACAAACTGGTGTGACAGGTATCAAATAAGAGCCTTTGTCTTTCTCAGTAAATACCTAGCGGCACTTGAAGGAGCAGAATATTTAAAAATGGTGTTTTATGTTTGCTGCCTAGATCTCATTCTCCCATTATTACAACCATTGCTTCTGCTTGTTTCTTTGTGTTGCCATGAATCTCTGCCACTTGGGGGGCCAGCCTGAACATATAGGTGAACTGTATGGTTACTTAATCATAGAATCATAGAATTGGAAGGGACCTCCAGGGTCATCTAGTCAAACCCCCAATGTACCAGGCTTTATGGTAGAGCCAAATTAGCAGAGTTGCCAACCTTCAGGTTGTACTTGGAGATCTCCCACTATTACTATTGGTTACCAGACGACCAAGATCAGTTCCCCTGGCAAAAATGGCTGTTTTGGAGAGTGGACTCTATGGCTTTATACCCTGCTGAGGTCCATCCCCTCCTCAAACCCCACCCTCCTCAGGCTCCCCCCCCAAAAAAAAAATATCCAGGGATTTTTGAAGCTGGAGCTGGTAACTCCACAGATTAGGCATAGTCAGTGTCCTGTGGTGATTCGAGTGTCAGACTAGAATGAGGAGACCCAGCTTCAGATCCCCAGACTGCCACAGAAGCTTGCTTAGAGACATTGGGCCAGTCACTCTTCGCCTTATCTACCTCACAGGGTGGCGGTTGGGATAAAATGGCGGAGAGGAGAATGGTCAGGACGCCTTCCCACAGCCTCAGCTCCCCTTTTTGTCAAGTGGAAACAACTGGAACCTAATTTTCTGAGTGGTTGTGAGGGAAAGCATAATACTAGAGTTGTAGAGCACTCCACAAATTTTAAATAATCATAATCAGACTCACAAGTAAATGTATTGTGTCGGGGGGGAGGTTGCTGTCAAGTCTCAGCTGGCTTATGGCGATCCCTGTAGGGTTGTCAAGGCAAGAGATGTTCAGAGGTGGTTGGCCACTGCCTGACTCTGTGTAGTGACCCTGGACTTCCTTGGCGGTGACAGCTATGGCTGTCATTCCTAGCCGGGAGGTGGCACTTCACTCTTATCCACGTCATTGCCTCATACCCCCACCTATGGAATGTAGCTCGACTCTCACCAGCAGTGCCTTATCTTGCTGCACCTCCCTAACCTTGAAAATGTTGCCTTTCACAGCATCCCAGCTGCTTCTCTTTTGCAGGTGCTAACTGTAACTCTTTTCCCGCTTTAAGCCTGGGAATAAACCACCCAGCATATCTGGGCGCCTTTTTCTCTATGTAGTGATTGGAGGTTCCCCTATGCATTACACTGTTTGAATACACTATATCTGTACCCCTCTCACCCCTTCCCAGTATTACTGACTTGAGACGTGTAGACGACTATCAGATCCACTGATAATAAAAGACTTTCTGGTTAAGAACTTCTGGTTGCAGTTTGAAATCTCTTAGACTCTCACAGGTGGTCTCCCATCCACTGACCAGGGCTGACCCCAATTTGCTTCCGAGATCTGACAAGATCGGGCTAGCCTGGGCTTTCCAAGTCAGGGCAATAGTACAAGATTAAACATCTTAAAGCCCAGCTGATGGCAATAGGATTTAAGCTTTTATAACTTTGAACTGATGGGTGTGTGTGTCAAAGATATAGCAGCTGGGTTTTATTCTGCTTTTATGATTACCTTTCCTCACAATCCCCATTAGGTTTTATTACCTGAGATCAAATTACAAAGGGGGCCTACCTGTCAGTTAGCACTGCCATAACGTACTGTTGACTGCTATTATCAATAATCCTGCTGAGTTCGTTTCAAGCATCAATGCTAAAGGTTGTTATAGTCTATCTGATGGTTAATTAACCTTGCTTTAGTTTTTATTTCATCTCCTCTAGGTCCCGGATGGGAGATAGCATCGGTGGCATGACCCTCACCTCTGGAATGTGTGCCTCGCTTGCTTTGCTCGCTTTGCACATGCTTATTGCTCATTAGCTTTTCCTCTGCTCTTATCTCCTGTTCGCCTTTCCCTAGCTCACAGCCTTGAACGGGAAGCCTCCTGTTATGTGTTATATTATTCACAGGTGTTATGAGTTCCTGTACTTGGTTTTCCTTGGGAACATCTGCCCCAAAAATCTGAATAGTGATTTTCCTGAGAACCTAGTTTGCCATGCTTTCCTTGGGAACAGTGGGCCAGTATATTTGGGCGCCAATAATCCTCCCAAATGACTGGTGGATGTTAAGGGGGGCATATTTCATATCAAGTATAATTATAGTTGTATTCCTATGCTTGGGCATTACTAACAGAAGAAGTGTATTTGACCAACAAGATCTTTTCTGCAAATAAAGGACTTTCTGTTTAAGGAGACCTGTTGTGGACTACATCTATTGGCACAATCTCACACTACCCCAATCTCTCATACATAAATCCTTCTGGTTATTATTACCGAGGCAAACTTGGCAACAAATGGGCCAGTATGAGCCAGAGGTATTTAGATTATATGTTTAAACTGTAACACTGATGTGATATATAATGCAAATAAAAAATGGAAAAAGAATTTTTTGTTAGCAGTACATTGGCAAATCCCGACCCGGGGTGAAACTGACATGTTCCACCTCAGCTTTGTGTTGGCAGAGCTGCTGCTGCTGCGCACGACATCTCAAGAGGATGTGACTTGCTGCAAAGGAACCTTGGCCAGAAGGAAAGTGCCTAACCTTTGACAAGGATCAGTGAGGGCGCAACCTGCCAGTTAGGCAGAACCAGGGAACTGCCTAGGACATGGGTCCCCAGCCTTTTGGATCACGTGGGTGCCTTTGGAATTCTGTCACAGCGTGGTGGGCATGACCACAAAATGGCTGCCACAGGAGGTGAAGCCAGACACAAAATGGCTGCCACCATTTACCTTCAGTCACACAGTGAAGATGCTTGTGCTGTGGTGGCAGCGGCTGCCAAAACAATGCTTTTTCAAAAAAAAAATCTGCACAGCCAATAGGGTTGCTATTCCTCAGATGGGGGAGGGGTTTCCCCAATTTTGGGGCCCCAGTCCGCCACTGGCCAGCTGGCTGGTGGGGGAGCCCCACCCCCCAACAACCCCATCCTGTCTGATGTGCCCGGCACGATGATGTCACCTGGAGGTGATGTCATTGTGTTGGGCATGTTGCATGGGAGATTCTCTAGCATGTGGGCAAAAACTCTATGGTGACCATAGAGCTTTTTGTCCAAATGCTAGAGATTCCCATCCAAAATGCCTGGCATGAAGATGTCACCTCCAAGTAACGTCATCACAGCACATGCACTAAGTGTGCATGCCCAAATACTCCCAGAGTAGAACTGGACCCCACCCCCCAGCCAAGTAAAACCTGGCAACCCTAAAAGCCACTCAAATCTCCAGTGGCCAGTCAGAAGCCTTGCTGGACAGCAGCCTCGCCTGGCCCCACCCACTTTCTAAAAATACTTTGTGCCAGGAAAGGTCTTGACAGGCACCATGGCAGCCATGGGCACCACACTGAGGACTGTAAGCCTAGGACACCGGGGCAGGGGGCACCAGGGCATCAAGTGGAACCCTGAGTGGCAGCTCTAGCTCTGCTGCCTGGATTCATGACATGCCTGGTAGGGACTATTGGCCCAGCCTGCCTTTCTCTGCCCCCCCCCACCCCCCTAGGGAAGAAGAACAAGCAGATAGCCTTCACCCAGCTCACGGGGCAGTGGCAGCTTCTTCTTAGCCACCCAGGTCCCCGCACAGTGGCTTGGGATATGCCCAGGCCTGTGCCCTTTAGGGTTGTCATCCCTCCGATGTGGTAGGGTTCCCCATGCTTTCAATTCCCCAATCTACCACCACCCAGCTGGCTGGTGGAGGAGCGCCGCCCCTGAAGAGCTTTAGCACGCCTGGCATGAAGACATCACCCAGAGGTGACAACAGCACACTAGGCACGTTGCATGTGGGCACTCTAGCATTTGGGTAAAAACTCCATAGAATCATGAAGGGACCTTCAGGGTCATGTAGTCCAACCCCCTGCACAATGCAGGAAATTCACAAATACCTTCCCCCCAGACACCCTCAGCGACCAATGTTCCATGCCCAGAAGAGGACAAAAGACCCTCCAGGATCTCCAACTAAACTGGCCTGGAAAAAAAAATGGTTTCCTGACCTCAAAGTGGCAACCAGCATTTCCCTGGGCTTGTAAAGAAAGGGCCCCGAGAACTAAGCACTGAGGCAACCCTTCCTGCCCTCCCTTCTCGTGATCTGCCTCAGTTCACAGCATCAGCATTGCTGTCCGATGGCCATCTGGCCTCTGCTTGAAAACCTCCAAAGAAGGCGAGCCCACCACCTCCCGAGGAAGCCTGTTCCCCCGAGGAACCGCTCTAACTGTCAGGAAGTTCTTCCTAATGTTTAGCCGAAAACTCTTCGGATTTAATTTCAACCCGTTGGTTCTGGTCCGACCTTCATGGCGACCATAGAGTTTTTGCCCAAATGCTAGAGCATCCCCTGCATGATGTGCCTGGTATGATGATGTCACTTCCGGGTGATGTCTTCACGCTGGGCGTGTTGGGCACGCAGAACACTCCCAGGCAGAGGATTGGAGCCCCTGCTGGCAGCCAGGTAAGACCAGGCAACCCTCGTGCCCTTCCAGCTTGCGCATGGTGGCTTGGGATATGTCCAGGGTTGCGCAAGCCCAACCCACAGTACAGAAAGTCTCTGCACTCCCAGGCGGCAGCAGCGGGGCAGCTGGGTCCATGTATGCCCTGCTCAGGGACTGTCTGGCACACCTCTGAATGACATCCATGGTCTTACAGGCTTAGCGAAGGAAGCACTAATACTGACTCTAAAAATATAGCACTGGGTATACAATACTGTGAGTCTGAAAAGTTTATTTCACTTTGATGTTTACGTGAATAGGCTTACCAGGCATACCTCAGAGACAAAGGTAGAGGCGGGAAATAGCTATGTCTGCTTTTGTTTCATGGCCCAGACTTTTGGAGCAGATATTAAACTGGGTCAGTTCAAATTATTTTGATTTTCATTCTACGGATTAGGCTCACATTTGGCAGTAAAAAAAAACAAAAAAACACAAAGGAACCACTCTTCCCGGGAACTGCTTGACACAGCAGAGAGTATGTTATTCTTCACCTACTGTTACAATTCTGTGCATAAATCAGTGATTAATGCTCCTATTTGCCAGCATTTTCTCTCCACTAAATGTGAACCGTATAATTTGGGGCAATAATTTTTCAGTTCCGTTCAATACACTTTCAGTATATTCTCTTTCCATTAGGCCATAGCAAATCTGAGATCTTTTATTTTGTCTATGTTGTCTTCTGACATAGATGAGTTCCAAGGCCCCCATGCCCAGTTGCCAGAGGCAATTCCCCCCCCAAAAAATTCCCTTGCTGATTTCTCCATGTATTAAAGATAATGTGGAGAGCTAGGCCATCACTCCGCCATGTTAGAAGATCAATCCTGCCTGCTCAAATTCATTTGCTTTGGTGAGACTTATAAGCAAACCAAAGCCTAACAGCAGACCATTCTTCCTTACAGGTAAACATCAGCTAATTTTTGCTAATGGAATAGTATCTCCATCACACACGCACATAAAAAAATAGCTCAGTTCTTCTGCTTTTCTACCTCTGATGTCCTGGTAAATTTCTTTCTTCGCTTTTTACATTTCTTCTCCCCCTAAATCTCCAGGAATTCCCCAAGCTGGAGTTGGCAGCTATACTGCAGTAAAGTCTGTTCTGTCTTTTCCCAGATTGTGTCTACTCACTGCATTTGTGATTTGGAATGCTCACCCACCAACCAGTTACACTTATGTTCTGCTCACTGGTTGCAAGCAGAGAACTGATTTTTCAGCAGGCAGTTTGGCTATTCATGAGTATTTTGAGTGTGTTTGGTGGGTTATTTTGTGCATTATTTAAACATTCCAGTGCAATTGACAGTGTTTTGCTCATGCATATTCTCACACAGATTAGTTTTCCACCAACAGACCTGAGTGGTACTCATCAGCAAATTGTTTAACTGAAAAATGAGTGAACCAAGTCGGTCTGCCAGTAATAATAAACACTGCTCTTTAAAAAGTCATAGCATGTGATATGTGTCTATGGAATTTTCCACATTCTCATGTTCCTCACTTGTGTGTTCCTGTTGCTCCATGTTTTTTTTCTTCCCTGCATGTGTTTGGCTCCTTCTAGTGGTCAATTCAATATTATGTTGCTTTATGTCCAGCATAAAAACATGCAGTTTTAATCTGCAGGTTTTATGCTGGACATAAAGTGATCTAATATCGAACTGACCACGAGAGAGAGCAAAATACGTGCAGAACAGAACCCCTCCCTGAAGCATCAGGAATGCACAAGCGAGAAAAAATGAGAATGCAGAAAATCCAAAGTCTGTGGTGTTGATGTTTTGTGCACATGCATTTTCATGCATCTTTGTGAGAGCTGTAGTTTCTCTCCCTCCCTGAGCATCATTTATTTACCTGACCCATTGACCCTTGATGACCCTGGGGGAGAATTAGGGCTGCCAAGTCAGCCCGGGGGGCGGGGGATCCCCCGGCCGGCATTCGGCCGGCGGGGGGGACCCCACCCCAGAAGTCGTCCGGTGAGGACGATTTCCCCCGTGTAATGACGTCACCCGGAGGTGACGTCATTACGTTGCCGGTGCATGTGCAAAAGCACACGCACCAGAAGAGCTCCCGGGGGGAGAACAACTCCCCCCCGCCGGTAAGTTGCCGGCACTTGGCAGCCCTGGGGAGAATTAACTTTACCTACTCAGTAGGTGCAAAAGCAGCTGCAAGGCAGAAATCAGTGACACTCCACCTCTACAACTACTGCTCAGCTGCTATGCTGCTGAACACTTTGTTTGTATTAGCCAGTGGGCAAGGAGATCTGTGGTTCGGTTCACAAGTGATAGCAGTTGTCATAACCGGAATATTTGCCTGCCGAACATATTTCGTTATCAAGTTCTCAACATCCCTAACCATAAAGAAGCATTGAGGGAAATTCTGGGATATCTTTCCCAAACATTATCTTCTTTTGGGATTAAAAAGTGAACGGAATTGCCTCTTGGGGCACCTGAGCCTGCTGTATGGGGAGAGCGGCCTAGAAATCGAATCAAATAAATAAATAAATAAATTTTAGCAGTGGTAGTGCCTTATGACAAAACTGCTTCATGCCCGCGCTACTGTCTTCAAGCAGCTTTGCAGCACAATTCAGCAATATACTTGCTGCCTTCAGTCAGAAAGGGAAGTAGTTGCTACAAAAGCATCAAGTCCTTCAGAGGCCAGTGGGGGCAAATCGTTTGTTGTTTGCCCCAGCCCAGGTTATGCTTTGGCGCCTCCAGAGAATTCTTGTAAATATAGTCATTTTTTGTTAAGCAAAAGGGTTTGTTAGTCCCATAACAAAATAGGCATATGGTCTATCAGGGGTCATTTCGTAGAAAAAGAGGTGCAGGAGCTCATTACCATAACTCATTTTCATAACTCATTTGCATATACCACACCCCCTAACATACCGAAAGTGTGTCAGAAGGCAACATCCACCCCTCAGCCTCCACTCCACAGGTGAGTGAAACTTACCTGCTCTTCCTCCATTCCCTTCCCCATCCAATACTTTGTGCAATAAAAATAAGCGTAAAGAACACACCCTCATTCTCTTCCTGCTCCCTTGAAACCACCAGGTTTCAAGGAGACTTGCAATACCCAGGACATGTGCACCACCCATCCCTTCCCTTTCCCCTCCCCACAACAAGACACCCTGTGAGGTATGTGGGGCTGAGAGAGATCTTTTGAGAACTGCTCATGAGAGAACAGCTCTGAGAGAACTTGTGACTGGTCCAAGGTCACACCAGCAGCTGCATGGGGAGGAGTGGGGAATCAAACCCGGTTCTCCCAGATTAGAGTCCAACTCCTGACCACTACACCAAACTGATGGGGTGGAAGCTGCTGAAGGGTTGGTGAAATTTCTCCAGTACTTATGTGCCATGTGCCCAGATAAAAAATGGTACACTTAGAGAATTTATATGCCACCTGAGCAAGTCTCTGGAAAAGCAGCACACAGTCATAAAAGGAACAATGATAAAATTATCAATATTAAAACAAAACATTAAAAACAATAAAGACCCTAGCAAGGCTTTCCCCGGGGCGCTGCGCCTCTGCACTGCTCGGGGGAGCCGAGGAGGGGGTGGGGCTTGGTCGTGTGCCTGCCCCCTGGGCTCCTCACTCCCGGAGCTGCGCTCCTGTGCGCTCCCGCTCCAACGGACCCCTGTGGTCTATGAATATTATAGAAGAAACGTGAGTAACTTCTACCAAGACACCTGATACCTTGGAATTCTTCATAAGAAAACATTAAAAAAAAAAGACTAATGAGACCATAGCCTGATGTGTGACTCCAGAGAAATAACATTCGTCACTATACCTAACGGTGCAATTCTAAACAACGTTACGCCCTTCTAAGCAGATTGACTGTAATGGGTTTGGAAGAGTATGACACTTTTTAGGATTGCTCCTTAAGTTTCTCTGCAACATAAATGAAAGATAATTGTATTTACCTGCTCCCAAACCTGCCAGTGTAATTAACCATCCACAACTTGACTGTAAAGTGCCATGAACACTTTAGGTAAAACGTTTTGCAGTTGTTAAGTACTTTGGAAAATGCAGACACTTTTGTGTCCTTTGAAACTTTTGCTTGTCGTCCTATAATTGGCTACATTACCTCCTACAAATATATTTTGTAAGTTAATTTTCCCCCCAGTTACACATTTTCAAGTCACATCACTTTCCTAACCTACAGAGCGCATGCTGCATGAATAAACCCAATGTTGAACTTCCCTTAATTTTTTTTTTAGAAGGTATAAGCAAAATTAAAGGCTATTTATTTATCTGGACCTCCTTTAACCCATTTTATTCCAAAAGAGGACCAAAAAGAACTTACAATAAAAATTAAAAACAAAAAAAATCTGAAAAATACCTTTTTTTAAAAAAAAAAAAAAGGTGCTCCTCCATAACTACTATAGCAAGGATCAGCGTGGCTATGTTGGCTGAACTTGAAGGAATATAATTTAACTTATTTGCTAAATGCAATAGAAAAGAAACATTTTTACCACCATGCTGTCAAACTCCAAGCCTCCTTTGCCATTAATTATGGTGTGTGGGATCTATTGTTGGAATTCCTAAGGGGGGGGGGTGTATTCCTGTGTGCGTGTGGGGGTATGCATGAGAAAGACTATAGTAGTGGCTGGGGAACTGTTTCTAAGATGCATCACTTCTCGGAGAAGAAGAGCAAATAACCTTGGCTGATGTCTCTGCCAGTGTTCCCTCTAAGCTGAGTTAGTGTGAGTTAGCTCACGGTTTCTTAGACTCTGGCTCACACACTTTTGTCTTAGCTCAGGAAGGACGGCTCCAGAGCAAACTGATTTATGCAGTAGCCAAATCACTTGCTCACAGCTTTAATGCCAGTGGCTCATGAAGCAGACTGTTTGCTCACAGGACTCCACAGCTTAGAGGGAACATTGTCTGCTTGCTCTGCTTGGGTAGATAATGTAACCATAGTTTTGCAGGTGGGGGCTGGAGCGTGGGAAGCCTAGGCAAGATGAATGTGAGATGTGATTGGATTGGGCCTTTGGGGGCCTTGTTTGAATTATGTATAACTTTGCGTGTTGGCACCAGAACTTTAGTTCTGACATAGGAAGTCCTAGCTTGAAGCATCTTTACTACTCAATAAACAAATCACTGCCAGAGAGTGTTGTTGAGAGTGACTTTTTCAGGAGTCTGACACATGCTTACTTGCTTTTCCGATAGAAGGGTGGAGTGTAAACTTAAGACACCCAAACCGTCAAAAAGTTTAGTCAAAGCAAGATCCACCAAAGTAGGTAGCACAATCCCCTAGACTGTTATCATCCTTTCTGACTAACATCTTGTCTACGTTGTAAGGCTCCAGTTACATCTTCTGCTCTCTCAGGAGCACAATTGCTGCTGCTACACAGCAGATCTGGGCAGAGATGACACCTTCTAGAAGCTTGGATGAACAGATGTGTTGTCAGGTGTCATCAACCTACTGATGACCCGCAGCTCTAAAGCTCTGAACAATTTCATTCAGTGGCTCTATCATAAGTATTGAAAAGTGCAGGAGAAAATGCAGTGCCTTATGCCCAATTCAAGAACTTGTGGGCACTCAATGAAATTGCTGAGCAGTCGGGTTAGAACAGATAAAAGTAAGTACTTCTTTGCCCAAAGAGTGATTAATGCCTGATCACAGACTTGCATTTTATTTGCCACAGCCTGTGTTCCCTTTTATCAACCTCACTGAGACTAGCTTTCCACCGCTTAAAGGAATCCTTCTTAGCTTTTATAGCTTCCATTACTTTGTTTGTAAACCATGCAGGCTTTTTTCAATACCTATTTGTGCCTCTCCTATATATTTTATCTGAGTATATATATATATAGATATTATCTGAGCTTCTAGGATTGTAATTTTAAATAGTCTCCAAGCTTCCCCAATGGTTTTGACCCTTTCTACTTTTCCTTTCAGTTTTCTCCTCACATGTCCCCTCATATCAGAGAAGTTACCCTTTTTAAAGTTAAAAGTGGTTGTGTCAGTCTTTTTGGGCAACACCCTATTTATATAAATGTTGAATTTAACAACATTATGGTCACTGTTCCCAAGCGGTGCAATCACTTTTACATCTCTCACCAGGTCTTGGGCGTTACTTAGGACCAAATCCAGGATCACCTCCCCCCTGGTAGGTTCTGTGACCATCTGCTCCATAGCACAATCATTGTGTCATGTTCACAGAGGCCCCCAGAGGGTGGGCAGCCTGTGGTCGTGGTGCGGCAGCCCCCTTTCTGGCTTGGGCGTCTCCAGGCTGGGTTTTCTCTGTCACCCGGACTCTGGGAGAAGGTCTCTGTATCAGCAGCACTGGCCCCACCGGGGCTGGAGAGAGAAGGGGGTGTGGCCCTGGGAGTCTTGGCAGGAACCCTGGAGGGATTTTGGAAGGCCTCAGATGCAGAGGGAAGGGGGGTTACTTCACCTTCCCTACCTCTCCTGGGATCCAGCTCTCTCTCTCATTCCTTCTTTCCCTCTCTCTCTGGCTTGCTGTCTCCTCCTCCACATTGACCTTCCTTTTCCCCCTTTTATCCTGCCCCGCTCCCTGTCCACCCCTCCTTCTTCCAGGCCCCGCCTCCCTTGAAAAGGGAAGATGTCGACCACTTTGTTCCCGGCCTCCCTTCCACCCAGGTGCATGGTGCGTCCACCCCCTGAGGCAGCTCGCCAGCCTGGGCTCCGTCCCGCAGCCCTGCCACTGCACTGCCACACTTCCCTGCAGCTGGGGTGGCTCCCCAGCCCCACCACGGCTGCCTCTCTCAGGCCTGGGCCTGTCTATCGTGTTTCTGTTGGGCCGAGGCTGCGCCATTCTCTCGCCGCCTCCGGCCATCCGCCATCTGCTCCAGGCTGCCTCAGCTGCCATCTCTTCCTCCCTCTGTCTCCTGGGCTGTGCTGGTGAGTGAGGCTGCTCTTCGGGGAGTTGGGGTGGTTGTCGCCAGGAGGGGGGCGGCTGGTGGACCCGCGGTCTCCAGGGAGTCTCAGAGGGAACCAGGACACATTGAGAGTGTCTAGAAACCCAATCTTTTTTTTCCCGACTTGAACACATATTGGCCCAATCAATGTGAGGGTAGTTAAAGTCACCTATTACAACACAGTTATTTCGTCTAGCAGCTATCTTTAATTCATTCATCATTTTATAATCCTCCTCTATTTTTTGATCTGGTGGGCGATAACAAACTCCCAATGTTAAGCTTCCTTTTGGGCCCACTAACTCAACCCATAGCGTTTCCAGAAGCGAATCCAATTTTCTTACCCTCTCAGTTTTACTGGACTGTATATTCTCTCTGACATACAGAACCACCCCACCTCCAACCTATCCTCCCTATCCTTCTGATATAATTTATAACCAGGAATCACCATATCCCACTCATTTTCCTCATCCCACCAAATTTCTGAAAAACCCACAATGTCTATGTTTTTCCCCAATACCAAGCATTACAACTCCCCGATTTTACCTTGTACACTTCTAGCATTATTATATAAACATCTGTAGTTTCCCATACATGTTAAGCCCACAACCTTTCTCTTGCTGCCTTGAGGCCTTGCCAGGCAGTCCCTATCATTTATTTATTTATTTATTTATTTATTTTATTTATTTTTCGTATTTGTATCCCGCCCTCCCCGCATGCGGGCTCATTAGCCACAGTCTCAGTGGACAATTCTAATCTATTTCCTTGTAGAAAAGTAACAGCTACCCCTTCATCTCTTCGAGATGAGCCATCCTAAACCGGAGACTTTCATCACCTGTCGGCTTTCCCCCAATATTCAGTTTAAAAACTGCTCTGCCACCAATTTGATTTTAAGCACCAGCAGCCTGGTTCCTTCCCGGGACAACTGGAGACCGCTGTCTTGTACAGCTCCTTCTCATTCCAATAACCATCCCAGTGCCTAACAAACTCGAACCCTTCCCCCCTACACCATCATCTCATCCATGCATTGAGACTCCTGATCTGTGCCTGTGTCTCTGGCCCTGCACGTGGAACAGGTAGCACTTCCGAGAAGGCTACCTTGGAGGTCCTGGCCTTGAGTCTCCTGCCTAGCAGCCTAAATTTTTTCCTCCAGGACCTCATGACTGCATCTCCCCACATTGTTGCCAACAGTTACCATGACCACTGGCTCCTCTCCAGCACTATCTACCAGCCTATCTAGAATACACGTAATGTCCGCTACCTTTGCACCAGGCTGGCAAGTCACCATATGGTCAGTATGCAGTTTTGCCACCCAGCTGTCTCCCTGCTTAAGGATCAAATCCCCAACTATCAAGAGCCCCCCTCCCTCCCTTCCTGCCCAGGGATGGTACCTTGGTGCAAAAGGATACCTGTTCACCAGCTGAAGAAGAGGTCCCTTCTGAGGGCATATTCCCCTTATCCACAGCATGGTGCCCTATTCCCTCTCAACCCTCATGCTCTCTGACAGTGGCAGGGCTGCCAGATTCAGAGTGGGACATATCTAACAAGTCCCCAAGAGTCTTCTCCATGCGCCTGACTGACTGTCTCTGCCTCTCCAGCTCAGCCACTTTGGCCTTAAGGGAGCAAACTCATTCCCTGAGAACCAAGAGCTCATTGCACCTGGCCCATCCCCAAGACTTCTGCCCAGTGGGCAGATAATCATACATGTGACACATCATGCAATACACTGGATAGCCCCCAACCCCCTGCTGGTATTCTGGCTTCATAACTGCTTAAAAAAATAATTTGATATAATCCCCCTTTTAAATCCTTTGTATTCCCCTTGTAGAAGTCTACTTACCTGACTAGAACCCAAGGAGACTTGGGCTCTGGCGTTCTGGCTCTTCCTTGGATTCTCACAGAGCCCCTAGGCTAAGAGTGCCTAGGCTAAGAGCCACGGGTTCTTGCCCTTCAGCTCGTGCCAGAGGCTCCTGCCATTGGCCAGGTGCTGCCTTAATTAGAAGCCTCCCCTCAGAGGGCGTGGCTAGCAACTATTCAAATTCACCCAGGCACTCAATTACAGTCAAACAATGACCCTTTCTCACCCTATCTCAAGCAGCCAGCACTCTGCAACAACTCAAAACTCACTCACACACTCCCAAACACAGTCCCCCCAGAGTACCCTCAGCTAAATCACCTCAGCTGAAAGCAAATAAAAAAATACTCACCCATCTTCCAGCTCTATCTCCTGCAGCCTCTCAGAGCTCAGCTCATTACAGTCATGAAGACTTGAGGCTGGTCCAACAAGGAAACATCAGTTTGAAAACTGAAATCTCCCAGAACTATCCTCCTAGGTGTCTCCAGCACTGTACATGAGACCATCTGTAACAGCTCAAGTGAGGACATCCACTAGGAAGCTCGGCAGATGGTATGCTAGCAGGGTACTCAGTCTGCCCTGGATCCCAGCACAAGTGGCACACAATCAAAGTCAGCAATGCTTTACACCCAAAACTCTGTGAAAGTCACAAAGGATTATGGTAACACATGTACTGTTCTCTATTATGTAGCTGATGAAGGATTGTACCCCAGCCGGCATTAATTGAGACAGAATAATATTGTCTGAGCCCTCTAGCCAGGTTTCCATCACACTTGCCAGTTCAATATTTTCTTCTAGCATTACATTATGAAACAAGATCTTATTCCTAACAGGCCTGGCAATGCTCACATAGAAAACTTATTCTCTCATAACCTATCAAAAGATTCTATTGATGGTATTTCTTGGTGCAACCGGCCATACTTCACCTCATTTACATGAAGCAAGGGAACCTCCCTCCCCTCAGGAACAAATGCTATTATCCTATATACCAATAACTAGAAAAGCAAGGAGGGAAGGAAGGAGAAGGAGGAGGAGATTGGAGTTATACCCCACCCTTCACTACTCAAAGGAGTCTCATAGTGGCTTACAATCTCCTTCCCTTCCCCTCCCCACAACAGACACCCTGTGAGGCAGGTGAGCTGAGAGAGCTCTTTGGAGAACTGTTCTTGAGAGAACAGCTCTGAAACAACTTGTAATTGATCCAAGGTCATACCAGCAGCTGCATGTGGAAGAGTGGGGAATCAAACCTGATTCTCCCAGATTAGAGTCCATGCTTCTAACCATTACACCAATCTGGCTTTTGAGGATTTGTGTTAAGAGGAATTTGTGCTCTATTATCTCCAGGGATATATATACATAGGATAGGGAAGAAAAGCAGTGTTGATTGCAAATGAGTCTGACCTGCTTAGGGTGCGTGAAGGTGAGGAAACATCCCTTGACCTGCTTAGCTTGTTGTGAAGATGTCTCCCAGGCTTCATTGCTGGGACATCAATGGGACAATTCAGATGACCCTACAGGTCACAAGAAAATCGACTGTATGAAGGAGGAAGAAGATCACGTGTCTAGCTAACTATAGGTAGAAAGAGGACCATGGTGGGAGATGTTATATTACTTCATATCTTTGATAAGTTTTGAAATTTTTAGTTTATTTAATATTCTAGCAAAACTTCAGGACAGTTTGATCAAAACTATACTGTAGATGAGTTTTCTTCAAGAACCCTTGTTGTTCACCTGTTTCATTTTAGACTGGGAACTACTGCGATATATGGATGTGTCTGGGTACAACTTGAAGCAAGTCCTCAAGAATTCCCCTCAAGGACTTTGTAGGAGGGGCCTCCTTAGTGTGTTTGATGTTAAGGCTGCAGTCTCTCAGTGTGAACAGAGTTCTCCATTAGAAAGTGTTCTCAAACAGTTGGAAGCAATACAGACTTTCTGAAGCTATCAAAGTCTCCTGAGTTTTGGCTACGGAACAAGAATGAAGGTTGCAGTATACATAAACTTCACCCCTATCCACTATGCCTCAGACTGTACTCTTGTGATATTGATAAAATTCTATTAATCTCATCATTGTTTTTGCTTTTCTTTTAATCACCAATAGTAGTTCCTTCAGTATTTGGGTTTTAATGTTCTTGATCAATGGTTTTCAAATTGTTCTCTGGGGAGCTGTGTTATTTGGAAACTTGTCAGGAGTTCCTCAGTGAGAAGAAAGTGGTGTGTAAGCTTCACTGAAAGTCTCTTGCCTATGGTTGCCACCATTCCCTAAATGCAGGAGAGTACTGGATGGGGTTCAACAAAGCAGATTTGGGTTCATACAGGAATATAGGTGGACCGACTAGGCAATCAGCTTGAACTGAGTGTAGGCTTTAGAATAGTTCTCAAAAGCCAGTTTGGTGTGGTGGTTAAGTGCGCAGACTCTAATCTGGGAGAACTGGGTTTGATTCCCCACTCCTCCACATGCAGCTGCTGGATAACCTTTGGCAAGCCATAGTTCTGTCAGAGCTGTTCTTAAAACAGCAGTTTCCGTCAGAGCTCTCTCAGCCCCACCCACCTCACAGGGTGTCTGTTGTGGGGAGGGGAGGGGAAGGGAAATGAGTTTGTAAGCCGCTCTGAGACTCCGAGTGAAGGGCAGGGTATAAATTTCCTCCTCCTCCTCTTCTTCTTGTTGCCGTGGCCAGCCTGAGCTGAGGCTGGCTATAGAGACACAATTCCAGCCTATTTAGAGATATCTTGGAGATAACAGAGAGGGTTTGTGAGGGTTCTTTGTGAGGGTTCCTCACAGCTTTATGTGCCTTGCCTCCTTGACTTCCTGTCCCACAGGACAGGCTTACTTTGTGGGATCGTCCCCTCCCCCCTCCAGCTGGAGAAAGGGCCCAGCAGTGCCCCACGGGGACCAAACATTGCTGCCAGGTCTTCAGTTATAGGGATGCCAGCTTCCAGGTGGGGCATGTAATTCCCCCACAATTCCAGCTCATCTCCAGACTACAGAGATCAGTTCCCCTGGAGAAAATGGCTGCTTTGGGGGTGGACTCTATGGTGTTGTACCCCGCTGAGGTCCATGTCCTCCCCAGGCTCCACCCCCAAATCTCCAGGAGTTCCCCAAGCTGGCATCCCTACCCCGCACCAGCAGCCAGAGATGATCTGGCAACGCTACATCACCATCCGACTGCATCAGGTCATTATTGTGGTGTGGAGGAATGTCCCTGCCAGCCAGATGAGGGGAGGAGGTGGATCTGGTGGACCCAGCCAGCTCTAGCACAAGGCATGGCGGCATGGTATGATTGGCCAAGTAGGGATAACACTGGGGGCCGGAGACCTCTGTAGCGCAGAAGGATTCCATGAGAGATTTCATCAGGAAACAACTTGATAAAGTGTTCTCTGTAGGTATAAAGTTCAAATACCATTGTCCTCATAATTCAGTGTATGAATGAATGTAGTAAGTGTTGCAGAGTTTCTACACGCTTGTGCATAAATAACATGATGCAGAGATATCTGCCTTGAGAGACGGGTCTGTGGAGTTCTCCCATGCTGATCCTGTAGACGGAATACTCTAAAACACAGATTTTTATACAAAGCATTTTGAGTTTTGTCCTTGAGTTTGTCTTCGGCTTTGTGTGTTCTAAATATTTTATTCTCCTTGCCATTTTAGAAGCCAGATAAGGACAATCTCAGGGGAAGCCAGCAGTATTGTTTCATTTTAAGATTCAAAAACTCTTTGGGGGAAACTTGGGAAAGTCTATAATGCTCTACAGCTCCCTGAGACTGCGAGTCCCAGTTTGAAACGACCACGTCTTGTTCTCTGATTTACACAGAGCTGAACAAAAGTTTCATTTGGCAGCTGCTCTAGAAGTCAATACAATCTTCTCCAAGGTCCCACTGATTTCATTTTCTTTTTCCATGTATAGAAAGTATAGGAGTTGCATGGCAATCAGCAAGGGAAATGCCATAGCTTGGTGGTAGAACACGTGCTTTGCATGCAAAGGATCTCAGATTCAGCTGTTATAAAAAGGCCATTGACAGCTATTCCTACTTTTGCATCTGTGCAGCCACTGCAACGTACAAACTGTGGGATCCTGGATATATCAGGCAACAGTATACAAGTATGGGAGTCCCTGCCAGCTCTATGGTCATGATCTCACAGTTCCTGCACTAATTCATGTGCTGTGGTGTTCTATGCTAGTGTGCGCCCAAGGAAATTCAGGATCAGTTATCTGTAGAACAAAATGGCTAATGCAAATTAACCCTCAGGAAGCGGGAGTTTTCCATTCTCAAAAACCTTTATCTTTAAATTATCTATAGAACTGGTGATTTCTTTTGGTTCTGTCGAAACATCTCTTCAATCTAAACCCACACAAGCTAGTATTATTCATTTATTTAACTTCATTGATACTCTACTTTTCCGTTCCATGGGAACCCATAGTGGTTTATAGCATTCTCTCCTTCTCCATGTTATGGATTAATTTCTGTTAGGAAACTAATCTGATAGGCTGGGCCATTTTTACACCATTTATATACAACTGAAACACAAAGAATGCTGAAAATGGATTCGTTTTTAGGGGGGGAATGTTTCAGCTCAAGTTAAAAAAAATGGCGCAAAAATAGAAATGGGGTTCTTTCTCACAAAGAAGAAGCAAAATCAAAATGGAGATACTGGAATCAAACCAACAAGCTTGGAAAATAGTGCCATCCCTTTTTTGTGAGGCGTAACGTCAGTAGACATGAGATAGTAGTCCTGTGTTTTAGTGGTAAGATTCATAACCAAGGTTTCAGAAATAAATCTACAGAGTGAGCAACCTGATTTCTAACTTCCTGATTTTTCCAGGTCCTTAATCTGACAGCTTTTCTACTCAGTTTCTTCATCTTCACTGTGGACAACGCCCACATGGGTTCCAGCACAGTCTTTTTGGTGGTCAAAAGGGGTCTCTCGTAGGGTTGCCAACTCTGGGTTCGGAAATATCTGGAGATTTGGAAGCTGGAGCCTGGGACAATGGAATTTAGAGAGGGGAGGGACCTTGGTAGTGTATAATGTCATGCAGTCACCCTAAGCATCTGATAGTTTGCCTAGGAGTCCATATATAAGGATCAGAAGAAACAACACAAGGGAGGTGGATTTCAAGAGGGATGCTGGCAAATTGTTTCAAGCCTTTAGGCAAAGAGGGTACCCTAATGATATATTGGAAGCAGCATACAGGCAGGGGTCTGTTGGAGCCGGAGCGCACGGGAGCGCAGCTCCGGGAGTGAGGAGCCTAGGGGGCGGGCACATAACCAAGCCCCGCCCCCTCTTTGGCTTCCCCGAGCAGTGCAGAGGCGCAGCGCCCCAGGGAAAGCCTTGCTAGGGTCTTTATTGTTTTTAATGTTTTGTTTTAATATTGATAATTTTATCATTGTTCCTTTTATGACTGTGTGCTGCTTTTCCAGAGACTTGCTCAAGGTGGCATATACATTTTCTAAGTATACCATTTTTTTATCTGGGCACATGACACATAAGGAACTGGAGAAATTTCACCAACCCTTCAGCAGCTTCCACCTTATCAGTTTGGTGTAGTGGTTAGGAGCATGGACTCCAATCTGGGAGAACCAGGTTTGATTCCCCACTCCTCCACATGCAGCTGCTGGTGTGACCTTGGGCCAGTCACAAGTTCTCTCAGAACTATTCTCTCATGAGCAGTTCTCAAAAGACCTCTCTCAGCCCCACCTACCTCACAGGGTGTCTTGTTGTGCGGAGGGGAAGGGGAAGGGATGGGTAGTGCACATGTCCAGGGTATCTCAAGTCTACTTGAAACCTGGTGGTTTCAAGGGAGCAGGAAGAGAATGAGGGTGTGTTCTTTACACTTATTTTTATTGCACAAAGTATTGGATGGGGAAGGGAATGGAGGAAGAGCAGGTCAGTTTCACTCACCTGTGGAGTGGAGGCTGAGGGGTGGATGTTGCCTTCTGACACACTTTCGGTATGTTAGGGGGTGTGGTATATGCAAATGAGTTATGCTAATGAGTTATGCTAATGAGCTCCTGCACCTCTTTTTCTACAAAATGACCCCTGCATACAGTGAAGTGAGAAAGAGCAACAGAGACATGTATTTACAAGAGAAGCAGAAAGTTGAAAACAAGAGACTCACTTGTGCCTTTGAGTTCCCATCTATGTCCCAACACATCAAAAGAGCCATCTTTAAACACTGGCCCATTATAAAGAACCTCCCAGGATGTGAATCCTTTCCTTTGATTGGATGGAAGAAGGGCAACTCCATTGGAAATATGATCATAAGATTAGAGCACCCAGAATCTTAAACAATAATTTACCATCTGGTTTCTTTGAATGTGGGAGGTGCCTAGCTTGTGAGTTGGTCATAGAAAGACCTATGTTTAATTGTCCTGAACTGAATATACGTTAGAATATCAAGCTTTTCAATAATTGTAACTCAGTTTATTCAGTATATTTATCAGTATGTCCGTGCAAAAAGGCCTATATTGGATCTACTATTAGGCCAATAAAGTCTAGGATTTTGGGACATAAAAACAGAATAAAGAGCAAAATTAAAGAGGCACCCATGGTGAACCATTATATTGAGGCAAACCGCAAACAAGAAGATATAAAGTTCACTATTCTATATAGAACCCCTACTAACCAGTACAGCAGACAGGATGGGGAAAAGATTCAATTGAGGAATGAAATGTATTTTATTTTTAAGTTGGGAACCATGCAACCCTCTGGTTTGAATTTGTCCATGGATTTGTCTGTGTTCCTATAAATATTTATTGCTTGTATGTATTCCTTTAAGATTCCCTACAGCTATTTGTAATTAGGGGGTTTGGGGACATTTTTTAGCTAGCCAACATAGGCTGATGATCAGAGCCTGATGCCTAGCTGTTTGGAATATATTTTTAGGCTACATGTAATTTGAATCTATTAAGTATTGAGTCAGGAGACGATGAATCAAATGCAGGCTTTTATTTCAAACATTGTTCAGTTCAGGGACAGCTCTAGCAAGAGTGGCACTTAACTTATAGTGTTCCAACAAATAACTGTATACATTGTAACTGGAAACACTCAGTCTCATTGGACCTAAGCAGGGCTCTGCGATTGGTTCCTTGGATTGGCTTCAGGACCAATAAGGAGTCTTTATTCGGCAGCCAATAGGAATGAGGGAGCCCTGACAATGCAATGCAACACGACATAAGAGAACACAACAGACTCTTACCAGAGCTTGGTGGGGTAAGTCCTAGAATTCCAGAAGTCTGCTTCCTCTACTAGCATGGAACGTAATTTCCAGCAAGTCTAAGGTTTGCAGCTCCATCACTAAGGGAAGTGGCCTGATGAAGCCTTAAGAAACAGTGAAGCAGCCTAAGTGTACCATTGCTGCTCCTTCGGTTCACACTGCAGCTATTCCTGCTTTGTGTTTTCTGTTTGAAACACCTCTCTGCATCATGAGCTGGCGACTGCATTATTCTAAAGAGAGACTTGTACTTCCAAGGACTATCCGGTCACTCTTCAGCTGGTGTAGATGTCATTCATGCACGGTGGCAAAACCATTTGTTTGGGTGTGTTTTTTATAGTAATTAGAGCTGAATAAGAAGATGGAAGTCTGTAGTGTAATTTGTACAGCGCAACAGATTATTCTGTTCATTTATTTGCATAACTGCATTTGCTGTATTTCCATTTATTTATTTATTTATTTATTTAATGTGATTTATATCCCGCCCTCCCCGTCACAAGGCGGGCTCAGGGCGGCTAACAGCATATCCATACATACATAATTTAAAACATTAAAAACATTAAAACATATAATCCAACATAATATCATACAGATGGCGTATCATCAAACTCAGCGCAGCACCCGAATACCACCTTAAAACAGCTACAAACTGGCGGGTGAAATCGGTCCAGGGCCAGATGTAGATCTCAATACTGGGCGGCCTCTACCCGAAAGCCTGGTGGAAGAGCTCCGTCTTGCAGGCCCTGCGGAACTGTAAATAGTCCCGCAGGGCCCTGATGTCATCCGGGAGCTCATTCCACCAGTACGGGGCCGCCACAGAGAAGGCCCTGGACCTTGTACCCGCCAGCCGGGCCTCCTTTGGCCCTGGGAGGGTCAGGCGATTTTGCGAACCAGACCGTAGTGCTCGCTGGGGAACATATGGGGAGAGGCGGTCCTTCAAGTAGATAGTTCCCGAGCCATATTTCTGTGTGGTTGTCAACCTGGAAGTTGGCAATCCTACCTCCTCCTTCTTTCATCAGTGGAAAAGCTAGTAGGAATACCGCCCATTGCCTGGACCATATGTATGCCATATTGGGCCAATCCTGAACTAGATTTACAGTGTGTTAGCATTTGCTTTGGTTTTATCTGAGAGTCTGTTTTCCGGTAGCCTAAGAAGACAAGTGTACGGTGATTAATAGGTAAGCCATAAAATGCCCTTTATTGACAGAATATTTTCACTGGGCTAACAAGTGTCGTAATGAGACAGATGGATCTCTTCTGTGTACCCCTCACAGATCAATTCAAACCTATTAGGCGTTCAAGTTGCTTTGCTTCTTTTGCCTAAAGTAACAGAATATGAATCTGTGTTGAAAAAGTGTCTTACCAGTGGAAATAAAATTACTCTAAGTAATGTTTATCATAATGTGGATTAGCACATCTGTGCTGCACAGTCTATAATGCTCCAGGGAATCTTTATCGCTGCCAAGTCTTAATGGCTCGCAACACTTTGGGCTGCAGTGCTTCCTCCAACATCCGTATCTTCCGTTTTAAGGCATTTGAAGGAAGAGAGAGGAGGAGGTGGAAAATATTGGATGTGATCAACATTTAGCCTTCTCTATTCCCTTCCCCCCCCCAAAAAAAACCCATTTAAATAACCTGGAGTGGTTACACTTCTTGGAGATCTAATTTTGCAAGAACAATATTATGCCAGTGAATAGCAACTAATATGATTATTAAGGCCTCAGTTTCCATACCTGGTCAGGGGCAGGGGGTCTTCATATTTCTTCAAGTTCATATCTAGGAGAGTGATGATGATAGCAGTGATGCTAAAGTTCTGAGTCTTGTCTTTAACAAAAAGATCATTGCAGGAGAAGTAGGTTGCTCAAGTACCCAGTGGATTTTCTTTTGTAGGGTTGCCAGCTCTGGACTAGGAAATTCCTGGAGATATGGGGGTGGAGCCTGGGGTTTTAGAAGGGGAGGGACCTCAGCAGGGTATAATGCCTTAGAGTCCGCCCTCCCAAGCATCCATGTTCTCCAGGGCAATTCTTCTCTCTAGAGAACATAGGTAGTTCTGAGAGATCTCCAGCTACCACCTACAGGTTGGCAAATGCTATTTATTTAGGAGATGGTTATAAGCAATTAAAGATTGATTGATTGATTGATTGATTTTGATTCTGTCCTCCCCGTGAGCAAGCTGAGGGCGGATCCTGCTGGCTTATGCCAACCTCCCAAAGTGGGATAGGCTGGCGAAGGGGTAATAGAACAGGGGGGAAAGGGTACAGCAGCTTCCAAAATAGGGGTGGAGAAGGCAGTGACCTTCCTAAATGAGTCACAGTATCAGCTCTGGTTTGTACACATAAAAATGTTTTGATGGTGAACCAGACCTTCGGGATCTCTTTCCCTGTGGAGTTATAGTTACCCACCATGGGAGCATGATTTCACCACCTTTGCTGTTCCCAGTGAAGCACAGGACATGGGGTGGCATAGAACTGAACCTTCTTGTCACCCACCCTTGAATCTGTTGCAAAACAGGGTGAATGAGTCTTGCTGATTAAGCTCAGGGTCTGTCCAGTTGCCATGTTTAAGGTAAGGGAGAAGTTTTGAATGGGGTCAGATCAGCTAACAACCTTGGTGGTATTCTGATTTCTCCTTAGCGTGTGGTATAGCTCACTTCCTTGACTTATTTTGAAGCTGTCTCAAAATCATCTAAAGTTATTCCCTTTGTGGTATACTCTAGTATGGGTTGATATGGGGGGGGGCCTTGACAATAGAGATGCCAGCCTCCAGGTGGGACTTGGGGATCCCCTGGAATTTGTCAGCTAATGCTGCCATCTCCTGCCTGGGAGGTGGGTTGAGCGAACCCGTGCCATCGGGACTATGGAATGTTATGTTGTATTTCTCATGGCATGCTTATCGCTCTTCACGATGCTCTGACCTTGAGGGACTGACGGTGCCTGCCTATGTATCTATTCTCCTGTCTGGCTCCACAAATTCCCGCTTTTCGCCTGGGAACTGCAAAGCAGTATTTTAAGCGCCTTTTCTCTGACATGATGATTGATTACAATGTATTAACAGACCCCCTTTTGATTTCTGTATAATTATTCTGCTTATGGCTGTGTCAGCCATTACTAACACAAGAAGTGCAGATGACCATAGCAGACCTTTCTCAATAAAGCATTCCTGTTTAAGGACACTTGTTGGTGACTGACTCTGTAGGACTCTCACAGAATTACAGCTTGTCTCTAGACTACAAAGATCAGTTCCCCTGGAGAAAATGGCAGTTTTGGAGGGTGTACTCTATGGCATTGTAGCCCAGTGAGGTCCCTATCCTCCCCAGGCTCCATCCCCAAATCTACAGAATCTTCCCAACCTGAATCTGGCAACCCTGCCCAGAAAAATTGGGGGGGGGGGATGTTCCCCAAAGTAGTGACATCACTTGTGACATCACCCAAAAGTGACCTGATGATTGGCCACGTCAAGGCCTGCCGAATATGAAGGCTGGGCGAGATAAAGAGGCAGTGGATCTCTGCAGCTTCCACCTGGGTCCCTGCAATGAGCTACCAGAGAGAGCAAAAGCAAAGGGGAGGTGAGAGCAAAGGAATAGCTGGCCGAGTGGATGGGAGCTGCCTTTTCTTGTGTCACTTCAGCCACCACTTCAGCAAAGCCACCTCAATTTGCTCTCCTCCGCCGCTGCCCAATTGAACCAATTGCAAAGAGGGAAATGTCACAAGAACACACCGCGGTGGCCTCCCTGCACTCCCCCAGGCACCGAGCAGCACTCTGGCGAGGTGAGGCAAGGGTGAGGTGAATGAGTGCAGCGCTCCCCTCTTCCCTCTCACCTCTGCAGGTGCCATCCAACCCACCCTGGAGCAGAGACAGCCTCGCAGGCCACCTGGCCACCCCTTCACTGCCACTGCTGCTGCAATGGGCTCTTCCCCTCCCCCTGCCAGCCTCACGCCTCCTCCCAGCCAACCACAAAGAGATTGCTCGCCTGCTACCCTGCCTGCCTGGAGGCTCCTCTTGTGTGCCATGGCTGCTGCAGACCTGGGGGGAGGGGCAGGGCAGATTCAGGAGGAGGTGTCACCCCGCGGGCCCTGCCCTAGCTATGGGCCAACCTTCCATCCTCTTCTGGTGGCCAGGGGGGATCTGGCAAGCCTACTTGGCAAAGATAGTTCTGGCTTTGGAGCGGAGGGTTGTCTCGGTTATCTTTTTTGTACCAGCTTTTCTTAATTCTGCATGATCCTAAAATGATGTTAAGGGCAAAATTATCTCTCCCCCCCCCCCCCCAATTTATGAATGAAAGTGAGCCATCAGGGTGATTTTGCTGAAAAAGCTTCCAGCTACCACGTCTTGCAACTGCAGTGCTGCTAAAATGCAAGAATATTGATTGCTCTGTTTGAAGCCCGAACAAATTATTAATTGATCTACACTTCTTTGAAAACTTGCACACACTATATGTGCTGATCTAATATAGTCAGTTTGAAGCCCGGTTATGCAAGACTTCTAGGCAAATTGTGGGCTTTAGAAGGTATTGATTCTTCCCTTCCCGCAAACAATTCTAGTTTGTGTCATGAATTGGCAAAACATTGTAATATCAGAGTATTAGATTTGAATACACACACACACACACTAAATAGGAGCATATCTTTTGAGCCCACTTGAGGTATACTACTCAAACCCAAGCTTTCTCATTTTATGAAGTGAGAGAGAAGTCACTCCCAAAACGCGACACAGATTTTGTGTAGCCCAACAACCTTGTGAGGACCCCCTCTCTCAATAATATGACTTAACACTGTGGCAATGTCAAAAGCTCAATAAGTTGACCATGCGAGAGGAAAGTATGATCCCAGGTTATAAGCACAGAACCATTTCTCAGAACTATTTTTAACTAAACTGAAGATTATCAGCACTGACATCTCTGCCAGATTCATTCAAGACAGAAGAGACTGAGAGATAAGTTTGGTTCTCCAGGGTAATGGGTTGGCCCCTGTATGAAACAAGTATGCTGGACTAGATGGACCACTGGTCAGATCCAGCAGGCGGTATTTATGTTGTTTAGATGTAATAGTTGGACGAGGGATGCTGCAAATTTTCCCTCAAACATGTGTGACTGTTGGGCTTACTGAGTTTGAAGGTGGTGAAGAGCTGTGAGCTAACTGTACAGTTGTTGAAAAATCAGGTTTCTGTTCACAGCCAGCAAACAGGGTGCAAGCTGAACTGGTGGGTGCTCAAGCACCCCTTGATTGGACACAGTTGGTCAGTATTATGTTCTATTATGTTATGTTGCATTGCATTGTCAGGGTTCTGGTATCCTAACGCCCTCATTCCTATTGGCTGCCGAATAAAGACTCCTTATTGGTACTGAAGCCAATCCAAGGAACCAATCGCAGAGCCCTGTTTAGGTCCAATGAGACTGTGTGTTTCCAGTTACAATGTATATAGTTATTTGTTGGAACACTATAAGTTAAGTGCCGCTCTTGCTAGAGCTGTCCTTGAGCTGAACAATGTTTTGAATAAAAGCCTGAATTTGATTTATCGTCTCCTGACTCAATACATAATAGTCAGCATCTTGTGACTCACAGCCAGGCCCCTTAGCCAGGATTTTGTGGCTTGTGGGGCAAATTTTTTTCTGGTGGGGCTGCCATTATTTGCCATAATGAAGGGGGGTGGCGTGTACCCCTCTCCCTCTTCTCCTACAAGATTTAAAGGGCCCTCCAGCTGATCAGTGGGCCATGTGCTCCTCACCGATCAGCTGAAGGGCCCTTTAAATCTTGTAGGAGGGGAGGGAGAGGGGCCCATGCCACCTCCCCACTTCTTCTCAAAAGCATTTAAAGGATCCCTTTAAATGCTTTTGGGAAGAAGTGGGGGGGGGGCTTTAAGGAAGGGGGCTGATCCTTTAAGGAAGGGGTTGGAGCCCCCAATAGCCCCACCATAGCTACAGGCCAGCTGACAGTGTCAAACATGTTTGGAATTTGGTGGTAGAGGAGAGCTGTTCTTCCCATAATGCTGGTTGCTTGTGGTGGTGGTTTGCAGTTCTTTTTTTATGCATGTATACAGGGGTCATTTCGAGCAGGAGCTCGGGGGAGTGCAGCTCCAGGAGTTGGTGCCAGCCCCACCCCCGGCGGGGGAATGCCTGCTTGTGCCATGGCGGCAGTAAAATGACCCCGTCCCCTGGAAAGGTCCTTGTTCCTCTGACCAGCCTTCTGAAGGTTTCAGTCCTCCCAGAATAGTGGTATTTCTGAGGCTTGGATTAGTAGCTGTCCCCTCTCTGCCAGCTTTCTTTCTTTCTTTCTTTCTTTCTTTCTTTCTTTCTTTCTTTCTTTCTTTCTTTCTTTCTCTCTCTCTCTCTCTCTCTCTCTCTCTCTCTCTCTCTCTCTCTCTCGCCTTCTGACATGACTATTGCAGTTCCGCAGGGCCTGCAAAGCGGAGCTCTTCCGCCAGGCTTTTGGGGCCGCCACCGGAGGGAACGGCCCTTAGCAGGTGGCTTGGTTAGTCACCCCTAGAACATCTTTGGTGGAAGCCTCCTGGCCGGAAATAAGTAGGTTGCTGATTTTGGTGTTGGTTTGTATTTGCTGCCATCTGTTTGATTTTATTTTTTAAGTGTATGTATTTTAATATGATTTTATATGTGCGCATTTTAAACCTGTATGTTGATCTTATATTGTTAGCCGCCTAGAGCCGGTTTCCTGGCTAGGCGGGATATAAATTGAAATAAATAAATAAATACTTCTGGTGATGTCAGGTGGTTTAGCATATGCAAATGAGTTATGCTAATGTGTTATGCTAATGAGCTCCTGCACCTCTTTTTCTACGAAATGACCCCTGCATGTATACATATAAAGGCCCTGACCTGGATAGCTGAGATCTCAGAAGCTTAACAGGGTCAGCCCTGGCTGCTATTTGGATGGGAGACCTCCAAGGAATCCCAGGGTCCTGATGTGAGGGCAGGCAATGGCAAACCACCTCTAGATGTCTCTTGCCTGGCCTATGGGGTAGCCATAAGTCAGCTGTGACTTGACGACAGCAACAACAAGAAGGCGTGTAGAGCTACCTTAAGCTGAGTCAGACCTTTACCTAATACACTGTTGTCTATTCTGACTTGTAGCAGCTCTCTGAGGTCTCAGGCAGTGTCATTCTTCACACCTCCTACCTGAGACTGATAAGTGGAGGTGGGAGGAACTGAACCTCAGGCCTTCTGTGTACAAAGCATGTCTGACCGCTGAGCCGAGCCACTCCCTGGAATCAAATATGAATCTGACACAAAAGGATCATCCACATACAGAAATGCATTTTCCCCCGGAAGGATTGGGAAGTACTGCATACATACTAGGAAGATTACAGCAGTAATTTTCAAAACTGTGTGCCAGTGAGAAGTCTACAAGAGCACTGCAAGAAATAAACTAAAGTATCCTGTCGGCTAAAATAACCATCCGCAGAGGATGCCGCATGAGTCACTTGTCCTCTTCCGCTTTGCTTTCTTCGGATGTGGTTGGGTCTTTCAGTGGCTCCCAGTGCAGAGATAGAGGGAAATTGCCTGTGCTCAGTGGAGGTGTGCCCAGAACTGTGACTCCTGCAGAAACACTAAGGAAGGGCTGCTCTGAGGGTGAATAGTCCTTACTCCTACACACTTGAAACATAAGAGTAAACTAGGGCTGCCAAGTACCGGCGACTTACTGGTGGGGGGGAGTTGTTCTCCCCCCGGGAGCTCTTCTGGTGCGTGCGCTTTGCGCGTGCGCCACGGCGATGTAATGACGTCACCTCCTGGTGACGTCATTACACGGGGGAAGTTGTCCTCACCGGACAACTTCTGGGGCGGGGTTCCCCCCATCGGCCGAATGCCGGCTGGCTGATCAGGAACCCCTATAATGGGGGATCCCCCGCCCCCTGGGCTGACTTGGCAGCCCTAGAGTAAACTTGGAGTGTGCTGCCAGTATTTGGGATGGTCACCAACCTGATCAGTCACTCCCTCCAGCAATCAGAGAGAATGTTGCAACTGGAAGAGCACTGATTATACCACATTGACCCCAGAGCTTGCAGTTACAGGTTATAGCCATTGCTCTTCTTCAGGTAGCCTTCCACAAATAGCCAGTAGAGCTCCGTCCATGATCATGAAGTCGGGAGACGATGCTGGCTATGCTTTAGGGTTGTCAACCTTCAGGTTGGGGCTGGAGTTCTCACAGAAGCACATCTGATCTCCAGACTACAGCGATCAATTCCCCCGGAGAAAATGACAGCTTGGGAAGTAGGGCTGCCAGGTGCTTACCATCTGCCAGCAGGGGCTGCTTCCCCGGGGTCTACTGCCACGCATATGGAGTGTGTGCACTGTGATGATGTCACTTGGAAGTGACGTCTTCACACTGGGCACGTCGTGTAGGGGATGCTCTAGCATTCAGCCAAAAACTCTATAGTCAGCATAGAGTTTTTAGCTGAATGTTAGAGCATCCCCCGCCTCCGGGTGATGTCATCATGCCAGGCATGGTGGAGCTCTTTAGGGGCAGGGCTCCTCCCACTGGCCAGCTGGCTAGCAGTGGATTGGGGCCCCCAAAATCGAGGAAACCCCAGTACCATCAGGGGGATGGCAGCCCTATTGGGAGGGTGGGTTCCGGCATCACATGCCTTCTGAGCCCCTCCCCAGGTTCCACCCCCAAATCTCCAGAAATTTCTTAACTCTGAGTTGGTAAACTGTATTGCTCTGAGTTGGGAGCCTGGGGAGGCCAGGGTTTGGGGATGAGAGGGAAAGGACCTCAGCAAGATATAATGCCATAGAGTCCACCCTCCAAAGCCGCCATTTTCTCCAGGGGAACTGATCTCAGTCATCTGGAAATCAGTTGTAATAGCAGGAGATCTTCAGGGCCACTTCAGACTGGTACCTGGCCTACTTTGAAATCATCTGCTATCCTAGAATATTAACGACAAATGAAGTGCTAAAAGATGTTTGGGAAACACTCGCTTAGAAGCACAGTGGATGGTTTTAATCCGTGCACTTTTTCATATTCATACCAATGCCATTCAAATAAATAGAGCAAAACTTTCCCCGTAATAGAACGGAGTGAAGGGAAATGTTCGCCATTATTCTTACTGTGAACAGCCTGATAATTGGCTTTGTTTTGCATGGCTATTGGGTGATACGATGGGTCTTACAAAGGCCAAGATGGCCTGATAAAAATCTTGTCAGTGGGAAAACATTTGATATATCTGGCTCTTTCCATAACAATTACATGTTATTTAAAAAAAAAAATTGAAGTAGATCTCTCCCATCAAAAAGAACAATCTTTTTTGAGTCGCCTTTCATATAATTTTAGCTTGAAATGCCTGTCTTTGTAATGTGCTGCTCTTGAGAACAATACATATTTGATGAAAACCTGTAATAAGTAACATTATGGAGACTGTTACTAGATGCTGATTGATGTGTGTATTATTTTGTCAGCTGCATGTTAATGGGTACTTTTATCCCCTGACACACGCACCCTCCTTCCACAGTCTCTCAGGCATATGAAGAGACCTAAAGGAAGTTTCATGTGACCCATTTTTCAAGGCCAATTCATACATGCGGAAGCTCTGCCATGTCGTAATGCTCAGCATCAGGGCTCTGGTTTTTTGGAAAAAAGGGTTGCCAGAATTCTCAAGAGGGAAATGAAGTTCTCAATCTGTATACTGAAAACTCATGAACTTTTCAACATTTAAAAAAAGAATTTTGTCAAAGAGTTTCCGTAACTCTGTTCCGGCGCATTCCCCCACAAAAAAAAAGCCCTATTCAGAGTGGCTGATTGTAATGCAAAACTGAGAAGAGTCACGCCTTTCTAAGTCCACTGAAGTCAATGGGTTTAGAAGGGTGGAACTTTGCTTAGGATTTTATTGTTGGAAAGAACACCTCCCTCCCCGGAAAGGAAAACTATCTGACCTCTAGTATGGTTGCCAGCTCTGGGTTAGGAAATATCTGGAGATTTAGGGGGTGGAGCCAGAGAGAGTGGGAAGGGGAGGGACTTCAACTGGGCATAATGCCATAGAGTCCACCTTCCAAAGTGGTCGTTTTCTCCAGGGGAACTAATCTCTGTCACCTGGAGATCAGTTGTAATATCAGGAGATCTTCAGCCACCACTTGGGGATTGGAAACCTTAGATCTGCAGTCATCTTATGCAAGAAGTGCTCAGATTTACGCTCACGTTGAGGTAGTGCCGTCAACTTACATTGCAGCATCCTGAATACATCTTGTAGCATAAATCACAGTTTATAGCCTAGAGGAGTGACTATCCACCTGTATTCACAAGCACTGCTCTATAATCCAGAATGTCCAAAAAAATTAGAGTTGGGTATTGCTGCACGCTCCGGTCAGTTCAATAGTGGTCAGGCTCCATAATGACCTTGACACCATCTAGTAATCCAGGCTTCCCAGTTTTAAGACATAAATAACCCAGACTAGCCTGAGCTCAACAGAATTTGGAAGCTTAGCAGGGCTGGCTGTGGTCAGATGGGAGACCACCAAGAAAGGTGATGGCTGCTATGCGGAGGAAGACAATGGCAGACCACCTCTGCTCATCTCTTGCCCTGAAAACCCCATGAGGTGGCACTTAGTTATAGTGTATCTCAAGCATAACGTTATAAATGATACATGGGGCGTGATCATATGCACCCATTTGTGACACAAGAAGGACGATTCTCCGCCGGCTCAAAGTGGTGTGATCACACAAGCACATCTGGGAAGCATCCTGCAACCGGTGTCAAAGTGTCGCAAACTGCTTTGAGCCAGTGGGGAATTGACTTATTTAGCTACCAGTGAAAAGGCAGTCTCAAATGGTTTGCGATGGCCCAGAACTGACCTTTCCTGGTGTGATCGTGCCAGCGCAAACAAGTGGCATTGGGGAGCGGGTTTTTTGGTTTTTTTCCCCCTCCCATCTCGGTATGCGCATCATCAGATGATCCCGAGGGTGGAGAGGCAAGTCATCGATCCCTTGTAGAAGCAGATAAGTGCACTGAAAACAGCCGGGAAAAAAAAACCCAACTCGCCCGCGGCTGCGTGTGATCACGCAGCAGTGTTTTGCCCTCACAGGTCCATGGACCTGTGTGATCCCGCAAAAGCGGCGCAAATTGCACCGGCACAAATTTGTGTCACTTCCCGTCCGGCTTATCTCGCTCGTGTGGACGGGGCCTCGGTCACTCTTTCATAGTCTGCAAACAGATTGTGAGCAGTGCCTTCCATTGCTCAAAAAAAGTTTGCATAATTGGTCAACATTGTGTTGCAAACATTTTGTATTCGTGCAGAGCTTTCCTACGGTGGTACCTTTCCCCTGTCCACTATCCACCCAACCAACATGGATGGGGAAGAAAAGTTAATTTATAAAAAAAAGACTCTTCTTGAGTGTCTCAGTCCCATGGGGAGGTGCTTGTCTCTTGAATATCCCAGCCTTGCCCATTTTGCCTGTCTGATTCCCAAAACTCAGCATGTTTGTATTTTTATATATATATATATATATATATATATATATATATATATATATATATATATATATATATATATATATATATATTGTCCCCCAGATAAACATTAATCTTAACAATACACAGTCATCCTGGAAGTATAGGTCTGTTTCTTCAAGTAATTTTTTAATTATTTCTTGATTATCTAATAAGTCCTCGTTTATTCTCCATCTCTTTTGTTTTTTAATCTGCCCAGCTGTCCATAAACACGGATTGTGATCTGAGATTATTCTGGGTAAAATTTCCACTTTTCTTGTCTTAAAGGTTAGGTTAGTAGTCATCCAAATCATGTCAATTCTTGAATGTGAGTCATGTCTGTTAGAGTAAAAGGTAAAGTCTTTTCCTTGTGGGTTAGCTTTCCTCCAAATATCTTCCAACTTTTCTTGTTTTATCAGTTCAAAAAAGTTTTTTGGAAGCTTCCCTAACGTCTCATCCTTTCTTTTAGAGCGCCTGTCTAGTTTATTATCTACAGTTCCGTTGAAATCTCCTAACATCATAATTTGATCATAGTTTACATTGTCCAATTCCATTTGAAGTTCTTTAAAAAAAATTTCTTTAGCTCCATTCGGAGCATAAATGTTCACAATCAAAGTTTTCACTCCTTGCAGTAAAATTTCAATAGCTAAATATCTTCCATCTTTGTCTTTGAATATTACTTTGGGTTCCAAATCTTTTTTGACATATGTTACAACACCATTTTTTTTATTGCTTGCTAAAGAATAAAATTCTTCTCCCAATTTTTTCCTTATTAAATATTTATGGTCTTGGTTTTTAAGATGAGCTTCTTGCAAGCAAATTATATTACATTTTTGTTTTTCCAACCAATGACCTACCATTCTACGTTTTTGGGATGAATTTAGTCCATTTACATTCCATGTAAGTATTTTGTAATCCATTTTGATATATTCTTAAATATCTCCAAAATCGTCTTTATTCTCTCCCAGGAATGCATACATTTCTTCTGTGCTTTTAATCACTACTCTGGAGTTGCCATAATAAAAACTTAGTCCTTGAGGTATTTCCCAACGAAATCTGATTTTTTTCTCCTTCAGTTTATCCGTCAGACGCTTGAATTTTTTCCTTTCTTGCAGTATTGCTCTAGGCAGTTCTTTCATTACTATGATTTTCTTTCCATCTATTACAAAGGGGTCAGTAAAGCACTTCCTGTAGATTTGTTCTTTTGTTCTTTTCATTGTAAATTGGACAACCACGTCTCTTGGTATGTTTTTGTCTCTTGCATATGTAGAATTAACTCTATAAACAAGATCCATGTGTTCTTTAACAACTTCTTCCTGTTCTTGTAAAAAATCTGCTATTGCTTCTTGCATTCTTGTAAAAATATCCTCATTCAATTTTTCCTCAATCCCTCGAAATCTCAAGTGGTTTTGCATATCTTTATAATGCATCATCTTTTCCATCCTCTTGTTCTCTCTCATTGTCTTATGGGTGTTTTCTTCCAGTTCTTTTACTTTAGTTTCTATATCTTGTGTTCTTGTGGATAATTTTTGAAATTCTGCTTTTAATTCCATGCAATTTTTATCTGCTTGAGCCGCTATATTATTCATTTTAACATTTACCTCTCCTATAGCGTCTAACATTTTCTTTTCCATTGCTTCCATAACGGCTAGTAGCTCTTTTTCTTTTTTTGCTGCCATTGTAGGAGAGGACCATGTGGCTGCTCTCGATCTTAGTCCGCGGTCCGTTTTGCCTCTTTAAAAAGATCGATTTTATCTTGTCTTCCAAATCAAACACCAATTAGTGCATTCAAACAAGCTAATCTTGCCAAGTCAAATTATGTTGGTTTCAGCCTTCTACGTTATATAATCTTTGAGATATTGCAGTTTAAAAATTTTATAAATCCAAAATGGCGGCCGCGACTTCTCTATGGTTAATGTCAAAGGTTATAGTCTTTTTACCTTGCTTCTGGCTTGCCGTAGTTTCCTTTTGTCCCTTCCTTTTCTTTACTTGTCTGCTCTCTGCACGTCACTTCCTGTTATGGTCTTTCTGGTCCGGCAGTATTTAGAGTCCCCTTTCTGGTCCGGCAGTATTTAGAGTCCCCTTTCTGGTCCGGCAGTATTTAGAGTCCCCTTTACCTTCTTCCGGTTCTTCTCCTTTTTCCTTCTTGTCTGCTCTTCTAGCCGTCACTTCCTGATTCAGTCCTCACGTCTTAGTCTCGTGATGCTTGGTTCCCTTCTCCCTCTTTGTCTCGCGATGCTTGGCTTCCCCTCCCGACTCCTTTTAACCGCAGGAATGTTAAACAACTTGTTTTTTTTGGCTTTTTAAGTTCAAATTCAGTTTTTTAGCACTTCAAAACTGCTCTCATCCAATCAACATCAGTCTATTGCTTCACCCGATCTGTTTTTCATCTTTCAAAACGCGGCAATGGTAAGGCAAAAAACTTTTTTCCGTTACCTTTTGTTGTTACTTCGCTTCAGATGTGGTCCCAACGTTTAAACTTTGTCTTCTTTGTTAAGGAATCAGGGGAATTGGAGGTTTTATGCTGAATTTTCAGCTCAGCTCGGCTCCTTAGAGATACTCGCAAGAATCCTCTTCGGCTGCAGTGCTCAAGGTGTCGGAAAAGTCTCCTCCGAGACTTTCCCTTCACCGAGGTTGCTCAAACCTGGATTATATTGCTTGCTGGTCCTCACACTACCTGTGTGAGGTTGCGTCAGGTGGATTAACCCACCCAAGCTGTCAGGAAGAGCCGCTGTCCACCTTGCGCATTTGCAAAGCGTGTCAGACCTCAATTCTCCCAACCGGAAACTTTGGCAGTATCTCTTGTATAGTATATTCAGCAAAAAGGATTCAGGAATAAGCGGTAAATTAATACCTAGAATTTCTAAAATTAAATTTTGAATCATGATCCAGAAAGCTTGTACCTTCGAACACCGCCACCACATGTGAAAAAACATCCCAACATTCTTACCACATTTCCAGCAAAGATTTGAACCATTACCATAACATCTAACTATCTTGTCAGGTGTCCAGTGCCATCTAAAAAACATTTTATAAACATTTTCATTATAAGAAGTGGCCATTTTAGCCCATCTAGACAACTAACAGACAACATACACCGCACACTTATCATCATACACTCCTATAAGAAAACCTCTGAGGACTCACTAATCTTGACCTTGTACTTTGAAAAGGCTTTTGATTCTGTGGAGCCAACCTACCTCTTAGCACTTCTTCGGAAAATGGGCTTTGGCCCAAGATTCCTGAATGTCCTGCATCTACTTCTCTCATCCTCCAAGTCTTGTGTCAGAGTCAATGGCCACAATTCCAACTTCTTTCATCCATCCAGAGGTACGCGTCAAGGCTGCCCTCTATCCCCTCTGATTTTTGCACTGGCAATCGAACCGCTGGCTGAAAAACTGCGAAAAGCACAAGATTTTACAGGCATACACATCAATAAGACTGAACATAAACTGATCCTCTATGCAGATGACCTCACCCTGTATGTTTCCAATCCAAAGGCTTCTTTACCAGCAATCTGCAAAATTCTTGCTGGCTTTGAAAAAATATCAGGCCTCCGGGTTAATAGCCAAAAATCTGAAATCTATCCAATTGTACTATCGCCACAAACTCAAGCCTCTCTGAAAGAACAATTTTCCTTCCCTCATCGTGGAGACACCTAGGTATACAAATACCTCTAGACCTCAAGGATCTAATAAAATTCAACTTTCATAAACTTTCTGATGATATCAAACATCGCATTCATGACTGGAACAAACTCATCTTAACTCTGCCAGATAGACTACACCTCATCCAAAGCTTTATATTCCCCTGTGCCTTGTTTTTATTTAGAGCCCTACCAATCACCCTCGCTGACAAAGATCTAAAAAGCTGGCAAGACATGATCACATCCTTCATCTGGGCCTTCAAAAGATCCAGGATGGACAAAAGAATCTTGACAAGACCCACTCTCAAAGGAGGCCTCAACCTACCAGACTTGAAATGATACTATCAAGCTGCAGCCATTGCTGACGTAGTGAAGATGTCTCATAACAATACAGATACAGGCTGGATGTCAATTGAACAGACTGCCACTGCACCGCTATCCTTACATGAAGCACTTTGGAGCCCCAAGGCTGGCAGATCTAAGCTCATATCAAATAACCCCTTTCTTGCACACACTATCAAGATTTGGGATGTGCTGGAACAATCTCTTGCATCTTCTGTCTCTCCACTTTCTACTTTTACTTTTCAAGACTGGTTTCCTCCAGGACAAGACCCGGGATCCTTTCAAGACTGGACCTCAGCAGGCCTCACAAGCCTTCAGGACCTCACCAGAAATGGTAAACTCTTACAAAAGACACATTTTGAAGAACATCTCAACAAACTGGTCTCCTGGCTCAAATATTATCAACTTAGAAGCATGATCTCTTATGTGTCGACTAGGGGAGTCTTTCAACATACCAAAACAAAATTTGAGGTTCTACTATCAGTCTATTCAGATCACACAAAACACCTCCTTTCGAACATTTATAAAATTCTGTCTGACCATACTAGTCTCTGTAAGTTACATCATCAGACAGCATGGTGCAGTGATCTTGGCCGAACCTTACCTGATCAACAATGGGATCTCATCTGGTCCTCGACTGCCAATACCTCCGGGATTTTTAATGTTTGGTTCCAATTTTTCAAACTGATCTCCAGGTGGTACTACACACCTGCCCACTTACATAGGATCAACGCAAATCACTCTCCTCTTTGTTGGAAGAATTGCGGAGAACTGGGTGATTATTTACATTGCTGGTGGTCATGCTCTCACATCCAACAGTTTTGGTCTTCTGTAATTAAGGAAATAACGGACATTACTTCACAGTCTCTACCAATGGACCTCTTGCACCTCAGAGACCCCTCTACCAAGGAGGAACCACTTCACCCCCTGAGAACTTTTTTACTTACAGCAGCAAAAACGACAATTGCAGCATCCTGGAAGCTCAGCACTCCTCCTTCTGTGGATCAATGGAGAACACGAACCTGGGAACAGTTTATTATGGACAAAATCACAGACAATCTCAAATCTCACAACTCTCCCTCTGACGCAACCTCTTCCCGCTTTGTATGCACTTGGTATCCATACTTACAGTACATGACGGAACACGGCCTACTACCTCAAGATCCCAGTTACACCTCCTGGCTCCATTTCTGAAACCAAACCATAACCTCTCCCGCACCACTTTCTCTTCTTTTTCTCACTCCACAATCTCTAACCGCACTACCAAAGCAGGTTTTATATAGCTATTTGTTGTACACTAGATCTAAGGCACCACTCTTAACTTATTTTCTAAGTGATATGTTTAAATTTAAAGTTTGCACTTATTTCTATAGTTTTTCACATAAAACTTGTTGCTAACTGGGTGTTTATCTTATGTTTTCACATCAATAAAAAAAATTCAAAAAAAAAAAGAAGTGGCCATCATATATTTTATGGTTTTCTAAATCTTTGCCCAATCGTCTATTTCAATTGTGTAACCAAAATCTTTCATCCAGGAAATCATATTAGTCTTCACTACTTCATCCTGCATTCTTTCATCTAATAAAAAACTATAAAGTTTTTGTATTATTTTCTCTTGTGAGTTTAACCAAATTTTATTCAATTCACTATTAGCCTTGGAGAACCCTACTTTCTTATCCAAGACAAATCTGGAACGTAATTGTAGTTTCTCCCACCATAATAACCTAACCTCACTTTTTGTTTCTAAAACTTCATCTGTTTTTAACTTGTTGGTTTTATCTAACAATTCTTCGTATCTTACCACATTTGCTTTACTAAGTATCGAAGGTTTTATAAATGCCACGAGCGGAGAGACCCATCTGGGTGTTTTCAAATAATATTTCCACTTTACTTCCAACCAAACTTTTATTAATGCATCTCTTAAAATATGATGGTGAAAATGAGAATGCACCTTATCTTTCTCATACCAAATATATGCATGCCACCCCATATATAGATCATGCCCCTCAAGTGCTAACATTCTTGAGTCCTCTAATCTTATCCAGTCTTTAATCCATTCTAGAGATGCAGCGTGATAATAAAGCTCCCAATTTGGTACACCAAAACTGACTCTTTCCTTCCTGTCTTGTAACAACCTCCATTTTATTCTTGGTTTTTTGGGAAACCAGAGAAAACTCCTAGTTACATTGTCTAGCTCTCCAAAATAGTTATTCTTGCGCAGTACCAGGATATTCTGGGCTAAAAATAGAAATCTAGGCAAAATATTCATCTTAATTGTTGCCATCCTATCCATCAAAGACAGCTGCAATTTCTTCCACTTCTCCAAATCCGACTTAATTTCGGCTAACAATTTATTATAATTATTCTCTAATAATGCACTATTTTTGTAAACCAAATGCCTAAATAGCGTACTTTTTTGACCACTTCCATCATTGAAACATTCTGTATCTCGTTAATTAAATTATGAGAACAATTTTTCATTATTATTTTTGTCTTCCTAAAGTTAATTTTTAACCCTGCTACCTCCCCATATGCTATCTTCACATATGCCATATGCTATGTTTCTATCAGGTACAACATTGATTTAAGAGGATCTTCCAGAACAAATAATAAATCATCAGCAAACGCACACACTTTAAATTCATAGCCCTTTAACTTTAAGGCCCTTTATCTGTTCATTCTCTCTCACCTGATCAATTAGTGACGCCAGCACAAAAATAAATAATAATGGTGACAAGGGACAACCTTGCCTCGTTCCTTTTTGAATCTCAGTATATCTAGACAGATCTCCATTTATTAAAATCTTTGCCCACTGTTTTTTATAGATAGCTTTTACCAAAGTATGAAAGAGTACTCCACAATCCCATTTTTCTAATTTTCGCAGTAAAAACTTCCATGAAATGTTGTCAAAAGCTTTCTCTGCATCCAAGAATACAAAGGCAGCTTGTTTTTCCAGGTGAGTTTCATAGTATTCTAAACCATCCACAAGAATTCTCATGTTATCTTTCACATGTCTCTTAGGTAAAAATCCTACTTGATCATGACTGATAGTATCTACCAACACTTTTTTCAACCTATTTGCTAAAATACTTGCGAAGATTTTATAATCCGCATTTAGTAAAGATATGGGTCTATAATTACTAGCTATTTTTTTATCCCCCTCCTCTTTAGGTATTAACATTATAATCGCATGGTACCAAGAGCCCGGAAGTTCCCCTGATTTTCCTATATTATCTAATAAATTTTTAAATGGAGACTAATCGGGTCTTCAAAAATTTTATAAACTCTATTGGCAATCCATCAGAACCCGGCGCCTTTTTATTCTTTTGTCTTTTAATTGCCTCTACTATTTTGCACATGGAAATTGCTCCACTTAGTATATTTCTTTGTATTTGTGTGAAATTTTTCTTAGTCTTTCCAGCAAGGTAGTCATTAATTTGCATAGAATCTTCCATATCCTGACTACATAATTTTGCATAATAATCTTCCACAATTCTCATAAATTCCTGATTTAAATACTTTTCTTCATCATTATCATCCTTTAATGCTATAATCATCCTCTTTTCTTTTTCTTTCCTTAATCTATAAGATAGCCATCTTGTAGGCTTATTTGTGTTTTCAAAAAATATTGTTTAGTGTATTGTATTTTTTTAGCCACTTCCTGCATTAGAATCATATTTATTTTATGTTGTAAAAGTTTTAGCTTAATCCTACTCTCCTCCTGTTTTTTATCTATCTTCATTTTGTCTTCTTCTATTTTTATTTGTTTACATAATTGATCGTATTTCAACCTCTTTTGTTTGACTTCCAAATTTGTTGGCTAATAAAGTTTCCCCTTAGAAATGCTTTAAACGCATCCCATACTACATTTATTGCTATATCTGGTTGAATGTTCCGTTTGAAAAATTCCTGTATTTCAACCTTAATTTTTTCCACAAAAGTTTGGTCTCTCAGAAGATTGAGGTTCATGGCCCATCTGGCTTTTCTACATGTTTCTTTAAATGTAAGCATTATTGGATTATGATCTGTGAAGGTACAGGGGAGAATTTCAGCTTCCATTACTCTACCCAGTAATGACAAAGAGAGCCAGGCCATATCAATCCTAGACCACGACTGATGCCTAGAGGAAAAGTACGTGAAATTCATTTTATCCAAATTCCTAGGCCTCCAAACATCTATCAAGTTGTATTCTTCTGCTAGTCTTAAAAAACAATTGGACAAAATTCTACCTCATCCTTTCTTCTTATTCTTACTCTTCCTATCAAGTTTGGGATCAAAAACCACATTGTAATCACCCAGAACACAAACATTATGAAATTCTTTAATTAACACTTTCCTAACCTCCTCATAAAAGGTTTCTTGGTTCTAATTAGGTGCATAGATGTTAATTATTAAGGTCTCAACACCTTGTCTTGTTATGGTAATAGCTACTATTCTACCATCATCTGATGCATAAACTAAGGCCGAAGACAGACTGGCAATCTGAAGCGGAGGCAAAGCGGAGGGAACTGGAGCGGGGGAAAAAACTCACGGAGCTGGCCGTTCACACTGGCCAGAGCAATGCGGATCAGCGGCGATACGGAGCGTTCAGACTGCCCACGGAGGGTTCACACTGGCGCGTAGCCAGCCCGCACGGCTCGCGCCTGCTGCTGCACTTTTTTTTTTGTTTTCCTTTGATGTTTTTCGCATATGCGCATATGCACATATTGCATATGCGCATATTGCATATGCGCATATGCGCATATGCGAAAAACTTTTTGCCGGTGCGTTCACACTTCCTCCGGATGCCTCCCGCTTCTTCCAGTTCACACTGTTTGGAAGCGGGAGGCATGCGGAGGAAGGCCCCTGAACACCGGGAAAAACTGGTGTCCGGGTAAAGCGGAAGGAAAGCGGCTGGGAGACGGGTAAGTACGCAACGGAGCCGATGGGCAGATGCGCATGTCTGAACGGGCTCCTTTCCTCCGTTTGCGAAGCGTGCCTGCCCGGCTTCAGATTGCCAGTCTGTCCTCGGCCTAACTGGGGATGCAAATGATCTTTTACATAAATAACTACCCCTCTTTTTTTCTTTTCATCAGAAGCAATAAAGGCCTCTCCCATTTTTTTGGATATTAAATATTTAACATCCTTATTTCTAATATGTGTCTCTTGGAGGCATGTTATTTCCGGTCACAATTTAGCAATCTGGTGGAAAGTTCTTTTCCTCTTCTGCAGGCTATTAAGCCCGTTCACATTAATAGAAAGGATCTTACACTTCTTGATGTGCTTCATCTTCATTTTTATCTTCTCTAGTTCTAGCCCTATATTGGAATCTTGTTAACATTTGTGATGTTGTCGCCTCTGGTTTCCTCTTATCTTTTTTACCTTCTGGTTTTCTCTTAGTTCTCTTATCCTATTCCACTTCTTCTTTTTCTTCATAGTCCCCTTCTTCTCTTCCTGGTTCTCAGTCCTTCTGCCAACCCAAATCTTTCCCATATATCTCCAGAAAATTTTCCAAGTTGAAAGTTTTATTTATTTATTTATTTATATTTATTTTTATACCCTGCCCTCCCCGCAAGCGGGCTCAGGGCGGCTTACAGGGGCGTAACACTGGTTAAAACATCATAACAATTTAAAATTCCAACAATAATAAATAACATTAAAATTTCAGTTACAATATTATAATAATTAACAATAAAATATCTACTACTTCCACTAAAATGCTTCCAATCTTATTGATCTGATGACGTCTTATCAGGATAAGGGTCCCCCCCAAAACCTACCCACCAGGTCCAGACTGCGTCCAGGGCCAGTTCACCCTACAGATGTTATTATTGTTATTATGGGTGTTATTATTATTATTGTCGGTGGCGGCTCCTAATTAAAAGCCTGGCGGAAGAGCTCCGTCTTGCAGGCCCTGCAGAACTGCATCAAGTCCCGCAGGGCCCTGATCTCCTCTGGGAGCTCATTCCACCAGGTTGGAGCCGCCACCGAAAAGGCCCTGGCCCTGGTCCCAGCAAGCTTGGCCTCCCTAGGACCTGGGACACGGAGTAGATGACGTGACTCCGACCGAAGTGCTCGCTGGGGTATGTGCGGGGAAAGGCGGTCCCTCAGGTATGTTGGGTCTGTCCTTTGTCTTTTCCCTCCATATTCAAACAGCACCCCTTCTGGTGTAGCTGGTGTAGACAGAGCCCTAGCTCATGCCTGCCTGCTGTCGAGCGACCGGAACCGGATCAGCAGCATGTTTGTATTTGTTGACTATTCTGAATTGGACAAGTATGTTGTACATTTTGACACTGTCAGCTGGGTACTGGAATTCCATCAAATGAAGTCTGAGCAACATGGTGACTACTGCCTACTGCGCAGGCACAGCATAGAGTTGCCAATCACCAGGTGGCCCCTGGAGATCTCCCACTGTTATAATAGATCTCCAGATGACCAAGACCAGTTCCCCTGGAGAAAATGGCTGCTTTGGAGGATGAACTCTATGGCTTTACACACTGCAGAGGTCCCTCCCCTCCCCAAACTCCACCCTCCCCAGCACCCCCAAAATCCCCAGGCATTTCCCAACCCAGAGCTGGCAATACTAGCACAGAAGTATTGCATATACCTTCAAAATAGATTTGATTTTCAATGAAGAATGACCAGCCCATGGTGCCCTTAGGGCGTAAGTAGCCCAGCAGTCTAGTAAATTGTGGGTATGTGCCCGCAGGAGCTACCCAGCCATGCTGACTGTTGTCAACTGTGTAAACACAACACCACCTGAGGTACTGGTGGTGGTGGAAAGTGCTGTCAAGTCACAGCCAACTGATGGTGACCCCATGGGATTTTCAAGGTGAGAGACGTTTGGAGGTGGTTTGCCACTGCCTGCCTCTGCGTAGCAACCCGGGACCTCCCATCCAAGTACTAAGCTGGGCTGACCCTTCTTAGCCTCTGAGATCTCATGCGATCAAGACAGCCTGGGCCATCCAGGTCAAGGCACTTGAAGCACTGCTCACTTGGAATTATCAGCAAGTTATGTACAATGCAATAGTCTGGGGTTCTCAAGAGAAAATGAGGATTGCATGCAGGATGTTGAGGAGATTTTTTGTGTGTGCATAGTATATTTGCAAAACTTGAATCATTAATAAACATAATGCAAATATACATTTGATGTGTGGCATGCAGATCCCCAAAGAGAGATGTAATAGTATTTAAGGCTGTGGTCACACGCTCTAAATAATCCACTTTCAATGCACTTTCCAACTGGATTTCGCCAGCTCGCACAGTAAAATCCAGTTGGAAAATGCATTTAAATTGGTTTGAAAGTGGATTATTTAGTGTGTATGATCACAGCCTGTGGCTAAATCTTGCTTGTGCAACCTAAAAAACAGCCTTTTCTTTACATGTGAGTAAGTGGGAAAACCTTTCTACCATATTTTGTTTAAAATTTGGTAGACTTCTCAGAGGCAGGTTCCAGCTACTTTGGGAGTTGGGCCATGAGTTGGCCTGCCTTCAAGGGTCATTTTGTAGAAAAAGAGGTGCAGGAGCTCATTAGCATAACTCATTTGCATATGCCACACCCCCTAGCATACCGGAAGTGTGTCAGAAGGCAACACCCACCCCTCAGGCTCCACTCCACAGCTGAGTGAAACTGACCTGCTCTTCCTCCATTCCCTTCCCTATCCAATACTTTGTGCAATAAAAATAAGCGTAAAGAACACACCCTCATTCTCTTCCTGCTCCCTTGAAACCACCAGGTTTCAAGTAGACTTGAGATACCCAGGACATGTGCACCACCCATCCCTTTCCCTTCCCTCACCACAACAAGACACCCTGTGAAGTAGGTGGGGCTGAGAGAGGTCTTTTGAGAACTGCTCATGAGAGAACAGCTCTGAGAGAACTTGTGACTGGCCCAAGGTCATACCAGCAGCTGCATGTGGAGGAGTGGGGAATCAAACCCGGTTCTCCCAGATTAGAGTCCAACTCCTGACCACTACACCAAACTGATGGGGTGGAAGCTGCTGAAGGGCTGGTGAAATTTCTCCAGTACTTATGTGCCATGTGCCCAGATAAAAAATAGTATACTTAGAAAAATTATATGCCACCTTGAGCAAGTCTCTGGAAAAGCAGCACACAGTCATAAAAGGAACAATGATAAAATTATCAATATTAAAACAAAACATTAAAATCAATGAAGACCCTAGCAGGGCTTTCCCTGGGACGCTGCGCCTCTGCACTGCTCGGAGAAGCCGAGGAGGGGGCGGGGCTTGGTCATGTGCCCGCCCCCTGGGCTCCTCACTCCCGGAGCTGTGCTCCTGTGCGCTCCTGCTCCAACGGACCCCTGCCTGCCTTGATCTGGAGCAAACGTGTACAATTTGTGACTCACCAAGCTTCATGCACTGCCCCCCCCCGGTGACAGCATGGCCTGCTTGACCTCAACAACCACCCAGTGTTGCTGACTCAAACTGGAAACCAAAATGGAAAGTTTCTTGAGCCTTATGCAAATAGCATGGTAGGTCCAACCCAGTTGTGCAACCCAGGCCCAGACTCTCAGACCCAGACTCTTGTGCTGGGGTTGTCAGCCTCCAGATGGAGCCTGGGGATCTCATGGAATTACAACTGGTCTCCAGACTACAAAGATCAGTTCCCCGGGAGACAATGGCTGCTTGGGAGGGTGGACTCTATGGCATTCTACCCTGCTGAGGCCCTTCCACTTCCCAAACTCCACACTCCCCAGGCTCCAACCCCAAAGCTCCATGGATTTCCCAATTTGGAGTTAGGAACCCTACTTTGTGGTATCATTTATAGCAGGGGTGGCCAAACTGTGGCTCAGTAGCCACATGCGGCTCCTTCACACATATTGTGTGGCTCCTGGCAGGGCAGCTGGGGAAGCAAAGGGGAATGTTCCCAGTGTTCCCCAACCTGCGTAGGCTTGAGGTGGGGGGAGCAGAGAAAGAAAGCAACTTTAACTTTAAATGCATTCTCAAAGCTCCCCCCCCAAGCCTACAAATATCACTGGACAAATAAATATCATTATCAATATCTATTTTTACTACTTTTGTTTTTATTTTTGGCAGTCTCATTTAATGTTTAATAAAAAGCAAATTTGCATATTTTCCAATAAAAACACATCTGTAATATTTGTTCATGTCTTGCGGCTCTCAAACATCTGACATTTATTCTATGTGGCTCTCACATTAAGCAAGTTTGGCCACCCCTGATTTATAGTTATTGTTAGAGAAGTCCTGGGGGCAATATGGTGCTAGAATTTGATTCCTCCAGTGGCTGCTAATGGAAGCATTTTGACCCAAACGAGCAGTTGAGGTGTTCTCCCATAACATACATCTTCCTAGTCAAGGCTTGAGTCATCTGGAACTATCTGCTCCCGAAGCTATTTTCTGAAATATATGTGATCTCTCTGTCATGTTGCAACCTGAATTATGTATGTTGATCAAAGGAGAGAGATTCAAGGACTGGTTATACTGTCTTAGAAAGTGGTAGAACTAAAATGACCTTTGGTGGCGTTATCATCTATAATTTTTCTATTGACAACATGATCTGGGCCTCTTTGGCGTAGTGCTTAAGAATGCAGACTCTAATCTTGGAAAACCGGGTTTGATTCCCTATGCCCTTACATGCAGCTGCTGGTGCGAGTCACAGTTCTGTCAGAGCTGTTCTCTTATGAGCAGTTCTCAAAAGAGCTCTCTCAGCCCCACCTACCTCACAGGGTGTCTGTTGTGGGGCGGGGAAGGGAAGGAGATTGTAAACCACTCTGAGACTCCGAGTGAAGGTGGGGGATAAATCCAATCTCCTCCTCCTCCTCCTCCTCCTGGAAACTCATGCATTGAGATTAGTTCATGCCTAGGATTGTTCTTTGGCTGAAGCAGCACTGCTTGATACTTGCACCATCATTTATATGATAAGGCTGCCCAGTACATCATCTGGGTATCTTGTGTATTGTATTATATTAAATGCACACTTTGGACAATATCCTGAGAGATGTATTTATATGGACAATGTAAACATGTCCTGGATTCTCATGGCCACAAATCCCGGCAGTGATTCCTGCTTTTGCAGCCCTGTGTCCTTCACTTTTCACAATCTTAAGAATTGCTTTGGGGCAGTTGCAGCTGGAGATCCCAAGTCCCAGGTTATGTTCTCCATAAAAATGCACCCCTGGAGAAGGTCAGGATTTATCCGATGAAGGAAGATTTGTATTCTGTGCCTCATCCCTTCAAAAGCTGATAATCTTGGTATGCACAGGAGAAGATATTCTACCATGGTTCACCTTGGGCAGTTCTGGAATGAATGGGAGAAACAGAAGTCCAGCACCCTTCGGTCTGATTTGAGGACACACTGCCAGCATTTAAGGCTTCACACTAAGCAATGGTCAGATCTAAAGAGGGCAGAGGATGTCAGGGCACAAGATCATTTCTTCGCTCTTCCTTCTCGAGTCTCACGACAGCGATAACAGGAATGCTGGCTAGCTTATTCTAGAGGGATCGACCATTTAGCAAACTCAGGCCTGCGATCTGTGAAGGCTCATTCTGACATGCAGATTTGCGCGATACGGAAGTCGTGTGTGAAGCAGCCCTTTGAGTGCAATCTCCCGCTATGAAATCAATGGCTTGAGTGAGTTGTTTAGTGGCAGAGTTCATAAACATTTTCCATGGGGAAGATTTATTGAGCATATAATTAAAAGCCAGTGCTGTGTTTTGTAGCCTTCCTTACTATTACATCCTGGCATTTGAGTGTTCCTCGTGAGCGCCTCCTTTGATCTCCCTGGGGCTTCTTTAGTTTGAGGGTAAGCACAATATAGCCGCATGCAATCCGCAGGCATCCAAGGTTCTCACAAGGGGCGCAGAGACATTTCTGAAAAACTCAACAGTGACCTCTCTGGACAGTCGAGGAAGGATATGCATAGATTCCTCCCCCAACCGAAAAGCATAAAACATAATAAATGGCTTCAAGGTGGAAAGGAGGAGGCAAATTAAAAATTGGATAAATGAAGTTTGGAGTGCTTATGTCTTGCTGTCGGAGAGAATGAGGGAGTAAACGTCGTCAGCAGATCTATTTTATTGCGCTTGTCGGCAACAAGACATCAGCTTGAGATTTTAATTTTGGCCGGTTGTCATTCATTATTATGCCACGTTGAAGTGATGCTGGCATCCAGTGAAACAAACACAAAAGGAGGGCTGCTGACTTTAATTTAAAATGAAATTGGTTGTGTCTTGCTTCTTCCATAGCCTGTGTGCCAGGTAACAACCGCTCCCTTTGCTTCCCCAAAAGCAGAAATGAAAGATACGGCCAAAGAAGCATGTGGGGGGGGGGGGGAATAATTTTGTGGCAGAACACTTGTTAAGGCTCGGCGTTGAGCTGTAAATAGAGAGGTTGCCTGCCAGTTCCCTAGAGTGAAAAGGGGAGTCCAAAGGAAATGTTTTTTTTTTTCCGGAGAACAAGTCGACCACTTTGGATGGGACTGGAAGCCAGCCATCAACCCAGCTGCCTGGAGAGCCAGCCAATAGCTGGAATGGATGCTGCTGGAAGAATCTTCTCTCTCTGATAGACTCGTGAGCATATGGGTCTTTTGATAACCGGCTAAAACAAAGGAGGAGGAGGAAGAAAGTGTCAGCGCAGTGCTTTTGGAGTTTGTGGGAAGAACTTGGAGAACACGGGAAATATTGGAGAGATGTTGGGGAGGGGCCATGGCTCAGTGGTAGAGCACCTGCTTGGTATGCAGAAGGTCCCAGGTTCAGTCCCCGGCATCTCCAGTTAAATAGATATCTCTACCTGAGACCCCGAAGAGCCGCTGCCAATCTGAGCAGACAATACGGACTTTGATGGACCTTGGTCTGATTCAGTACAAAGCAGCTTCATGTGTGTTCATGACCACGCTGATATCTATATTGTGTCTCTAAACATTCCATGTGCAGAGAAAAGAGTCATGGAGGGGGGAGGAGCGTTTCCCCCCCAGAAATAGAACTGATAGGTGCCGTTGGTTTTCCATAGTGGACTCCACCAGAGCAATGGGAAGGGGGAAAGATACATGCTGTGTAAGCATACAGGACTGGCTAAAGTTTTTGGGCCACCTTGGCTTGGCAAATTGAGAGGACATCAATGCAATATGGCAGAGGGATCTATGGTGCTCTCTCAGACTGATTTCCCACAAGCGCTGCCCCGGCGTCGTTCCTTCGTTTGCCCCGATTGCCTGCTTGAATTTCCCACTATTTGCCACGGGGCACATTTTGACCCGGGGCTTCGTGCAATTTCCCCCGCAGCTTCAGTGATCCTCTTTTTTGAAGATCACCGAAGCCATGGAGGAAATCGGAGGAAATCATGCAAAGTCAAAATGCGCCCCGCGGCAAATAGTGGGAAATTCAAGCAGGCAGTTGGGGCAAACGGCGGAACGATGCCAAGGCAGCACTTGTGGGAAATCAGTTTCAGTTTACATGGGAATTCTTCTATATTCATTCAGCTTTCCTTCGAGGTGAGTGTGCCCCAAGAAACAGAGTGCATCCCACTAACAGTGCTGAAAAATAGTCCTCTTGTGATGAGTTCTCCTCATCCCAGCTATATAAGTGCTCACTGTGTCGATTGGTACCATCATAGTGGTGGGTCTCCATTCTCCCATTCCACTTTCCTATCAGCCTGAAGGAGCAATTTGGAGTCTTGCTATACAATAGTTCCATCCACATGATGAATACTTACAGAAATTACAGTTGGGGGCATTAGAAGCCTGTTTTTCAGTGGCTTCCCCTTGGGTGAACGTAATGTGTATTCTAAGTCCTGCTTGTATCTGTTCAGCACACTCAATCTTCCAAACTCTCAATATCTGTGAGAAGTCTATGGTGATTACATGCCTGAATTTACAATGAGGCTAAGAATCATGGCTTGGGCATAGATGCCATGTTCCACATTCTGAAATAACAAGAGAACCACAACCCTGAGAGCTACAAGTAATACAGAACAAAAAAGTTGTGAAAAACTGGTCTAATGTCAATGCAATGAAGAAAATACAATACAATAATAGTGTCAAAACAGTCAATACAGTTCTTCCAAGTACTTCCAATGAGGTTTTCCGGAATAAAATCCCGTGTCATCCAAAGACTTCATCCAAGCAGGAACATCTTTCATAGAAAAACACTTAAAGAGAAAGTCATGCAATACAAAAATAGGAATGTAAGGGCAGGCATAAAAATCCATACATACTTCATAAGCTGCATGATGCATAAATAGGCATAAGAGCCAGGATTTAACAAAGGACAATTTGAATACCTTGTTATGCCCTTTGGCCTCCAGGGGGCACTTGGAGTTTTTATGAATCTGATCAATGAAGTCTTACACAAGTACTTATTCCGGGGGCACTAGTGTACTTAGATGACATTCTTTTGTATTCCCCTGATAAGGAATCACATGTCAAACTAGTGCGAGAGGTCCTCCAAACCCTCCTGGAGCACAGACTATTTGCTAAGCTGTCCAAATGCAAGTTTCATAAGGAGGAAGTGGATTTCCTAGGCTACCGCATCTCCCAAAGGGGCTTAGAGATGGATCCAAAGAAGGTGGCTGATGTGGTGGGGTGCGAGGCGCCCACTACCCGGCGCCATCTCCAATCGTTCTTAGGATTTTGCAATTTCTATAGCAACTTCATCTCAAATTTCACCCAGGTAGCCCTCCCTCTCACTGACTTGCTGAAAACAATGGGGAAGAGTGTGGATAGTACAAAACCCGGGGCCAAGTTAAACTGGACTGAGGAATGCCAGCATGCATTTGAGACGCTAAAAAAACTGTTCACTTCAGAGCCGGTGCTCGCCCACCCCAATGGGAATAAAAAATTCATTGTCCATGTGGATATGGTGGACGTTGCGATGGGGGGGGCATCTTGCAGGAGAGAGCAGATGGGCGGCTCCACCCCCTAGCGTATACCTCTAAGAAGTTCAACACTACTGAGCATAATTGGTCAGTGTGGGACAAGGAAGCTGCAGCTATTAAATTGGCTTTGTCGATGTGGCATCATTGGCTGGAGGGGGCGTAGGTATCGTTTGAGGTTTGGACTGACCATAAGAACTTAGAGGCGTTGCGCACCCCCCAAGGTCTCAATGCTAAACAACTACGATGGGCTGAGTTTTTCTCCAAATTCCGTTTCACCCTCCATCGTCTCCCAGGGAAATCAAACTTTCTGGCCAATGCCCTATCATGCCTACCCCAACATGTGAGCTAGAGGGAAGAGGTGATTGACTCTATGTTCACATCCTCGCAGTTGGGATGGGCAGTCATGACTTGCAGTCAGGCAAAAGGGGGGGGGGAGGAGGCACATCCGTGGAGTACCAGATTCAAAGAGGGTGTGTCTGACAAAGACTAGGAGGAACTTGTGTCCATGCCGGGAGTAGAGAAACATGAACACGGCTGTTGGTATAAGGGGTCCAAAGTCTTTGTGCCTGTTCCTATGTGGGGGGAGGTGATTGCGCTGGGGCCACAAATCCAAACTAGCTGGACACTTTGGGTTTCTGAAGTCTTTGCATTTGCTGCAACGCCAGTTATGGTGGTCGCATATGAGGGCTGACATTTCCCAATATGTTACCTCGTGCCCCACCTGTCTCATGTGCAGAAGGCGAGGGGAGAAACCTCCTGGTTTGTTGAAACCTTTGGGAACCCCATCCAGGCCTTGGGAGGTGATTTCGATTTATCACTGACTTGCCCCCCCCCCCCCCAGCAAGGGAAAGACTGTGATTTGGGTGGTGGTGGATTCGTTCTCAAAGTAAGCTCACTTTGTTCCTTTCAAGCAGTTACCCACTGCTAAAGCTTTAGCAAAGATGTTTATGCACCACATCGTTAAACTCCACTGTTTTCCAAGGAAGGTAGTCTCGGACAGAGAAACACAATTCGTTGCCTAATTCTGGAAAGAACTTTTGCGCCTGTTAGACATTGAATAAGGACTCAGTAGTGCTTATCACCCAGAAACTGATGGCCAAACGGAAAGAATTAATCAAATGCTGGAACAATTTCTCAGGTGTTTTACCAGTTACCAATATATAATTAGCAATATATAATTAGCAAAATGGTGGCCAGTGTAGAGCTCTGAAACTGAGCTCCACCGAAACGGTAGAATTTTTGCCTTTAAAGTAAGAATTTCTGGCTCCAAAGTAAGACATATTTTAAAACCTTTAATCCAGCTGTAGTAACGGGAGCTCTTTGGGAGATTATCAACAAGTCCTTCATGGAAGGGCTGTTCCCGGGGGCACTCAAGGATGCGATGGTCCGTCCCCTCCTGAAAAAACCATCTCTGGACCAGCCGTATTGGCCAACTACCGACCGGTGTCCAACTTGCCCTATTTGGTACTGGAGAGGATGGCAGCGATCTAGTTGCAGAGCTTTATGGATGACACTTCCATGCTGGATCCATTTCAGTCTGGCTTCCAGCCAGGTCATGGGACAGAGACAGCACTGGTCGGCCTCACGGATGACCTCTGGAGACATCTGGATCAAGGCGGCACAGTGGCAAGGGTTCGACATGGTCGACCACCAGTTGATGATCCACCGCCTCCCCAATTCAGGGATACAGGGGCTTGCTTTACAGTGGCTTGCCTCTTTTCTCCAGGATCGGGGTTGCGCTCGGGGAACAGACCTCCCAGAGGTACCCACTGGTATGTGGTGTTCCTCAAGGGGTGGAGCTGTCCCCGATGTTATTCAACATCTATATGCACTCCCTTGTCCAGATTGCCCAGAGACATAGGCTTGGGTGTCATCAATATGCACATGACACCCAGCTATATCTGCTGTTGGGCGGCTGGTCCAACTCTACCCCAGATGACCTGGAGCGGGCGCTTCAGGACGTAGCAGACTGGCTCAGACTGAGTCGACTGAAACTGAATCCAACAAAGACAGAGGTCCTGTGCTTGAGTCGGAACGGGTCGGGGATAGGGACCCTGCTTCCATCCTTCGGGGGGGGGGTGCCATTGGTGCCAGAGCCGAGGGTCATGAGCTTGGGAGTGCTCCTAGATGCTTCCCTAACAATGGAGGCCCAGGTAGCAGCCACTGCCAAGGCAGCCTTTTACCATCTGCGGCTGATAAGGCAGCTGGTTCCCTTCCTCGAACGCGATGACCTAGCTACAGTGATCCATGCTATGGTTGCCTCGAGACTAGACCACTGTAACACTCTCTACATGGGGCTGCCCTTGTCTCAGATCCGGAAGCTGCAGCTGGTGCAGAATGTCGCAGCCACACTGCTGATGGGTCTCTCTATGCGGGACCACATCCAGCCTGTGTTGCAGTCACTGCACTGGCTGCCTATAGCATACCAGATCTGGTTCAAGGTGCTGGTGCTGACCTTTAAAGCCCTATATGGTCAGGGGCCTGCCTACTTGAGGGACCGCCTTTTTTCACATGTGCCCCAGAGGGCACTGAGGTCAAGCTCACAATATCGCTTGACTCTCCCTGGTCCGAAAGATGTTCGGCTGGCCGGCACTAGGGCCAGGGCTTTCTTGGTGGCGGCCCCATACTGGTGGAATGAGCTCCCGGATGACATCAGGGCCCTGCAGGACTTATTACAGTTCCACAGGGCCTGCAAGATGGAGCTCTTCCACCAGGCTTTTGATTAGGAGCCGCCACTGGGGGAATTGCAGGACAACATCACCCTGGAATCACGGGCCAAACCCTCTGCCACTGCTTTTCACCATGAGAGCTCTGATTGCCACCAGTATTCGTTGTTGTATATGTTGTTTTAACTCTGATGTTTGTTTTTGTTTTAAATTTGTAAACCATTTCGATGGTATTTTATTGTTGGAAGCTGCCTTGAGCCAGCTTGCTGGAAAGGCAGGATAAAAATGTGAACAATAAATAAATAAAGAAATAAAAGTATCAACAGGATGATTGGGTCGACTTGTGGCTTTATGCAGAATACAGCTACAACAACTTGGTGCATTCTTCCACAGGGGTGTCCCCGTTTATGGCCTTGTATAGTTATGAAGGGGTCCCCCTCCCTGTGATGCCTGAGGACACCCCTGCAAAGGGGGGACACTTACATGATTGGTGGCGCGGTCTGCAGGACCAGTGGCCTGTGATTTGTGAGGCACTTGATAAGGCCAAAGCCGATTACAAGACTCAGGCTGACAAGCACCGGACTGAACCTTGGGACATAAATCCGGGTGATTGTGTGTATTTGTCCACAAAAAACTTGAAGGGTCTGCAACCCAGTAGGAAGCTGGGTTGGTGTTATGTGGGACCTTTTCCTGTAGTGTGTAAAATCAATGACGTGACTGTTGAATTGGCCCTGCCTAAGTCTCTTAAGGGCATTCATCCAATCTTTCATTTCAGCCTCCTGAAGCGGGATCCGGGGCCGAATGCTTGGCGTCCCTGTTCCCTTGCCCCCCTTGCCTCTGATTCTGAATGACGAGCCACATCAGGAGGTGGCACGGATTCTGGACTCTTGAATATGACATGGCCATCTATTCTACTTGGTCAGGTGGAAGGATTTCAGTCCTGAAGAAAATGAATGGGTCCGGGATTGCCATGTCAATGCCCCTGAATTGTTATGTGCTTTCCACTCTTTGTACCCTTTGAAGCTGGGAGGGGCCCCTTTAAGGAGGCAGGATGTCAGCTAGGCTGCCATAAATAAAAGGTGGGGGTAAAGAGAGAGGCTGCCATAAAGAAAAGGGGGGTAGGTTGTTGACACTGGAATGTTACTTTCAATTCTCCTCTAGCATTTGTCTTTGTTTTGACAAGATCTCCGGTTTCTCTTGTGAGTTTCCCGATAGGAGCTAAGAGCTGTTACTTTCCACGCAGGGTAACCAGGCATTCATTGGCTTGTTGCCATCTGACGATCCATGTTTGAACCCTGTATAAAATCCCATTCCCGCTTTCCCTCTTTAGCCTTAACACAGATAGTGTTTAGAGAAGTATAATATCCTGACTACAATAAACTGATCCTGTTTAAGGAGCGTTGTTGAGTGCTGATTACAAGAGACTCTGACATAGGGTTTGGTCTACAGGCCCCTGATCATCCTCGTGGCTCTCCTCTGCACCCACTCCATTCTGTCCACATCACTGTTGAAGTGAGGCTTCCAGAACTGCACAGGGCACTAGGTATGGGCACAACCCAGCTGACAAACTAAAGTTCGTCACAAATTTTGGCTGGTTCATGGTTCGTGAAGCAATGTACGTGAACTGAAGAAGTGCCACGAACTTTCACAAATTTTAGTGCAGTTCATGGTGATGTGTGGTGGTTTACCCCTGCTTTCTGCTCTTTGTGAAAAATAGCTGTTTGGTTTAAGTGGCCTGTTTGGAAACCACTGCTTTCTGCTCCCCACAAAAAGGTGCCAGGTGCAAGAGCAGGGGGTTAAATTTTAATGACTCACAAACCCATACGAACCAGGTTGGTGGGTGAACCAACCTCCTGGTTCATGTGGGTTTGTAGTTCGGTTTGTGGTTCAGCCACAAACCATGAACTGAGCTGAACCTCACGAATGTGGCTTGTGCCCATCCCTACACAGTCCTCCAGGTGCGGCCTGACCAATGCAGTGTTCAGAGGAACTGCAACATCTTGTGATTTGGATGTTACGCCTCTGTTGATACGGCCCAAGACCACATTTGCCTTTTTTGCTATGTGTGTGAGAGAGAGACAGAGAGAGAGATAACCCCATTATAAGCTCATTGAAGAGCAGGCCTAATACATATAAGATTTCTGATTGTTCCTTCTTGAAACAAAGGCATACATTAACAAGCCTGGCTAGAAATCTGTAAAAAAAATACAATAGCACAGAAAGAAACACTTGCATCCTATATTTAAATGTGATTTGAGAAATATTTATAGTACAAAGGAAGCTAATTTCCATAAAGTAATTTGGCTACATCGTTTATTTTGGGTGATTCATTTGTGTGTGTTTGCCTTAAAACTGTCATTTGTTTCCATCTCTTTATTAATTCCTGGGGATTAGGAATGCGTTGCCAGCGCTGTGGCAGTCTTCTTGTCAACATGCCCAAGAACAACCAAGATGTTTAAAAGTTTACTATATGAAAGAGGGTATCCCTTGGGGGGCTGGATGCTTTCTTTTCTTGGTATGTCTGCTGGACTGCTTTTGTCTTTTCCAACTGATACGGTTCCATGTGCACATGACACATACCCTTGGTCGGTCAAGGTCAGTAGTGTCTTCTCTGACTGGGCGGTGGCAGCAGCTCTCTAACATCTCAAGCAAAGATCTTTGACAGTACCTTTTAAAATGAAAACGCCAGGCCTGGACCCGGAACCTTCTGCATACAAAACAGATCAGCAGGTGCACCAGGGCCGCTCTGAGGCCGCTCCTAGCAGGTACAGATGGTAAATTCTGCAGGGAGGGGGAAGTCCAGGCCCATCTGTAGTCCAGTTGGTAACGTCCTACCAAGTCTGGAGCTTCCCTTCGATGCTAATTTCGGATTGTAATTCCAGGAGATCTCCTGGCCCCGCCCAGAGGTTGGCAACCCTAGTCACACCATATTCTTTCTCCTGACCACATTAGACAGTTATTGTGTATTGACTCTGTTATGTGATATCAAAGTACATATATATCAAACTAGGAAAGTGTTTTGTTTCATATTTGAACATTTAATCAAGGCTTCTCTGTGCTTTTCCAATGATTCCTAAATTGCAGAAATGCACATCTAGGGTATTGGGATGATAAAGAGCGAGGAGAACATTCTCTCTTTATTCCTTGAGTTCTGCTTTGTGGGTAGGGTTGCCAGGTCCCCTCGTTGCTCCGGCGGAGGGATTGGGAGGGTGTTCCGGGGTAGGCGGGGATGCCCCAAGCCCCGTTTCAAGTGTGACCACCTGGGGCCACCCCTCTCTCTCCCCTCTTGCAAGAACCCCCGCCTGGACTTAGGGGCTGGCAACCCTAGTTGTGAAATGTCTCAAACCATAGGTCCGCCAACCTGTTTATGCTTGAAAGTATTCAAGAACATCGAAACTACTTTCTAAATCGATGCACCTCAGCCAGGTTTCTCTTCTGTTTCTCTGGAAACTTGTGCTTCTGCTTGCGCACCACCAAACTTACCTCACAGCAGCGAACCCAAAGACTAAATACTCACTACCTTTTGAATACCTGGTGTCTGATGGGAAGTGTTATAGTTTAAAATAAACTTGATTCCCCTCCAGTCATAGGAAGCTGTGTGTAGGGTTGCTGGGTCTTACCCGTCTGCTGGCGGGGGGCTCCTGGCTTGGTCCTGGGGTCATCTGGCATGCATGCAAAGTCCGCGTGCCACAAGAGTGACCCCTGTATGATGTGCCCGGCATGATGATGTCCCCTCCAGATGACGTCATTGTGCCAGGCACATGGGGTGTGGTGGGCCTCTTTGGGGGCAGGGCTTCCCCACTGGCCAGCTGGCCGGTGGTGGATTGGGGGGAAATTGGGGGGAAACCCACCCCCATCACGGGGTTGGCAACCCTAGCTGTGTGAGTCCCCTGATTTGATGGAAATGGCCCGTCACACAATCCACCTTCCAAAGCTGCCATTTTCTCCAGGAGAACTGATTTCTGTTATTTGGAGATCAGTTATAATCATAGGAGATCTCCAGCCACCACCTGGTGGCTGGCAACCCTCTCTTGTCCCTTGCATCTCATGGTTAACTTTATCATGCTGGACTGGGTTGGTTGACTGGGTTCAGGAGCTCATAAATGTGAGGGCTGGGAGGGTGGAAGTTCTGACCACTTTGAAAGATGTGGTTGTGAGAACTCTCCTGAAGAAGGCATCCCTGGACCCAAATGACCCAAATAATTATTGCCTACTGGCTAATTTTCCTTTCCTGTGCAAAGGTGCTTTTGTAGGTGGTGGCTACACAGTTTCAGGAAGTCTTGGAGAACAAGGATTGTCTAGGTCCATTTCAATCTGTCTGCTATTTTGTCCTATGTATACAGAAGTCAGAATTAAATTTCTTGACAATTTGTTAAAGGGACAAAATCTCCCCTCTGATTTGGATAAATTGGTCTTTCTATTATCTGACGCCAATCCGTTTGTTACCTATGAAGTTTCACTTTTCACCCTGACTGCAAGGAAAATTAAGGCCAAGATAGCTGCTTCCGTAAATGAATCGACTAACTGGATACATCTTCGAGATTTGTAATTTTACTGTATGCAACAAATTGCATTTTATTTCTAACCATTTTTAAAACCACTCTTGTAATCATGTTTGACCCTTTACCTCTATATTCTAAATTTTCTTTTGTGATGGCTTTTGGCTACATGCAATGGATATGTATGTCTGTCGTTCCAATCTGTATTCAGGCTGACTTTGGGACACAAATGGCCTTAGTTTTGGTCACCCCAATGGATGACCATCGCTGGGAAACAGGGCAGGAAGGGCTTGAGGGCCATTTGACCTGGGCTTCAAGCTCAAAGAGGCGCTCACATTTAAACATGATTGTGCTTCCAAACACTTGAGGAAAACAAGAATGTCTGGAAATCCAATCACGTGTCTCTTGAACCAGGTAGGGTTGTCAATGTCCAGGTGGTACTTGGAGAACTCCTGCTATTACAATTGATCTCTAGATGACCAAGATCAGTTCCCCTGGAGAAAATGGCTGCTTCAGAGGGTGGACTCCGTGGCATTATACTCTGCTGAGGTCCTGCCCTTCCCTAAACCCCACCCTCCCCAGGCCCTACCCCCAAAATCTCCTGGAATTTCCCAACCCAGAGCTGGCAACCCCATGCATCAAGTATTGTTTGGTCTTAGACAGCTTGTAAGATCAAAAACCTACCACAGAATTTATAGAGATGAGTCTCAAAGGAATGGGTGGGAAATTAATCAGCCATTCCCAGCCTTTCTGCACAGACACCCACACAGCAGATTATAGCATCTCGTGATAATATTTCTTTTTGAAATGGGTTTCTGTTTAAAATTGAAATGCACACATTGGATAATATTCTTACTGTTTGCTGCCGTGTTTTTGAGGCCTTTTGAAGAATAGCCTTACAGGAAACATTCCGAGTTGCTCCTTCTGAAGTGGTGGGAAGAGGAATATGCAAAACAAACCGGCTAAAGCGAAATGTCAGGAACAGAAGGAGATCACAGCCTCATGATCTTCTTCATAATGCATTTTGATTCACACGGACAAGCCTGGCCCAAGGATGTATCACATTAAAAACAGGGATCAAGTCAGAATCAATAGAATCCTTTTTCAACTGAATATTTGGTGAAGGATGTAAACTGCATGGGGATTGTGAAGAAATGCAATTTTTTCTTTGGTGGTTTGAAAGGAGTGGTGGTTTGAAAGGAGTCACTCTGCGTTTTAAAAGTTTCCCCCCCCTCTCTGGGTAGAGAACAGGCAGGAAGGGGAGGAAGTCAGCTCAATTGCTTTCCAGACTTACCTCAGCCCACCTTCATACAAATGCTAATAGGTCTAGAGAATGGGATGGTCCAGTCTCATTCCCCTCCAAGCAGGGAACAGAGATTTGGAGGTATTAAAGACCAGAAGGAGTTCAGGAAGAAACTTCTGGAGACTTCAGGAAAAGCTTCTTTGACCCTGCCTGACACACTCAGTGGGTGGGAAAGATAAAACTGGTAGAGCAGGGAGGAAGCTTTATGCTGACTCCATCGAAGTAGACAGAACTCTTTTCTGAGGTCTGCTGGAGGAGACCATTGCCATGGGATTCAGAGGCTTAGTTCCTCTGAATGTGGAGGTTCCGCTCAGTCACCATTACTAGTAGCCATTGATAGCCTCCATGAATCTATCTAATCCCTTTTTAAAGCTGTGTATTCCTGTGGCCATCACTACATCCTCTGGCAGCAAAGTCCACATTTAAATCACTCTCTGTGTAAAGTAGTAATTCCATACTGTAATGTGGACCCTATGGTGTTTCAAGGCAAGAGACTTCAGAGGTGGTTTGCCCTTGCCTGCCTCCACATTGCAACCCTGGACTTCCTTGGTGGGCTCCCAGCCAAATACTAACCAGAGTCAACCCTTCTGAGACCTGACAAGATCACGCTAGCCTGGTAGTCTCGTTTAACTGTGATTTTCATGGCAAACACTGTGATTTCGTGATAATTTTTTGTGATAATATTCATTTTTGAAAGCCACCTTGCACTGGCATTTTATGATGAGGAAGGAGATGTGCAAGGGGACTTTGCATGGATATATAGCAGACTCACACTGCTGTGCATCGTGCCTTCTCTGGTCTTCCAAATGCCTCCCTGTACCTGCTGTGCAATGTCTGCTTCTGAGGGAGCCAAAAGTCCTGCCTCAGGCTGCTCTGCAAGTGAGAATTCTGGAAGTCTCTAAAACAGGTAACCCTTTCTCCCCACCCCTCACCTGAAATCTGGCAGGAAGAATCCCTTAAGGGAGTGGTACAACTCTGAAGAATTTCGTCTTCATGGGATGGAAGGAACAAACGGACATGGAGAGGTGTTCTGCCTTTAATTACCTGTAAACATGGGATGCTTTGTCCTCTCTTCCTCAGTTGAAGCAGGCAGGGTCTCATAAACACAAACCCTCTGAATATCACCTCAATTAAGGCTTGCCAGCCTCCAGGTGGAGGCTGGAGATTTCCTGGGATTACAACTGATCTCCAGATGACAGAGATCAGTTCCCTTGGAGAGAATGGCTGCTTTTGGAAGGTGGACTGGGGCTGCCAATCTCCAGATGAGGCCAAGACATCTCCCACTTTTACAACTGAGGGCAGAGATCCATTCCCCTGAAGAAAATGGCTGCATTGGAGGCCGGACTCTATGGCATTATACCTTGCTGAGGTCCCTCCCCTCCCCTCCAGAAAGGCTGCCCTTTCCAGGCTCCACCCCCGCCCCCAAAATCTCCAGGTGTTTCCCAACCCAGAGTTGGCAACCCTAAGGTGGACTCTATGGCATTATACCCCACTGATGTCCCTCCCCTCCCCAAACCCCACCCTCCTCAGGCTCCACCCCCAAAACCTCCAGGTACTTCCCAACCCAGAGCTGGCAGCCCTATCTCAGAAACCAAAGAGCTACAACCCTATTTTCCATTGAAGCCAAGAAGAAATGAAAAATGATTTTTGTGTCAACTAAACAGCGGAATTGAATTTTTGTGTCAAGCAACTAACGCAAATGTCCCTTTGACTCAGATGCTTCTGTTGCCCTGTTTGTGAGAGCACCATTCAAATGCTAGATGAAACAGGCCTTTGGTCTTTTTTTTTCCTGACAGGGATGTTCTTACTTTCTTTCAGAGGTTACTCTGACAGAAAAACTGGATGGTTTTCTGACATTTTGGCACCACGCGCCCCAGAAATGTTTGTGATTATGACATCAAGGTTGAGAAAGAGATCATGTGGGAACACATGCAGAGCTCGCTTCCAAAACAAAGCAGCCATTAATCTCCAAGGCTGGGGCTTTAGCTGGGAGGAAGTGGCGATGAAAAATGCACTTCACATCAGGTCTCCTTTGGAGAATATTTCTGGAGGGGAAGAAAAGAAGAAGAAGAAAGCGACTTCTACTGTAGCAAGTTCCCAACAACTCTGAGACTCAAAAGAGTACCAGCATTTCACTAGGCTGAGCAGGCTGGAAAATCCTGACAGAAGCCTGAAGAAGCAACCGATAGTCTGTTCAAGAGAACCCAAATTATTACGCACATTGCCTCTGGTCACATAATATAGAGATGTAGGGTTGCCAACCTCCACGTGGGGGCTGAAGATTTTCTGCTACGATAACTGATCTTGAGGTAACAGAAATCAGTTCACTGAGAGAAAATGGCACTTTGGAAGTCGGCATTATGCCCCAAACTCCACCCTCCTCAGGCTCCACGCTCAAAATCTCAAGGTATTACCCAGTCTGGAGTTGGCAACACTACTGTGACCACAGGTATCAGGATTATTACGGGTACTGCACTTCTTGTTTTGCATATTTGGTAGCCTCCTGGTATGTGCAGTTGTAACATCTGGAAACTATGGGGCTGGACTGGGCCTACAAAAGCAGATTTGTGAGGTTTTTTAATTATTTTGAGGAGGGGTTGTCACCCTTCCTCATTTTTTGGTATCACTTTTTGCTATTTTATTGTGATGGAAACTGATTTTTTTTTTTTAGCGAGTTGTGAATCACTGTCTATGGCAGGACTGGGCATCTCCCAGACAACCTGTAGTACTGCAACCCATAGCCATGGGTCCCATTCCCCCAAGCAACCAGAGGGCTCTCCAATCAGTTTAGCTAGACATTTATTCAGTCCTTCGGGCATACAGTGCAAGGAAACAGTTGGGAGCCCTCCTCCTGCCTCATGGCGCAGAAGTTCCCCTCACTGCTCCATGCACCATCCTCCCCAGCAAGCCTCTCCCTGCTGCTTTTAGGCCATGCATTGACATGCACTCTGGCCTGGCTGACCTACTGCCCCACCTACTCCTAGGGTTGCCAAGTCTACAGAACTCACCGGCAGGGGGGGGAGTCCTCCTCCATCCGGGAGTTTCTCTGGCGCGCGCGCGCCCGGCAACGTCACCGGAAGTGACGTTAGCATGTTGGGGGCGTTGCCAGAGTGTCGCCCTGGCAACGCCCCCAACGTGCTAACGTCACTTCTGGTGACGTCATTACGTCGTCCGGGCTGGACGACTTTGGGGGTGGGGTTCCCCCTGCCGGCTGAATGCTGGCCAGCGGATCAGGAACCCCTTTAGTGGGGGATCCCCTGCCCCCCGGGCTGACTTGGCAGCCCTACCTACTCCCAGCTAGGGTTGCCAGACCCCCGATGGAGGCAAGGGTCTCCCACCACCAGGCCCCACCGCCCCACCACTGATCAGCTGGCTGGCAGGGGGGGACTTTCCCCCCTACAAAAAAAGAGGGAGACCCAGTCAATGTTTCAGCCTATGTCACTTCCAGTGTGACTCCAAATACCACAGCGTCACCCAGCATCATGTTTGAGGTGATGTAGGCATGTTGCTGAAGTGTCAGCTGGGCCTTCCTCCAGCTCCTGGTAAGTGGCTCCCATTCCCTACTGGCTGCCAGGAGGGATCTAGCAGCCCAACTCCCAGCTGCTGCTGATGTCTGCCATCTTGGCCTGTCTCCAGGGCTGTTAGCCCTCACCAGCTCTACCTATGGTTTGTCTTGTGTTTTCTGAACAGGCTTCTCAGAGCTGCTGGAGCACCCTTTTACTTCCGGCCATGCCTCAGGGCTTCCCTCATGAAGCACACCTCCTGGCCTCCGGTATGTGGGTTCCCTCTCTAGCCTGTCCCGGTCATGCTGTGATTTTATTATTTTTGTAAGCCGCTTTGTGTTTTGAAGAAGCAGGATAAAAATACTTGAAATACTTGCAGTTCTTTAACACATGCAAGTTGCCCCCTGTTGTGATAGTCTACAAGAGCAGGACCTGAAGCATACCTTGGATTATTTATTTGTTTGTTTGTTTGTTTGTTTATTCGATTTATACCCCACCTTTCCCACTGAGGCATACTTAGGGCTGCTAAGTCAGCCCGGGGGCGGGGGATCCCCCGCTAAAGGGGTTCCTGATCCGCCGGCCAGTATTTGGCTGGTGGGGGGAACCCCACCCCTGAAGTCGTCCAGCGAGGACGACATAATGACGTCACCGGAAGTGACGTCAGCACATTGGGGGCGATGCTCTGGCAATCGCCCCAAAACTCTATGATACCATAGAGTTTTGGGGTGATTGCCAGAGCGTCGCTCTGGCAACGCCCCCAACGTGCTGACATCACTTCCAGTGATGTCGTTGGGCGCACAAAGCGCGCGCCAGGAGGAACTCCCGGCTGGAGGAGGACTCCCCCTCGCCAGTGAGTTCTGAAGACTTGGCAACCCTAGGCATCCTCCATAACAAAACGAATGGCATGGATCTTGTAAATGTTTTCTGGGGGCACCAGAAAGTCTCTGTTGTGGTGTGCTTCCACTAAAACTTCCATACCACCCTCCCCGCAAGTGGGCTCAAGGCGTTGCACAGCAAAATTCATAAAAATACATATGCATATAATACACAATCTAAAATCCCAGTCCATAAAACCTCAACAACTGCATGGCACCATAATATAAATTCCAAACCCCCCCAGGGGGAAAGTGGGTGAAAAGCAGTTAAAAGCTGGCTGGATGTTAAAACCACAAAGAACCATTAAAGACCATTAAAGACCCATTGCTGTCCTCAACCATATGATAGGACTTTAGCCAAAGCAAAATTCATAATGGATTTGGAGGTTTCTCTTTAGGCAACCTGGGTAGCCCAGGCTAGCCCAATCTTGTCAGATCTTGGAAGCTAAAGCAGGGTCAGCCCTGGTTAATGCTTGGATGGGGGACCATCAAGACAGTCCAAGGTCATAATGCAGAGGGAGGCGATGAAAAACCATCTCTTGCCTTGAAAACCATACGGGGTCGCCATAAGTCGTCTTCAATAAGACAGCACGTTCCACTACCACCTCAGGCAAAACCTCTACAGAAATTTGATGGGAACCCAAAGAATTTAGGTAAGACTTGCCAAGGGTTTTTTTCCTCTCTGATAGTTTCCATAGGTGGACCCTTACTAATGGCTCAATTCAGACATGGTATGAAACTGCAGTTTAATTAAAACTAACTACAGTTAGCATGATTGTCTGACTGTGTCTCACTCCCCTAGTTATGTCAAGGTGGGCAACCATAACCTATAGTTATGGTTAGCTAATGTTAATCAAACCAGGATCTGATGCCATAATTTGAATTTTATTTATTAATCACAGTTGGTTTGAACTATAGTTTTCCACAAATGCAAGCTTGCGCCCCTTCACCAGCCTCCCCCAGCCACAAAAGGTGCACTCAGATGGGCAGCTAATCCTGCCATTGGCCCAGCTGTAATTTGATCTAGATCTTTTTAATCCAGCATTGCACGACCAGACAGCTCCCCCATGACTCGCTTTACCGCACGTGACTCTGCGGTGGATTGTCTAGATGGCATCCACCGTAAGGAGCCGTGCGGCTAGCTAACTTTTTTTTTAAAAAAAATCCTGTTTGTGCATGCGCATATTTACATATGTGCTTATCTGCATATGTGCCTCACCGGATGCAGAAGTCGCATGTTTAAGCCATTATGCGCACATCGCTAAGAGTTTTTTAAAATGGCGGCCGTTCGGGATGGTCTGGAGACCATCCCTATGGGCTGATTGCGCACTGGTAGAATGACCTGATGGTGGAAAGTCCGGCATTGGCCTGTTGGCCAGCTTTAGACTGGACTTTAAGCACTATCTTTTTAGTATGAATCCCTGATGGGGATCGACGGGCTGTTAATGAAAGCAGCATGATTCCTAGATGCTGAGGTCTGGACACGCACTTTAAATCCACCAGGCACTCGTGCCTGGCGTGGCTCAAAAGAGCCATCGGAACACACCCAAAGAGAAGGTGCTCAAACCAGCATTTGTCAAGGCAAACCTTGAGGTCATCTGTGAGTTGAATCCTGCTTGCACAAACCAACCACAGTTAAAACGAGCTGTCCAACCACAACAGGACTTCACTCAGAGCGGATCTAGACAAAAATGGCATCGGAGCAACAGGGATTGTTGGCTGTCATGCTGATTTAGCAAGAGAAGCTCCATGGATTCCCCCAAACTGAAATTATTACAGTGACTCCTTCTGAGTGCAGACGTTTCTGAAACACCTGCAGTCCCTGGCACCTTACTTACCTAGGCTGGATTTGGGCATCCTAACAGCTAGAAGGAAATCTGGAGAGACAGGGAGCTGTAGACAAGAATTTGAAGCTGGTGTCCTGCTTTTCAAATGCAGATTTCTTTCACTTCACTTCTTACTGTGTTCTCTGAGCCAGGAATTGGGGGGGGGGGGGGGGGAGGCTGGATGTGGATTACCATGGCAGCTAATGATTTTTGTGTGATGCTTGCTGTGCATGTATAGTAGGATGAGGAGCGGGAAGACGGATGTTCAGAGGTTCTTTTTGGTATCATGTTAAGATTTCTGGCCTTTCCAATGGAGACCTGCTGCTCTCCTCAGTCGTCTAAGGTGCAGCTGTGACTGTTGCTTCAAGCTTCATTTCTAGGCTTGCCAGCTCTGGCTTGGGAAATACCTGGAGGTTTTTAGGGTGGAGCCTGGGAAGGGTGTGGTTTGGAGAGGGGAGGGAGCTTAGCAGGGTATAATGCCACAGAGTCCACCCTCCAAAGCAGCCATTTTCTCCAGGGGAACTGATCTCTGTTGTCAGGAGAGCAGTTGTAATCCTGGGAGATCCCCAGGTCCCACCTGCAGGTTGGCAACCCTATCCATTCCAGATTTGCTTCATTCTTCACCCAGCCTGACTCTTCTCTCCTGCCCCATCTTTACTTCTTCTTGTCCAGACAGCCTCATCCCTACTGAGAGCCAGTATGGTGTAGTGATTAAGAGCGTGGACTCTAATCTGGGAGAACCGGGTTTGCTTCCCCACTTCTCCACATGCAGCTGCTGGCGTGACCTTGGGTCAGTTACATGTTCTCTCAGAGCTGTTCTTTCAAGAATAGTCCACGAAAGAGCTCTCTCGACCCCACCTACTTCACAGGGTATCTGTTGTGGGGTGGGGAAGGGAAAGGAGATTGTAAGCTGCTCTGAGACTCCTTTGGGTAGTGAAGGGCGGGATATAAATCCTTTTCTTCTTCTTCTACTCCTCTCTCACCTTAACAGATTTTGAGGGTGTATAGAGTAAATCTGTGGTAGAAAATCCTTAGTCACAATCAGATCATGGCATTTCCCAGACTGCTTTAAAGTTTCGTTTTCATTCCCCAATGTTACCGTTTTTTTTTCTCATGTCCAGACAACTTCATAAACATCTCCGTGCTCTCCCACTTCTTCTCCATCCCCCCCCCCCCCCAATTCCTTTTAAAGCTGGGTTCTCCTGTACTTTTTATTTCCATTGTGAAATGAATTTGCAAGAAAGCCTCTTCCACGGAATGTGGACATTCTTCCTAGCCTTGAAGATTGCCACCCAAACCCACACAGAAAGGGTGGGTTGGGGTGTTGTTGTTGTTGTTGTTTTTAATTTTCATCCCAGGAGCAAAACGTTTCAGTGCTGAAAGGTGCCAGTGCTGAAACAAGCAGCCATTCCCATTAGGAGTGTCAACACCAGCAGCCAATCACTGCCCTCTTTATTTCACTCAAACTCCAGAGCAAATTATTGCATGTCCCAGGGCACCATTTTCAAACACCTCTTAGGATCGCTCTTTAGTCTTTCTCAGCAAGATTGGATAAATCTGACGGAGGATAGATAGTGCAGGTGGTTTGGAGATGTAGAATCAGATCCAAAAGCATGCCTGCCTAGGGGCTTCAGTTCATTCTCACTGAAACCCTGATATTCACAGATCCTGCAGTTACACTGGCTGAGGACAAACTGGCAATCTGGAGCGAGATGAATGCGGAGGAAACTGCTGCGGGGGGAAAACTCCCCGGGGCTGGCCGTTCCCACCGGCCAGTGTATTGCGCAACGGTGCCGATACGGAGCGTTCAGACTGCTGCAGAGTGGCCCCACGTGGGCCGGCCTCCGCAGCTCGTGATAGGGCTGTTTCAGCAATTTGCGCATGTGCGCATGTGCACATGTGCACATGTGTGCTCATGCGCAAACTGGCAAAACGCCGCGTTCACACTGCCGCCTCCGCTTGCCTCCTGCCTTCTTCTGGTTCACACTGCCTGGAAGCGGGAGGCAAGCGCAAGACGGCCCCTGGACACCGGTTTCTCCCGGTGTCCTGTTAAAGCGGATGGAAAGCGAATGGGAGACGGGTAAGTGCGAAACGGAGCCGACGGACAGATGCGCATGTCTGAACGCACTCCCTTCTTCCACTTTCAACGCGGGGCTGTTCTGCTTTACATTGCCAGTATGTCCTCAGCCACTTTCTGCAAACCCACCTGCCACAGCCAGAATTCTGGGAGCAGCAACAGCAGCCATTGCTGCCTGGGAACACTCATTCATTCCGTGGGCATCCTCTTAGAGCTGAGCAGGAGGGAGGAGGCAAGGTGGAGCAGGCGGGGGGGGGGGGAGCATCAAGTCCAGAGCAGGGCAAAGCTGGCAGTGGCGGATGCCACCCGTGCCTCCAGCCCTTTTCCACCACCCATCAGCCCACCCCAAAGAACAAGATGGCCTGGACCCAGGAACAGGGGAAGCAAGCTGGCACTGCTGAGACCTGGTCAATGGAAGTAACATCACCCTTTGGGGGCTTTGGGGGGAACTGGGTGGGGGACAGGAGAAGTCAACCATTAGCAATCTCAGGGTTCAGGAGCTCAGGGTGGATGATAAGGGGGTGACCAACATATAGGGATGAATAGAGAAAGAGAGAAGTTGCGACAGGTAATTTGGGTGAGGTGTTAGGGAGCTTCTTTGCAATCGTCTCCTTGAGGCTGCTGCAGTGCTTCAGCGCCTGCGCAAAACAAAAATGGGGGTGGATGGAAAACCAATTTTCAAATGTGCATCTAAAGGGACAGGTGAGGAAAGACCGAAGAAGAAATATCAGTGTGAACTGATAGCACACTGATAGCATGATCCCTGGAACTGCCACAGCACTGATGAAAACACAAAAGGCAGCTGCAGTCTGGAAAACGCCCATGACTTACTTTTCATTCTTTTCTACATCTTGAAAGAAAACGCTCCTATATCAGTGGGCCCAAAATATTGGTGTACAAAGGGTATGTTGATGGGAGCATCTGGAAACATCATGTTGCCCCAGGGCTCCATTCTCAAAAACGTGTCTTACGTGCAGAATGTATTTCTTTTACCATTGAGAAAAATATAATCAGCATATATTTATCTGGCATGGGAAGAACATCCAGTTTACCAGTGTGATTTTGGCTTCTTGTCACAATTGAGGACAGAGGGCTTAAGGAAGATTCTGGAAGGCAGGTAGAAAGTACAGGGAGGAGGGCAGGATACTGAACTAGAGAATGGGGAAAGCGTGCGTAAAGAGGATGGGGAGAATTAGGGAAGCTGAGAAAGGGGGGAACGGTCAGGAAAAAGTAATGGCCAGAAACTGATATCTGGTCAGTTGCGGAGAAAGGGTAGAGATTTTGTTTGTACCTCTTAAGGGGACTATAAGCGGTGGGATATAATTTAATTAGTGTATGTTGATGAAGGAAAGGACAGGTCCATCAATGGCTACTAGTGAAGAAATAACTTCCCAGGACACAAAAATGAGTAAGAGAGTAAAAATGAGTAAGAGAGATGTGGGGGGGGGGCAGGGACATGGAGGCAGCCCCATAGCTATTGTGGGGCCTCTCAAGGCCCGCCCCCCAACTTCCTTCCGAGGCCCCATGACTTACCATCCAGTCCAGGCCCCCCGCCTCTCTGGGCTGCTCAGAAGACTCTCCACCGCCACCACCATCTCTTCCCCAAGTGCAGTTTGCTCGAAAAGGAGGTGATTCATGAGCAATCCCAGCTGTGAATTCCCTGCCTGCCAGCTGCCCCACCAGCCAGCCAGCCAGGTATGCGTATCTTCCAGCCAGAGCTGGAGTGGTGGCAGAGACCAGCTTTGTGGTGCTCAGCTTCCAGGACACGTTGGCACTCATTCGCTCGCCCACCCCCTGTTCCTGTGTGTCCTCCACAGCTGGCTGGCCAGAGCCTGGCACACCTTTCCCTCCAGCCCCCTTTCCCAGCAGCAGACAGACCATAGGGGTGGAGGGGGGAGACCTCCATGGATGGAGCGGGAGCAGCTCAGAAAGAATCTCTGCTTTGCAGGGTCTGCCAGCATGCATGAGTTGCAGGGAAGGGCAGGAGAGTGTGTCATTGCAGAGCCCGGTAGTCCGGCTGGACAGACAGGCTGGCAGGCACGTCCCGGGTGTGACTAGGATGGAAAAAGTCAGCAGAGCGTTGCGGCAAGTCCCAATCTCAAAACACGAGTGTAGTCAACATGTACCAGAGGTCAGAGTCTGTAAATCAAGCCGAAGTCAGTCAGAAGCAGATCTGAAGCCGGAGTCAAGGAATGCTGAGGGTCACAAGCCGGAGTCCAGGATCAGGAAGCAGAGGTCGGAAGTCCACGAAGCAAGCCGGGTCAGAGGCCAGAGAATCAAACAGGATCAGAGGCAAGGTGCGCACAGAATGGACGGTTCTGCCAACGATGTTGCCAGCACGAATTGCTTGTGGCCGGCAGCCTTGTTAAATAGCGTTCCGGCTCATTAGCCACTTAGCACCGCTGTGCGAAGTCCTGGTTTCTGCTAGTACTCAGGACTTAACGATCGTCTACCTTGCCTGCGTGCTTCCTTGTGTCGCCTATTCAGCTCTTGACGCCTCCTTTCACGGAGCCTGCTGACAGGTGGAGGCGAGTCCGGTGGTGAATTGCTCGGCTCAGGCACTGCCTGATCAGCCTCAGGTGGGTCCTGCTGAGGACTTGGCTGTGGATCCTCTGCAGGACTTACGTTTTCCTCAGTTAACTGAGCCAAGTCCTCCTGTCCTCGGCTGTCAGGCACTGGGTCTGGGGCTAAGTCAGGGGCAGGCATGACAGCGTGGCTACTCACTTGGGGGGTGGGTACGGGGGTGCCCCTGACTTATTTAAAGGCCCCCCAAATAAAAAAATCCTGGCTACAGGCCTGCATGGGGGCAGTCATTGGCAACAATGTGATGTCACTTCCAGGAAAAACTCAGAAGCGACGTCATGCTGTTGGGTCTTTTTATTTTTTTCTCCCATTGATGCAGCAGCAGGAAGCAAGAGGCTGGGGTAGGGGATCCTCTGCCCCTGCCGGGGGACTGGCAACCCTATAAGGACAGGTGGTTTTCCAACATACAGTCCCAAGGTATAGAAGGGCATTTATTATGTTAGTACAGTTGAATGCATTACTGTCTGCAGTTTTAATGAGAAGATACCAAGGTGTACCATTTACCGATAGATTATGTACCTGTGGTTCAAATCGAATAGACTCTATTGACTATATGGTATGAGATTGTCCTGTATTTTCAGATCAAACTTGGTTCTCCCATTACTTGGGGCTGCCTCTGATTCCCCGGATGAGAAAACGTCTTGGTTATTAAGGGATCCAGAAAACCCAGTTACGGTACAAGTGGCCAAATAATTGGCAGCAGTTATAATGCAACATATTTAGAGAACCACCCGCCTAGCTCATTTTACCTGATTTTGTGTTCCTGTTCATGGCAATGGTCAAAGGGACAGTAATTGGATTGGACTGGATTTTTGAACAGGTAGTGAGAGATGCATAAACGTTTAGTTTATTGACTAATATTTTGCCAATTATACATCCATGAGTTTCAGCGAGAGTAAGGGGTTAAGAGAGACTCTCCTGCATGCGCAACTGACTCTTGGTTGCTAAGCCAGAACACGTGTGCACACACCTTTGACACACACACACCCATACGAGGCTGGAGGCAGATTTAGAGGGCAAGTGGCATTTGACTTGTATATCCGTCAAGCATTACAAGGTAAGAAAATTTTGTATGGCAAACCAGGTAATTGCAAACTTCATTGTTCATTATGTTGTTGCTGATGACTTCCTACTCTGCATTAGGCCCCAAGCCAGCTTGGTCCTTCAATTCCATCTGACTGTGGTGGCTAGAAAAAGGATGCTCTCCAAAAAATAAATTAGGTGGGTGAATGGGGTTTTGTGTGTGAAAATTATCCCTCTTGGCATTCGGTGCTGTCAGAGTGTGGGACAGGGTTTTTTTGTGTTTTTTTGCTATGAACTACCACACTGCTTAGGGGTGCCAGCCGGGGCGGGGGGCTGGGAATTCCTTGGATTTACAGCTCATCTCCAGACTAAAGAGATCAGCTCCCCTGGAGAAAATGGATGCTTTGGAAGGTGGATTCTGTGGCACTGTACCCCACTGAGGTCCCCATCTTCCCCAGGCTCTGCCCCCCAATCTCCAGGAGTTCCCTAACCTGGAGCTGGCAACCCTATGCCTCACCCCCTGCTGGTGGCCGGGCAGGGGACACACCTGGCAACCCTAACAGTACATGAGACTTTCTTCTTCCAGACGGTTGGTGTTCTCTCATCCCTCTAAAGGAAAAAAGTCTGGAAAGTCCTTTGCCCGATGACTAGGAGATCCACTGTTGCTTCTCCTTCTGGGCCATCCACTTCTGGTTGAATATTTCATATGTTGTTCATTATATTATAGCTTTTTATTATACAATGTGAGCACATCTTAAGGCAGTGCCATTTTGGTGGCATATTCAAGTCACCCTGAGCTATATGTAAGTAGATGACATTATTTATCATAATTATATTTGGGTCCTGAAGAGGAGCCCCTCAGAAGCTTGGGAATCTACTGGAGTTTGTTTGTTTTTAATGTAGGACCCTGTGAAACTTGGTGATCAGCCTGAAGAGATAAGCACAAAGGGAAAGGTTGGCTAATTAACGGCTACTTTACCTTTTGAATAGTTTATATTCCCTTATAAACAGGGGTCCGTTGGAGCGGGAGCGCACAGGAGCGCAGCTCCGGGAGTGAGAAGCCCAGGGGGCGGGCACAAGACCAAGCCCCACCCCCTCCTCGGCTTCCCCAAGCAGTGCAGAGGCGCAGCGCCCCGGGGAAAGCCCTGCTAGGGTCTTTATTGTTTTTAATGTTTTGTTTTAATATTGATAATTTTTTCATTGTGGAGTGGAGCCTGAGGGGTGGGTGTTGCCTTCTGACACACTTCCGGTATGTTAGAAGGTGTGGCATATGCAAATGAGTTATGCAAACGAGTTACGCTAATGAGCTCCTGCACCTCTTTTTCTACGAAATGACCCCTGCTTATAAATCATAGTTCCTGACTACCAGTCCAGCACCTAATAGATAGTGCCAGAGGGGTAACACTAAAATATAACACACGATACTTTTAGCCATAGGTCGTGTTAGTCTTAGGAACCATGGAAAATATTGCAAAAGGCGGGGAAAGTTCTGAACGAGGATTCGAATGATATATGAAAGATGCTAATTTAGAGCAGTGGTGACAAACATATGGCCAGAACCGATCCATCCGGGGCTCTTATCCGGCCCATGAGCAACTGGTCATTACTTTTATTGCCAGATGACCCAAGGCTGGGCATCATGTCTTTGTATTCTGTCCCAGTGCTAAGGAGTCATGCGCAGTGGAAGTGGGAGGGTGTGCATCAGGGAGATACTTCAGGAAATACTGTAAGAGCATCAATGTTTTAAGCATATTCGTATTTGAGTAAAAAATAATATTGTTAATTGGGTTTGCTTGTGTCCTTTATAAAGCTTCTATCTCCAGTAGCTGGCATTACATTTTATGGCACACGTGGCCTGGCCAGACAAAGTGACATTTATGTCAGATCTAGGCCTCGTAACAAATGAGTTCGACACCTCTGATTTAGAGGATTGTCTGAAGATCTTTCTGGCAGATAAGGACATAAGAAGAGCCTTGCTGGATCAGATATGGGGTCCATCTAGTCCAGCATCCTGTCTCACTCAGTGGACAACCAGTTCCTCTGGAGGGCTGACAACCGGACATTGGAGGCTGAGGTCTTCCCCTGATATTGCCTCCTGGCACTGGGATTCAGAGACTTAGTGCCTCTGAATGTGGAGGTTCCCTTTAGTCACCATGGCTAGTAGCCACTAGGGTTGCCAGGTCTGGGTTCAGAAATTCCTGGAAATTTTGGAGGTGGAGCCTGATGAGGGCAGGGTTTGGAGGGGAAAGGTCTCAATGGGGCATAATGCCATCTATTCCACCTTCCAAAGTGGCCATTTTCTCCAGGCTAACCAATCTCTGTCACCCGGAGATCAAATGTAATCACAGGAAATCTCCAGTCACCACCTGGAGGTTGGCAACCCTACTGATAAGACCTCTCCTCCTTGTATCTATCTAATCCACTTTTAAAGCTATCTATGCCCGTGGCCATCACTACACCCTCTGGCAGTGAACTGCACATTTTGATCACTCTCTATGCAAAGTAGTATTTCCTTTTGCCTGTCCTGAATCTACTGCTCTACCATCGAATGCTCAAGGGTCCTAGTTATCTGGGAGAGGGAGAAAAAGTTCTCTTTGTCAGCTCTCTCCACCGCATGCATAGTTTTATAAACCTCATGCACCGGCGTAAACTACGGGGGGGCTCGAGGGTTCGAGCCCCCCCCCCCAATTTCCCGGGGGGGGACTGAGCCCCCCCCGGGGAAACGTTGCGCCTGCCACCAGCGCCTTGCCGCCACACCTCCCGGGCCCTTCCGAGGCTCGCCAGCTGGTGCCTCTCCCCCCCCACTGGCCTGGCCATTCCTCCCTCCTTATCTCTCCCTCTTCCTCTTTTAGGGGTGAGGGAGGGAGTGGCCAGGGCGGAGGGGGAGGGAAAAGCACCAGCAGCACCGGCTGGTGAGCCTTGGAAGGGCCGGGGAGGCGCGGCAGCTGGCGGTAGGCTTTCCGGGGGGGCGGAAACATCGCCCCAGCGAGCGCGCATGCTTTGAGCACGCGCTAAAGAGCCCCCGCCCCCCTGGACTTCAGAAAAGTCTACGCCCCTGACCTCATGCCTGTGAGGCTTCTGCCCTATGTAGTCAAGGATCAGACCTTTGTTGATGAAACAGAGTTCTTTATTCCCTATTACTACATTACAGGTCCTCGGATCATTGTTAGAGATAAAGTATACAATAGAAGCAGGATTAATATACCCTCCAGTACAATTTGAATTTCCCATAGGTAACCAATCACAGAAAGGGAAAAACCGCGGGCTAAAGGTCCTTTGACCATTTTGCTTCCCACAGGAAAAAAGGTAAAGTGTGAAGCTGTAAATTTCCCTTCTTAAACCAGGACTCCTCAGATGTGTCCATTTCATGCATAACAAATAACTCGCCAAGGTCTTCACACACCGATAAGAAAAGTTCTGTGTCTCCGCAGGCAGGGAGGAAAGGAATGCGGAGGGGGAGAGGGGGGAGAGGCCGATTGTTCTCAGGTGCTGCGGTCACCACCCTCCCGGACCAAATGGTTACACTGACCAGACCCATCGTTAGCCATGAACAGAGGGCAATAAACCAGAGTCAAAGGGAACCTAATACATAGTAAATGAGATAGAAGAATGCTGCAGCCGAACCGCAAAAGGAGGTTACATATGAAGGGATTATACAAAGCATAAAAGCAAATCTTTGTTAGAATCCTTAGATTCTGACAATGCCCCCCCCCCCCGCCCCCAGTCATCTCCTTTCTAAACTGAAAAGTCCCAGACTCCTCAGCCTTTCCACAAGTTGCTCCAACCCCCTAATCATCTCCTCTGTACTTTTTCCAGCTCTGCAATCATTGTTGCAGTTGCAGCAACTGACGAGTCATCTCAACTTTGCCTGCAAGGTGGTGGCTCCAGGCAGAGCCTTTGTAAGGTGGCTTTGTGATGCCGTGCGGGACCTTTGCCTCCTGCACCACAGGACTAGGGTGACTAGGGGAATCCGGGATGATCTGCTAGTTTGGAAGGAGTTTTTAGGCTCACTTAATGGGGTTTTCTTTTGGAGGGAGGATTTGCATGTTGAAGCAGAGTTGCAGATTACATCGGATGCTGCTGGCTCTTCTGGTTTGGGGGTTTATTTCAGAGGCCATTGGTGTGCTGAAGACTGGCCAATGGAGTGGTTCTGGGCAGGTTGGGTTAAGGACCTAACCTTTCTAGAATTTTTTCCGATTGTCATAGCAGTTGGAATTTGGACAGCTGACCATACAGTTCACTTCTGGTGTGACAATCTGGCCACAGTACATGTGATAAATTCACTAACATCCAAGTCACCCAGGGTCATGGCGTTGGTTAGGGAGTTTACCTTATTATGTTTCAGGAATACTACACTGTTCCGTGCCAGATACTTCTGGGTGCAAGTAACAGGGTCGCTGATGCTCTTTCTCAAAAAACAGATGGGGAGGTTCCGTCAGCTGGCCCCGGAAGCAAACCAGTAGCCAGTATGGATGCCCCCCCCCCCAGTATCTGGCAGATTGGAGGTTTGAGGCCGAGTGGGCAATAGGTTTAGCCCTGGCCCCTTCAACAGGGAAATCATACATGAGGGTGGATCAGCAGTTTGTTGCCTTTAAGCAAGAGGCTGGCCTGAGACAGGAATGGCCTATCCCAGCCCCCCAATTGATGTAGTTTTGTGTGCATTTAAAAAGCAAGGGCTTGTCAGTTCATTCCATAAAGGGCAAACTGTCCTCCCTAGCTTATGCTGGTAGGGCTGCCAAGTCAGCCCGGGGGGCAGGGGATTCCCCGCTACAGGGGTTCCCGATCCGCCGGCCAGCATTCGGCCGGCGGGGGAAACCCCACCCCCGAAGTCGTCCAACCTGGACGACTTCCCCCGCGCCGGGTGACATCACCTGAAGTGACGCCATCACGTCGCGGGCATTTCCAGAGCGTCGCCCTGGCAATGCCCCTGACGTGCTGACGTCACTTCTGGTGACGTCGCCCGGCCAGCAGAGGACTCCCCCCCCGCCGGTAAGGTTAAGAGACTTGGCAACCCTATATGCTGGTAAGACTGCTGGGCATGAGGACAGGACATCGGATTTTCGCATTAAGATGTTAGAAGGGTGGTCACGTGAAGTGGGGGAGCCTCAGGATTCTCGGGAGCCCCTGACTCCCACTGTACTTAGGGGACTTAGGGCACTGTGGCCTGTCCTGTGTGCTGATGAATATGAAGCTTCTCTTTTTCATTCGGCATCTTTAATAGCGTTCTTTGGGGCTCTGCGTATTAGCGAGCTTGTGCCAGCTTCATGGCAAGATACATCGGGCGAGGCGATTAGTTACCGTGACCTCACTGTATGAGAGGGCAGCGTTGCCATTAATATCAGGCGATCAAAAACTGATCAACTGGGCAAGGGCTCAGTTATAGATTTGGCATGTTGTTCTGAGGCTGAACTATGTCCAGTGGTGGCTTTATGCCAGTATCTGAGTCTCCAGGGGAATAAAGACGGTATATTATTTCAGCATAGAGATGGTTCACCTCTCACAAAATTTCAGTTTTAGGCATTGACGCAGAAAGCTCTCAATCAACTGAGCCTAGGAGGTTTCCGTTTTGGGACCCATTCCTTTAGAGTTGGGGCTGCATCTACTGCAGCCGCCAGGGGTCCCTCTGGGGAGGACATTTGGGGCATAGGTTGGTGGAGATCGTGTTGTTTTAAGGGTTATGTAAGTCAATGCAACGTTTGAGTGAAACAGGTTACTAATGTAGTTCTTTGTCAAGTGCTGGTGGTTGGCTGGCACGATGGAGGGTCACTAAATGCGGCCACAGTATGATTTTTTGGGCCACTCATCAGGCCAAGAGGACGTCAGTTGGTTCTCAGTTAGGCTTGAGTGAGTTGGCATTTGTTGAATGGTGGGGAAGGAGGGGCATGCGTTGGCCCAGTTTACTCCCGCTATTGTTTGAAGAATGGCAGGGGCCACCTCTGGATATTTTAATTGTGCACGTGGGTGGTTACAACCTTGGCCTGATGAAAGGCAAAGCCCTGGTGATTCAGGCCACAGAAGACCTTGCAATGATAAGAGCAAGGTGGCCCGGGGTGATGATAGTCTGGTTAGCAATGTTACCATGGCAAGTTTGGAGCAGCCTGGGGGACCCCACGTGCATCGATCGGACCCGTTGTAAAGCCAACCAGCAGATGCGCAAAGCAATGGAAGGTGGCTTAGGGCAATATTTGCCACATCCCAAGATACGGGTTGAGAAGGCTGACCTGTACAGGGACAATGGTATTCACTTGTCAAACAAGGGAAACATTTTATTTTTAGAGGACTTGTGGCAAGGGATTAGGCTTGACCTCGCATGTGGCAGATTACTGCAGGGATAGGAAGTGGAAAACAGTGAGCACCTTAAGCCGTTCCCTGTTTTGCGGAACAAGGGGTCATCAGGAATGGCCTTCAGGTTTTATGGCTCAGGGCTGGGAATGATGATCACATCTGGGAGCCTCTTGGGTAAGCTCTTCTCTGCAAGATGTATGGCTTTGGGGGTAGGTGCTCCTGGGAGCCACCAGTGGCGAGGCTGCTGGTTGTAAGCCAGATTCATGGCCCAAGACCGGGGTTGGTGGCTCGCCCAATATTGGGCAAGAAGATTGGTCTGACTGACACCTGCCTTGCCTGTTCCGCTCCCGCTCATGCACTCCTTTGCCTTTTTTGGTTAATACCTTATTATATCGTTAATAAAGTGGCCCTTGTTTGATCCAAGCTGTTGCCTGTCTCATTATTCTGACTGGGGGGGGGGGACAATAACTCGGCTAATTGTGAAAGCAGAACATAGGCCAGAGATGTGGTGTCTGGCATAAAGACAGAAAACAGCTTGCAGATCTGCATAAATTCCAGCAAATCGACAATAGCGCGTTTAAATTTTGCATATGAAAAATGAGAACATTGCTGTGCACAAGGGCCTGGCAGGGGAAGGGATGGGGACTTTGGGACAATGGTGAACAACAAGTGGGCAGAGGACTTGAGAGCACAGAAGACTTGAGAGAAGGGGGAAACTCACTCAGTAACCATTTTGATAGCAAGTCTGCCTGGGCAGCAAGAGAGTGTAATGGAGAAACCATTCCAAATTCAGCAAATTTTGAGTCATTGGCCACTGTAGTAGGTTCAGGGACAAATGTCTGAGCTGGGCTTGGGTGTCTGCTTATATGTACATCTAAACTGTGCCCCTGGCCTCGCCCACACACTCTGAAAGGATTCCAATTAAGTCTCCCCAGGTCATTGGCCCCTATTTGCATCCTGGCTGACCGATCGGTCTAAATTACAATCCGGCCAGTCTATTGTGTTCTGGAACGAAGCTCTGACTGTGCCTGGCCATGTGTTTGCCCCGGACCACATGGCCTGACCGCACGGTGGTCGCCATTAGAACACAACAGGTCCGCAGCTCAATATCTAAACCTCTGATCCACTGCGGCCCTATGTATATCTTATGCCATGCTTATTCTCAGAGCTTTGGCTTTTAGGAAAGAGAAGCCTATACTGAGCCTTGCTCTAAAATATACACACATCAGTTATCCGTACTATTTGTGGGCAAGCTGGACTATTTGTGTGCGAGCTGTTTCCAAGGACAGTGCTCTGTCATTCACAGCTCTCCCAATCAAAGTGCATCAGCTTAATTGGAAGAAGAGATTGGATTTATACCCTGCCCTTCACTCAAGAGTCTCAGAGCGGCTTACAATCTCCTTTCCCTTCCTCTCCCCACAACAGACGCCCTGTCAGATAGGTGGGGCTGAGAGAGCTCTTTCAAGAACTGCTCATAAGAGATCAGCTCTGAGAGAATTTGTGACTGACCCAAGGTCACACCAGCATCTGAATGTGGAGGAGTTGGGAATCAAACCTGATTCTCCCAGATTAGAGTCTGCGCTCCTAACCACTACACCAAACTGGCTCTCCAGTAGGGCAGTCATTCAGTCTGGTGTCCTCAGAGATGTAACAAGCACATAGATGTTAAGTTGCTCCCTGCTCTTAGTGATCGAGAATCCACCCACATGGCATCGTCTTTTAGTCTGGCTTTTATCTGTACAGATGTGTGCAGAGGACATTGTTAAGTACATGGGCTATATGCAGAAAGTCTTTTTAATGGAAAAGTGGGATGAAGGCGCGAGATGCATTAACTCGAGCAAGTCGCTATTGAAACAAGCAGACTGGGAGAATTCTGCTGGACAATTATCTGTCGTTACCTCATGCAGAGTGAAAAAATATAACTGTCAAAATGCCTGTAAATTATTTATTCCATAGATTAAATTATTGGATGAATTATTAATGCAAATAATAATGTATTCATTATTTAACAGAGAAACAATTTTGGGGTTGGAGTGCTAGTGCTGGCACCAAGCTACCAATGGGAAGGGCAAACCATATTTGCATGGTATTACAATTTATTGCTGTGTATGTCACAAAGCCACGGAGATACTGCTTGGAATCTCTTGCCTGAGTTTCTGCAACTCAGTCTTATGAAAGCTGGGATGGCTGGAGGTGAGTAGCTGACTTTCTTGGAATGACCAAATGCTTTGGCATTCCTTCATGTTATCTCCAAGTCTTCAATACCCTCTTTATACAATGGATGAGTGTTGCCATTTTGAACTATTCTGTGCAGGTGTGGAACAGCTGTCTCATATATTGACAGGGGCCCGTTGGAGGGGGGAGCGCACAGGAGCGCAGCTCCGGGAGTGAGGAGCCCAGGGGGTGGGCACATGACCAAGCCCCGCCCCCTCCTCGGCTTCCCCGAGCAATGCAGAGGCACAGCGCCCCGGGGAAAGCCCTGCTAGGGTCTTTATTGTTTTTAATGTTTTGTTTTAATATTGATAATTTTATCATTGTTCCTTTTATGACTGTATGCTGCTTTTCCAGAGACTTGCTCAAGATGGCATATAAATTTTCTAAGTATACCATTTTTTATCTGGGCACATGGCATATAAGTACTTGAGAAATTTCACCAACCCTTCAGCAGCTTCCACCCCATCAGTTTGGTGTAGTGGTCAGGGGTTGTACTCTAATCTGGGAGAACCAGGTTTGATTCCCCACTCCTCCACATGCAGCTGCTGGTGTGACTTTGGGCCAGTCACAAGTTCTCTCAGAGCTGTTCTCTCATGAGCAGTTCTCAAAAGACCTCTCTCAGCCCCACCTACCTCACAGGTTGTCTTGTTGTGGGGAGGGGAAGGGGAAGGGATGGGTGGTGCACATGTCCTGGGTATCTCAAGTCTACTTGAAACCTGGTGGTTTCAAGGGAGCAGGAAGAGAATGAGGGTGTGTTCTTTACATTTATTTTTATTGCACAAAGTATTGGATGGGGAAGGGAATGGAGGAAGAGCTGGTCAGTTTCACTCACCTGTGGAGTGGAAACTGAGGGGTGGGTGTTGCCTTCTGACACACGTCCGGTATGTTAGGGGGTGTGGCATATGCAAATGAGTTATGCAAATGAGTTATGCTAATGAGCTCCTGCACCTCTTTTTCTACGAAATGACCCCTGTATATTTACATAAAGTAATAAGCATGAACATGTGAAATAACATGCCACTTGTTTTCTCAAGACTGTGCAGAACCCATGGGATTTAGCATGAAACTTGTGTGTGCATACAATGGTTGCTGTCCTAGTTCCAAGCCTATATGTACATAAAGATGCCAAACAAAAACTGATTAAAATATCTAGACTGCTGCCTCGGCATTGAATATGCAATTTTGTTCCAAATCTGTGATGTAAATTGTCATTATTCCTCCGATCCTGATGAAGAATTAAGAACAAGGGCTTCTGAATTGCTTAAGGTCAGCCAGTGATTTTATGGCTGGGTTAGAATTTGAACTCAGATCTTCCAGAGCTCCATCTAGTACTGTAGGGTTGGGGCGACATATAGTTTTATGACAATAGATTAGTCAGGTGGATAGCAGGACATGGATTTGAAGCCAGCATTAAGCTTGTAGAAATTGCTGTATACTCAGGAAAGCTTTATTGAATTTATTGAAGATATTTATTAGCTGCCTTTCTTCCTTACAGAGCTCAAGGTGGCTTACAAGATTAATAAAATATATGCACAATAGATTACAATGAAAGACATAAAACCAAAATTTAAAATAATGATTTAGGACTGCTTTAATCAAACACAGTCCTAAATAAAAGTGTCTTCAGCTGCCTTCTGAAGATCAGAAGTGAGGAGGCCAGGCACCCCTCCCTGAGGAGGTTGCTCTGGAATCATGGGGCCGCCACTGAAAAGACCCTGTCTCATGTATCCATTGGTTGAGCTCCTTTGAATGATGAGACAGTCAGGACAGCCTCTCCCTTAAACCTCAATTCCCAAGCAGGAACATACGAGATAAGACAATCATTCAGATACCCCAGTCCAGTGCCATGTAGGGCTTTAAAGGACAAAACCTTCAATTGGGCTTAGGAGCAGGTAGGGGGAAAGTGCAATTGTTGTAATATTGGGGACATATGCTCCTAGTACCTGGCCCTGGACTAGCTGCAGCTTCCAAACATTCTTCAATGGTAGCCCCGAGTCCATTGCAGTAGTCCAGTCCAGACAGAACTAAGGCATGGATCGCCGTGACTAGATCTGACTGAACCAGGAACAGGCACAGCTGATGCACCAGTCATACATGAGCTATTTTATATAGTACAGAATGTGTTTATAAGCATCAATAAGTATTCACAGACAGTGGACTGAAGAAGTCAGAGGAAATGGACAGCAGCCTAGGCAATCCGTAGCCACTTCTTTTGTGACTGTGTTTAGAGACAAAGGGGGAGTGGTTGATAACTTCTGTGTAAGAGAATCGTAATAGGAAATAATAAGTCATTTTAAGGACACTATTTGTTGTCCAATACTTTTGTACAGTTTTGTTTGGTGGCTTGCATATTTGCATAGGCTGTACATCCACTGGTGGTTGTTTGAAACTGGAGAGGGCATTAAGTCTGGTGTACAAATACCCTTTTCTCATACTATTGGACTTAAAATATATTTAAAATGCCAGTTGAAACCCACCATTTTGCTTAAGAACCATCACCATTAGAGTTTCGAGCTCTGGGTTGGGAGATTTGGGAAGCGGAGCCTGAGGAGAGCAGGGTTTGGGGAGGGGAGGGATTTCAGTGGGGCATAATGCCATAGAGTTCCCCTCCCGAAGTGGCCATTTTCTCCAAGTAAATTTATCCCTGTCACTTAGGGTTGCCAGGTCCTACCTGGCTGCCAGCGGAGGGACTCCCAATCCTTCCTGTAGTTTTTCTAGAGCGCACCCACAAAGCGCATGCCGTAATGACAACACCCAGGAGTGACGTTGTTGCATTTCCAATGTTGGGGTTGACGCTCTAGGTTTTTGGCAACAGTTTTTTTGGGTTTCAAAACCATAGAGTTTTGCCTGAAACCTAGACTATCACCCCTAATGTCAAAAACATGATGACATCACTCCTGGGTGACATCATTGCACCAGCAGTGCTGGGAGGGGACTTCTCAGGTGTGGGGCTTTTCCCACTGACCAGCTGGGCCATGGTGGATTGGAGCCCCTGAAATTGGGAGATCCCCTGGCCCCACCAGGGGAACGGCAACCCTGCTGTCACCTGTCAACCCTACTGTCATCAGTTGTAATCCTAGGAGATCTCCAGCCACCACCTGGAGACTGGAAACCCTTATCACCATGTCCAAATTATCACCATGTCCAAATTTATTTATGTCTGGCTAGAAGGCAACAATTTGGTGAAGACCCAAACAAGTGGGACCTTCTATCGGGATACAAAAGCTGGCCATGAAGAAGAAGTTCCTTCTGAACTGCATAAAAGTTTGCTTATAGCCATTCAGTGCATTCTGAAATGTACGCATGTGTGAGAGCGATTGTGCCAATAGATGTAGTCCACAACAGGTCTCCTTAAACAGAAAGTCCTTTATTTGCAGAAAATACCTTGTTGGTCAAATACACTTCTTCTGTTAGTAATGCCCAAGCATAGGAATATAACTACAATTATACTTGATATGAAATAAACTCCTCCTCGACTCCCACCAATCAGTTGGGAGAATTATTGGCACCCAAATATACTGGCCCACTGTTCCCAAGGAAAATGTGGTAAATTAGGTTCTCAGGCAAAGACACTGTTAGGATTTGTGGGGCGGATGTTCCCAAGGAAAATCAAGCAAAGGAGCACATAGCACCTGTGAATAATATAACACATAGCAGGAGGCTTTCAGCTTAAGGCTGTGAGCTAGGGAACAGCGAAAGAGAGATAAGTGTGAAGAAAAGCTAATGAGCAACAAGCACGCGCAAAGTGAGCAAGCCACGCATTCCTGCGGTGGGAGTAACTCCCCCGGTGCTATCTCCTGTCTGGGACCTAGAGGAGTCGGTATGGAACTCAAAACAAAGGCAAAGTTAATAGACCATCAGGATAGGCGATAAAACCCTTAGCATTGGTACATGATACTAATGCAACCGAATTATTGATAAGAACAGTCAACAGGAACCTATGGCAGTGCTAACTGACAGTGTGATGCTCTGAACCCAGTACACTTAAAGAATGCTACTGGGCCCTAATCGGCACTGACATTTTCTCCGTAAGCTTGAAATGGAAAAAAAAAAAACCCACAGGTATAAATATGCTTGCAGGACCACTGATACCCTAGTGCTGTGGAGGGTCACCTGTGAAAATAATTTTCCAGGGCTGAAATAAAGGCCACCAAAACGAAAAAGGACCACAGTCTCCATTCTTGTCAGGTTTGATGCTGTTCCTCTTGTAAATTAAATGGCGAAGGTGACAGCCACAACACAGTGTCCTACTATTGATGCTGTTGGCTGAAAACATGCTGGAAAATAGCCTGCAGATAAATGACAACAAGAAAGTCTTTCTTTTGAAAAAGATGTGAGCTTCATAAGCCGTGCTGTGGCATAGCTGCTCCACTGTGCTGTGGAAGTAGCTGGTTGACTGGTCTCACACGGTTGTGGCGAGGGCAAAAGGGGGCGGGGAGACCTGTAGATCCCACCCTGAGCTCCTTGGAGGAACAGTGGGTCTGTTCACCAGTCAGTAGAGTTGCCAACTCTTGACTATGAACTTTTTGGAGATGGGGTGGTGGTGCTTGGGGAGGGTGGAGTTCGGGAAGGGGAGGGAGCTCGACAAGGAAAGGATGTCATAACACCCACCCTCTGAAGCTGTCATTTACTCCAGGGGAACTGATATCACTGATCTGGAGAGCAATTGTAATTCCAGGCAGGCCCATAGTTACAGTGGGGCTATGGGGAGCTCTGCCCCCTTCCTTAAAGGGCCAGCCCCTTCCTTAAAGCCACACCCCACTTCTTAAAGGCCCCCCATGTCTTCTTTTTTTGAAAATGCTTTTGAGAAGAACCCTCTCCATCCCGCCTGCAAGATTTAAAAGGCCCTTCAGCTGATTCGCGGGGAGCACATGGCCCGCCCATCAGCTGGAGGGCCCTTTAAATCTTGCAGGAGGGGAGGGAGAGTGCGCGTGCCACCCCCCTTCATTATTGGAAATAATGGCCGCCCCACCAGAAAAAAAATTGCCCCACATGCCACAATATCCTGGCTACGGGCCTGATTCCAGGAGATCTCTGGGGCCCACTTGAGGTTGGTAAACCTATCAGTTAAACTGAATAGTACGGAGGTACTGAGGTTACCAGCTCTGGGTTGGGAAACACCTGGAGATTTTGTGGTGGAGTTTGAGGAGAGAAGGGACCTTATCAGGGCACAATGCCATAGAGTCCACCCTCCAACCTGCCATTTTCCCCAGGGGAACTGATCTCTGTCATCTGGTGATGAAGTGTAATAGCAAGTGATCTCCAGGCCCTGCCTGGAGGATGGCAACCCTTGGTGGAGCAGGAATCACCATGCTCACTCTCTTCATGACTAAACTTGCTAGACCCACCCGGTCTGTGCACATTCATCTCATGGGAGCACAGTGCCTACGCACAAATGCATGGTTTTTCCTAATGTTCCTGACCACAGGGACAGAACCGACACAAGTATGGTTTGTACTCATGTAGGGCTTGGGCAGATATGGAAACAAACATGCATGTATGGGATGGAGACTGCACACTCAATCACAGGTGGGGACAGATGTCTGTGTCCTCTCCTGCACATTATGGCCCTATGCTAGGTTTGCCAGCCTCCAGGTGGGGCCTGAAAATCTCCCACTTTTACAACTGATCTCCAGCTGACAGAGGGTGCGTTCAGACAGCTCTTTTGAGCCATGCCAGGCATGAGTGCCTGGTGGATTTAAAGTGCACATCCAGACCTCAACATCTGGGAATTGTGCCACTTTCGTCAGTAGCCTGTCGATCCCTGTTGGGGATCCATACCTAAAAGATACTAGTTAAAATCCAGTCTAAAGCTGGCTGACAGGCCAATGCCGGACTTTCCACGATCAGGTCATACCTCCAGCACACAATCAGCCCGTAGGGATGGACTCCAGACCATCCCAAATGGCCGCCATTTTAAAAAACTCTTAGCGATGCGCGCATCACCGCTTAAACAAGTGACGTCCCCAGGGCTCTGCTGAAACAATCCAAACAATGTTATGTTTCTGATGGTCCCCTGAACTTTGTCAATTTTATTAAGTTAAATGGTACCTAGAGGGAGGTACCGCTGACCGTGTTTTTGCCATTTTAGTATGCGCATGCACAGAGAAACAAGTATATGGTGAGGCGCCTATGCGCATGTGCAGACAGGATTTTTTTTAAAAAAAGCCGACTGCACAGCTCCTCACGGTGGATGCCATCTAGACAATCCACCGCGGGAGTCACACATGGTGAAGCATTTCACAAGCGGGCTGTCTGGCTGTCCAGCTCAAATTACAGCCGGGCCAATGGCGGGATTAGCTGCCCATCTGAACACACTCAGAGATGAGCTCCCTTGGAGAAAATGGCTGCTTTGAAGGGTGGACTCTATGGCATTGAACCATGCTGAGGCCCTTCTCCTCCCCAAATCCCACCCTCTCCTGGATCCACCCCCAAAATCTCCAGGTATTTCCCAACCCAGAACTGGCAACCCTATCCTACATGTACTTACATTGTGTGGGGGGGCCTAATATAACTCAGATTCATAAGTTCATTTGACTCTCTCACAAACAGCATTAAAAGGCCAGTCGTTTAAGTTACCTGTGATTTCCCCACAGACAACCTACGTGAAAATGTATTGGCTACTGTCTGACAGACAATTTAAGAAATACAGGGAAAAGGAGGGAAGGTATGATAGAGAAAGAATCCATCGAGGAGAAGTAGAATGAGCACCCTTTTAGCAAAAGACCGAATAGCTACTTTGCCAGAAGACTTGAGGCTAAAAGGGGCCACTGAATGTGGGGCAAGGCGGGAGACTGATTAATAGGCAATCAGTGTTCCCTTAACCTGTGCGTGCTTTATTCCCTCATAAAGAATTGATGCTATCGCTTGCCACTCTTGCTAGAATAGCACATTTCCTGACGTGCATTTCTCAGTTAATAATTGTCTGTCAGGCAGCTGATTGGAGATGAGGCAACTGAAAAGTGAGTCAGGATTAATTGCTAGTTGCAGGAAAAGTGCCCGTGGGGAAAGAGCCATGCGCAACATGCTCAGCCGGCTCTCTGGAATGCAAACTGCTGTGTAGTTGCTGCTTCATACACAGGTTGCTTCCCCCCCCCCCCCCATTCGGTCATTTCATCCACTCTGATGAAGTGGCAGCAGACAACCGCCTTCTGTTTACAAGGAAACCTCCACAAAGTTCCCACTACTGTGGATGTGAGGAGTTGGTTTTATGTCTCTGGATAAACTGGAAGAATTTCATGAGCAGAGGGGAAAGCTTTTAAATGCTTCATCCCCCCCCCCCCCCGCCCGGTAGCTAAAGATATAGTGGCAAGAGGTAGTCTGTGGTAGGTGGATCTGAGTGGCTCAAGCCCAGAACCAGCTGGGGAGCCAGGGGGAATGCCCCACATCTCTCAGCAGAGGATTAACTCTGACCTGGATAGCCCAGGCTAGCCCACTTCTGTCAAATCTCGGAAGCTAAGCAGGCTACTATTTGGGCTGAGGACAGATTGGCCATCTCGGCCACTTTGCCTCCACTTCAGAAGCGGAGGCAGAGCAGCCGTTCAGATGGCCGCATCTGCCCCCAGGAGGCAGCCCGGACGCATCGCATCCGGCGCCGCGCTCCTTCCGCACCAGCCGAGCACCACTTCAAAGTGGTGCTTGACTGCTGCGGTGCACCCCGCGTGTGTGTTCCACCCGCCGGAGCAGGTGTGAACACACGCAGGCAGGGGCAGCCATGCGGCGTCTGCCCACCGCTCCAGGAAGCCGCCTGCAGTCTGAACGCTGCGGGTGGCTTCCTTCCGGTGGCGTGCGAACGCCACGCCGTGGGGGAAATTCCCCCACCCCATTCTGCCGCGCCGCGGAAACGCGGCAGAATGGCAATCTGTCCCCAGCTTTGGATGGGTAGTATTTGGTTGGGTGACCTCCAAGGAACACAGGGCTGCAGTCACACACACTAAATAATCCACTTTCAATCCACTTTCAATGCACATTCCAAATGGATTTTGCAAGTTCACACAATTAAAATCCAGTTGCAAAGTGCACTGAAAGTGGACTGAAAGTAGATTATTTAGCATGTGTGACCGCAGCCCCTGAGTGTGTAGTAGAGGCAGGCAATGGCAAACCACCTCTGGAACATCTCGTGCCTAAAAAAACAAGTCTTGTTCGCCACCTAGTGGCACATAATGCTAAAACAGCTGGAACTTGGCTGCCAGACAATCTTAGGATCTCCTGGCTATACTACACACATTAACAACCAAAACGATCACACAGAAAATACCATAAACAATGCCGAAAGAACTGTGCAGCAAGATGCTATAAGCATAATTTACTACAGTATAGTATACAAAATCCAGAACTGCGTAAGCAGTATTCAATTAAAGGAAACGTATGAAAAATGCTAAATATAAACAGTTCAACAGCAATGTACATAAACAGGTAAGTAACCAGTAAGGTATTAATATCAATACATTAGTTTCCTATAAGACTAATGGTCTAAGGAAGACACTAATGCTACAAGAATAATTGCAAAAGACCAAAAGATCTACAGAAGCAGAGTGTCTGAAAAACAAATAAGTCCAATTGAATGGAACAGGTAAGTCCAGAAGAAGGTGCTGGGAAGTCCAATAAATGGAACAAGCAGGTCCAGATGAGATGAAGGGACGAAGAATCTGGATATTAGGACTTCGTTTCCGTCATTCTTCCTCAGTTGAGGCTATATATGAATGAAGTATTAAAAAATGCAATAGCACACCCCAAATGCATGTATGCTGATATGTATTGGAGTCGGGAGTCCATGGAACAGTGAAACAGCTAGATCTTTATTGCTGGTCCGGATGAAGCATACAACCCAGGGCTTCGAGCCCTCCTTTTATGCTGGTCAGGGACAATCCCCTGACCTCGCCCAACTGGCCTGATAGGCTATTAGAAGTCTATTTACATTTCATAGGTTCCCTGGGAGAAACCTAGGTACATGATTGGCGGCCGGTTTGAATCCACCTGGCCTTTGTTCTACCTGGCTGAAGCTCAGGTAGTTTCTTGGCCATGTGCTCTGGCCATGCTCTGGCCATGCGGTCGCAATTATGGGAGCGCATGGCGACCGCATGGTCAATACATAACATATACAATACTATTGTCACAAATTTCCTGACGAGAAACTTCTGTCTAGATTCATGAATTTTTCAGTAAATTTCCTGTATGTAAAAATATATACAACTCCTGAGTAAAAGGATGTATAGTATAAAAGAGTAATTATTACCCACAATGAGCAAGTAACTCACCATAATATTCAATAGGGTGCCCAGGCAAAACCTCATAGGGGAAACCTCCACAACCTTTAAGCGCTAGAGTGCCTTACCAGAAGGGGAAATGGATACTAATGGTGGAAATATGCAGTGCCATCCTCAGCAGAGCTGCAACAGAGTTGAAGTCAGTGGACTTCATGGAGGACATGTCTATCAGTGGAGTGGGTCATGGAGGATGGTCCTATCAGTGGCCACTAGCCATGATGACCAGTGTACCCTCTAAGCTGAGTTAGTGTGAGCTAGCTCACAGTTTTTTAGCCTCCAGCTCACACGTTTTTGCCACAGCTCAGGAAGGATGGCTCCACAGCAAACTAACTCATGCAGTAGCCAAATCCTTCGCTCACAAGTTGCAACTTTAATGCCAGTAGCTCACAAAGTTGAATTTTTGCTCACAAGACTCCACGGCTTAGAGGGAGCATTGAAGATGACTGAAGGGAACTTCCATGTTCAGAGGCAGTCAGCCTCTGAATCCCACAGCCAGGCCCAGGAGGCAGCATCGGGGAAGGCCTCGGCCTCTGTGCCCTGTTGTTGTCCCTCCAGAGGAACTGGTTGGCCACTGTGTGAGTCGGGATGCGCCGTGTGAGTCATTTTGCTCAAAACAGGTAACACTTGTAACCCACCTGCCTGTATCGTTGGTGGCATCCAAGCACGGAATGAAGACTTCGGTGCCCGGCAGCCCCTGAAGCATTTCGCACTATCTGTGCATGTGCTCTTCTGCACTGTCTGGGTTTAGTGCCTTCAAGTTAATTCTGACTTCTGGTGGCCCTATGAATTAACGCCCTCCAAAAGGTCCTACTGTTAACCGCCTTGCTTAGGCCTTGCCAACGGAGGGCTTTGTGGATTCCTTGATTGAGTCCATCCTCTTTCCCTGTTGGGTCTTCCTCTTTTCCTGTTGCCTCCATGTTTTCCTAGCTTTATTGTATTTTCTCACAATGTGCTGAAAGCAAGATAGCCTCAGTTTAGTCATTTCAGCTTCTAGAGAGAGATCAGTCTTGATTTGATCTAGAACCCACTTGTTGGTCTTTTGGGCAGTCCACGGTACCCATACCATTTGCCTCCAACACCATATTCCAAAGGAATCCACCTTCTTGCTGTCAGCTTTCTTCATCGTCCAACTTTCACAGCCATACACAGTAATGGGGAATACTATGGCACGAATTAACCTGATCTCGGTTGCCAGTGGCGCATCCTTACACGTCAGGATCTTTTCTAGCTCCTTCATGCATTACTGATATTAAAATAATTATAGTTCCTCTTGGTTTATTGTACATACCATTTCGTTGCCTGAGTAACTGCGGGTTGTCTTTGGCGCTGAGCATAATCGATAAATGTTACGAAATGTAGCCACATCTTATATTTTAATCCACCAGGAAGTATTTGTGGCACTTGAATGAAAGCACGAAACTCTTTTCTGAGAAGAACCACAGGTTCCCCTCTCCACAAATCTTTTATCTTCAGAGTAATTAATTAGCACGTATTTTATTTAGAAAAAAAAGATGGAACGCACTCTGAAGCCTGTGCAAACCGATAGCATTCTATAGACTTCAGCTGAGCTGCACCGGATTACACTAACTGGGGAATTGGCTACTGATATCTTCCAAGAACCAACTAGTGAAAAGAGGCATTGCTTTAATTTTTCCAATTGTTCTGCCAAGTAAATTTGTACAGAGGGAACGTGTGCAAATATCCCAGCGTTGTGCCAAGATAGCATTATTGCAGATTTTTCCTTGCTTAATCTCCCATCAGTAAAATACGCTTTGTTTTGGATTACCTACAGGACACATAGTCCTTTCTTATTAAGGATCAATGGGATCCTTAATTAATTTGCAAACACAGACATCACTGTGTGACTGCATTTCCTCTTGGCATCTACGACATTGCTTGTATTGATACAAAGGCTATTGGCATATGCTTACATCCCAGGGCAGCTTGCCAGAAACCATCCTGTGATGTTGTTGTGGATATACATGTGACAGATTTTTGAAGTTTTTATGGCAGATGGAACATCTCTGCTGGCCACTTTGCAGTTTAGCTAGTTTGAGATGGATAGAGCGTCAGGAAGGAATGAAAGGAGAGAGAATACTTGCTAATGTGATACAAAATGTCTCTCTTAAGAGAAGAGCGCTGGGTCTTATTTTGAGAAATGCATTTGCTGATTTCCCCTCCTACTGTGGTCTGCTTGACCCCCTAAATCATCCCTCTGGGGGTTGTTGTAAATCCCCCCCCCCCCAAAAAAAAATCAGTATGTGGGCAAAATGGGCAGGGGGAACAACAAAAATTCTTGCACTTTCCTGCTAGTAGAAATGGAAAACACAAGGCAAAAAACTGATTATTAATCTTATTGGTTCCTCAGTGTAATATCTATATAAGAACATGAGAAGAGCCCTGCTGGATCAGACCGATGGTCCATCTAGTCCAGCCTCCTGTCTCACATGGTGGCCAACCAGTTCCTGTGGAGGGCCAGCAACAGGGTATAGAGGCTGAGGCTTTCCCCTGATATTGCCCCCTGGCTCTGGGATTCAAAGGATTAGTGCCTCTGAATGTAGAGACTCCCCTCAGTCTAGCTAGTAGCTATTGAAAGACTTATCGTCCATGAATCTATCTAATCCCCTTTGACAGCTATTTATTCCTGTGGCCATCACAACATCCTCTGGCAGCAAATTCCACATTTTAATCACCCTCTGTGTAAAGTAGTATTTCTTTTTGTCTGTCCTTAAACTACTGCCCATCAGCTTCATTGGATGCCCTCGAGTTCTAGTAGTAGAACTGTTGCCTGTTCATCTCATGAGTCCTATAACTGATTCCTACCTGATCATTTCCCCATAAAGTTAAATAACACAGTTTGTTGTTTTTGAACTACCACCAGCCTCTTGTGTGCTATTACCAAAATAAGAAGGATTTTAGTCTCTGTCCTCAGTTTCCTAGGCTGGGTCAGCTTTTACCAATATACATTCAAACAATTGGATGGGACAGCCAGAGAAAAGCAAAGAAGAAAATGAAAAAAGGGCTGCTCAGTCAAAAAAAGAAGAAAACGGGAAACCCTGTGAGGGAGGGTGAGAATCATTATACAGAGATTCAGCAACTCTCTCTCAGCAAAAATCAATAGGACTTGAAAGGGTTAGCGCTAACTGGCTGATAGAAGTCTGGGGTTTCTGCCTTCTCCATAACAAACAATATATATACTGCATATGCTTGCTGTACTTTAAAAAGAGTGTAACCATTACAACTGGCTGCTGGTGTTTAGGCATTGGCTGGGTAACACAATGCCGGTTGCGCAGGGCAGGCATCCCACGTGACCCAAAGGGGGTCCCTTTAAGAGGTTCAGGGGGTGTACAACAGCCAACCTCAGGGCTGACTCATTGACCATGGTCTCAGGAAGATGGGGATCAGCAGGAATAGTGGTTTCTGCCACTTCCAGCGCTAATACCAGCCCTCTTCCCTGAGTTGCCCCAACAGGTGGGTTGGGGAAGGCGGTGCCAGTAGTTGGGTTGTCAACCACACCCACTGTCCACAGCCTATGCTGTGCCAGGACCTGAGGAACTTGCAATCAATAAAACTGTGGCTGATTCTTCCCAGCATAATGTGTCTGTGTCATCCTCTCCACTCCTTCCTCACAGGTTGGTCCACACTCCAGGCACAAGTGTTCAGTTTTATGTCTTTCCTCCTACCTACAATGGAAGCAACTAAGTGTAATATTTCTGGTTCCACATATAAAGAGTAGCAGAATGAGGAATGCCGTATGCAGAGCAGGCGGAACATGTTGTACAACAAGGTCAAGTGATCTTACTGCAAGTCTTCAAACTACTGTTAAATAGATAATAGAAAATGTCTCTAAATTATACATTTGATCACTACATTAAGGGCTTGCTTGATTCTGCTTAGCTTTTGCCACCACACACACAATCCCATTCAGGCTGGTGTTGCCAGCCTTCAGGTGGCAATCCCCCAGAGCATAAGGGGCGGAGACTGCTGGGATGTCGCTTCTGAATGGCTACAGTTTTCCAGATCTCTACAGATTTAAAAATTCCTAGACGGTCATGACTGTTTCAGAACAGAAACTACAGTCCTGGTGTTAATCAATGCCACACACACCACCACCCCACTCCATTGAGAGACATCATGGGATGGAGAATGTCAGCAGAAGGTTCCCCACCGGAACTGGGAAGTCACAACCCTAAACCAGCTGCTTGAGCCAATGACTGGCTGGCTTGATGCCTAGATGCCACAGTTGCTCTCCAGTTTGAGCTACATGTCGTATAGTAATCCATACTAACCTGCCAAATCTACTTATGACCTAACTAGTCAGAGGCCAGGCCTAAGTATAACAACATCACAAAACCCTCTGAACAATGTGGGGAAAAGTCCCCTTCCATGTCAGTTGAAAGGAAATGAAAAAATTCCTGGAGGCCCACGTTACTCCATAGGGAGCGTGTTGGTGGAACGTGCCATCAAATCACAGCTGACTTATGGTGACCTCATAGGGTTTCCAAGGCAAGAGACATTCCAAGGTGGTTTGCTATTGTCTGCCTCCATGTCATGACCCTGGTATTCCTTGAAGGTCTCCCATCCAAGTACTCACTAGGGCCAGACCCTGCTAGCTTCCAAGATCTAATGAGGCTAGTCTGGACTATCCAAGTCACATATAAAAAATGTAGGTAGGTTAATTTCCAGGAAAATGTTGGGTGGGATTGAATAGCTGCTGCGGTTTACCATACCATTGGCTTCAACACACAAGAACGTACAGCCAATCAGCTATGCATACAGCCAATCGGCTACAGCCAATCAGTGCTCTGTGCTTCACTCATCATAGGTGCTGTTATAAAGCTGTGCCCCATCCTTATAGGCTGGTATGACAGACCCCCTGTTGTTCTCCTCACTCTGAGGCAGATTTTTCCCTCCAAAATTCTTAGTTCCCTTCAGGTACTGAGCTAGCCCCCTCGGTGCGTGATAATATTTGCGGTTCTATAAATCGGGACATCCCACCCTTTGACAGAATCTCGTTTGGCTTTTGCCCAGCCCAAGGAACTTGTCAGGAGAAAACAGGAGCCTTCTTGTTAGATCCCTTGAAATGGCACTGGAGACTGTGAACAATAATAAAGATTTTATTTAATAAACAGGGATGGTAGGGGTAGTCAGGAATTGGAAAGACTGAGGTAAACATTGTTGGTAAAGCAGTATATTTTTCAGTTGACAGATAAGATGGTGTTGTAGTACCTTAACTGCACAAGTTCTTGGTTCTTATCAGTGAGAGTTGGTTGTCTAAGTACTTTGGTTTCAGTTACAATGTTTCTGCATATCGTTTCCTAATAACTGTTCAGGTTTTCTGGAAAGATCACTCTTATTGTACCAAATTCTTTCCCCTTTTCTGAAATCACAATATAATCCTTTTCCTTTTGGCCTGATAGGGAGCTTCAGCCAGCTATCCATTCGCTCATTACCAAAATCTCAAACCCCAGTTCTTGGCATTTGTGTGAAAACATACTTCAGCTTTAGCTGATGCTAGACTCTGAATTCTTAGATGGAATTCTTCCTCAGGTTATGTTGAATGCCGCTAAGACCAGGAATCTCTCCCTTTATTCAAAAGGTGACCCTGTCTGACAGACTTTGGTTGCGGTCACATGCTCAAGATAAAGCAGAGGGGAAGCAAGGATGGAAGTTGACCCACCATTGTACGATCACATGGATTTTTGTAGATGTGGGCACAGCCCACCACTGCGTAATCAGATGCAACCGCTGGTGAGTCAGGGTGGGTTTTTTACCATTGTTCCCCATGTGCTTACACAAGGAATCGATGATTCACACCTCTCCCTATGGAATGTGTGGGGTGTGTGTGCTGATGTGCATGCTGTGACGGGGGGGGGGGGAACAACAGCACGGAGTTGGAATAGCCTGATCAGACTATCCCAACACCATGGGAGCATAATGGCGCAATCAGATGTAGGAAAGTCTGTCTTTGGCCTGTAGCAACCCATTTGCTACTGGACTTTCTGAGGTGTTTCTTTACTCCACCTGTGTGGCGGAGCAAAACAGGTTGCCGACGGCTGCGGGGCAGTTCCCAGATGTTGGCATCTGATTGTGCTCCTTTAATCTGAGCGACATTCACGCCTATGTCGTGAATTGTGCGTGTGATCACAGCCTTTTAGTCAGACCTTCCAGGCATCCACTCCTGTAGCTGATCTATTACTTTACTGAACAGTAACTGCCACTGAACACGAAACAAACTCCCTCTCCCCTCAGCACACAGCTGATCTTATATTTCCCTCAGCAGGCACTGGCCAATCAGAGAAAGGGAGCAGCTTGTCACTCAAGTTCAACATTCTAGAGCAGAGTTAACTATTCACCTCCCTTCTCTGATTTTGCTGCATTAAGAAAACAGCATTTTAAATGTATTCCTCAAAGCTGGGAAACAGAATCTTCACAAGGGTACAGTAGAGCTGGTTGATCAATTGATTAAAATACAAATAAGCTAAAAGTATCTGATATAGGATGCAGTGATTCATGATCAACCTGCCATCTCCTTTAACACTGAAAAGAACTAAGGAAGCCTAAAAATTAAGGCCGACAGCCAACTAATGAATTTTTTTAGAGGATTACTTATCCTTCTTTTTCTCAGCCAATTGATTAATGTACTGATTAAAATAAATATTATAGTATCTCTGTACAAATGGTATTCCAAAAATATTTAGTCAAGTACCAATTTCTCTCATTTAAAGGAAACAGACGCTGTTTCTTGTTGGAATGATCATCTTAAATGCACTGCTTACATCAAGCGAATGTTTACCATAATGCCATCTGCACAGAGAAGCTTTCACAACAGAGAACTCAGATTTAATCATCCACATTTTAATCAGCTATTATTGAATTGATTAATCATGTTAATGAATGCAGTGATCCCCTGAGAAATCACTAAATATATTTACAAATTAGGAAGAAATAACATTGCTGGTTTGAAAAATTAGAAGGGAACTGCCACATGGATTGAACTGGGTGAGAGTTAATCCTGGGACCTTCACTTCCCCAACGAAATCCTGTTGGCATCTCAAAAATTTAATGGCCAGTTCACACAGTACAAAGCCATCATGGATACTTTGTACCAGATGTATGAATACCACGACCTCTTAGATGCAGGCAGGCAACACACAGGTAGGAGTGGTGTCAACCATTTGTCACCCTGGAACAGCCTGTGGGAGCCAATATTTGCTCCAGTGAGAAAAGGTTTTCATTGGCGCAAATGGCAAGCTCAACTGTTTGTTATTTTCAGTTTCTTGAGACAGGGCTCAGGGCAGTGTACAACAATAAAACAAGATTCATACATAATGTCATCATTAAAAACAATAAATACTCTAGTTAAAACAAGACGTGAGTTAAACTAATTAAATGGCGCTAAACTTCAGTTGCGCAACTGCCGGAGGAGGGGGTGCAGAAAATAAAGAGTACCAGCCAAGCGAGGACCGGTCAGGAATGCCAGCCGATGGAAACTGTCCTCAACAGAACACCTGTTCTGTTGAGGGCTCCTTGGGGGAGTATACCAGGAGAGGCGATCTCCAGTCTACAGATATGATGGATGCTTTGGGGGGTGGGCTCTATGGCAGTGTACCCCACTGAGGTCCCTGTCCTCCCAGGGACCACCCCCAAATCTCCAGGAGTTTCCCAACTTAGATCTGGCAACCCCACCCCACATTCCCTGCTGGGGGACAGCGGGGACCTTGCAACCCTATAACCAAATATAAAACAGTAAAATAATCTCTAAATCTAATTCCCAAGTGCCCCCCACCCGTGCGGATACTTAAATCCGCATGGGGGGCACTTGGAGGGCAGAGGGGGGGTTCTGCAGGTGGGGGGTAAACCCCCCCCCCCCACTTGCAGAAAAATCCAAAATCTATCAAAAACTTTTTGGGGGATCTTTAAATATCCTGAAAAGTAAAAGAGCGTCCCCTGCGCATGCGTGGGGAACGCTCTTGAAACGGCAGCGGCCCGGCGAGAGTCACCGAGGCCAGCCGACAGCCCACAAAGGAGGGGGAAGGGGTGAGTGGTGGGCCTGGCGAGAGGCGCCGAGGCCCGCCAGGAGTCTCGGGGGGGAAGGGGGCAAGCAGCAGGCCCGGCGAGAGCCACTGAGGCCCGCCAGGAGTTTCTGGGGCGGAAGGGGGCGAGCGGCGGGCCCGACGAGAGCCGCCGAGGCTCGCCGGGAGTCTCTGGGGGGGCAGAGGAAGGGGGGAAGGGGGCGGAGGAAGGAGGAGCAGCTGTCAGCTTCTCCCCCCCCCCACGAATATCGCGGGGGCCCCCCTTGTATAATAATAAAATAGGATTAAAGGTTTGGGGTTTTTTTAAATTACAATTTTTGTGATAAAGCAGTGGTTGCAGCTCTAACGGGTATCTGCAGAAGTTTGTTTAAAAAAAAAAAATCAATCCCAGAAGCCTGTTTCAATTAATCCTGGATTAAGGTAACATTCTTGTGACAGATGACTCCACCACCTCAGAGTTATAATAGAAAAAGATGACTTGCTATAACGGAACCGGCAATTCACACTACATCTTCTGGCTGAATTGCACCAAGTTATTATTAAGCTTTATTTACAAAGTCATTTTCTCTAACAATTGAATGCCATGGAAAGGGAGGATATGATGTGTGTCCTTCAAAGATCTAACGAACTGTCTAGAGGCTAGGATCTACCCTACATAATAACTGTACCAGAAGGCTTGATTGCAACTTGTGTAGTTACTCCCTTGATGCAACAACAGTTTGATGGTCTGTAGCTTAATTGTGTCCCCAGATCATCCTAAAGGGGCGAACCATCCAACTGTACCAGCAGCTGAGTTCATGCTTAAAGTCCTACCTACGTGACAAAGTACAAGTGTTATCGAACTTTGCTTAGATCAGAAATGTTTTATCAAAGTCTTCCAACATAATAGTTTCTACAAGATGGATCAAGCCAAAGTCTTTCCTTTCATAAGCTGCGGTGTCATGATTTAATTGCAAGGGTCACCACATTTGCCAGGAAGATCTTCTGATGCACAGAGGTACTTGTTGAATGGAAATGTAATGATTAATTGAATTACTCTAAAGAAAAGAAGACACTGGCCACATTATATAGCGTCGTCACCCTCTCGGTGGCTCTTAGAGTTCTCCTAGACTTCCAACTAAAATGGGGAGAGGGTGTCAGCTAGGTACTCCCTGATGTGTGTGGTTCATCAGGGGGCAATCCTCTCTCCGATGTTATTTAACAGCTACATGCCCCCCCTCACTCAGCTGGTGTGGAGATTTGGGCTGGGGTGTCACCAGTACACTGATGGCACCCAGATATATCTGCTACTGGACGGCCGCCTGGATACCGTCCCACATAATCTGGCTGAGGGTTTGGAGGTTCTGGTGGGATGGTGAAAAAAAGAGTAGACTCAGACGGTATCTGATAAAGACAGAGGTTCTGTGGCTGGGGAGGGAGTTTCAGGATTGGGGCTCAGACTTCCCACTCTTGATGGGGAGCCATTAGCACTGGTGTAATTTGTCAAAATTTTGGGCGTGATCCTGGATGCCTCCTTAACTATGGAGACCCAGGTCACCACTATTGCCAGACTGGCATTTTTTCATCTAAGCCAAGCTCGGCAATTAGCCCCTTTCCTGCCCCATCCCTAAAATTGGTTAAATATAGAGATGCCAGACCCACCCACCCCCGGTGGGGGCAGGAGTCTCCCGCTTCAAGTCCCCACCTCTCCACCACCGGCCAGCGGGCCAGAAGAGGAGAATTAACACACACACCCTGGAAGAAATTAACATGATGTGCTTTCATGACCCGGAAGTGACGTAGGCATCTCAGCCATGGGGATAGCAAATTCCACTGCAAGATCATGTTCCAAATGTTGCCCATAGCACATAAAACCATATTAACATAATTTTGCTTTAAGATGGCAGCTATGCTAACAGATGCATAGTATAAAAATGGGCCTTTGCAGTTCAAGCGTTTTATGAGGAGACGCTGCCGGAAGCAAATAAAAATCTGAGTGGGAACAATGAGAAAGAGCCTTAGAACCGCAGGGGTATAAGGAAGACAAAGACAAGTGGGAAAGACTGCTGGTTTCAGAATGCAGCAACAGGTCTTAAGAGCCTTGCGGAGGGGCTCAGACAGGGGTGTAGACTTTTGTAAAATCCGGGGGGGGGATGGGGGCTCTTTAGCGCGCGCGCAAAGTGCGCACACTTGCTGGGGCGATGTTCCCCCCCCCCCGCTGGGAAACCTCCACGCTTCCCCGGGCCCTTCTGAGGCCCACCAGCCGCTGCTGCCGGGGCCTCTCTCTCTCTCCCCCCACTCCTTCCCTCTCCCTTCACCGGGAAAAGAGGGAGGGAGACGGAAGGATGGAAGTGTGTGGGGGAGAGAGAGGCACCGGCAGCAGCAGCTGCTGGTCTCGGAAGGGCCCTGGGAGGTGCGGCAGCAGGCGCTACGTTTTCCCAGGGGGGCTCAGTCCCCCCCAGGAAATTTCGGGGGAGGCTCGAGCCCCCCCCCCCCCCCCGTAGTCTACGCCTATGGGCTCAGAGAAGGGAGAAAGGTCTGCAGCAGTCAGGTAACTAGGAGCAAATGGAACTGGGAATTTTCAGAAACATACACGTGCAGGCATGAGTGCAGATGGTCTCATGTTTCCCTTGCCAGACTAGGATATTAGGAATGTCAAGCTGCATACTTAATATTTTAGTAATTGAAACTAAGTAGGTTACTTGGATCATTGTAGGGTAACATGTGGGAGGGTTCTGATGGCATGTCCAACACATTCAGAAAAGGTTTTGCTTGTACGGCAGGAGAGCATAAAAACAGCTTGAAATACAGCAGGGAGCAGTTTGGGACAGCCCTGTCCTGAGTATCTCGCACATCCTTGCCTGGATCAGGACCACCGAGAATTCATTGTTTATGGTGACCCATCCAGGGCTGGCCCACGGTTTTTTTGTGCCCTAGGCAAACTATGACTTTGGCATCCATCGAGTTCAGCACTCCCTTTTCTACAGTGGCTAAGCAAATCTTTCTGAGAAACCAACAAACATTGAATAAAGGGCTCAGCTGCCCACCCAATGGAAGTTACATATGGAAGTTACATTCCACCCTTTGACCAAACTCTACTTCGTCATTGAGAAATCTAATCCCCCTAAGATTCAAACTCATTCTAGTGCCCATCAGTGGGTTCTTTTGACCACCACAAAGGTTGTCCAGGGGTTAAGAACATCAGAGAAGCCAATGTTGGGTCAGGCCAGTGGCCCATCCAGTCCAACACTCTGTCACACAGTGGCCAAAAACACCAGGTGCCCTCAGGAGGTCCAGCAGTGGGGCCAGGACACTAGAAGCCCTCCCACTGTTGCCCCCCTCCCAAGCGCCAAGAATACAATGCATCACTTGCGCCAGACCGAGAGATCCTATCTATACCTTGGGGCTAATAGCCACTGATGGACCTCTGCTCCATATGCTTATCTGATTCCCTCTTGAAGCCATCTATGTTTGTAGCCGCCACCACCATCTCCTGTAGCAGTGAATTCCATCTGTTAATCACTCTTTGGGTGAAGAAGTACTTCCTTTCATCTGCTCTAACCTGACTGCTCAGCAATTTCATTGAGTGCCCACAAGTTCTTGTATTGTGGGAAGGGGAGAAAAGTACTTCTTTCTCTACCTGCTCTATCCCATGCATAATCTTATAAACCTCGATCATGTCACTCCTCAGCCATTGTTTCTCCAAGCTAAAGAGCCCCAAGCGCTTCAACCTTTCTTCATAGAGAAAGTGTTCCAAAGCTTTTATCATTCTAGTTGCCCTTTTCTGCACTTTTTCCAATGCTATAACATCTTTTTTGAGGTGTGGCGACCAGAACTGTACACAGTACTCCAAATGAGGTCGCACCATCGATTTATACAGGGGCATTGTGATACTGGCTGATTTGTTTTCAATTCCCTTCCTAATAACCCCCAGCATAGCGCTGGCCTTTTTCATTGCAGTCGCACACTGTCTCGACATTTTCATTGAGTTATTTACTACAACTCCAAGATCTCTCTCTTGGTCAGTCTTTGCCAGTTCGGACCCCATCAACATGTATTTATACTTAGGATTTTTGGCTCCACTTTGCACTTGGCCACATTGAACCCCATTTGCCATGTTGATGCCCACTTGCCCATCCTCGACAGATCCCTTTGGAGTGCCTCACAATCCTCCCTGGCTCTCACCACCCTGACTCTGCATCATGAATCTGCATGGACAAAAGGCATGTGAGATGACTGTATATAAGGGAATGACTGTCATAGCATTGCCAGGTCACCTTATCTATCCAGTGGGGGGTTTGGGAGCATTCCAGGGGTGGGCAGGGACATTGTGTGGATTGTGTGACATGATGACATCACCCAGAAGTGATATTATTGTGTCGGTAACGCCGGGGGCAAGGGGTTGCGGTGGTTCAAGTGGTTAAGATGCTGAACTGCAGACCAGGAGGTCGGTAGCTCGGCAGTTTGAGACCCAAGTGCTGCATGACAGAGTGAGCTCCCATCTCTGGTCCCAGCTCCTGCCAACCTAGCAGTTCGAAAGCAAGAAACTGCAAGTAGATAAATCGGTACTGCTTCGGTGGGAAGGTAACAGCGTTTCGTCTGCCTCGGCGTCTAGTCATGCCGGCCACATGACCACAGCGCTGGCTCTTCGACTTGGAAACAGAGATGAGCACCACATCCTTAGAGTCGTATCTGACTGACTTTTCAGCAAGGGAAACCTTTACCTTTACAATGCTGGGGGCAACACTTTGGTTTTGGGGTAAAACTCTATGGTAAATTTGCCCTCAAACCATGGAGTTTTGGCCAAAAATCCAGAGCATCTCTGCGTGACATTCCCGATGTGATATCACTTCTGGGTGACATCATCATGTCGGGGATGTCATGCGGTGATGTCCCTGTTTGGGGGGGGGCATTGTCCAGCTGGTCCACAGTGAGGAGAAGCTCCCCAAAGTGGGTTATCCCCCACTTGGACCTGGGGGCTGGAAACCCTAGACTGTCGTAAAGAGAGGAATAAGGTGAGACTGAGTGTAAAAGCTGTTGGGATTCAGCTCTTTGAATCCAAGATAGTGAATGTTCCATCGTTACCTTAAATGTCCTCCTGTGCTCGTGGATAAATCCGTCAGGGCTTTCTTGATGAAGTGTCCATAGGCATTTACATGTAGCTTTATCAGTGCACATAATTCCATAGATTTCCACTGTAATACAGACAACTTGCTTGCATTACTCTGGATTTTGTGCTTGCTGCTTCCACCTCTGGACCACACTGTAACTTCATATAATTCTTGCTTTAGGATATCCAACCATCTACCAGTTTTTCCTAAAAGCTGTTCTTGGTGGAGCAGTTATTGGACATGGCCTAAGGCCCAGTTTACACCTCCCCTCTGAAGTAGTTTGACTGCTGTCTTTTCCCAAGCTCAATTCACGCTGGTTTCAAATTTCACTCCAGGGGGTCTGAAGAGTACTAAGCAACAGCATTGGTTTAAAGCAGTATAATGCTAGCTTGACCACAGGAGGGCAATTAACAAATGTAAACGTTAATTTATAAACTAGAACAAGTATGGTTTGAAACTAGAAAAGACAGTTTTTTTAAAAAACTAGAATGATTCTAGCGGGAAAGTCAGATGTAAATTTGACCTAAGTAGCTCCGCTGAACTTTCATAGCCTTTACTGCCATATCTGAAGAAGGCCCAATTTACACCTCCCCTCTGAAGTAGTTTGACTGCTGTCTTTTCCTAAGCTCATTTTACGCTGGTTTCAAATTTCACTCCCTGGGTCTGAAGAGTACTAAGCAACAGGTTTCTGTTTAAAGTAGTATAATGCTAGCTTGACCACAGGAGGGCAATTAATGAATGTAAACAGTAATTTTTAAACTAGAACAAGTATGGTTTGAAACTAGAAACAGGTATAGACGGGGGTTTTTGAAACTAGAATGATTCCAGCGGGAAAGTCAGATGTAGATTTGACCAAAGTCTGTGCGCACACAAAAGTTTACACCCAGAATAAAACTTTGTTGGTTTTAAAGGTGCCACTGGACTAAAACTTTGTTCTCCCACCTAACAACTTGGCTTTATGGAGCACAGTGCTAATGGGAATATTGTGTTGCAGTTTAATTACTGCTGATTTGCTCAATCAGGTTCAATGAAAACAATTCGATGCCTGCATCCTCTTACATATGTTTTAACTTTCACAAGCAGCAGTACGGTGAATTGATTTATCTGAAGACCCTCTTCTCCCAAAGGTGCTTGTAAAGCCTGCTAAAAGCTTTAGTAGATTTGGCTGTTGAATTTGTTATTTCATCATCAATGTTTGATTCATGAGACAGGGTACTCCCAAAGTAGGTCAATTTATGCTTCACTTCTAGGATGTGATCCCTGATAGTAATTTCTGGTGAAACATAAATCAGACTGATATATAGATCAGACTGATACAAAACGTCTGTCTTTTTGAGACTAATAATTAACCCAAATCATGTACAGGATCTCCAGTAGAGGTCCATTTTTGTTACTTTCATGTCACGTCTGTGGAGAATTAGTTATTAGGACATAATTATCTGCAACTAAGAGTCCCAACCCTTTCTTCAATCACCTTTGTAAGTTTAAAACGATCCGAGAGGGTCAAGCTAACAAAAGAATTATTATGAAAAATATAGATATTTATTAGGGTGTACACATAAATAAAACAAAATTAAATTAAAAGAGACTGTCCGAGTATCAGACATTTAAAACTAGGTTCATTAAGAATTAATTGCAGTGCATAATCAACTGATGGATAAAACCTTTGACCTAAGGACCATACTCGTTGATACATATGATACAGAATTAATTTAGCCTAGAAGTATTTTCCCAAAGAATATTTAAATAGGCAACAGACCTGGTATCAAATGTCCCATTCATCAGGATGTGTGTCACTTCCATCAAGTGAAATACACAAGTCAAAAACTGCTGAGATTACAATCCTATATAGTGGACCCAAGGATGATGCAACCGCCTCCATGCATTGCACAATGCTCTTAGCCAAGGAAAGGATTACAAGTTGGGAGGGGTAGATGGACAGGTGGACATTTTTTCAAAGGCAGCAGGTCCAATCCAGTTCTTCATTCAGTCCTTGAGGAGCAGATGTCTGTAAATGATGAATCCAAAATTACTCATGTATTTATAATAAAGTATATTGACCACTGAGGCAGGCCCATAGGGGCCGAAATGCGTATGGTCCTTAGGTCAAAGGCTTTATCCATCAGTTGATTATGCACTGCGATTAGTTCTTAAGGAACCTAGTTTTAAATATCTGATACTTGGACTGTCTCTTTTAATTTTATTTTGTTTTATTTATGTGTACACCTTAATAAATGTCTATATTTTTCATAATAATTCTTTTGTTAGCTTGACCCTCTCGGTTTGCAGCTATTTGTTGGGTTGAGTCCCCCCCCCCTTTTTTCCCGCCTTTTTTAAAAAAAAGATCCCTATTCACCCTAAATCCAGCCTGGCATTCTTGCTACATTAATATAAAGGACAGCCTCGCTTCAAGAAGAAGAAGAAGAAGAGATTGGATTTATACCCCACCCTCCACTCCCCAAGGGAGTCTCAGAGCGGCTTACAAACTCCTTTTCCCTTCCCCTCCCCACAACAGACACCCTGTGAGGTAGGTGGGGCTGAGAGAGCTCTTTCCCAAGCTGTCCTTGAGGGAACAGCTGGTACAGAGCTATGGCTTGCCCAAGGTCATCCAGCCAGGTGCAAGTGGAGGAGTGGGAAATCAAACCCGCTTCTCCCAGATTAGAGTCCGCGCACTTAACCACTACATCATCAAGCTACAGCATCAAGCAAAGAACTAGAAGTCAGTGCAACAATGAACTTGTTCTTAATAATTTGTCACAGGAAAGAGTACAGAAACACCATCTTTACCATTCTACTCATCCTTCTATCATGAAATTATTTGAGCATAATAATAAATTCCTGTGGACTGCTAAATCTTGCAGTCAATATCCCAGTGTCATCTCTCTGCAAACAATATAAATTGCCTTTGTAAGATCAACAGCCATTATAGTATAATCATGTTTTGTTTGTTCTTCTCTTGAATGCTGGGCTGGGGGAAAACACTCCATATGTATATTGGTTCATAGACATACATAAGACCTGCAGTCAGGTTTTGATTTTCAATTCTGTTTTCCCCCCCCAGCTCTGTGCAACAGAGTTCAACAAGTTTCCAAATTTACAGTCATTCTGTTTTGCTCCCCTTCTCTAAATAATGTGAATAGCTCACTTCAATTACCTGGGTTTGGGACATGTGTGCTTCACTTGGACACACTGCAATATGGGTTTTATAGTCTTCAGGTTGTATCAACATTTATACGTACACACAGGGGTCCGTTGGAGCAGGAGTGCACAGGAGCGCAGCTCTGGGAGTGAGGAGCCCAGGGGGCGGGCCCATGACCAAGCCCCGCCCCCTCCTCAGCTTCCCTCAGCAGTGCAGAGGCGCAGCGCCCCGGGGAAAGCCCTGCTAGGGTCTTTATTGTTTTTAATGTTTTGTTTTAATAGTAATAATTTTATCATTGTTCCTTTTATGACTGTGTGCTGCTTTTCCAGAGACTTCCTCAAGGTGGCATATAAATTTTCTAAGTATACAATTTTTTATCTGGGCACATGTATTTATAGTAAGGTATACTGACCACTGAGGTATATTGACCACTAGTTGGACTCTAATCTGGGAGAACCGGGTTTGATTCCCCACTCCTCCACATGCAGCTGCTGGTGTGACCTTGGGCCAGTCACAAGTTCTCTCAGAGCTGTTCTCTCATGAGCAGTTCTCAAAAGACCTCTCTCAGCCCCACCTACCTCACAGGGTGTCTTGTTGTGGGGTTGGGAAGGGGAAGGGATGGGTGGTGCACATGTCCTGGGTATCTCAAGTCTACTTGAAACCTGGTGGTTTCAAGGGAGCAGGAAGGGAATGAGGGTGTGTTCTTTACGCTTATTTTTATTGCACAAAGTATTGGATGGGGGAGGGAACGGAGGAAGAGCAGGTCAGTTTCACTCACCTGTGGAGGGGAGCCTGAGGGATGGGTGTCGCCTTCTGACACACTTCTGGTATGTTAGGGGGTGTGGCATATGCAAATGAGTTATGCTAATGAGTTCCTGCACTTCTTTTTCTACAAAATGACCCCTGCGTACACATATGTGCTTCCCTAATGAAAATTAAGTTTCCTTGGAACAAACGGGTAGAAATGCCATCTAAGTACAGGCAGACAGGCTCTCATGCATGATTATTCCGTTCTTGACAGCATGACAGCCATATTAATAATCTCAAGAAAACAGATGTTATAAAGCATCATGTAAAAGATGGTGTGGAAAAACCTGAGTTATCACTAGAAGGCAGCTATTGCAAGAACACATGTTGCTTATTCCTAGAATTGAGATGAAGTAATGAAAAGCAAGTGGAATTGAAGCATGGCTGCCACTGTTTTCAGACCAGAGAGGGAAATGCAGTATTTAAACCAAAATCTAGAATTCTTTTTTTTAAATAATAATAATAATAATGGTGGCACATGTAATTCATCTGCATTACCTATAGCCGTATTAGCTGCCAAAATCTTGTAGCGATGTGATCAAAAAGAGGTTAAAAATTTTATAATTCTTTCCATCTGTGGCTTGGGATTTGCTCTGTGACTATGGCTGATTAAAAATATAAGAAGATAGGAAGAACCCAGTGGCCCATCTAGTCCAGCATCCAGTCTCACTCAGTTCCTCTGAACAACCAGTTCCTCTGGACAACCAACAAGAAGGCATAGAGGCCAAGGACTTCCCCTGATGTTGCCTCCTGGCTCTTGGATTCAGAGGATTAGTGCCTCTGAATGTGGATGTTCCCCTCAGGCTCCATGGTTAGTAGCCATTGATAGACATCACTACATCCTTGGCAGCAAATTCCACATCTTAATCACTCTGTCTGTCCTGAATCTACTGCCCATCAGCTTCACTGGATACACTCAAGTTCTAGTATTTTGGGAGGGGGGGAAATGTTCTCTTTGTCAGCTGTCTCCAACCCACACATAATTTTATAAACTCCTATCTGACCTAGATAACCTAGAGAAGAGAAGAGAGAGAAGAGATTGAATTTATACACCACCCTTCACTACCCACGGGAGTCTCAGAGCGGCTTACAAACTCCTTTCCCTTCCCCTCCCCACAACAGACACCCTGTGAGGTGGGTGGGGCTGAGAGAGCTCTGAGACAACTGTCCTTGAGGGAATAGCTGGTACAGAGCTATGGCTTGCCCAAGGTCATCCAGCAGGTGCAAGTGGAGAAGTGGGGAATCAAACCCGGCTCTCCCAGATTAGAGTCCACGCACTTAACCGCTACACTAAACTGGCTAGGAATACCAGGGCCATGATGTGGAGGCAAGCAATGGTAAACCACCCCGAACATCTCCTACTGGGGACACCATAAGTCGGATATGACATGACGTCAAAAATATATATATCATGTGTCCCCGTCCACCCCAGTCGTCTCTTTTCTAAACTGAAAAAGTCCCAAGCTCTTCACCCTTTCATCATAGGGAAGGCGCTCCAGCACTCTAATTACCTTGGTTGCCCTCTTCTGTACGTTTCCCAGCTCTGCAATGGATTTCTTTTGTAGAAACGAACAGCTAAGACCCCCTTTTGTTCTTCAGAATTTTTTTGACATAGTTCACTAAGGCACTGGACAAGGTACTTGCTTCTGGCCTTATAAATCTCAGCTGAGATGGCCTTTCCATTGGACAGTGATTTAGTGACTTGTTCTGTTTCAAGTACAAAAAGGTTTCTGGATTAGAAGGTGATTCGTATCATACTAAGGTAATTGCTCATCTTCTAGGGTTTTTACAAAAAAATCCCAAAAGAATAGTATCATCCAAGTCCATAAGCAGAACAGGATCATGAGACTGTGGGCACTAAACAATCTCACATGCAACACAAAATGTCTTTGCATTCCATTCTGTCTTCAGCTCGTCAACCTTTGTACTCCATCAGGTTTTCCATAGCTCCATTAATTTAGTCTGTGAGATGTAACACATATTTCAGTAAGCCGGTATCTTGGAACTGAAGCCCTTGTCGCCTATTCAAGCTCAGTGAACTGATGTTTCTCATCCAGGAGGGTCTTTCTTGACGTCTTAAACTTTTTATCAGGCTAGCCTGGATGCTCGCAGTCTCTATGGCCAAGGATCTTCTGAGTGGCACTATAAAGCTGCCTCTTTCAGGAAAACACAAGCTTCTACGTCCCATGGGCCATTTGCCTGCTCAAGGTGACTGGTCTTAGTCCTTCATGGCTCCTGTTCAGCTTGACTCACTCTTAATTTATTGACACTGAGCTTTTAAACTAATTTTCTACCTTGAGATTTCAGCAGTGACTTGATGTGAATATTAATTTTAGGGTGAAATAAATGCTGGTAATCCGTCCAGTGTTTAGCTCTAGTAAGCCTTGTGTCATTGAAGTCTTTTCTTCCGACTACTGTGTAAAAGGACAATATTTAGAACAAAGGCACATCTTCTGGAAGGGAAGCATTGCCATTTTAGGTCAAATTTACATCTGACTTTCCCGCTAGAATCATTCTAGTTTCAAAAAAACCTGTCATACCTGTTTCTAGTTTCAAACCATACTTGTTTTAGTTTATAAATTACTATTTACGTTCGTTAATTGCCCTCCTGTGGTCAAGCTAGTATTATACTGCTTTAAACAAATGCTGTTGCTTAGTACTCTTCAGACCCCCTGGAGTGAAATTTGAAACCAGCGTGAAATGAGCTTGGGAAAAGACAGCAGTCAAACTACTTCACAGGGGAGGTGTAAATTGGGCCTTAGATTGTGGTTCTTTGGGCAGGTCCTGCCACACCAAGAATTGTTTTTTTCTGAGATCACAAAGTTCTGTGGAAAAAGAGAGGAATGTGGGAAAACTCCATATTCCATGCACAGTGTTAGGATCCGCACCCCTGATGGTGGACGCACACTAAAAATATAAGATATACTGGATTTTTAACTGTGAATATATACAAGAGTAGAATTTTAAACTTTTCAAACTTTTAAAGGTGCACACGGCCCTACCTGCTTTCTAAGACACTTGGGGGGGGGGGCACCAGAAGAGGTGTTGGTGGGGGCCATGTTACCCACAAGCCCCTGTTGGAGAACCTCTGCTCTAACCATGACACTACAGTGGCTCATGTACCGTGAATCTTGTTCCTCCCTACGAAAAACTCTTTGCATATGCCTCCCCTTGTGAAATCTGAAATGTTACCCCCCCGCCAAGGAAAGGACATTTCGGGGTGTCCCAGTAAATCAATCACTTTGTACATGCCTGTGGGGTTAAATAATTGACCCTTTCTACAAGTGTGCTTGTATGAGAGGCACATACACAAACCAAAAACATCACCGTGTCAAGGGGATGGGGAGAATGGGTCAGGCTACAAAGACTATTTTCTTCTTTTGAGCACAACATATTCTCTGCTGTTGACTTTATTTGTGGGGGGGGGGGGAGCAAAACTAAGTGAACAATGCAACAGCTCCGGGATCACCCTAATGATATCTGACAACCTGCCAAAAGGAAGGGGAGAAGGAAAGGACAACAGAATTTTCGACTACACAATAAATAGTGCTGATTTACCAAAAAAGAAATGTTCAGTGCTTCTGGGGAAAGGGGCTAGATTAGCACAAAAGTGATGCTGCCGTGTTTTCCAAGAGTTGTCTCCAGAGGTGCAATGGATTTGCATGCACTGAAAAAAGAGACTAAGATTATTTAGCTTCATTTAAAAAAGATCTGTGAAGGTCACAATTAAAACAAGGTACTCCTGCGCTTCTGGGGCGGGGAGACTGTCCCAGAATAGAAAAAATGGGGGACATGCTGCGTAACCGCAGTGCCGGTGGAAATGTGCCTTGGCATCTTATTGTGTCAAAGCGGGGAGGCGCACTGGATGCTTGCAGCCAAACATACAGCATGCAAACATACAGATTTGTCCATCGGTGTCCAGACTGTGCTCGTGAATCCTGATCTGGCCACCATCTGCATGCAGAAGTAGCTTCTGTGCACTTGCTGGGTCAGGATTATTATGTGGGAGTGACATATCATCCATTTAGGATTGGGTTGCTGGATGTTTATTCTGGGGAAATAGGCAAATGGCAGTAAGGGGAGGACCAAAGAGATACAGAGGTAGTATCCAGAGGGTTACTGGGTTACACCTTCCCACTCTGTTCAACTAAACATGGAGGTTTCTTCAAGAAGCCTTAGGCTCAAGGTAGAGCCTCTTCCAGTGGAGGAAGGCTCCTTAGAACTGGGTTCTCCTCTTAGCTGAGCAGAGTGATAGGATACAACCCTAGGGTTGCAAAGTCCGGGTTGGAAAATACCTGGGGACTTTGGGGGTGGAGCCAGGAGAGGGTGGGGTTTGGGGAGGGGAGGGGCCTCAGCATGGTACAATGCCATAGAGTCCATCCTTCAAAGCAGCCATTTTCTCCAGGGGAGCTGCTCTCTGTCAGCTGGAGATCAGCTGTAAAAGCGGGAGATCCCCAGGCCCCACCTGGAGGCTGGCAACCCTATACAACCCACAATAGTCCTAGGATATTATGACTTAGATCAAAATGAGACATTTCCATGGGAGAAGGCCTCAAGGGCCTTCCTCAGTGGTCAATAATACATACTTTAAAAAAAAACACATTCAGCTTCATAGAATTTTGTTCTACTGCTTCAGACCAACATGGCAGCCCACCTGGATCTAATATCCAGAAAACAATAGATCAACCAGCTGCTGGTTGATGACATACACATCCAGAAATACTGGAAACTTCATACCAGATTATAACATCAACAAATATTTATGTGTGAGTGCAGTTACCATGTGACGGGATCCATGACCTGCTTTATAAGCTTACATCAAACCACACAATATATGAGATGACAACACCTGGTCAGGATTGATGTATATTATGTTCTGGATGGTCATTTGACATCTTCATCAACTTTGTATGGGAAATTGTTACAGCACATGTAAAGCTTATTCTGCCTCTTAATGTAGCCTGATATTCAGGCCCTCTGTTTTTAATTTTACCATTGTGTACACCCTTAAATAAATATTTATTTTGATATTTATTTTATTTGCTGTAGCTTGACCCTTGTAGCCTTTCCAGTATATTTCGGGTTGAGTTGGTTTCCCCCTTTGCCTCTGTTTGGCCATGAGGACACCACCATGTCCAGTTTGGCCCTCAGGTCATACGGTTCTGACAGCCAAGATAATGTTAGACTATTGGACTAGGACTGGTGACTCCCTGGTGCAAATCACTTATCCGTGAAGCTCACTGAGTTACAGTGGGCCAGCCTCTCGCTTCCCCTAACCTACTTCACTGGGCTGCTGTGAGGTGAAAACAGGGAGAGAGGATAACTCCTCGGAGGAAAAGGAGATTGGAAGCTATAACAGCACACACAGGCTGCTTTTTGTTGTTGTTTTGTATTTTTCGTGTGTGCACGCTTGCGCACGCGCACACCTGGAAGTCATGGTGACCTCTGGTGACTGACCACTGCTGGGGACCTGGAGGATATTCAGACAGGTGCTGAATAAAGCCTGCCCCTGCCTCCCAACTGCTGGTATTCCAGGGAGGCCTCCCATCCAAATACTTGCCAGAGTTGACCCTTCTTAGCTTCTGAGATCTGATGAGATCGGGCTTGCCTGGGCTATCCAGGTCAGGTACACAGGTGGCTTTTGAAGGTCACCCCAGTATCACAGGTAATGAGGTGTGGGAAAGGAGCCCTACGAGGAGCTGGGTATGTTTAGCCTGGAGAGGAGATGACCGTGAGGTGATATGATAGCCATCTTCAGGTATTTGAAGAGGTAGGGTTGCCAAGTACTTACGTTAGTGCAGCAGGGGGGAGTCCTTTCGCCGCTGGGAGTCCCCTGGCACGCACGTGAAGTGCACGCACTGCAACAACATCACCCGGAAGTGACGTCATCGCGTCAGGCACGTTGGGGGCAGGACCTCTCAAATCCGAGGGGAAACCATAGAGTTTTCCCTCAAATTGTAGAGCGTCCCCCCAAAAAAACGTGCCCGACGTGATGATGTCACCTCTGGGTCTTTGCAGCCTGGCAATTTGGGGGTGCGGTTCCCCCTGGCAGCCCAATCTGAGCTGGCGGGAAGCGGGCCGCTGGAGCGGGGTTTTCCCCGTCCCCCGGGGGGACTTGGGAACCCTATGAAGAAGTGTCATGTGGTGGTTGGAGCAGAGTTGTTTTCCATTGCCCCAGAAGGTCAGACCAGAACCCGTGGGCTGAAATTAAATCAAAAGAGTTTTCAGCTAAACATTCGGAAGAACTTCCTGACAGAGCAGTTCCTCAGTGGAACAGTGGAGGTGGGGGGGCTCTCCTTCTTTGGAGGCTTTCAAGCAGAGGCTAGATGTCCATCTGACAGCAATGCTGATTCTGTGGATTTAGGCATATCTGTTTGGGGGGGCAGTAGTGGGAGGGCTTTTAGTGTCCGGGCCCCGCTGCTGGACCTCCTAAGGGCACCTGGTGTTTTTGGCCTCGGTGTGACAGAGTGTTGGACTGGATGGGCTATTGGCCTGATCCAACATTGGCTTCTCTTATGTTCTTATGTTCTTGACAGGGATGGCGGGAAGGGATGAGCCAGTGCTCAGCTCTTGTGGCCTTTTCTTATATGACCCCACCACTTTGGGGTCAGGAAGGAGTTTTCCTGCAGGCCAGATTGGCCCAGGGATCCTGGAGGCTTTTTGCCGCCTTCTGGTTAGGAGTTACTGGGAGAGTGGGGGCAGGGAGAGAGCTGGGAGACAGCACTGTGCAGGGGGCTGGACTAGATGCCCCTTGAGGGTCCCTTTTAGCTCTGTTTTTATGTTACTATTTAAGTATCCTAAAGTCCAAAGTCTCCTTATGTGCATGGAACTTCTTGTTACTGGATTCAGGTTTTTATCCTAGTAACTGAAATCACTCATATCAAAGGAAAAGGCATTTCAAAGGGGAAAGAATGTAAAAGTCATCTAAAAGCAGATGGAATTTGTTTAGAGGCAAAATCAACACCCACTTCTCTCAACAAATACACTTTAGCAGAATTTTAAATACAATGTATTTGTTTGTATGTATATGTTAATTCTTATTTTGTACAAGCTGTGACTAATCACTCCCAGCGTGGGCTCTCAGGTCTCCTGAGAAAACTGTACATCATTTAAATTGTAACTGAAGAGTTTAGAACTTATTCATATTTAAAGAGAAATTTTTATAAATCACTGCCTTTCCCAGCTATTTATATATTTTGCCTTCCTGTCTTTCAAGTTTGCGGAGATGTTAACTTGAGCAGGTTTTGTTTTTTTTTTAAACTGTTTTGATACATCAGCTTTGTTCGGAGGTCATGGGTATTGGGATATTTGGGCAGCATAGCAGAGTTTTGCCCAGTCGTAGAAGTGTGATACTGAGAGCAGTAAATAAAACTCCCAAGAAGTATATTGCAGAAAAGGAAAACTTAAATTTATTCAGGTAGATCCAGTTCACATTCATGTTGCAGTCAAAAGAAGAGAAAGGAGCCCAATCTAAAGAGTATTTTCCTTGTCACAAACGGCCAGTTTGCCCAGAATCATGTGTGTGGGAGTATGAGGGTGTTGTCTCTACAGGCAGGGGTCCGATGGAGCGGGAGCGCACAGGAGCGCAGCTCCGGGAGTGAGGAGCCCAGGGGGCGGGCACATGACCAAGCCCCGCCCCCTCCTCAGCTTCCCCGAGCAGTGCAGAGGCGCAGCGCCCCGGGGAAAGCCCTGCTAGGGTCTTTATTGTTTTTAATGTTTTGTTTTAATATTAATAACTTTATCATTGTTCCTTTTATGACTGTGTGCGGCTTTTCCAGAGACTTGCTCAAGGTGGCATATAAATTTTCTAAGTATACCATTTTTTATCTGGGCACATGGCACATAAGTACTGGAGAAATTTCACCAACCCTTCAGCAGCTCCCACCCCATCAGTTTGGTGTAGTGGTCAGGAGTTGGACTCTAATCTGGGAGAACCTGGTTTGATTCCCCACTCCTCCTCATGCAGCTGCTGGTGTGACCTTGGGCCAGTCACAAGTTCTCTCAGAGCTGTTCTCTCATGAGCAGTTCTCAAAAGACCTCTCTCAGCCCCACCTACCTCACAGGGTGTCTTGTTGTGGGGAGGGGAAGGGAAAGGGATGGGTGGTGCACATGTCCTGGGTATCTCAAGTCTCCTTGAAACCTGGTGGTTTCAAGGGAGCAGGAAGAGAATGAGGGTGTGTTCTTGACGCTTATTTTTATTGCACAAAGTATTGGATGGGGAAGGGAATGGAGGAAGAGCAGGTCAGTTTCACTCACCTGTGGAGGGGAGCCTGAGGGGTGGGTGTTGCCTTCTGACACACGTCCGGTATGTTAGGGGGTGCAGCATATGCAAATAAGTTATGCAAATGAATTATGCTAATGAGCTCCTGCACCTCTTTTTCTACGAAATGACCCCTGTCTACAGGAGAGACCTGAAGGGACATGTGTCTCCATGGAAGGCCATGTGACATGAAAGTGACATAATGAAGAAAGAGAGGAGGGGTTTGAGGGCAGCTCCCAGGTTAAGACAAAGAGAGGCATCCCATTCAGGGAGATAACACCTATGCACCCTTAGCGTGATGTGGCTCCCCCAATGTCCCGGCATGCTGAGTTGTTCACTCCAAAAATGGGGGCATCCCCTCCTCGTTTTTGGCTCGTTTTTGCCAATATAAAAAAGGTAAAGGTTTCCTTTGCTCGAAAGCCAGTTGAATCCGACTCTAGGGGGCGGTGCTCATCTCTGTTTCCAAGCCGAAGAGCCAGCACCATCCGAAGACTTTTCCGTGGTCACGTGGCTGCCATGACTAAACACCAAGGCACATGGAACTGTTTACCTTCCCGCCGAAGCGGTACCTATTTATCTACTTGCAATTTCTTGCTTTCAAACTGCTAGGTTGGCAGGAGCTGGGACCAGAGGCGGGAGCTCACTCTGTCACATGGCACTAAGGCAGGGGTGGCCAACCTGTGGCTCAGGAGCCACATGCGGCTCTTTCACACATATTGTGCGGCTCCTGGCAGGGCAGCTGGGGAAGCAAAGGGGAGGCATGCTTTTTCTCTCTTTCTCCCTTCCTTCCTTCCTTCCTTCCCTCCTCCCTCCCATCTATTTGCTTTCCTAGTTTCTCTCTCTCTCTTTCTTATAACTGGTTTTCCTCGTTTGTTTTTATTTTTGGCAGTCCCATTTAACGTTAATAAAAAGCAAATTTGCATATTTTTAAAAATAAAAAAGTGTGTGATATTTGTTCCTGTCTTGCGGCTCTCAGACATCTCTATGTGGCTCTTACGTTTATTCTATGTGGCTCCTACGTTAAGCAAGGTTGGCCACCCCTGCACTAAGGTCTCGAACTCGAACAGACCTTCCGGTCTGCAGCTCAGCGTCTTAACCTCTGAGCCACCTCAGCCAATATATTGGGTCACAAAACTGGATCCATTGAAAATATGGGGAAAGGGAAACTTTTCAGCTCTCAGCCATGTTGGAAGTAGAGGACAGTCCAATGTTCTTTTGTACAGAGCACGATAGGGATACACAAACGCCTGCAGGTTCAGCTTGCATCGTGTTCACCAGTCACGATCATCCCCACAATTGATCAATGATCAGATCATGTGATCACTGAACTATTTTTCTGAGTTTGCTGGGCGGCTACATGTCTAGGGCCGTAAAAATGGCTAGGGGGCCAGGCCCCGTGGGCCCCACGCTAGCTACGGGCCTGATCTAGTCCAGCAGCCTGTCTCACACAGTGGCCAGCCAGTTCCTCTGGAGAGCCAACAACTGAACATAGAGCCCAAGACCTTCCCCGAGAGTTACCTCCTGGCTCTGGGATTCAGAGGTTAACTACCTCTGACAGTGAAGGTTCCCCTCAGTCACCATGGCTCATAGGCACTGATAGACCTCTCCTCCATGGATCAATCTAATCCCCTTTTAAAGCTGTCTGTGCTCGTGGCCAAATCGGTGGAGTCCAAAACTTACAAATAACCCAACAAGAAAGGTAATTCCAGTTTCTGCCCTCATGTATGAAGCAAATGAAGAGGGTTGCATGAGAGATAGTCCTAAATGAAAGGAGAAGATGCAAATGTTTGTTGCCTGTGTCTGTAGGCCAGATCTGTGCCCCCCCCCCCCAATTTATATCTGGCCCCCAAAGGATCTATGAAATCTGAACCAGTGTATGCTTAGAGGTTAGCCTGTCATTTCACTTAAAAGTAGAATTGTTTTCACAGAAAAGAGGCATTCAGAGCAAAAAAGCCATTGATTACTTCGCCCCAGACCCTCTTCAAATCAGGCAGGAGGCGGTGGTTAGTAGCTGGATAGGTGGCGACTGGTAGGCCGCCATCCAATGGGGGAAGCGCAGAGAAAGGGCTATATATGCAAGCCTCACCCCTTCATTGCAAGCCTTTGCTGCCTGCTGCCAACCTGCCTTCCAACTGTACATTACTGTGGGAAGAGTCAGTTGCCATTTGGGACAAAGCAATAATTTGGGGGGAGTTTCCCCAGTTGGCCATGGGGAAGAACCTTCTTTCACTTGCTTTGCCAGTGAAGATGGATGGTAATAATTAAATAATTATTTAATCAGGCCTGGTCATGGATTGTTTAGGGCAGGGGTCCTCAAACTACGGCCCGTGGGCCACATGCGGCCTGTCGAGGGCATTTTTCCGGCTCGCCGGGTGTGCCGCTGCCTGTCCAATTCCCAGCAGCACACAAAGCAGCGGAAAAATTGCAGCCGACTCGTCCCGGGCCACATGACAAAGCCCCGCCCCCCTGCTTCCAGTCAACCAGGAGGAGGCGAAAGGAAGACTGGAAGAGGGTAAGTGTGGGGTGGCAGGCGCTCCGGCTGGCCCCAAGTCTCCTAGCCGGCTGAGAGGCCTCTCAGCCGGCTAGGAGACCTGCGCCAGTCCCAAGAACCGGGCGGGGGTCTTTTTCAAGGCTTTTTGTGCTGCTGGGAATCGGAGGGGGAGAGAGAGAGAGAGGTTTCTCTTTCCCATCATGATGCCTGCAGTAGTGGAGTTTCAGGGAGAAGCAGCTGGGGGCTTGCTGCCTTAAAAAGTTTGTGAGGATGCCGAGTTCTTTGTTTCTTCGGAGAGGGAAAGACAACAGCCCCGTCAACGGTGCCTTTTTGCGCACCTCCCCCTGTGCGCCTTCCCTACCTGCAAAATAACCAAAGAAAAAGCCCATCTTCATAGTTTTTTAAAAAAAACTATAGTCCGGCCCTCCAACGGTCTGAGGGACAGTGAACTGGCCCCATTTAAAAAGTTTGAGGACCCCTGGTTTAGAGCATAATTAGTCTGGCAGAGATAGGGCCGGAGTATCAGGATAGGTAAGGACAAGTGGCAAGCATCCTGAGCCACTGGGTATGATGTGGGACCTGCCCTAAACCGATCATCACTGGCTTTGCAGTGGAACGGGGCTTGGAAAGGAGCACCTTTGGTGCTGATTAACATCTTTCTGAACTTGGAAGTGGCTTTGTGGCACTGAGGTTAACTGGTGTGGTTAGTCCAGTCACCAGGGCTTTTTTTGTAAAGCCCAGTAGGAACTCATTAGCATAATAGGCCACACCCAACAGCAGAAATGCATTAGCATATTAGGCCACACCCCTGACAGTGCAGCTCCCTCCCAGGATTGGCTTCGCCAGATGCCCCGCAGCTTGCGGGCCACATGGGGAACCTGAGGGAAGGAAGGCAGTTTTTTTTTTTAATTCTTTTTATTGGTTTTTCAGTAATACAGATACATAGAACTGATTAAATAACAAGTTGCACAAAGTTATTAACATTGCGGTGTTGGGGAAATGTCACAAAAACCCCCAAAATATGAGCTATACTTATCAATAACTAATAGTTAACAATGCTGATACTTCTGATGTAAGTCAGAGCTAGAAGGTAGTAATTATTGTTTTTTAGAGTGAGCTTGTGATTTCCAGAGGGTTTTGGTTTTCTTTAGGTATAAATATTTTTGTTTGTTTGTTTGTTTGGGTGTTTGTGTATTCAGGTGGTTACATGAATGTTCATTGAAGTAGAATGTGATATATAGGTTTATATGGTTGAATATCTGATGCATATAAATATTCCAGGAATGGAGACCATTTTCCTACAAAATTAGAGGGTTTTGGATAAATGTCTGTTTGTTTGATGTAGGAGGGGAGGCAGTTTAAACTGCCTTCCCTCCCTGGATTGGCTTGGCTTCCCCAGGTGCCCTGCGGCTTGCGAGGCACCTGAGGAATACGAGGGGGGCTGTAGGCGTGGCCAACTTGGAAGCCAGCTGGAACTCCATTCCTGTGTGCTCCTGCCCAAAAATAGCCCTGCCGATCACCATTAGTTAGCAGCAGGGCTTTTTTGGTAGAAAAAGCCCAGCAGGAACGCATTAGCATAATAGGGCACACCCAACAGCAGAAACTCATTAGCATAGTAGGCCACACCCCTGATAGCACAGCTTATTAGCATATTAGGCCACACCCCCATGTTACCAGAAGAGTGGTCATCCAGCCACACCCACCTTTTGCTTCTTATTCTGTTTACCTTGTTTGTTGTCAAAACCCAGGGCTTTTTTTGGAGCAGGAATTAATTTGCATGTTAGGCCACATACCCCTAATGTAGCCAGTCCTAATGAGTTCCTGCTGTTGGGTGTGGCCTATTATGCTAATGAGTTCCTGCTGGGTGTGGCCAACTCAGGAGCCAGCCGGAACTCCGTTCCTGTGCGTTCCTGCCTAAAAATAGCGCTGGTTAGCAGAGTGCTTAACTAAAGCTACAAACACAGGAGGATCACCTCACCGGGTTACTCAGCTTACAAAGCTAAACGGAGTCAGGTTGCAAGTTTAGAAGAGGAATTCTCCTCTCTTTATTTGAGAAGTACACTTAGGATAGGAAAGAGTAGGGACGTGACAGAGCACTAACTTACTAGCTAAAGGATGGAAGGAGATGGCGAGAGCCCTGCTGCCTCATGGTGCCGAGAGTGAAGCGAATAATACCTGATGTAATTTGCAGGCATTTGATCAGGATACCTTTTCAAAGTAAGGAATGTCCAGGCAAACTGGACAAAATAGCAACTGTGGGACAAGGCCACAGTGGAGAAGAGTCTGCTATATAAAGAAACACACGGTTGGTTCCACAAGTTAAACAGCCAAACTGGTGCTCTCCAAAGGGAAGGGGGTCAGTCGATTCTTCAGTGGGGCTCAGTTTCAACTGGGGAGGGATAATTTTAATTAGGTGTTGTTTGTGAGTCGTGACACTGAAGCTGAGAGTTAGGGGTGTACTTCGGTATTTTTAAAGTTATTTTCCTTGTGATAGATTATTGCAGCTGGCAATGAGAAACAAAATATTTTAAAAAGCTGTTATGTTCTCTTATGTTATGTTGCATTGCATGGTCAGGGCTCTGGTATCCTAACTCCCTCATTCCTATTGGCTGCTGAATAAAGACGCCTTATTGGTCCTGAAGCCAATCCAAGGAACCAATCGCAGAGCCCTGCTTAAGTCCAATGAGACTGCGTGTTTCCAGTTACAATGTATATAGTTATTTGTTGGATTACTAGAAGTTAAGGGTCATTTTACACCTCCCCTCTAAAGTAGTTTGACTGCTGTCTTTTCCTGTGCTGATTTCACAGTGGTGTGAAATTTCACTCCAGGGGGTCTAAGTGCTCTAATCAACAGCAATTGTTTAAAGCAGAATCAAGCCGGTTGAATACTAGCTTGACCACAGGAGGGCAATTAGTAGATGTGGACATTTCAGTAGCAGCACGGTTTCACACCAGACAGAGGTGTGGGCAGATTTTTTTGGAACTAGAATGATTCCAGCGGGAAAGTCAGATGTAAAAACAGCCTAAGTCTTGCTAGAGCTGTCCATGAGCTGAACAATGTTTGGAATAAAAGCCTGCATTTTATTCATCGCCTCCTGACTCAATACTTAATAAAAAACCTTTCCCTTCTGATAATGAACTTACGTTTTATTATGCTGTCAGTTATCTCTGATGATATCTCACAAGGTACCTTATTAAAGTTCTGGTAATATGTACATTTATTTAAATTATATAACTCCCAAGTTACCAAAAAGGGTTTCTTTCCAATTTAAAGAGGCCCTGTTTAATAAATTGTCATTTGATGTGTTGATTAAGGGTATGTTTGGTCTGTTTTGCATTTGGTTACCCTATGTTTCGGCACAGGATTGTTGCTTTGGGTTTTGCATTCAAGAATAAAAGATAAGGAAATACAGGTCTCAAATGACACCGAACTGGTTAAAAGCAGAGATGACTGGTTACTTAGAATCATAGAATCATAGAGTTGGAAGGGACCTCCAGGATCATCTAGTCTAACCCCCTGCACAATGCCAGAAATTCACAAATACCTCCCCCTTCACACCCCCAGTCATCCCTGCCCAGAAAGGGGGGGGGGGACTCCAGAATTCGCAGCTAAACTGGCCTGGAGAACAGTTGCTTTCTGACCTCAAAGTGGTGATCAGCATTTCCCTGGGCATGGAAGCCATTGCTGTTTTGGCTCGGGTGGCCTGTTCTTAAGTTGCAGTCACTGCAACTGAATGTTCAATGCACTGCTCATCTGTTTCTGAGCACCATGCGCATATTAAATTGCACATGCCTAACTCCTCCCTCTAATCACTCCAGCTACCTCCAAGAGGTAAAGGGCACATTGCCTAAAGCAAAGACATTTCACATGTTCAGGTGGAGTTTAACTTACCTAGGTAGCATCTCTGTGTCCCTTAAAGCAGCGTTACTGGTCATGCATTGATTGCTACTAAGCTGTCCAGATCTAAATGAATTCAGGGGACAGACGGCATCTTGGTGGCAGAGCCTCTGCTTAGCATGCAGAAGGTCCCAGGTTCAGTCCCAAAAATCTCCAGTTAAAAGGACCAGGCAGGAGGTGGTGTGAACGACCTCTGCCTGAGACCCTGGAAAGCTGCTGCCAGTCGGAGTAGACAATACTGACCTTGATGGACCGGCAGTCTGATTCAGTATAAGGCAGCTTCCATGTGTTCATAGGTAATTTGCACAGGTAGGTTTCTGCCCTATATCAGGGGACTTAAAATTTCTTCCCAAACACACTCATGTCCACAAAAATCTTGTTATTCATAGTCAAAGACCAATAGACTATAGCACTACTGGCACACAATGCTTTCACTGAAAACCAAAAGCTGCAAAACTGCCATGATTGAGATGAAATTTGGGTCTGCATTCTCAAAAAAAATGTACCCAACTGCAGGTCATCGAAATGATTGCTTTGACTGCGCAGACACTTGCATGACCAAACCCTGGGAGAGAATACCTGGTTATAGCTTGCCAATAGAGCAGACACAAAAATGGCCACCAGCTGCAATACATAAATGCAGCTTGTTTTCTAAGGCACGATCCAGCCATGACCCGGAAGCAGAAGTGGCTACTGCAAAGTTAGTGGCTACTGCAAATGGCAACATTAAGGCGCTCCAGTGAAGGGCTTGCCTTGCACAAAAATGAGGACTTCAAACATGGTAAATTGAACTGCCCCTATCTGGACAGCCCAGGCTAACCTGATCTCATGAGATCTCAGAAGCTAAGCAGGATTGGCCTTGGCTAGCGCTTAGATGGGAGACCACCAAGAAAGTCTAGGGTTGCTACACAGAGGCAGACAATAGCAAACCACTTCTGTTCATTGCTTGCCTTGAAAACTTTACAGGCTCACCGTAAGAACTGGACCACCAGCAAGTTGGACTGGCAGGTGACTGGCCAAACTTTTTCCATGAGCAGACAACCCAAATTCTAAAGCGTACAAGGGAAATGTCTTTATCTGGGGACATGGGAGGCGAGGGAGAACTCTGCCAGTCAGCATGTCAGGAAGTGGAACTTTCCAAGCACTTAATTAAATCCCTGGCTTTCACAGCGTTCGCCTCCCACTGCTAGGTACTTTCTGCATTTTGTCTCCAAAGTGTAAATGCTATAATTCTATGGTGAGACATATAGTCACTTACAGAGCTAACTGAAGTCTGTCAGCTGTCAAAGGAATCTTGCACGATTTATATTTATGGAGCTGTTAGTGATGATGTTGATGGAAAAGCAGAGCCTTTTAAAACAAAAGAAAATTCACTTTCCCATTTTGCGCCTGTGTTTGTTGTTTGTCACGATTCTCCGGTGACATAAAAGAGTACTAATTATAAAGTAGAAAAGGGACTTCTCTAAACCGATCAGACTTTGAGGCCATTTTGACTCATCAGCCAATGGGGTGGCGCAAAGGACGGCTTATCAGCAAAGAACTTTTATGGCAAGCGTTCATCTGTCAGTAGCGCCATTCAAATTGAGAAGACGCAAAACAAAGTTTGAGTCTAGTGGCTCCTTTAAGACCAAAAAGTTTAATTCTGGGTACAAGTTTTTGTGTGCAGGCACACTTCTTCAGGTACAGAATCTGAAGAATACAGATTCAGATTAGAGTTGCCAGGTCCCCTCGTCACTCTGGCGGGGGGATTTGGGGGGTGTTCCAGGGATGGGTGAAGCGAGCAGGGTGGCAGCATGTGGGCCTGAATCCCAAGAGGTGAATCATTGCTGGGCAGGCCCGTAGCAAGATTTTTTATGTTCGGGAGGCATTTAAACCTCTAAGGGGGCAGTTAAATTACAGTTAAATTAATCTGAATGCCTGTCTATAGAGGGGGAGGCTCCAAGCCTGTTTCTAGAGGGGTGCGGCTTACCTGTGTATATAAGCAGGCCCCCTGACCTCCGTTTTCTTATGCTTCATCTGGACCTGAAATAAACTTGCTATGCTGAAATCACTACCACCGGCCTCCCGACTCCAGTACTTTTCAGTGGCAACGAAAGTGGGATCTCGATGAGTGACTCTCCGGCTGACTCCAGCACCACATTGAGCCCAGATCCGTCAGCCTCCGGCACCTTTCGACCCCAGCACCCTGCATCGCCGCCACTCCAGGATCCCAAGGATCCCGCTCTCTGCACTGCTGCTCCATGAGTCCTGATGGCCACTGCTCCGGGACAGCAGATCGCACCCTTCGACCCCAACCAGCTCAGCTTCTTCTTTGACATCCAGGGGATCATGGATGCCGGGAAGCACAAGTTGTGGTTGCTAAGCACATGCGGGGTCGCCACCCTCTGGTTGGTAAGAAGCCTGATTTCTCCCTGCACTCCCACAGAGGTGTCCTTTGATGAGATCATGGGGGCCCTCAACGACTACTTCACCCCCAAGCCCTCGAAACTCACCCAGTGAGTGACGTCCTTCAGCCACATCCAGTTAAAGGATGAGTCTGTGGCTACGTTCCTGGCTCGCTGTCGGCTGTGAGTTTGTGGCGGTGGAGGACACCCTCCTCTCTGCCTTCATATGTGGGGTCCGGGACCCCAAAATGCACAGAAAACTCATGGCCATTGCCGATGCTACCCTGACCAAGGTTTTACAAACAGCATGCACTTATGAGATTTCCCAGAAAGATAGGTTTGGTACTACCATGGCTACCCGTTCCACCGCTGTATCTTCAGAATCCGAGGCCGCTGATGAGGATGACACACTCCAGGTCCATTATCGTCCTCCAGGTACCAACTCTTGTCCGTCTGCCAAGAGGAACTGCCCCACCAACACCAGGTCAGCCACCCAAGCCTATACAACTCCCCAGGCTGGCGCACCCTCTTGCGCAAGCTGCGGTGATCCTCATGACTGCTGGAACTGTCAGTTCTGGGATGCAGAGTGCTGGTCATGTGGGAAGACGGGCCACATTGCCCGGGCCTGCTGTTCCCAGGCCAACCACTGCACCCTAGCCGCACATCAAGAATCGGCTGAGCATCACACAACGTCATCACCCCGCCACCAGGTAATGAACTTGCCCCGGGATGCCCCCAATAAGATTAAGGTCCCCATCCTCATCGAGGGCTCCCCCTGCCTTATGGAACTAGACACAGGGTCATCATACTTGATCATTTCGGAGGCCACGTTCCAGAAACTGTGTCCAGAGGGGGGGACCTGCTTATGGAAGCCCCTGGGGCTTCAGCTCCGGGAGTTCCAGAAAAATCACGTAGCAATCAAGGGACTGGGCAAGTTCATGGTCCAGTTCAAGGACTTTAAGGGGAAACGGGACCTCCTGGTGGTGGCGGGCAATCTCACAAGCCTCTTGGGACTATCCTGGTTCGGGACCCTGGGACTGGGTGTAACAGTATCCACACCCCAGACTTTCAAGATATCTGCGCAGAATTCCCCACAGTTTTTGATGTAGCACTAGGCTCCTACACCAGTCCCCTGGTATCTTTGGACCTTGACCCCACGGTCCAGCCCATCCACCTTCCAGCCCACTGGCCTCCACTTGCTGTTCGGCCTACAATTGAACAGGAGCTGGACAAATGAGTTGAGCAAGGGGTTTTGGAACCGGTATCACATGCGCGTTAGGAAACACCCATCGTAACTCTGCTTAAGCCCAATGGAGACATCCGCATCTGTGTGGATTACAAGTGCACATTAAACGTGGCACTCCAGGCACACGCTTACCCAGTGCCCATAATCAGCCACGTTTTGGCTACACTGGCCAGCGCCAAGGTCTTTGGGAAGCTGGACCTGCCACAGGCCTATCAGCAGCTGCCTGTGGATGATGCTACTGCCGAGGCCCAGACCATCATGACCCATAAGGTGGCCTTCAAGGTAAAGTGGTTCCAATTCGGGGTCAGTGTAGCCCCGGGGTTATTCCAAGAATTAATGGACCATTTGTTGAAAGGGTTGCCAGGTGTCCAGCCCTTTTTCGATGACGTCCTGATTGCATCAATTACCTTATCCAACTGCCTTGTTTGGGTGAAGTCAGGGGTGCAGCTTACCTGTGTATATAAGCAGGCCCCCTGACCTCTGTTTTGTTATGCTTCATCTGGACCTGAAATAAATTTGCTATGCTGAAATCACTACCACCGGCCTCCCGACTCCAGTACTTTTCAGGAAACATCCTTCTGAATGCACACCATTTTTTTAGTAAATGGAGGTCAAATAGGAATAATATTTGGGATCTATGTTTTTGAAAATTCAAAGTAACTCAAATGCAAAATCTTACGAAACAACCCTGTGAAGTAACTCAGGAGTATATTCACCATATTTATTTGTTTAGACAGTTGTATCTTGTTTTTCTCTGTGATGCGGAGAACTAAAGCAGCTTAAACTCTGTTCTTCTTCCATTGTAGCCCCATAACAACCACCCCTAAAGCACATTAGGCTGAGAGAGTGACTGCTGCTAGCAAGCTTCCATGATAGAGTGGGGACTTGTACCACGGTCTCCCAGGGCCTAGTCATAAGAGAACATGAGAACATAAGAGAAGTCATGTTGGATCAGGCCCAGGGCCCATAAGCCCAACACTCTGTGTCACACAGTGGACAAATGCCATGTGCCATCAGGAGGTCCACCAGCGGAGCCAGAACTCCAGAAGACCTCCCACTGTTGCCCCCCAAGCACCAAGAAGAAGAAGAAGAAGATATTGGATTTATACCCTGCCCTTCACTTGGAGTCTCAGAGTGGCTTACAAACTCCTTTCCCCTCCCCTCCCCACAACAGACACCCTGTGAGGTAGATGGGGCTGAGAGAGCTCTTTCGAGAACTGCCCCTGAGAGAACAGCTGGTACAGAGCTATGGCTTGCCCAAGGTCACCCAGCAGGTGCAAGTGGAGGAGTGGGGAATCAAACCTGGTTCTCCCAGATTAGAGTCCGCGCACTTAACCACTACACCAAACTGGCTCTACACTACAGCATCACTGCCCCAGACATAAGAACATAAAAGAAGCCATGTTGGATCAGGCCAATGGCCCATCCAATCCAACATCCTGTGTCACACAGTGACCAAAACCCAGATGCCACCAGGATGTCCACCAGCAAGGCCAAAACTCCAAAAGCCCTCCCACTGTTGCCCCTCAAACATCAACATGACACCATCACTACCCTAGACAGAGTGTTCCATCTATACCTTGTGGCTAATAGCCACAGATGGACCACTGCTGCATATGTTTATCCAGTCCCCTCTGTCCATAAGCTGTCTATAAGGACATTGCTACACCACACTAACCACTACACCACACTGGCTCTGAGGTGTGAGCTGAAACTGAGATAATAGTGGATTCTCTAAGTCTTCATACTTAGAGAAGTGATAAGATTTCAACAGGGGTATCTTTAACTGAGTTAAGTGCTGTGCTTTGCCACCAGTGAGACAGGCCAGCTCGGGCCTGTTCACGAATCTAGTTGACACACACGTTTGTCCAACTGGCTGATACAGGCATCGCTTGACAGCAAGGACAAAAGGAGACACATGATCCATGCTCACAAAAGAAGCCAAGTAATCAGCAGGCAAAGCAGAAACCATCCTATCTAAGGAAATAAAACTTAAGAGTGCACTGACTGTACAAGTGAGGGGGCCACCAATGCAAAGACTGATGCGCTTACATCACTGCAGAGAAATAACAGCAGTTAGAAGTGGGGCGCTAATTGTAGGAAGCATCCCTGAAGAACTCACAGAGACATTCTTGAATATAGCGCTAGAATTTCAACTTCTTGCCACTCAAGTAATTACGCTCTTGATTTTTGAAAAGGAAATAATGTCATTCCCTAAAGAATCGCTCCCACATTTTGTGACTACTATAAGATGTGCAATAGTGGAGCTGGCAACTTTACATACGCAAAGTATGGACATACCTGATGTTGCCTACATTTAAATTACTGGGAAAGGTGGGCTCATTGTACTAGAGATCTTCATGGGCAGATTTAGAGATCTGAGTCGAAATGTTTGAATGCATCCTGTGAAGACAAAGGGTTGGTTTTTATACACCATTTTTCTCTACCCTAAAGGTAAAGGTAAAGGTTTCCCTTGTTCAAAAGCCAGTCAAATCTGACTCTAGGGGGCAGGGCTCATCTCCGTTTCCAAGCCAAAGAGCCAGTGCTGTCTGAAGACTTCTCCTGTGGTCATGTGGCCAGCATTACTAAACACCGAGGCACACGGAACGCTGTTACCTTCAGACCCAAGCGGTTCCTATTTATCTACTTGCAATTTCTTGCTTTCAAACTGCTAGGTTGGCAGGAGCTGGGGCCAGAGACGAGAGCTCACTCCATCACGCGGCTCTCGGGTCTTGAACTGCCAAGCTACTGACCTTCTGGTCAGCAGCTCGGCATCTTAACCTCTGAGCCACCGCGGCCCTACTTCTCTACCCTAGGGAGCAGCTTACCCTTCCTCTACCCACAACACCCTATGAGGCAGGTGGGGCTGAGAGAGTTCTGAGAGAACTGGGACTGGCCCAAGGTCACCCAGAAAGCTTCTTGGGGAGAAGTGGGGAATCAAACCCAGTTCCCCAAATTAGAGTCTGCTGCTCTTAACCACTACACCACTCTGGCTTTGTGACTGGATAGATGTAGATTGGTAGTCATGTTAGTCTGTCTGTAGCAGTAGAGAAGAGCAAGAGTCCAGTAGCACCTCGAGAGCCAGTCTGGTGTAGTGGTTAAGTGTGCGGACTCTAATCTGGGAGAACCGGGTTTGATTCCCCACTCCTCCACTCACACCTGGCTGGATGACCTTGGGCAAGCCATAGCTCTGTACCAGCTGTTCCCTCAAGGACAGCTTGGGAAAGAGCTCTCTCAGCCCCACCTACCTCGCAGGGTGTCTGTTGTGGGGAGGGGAAGGGAAAGGAGTTTGTAAACTGCTCTGAGACTCCCTTGGGGAGTGGAGGGCGGGGTATAAATCCAATCTCTTCTCCTTCTTCTTCTTCTTCTTAAAAGACTAACAAAATTAGTGGCAGGGTGTGAGCTTTTGTGAGTCACTGCTCACTTCTTCACTCACAAAAGCTCCTACCCTGCCACAAATGTTGTTAGTCGTTAAGGTGCTACTGGACTCTTGGTTTTTTTCTACTGCATAAGAAGAAGAAGAAGAGATTGGATTTATACCCCGCCCTCCACTCCCCATGGGAGTCTCAGAGCGGCTTACAAACTCCTTTTCCCTTCCCCTCCCCACAACAGACACCCTGTGAGGTAGGTGAGGCTGAGAGAGCTCTTTCCCAAGCTGTCCTTGAGGGAACAGCTGGCACAGAGCTATGGCTTGCCCAAGGTCATCCAGCCAGGTGTGAGTGGAGGAGTGGGGAATCAAACCCGGTTCTCCCAGATTAGAGTCCGCGCACTTAACCACTACACCAAACTGGCTCTCTCTAAGTGTGCGGATCACTTCTTTTACAATAGTCCTATGAGTGTTGAGGTTATCGGCAACATCTAAGAAGCAAGTAGAGAAAGATTTTCAAAATGTAACAATCAGTCTCACAAACGTTATTTCATTTATATCCCACCCGTCCACCAAACACTCTAGGTGCCTTACAAACTAAAGACATTAAAACAACAGAATAGAAACAGGTCGTTAAGACTGTTGATGGTGCTTTTAACCATTTTCATTCCCCCCTGTTTTGTATTTGTCTTAAAATCAGCACCAAAAAAAAGAAAGAAAAGAACTACACAGGTATAAACCTAACAAGCCACCCACAGAACTTCCCAAGAATAAAACTCAGTAAAGACACAGTAGTGAAAACTGATAAAACAACACAATGAAATGAGCCCAGCAAGAAAATTCAGATTTCTTCAAAGATCCCCTTGAAAAGAATAGTCTGTACCAACCTCTGGAAGGCCACCAATGAGGGGACAGCCCTTCTGGGGCAGGAAGTCCTAAAGCTCTGGGGCCACTGTCTCCCAGCATCACATGTGGTTGAGAGGGTGACTACTACTGTAAAAAGTTATTTCCCAGGCTCTTCTTAGCTAGTGGCCCTGAAAAACTTTGTGGTTGATGGTACTGAAAGTTGCTGAGAGGTCCAGAGACACACACCTTGTCAGACAGCCAGGAAAGGTCATGCAGCAGAGTAAATAATAAAAATAGCAGTTAATGTTCCATAACCAGGCGAGATTGAAAAGTATCCAGATAATCCATTATATTCAGAAAACCTTGGAGCTGCACTGCCACCACTCTCAGTTTCCAGGGAAGGTATATTTGATGATCTGAGTTACAATAGTTATTCAGAACAATATCTCTAATAGCTCTCTAATAATGCTAATAAAGGTCTAATATCGCTTATCACGTTTTGTCATTATGACAGTGCTTCAGATTTTTGTTCCATTCCCTTCTGTCAAGTATCTTGACTTGTATGATTGCTTGTGAGCCAGGGGGTGTTAATTAATAATGTTAAATTTAGAAAATGAGCCTCACTTATTTGAATAAGTACTGTTCCAGTGTTCCCTCTGAGCTGAGTTAGTGCGAGCTAGCTCACAGTTTTTTAGCCTTCGGCTCACACATTTTCATCTTAGCTCAGGAAGGGTGGCTCCAGAGCAAACTAATTTATGCAGTAGCCAAATCGCTCGCGCACAACTTTAATGCCAGTAGCTCACAAAGCAGATGTTTGCTCACAAGACTCCACAACTTAGAGGGAACATTGTGTTAACCCAACTGGTTGTCAAAAAAGTTCTTGTTTGTCATGAGCATTAGAATTTTTAAAAAACTTAGTTTAGAGGCTATACAAGGCATTGTACTGTTGCAACTAGATGAAATTAGTTACTAGATCTTCTGCTTTCAAAAAGTTAATAGCAGCCATGGCTCAGTGTATATTTTAGCAATTTCTCATGCCATGTTTCTGATGAAATCTTCTTTGAACTTCTATTTTCTAGGGTTGCCAACTTTCAGGTGGGTGAAAAATAAACGATAACAACTGGGATATAATTATGAAAAGTCAGTTCAATTTTTCAAGTGTTTGATAAATATTAATACATTTCTGTGAAATCACATGGACATACGTATCCTTCATGATAAGAATAATCCAGTGACATAATCCTCTTCTGTATTGCAGGAGATTGCCTGGTCCTCTTCAACTTAAGCGTCATCCAATGCAAATAAAGTGCAATAGCCAATAAAACATTCTCAGTGTTGATACACAAATGTGTGCCTGCGTGACCCCTTGGCCGAATTGGAATCACACAGTCTGAGTCCAACAAGTTAGATGAATATCTGTTTAATGAATTCATAACAGGGAACACAGGGCTGGTAAGTGCCTTAGCACTCCAGCAATTCCAAAGCTGTATTCTGCCATAACCAGGAAGGGCAGAAGGTCTTATACCCCAAATAACATCACATATAGTTTACACATTAAAGGGTCTCTAATTGGTACCAGGCAGTTGACATCATACAAGCATAATTTTACTTTAAGCCTTACTATTGGTCTCTCCTTATACTGGTCAGTTATGTCAGTGGTTGTCTTCTCTTATCTGGTTTCCAGGACAATAGGAACATTAGGGAACAGTGGGTTCCTTCCTGACCTGCATACGGAGGGAGGGCTAACTGATTAGAGGTTAAGTAGCATGAAAAGCCACAATTCCACAGACAGGCTGGCTCAAACACCTGTTTTGGTAAGCTTCCTTAGAGCAGAATTCATGTACACTTTACAAATTCTCCCCTTAGCTGTAGCTAACATGGGGCATACGCCATCCCAGCTGCCAGCCACCTGAGAGCCACTCGCCTGCTGCCTGCCTGAGCAGAGGCATGAGCAGTGCTTTTCCTGGCAGAGCCCAGAGGGGGAGGGGACAGGCAGGTGTAGGGGTAGCACTTCAGCCCAGCCTCACATAGTCCAGCCTCTTCCCCTGGCTGCATGGCGGCCAGGAGAATGAAGCTAAGCCTGACAGGCAGCTGCCTAATCCTGCCACCACCACCGCTGCTGCTCCTTCTGGTGGGACATTCAGAAGCTGCAATGGGTGCTCCGCTCTGCCATCAACAAGGGGAGAGCGAAGGCTAAGCTGGGGAGGGAAAGGCAGGGAAAAGGGGAGGAGATGGCTCTCCTATTCTCAGCCACCGCTGTTGCTTCCCCCTCGCCCTCCTCCTTGGCCACACTGTGAGTGCTACTGCTCACCTTGCCTTGGGCAGGCATGGGCTCTGAGCTGCTCCTGCCATTCCCGGGGCCCTCGTTGCAGCAGGACAGAGGGAGAAGAAGGAAGACACTCCGCTCCCTGGACCTGCCAAAATACCCCATGGCTAGAAGGGCGACAGGGCCGGGGGGGGGGGGCGGGGCTCTTCTATTTTTTGTGACATCAGAAGTGACATCATGCCCCCCCAGTGCCCCCCACCAAAAATAGTCTAGATACAGGGCTGCAACAATTCGATTTGACAAATCTTGAAAAACTCGAAAATGATAGCAGATATAACCATAGGCGTCAACTTCAGGGAGGTTTAGGGGCTGAGGCTACCCCTGAAAATTCCCGGAGGGGACTGAGCTTCCCCCCCCCCCCGGAACCAGGCTGGAAAACATTGCCACCCCCACCCCATTTCGAAAGCGGAGGGACTTTCCTGAAGTCCCTCACCTTCCCAAACTCTACCGTCCCCTGGAGCTGGCCACCCTAGCTGAGAATTCTCTATTAGAGCTCCCTGGGCCACCTTACAGCAATGCAGGGTTGGATCCAAAGTGCCCTTGTGCAAACAGAAGGCTCTTCCACTTGCGCAAGGGGTGGTCTGTGACTTCTGTGGAGTCCCACTTGGGTTGCGGACCACGTGATTGCTGAGGGTAGTTCAGGAACAGCTTTTGGGGGGCTTCCATAGCAAGGGGGATGTTGGAAGGATCTGTTCCATGAGTGCAGTGTCACTCACGGTTCTTGGGATTCGACCCCCAGTTACTTCAGTTCTCTGGGGATAGACAGTCACTGTTAAATTGGTTTAAGTCCTTAATGTAGGGATGCCCACAGTATCTAAATAATGCATGACTGCTGCACTGCTTTCAGGAAGGAACAGTTTATTGGCTTACTCCTAGCTGGAGCACTTATGAATTATCACTCTATTTCCCTGAGAAAATAAATGTATATCTCATGGCAGGACTTTGTAATCCTCTGTGGGTCTGTGTGTGTGTGCGAGAATAAACTGCGGTGTTAAATTAATAAAAATAATGCAGCCCAACATAAATTACATCTGAGAATCTATTTTTCTTTCTTATTAGTAAACTAGACTTTTTTGTAGAAGCGGGCACATTGATCATTAGCTTGTAAGTGCTCTTTCATCGCTTTGCTATTCACTGATGCAAATGAGGCAAAGAGATATTTGTTGTAAATTTTCTTTTCCTTCTCCTTCTCCCCACCGCATCCCGACTTTATCAGAGGAAATGGAAAAAACATATCCAAGTCAGAAATGAAAAGCTCCAGTTCTTCATGCATATCATCTGCGGGGCCTTTGTTTCTTATTTAAAAATTCCTTTTAAAAATTACTGATTAAAATTAACTGTTGGACCATAAAACAGGGTTCATAGTACAATCCCAACACTCCCACAGAATTGGCCATTATAAGAGTTAATGAAAGGATTGATGCCACATTAACACACTTAGCATTTGCTTGGGGCCATAAAATAAAGTGTGTGCATGCACACACAAACGTGTGTGTGTGCAGACATAATGTATGTATAAATCTGTGTGATTTTATACTTTATGATATTGGGTTTTGCATTCACTTTCAGGCTTTGTTTTGTTGGGGGCTTTTTGTTAACCATTCTGGATGCCGGAAAAGTGTTTTATAACAGAGGAAGGGAATTCTTGGGAACAGGTCTGCCAGCCAGGTAAGACCTGGGTTTAGCTTAGATCTTACCTGGCTGGCAAATGTTTTTTTTCATTCCCATTACAAGTATTTAAGCCCAGACATGGCCCTTTCGCATGACCTTCTTGAAATGATCCAAAAGGCCCTTGACCTATATGAGTTAGCTGCCTCAGTAGATGCCAGACCAGGTCCGAATGTGGTGTACTGTACTTTTTACTGAGTGGTTAAATTGGATTGAATCCAGCCAGCTTTTTTCACTCTAGCTTTCCCAGATTCTCATTTTCTTCACTTGTAAGTTCCTGTGTTTTTTTGTGGGGGGGTCCTATTCCTCACATATTTTGCTCCCTCTAGTGGTTGATTTGATATTACACTGGCATATGTCCAGCATAGAAACATGCAGTTTTAATCTGCAGGGAGATATCCCAGACATAAACTGGTGTAATATCTAATCGACCACTAGAGGGAGCAAAATGTGCAGAGCAGGGGGGAAAACTAAAGAACCAGAAACTTACAAGTGAGGAAAATGAGAATGCAGGAAAGCCCTCTCTCACATACCTATTTCCTTTTTTTACTGTAGCTCCTACTGCACCTGCCTCTGCTGTATAGGTCCCCTGATCCCCAGCATAGCCTATTTGATGTTCCAAGGGGTCCCTCTCTTCCTTTTTTCACCAGTGGAAAAGCTCATTGGATCCAACCCATTCTACTTTTTGCATTTTGTAAGCTACCTTAGCTCAACCTTCCCGTTGGGAGGAAAAGTGGGGTTAACACTACTTAAATTAATAAAGTATAAGCCATTTGCCTGAAAAAATATACATCTAATATGATTTTCGGCCAATGGAAACACAAGCAGTGAAGGGACAAACACAGCCTTTTAATTTTTGCAAGATGTCTTTTCATGTGACAATACATAACAGCAACACAATAAGTAGGACAGGCTGAAAATAGCCCTTTGCAAGTAAAGACAACTCCTGTTTTCCTCGAATTTTATAGTTGTCCTTAAGTCATATTAATGCACCAGGGAACATAACTGTCTTCTGGTGTCATCTAGCAAACTCCCAAGGCACATCAGATCACTACAGATTTTTCCCCCTTCTGCAAAACACGGTGGACACTTCTAACACATTACTTCTGGCCGGAGAGAAATTACCAGCTCCGGTATTATCTATGGAACTAATGGAACTGCGTATTCGGTCTGTCTGATGCGCATGCTTTCATTAACAGAGATTTAAGTCTTTTTACACCACAGGATTAAGAGAGATTTGTATGAAATTTTAAAGGTCATCTGTTCCAGCCCACTTCTACAGCCATCTCATTTTCTGCTCCCAATATTCATAACAAAATATCTCATAAATAAGAAGAATCCTGACTATGATCATCAGATGAATAAACGTGTCAGGTTTTACCTCGTTGTAGGAGTTGATGTAACAAGAGAGCCAGGCTCGGATTCAGACTAGAGACGTTTTTAACTGGTACAAAGATTTTGTCCATGGAGTCCATTTTTGTCCATTTCCCCGCCCCCCCCCCGCCCCCCATGGCAGCCTGAAATGCCTTCCAAAATCAGGTTCCCCTTTTCCCCAAGACCAGGATATCTGAAGGCATGTTCGGCCAACTGAGGGAGGGAATGGGGGAAATCACACTTCATAGGCAGGAACCTTTGTGCCCATGAAAACTTGAATTAAGATCCAACTCATGTGATCTGACTATTAAAGCATACATTTCAGTTTATCTGCACTATGTGGATTTTATTCCCCCACCCCAAAAAAACCCTCCATTTTGTGTGTGTGTCTATAGAATTCAGTATTGCTTCAAGGAAAGTCATATTTTGTTGGGAAATTTTATTTGTTATTTAGTACCATTGTCTCCCACAGGTCCTCCAAAGAGTTCAGGGTGGCTTACTTCAGTCTCACCTTCTTCATTTTATCCTCACAGCAACCCTGTGAGTTGAGATACCAGTCTCCAGGTGGGACCTGGGGATCCCCTGGAATGACAGCTCATCTCCAGACTACAAAAATCAGTTCTCCTGGAGCAAATGGATGCTTTGGAGGGTGGACCCTGTGGCATTGTACCTCCACTGAGGTCCCTGTCCTCCCCAGGCTCCATCCCCAAATCTCCTAGAGTTTCCCAACCTGAAGCTGGCAACCTACTCCCCCATTCCCTACTGGTGACCAGGGGACTTGGCAACCCTACTTGTGAGATAGGTAATGATTAATTAATAATAATTATCATATGGCAGTGTGTGTAATATAGACAGGAGATCCTAAGATCATCTGACAGCTAGAAGTCCTAGCTCTTTAGTGTTATGCACCACTAGGTGGTGAGCTAGACTTGTTTTTAAGGCAAGAGACATTTTCAGAGGTAGCTTACCATTGCCTACCTCTGCATCACATCCCTGGTATTCACTGGAGGTCACCTATCAAAATACTAGCCAGGATTGACCCTGCTTAGTTTCCAAGATCTAATGGGATTGGGCTAGCCTAGCCTATCCAGGTCAAGGCTGTGAGACATGTTATCCTGAGTGATTAACTGAGCTGGGATTTAAACTAGGCTCTCTTAACTTGGATTGACTCAATGAAGGAAGCCATGGTCTCCAGTCTGCAAGATCTGAGCAAGTCTATTAATGATTGGATGTTTTAGATACTTCATAAGGTCACCATATATTAGAAGCTACTTGATAGCACATTATCCACCCTCCCAGACCGTAGTCCAACATTCTAGCCATGACTTCATGCTAGCTCTTTGTTCCTTTTTCCCCTTAATATGCCAGCCCTAGGGAAGGAGCTAAGCCTTCTTGAATTTTGTAAGCTGAGCCATAATTCCCTACTCCCTCCTGCATGCTAGGGCTGCTGATTGGAAGACGGGCATCCAGAGCATTCATGTCCAGATAGTAATACCATAGATCAGAATCCTTCTGGAGAATCAGGTGATTGTAGAGAGCCAACCCCATCCACTGCCTGTATACAACTCAAAGGTCTTGGCTACTACTATACAGAGTGCAGCAAATAACATAGAACAGCTTTCTGATAACTGCAGTTCTGCTTTAGCACGAAAATGTCCCAAATGTATCAGGCTAACGTGTGGGAAAGTGGAAGTGTCTCTGGACACAAAAGAGCATGTTTTATAGATCCTTCATTTCATCCATGTCTTCTGTTTTCACACTGTCAATCAATCAATCAATCAATCAATCAGTGTTAAATTCAGTTGTGATTTTGGCGTATATACATAGGATCATTTCATTGTTTATAATAATAATCATTTGAAATGTCAAGCCAATGCTCAGGCCAGAAGTGCATCTTCAAGAATGACCACCAGGAGTCTGACGTAGAGGAGACACAGCCCTATTCCCCCCACCCCTTCTTAACTAGCAGCCTTCACCACTGGAGAAATCCGGCATGTTGTGAGAGTCCAATAGTCTTCGAACCAAAAACAAAGGGTCTTAAACAAGAACTTCTTTTATTTGTTGGTGGATCCACTGGTACACACTTGTTGAGTCAGTAATGGAGGGGTGAGGTGGCTACTGGTACAGTTATAGTGTATTCAAACTGCAATGTAGCAAAGATATCTACCAATCATTACACAGTGAAAAAAGGCGCCCAAACTCCCGGTCTGTTTATTCCCAGAGAGAAAGGCGGGAAGGAAAAGCGGTTTGCAACTGCAGGAATATTCCAATTAGCAACATAGCCTGTGAGAAGACATAGCCAAGGCCATAGATAAGAAGGATACAGAGGCGGAGGCGAAAGCAAGGGAAAGGAGCACATTCTGCAGGAGGGGGGGAGTAAGCACGTAGTCAGATAGTTGCATCCCACCTCCCAGGCGGGAAATGTCAGATTCTGACACATGTCTACAAAAGATTAGCAGGACGCAACTGATAATTTGCCAGCCTGTAAGAGGCCAATATACGGGTGGCAACCTAGGGGAGACTTATTGGGGGGGGGGGGAGGTGCTCTCTGATAATGTCATGACATCGCTGTCACTATGGTGACATCATTTCCAGTACAACCCAGATGTGACATCACTGCGTTGTGCGACACTCTAGCATTCGCCCCAAACTCTATGGATCAACTATAGAATTTGGGGCAACAGCTAGAGCATCACCCTTACATGATGGCATCACTTCCAGGTCATTCCAGAAGTGACAACACCATGGTGACAGTGATTCCTCCCCCATTTCCCCCCCTACCAGCCCATCAAGTGGCAGCAGGGGAACAAGGGGGCTGGCAGGAAGTATACCCCCAGTCCAGGAGATCTGGGAGTCATAGGCTGATTGCATTTGGTAGGACGATTTTTACAGAACCTTTCATAAAGGGACAAACTGGGTAGTTAATATGGCCCAGGAACAAGCCAGCTTGTTTGGCCTCTGGTGCTTCAGGTTAGTGCCTCAGGAGCTGCTTAGTTCAGACCCGGCCAGCAGCACAGTTTGCTGTAGTGATTAAGAGCAGTGGACTCTAGTCAGGAGCCCTGGGTTTGATTCCCCCACTCCTCCTCCACAGGAAGCCTGCTGGGAGACCTTAGGCCAGTCACAGTTCTCTCAGAACTCCCTCAGCCCCACCAGCCTCACAAGGGGCCTGTTGTGGGGAGAGGACTCCTTAGGTAAGAGAAATGGGGGGGGATATAAAAATCTACCCTCCTCCTTCTCTAAGGGCAGGAAGGGTTGCGTCAGTGCTTAGTTCTTGTGGCCCTTTCTTACACACCCAGGGAAATGCTGGTCGCCACTTTGGGGTCAAGAAGCAATTTTTCTCCAGGCCAGTTTGGCCAGGGATCCTGGAGTTTTTTGGGTCATCTTCGGGGGGGGGGGTGTCTTTGTGAATTTTCTGCATTGAGCAGGGGGATTAGATGACCATGGAGGTCCCTTCCAACTCTATGATTCTACTCCTCCTCCTCCTGTTTCTCCAGCTCCTCCCCCTCCCTCTCCTCGTCTTCTTCTTCTCAGACAGATATTGGATATGAGGAGACAAGAAGTGAGCTGCCATTCATTTTCAGTACTGCTGGCCAGATCTGAACTGAGGGGCTCGTGCAGCACTAGCCGAAGTATTTGGGCTGGCTTGCTCCCGGCTGCCGGCAGCCCTCCAAACCAAGAAATTTCTCTGTAACTTAAATGGCCACCCCCTCTTCCTTCATGAAGTAGAATCTCCCGTGCTTGGATAATTGTTCAAACAACTCTACTGTTTTGGGATACAGCAGCTTGAAATACATACCGAAATGGCTATATTCAGTTTTGCACAGTTATTTTTTGAAGTGGTATGCATTATATACATTTGTGATTTTACCTAAATAATGTCCAAAAATGTAATCTATAATGCCACGTTGCAGATACTTGTAACTGTCTCCTGACGGCGTTTCTTGTTTTGTTTTTAAAGTGGAGGCTGCCATTTTGAGGATCGGAGACAGGGATTCATAACTGCAGGGCTTTTCTCCTGGAAAAAGAGGTGCCAGAACTCTCAAGAGGAAAATGAAGTTTTCAATCTGTATACTGAAAACCCATGAACTTTTACACATTTTAAAAATAATTTTCTCAAAGAAGTTCCAGTGTAATCCTCTCCCTCAGCCGTTTTTCTTCTTCAGTAACACCAGCCTGTGTTTCCATCCTTTATCTCTTCCACCATGAGTGGGAAAACGTGGGCTACTTTGGAAGAGGGGGGAAAGAGAGAAGAAAAGAAAAAATAGATATAGGGGCAAGGATTATGCAGGCCCTCCCTGACAGCTGATTCTCTGCTCAAACCAGTAGCTTCTCATTAAAAAAATTACACTGAAGGACTGCTGAAGACATCTGCTGTGTGTCTTCTAGATGGCCCTCAGGAAGAATAGATTTACCTCAGCTGGTGAGGATGGAATGTTTCCAGTGTTGGATACAAGATTAGTTTCTGGGGCTGTGAGGCAGACATGGGGCTTCATGAGGGCAGTGAATTGCGAGTGATTCTACGGTGCTGGTTTTGAGCTGGAGAGGAGGCGTTCAGTGGCATCCTGAGGTTCCAAGTGTTTTTGTAGCAAATCCATCTCTTTTTTCCCTTCTCCTGATGAGAGTTTCGTTTGAAAGCAGACATCAGCTTGATTTGCTAGTGTGTGGTAGTTCCTTGGATAACATTATTCATGCATTTAGCTGACCCACTGTAATGACACATTCCAGTACTCCTCTCATTAAGTTTCTTTACTGGTATCATTAGCACGGTTGTTTTATTTGAATAACAGGACCTTTGGAGCAAAACAAAAATAATATAAGGGGTAAGAAGGAATGTGACAATGAGCTATCTGCCAAAAGAATGCCCCAGTTGATCTGTTGAATCTCAACTAATATGAAAAGCCACACTGTTTTGCAAATTCTGGAACCAGGACACAAATTAATTAGATATTGAGCTTCTGACATTCTGCTTAAAACAAAAAATCATTGGTTTCTGCCTTAAGTTATTTACTGACAAGGCACATCATGATAAAAGCTACCTGTAGTTGCCTCTGTTCTTCTACCTTTGCTAACGGGAACTCGTCATACAGTTAATGGGCATCCATATGTCACAGTGATTAACCATCTAATGCATTCTCTAGAGGGAACTGCCTCCTTTTCAGGGGCCTGGCCATTATTCCTTTGAAAATGCAAGGGTAGCTAGTTAATGCAAAGAGCTAGGAGAAGATTAAAAATACATAAAGAGATCGTGGGAGGACCAGGGAGCGATGCTGCTAATTGCTAAGAAGACTTGACATTTCACCTTGATCTAGGATTACCACCAAGATTTTTGCCTAAACTGAAAGGAAATTGTGGCGATTCCTCCTTGGGTAGAACATCTAAGGAAGTCAAATGACAGTTCTCAGAGAGATTCCACACAGCATAGGAAAATTTGAAGAGAATTGGGACGTTCTTCCTCAGGTGAAACTTGGGAGCCAATGGAATTTCAATAATAATGGGCAGGGGTCCGTTGGGGCCGCAGCGAGACGGAGCAAAGCTCCGCCAGCTCAGGACTGGCCAGTAGGGCAGCCACGGGCTGATCAGATTCTCTAATCTGATTCAGCTCGCCGCTGAATTGCCACCAAAATTCGGTGGCAACTTTAAAAGCTACTGGAGGGGAGGGGGTTTGTGGGAGAGGCTCCAAACTTGTAGGGTAGCTGCTGGGGCCTCTCCTCAAAATGCCCACCAAGTTTCAAGAAGATTGGACCAGGGGGTCCAATTCTACAGGCCCCCAAACAGGTTGCCCCCATTCCCTCCATTGTTCTCTATGGTAGGAAAAAAGTTAACATTTTTTCCTTCCATAGAGAACAATGGAGGGGATGGGACAATCTGTTTGGGGGCCCATAGAATTGGACCCTGTGGTCCAATCTTCTTGAAACTTGGTGGGTATTTCGAGGAGAGGCCCCAGCAGCTACCCTGCAGGTTTGGAGCCTCTCCCTCAAACCCCCTTTCCTCCAGCCCCTCATATACCCTATGAGGTTTTGCCATTGATTTCAATGGCCCATAGGATATAATGGGGCTGAAACTGACATTCCCTTTCTGACACACTTCCGGTGATGTCAGGGGACGTGGCATATACTAACGAGTTATGCTAATGAGTTATGCTAATGAGCTCCTGCAGCTCTTTTTCTACAAAAGGACCCCTGATAATGGGCCATCCCTGTTTTGATCCCATTATGGTTTTGTTAAAAAAAAAGGAGAATAAAAAAACTAAGACAAACTGTGCTGGATTAGACCAATGGGCCATAGTCCAACATCCTGTATTCTATATCAGGCAGTAACTTATGGCTCTTGGAAGGCCTACTAACAGGGTGTGGGGACCAAAGTTCCCTTCTTCTTTTTTTCATAGCTGCCAGGGATGGCTCTTTGGGTAAATCACCCCTGTGACTGCTGGGGGAAGCCCAGTGAGAAGGGCACTGGGATACTGCAGGGGCTTGGCTCACTCCTGGCTATTGGGGGCATGAAGGGGAGTCAGGTCTTGGACTTGCACCACCACTGGTAAGGTCCAAACCAAGGCATTGTGCCGTTGCCATATTGTGAGAGTTCTACAGAGTCAGTCACCAACAAGTGTCCTTAAACAGGAATGCTTTGTTGAGAAAGGTCTGCTATGGTCATCTGCACTTCTTGTGTTAGTAATGGCTGACACAGCCGTAAGCAGGACTGTTATACAGAATTCAAAACAGGGTCTGGTAGTACATTGTAACCAATCATCATGTCAGAGAAAAGGCGCTTAAAATACTAGTTTGCAGTTCCCAAGCAAGAAGTGGGAATTCGTTGAGCCAGACAGGAGAAGAGATACATAGGCATGCACCAACAGTCTCTTAAGGTCAGAGTAGCGTGAAGAGCGATAAGCATGCCATGAGAAATATAACATAACATTCCACAGTCCCGATGTCACAGGTTCTCTCAGTCCACCTCCCGGGCAGGAGATGGCAGCATTAGCTGACACGTATAGGGACTCAGATCAGACCTAGTCAACAGCAGCACAAGAGAAGTATATCTTGAGACAAGGAGGTTCCGCTTATCAAAAGAGCTAGGTTTCTTCACTGCCCCTGAGGCTATTCCACAACTCTCTATTTTCCAAAAGTTTTGCATATTAAAGGACAATGGACCATTATGACAAAACAAAGATAGAGCACCACACGGGAAAAGCACACACAGGATACAAATTTTAGGAGAGAGCAATATCAACAAAGCTTTTACATACAAGTACGTTATGAATATAGTAAAGGTAAAGGTTTTCCTTGATTGAAAGCCAGTCGAATCCAACTCCAGGGGGCGATGCTCATCTCCGTTTCCAAGCCGAAGAGCCAGTGCTGTCCGAAGACATTTCCATGGTCTCCTGTCTCTGGCCCCAGCTCCTGCCAACCTAGCAGTTCAAAAGCAAGAAATTGCTAGTAGATAAATAGGTAACTGTTTCGATGGGAGGGTAATAGCTTTCTGTGTGCCTCAGCGTCAAGTCATGCCAGCCATATGACCATGGAAAAGTCTTCAGGCAGCACTGGCTCTTCAGCCTGGAAACAGAGATGAGCACTGCCCTCTGGAGTTGAATTCGACTGACTTTCAAGCAAGGGAAACCTTTACCTTTTATATTATGAGCCCTGAAGAAGAGGAATTATATTTGAATTGCTCTGGATTCTTACATTCTGGGTTCTAAATGGACACAAATCTGACATCAAGAATCACAAGACTGTGAAACCTGTAGGAGAATATTTCAGCCTTCCAGGACATTCAATGGGTGACCTCAAAGTGGTTGTTTTATTGCAAAGGAACTTCAGGAACAGACTAGAAAGGGAAATTGCTGAATTGCAAGTTACTGCAACACTCAGAGCCCCAAGGACTTAATAGGGATACCGGTTTCTTATCTCACTACATATACTAAAGTCATTCAGTCCTTGCAACTATACTCTCACCAATCCCCCAGAAGGGCTATACATCCTCTTTTTTAAATTTTATTTCCTATTTGGAATAGTGGAATAGAATAGTAGATTGTAATGTAATAAATAGCAGAATGTAATGTAATTTGGAATGATATATTGGAGTGTATTTCTCTGGCCTGGGGACAGAGGAGGTATGCTGCACAGCTACTCATACCACCTCATAGAAGAGGATGCTGCACTGTTGCCTCCATGCTTGAGAGGAGGCAGAAGGAGTGTAATAGCAGGATCGCCGTTAATTAATCTCAGAATTCCACAATTAAGAAGGGTACATCTGCCCCTCAATCTCTTGATTTTGATACATTTATTTCCACTGTTTCCCCCTAGAATTACAACAGTACAAATGGTGACCATATAAACTAAGCTTATTATTCCAGTTTGGTACTTACATCGGTGAAACATCTTCATTATGCTGTATGCTAATTTGCTGCTCACCCTCTACCTATATGTATGCTGATAATTTTTTTATTTTATTTAAGAACTGAATTAGAGATAAAGATTGCAATTTTAACTAATAATGTATACATACTTCTTGCATCACAATTTCTTCTTCTGTTTTTTTTTGATAGATATACATCTACAATTTTAATTTGCTTTAATAATCTACAATAAAAGCTTTTTTTCCTTCTGTCTCTTCAGTTCTTCTGTTTTCTCAATATTAACCTATACTGCATTTTAAGTATTTTAAGCAAAACTTTTCAAATAAGCACACAATTAAAACAAAATACACAGGCTCAAAATCAATCATAGTACTTCTTACTCTATTCTTCTTTGAACCTAAGTTCAGTCCGAGGGGAGGCCCGTGGGCCGAAAGGACTTTATCTTTCACCCAAGGACTGTTAAAGGGAGGGCACATACCTACATTTGTTCGCTGCTACCTGGTCGCCCTATTTCAGATATAGCAAGGGCAGTCCTCAGAGAAAATCATGAATGTCTGATGTTTGAAAGGAGTCTATATGTTCATCCAGCTCTTCTCAGTCTTCAGAACGACAGACTCTGGTTGCCTTAAATGGAGTGGGAGGTGATCTTGTTTTCTTTTTGTTGTCTGCCTTCTCCCGTTGTCCCTCTGGTGATTTGTTTAGAACAGCCAGCAACTGCTCTCCAGATGCCTGGTCAGAAGCTGTATAAGTTGCCTGCTTATATTCCACACACAGTTTGCCGGTATTCAGCCAATGATACCTGATGTCTAACTCCTGGAGTCTAGTTGTAATTGGCTTCAACTCCCTTCTTATGGTAAGGAACTCTGGTGGAAGATCAGGGAACACCTGTATCTTTCTATCTTGATATTCCAAACCATTTTTTTCTCTTGCCTGTGTTAATATCCATTGTCTGGTTCTGAAAACAACAACAATGTCTCGATAATAAGCTGAAGCAGTCGCTGTTTCCTCTCGTTGTCTGCCTACTCGATAAGACTTCTGAATTAAAGGAGCCACTCCTTCTTCCAGATTTAAAACGCCAACCAGCCAATTAGCAAAAAAAAATTTTTTTTAATTCCATACCTTCTTCAACATTTGGCTTAAATCCTCTGAACTTCAAATGCAGTTCACGGGAACAATAATCCAAAGAAAGAATGTGTCCTCTAGCCCATAAAGCAGGGGAGTTGCAGGCAGTTTGTTTTTTGCAATGCAGATACCTTCTTGAAGGCATTATCAGCTGTTTGCTTAGTTTACTTAAGCTGTTCTTCTAATTCATCCATACTCTGGAATGCTGGTTTTAGCATTTCCACAATGTCCATTCTTAACTCTTGTCTTTGTTTAGCCAAAGCTTCTAAAAGAAAATTTGTTGTGAGAGGAGTCCCTTTCTTAACAGTATTTCCTAAGTCCATTGTGGAGGAGGTTCCAGCTTCAGCCTGAGCAAAGAACTCTGTCAAAGAAGGTATATTATCCATTCTTTGCTTTGCCTTCTGCTTCCCCTTCTTATCTTGCCTTGGAGGCATGTTTTCAGACTCTCAAATAAATTCAGAAGGGTTGAAAATAATGAATTAGGAGAGAGCAGACGGCGAGCTGCGGGTAATGGCTACCAGCCACCACTGGTCGTAGCCCTGCCCTCCACCCTCTACCTATATGTATGGACTGGTAACTTCCATTTCATTGTTTCTTAAGAAGTGTGAATGCACACAAAAGCTTGTACCTTGAATAAAACTTGGTTGGTCTTAAATAGGGTTGCCAAGTGCATTTAACTTACCAGTGGGGGGGGGGGAGCTCTGCTGGCCGGGAGCTTCCCTGGTGCGCGGTCAAAGCGCGCGCACCGGGCAGCGTCACCGGAAGTGACATCAGCACGTTGGGGGCGTTGCCAGGGCGACGCTCTGGCAATCGCCCCAAAACTCTATGGTATCATAGCGTTGCCCTGGTAACGCCCCCAACGTGATGGCGTCACTTCCGGGTGACGTCATTACGTTAGGGAGGTCGTCCAGGCTGGACGACCTCGGGGGTGGGGTTTCCCCCACCAGCCGAATGCTGGCCGGCGGATCAGGAACCCCTGTAGCGGGGGATCCCCCGCCCCCCGGGCTGACTTGGCAGCCCTAGTCTTAAAGGTGCCGCTGGATGCAAATTTTGTTCTGGATTCTTACACAGAGGCTTGTTTGTGATAGTTTGCTAGCACTTTTTGAGGTCCACTTCCCCATTTGTATATTTTTTTGTTTCTGTCCCCATTGATTCTGGAGGAGGAAAGCTGCCTCTGTTTTCATTCCATTTACATGTGGAAAGCTATTTATCACAACAAACTGTTTTGTTTGTGCACTTACTATATTGTTCTTCTTAATTGCTCTTTGGCCAAACTGATCTTCAAGACAGTTTATAAAAATAAATAGTCCTATTAATACCACTTTAAATTTCAGTCCTCATGTCTCATTTGTCCTTCTTTGCAGTATGAACGTGCAAAAAAACCCAGAACAATGAGCAAGGGGCAAGCTGAGGCACTTCCTTGGAAGCAGATTTGCTGACTGGGTTGCCAACCTCCAAGTGGGGCCTGGAAATCTCTCAAAATGACAACTGATCTCCAGACTACAGAGATCAGCTCCCCTGGAGAAAATGGCTCCTTTAGAGGGTACAGTCTATGGTATTGTACCCCAATGAGGTTCTTCCATTCCCAATGAGGCCCCCTTCCCCCGGCTCCACCCCGAAAATCTCCAGAAATTTCCCAACCTGGAGTTGGCAACCCTATTTGCTAGTGAGTAAAGGGTACTGTAATGTGAAGCTCATATTGAGGTCCAGACTTCAGGAACCCTTCCACTCCCAATAATATCTCCTCAGCTGGCTTTTGTCTGTGGGCTTTAGTGATTGAAACAACACATTCCCAGAAGAGCATCAGTTTTTTACAATGTTCTTGTATCCTACAATATACACTTGTCAGGGATACTCTAGGACAAGGGGTGGCCAAACCTGCTTAACATAAGAGCCACAAAGAATAAATTTCAGATGTCTGAGAGCCACAAGACATGAACAAATATTACACACACATTTTAACTGGAAAATATGCAGATTTGCTTCTTATTAACATTAAATGAGACTGCCAAATATAAAAACAAAAAGGATAAAAACAGATATTTATAATGCTATTTATTTGTCCAATGGTGGAAAGAAAGAATGGAAGGGGTAGAAAGAGAGAGAGAAACAAAGAAAGCAAATAGATGGGGGGGAAGGAAGGAAGAGAAAAAGAGAAAGGTGGAAGGAATGAAAGAGGTTGAAAGAAAGAAGGGGAGAAAGAGAGATAAACAGAAACAAAGAAAGCATACAGATGGGGGAGGAGGGGAGGGAGGGAGAGGTGGAAAGAAAGCAACTTTAACTTTGAATACATCCTCCAAGGCCCCCCCCCCCCCCCCCAGCTGGCTGGTTTGCCTTGGAGAAGGGGTTTAAAGAGACAAATGCCTTCTCCAAGCTGGCCAGCACGGGGGTGCTTTGAGAATGCATTTAAAGTTAAAGCTACTTTCTTTCTCTGCTTTCCCCCATCTCAAGCCTACCCAGGGAGGGGAAACACTGGCTGGGGAAGGGAAGCCCAATCAGAGAGGCATGCCTCACCTTTGCTTCTCCAGCTGCCCAGCTGGGAGCTACACAATATGTGTGAAAGAGCCGCATGCAGATCCCGAGCCACAGTTTAGCCACCCCTGCTCTAGGCTGATTCAGCATTGAGGAGGGGGTTGGGCTAGATGGCTCCTTCCAACTCTGTGATTCTATGATTCTAATATGACCCCTCTGTTGTCAGCATACTTAGGATGAGATCTCGCAGTGGTTTAAAAGTCAGGAACAACTAAGTTAGTCACGAACTTCCTTTATTGGTGTTTAAACATGAGACAGAGCATTGAGGTGGGGGGGGGGGAGGAACTCCAGCTGTTACATACTTACTAGGTTTGTCAAAGATCCATAAAAAGGATCTGATATTTGGATTTCTGTTATTTTTAACAAAAGAAAACAGACCCATAATTACACCTGATGGCTAGAGGATTTTTTTTTTTCCGTATCGAATTTTCCTTGGGAAGTGATTGATTTCTAGATTGACTCTAGGAAATGGAAACTGGTAAGTGGGAGCTGACATAAAAGAAATATTTGGGCTCGGCAGTAATATCATTTACTACAATAAGAGCTAAACCAGAATACTAATTGCAGCTGGCTTCCTGTAAGCATTTAAATGCAATCCACTTCTTCTCTCAGAGTAATAGCCATACTCTATTCCTGGAGGGCATATAAATACCGGCCTTGTTATTACCTGACATTATAATTGGGGGCAGAGGTGGGGAGAATTATGCACAAATGTAGGCTGCATGGCACTGAGATGGGCCTGAGAAGAAAAAAGCAATAGCACACAATATAGCACAAAAGGAAAAACCTCTCTTGGATTCTCAGCACCAAAGGAATGTGAGACTAACCGGCAGCCATGTTGAAGAGATCTCTGTAGAAGCTTAAGCTATTATTTAACCGTCGTGGTGATTAGGACAAGGAGCCGTTGAGCTGACAAATCATCTGTGCCAGGTTTTCAAACTTTCTTCCAGTGGGAAGTCTATTCGGCACTGATTGGTCTGCAGAGGAAAGTGTGTCATTACAGGGAATTCTGGGATATGTTGCAAGGCACACTTGCGATTCCTGTGGTCAAGCCCCTTGTGTATTAACAGTGTGCATATAATGTCCCCCAACACTTTGGGTTTCCAGATTCCATGTATTCCAAATCGTGAGACTTATGGGGGGCAGCCTGGTGATTCCACACCACATAGCAGAACTACCGGCTCTACACACCCTTGGGAAATGATGTTATTCAGGCACACAACTCTTCGCGACCCCATGGACCACATCACGCCAGGCCCTCCTGTCTTCCGTCGTGCTCCGGAGTTTGCTTAATTTCATGTTCGTTGCATCAGTAATACTGTCCAATCATCTCATACTTTGCCGTCCCCGTCTTCTTTGACCTTCAGTCTTTCCAAGCATCAGGGTCTTCTCCAGCGAGTGCTCCCTTCTTATTTGGTGGCCAAAGTATTTGAGCTTCAGCTTCAGTATCTGGCCTTCCAGGGAGCAGTCAGGATTGATTTCTTTTAGGATTGACTGATTTGATCTCTTTGCAGTCCAAGGGACTCTCAAGAGTCTTCTCCAGCACCATAATTCAAAAGAATTTATTCTTTGGCGCTCGGCCTTCCTTATAGTCCAACTCTCGCAGCTATACATCACTACTGGGAATACCATGGCTTTGACCATATGGACTTTTGTTGGCAGGGTGATGTATCTACTTTTTGTTATACTGTCTAGGTTTGCCATCGCTTTTCTTCCAAGGAGCAGGCGTCTTTTAATTTCATGGCTGCAGTCACCGTCTGCAGTGATCTTGGATCCTAGGAAGGTGAAGTCTATCACTGCTTCCATGACTTCTATTCCGTCCTGCACTTGGATGCGTTTGAACAAGCCAATGCTTTCTGGATAGTGACTAACGCACAGCAATAGTATAAACTTGAACCATCTTTATTCAACTTTCAAATGTGTTTAGTAGATCATTTACTTACGACCTTAGCTGACGGTTGGATAGAAAGTTACATCTTTATTATTCAAATCTCCTATTGCTATCGTGAGAAAGAGATGGCTTTTCCCCTTCTCCTTGCTGTGAGAATAGAACAAAGGCACAGGAAGAGAGCCATAAAATCCTAGCTTCGCACCTCTGCACTCAGGAAATTACTTGGATGAGCCAGTCAGAGGAGGATATCTAGCCCAGGACTTCAATTCCCAAGAGTGACTGCTGTTAAAGGTACATTACCTACAGCTAAGCTGACTGGGGGCAGCACAACTTCCCTTTCTATTTGCCAAGGAGTGATGGGCCGGATGCCATGATCTTAGTTTTTTTTAAGTTGAGTTTCAAGCCAACTTTTGCGCTCTCCTCTTTCACCCTTAGCAAGAGGCTTTTGAGGTCCTCTTCACTTTCTGCCATTAGAGTAGTATCATCTGCTTATCTGAGGTTATTGATGTTTTTCCCAGGTATCTTAATTCTGGCTTGTGATTCATCCAGGCTGGCATTTCACATGATGTACTCTGCATATAAATTAAATAAGCAAGGTGACAATGTACATCCTTGCCATACTCCTTTTCCTATGCTAAACCAATCAGTTATTCCATATCTGGTTCTGTCACTTCTTGTCCCTTATACAGGTTTCTCAAGAGACATGTGAAGTGGTCTGGTACTCTCACCTCTTTAAGGACTTGCCATAGTTTGTTGTGATCCACACAATCAAAGGCTTTAGCATAGTCAATGAAGCAGAAGTAGTTTTTTTCTGATACTCTCTTGCTTTCTCCATAGTCTAGCGAATGTTGGAAATTTGATCTCTAGTTCCTCTACCTCTTCGAAACCCAGCTTGTACTTCTGGCAGTTCTCTATCCACGTACTGCTAAAGACTAGCTTGTAGGATCTTGAGCATGACCTTGCTAGTGTGTGAAATGAGTGCAATTGTGTTATAGTTTGAACATTCCCTGGCATTGCCCTTCTTTGGGATTGGAATGTAAACTGACCTTTTCCAATCCTTTGGCAACTGTTGTGTTTTCCAAATTTACTGGCAAACTGAGTGCAGCACTTTAACAGCATCATCTTTTAAGACTTTGAACAGCTCAGTAGGGATATGATCACCTATGAGACTTCCTGGATGAATTCACCCCACACAAAGGATCTTGAATAAGACTTTCTTTATTGGGGGATTTTCTTCAGGGTACACTTGTTTTGTTAGTAATGGGGTTGGATAATAATGTTAGGATAGATATAGTGACTGGCATACAGACCCCGCCCCCCAAATCCCCGCCCAGGGATAAATCCCACATAAAATAGTTCCCAGGCTAAAGAGCGGGAAGACAGGAATAGATGGCACCTTCAACAGAAGTTAAAAACATAAACCATGTCTGTGTGAAGCTACCAGTAACCTTGAATAGAGACAACAACGCTGTGAAGCTAGCAAGTGGATAATAACTCCCGTGAAGCCAGCAAGCAAGGAGGAGGGAGTACATTCCAGCTGGGGCACGAGGGGAGGAGTGGAATCATCTCATTTAGTTCAGTGAATCCCATCTCCCACCCAGGAAAGTGGCAGGCATACCTGACACACCACCCCCTCGAAAACCCTTTCAACCTCCAGGTTTAAGTGGGTAAAGTTTATGGAAGGCACAAATTTTTGCAGAAGCATTAACATGCTCAGAAGCAACCCATTCATTATGCTCAGGGCCAAAGTCTTTCCAGCTAACAAGATAGTAAAGGTGGCCTCGTTTCAGTTTCGAATTGAGGATTTGATCACTTTCATAGTGGGGTTCCCCATCCCTCATCAGAGGAGGAGGAACCGGATGACGAGGTCTCCACGAATTCGATCCAGGGTCCTTCTTCAGTAGGCTGAAATGAAAAACAGGGTGAACATTTTTAAGAGACTTAGGGAGTTCAAGCTCGAAAGTGACAGCATTGATTTTCTTTTTCACGTTGAAGGGTCCCACATATTTCCAACCTAATTTACGGCTGGGTTGCAACCCTTTGATGTTTTTAGTGGATAGATAAACCGATTCCCCTTCTTCTAGAGTCCAACTAGGGTCTCTATGTTTGTCGGCCTGTTTTTTATAATCAGTTTTGGCTGCCTCTAAAGTTTTGGCAATAAGTGGCCAGGAGTCACACAAAGAGTTCCACCAGTCACTGAGGCAGCTGGGGCTTGGAGTGGTGGTGTCTAATGTGGGTAATGGGACACCATCATACCCAGCTGTAGCCATGAAGGGGGACACTCCTGTGGAGGAATGTATATCGTTGTTGTAGCTATACTCGGCAAAAGGCAACAACTCAACCCAATCATCTTGCTGGTAATTAGTATAGCAGCAGAGGAACTGTTCTAATATTTGATTAACTCTTTCAGTTTGTCCATCCGTTACTGGGTGGTAAGCGCTGCTTAATGCTAATTTGACCCCTAAGATGACCAGGAGCTCCTGCCAGAAGTTGGCAATGAACTGAGATCCCTATTGGAGATAATCTTCTTTGGAATCCCGTGTAAATGGACAATTCTACTCATAAAACTTTTGGCCATAGCTTTAGCTGTGGGGAGCTGCTTGAAAGGGACAAAATGGGCTTGCTTGGAGAATAAATCTACAATCACCCAAATGACCGTCTTGCCTTTACTTGGGGGAAGATCAGTAATAAAATCCATGGAAATGGTCTCCCAAGGTCGGGAAGGGGTCTCAAGCAGCTGTAAAAGACCTAGGGTTTTCCCTCCCCATCTTTTGCCCATTAAGGAGGTTTGGCAAGTAGAGATGTAATCAGAAACATCTTGTCCTATGCGTGGCCACCAGAATTGTCTCTGCAGTAGATTTAGAGTCTTTAAGTATCCAAAATGCCCTGCTAGTTTGGACTCATGTGCAGAGTGCATGATTTCCCCCCTTAAAGTCTGTGGGACTAAAAGTTTTGTACCCCGATACCAGGACCATTAGGATTTTTTGTAAGGTTGTCGAGGTTGGCTAAGGAGGCTTCCTGGGTTCCGTTTGAAGTCTGGACTGATCAAAAAAACCTTGAAGCCCTCCATACTCAGCACACGTTAAACGCCAAACAATTGCGCTGGGCTGACATCTTTTCCAAATTTAACTTCACCCTCTGGCACTTCCTGGGAAATCTAATTCACTGGCTGATGCTCTCTCATGCCTTCCCCAATATGATTGTCGAAGCGAACTCATTATAAATTCCATGTTTACCCCTGAACAATTGAGGGGGGGTAGTGATCACCCGCAGCCAAACACATGACCTCACAAACCCTGCCAGGTCAGGCTGGATTTCGAAATGTTCAAAAGCCTATAGCCGGGAGGAGGAAGCCTCCTTAGCCAACCTCAACAACCTTACAAAAAATCCTAATGGTTGCTGGGACAGGATGACATCAGGGCCCTGTGGGACCTATTACAATTCTGCAGGGCCTGCAAGACGGAGCTCTTCTGCCAGGCGTTCACTTAGGAGCCACCACTGGGGGGGGGGGGTTAAGATCTTCCCTGCCCTGGAATTGCTGGTCCAGCCTTGCCACTGCTCTCACTGTATGACTATGTTTTTGCCACCAGTTTGTTGTGGTTTTAATGTAATTTGTTATGTTTTTAAAGTGCAAACCATTGTTTGATGGTATTTGAATTGTTGGCAGCTGCCTTGAGCTGGTTCGTCTGGGAAGGCGGGGTATAAATACAATACAATAAAATAAATAAATAAATATGTTCGCCTGAGTGCTCTATAATGTTTTCAATACTGGGGAAATATTAGCTCTTAATAATCAGCAGAAGGTGTTAAGGATCTGCACCTTTTTATACAGAGATTGCTGCCTCCTCCAGACAAACCAAGGAATTGACAAGGAGATTGTAATCTGCATAAAAAGGTTTTCGGCGGCCCAAACCGGTTCTTCCAGGAAATGTCCTGCTGTGTTCACATCTCTGTGAGAAAATCCTTTAACGTACCAAATGGGAGGATGTTGTAGGAGGGGAGGGGTTTTGGCCTGCTACGTGTAGAGAGCGCACACTGTGAAGACAAGTCTCTGGTTAAAATGCTGAGATGGCTATTTCCTGTGTAAGTCTCTTTGTGTTGGGAGAAACCTCCTGGCCTGGAGGTGGCAACCTCAGAAAACGGTACTTTAAACCTCTGCTGAAAGCGTTTAGAGTCATTTTCCCTCTGGTTACCCCGTCCAAGAGTCCATCCCACACAGTCAGCAAAATAGTTCACCTATTTACTCTTATAGATCCCTATAAAAGTTCAGAAAGCATTGTGCTGGCTTACAAATAATAGGATTGAATGTTCTAAAAAAATAGTGAAAAAGAAATCTTGGGGGTTATGGTGGGGGGGGGGGGCAGAGAAGGCTGAGGAGTCTGGAGGCAGTGAGTCCCTTGGAGGGAGGTAAAACCTAGCTACCTACCCCCCAAAATTTTAATTGGAAACATTGAAAAAATTATTCAGACTTTTTCATGATATGCATTCTGAGTGTTAAAACACTTGACTTAAGAAGCATTTTATTCATTCTAAAAGAGAGATTTCATAGGGCCTTCCCCCATCCAAATTATTAAATGTTTCCATCAGAAAAATGGGGAAAGTCCTTAAAAGGGGGGCGAGTTCCACGCTCAATTTTTTGACTTCTCCCTGTAGCCTTCACATCTCTAGTATCACCATGGGTTCACACTGACAACATCAAACAAGACAGAGAAGATTATGCTTCAATCAACCATTTAGCAACCATTTGTGGCTAAATGTGCTGTCATTTAAGAGGGCCTCTGTGCAGTCAGTTACCTTAATATGGTTTTTAAAGTTCTTTGCAGCTCAAAATATAGCAGCTTTTTTTTTTTGCCATGAAGTCGCAGCCAAATTATGGCAACTTGATAGGGTTTTCATGGTAAGAAGAAGAAGAAGAAGAAGAAGAAGAAGAAGAGATTGGATTTATATCCCGCCCTTCACTCACTTAAGAGTCTCAGAGCGGCTTACAAACTCCTTTCCCCTCCCCTCCCCACAACAGACACCCTGTGAGGTAGGTGGGGCTGAGAGAGCTCTTTCCCAAGCTGTCCTTGAGAGAACAGTTGGTACAGAGCTATGGCTTGCCCAAGGTCATCCAGCAGGTGCAAGTGGAGGAGAGGGGAATCAAACCTGGTTCTCCCAGATTAGAGTCCGCGCACTTAACCACTACACCAAACTGGCTCTCAGACATTCAGAAAGGGGTTTTCATTATGTTCCCAAGGGTGAAGAATTACTACAGCTTGGCCATCCTGTAGAACAAGATGGCTATGAATACTTATATATGCATAGAAAGAGACCACCAGGCAATCAGACAGACAGACAGAGATAGAGACAAAGAGAGACACAGAGAGAAGTTCTTTCAGGAATCACTTCTCAGCCCTCTTGCCGAAAAGGGCCTACTTATACGCTATGTTTTCCCCCACCATACACACACACAGCTTTTATGTTTTTTGTGGACACACTTCATAAGTATCTGTCGACCTATATATACACAAATACAATGATATTGGCAGTTGGTTCCCTTCCTCAGCCGTGAGGACCTGGCTACAGTGAGCCACACGACGGTCACCTCAAGGCTAGACTACTGTAAGACTCTCTACATGGGGCTGCCCTTGGTGCAAATCTGGAAGCTGCAGCTGGTGCAGAACGCCATGGCCAGGCTGTTGATGGGTCTCTCTAAATGGGACCATATCCGGCCTGTGATGACGGCACTGCACTGGCTGCCTATTGCATACCGAACTCAAGGTGCTGGTGCTTACCTTTAAAGCCCTATATGGCCAGGGTCAAACATACCTGAGGGACCACCTTTCCCCACATATACCCCAGTGAGCACTTTGGTCCGGCTCGCAACAGCGACTCCAGGTCCCGGGCCCTAAGGAGGCCAGGCTTGCCAGAACCAGGGCCAGAGCGTTTTCGGTGGTGGCTCCTCTCTGGTGGAATGAGCTCCCGGAGGAGATCAGGGCCCTGCGGGATCTTATGCAGTTCCACAGGGCTTGCAAGATGGAGCTCTTCCACCAGGCCTTTGACTAGGAGTCGCCACCTGCTGCCATTATTTACCATCAACCATTGCTAGCAACATCAGCAATGGGGGCTGGCCGTGATGGAAGCTTGGGCCAGGCGGAGAGCTGGACATGACTGAACATGACACCATGATATTAGTAGGGACACCATCTGAATGCTTATTTCTAACATCACTGCAAGCACTTTACCTGTATTGTTATTGTTATTATTGTTTTTAACATGTTTTTAAATTGTTTTATCTTGATTGGCACTGCGTGCCGTTTTGTAAGCTGCCCTGAGCCCGTTCGTGGGGAGGGCAGGGTATAAATATTAATTAATTAGAAAAATGCCTTGTCCCTTTAATAGAGGGTTACATGCCGAAATGAGTCATTGAAGCCTTTAAATGGCAGGGAGGTAAATAAGATCCCATTAAGCCTCCATTGAAGAGACAAGGCAATTTTCTCCAGGCAGATGGCAACCCTAACAAGATCTACCCAGTTTAGGGTTGCCAGGTCTGAAGTTGAAAATACCTGGAGACTTTGGGGGTGGAGTCAGGAGAGGGTGGGGCTTGGGGAGGGGAGGGGCCTCAGCAGGGTACAATGCCTTAGAGCCTACCCTTCAAAGCAGCCATTTTCTCCAGGGGAGCTGATCTCTGTCAGCTGGAGATCAGTTGTAAAAGTAGGAGATCCCCAGGCCCCACCTGGAGGCTGGCAACCCTAACTCAGTTCTAGTCTTGCAACCACCTGGCTCTGTCCTTCTGAAATTACAGGGAGGCCTTGGGCTTGCTTAGGCTGATGGCCCTGCACAGTGAGGAGGCAACAGAGTTTTGTCCAACAATACTGCAATGAGCCCATCATAGGGTTGCCCCCCCGTGGGGCCAGGTGACCCCCCAACTTTGGGGCCCCCAATCCATCACCAGCCAGCTGGCCAGTGGGGGAAGCCACATCCACAAACAGCAGTGTCCTGCAGGGACGCTGCCGACCTGATGACATCACTGGTAGTGATGTCACCATCCTAGGGCCATCACATGGCAATGCTCTAGCATTCGGGGGGGGGGGGGGAACTCTATGGTTACCATAGAACCCCCCGTCGGTCAAAAGGCAACCTGGCAGCCCTAGCACATCTTTGTGTATTGGGCCTATTGGGCCTGCAGAATTATGGAGCAAATAAGTTCCATTCTTGCTTGAGGGTCCCAGTTCCCCCTCTCAAGCCACTGTTGACTCCCACGCCCTGATGTTTCTCACACAACTAAGAACAGTTCAACTACTGTAACAACAGATCATCTCTATGCCAAAGCCCAAATTATATTTTCTAGTTCAACTATTAAAGTCATAAGAAATGTGGAAGTTATTGATGTACGGCTTGTGAACCAGGGCTTAAATGATATTATTTACAAGGTGTTCTCCTAGCATCAAGAAAGAAAATGTAAAGCCATCAAGTCAGCCATAAATATATCAGTTTTGCAATTAATAAACCATGACAAAACCTAAAATATTACTGCAGTACTTCACATGACATGATTTACTCTTCTGTGGACAACATAACATTTGAACAGTGTTTATGGTCTGCAAATACATTGACTTCAGAATGTGGCTTAGGCAGCAGGTAATGTGTTAAATTTTCTGTGCTGTTCAGGTGGACCATGAAAGATTAGAAACAAGACGGTTGTGAAAACGCTAGTGTAATATAAATGCAATGGACAATAAATAACACAGCAAGTACAAAAAATGTGGGCGAAAGTCCAAAGTAATCCAAAGCAAGTGACGAGGTTCTCCAGAATAAAATCTCGTTTCATCAGAAGACTTCATCCAAACAGGAATATTTGTTGAGTTGCATGATGCATACAAAACAGGACATTAGCTAATTATGAACCCCATTAGCTAATTATGAACTCCACACTGGTTTAGCCTTCATTCAACATGCTTTGTTACCACTGAATTGTAGTACTAGATACTGATGTAGAATTGATTCTTATGCATCATGCAACTAAACAAATATTCCTGTTTGGATGAAGTCTTCTGACGAACTCATCACTTGCTTTGGTTTACTTTGGGCTTTTGCCCACATTTTTTGTACTTACTGTGTTATTTATTGTTCATTGCATTTATATTATACTAGCGTTTTCACAACCTTCTTGTTTCTTATCTTTCATGTTTCTTGGGGTTCAGGTGAACCAGGCATGTACTTAAAAGTGTCTTTCCTTTTTCGGCAGAATAAGTGTTAATGCAAAACAGTAAGGAAAGGACTCAAAAGGAAAAAAAACCCAGGTGTTCCATCTAATGCATTCAAACTATTTGCATACAATATGTAAGATCCATTAATAATGATTATTATTTTTTGTCATTTCCACTTTTTCCAAATGCCAAATATGGAGCTTTTAGTTCTGATTCAAACAGGGGGGAGCCGGCTTATTATTTCTGCCTTGGCAAAGAGACTGGGGTTGTCCATCTTTCCCTGTCATAATTTTGAACACATATGAAGCTGCCTTATACTGAATCAAACCATTGGTCCATGAAGGTTAGAGCTGTCTATTCAGACTGGCAGCAGATCTTTAGGGTTTGGAAATGCTAGGGATTGAAGCTGGGATCTTCTGCTTCTAAATCAGATGCTTTACCACTCGGTGACAATCCCTTCCCTAAGGAAATTTCTGTATGCTCTCAAACAGATCCACCAAAGAATCAAAATTAGACGACTCAAATTCAAAATCTTATTTTGGTGGAAATATAGGTTACAATGAACATGGAGCTGCCACCAAAAATTACATCTTCACATCAGATTTTCTCCCTTCCCTTGGTAACTGCGACCCCCCCCCTTCACAAACAGTACCACCCATTACAACCTCTGTCTCACAAGTTCAGGGATATAGAACGGCCAGGGAGTAACAGTCTACCACCCATCTTGTCTCTGTTTAATGCACAGAGAGCCTAGACCCTTTCACACCAGGTCCTCTCTCCCATTCCCAGAGACACTATCAGACAGGGCAGCCTAGTCCCCTTATCAACCACAAGTCAAGACACTTCACAGAGCTAATGGGGTTGGGACACAAGCACTGCTTCAGTCTCATGTTGCAATCAATATTCTTATCTCTCCTATACATAATACTTTGTTGGTGGTGGCACTCTCTGAACATTCATCATACCACCCCAGCCTTTGGTCCCCTGGCCTGTCAATCAGAAGCTGTCCCTATCCACTGGCTGTGAATACTCACATGCCATTGGCTGGGTGTTGGGTCTGCTCCTCTTCCCCGCCCACTCCTTCAGCCTCTGTGCCCTGTCAGAATTTCTGGCAGACGGCTTTCTCTCTTGACAGAGACACTTCTTCTGCTTCACTCCTGTGGGAGGATTAACTGTTACCTCAGTGGCTGTTGGTAGGTGAAATGAAATGGCAGTTACCTGTGTTTATAAGATGGCTGCTGTCTGTGATTTGTTTAAAATGTCCCCCCTTAAGCAGGGGTCCTTTCGTAGAAAAAGAGGTGCAGGAGCTCATTAGCATAACTCATTAGCATATGCCACGTCCCCTGACATCACCGGAAGGGTGTCAGAAAGGGAATGTCAGTTTCAGCCCCATTATACCCTATGAGCCATTGAAATCAATAGCAAAACTCATAGGGTATATGAGGGACTGGAGGAAAGGGGGTTTGAGGGAGAGGCTCCAAACTTGCAGGGTAGCTGCTGGGGCCTCTCCTCGAAATACCCACCAAGTTTCAAGAAGATTGGACAAAGGGGTCCAATTCTACGGGCCCCCAAGCAGGTTGTCCCATCCCCTCCATTGTTCTATATGCTAGGAAAAAGTGTTACTTTTTAAAAAAAAAAGCCGGGAGGCCTTTCCTGCCAGCAGGGAGGGGCAGGGCAGGCTCGGACGCCAGCCAGAATGCCATTCTGGTGCATTCCGGCCCAAAAAGAGCCCTGCTAACATATAATAAATGTACCCCATGTTTGGTGGCACCACAGGGAACAGTTCCTTATCCCCAGTAGCCACCATATTTATGGAGTGGGGAGAAAGGAAATACATAGCATAATAACATTAGGCTATGTGTAAGTTTTGTACATGATACATATGGGGAGGGGAAAGAAGTCTCACATCAGCCTGCAATGTTTAAAACCAACCCTCTGTTTATCATTAACATTGTAATTCTGGTATTCAGAACAGGCAAAATGTTCTTTAATTTGCTGGAAACTTTTTATAGTTGTAGTTAAGTTAAAGTTTCTTTCAGGTGATGCAAAAAGAAAATGAACAAAATATAATACAGAAGTTTGAAAAAAAAGAACATATACATCAAGGCTTAGCCATAAAAACACACTTTTTAAGGCTGAGCCACATGCATGTTTATCAAATGACATCCAAAGCACCCAGTGGTCATTTTTAACGTGTAGGCAAACCATCATAGATCCAATCCAATGACAGAGAGCTTCTATATCACTTCACATCAGGGTTTGCATCCTTTGGAAGCTTCCATGAGCCCTTGGTATGGGCTCCTCATGAGGCAGTGATCACAGCTGGCTCTTTTTCTGAGTGGTGGCAGTGGTGATGTTGGGTGCTTCTAGAAAGACTGCCGACCCAGTATACCTTCTCCATTGGTTGACATGCACACCATCTTCTCCTTCTCCACTGCATGCCACTGTCCACTCACTTGCATGACCAAGTCGTGCATATTTGGGGGTGGGATACAGTGAGAGTAGTGCAGCACTCATGGACAATGACAACATAGGAAACAGCCTTTGGAGAGTAGAGGTATGATGCACCCATCCACTTTCCTCCCTCAGAGGCAAGATTCTCCCTCCATTTTTCTTACCCTTTGTAAGACTGAGCCATCCTAGTTTTCTGCTTTCTTCTTTCGGAAGAACTCTGGCTGTCCCACCCTGTCAAAGTATGATATTTTACTGCTGGCTCAGCCCAGGAACATGAGGGAAAGGTTTTAACTGACTTAAAATTTCACTAGGCAGAAGACTGGGGCACTCTATCCAGTACTCAAACTTCTTCTCTAAATACACTAGTACTCTTCTTGAGTGTTAACTGACTTGTAAGATTCGTTTGTATGCAAAGGCAGTCTCTAACCACACCAGACCAGGGATCTCTCTACTCTTCAGAGCTATCTCCCTGCTTGGAGTGAGTATGGAAATTCTTCTCTCACTGAAAGATCTATCCCCTTTCTATTGCCTGAATGGGAGTCTTTGCCTAATTACCGACTCTTCCTTGCCAGCCTCCCGAGTATTCCATCTGTGTTAAACTGTTCTCAGTCAGGGTTGAATTCAGACTGAATTTCTCCTCAGCATTCAGCTCTCAGGTCTTTTTCTGCTCAGCTGATTCTAACCAATCAGATTCCTTGGAGTAGCCTGTCATTCAAAGCTCTCTGTTTCTATGAAGAAGTAACCCGTCACAGTCCTATATCTGTCTGTACAACACTTCTAAGTTTTTAAAATTGTAGTTCATCACAAGAGGACTCAAGGAGTCCAAGCCTAAAGCTTGTGGGTTCCCAGAGCTACTGTGCGCAAGAAAATAATCCTTGTAAAAATATATGAAGTTTATTTGAATAATATTCAGAAATAGTTTCATCTCTAGGCAACACGCCACTTTAAAACCATACAACAAAAGAAAACAAGAAAAACTAGCTTAAGTAACACATTTGAAACCTGCCTTAAATGGCAAAATCTTAAAGTCCTAAAGTCAAAGGCCATAGCTTACACATCCTCTACGTTTCTGTCCATTGTGATATATGCATCTCATGGCCCAGGTCTTTAGTCCCTCAGAAGCCAAGCTAGTTTTTCATTTCCAGGCTCTTAGCCCAATTATATATTTCTGGCCAACCAGTATCAGGTGATTATGACAATCCAATCACGACATGTTCTTGCTGGAACCCTCTAGAAAGTTACTTCATCACTCCTAATTCCCTCCTCACATCCTGTGGGCCACAGATTCTCATGAAGTGCTACTTATCACATTCCTAACTCTGGCCTTGAAGGTGATAAGGGCCATATAGACCTAGAGGCCCAATTAGCAACACCTGCAAGATGAAATAAGCCTATTACTATTCATATTAACCCTTGGGAGGAATCAGGGGTGCTTTGCCTCACAGGAGGTTTAAAATCTCCTGTTCTTGTTGCTATCTGACAATCAGATTCTTCAACTGCTTCTCCTCCATTATAATCACAGAAACTTTGCACACTGGCCCCCTAGAGAAGTGAAGACATCCTGACAAACAGCTTTAATGATTATTTACAGAGCGCTCACATAATAAATAGAGTATTTGGTATTTACAAGACATTGAAAGGTTTTTCTTGCTTTCATTAGGCAATTGGGAAGTGCCTAAAAGGATGCTATATGAACCAACTTCTTCCGCATTTATCACACTGGAGCAACTAGGTTTGTGTGCAAAGGCAAGCATGAAGCAAAATGGACAAAAGGGGGCTAGAAAAATGAATGACAAAGAATAGGTTTGGGAACCCCAACTGTAAGTTTATCCGGTGACTTCTTGTCATCTGTCACCTCCCTCTCTTCCTGTGTCATTTGTGAAAACAATAATCTTCAAACATAATGGCCAATGTGTCTATTCCGAGTGTAATACATTTATTTATTTATTTATTTACTTATTTTTTATTTCTATCCTGCCCTCCCCACTGAAGCAGGTTCAGGGCGACTTACATAAAAGGTTAAAACAGTTAAAAAACATAAAACATTTATAAGACATTTATAAGGCACTAAGTATACATACAGGATGGCAAAACACAGTTTTGTTATTAGCCATAAAGGGCAACAATCAGCAGTAGTTATAGGCAGGGGTCATTTCATAGAAAAAGAGGTGCAGGAGCTCATTAGCATACCTATTAGCATACCTCATTAACATATGCCACACCCCCTGACATCACCGGAAGTGTGTCAGAAAGGGAAGCAAAAGGGGGGGCATCTTCAAAAGCCTCCCCTCCCCTTCCCCAGCTGGTCGGCCGAATGTCAGTTTCAGCCCCATTATACCCTATGGGCCATTGAAGTCGATGGCAAAAACTCATAGGTTATATGAGGGGCTGGAGGAGACGAAGTTTGAGGCAGGGTAGCTGCCGGGGCCTCTCCCTGAAACACCCACCACATTCCAAGAAGATTGGACCATGGGATCCAATTCTGTGGGCCCCCAAACAGGTTGCCCCATCCCCTCTATTGTTCTCTATGGTGGGAAAAAACATTACTTTTTCCCGCCATAGAGAATAATGGAATGGGGGCAACCTGTTTGGGGCCCTGTAGAATTGGACCCCCTGGTCCAATCTTCTTGAAACTTGGTGAGTATTTGAGGGAGAGGCTCCAGCAGCGACCCTACAAACCCCCTCCCCTCCAGCCACTTTTTAAGCTGCCACTGAATTTTGGCGGCAATTCAGCGGCGGGCCGAATCAGATCAGAGAATCTGATTCGGCCCATGGCTGCCCTAGTGCCCACTCCTGAGCTGGTAGAACTCCGCTCCGCCTAGCTCCGGCCCCAAATGACCCCTGCTTCTGGTAGCTCATTTAACTTTGACCAGAACAAGGACTTTTTCAGTTGTGGCATCAACCCAGTGGAGTGGGCTGTGGCTCAGTGGTAGAGCATCTGCTTGGCCTGAAGAAAGTCTAAGGTTCAATCCATGGTATCTCCAGTTAAAAGCTCTGGCAGTAGGTGATGGGAAAGACCTCTTCCTGAGACCCTGGCCAGTCTGAGTAGACAGTACTGACTTTGATGGACCAAGGGTCTGATTCCACATAAGGTAGCTTTCTTTGAGTGCTCTGACTAAAGAGACTCATGCCCTGTGGGAAACATCTAGGCTCCACAGGGCCTGTAAAACAGAATTATTCCTCCAGGTATTCCATTGAGGCAATCTCACTGGGCCTACTATCAGCTGTTCTGATTGTCATACCAGTGTGCCGGTGCATTGAATTGTTTTATAAAATATTTGTATTTTTATTTATGTTTTGTATTTATATTGTTATCCAACCTGTGCCCTGATTGCTGAGGAAGGGGTGGTAGAAAAACCAAATGAAAATAAGAACAACAACAATAACAATAGAAGGTCCCAGTGCAATCCACGGCATCACTTGTTAAAAGAATCTGTAGTAGTAGGTGATGTGAAAGATCCCAGTTTTTATACCCTGGAGAGCTCCTGTCAATCTCAGTAGGCAGTACTGACCTTGATGGACCGATGGTCTGATTCTGTATAAGGCAATCTTGGGTGAACATAGAAGGACTGGTCAAAATCTTCAGCCTGGATCTTATGATGCCATTTCTTTGGTGCAGCAGCACTTCCTGTTTCAGGGTCGCTTTTCCACTAGCAGAGCAGGGGAGAGAGGCTGGTTTTTTTTGGCCAGTTGAGCCTTCCGGCTCACCCCCTTGCCTCACCCACTGTGCCTTTGGTCTGCCTACCCTGAGGAGCACGATTTCAGGAGGCAAAGAAGGCTGGGGTTGGGGGGGAGAGAGGCAGGGAAGTTGCTTTCCTCTATCACAACTCCGTTTGTGTTGCTTGGGATCTAAGCCATGGAGGCCTGGCCTCTCAACTGCCGCTAGCCATGATACTACACAAAGCTCAATGCTCAGATGCGGTATACCTCTGACCATCAGAACCTAAGAGTTTCACGACATGCCACAAAGTCCTCATGCTCATATCAGGTGTGCAATAGGAGTTTTGGGCCTCTCAGATACGCGCCAGCCCTTTCCTGTGAGGCCTCGATACCTCCTGCTATTACAATTGATCTTTAGTTCCCCTAAAGAAGACGGCTGCTTCTTTACCCTGCTGAAGTCCCTCCCCCTCCAAATCCCACCATCTCCAAGCTTCACCCACAAAATCTCCTGGTATTTCCCCACCCAGAGCAGGCAAGCCACTTGTCCATGCGGGTCTCATGATTCCCAGCCTAGCCTTTGGTCGTCAAATGGAAAATCTTCCTCCCTCTTTCACCAGTGGAAAAGCTGGTTGGAGCCAGTCCTACAAATGCAACAGATATCTCATGCAGGCGTACGAGGCATTGGCTTTTGGCACTGATTGGATCCTCGCTGGCAAGCTGCCCTGTCCTGCATATCAATTCATGTAAGTGAAGGAGCATATATGCAAACTGCTTTTGCTTGCATCTCTTGACCAGAAAATGAAGGATTTTTTTTTCATCACATAAAACATTAATGATTAAACCACTCGGGGCGGGGGGGGGGGGGGGGAGGCTGGAATATTAAGAATAGCGTCAAATGTCCAAAAATGCAGACATGGAAGCTTGTCAGCGTTTCCAGCAATGGTGATTAGTACCCTCTCAAAATTATAGCTTTAAGGTCTGTACTTTCAAAGATTTTTTACCTACACTGCATTTAAAAAAGAGGCAAATTGAGCATGTAACAGCGGAACTTGCTTGTTGGTTCCTTTTTTTTGGGCTGGTGATACCGCTTTGACACTATAGAAATTAAGATCGAAAATGGCAAGCGGCAGCCTTCATGTACCCTGAGTTCCAGTATAAAACACAAGTTTGTTTATCTAAGGTGCTTTGAAGAGCGCTCGAATTGTCTGGATGATCAGATTTGATACAGAAGTAAAATTAAAAATTGACACGGAAGACTTTATTTATTTATGATGGGCACAGTCCAGGTGAGATAAGCATTTCCCTGTTCTGACTGAAGAGCTGAGTATATTCTCACACTTGTCACACTGAAATCAGACAAGCTGTCCATCTGTATACCAATGAAAATCACTCAGAGATATGGGCTCTTTGGCCTGCCAACTGTGACTATTTTAAGCACTATCCTCCATGGTACCCATCTGACGTCCAAAGAAAGTGGACCATTTCTTTAGGAATTGGAATAATTCAATCATTACTGTGGGCCAGTGTTCCCTCTAAGCTGAGTTGGTGCGAGCTAGCTCACAGTTTTTTAGCCTCTGGCTCACACATTTTTGTCTCAGCTCAGGAAGGATGGGGCTCCAGAGCAAACTAATTTATGCAGCAGCCAAATCACTCGCTCACAACTTTAATACCAGTAGCTCACAAAGTGGAATTTTTGCTCACAGGACTCCACAGCTTAGAGGGAGCATTGCTGTGGGCCCAAGATAAAACTGTTTTATTTTAAAATGTTACACTTGTTATAAGAACAGAAGGAAGAGTCCTGCTGGATCAGACCAATAGTCCATCTAGTCTACCATCCTGTTTCACACAGTGGCCAACTAGTTCTTCAGGACAGACAACAACAGGGCGTAGAGGCCAAGGCCTTCCCCTGATGTTGTCTTCTGCCTCTGGGATTTGGAGGTTGACTGCCTCTGAACATGGAGGTTCCCTTTAGTCATCATGGCTAGTGGCCACTGATAGACTTTTCCTCCAAGAATCTGTCTAATCCCCTTTTAAAGCTGCCCATACCTGTGGACATCACGACATCCTCTGGCAGTGAATTCCATATTTTAATCACTTGCTGAAGAAAGAATTTTTTCCTTTTGTGCAACAACTTCATTGGAAGCCCCTGTTCTAATATTTTGGGAGAGGAAGAAAATTTTTTTGTCCAGTCTCTCTACCCCATGCATCCTCCTTAAATACAATTCTGTTTTCACCATGGACTCTCCTGAACATTCCACATGCTCCCAAATAAGTTGGCTCCCTGATATATCACTCAGAAGTTATCCCTATCCATTGGCTCCAAGTACTCGTGTGCCATTGGCTGGGTGCTGGGTCTGCTTCTCTTCCCTGTCCTCTGACTCCTACAGAGTCACCAACAAGTGTCCTTAAACAGGAATGCTTTATTGAGAATGGTCTGCTATGGTCATCTGCACTTCTTGTGTTAGTAATGGCTGACACAGCCCCAATTTTTATTTATATTTATATTTATTTGATTGTCCAAGCAGGACAATTATACAGAATTCAAAAAGGGGTCTGGTAATGCATTGCAACCAATCACCATGTCAGAGAAAAGGCACTCAAAATACTGGTTTACAGTTCCCAGGGAAAAAGCGGGAAGCATTAGAGTCAGACAGAAGAAGAGATACATGGGCAGGCACCAACAGTCTCCCAAGGTCAGAGCAGCTCGAAGAGCAATAAGCATGCCATGAGAAATATAACATAACACTCCACAGACCCGACAGCAAGGGTTCACTCATCCCATCCCCCGGGCAGGAGATGGCAGCATTAGCTGACATTCTGCCTCCCCAAAGCCCACCCCCCGTCCCTCCAGGTTTCAGCAGGTACAATTCATGGAAAGCACAAAGCAATGCAGGAATGTTAATGTGTTCAGCAGCAACCCATTCATTATCTCCCGGCCCAAAGTCTTTCCAGTGTACTAGATAAAATAAGCATTTAAGCTTTGCGTCCAGAATTTGCACAATCTCATAATGAGGTTCATCATTCAGAATCAGAGGAGAAGGAATCGGTTGCTGGGGCCACCAGATATTTGGTCCGGGGTCCCATTTCAATAAGCTGAAATTGAAAATGGGATGCAAAGATTTCAGTGATGTAGGCAGTTCAAGTTCAGTGGTCACCTCATTGATCTTTCTGAGTACCTTAAATGGGCCCACATATTTCCAGCCCAATTTGCAACTGGGCTGCAGGCCCCTGATGTTCTTGGCTGGCAAATACACAAAATCCCTGGGCTGCAAATCCCACCCAGGCACCCTCTCCTTATTTGCTTGCTTTTTATAGTCCATCTTGTCTTTATCCAATGTCTTTGCTATTAATGGCCAAGAGTCTTGTAATGCTTTCCACCAATCCTGAGAATGCTTTCCACCAGTCTCCCGACCCTAGTCCAACAGGGGCGAGTTGTGGCAGGGGAATCCCTTCATATCCACAGGAAGCCATAAAGGAAGAGACACCCATAGAGGAATGAACTGCATTATTATAACTGTACTCCGCAAACGGCAATAAGTCAAACCAATTATCTTGTTGATAGTTCGAGAAACAGCATAAAAATTGTTCGATAACTTGATTGACTCTTTCCGTTTGGCCATCAGTCTCTGGGTGATAAGCACTACTGAGTGTTTGCTCCACCCGCAATACTCGCAAGAACTCCCGCCAGAAGGTGGCAACGAACTGTGATCCACAGTTGGAGATTATCTTGTGCGGGATTGAGTGCAGTTTGATGATGTTACTCATAAACATTTTGGCCAACGGCTTTGCTGTGGGTATTTGCTTGAATGGAATGAAATGGGTTTGTTTCGTAAACAAATCCACCACCACCCAGAACACCGTTTTCCCCTTACTAGGGGGCAGATCTGTGATAAAGTCCATAGAGATCACCTCCCAAGGTCAGCTAGGGGTTTCTAATGGTTTCAAGAGACCAGGGCCCCCCCCCCCCCAGCGTTTACACATTAAACAGGTTTGGCGGGAGCTCACATAAGATGATACATCTCCACGCATGCATGGCCACCAGAACTGACATTGCAGCAAATAAAGCATTTTTATATATCCAAAGTGGCCCAACAGTTTAGATTCATGCGCAGATTACATAACTTCCCTCCGGAGGGAGAGGGGAACAACCAGTTTATCACCTTTATACCAACAAGCATCGGAGCCTTGCACCACATCGGGGTCTCCATGTATGTCAACTCGGTCTGCCTCAGTGTAAGCTTGGGCACACTTCTCCTGCCAGGCATTTACAGGAGGATTTTCAACCCCCCAGCTTTTGCTCCTAGTGACCACCACCCCTCCCAACTGAGCAGGAGTAAACATTGAGTCAATAACCTCATCCAAGATGCTATCGTGTTGCGGGAAGCGGGAGAGGGTGTCAGCGAGGGAGTTTGACTTCCCCAGAAAATGATGGAGCGTAAATTGAAGTTTTGAGAAAAATTCAGCCCACCAGAGCTGTTTGGCATTCAAAGTTCTATGAGTCTTAAGTGCCTCTAGGTTTTTGTGATCAGTCCAAACCTTGAATGGGGTGCATGCCCCTTCCAACCAGTGGCGCCACGTAGTCAGTGCCAGCCGAATGGCCACAGCCTCCTTATCCCAAATCACCCAGTTACATTCAGTCTCCCTGAACTTTTGGGACACACAGGCAAGGGGGTGCAGACTTCCGCCATTCCCTTCTTGGAGGATTGCCCCCCCCCCCATGGCCACATCTGATGCATCCACATGTACAATGATTTTTTTTTATTTTTTGTCAGGGTGCGCTAACACAGGCTCAGAGGTAAACATAGTCGTAAGAGCCTCAAATGCCTTTTGGCACTCAGGGGTCCAATTGAGACACACACCCGGTCATGTAGACTCTGGTCCCTTCCCCTTTGTTTTCAATAAATCTCTGAGGGGTAGGCTATATTGGGAGAAATTTTCGATGAATGTGCTGTAAAAATTCATGAACCTTAAAAAACTCTGGAGTTGTCGGCTGGTTTTGGGGAACTCCCAATCTACCATGGCCGCCTCCTTGGTAGGGTCCATTTCTAAACCTTGGGGAGATATGTGATACCCCAAAAAGTCAATTTCTGACTTGTGAAACTCACATTTGGACAGCTTAGCAAAAAGCTTATGTGCCCGAAGGGTGGTGAGAACTTCACGCACCAACTTTACATGAGACTCCCGATCCAGGGAGTATACAAGGATATCATCAAGATAGCAGAGGACCCCTTTAAACAGGTGCTTGTGCAACACTTCATTTATTAAATTCATAAAAACTCCAGGTGCCCCTTGAAGTCTGAACAGCATCACCAGGTATTCGAACTGGCCCAGGGGTGTATTGAACACAGTCTTATATTCACCCCCCTCCTGAGTGCACACTTGGATGTATGCATCCCAGAGATCCAATTTGGAGAATATTTTTCCCTGGGCCGCCTCCGCCAGGAGATCTTTGATCAAAGGGAGGGGGTATGCATTGGAGGTTGACACACATTCAGCCCTCAATAGTCTGTGCACAGCCTTAACCCCCCATCTTTCTTTTTCTGAAAAAGTCCAGGGGCTGCGAGGGGGGAGGTTGCGGGCCAAATGAACCCCTGCACCAAGTTTTTGTCAATGAACTTGCGTAGTTCCACCCTCTCCACAGGGCTCATTGAATACAATTTCCCTTCGGGCAATTTATGACCTGGTAACACTTCAATAGCACAGTCAGTGTTTCTGTGAGGTGGTAACTCATCGGCCTCAGTTTCCTCAAACACCTCACTTAAGTCCCGATACTCCATAGGATAGTGTCAAATTCCTCCCTTGCCATGCAGGCATTGAGAGGTGGAGTTGCAGGTGCTGCCCCCTTTGGGGCTGCCACCGGTGCGCTGCACAATGGTCGGTTACAAAACATACCTTCCCTGCACTCCACACAACGTAAGGATTGTGAGAGCCCAGCTAAGGACTCCCCAATATCACAGGAAACTGAGCATGGGGGTTAATGACAAATGTTCTTTTCTCCCAGTGCTCCCTCATCCCAACAATTAATTGCTCAGTCTCATATGCACAGGGCTCCTTCATCTCTGACCCATCCATCTGGGTGAATCGTAAGGGTTCATCCAAATTTGTCACCCCAGTTCCCAGGCCCGTGACTACTATTGGGCTTATCAGGTCTCTAGCACACCCCAAGTCAACGAGGGCCTGTACCCTGACTTGGGTTCCTATGTCTGGGTTGACAACTGTGAGCATAACTTAAAGGAGAGGGGTGGGGTTGCTCACCACAGGTGGTGCTGATTGTTGAGGGACCTGCTGAGTAGCGCCTTTTAGAGCAAGTCCTGCCCATTTCCCGCTGGCTGGGTAGCTTCCACTACTGCCACTCGCTCTTGCTCCGGCTGGGCTTCGAACTCAGGGCTTTGGGGTGTGGGGTCCCTTTGTAGCATGAGGGGTAGCGAATGGTGGAGTTAACACTCACTTGGGTGGGGTGCTAGACAGGATGAAGCATAATGGCCGGCTTCTCCACTGCCTGTGCTGATCTAGGCTAAACACCACAGACATGGGGGGGAACCCTGGGAGGCAGCAGAGATTCAGCCACTGCACAGTTGGCTGGTTTGAGGAATGAATGGAAGTTTTCCTGCTCTCTTTGGCAAGAGAGCGAGGCTGAAGCAGAACCAGAGGCTGGTCCAAGGAGAGATCCTATCCTGAGCCCACAACCTCCAGAGGTAGAGAGAGTATTGTGTGTAGGGAAAGAGGATTGAGTTTAACCCCTGTTGATTTATGCCCTGTTGGTTCATAGTGTGTGCTTACTCCTATTGTTGTGCTTTTATTCGTTTAGGGTGTGTGTGATCCAGAATTGTGTAAATAGTTAAATAAGTTCTTTTATTTGGGCTAATAATCTGTGTTGTGCTCTGACCACATAGTCTCCCCCACTCTGCCAATACCAAAGGGAGGGGGTAGCCCAGGGAAGCAAGGAAAGGCCAGACCCTTGGGTTGCCAACTTTCCAGGGATTTCTCCAAAGATTGGGGATTTTATCTCCAAATAGGGAGATTCAGCCACAGGGGTTTCACTGTCCCTCTAAAAAGGCAGTGACAATTCAGTTACTGGTGGCAGTGAACTTAAGGAGTGAGATACGCCCACAGGACGAGGGTGGGAGGCGAACAGCTGAGTTGTAAACTGGAGCCCGTTTCGCCACAGTAGGCAACCAAGCTTGGTTCAGACAAAGGAAGGGAACCCTTCGCAGGCCTTTGTGAGGAACTCATTGGGGCCAGTCCTGAGCTAGGGTTGCCAGCTCCAGGTAGGGAGATACCTGGAGATTTTCTGGTAGAATCTATGGAAGCCAGGGTTTGTGGAGGGGAGAGGCCTCAGCTGAAAAGAATGCCATAAAGCCCATCTTCCAAAGCAGTTATTTCCTCCAGGGGGAGAGATCTGTTGTCTGGAGTTCAGTTGTGATACCTGGTGATCTTCAAGCTCCACCTGGAGGTTGGCTACCTTAGGTGTAGCAGTCAGTGCTTCAAAGCAGGGTCTGCTAGATCCAGGTTTTTGCTGTAAAAGCTGAGTGGGTGATTTTGGACCAGTCACAGACTTTCAGACTAACCTACCTCAGAGGGTTGTGCAAGTCAAAAGGGGGAGAGAACAATGTAAGCTGCTTTGGACCCCATTGCAGAGAAAGACTACTTTTCCTTCTGGGAAATTTATTTATTTATTGAAATTTTAATCCCACCCTCCCGGCCAAGGAAACCATTGTTGCAAATCTCTAGGTGAGGGCTGGAGATCACTCAGAATTACAACTGCTCTCCAGATGACAGAGATCAGTTCCCCTGGAGAAAATGTTGAATTCTGTGTCCTTATACCCTGCTGAGATGCCCGCCCCCCCAATGACAGCTAATATGACATGGCAGTCAGGGCTTCAGAGAGGAGTAGAGGCTGCAGGTGTGGGGGGAGATGGAAAGCTGAATGGTGAGGGGGAAATAAAGGTAGGTTGATGATTGGCTGGGAAGGAAATAGGGTTGCCAACTCCAGTTGGGAAATTCCTGGAGATTTGAGAGATGGAATTTGGAGAGAGTGAGGTTTGAAGAGGGGTGGGACCTCAGTCAGGTACAATGCCATAGACTCCACTCTCCCAACCAGCCATTCCCCCCCTGGGGAACCACTGTTGCCAGTCTCCAGGTGAGGGATGAACATCACTCAGAATTACAATTGCTCTTCAGGTAGCAGAGACCAGTTCCTCTGGAGAAAATGGTGGACTCTGTATCATTATACCCTGCTGAGGTCTTCACAGCAAATTGACACTGAGTGTCCAAGGCTGGGGCACTCTCCCAGAGCCTCTTTCTAGAGCCCATTGTATTTATTTCCACAAAGGGCCTTATTCCTAGTAATTTTATAAACCTCTGTCATGCCCTCCTCTTAGTTATCTCTTCTCTAAACTGAGAGAAGCCTTTCCTCATGGAAAAGGTACTCCAACCTCTTAATAATTTTGGTTGTCCTACTTTGTACTTTTACCAGCTCTGAGATGTCCTTTTAGAGATACGATGACCAGAACTGCACACAGTATTCCAAATGAGGCCACACCATAGATTTATACAGGGGCATTATAATATCATTCATTTTGTTTTCAATCCCTTTCCTAGTAACCCCTGGAATAGTTTGCCTTTTCCCCTGCCACAGCACATGATTTTGACATTTACACTGAGCTATCTACTACGACCACAAGATTTTTTTCCTTCAAAGTCTCAGCAAGTTTTGACCCCATTAGTATGTTCCTAAAGATGAGACTTTCTGTTCCAGTGTGCAATGCCTAACACTTACCTGTACTTAACTTCCTTTGCCATATTGTTACCCACTCACTCAATATCTGGACAGCCTCCTGAAACTCTCCATAGTTGGGCTTGGTTTTCACCATCCTGCCTAATTGTATGTAATCTGTAAACTTGGCCCCTATGCTGTTCACCACCAGGTCCAGATCATTTATGAAGAAATTAAACAGCCCCAGCCCCAATACCAATCCTTGTGGGATCCTACAGTTTACTTCCCTCCATTGAGAGAACAGCCTCAATGAAGGAAAGGAAGCAGTGGGGTCCCACAAGAATCCATGATGGCTGAATCAAGGTTGTTCAAAAATGTTGGGTTTCTGTATATGAGGCCAGATCACCATAGGAATGAAGCATACCACAGCTGCATGCTGAACAATTTAAAAAACCCCTCCCAATGGGAAAGGACAACTTTACACACTTAGAAGTAAGTGGTAATTTTAAAGGGTTATATTATAGTTATACACTATTGTTTGTATGCATTGGTGCTGGTGTGCAGGGCATATAGTAGTCCTATGGTTCTTGTGGTAGATGAGAATTGTGGATGTGGCTCTTTGCATTCCACAGACTGAACACCACTGCTGTATACCATCTTTCATCCAAATGCATTAGCCTAATGGTACTATCTGGCGGCTCACAGGGAGCCATGGTAGCAGTTAATCTTCAACCAAAAGATCCACATTTATTTCCATCCCTGGCAAGAGTTCTGGATTTCAGGGGGGTGCTACTTGTTCTTTTAGTGGCATCTGCTTCAAGATGGGAACTAACTGCCAACCACAAACTCCACTGGGCAAGGTCCTTGCACACTTTCCTAAAATGTGGCAGATGCCACGTTGGGCAGCATTCCTCAGAAGAAACACAGCTGGCATGTCAAAGAGCCATAGATGGTTCCCAAGCCAATAAGTGAGTATCTCTGTATTAGCGTCATAAAACTATGGATGATAAATTAAGCCAAGAGAGGCAGCTTAGTCAATGCAAGTGTGAGAACCATGGGCAAGAGTCTGAACATGAGAGAGTCAATATGGTGTAGGGATTAGAATTTTAGTTGACAGTCTGGGAGAGCTAGGTTCAAATCCCCACTCTGCCATGGAAGTTGGTTGGTTGATCTTGGGCCAGTCATACACATTCAGCCTAGCCTATTTCATGGGGTTACAGCACAAAGTTTGAGTCCAGTGGCACCTTGAAAACCAACAAAGGTTAATTCTGGGTATAAGCTTTTGTGTGCTTGCAGATGTCTTAAGGAGTATATGTGCACATGAAAGCTCATATCTAGAATTAAACCTTGTTGGTCTTGAAGGTGCTACTGGGCACAAACTTTGTTTTATTGTCCAGACCAACGCAGCTACCCACCTGAATCTATCTTCATGAGGTTATGGTGAGGATAAGGTGAAAGAAGGAAGGATGATTGGGTCTCAATTGGGAAGAAAGATGGAGTATAAAATAAATAAAATCATAGCTTTCCCATTTATTTATTATTTATTTGATTTATATACCACCCTCTCTGGATGGGTTCAGGGCGGTGTACAACAATTAAACAATACAATTAAAATAACATTAAAATAACAATTTGCATAGGATAATATCATAAAATACCATGTTGAAACAGAGAGATCAGATGTTAGCTCAAATCCAGTATCTAATCAGATGTCCAGTCAGATCCAGGCCACTGACAGATGATTGGCCAAAAACTGGGGAGGGGGGTGTCCGCTGCCTCAACCAAAAGCCTGGTGGAAGAGCTCTGTATTGCAGGCCTTGTGGAACTGCAATAAGTCCTGCAGGGCCTTGATCTTGTAGGGGAGCTCATTCCACTAGGCAGGAGCCAAGGCTGAGAAGGCCCTGGCCTTGGTTGATGCTAATTGGACATCCCTGGGGCCAGGGACCACCAAGAGATGTTGATTTGTGGACCACAGTGCCCTCCAGGGCTCATGTGGGAAAAGGTGGTCTCGTAGGTATGCTGGCCCCTGGCCATACAGGGCTTTAAAGGTAAGCACTAGCACCTTGAAACAGATCCAGGGGGCGTGGCATCAGCGTGGATGGAGAAGGATGCTTGAATCCCTAGCTCTGACCCTGACACCCCCTTCATTATGTCAGCATACAGAGCAAGTCCAACAAATCCATCGCGTTTCTGGGGGCCCAGAGACATAATAGCTGAGATTCCAGATTTTCGTACCAGGAAAAGTATTTTAGAAGCGGCAAGAGTAAAAGGCTCTTTAATGTTTAAAGGAATGGCCATCCAAGTCTATCCGGACCTCCCTAGAGAAATCCTGAGCAAGCGGTGTGATCTCCGCCCTGTCACTGAAGCCCTGCGCCAGGCTAACATCAAGTACACATGGCTTAATTTTATTAACTTATCCATAGAAATAGAGGGCATTTCCCATGTTATTAAGGATCTAGATACTGGCTTTAAAATTTTAGAGACAATGAACTTGGAACTACAAATGGATACCAGTAAATCTTCTAACAAAAGAAAGCACCCGCCGTCTCCAGATAAGGACTGTAAACTGTCTAACTGGCACACTTGAGCAAGCGTCCTCAGCCCATGTTTCTCCAACTTGGGAAGGACAAACACTATTTGTTCTTGTTATTTATAAATTTCAAACTCCTAAATGAATAACAGCTTTAGAGTATTATCATCATTGCAAGTTTAATCTTTCTATTTTTTATTGTTAAGTCTACTGTTTGCTAGTATACTCAACCGGTTCCGGGGGGGGGGGGGGAGCGGGGATTTTTGTTTAGCGTTTCATTTTACAGTCTCTTCCAGACAGAAGGAGTTCTGTTAGCTTAGGTAAAACGGCTGTTTTACCAAGCTAAAGGGAGACTGTCAGTTGAGTTGTTCTGTCAGACTTTCATAACAGCATATAGATAAGTAACTGTTGAATACATTGAATTTATTAGATAAAAATTAATTGTTAATATATATTGATCTGCTTCTTGAATTATTCTGCCACTTATAAAAGTGTTATCTGATAGAACATTATTTCTATTTTAATTATTTTTTACTCAAATTAATTGAAACTTACATAGTCATCAATTATTTGCTTGATCTACTAGTGCAATAATTAATCAAAGTTAATATCTTTGAATCATTCTCATAAATTGATTATTTGATTTAGAATATAAGCTATATAAGCTATATACACAGTTAAACTAAGCGTTTTAATTCATTGTTTACATAATTAATTAATTCTTGAATCAATTGTCAGTGGGAAGAGGGGGAGGGTTTTTTATCAAGAAAACTTAACAAATTACTATACCAAATCAATATCATATTTATACTTACCACAATATCTATCTTTGAACTAAACATTATAGTTTATATAACAAGTTAGTGATTCTCATCTTTCTTGCACTCAAATACAGTTAAAACATATAGACACTGAAGGCTCTTTTTGAAAGAATAGTTGTTGATTATACTACTTATTCTTAAAATCACATACACAGTTACACAAGTACAATCACACAGGCACATTTTATAAGTCAAAAGATAAACACCCATTCACCTCATTACTTTTACACAAGCTAGATTTTCAACTCTAAAATCACACAGTCTTTCTTAAAATGTCATCCACCACTTGGAAAACACTGACACAAAACATGCGTGGGCTTAATAACTTAATCAAATGCAAGAGGGTGTTACTAAACTTAGCAAAAATGCACTCTGATGTATATTTACTCCAAGAAACACATCTACACTCTAAGTCCCAAACCAAACTTAAAGCCAAATGGTTACAGCATCAATTCCATGCTAAAGGAAACTCAAAATCAAGAGGTGTGGTGATTTTATTGAACAACAAAATCCGCTTCCAACACAAAGCAACACTGGCTGATCCAAATGGGCGTTACATCTTTGTAAAGGGTACTATTAATGACCAACTGACCACCCTAGCTTCAATTTATGCTCCCAACACCAATCAACTTCTTTTCTTGAAGGAAACACTAACTTTATTGGAATCATTTCAAGAAGGTGAAACCATAGTAGGAGGAGACTTTAATCTAACAGCTGATTGGTCTTTGGATCGTACGAAAGCTCATGGAACTGAGTGACAGAAATCTTCACCTGACACAGGTTTAACAGACCTTCCACACCAATTTAAAATAACAGACATCTGGAGATATTTACACCCAACAGAAAAAAAACTTCACTTTTTATTCTGCAAGATATGACGTCTGCTCTTGCATAGACTCCATCTTTGTATCAAACAATCTCATTCACAACGTTCTGGACTCTAACATCGGTAATATCACATGGTCTGATCATGCAGATGTGACTTGTGTTTTGTCTTCAGTTGCTGCAACTCCATCATCAAGATCTTGGTCAATCAACAAAGCTCTACTCTTTAACGATCACTATTCAGAACAGATCAGTCTACACATACAACAATACCTACAAGACAATGTCAAGGATGAAACATCCCCGACTTCCAGAAGACTTACGATTAATGGCGGACGCTTCCCTCCGCACTAGCGGGGGAAGTGATCCGTGCCCGATGGGAAAAAGGGGCTCCGGACTGGTGCTGAGCCCCCAGAGACCCCAGTGAGGGGGCTCTGCCTGGGGTGGCACAAGAGGGGATCTCTCCCTGCAGTGGCGACCGCGGGACCGAAGTCCCCCTCATCACCCCCATAGGTTCCCCCATCGTGGAAGCCGTAATGGCTGCAGCACAATCCGTGAGGCAGCAGAGAATATGAAGTGGTGAAGCATAAAGCCCCCTGCCACGCAAGGTGAAAATGTGAGTCTCAAAGTAGAAATAAGCAGAACTTAGCGGGGAAAGCGGCGGGTGGAGTGAACCCCCCCCCCCCTTCCATTATTGGCGTACTTACGAGGCTCTTTTTCACGGCGTTACTGAAGGAAGGAAAGCTTGTATGAACTGCTAGATGGCAGTATCACGTACCTGAAGATCTAACATTCAAAACAATACGAGTGCCGTTAAGAAAACCGCTTCTTTTCTCTATCTTATCTAACTGTAAACAATAGTGCAGTCTCAACAATGGCGGGGAAACCGAAACCTTCCCCAAAACTAGGAAGTACAGCCCCGAGTTCAAAGGTGGATACCACAGAGATGAGCGCTATGTTCTCCTTGTTATTGCAACCTCTAGTGGATCAAATGACGTATCTCAACACGAAGATGGACAAAATGCAGCTGGAATTGAAGGAGTCAAATAAAACTACGGAGAAGATGCAGCGGGACCTTATGGAGGTCAAAACGTCAGTAAAAAATCAGGACTCAAGGCTACAAAAAGCAGAAAAAGAAAAGGCTCTTCATCATGATTTACTTTTGAAATTGCAGATGGAACGCTCAAATTTCTTCCTACGACTTCAGAACGTACCAGAAAAAAAAGGAGAAGACCTTAAAAAACTGTTAAGTGAAGCATTGGAGCCATTAACAGGCTTGAAAGCAGAAGAATTAAAAAGCGACATGAATATGGTCTACAGGACCTATCCAGAGTACATTAAAAAGAAAAGCCTGCCTGGTGAAATCATGATAAGGTTCTCCAAAAAATCTACAAGAGATGTAGTGTTAAAAGCCACAAATAAAGCGGTTCTGAAGATACAAGAAGAAGAGGTTAAAGTTTTGAAGGATATACCATTTGAAATACGGAAAAGAAGAAAAGCCTACAGGAAGCTAACGACATGGCTTCAGTCTGAGTCAATTATATATCGTTGGAATGCTCCAGAGGGACTAAGCTTCAGCATTAAAGACAAGAAATATAAGATTGACTCTGTTGATCAGGCGAAAAGATTCCTTGAAAAAGGCAAAGAAAAAAAAGCAGAGAGAGACTCAGATGACTCACTAGCCTCTCAAGAAAGTATGTATGGTTTTGATAGTTCTAAGAGCGAAGAAGAGATATCAGACTCAGAAAAAGGAGCAGCAGCCCCAAAAGTACAAGTTGAGACCAGAAAGACAAGAAGAGGACAAAAGAAGAAATTATTGTTAAACCGTTATATTAAGCATATGCACTAATATGATTTATAAGATGTACTATTAAGTGTTTTCTTCAAGGTTATGCATACTTGCCAAATAGCTTCTTGATTGGAAACAGTAACAAAGTAATTTGATGTTAACCATGGTTCTATTAAATGCTCTATAATTTTTTGTAACCTGATATAAGTAAGCATTTTACATAGTATTCTCTGTATAAGGTAAATTTAGCATAGTGAGTAGCGTATAATGGTAAAAAATAGATAAAATCAATAAAATCTTTTTTTTTTAAAAAAAAAAAAAGGATGAAACATCCCCATCTGTAATATGGGATGCATTGAAAGTAGTGCTCAGAGGCCATCTCATATCGCTTTCTTCGCATCTAAAAAAAGAAAAAAAGGCCTTAACAAATGGGATATTAAACAAGATTAAACACCTCAAAATGGAACACAAGAAAACCGGAAACAAAAAAATTTACAAACAACTTCTCTCCATCTAGTCCAGCATCCTGTCTCACACAGTGGCCAACCAGTTCCTCTGGAGGGCCAACAACAGGGCATAGAGCCTGAGGCCTTCATAAGAACATTAGAAGAGCCCTACTGGATCAGACTAGTGGTCCATCTAGTCCAGTATCCCATCTCACACAGTGACCAACCAGTTCCTCTGGAGGGCCAACAACAGGAGGCCTTCCCCTGATGCTGCCTCCTGGCTCTGCAATTCAGAGGTTTAGTGCCCCTGAACATGGATGTTCCCCTTAGCCACCATTGCTAACAAGCACTAACAGACCTGTCCTCCATGATACTATCTCATCCTCTTTTACAGCTGTCTATGCTTGTAGGATTACTACATCCTTTGGCAGTGAGTTCCATATTTTAATCGCTTTCTATGTAAAGAAGTGTTTACTTTTGTCTGTCCTGAATCTAGCTCCTATCAGCTTCATTTGATGCTCTCCAGTTATAGTATTTAAGACTAGTTCTCATACTAAAATTTCAAATCAGAGACTACAATTCCATATGTCCTTTCTATATCTAATAATACTTGTGTACATACTCATGCTGGAATTTCAGCATCTTTGTTCCTACCACACTCAATACCAGGTGATAAGTGCCACGTTTTCCCTGAGAACCTAACCTGACATTTATGTATCTTGAATTTCTGTTTTGCCACCAGGGCAGCTGAAGAGGAAACGTGAGCCAATGTACAAATCAGCTTTCAAACTATGTAATTTTAATTTAATATTGATGAAATCGGGTCAGAGTGCTGGATAGCTGCATGTGTCTGCCTTTGAGAAATTGGTGGGGCGGGATTAAATAATTGTTGTAAATTTGGCCTTTACTGAATGAATATAGTTCTTCTCAATGTGGCACTTACACACACCTGTCTAACACACCTGTCTCAAGTGGGTCTATCCTACCAGTCACTGAAGAATGTCACGGAAGAGACCATGGCTTAGTCGTACAGCACCTGCTCTGCATGCAGAAAGTTCCAGCTTTGGTCTCCATATAAAAGGATGAGGTAGTAGATGATGTGAACAACCTCTGTCTGAAGCGCTGGAGAATCGCAGCCAGTCAGATAAGATAAGTTATCCCCAACATGGTGCCCACTTTCTTCTTCAACAAAACATCTCTTCCCCAAGGAAAATAACTGGTTCTGGCTTTCCTCTGCCTCACAGGGACTGAAGACCATAGCTCAGTGGTAGAGCATCTGCTTGGCATGCAGAAGGTCCCAGGTTCAATCGTCAGCATCTCCAGTTCAAAGGACAAAGTAGGCAATGATGTGAAAGACCTCTGCCTGAAACCCTGGAGAGCTGCTCCTAGTCTGAATAGACATTATTTATTTATCAAATGGCAGAGTTACACACAGGAAGCATATAATAATATAAAATAGGTAACCAAGTAGATATAACAGGTATGCAGACGGATTGGGCAATCCCCCTAAATTTTCAACCCACTCGACTGCAGCTGGGTAAAGTACAAAGAGCTCCATCCCATCTCCTGGGAAAGCACAATGCTCACATTCCTGTGACAGATGGAAAATAGTTTGGTGGGCTGCATCATAGTCACAGTTGGGTCCTGGTATTTTGCCTTATTTAAACAACAGGTCTGCACAACTGCCAAAGCCTGTTCATATTCTATTAGCCATCTTCCACACTTTATGCGACAAGTCAAATCCTGCAGACCTCCCACTGGTAGATGGCTTTTCAGTTTCTTCATCTTGCTGATTTACTGTCCCATAATTGCTTGGAAAGTTCTATCACTCAGCATGTTATTTAGGAGTCAAAATAGTGTTCTGCAGGGGGAAACCTGTAAAAACTTGTACAGCAGACCATCCCTCCAGACTGTGTCATAAGCAGCAGTCAGATCGACAAAATCTGCTGATGTCTTAAGACACTTCTTATACCCTGCCTCAGTGAAAGAAATACAGATTGCTTACCTGTAACTGGGGATCTTCGAGTGGTCATCTGTGTATTCACACCTCTGGGATATAGTGCGCCTGTGCCGACCCCAATCGGTATCTTCTAAAGCGAAAGGGATTTTTCGCGCCCTCTCCCCCATCACACGCAGGGCTCCAGTGCGCATGACCAAGGGAGGGGCACGACAATCCCACCAGTTCCTTCCGACCGCTGCCATCTATCCCCAACCAAGATAGGAAAGACCGAGAGCAGAGGGGAAGGAGGGCGGGTAGTGTGAATGCACAGATGACCACTCGAAGGTCCCCAGTTAGAGGTAAGCAACCTGTATATCTTCTTCGTGATCTCTGTGCATCATACCTCTGGGAGATTAACAAGCGAGAAAAACCCCACACACATACCTGGAGGAGGGAACTGGAGGTCTTAAACTCACCCCACCTGCAACACAGTTCACCCCACCGTGGAACATTGGTGAAGATGGAAATCGAGGGCATAGTACCTCACAAACATGTGAGGGGAAGCTCAGGTAGCCGCATTACAGATGTCTCCCAAAGGCGTCCCTCTTAGGAAGGCTGTGGAAGTAGCTACTGCCCTGGTGGAGTGCACACAAAGCAGACCAGGCAATGGCTTCTTTGCCAGTAAGTAGCAAAGTTTGATCGTCTCCACAATCCATTTGGATAGATGCTGAGATGACAGCTTCTGACCTTGCCCCAGCAGGGCATGGGAGACAAAGAGGGCTGGAGATTTTCGAAAAGACCGAGTCCTATTCAAGTAGAAAAGCAGTGCTCTTTTCACATCCAGGGCATGAAGATGACGCTGTTCCTAATTCTGAGGGGTCGGGAAGAACACTGGAAGGGTGATGTCCGCCCTCACGTGGCGCTCCGAGACTATCTTGGGTAAGAAATAGATGTCTGGAGCCAGGGTAACACCATCATGATGAAAAGGCAAGGCAGGTTGCAATGGAGCACAGAGAGTTCACTCACCCGCCTAGTGGACGTGATGGCCACCAGGAAAGCGGTTTTCCATTAAAGGAGTTGCAGACTACAGGTGGCCATCGGTTCAAAGGGCTTGCCCATCAGTCTCGCCAGAACCAGAGGTAAGTCCCAAGCTGGCATTGGGCCTCAGGTCAGGGGAAACAGGCGAATGAGGCCTTTCATGAATTTTATCCTTGGGTGGGGAAAAAAATGAATGACCTTCTATTTTAGGGTTATTTGCAGAAATAGCAGCCAGGTAGACCCATAGAGAGGCACAACTGAGGCCCATGTCGATACGGGAGAGCAGAAAACCGAAAATAACATTTAGATCTGTAGGAGGTGGGGGTAACCCTTCTGAACTAAGGTAAGCCACAAACTTCCTCCACTTTCCATCGTAGGACCGACGTGTAGATGGTTTTTGGCAATTGAGCACCACGTGGGCTATTCTGTCCCTTATTCTCAATACAGAATCTGCCACACAGTCATCCTGAGATGAGGCACATCATGGTGCAACACTTGTCCCCCCTGTGCCAGGAGGAGATCGGGCACCACCGGGAAGTGGACAAAGGAGACCTTGGACAGGTGTAGAAGAGTGGGGAACCACTGCTGTCTGGGCCACCACGGGGTTACCAGAATGCGGCGAGGATGGTCCCTCATCACCTTGTTGATTACCTTGGTAAACAGAGTAATTGGTGGGAACAGAAATATGTGTCTGTGTGCCCACGGGTAAAGGAGTCTGTCTCCCAGGGAGGCAGGATCCCGCCCTGGAGCAAAACAGGTGACACTTTGCGTTGTGCTGGGAGGCAAACACATCTATCTCTGGGTAATCCCATCAATTGAATATCAGCCAGAGATAGGTCCAGTTGAGTTCCCACTTCTGCAGCGATGCTCCTCCCCTGCTCAGAAAGTCTGCCTGAACATTCAGGGAGCCAGGAAGATGTGCTGTGATCAGGAACATGCCCCAGGAACGACACTCGTCCCAAATCTCCAGGGCCAGCTGACACAGGCCTCTGGATACCATCCCACCTTGATGGCTGAGGTAACACATAGTTGTTGTGTTGTCTGTCAGGACTGTGACAGTGCTGTTGTGCACTAGGTGCTGAAAGGATGGGAGAGCATAATGCACTGCCAGCATCTCCAGGAAGTTGATGTGATTGTGTATCACATGGGGTTCCCACTTGGCCCCGACACACAGTCCCATGAGACGTTTTTACATCTGACTTTTAGAAGCAGTTTGACCACGGTGCCGTCAGCTACTGCTTTCATTGTAGATCCAATTTGGTTCTCTTTAATTGTTGTTTATGTTATTCATCACTAGATGGCGCCTCCAACGTACATTTCTTGACCAGTGCTCTCCTCCGCATCATCATCATGTGACCCATCTTGTGACCCAGAAACTAAAAGAGATTTGTGGGTGGGGCCGGAGAGGACAGGGGCCTCGGTGAGGCACAGTGCCCTAGATTCCATCCTCCACGGAAAAGTCTGGAGATGACAGAGATCAATTCCCCTGGAGAAAATGGATGGGGGGGGGGTGTCTGTTGCCTGGGGAGGACTTCTGGGAGGGTCTGCGGGACCACGACTTGTTCCAGCACTTTGGCTTGGATTGTTTGGAAGGCTGTGTGACTCCCAAATTACCTGAAGTCTTGATGCTTTTCTCTAGTTCTTGTAACACTGCATCTGTAGTAGAACTAAACAAGCCTTCACCTTCAAAAGGTAGATCCTCAACGAAGGCTTTAGTGTCTCTGGGTAGGGATGTGGAGCGCAGCCAGGCATGACGTCTGAGTGTGACTGCCGATGTGAGCATTTTGGCTGCCACATCTGGACTACGTTTAGCAGCATTGAGCTGGTGTTTCACCAGCAACATACCCTCTTTCTGCAGCCTCCTGGCTTGATGGTTTATGTCTTTGGGGAGGGAAGCAATAAACTCAGATATTTGTTCCCAGAGGGCATACTGGTATCTAGCCATGCAAGCCGTATAGTTGGAAGTTTTAATTCCTAAAGCCCCTGCCGAATAGAATCTGTGCCCAAAGGGGCTGAGTTTCTTTCCCTACCCTTATAAGAGGGTGTGACAACAATGGACACAGTGGGATGAAAGTGGACAGAATCTCAGTGGGAAGGCAAGGACTTGGGTTCAGATCCCTGGTGGGCCACAAGGTGCCGTGGATAAAGCCTTCTCTCAACCTAACCTACCTTACAGAGATATTGTGGAGATAGCATGGGAATCACTCCACAAATGGGGCCCTGGGAGGAAGTGAGGAATCAGTTTACCGAAAAACTTTTCTATAGTGGATCTCCAGGCTTTCCTAGTGGAATGCATGAAATCCAAATTCACAGTTGCTTCAGTCCATTTTTGTCTATGGGCAGCACTAAGTTCAAGGAGTAATTCACCTGCTACTTCTGGGTCTTTGCTGTTGAGGATATTTTGATACAGCCTCTCACTCTGATCGCTCCAGCCTGGAATATATTCTTTCCAATACCCTCAAGGAATTTGCCTTTTGGTCATAGATATAACAGCTCCAATGAATCAACAGTAGATATTATGTGTTGGAGGACCCATCAACACATCCAGATCTTCACTGAAACCTTTCCAGTTCACCCTTTTAATGTTTCATCATGGTCTTGGGAAAGACCTGATAATTAGCATTAGGATTCTTAGTTTAAGGATTACGGGTCAATGCTGGCTGTGTGAGAAAGCCTCAAGAACACATCTGGATATAGGCAAGGGCTGACTTCTCTGGTCAGATGAAACAAATGTTAAATCAGGGTTGGACTCTTTATTCCATGCCACTGATCTGAAGGTCTTTAGCATTGAAAATGAGATGCAAACCATGTTCTTCAGCCCAGTCAATTAAAGTGCCTCAACATTCTTATAATTAACCATGTATCTCCAATATTTGTGGCGGTTGTTAAAGCCACAAGCATTTACAGAAGGATGAGGATAGGTTCATAGGATATGTGCTGGACATGAAGCTGCAGGAGGTTTGTAAACACTGACAACATGTACTTCCCCGACCTTTACTATAATTCTGTGGGTGTTATTGTGGACCTTGGTCAATACCAGCTTCACATTTTCCATGTTGCTGCAGGCATAAGTCACTATGCCGTAGGTATGATGGTATGTGATGCCAATAACAACATGTCCTGCAATTTTTGCTTTGTGGTGGGCTTGATGTTTGTTATCAAGATGAGTTTCTTGAACAAGAGCTAAATCTGTTTTATTGGCCGGTATGATTTGTGACAAGTATATGCATTTGCTTATGCCCTTCATAGTCATCTGGCAGATTCCAATGCTATCTCCGATATCCCTTGTCAAGTAGTCCTGAGAAGGACTGTTTGATTGATTGATTGTTCCCATGTGTGTAGTGTAGCCAGGAGATCCTACAACTGTCTGGCAGCCACAAGTTCTAGCTCTTTGGCATTATCTAGGGTGCACCACGAGGAAGCGAGCTAGAATGGCAAACCTCTGAGTAGACAATAATTACTTTGATGGATTGAAGATTCAATTCAATATAAGGCAGTTTCATGTACGTTTATGTATGAGGTGCTTCAGAAAAAACCCCAAAAGACGTCACCATTGTGTCTGCAGGGAAAACCTGTTTATAAACACCCTCCATCAGCCTGAGAGCTAGCGTGGTGTGGTGGTTAAGAGCAGTGGACTCTAATCTGGAGAACCAGGCTTGATTTCCCCCACCTCTCCACATAAAACCTGCTGGACAACCTTGGGCCAGTCACAATTGTCTCTCAGAACTCTCTCAGCCCCACCTATCTTACAAGGTTCCAGTTGTGGGGAGAGGAAGGGAATGTGATTGTAAGTCACTTTGAGACTCCTTAAGGTGGAGAAAAGCTGGCCTACCAAAACCTATTCTTCTTCCATCACAGGAAGGTGTTTGACTTGCACTTCCTTAATGTTCTGTGATTGGCTCTAGCACCCTGTGGTACCATTTTGTGATTGCCACTTGTGACCAACGTTTTGTGGTGTTGCCCACTCCCCATCCTTAAAATGTCAACAGTGGCCACAGTCAACATGATCAGAGACCCCAGACAACACACACACACACACACACAAACACACACACACCTTCCTCAGTTGAGCTCTCTCTTTTGCTAGTCTGTTTCAATGGTCCGGCTCAATATAAAGCTGTATTCATGTGTGTATCTCTCCAAGAAAACATGGTGGTGCTCACAAGGCTATTATTTTGATTCACATCCCAGGATTTTTATAGCATCATTATAAAATTTTGGAGTCAATACTATGACTACCAGGCACCTCATTTCCAAATAAGACCCTTATGAATTGTCGGTAGCAACACTGTAGACGGCCATTACTTAATTGATTTTTTTTTTTTTGCTTTATCATTATCAAGTTTGAATAGTCAGGGGTAGGAGTTCCAATTTTCCCCCTGCTGGCCTGTGAAGGGAGCAATATGAATAGCAGAAGACAGTCTAACAAATTAATACAAATGAAGTCATTCCTGAGCGACTCCATCTGCTTGGGAAGCGAAACTCAGACTCTCCAAAAAACGTGGAGACACTCCAGGCAATTAGGCTGCCCTCCAAATGAAGCTGCTCAGGTAACTTATAGCTTTATTAGCTCTCTTTGGGAAGGCAGGTGTCCAAAAGCTCACCTTAATAGAGCAGCATATGATCCATTGACAATCTGTTTGGTATTTTAAAAATGGACTTAGGTTGTGGGTTTTTTTTGCTCCGTCTTGCAATCACTAAGATGCTGTTGCTGATCTGAGGCAAGATACAGAATGGCCAGGCCTGCTTGAACATCTTGTTCACCCATCAATCCCTCCCGAGAACAAGGCTCATCATTTAGTGTTTATAAAATTTAATCAAAATCCATTAATAATCTCGAAAGCAAAGAAGGTATGTAAGGGTGCCTGCGAAGGTCTTTCCCTGCATAATCAACAGGAGGATTATTAGGCAATAACAAATGTTATTCATCTTCATAATAGCTAAATGACAACCTGCTTAAAATAATAAATGACTCCACCTCATTCACTATTGCAGGGCACAAATGACCTTCACATATTTTAAGCAAACAAGTCCTCTTTTCAAAGACTCCGCTGAGTTTTTTAATTGAAAATGATGAGACGCTCTATCTTTGATAAAGGAGGGGAAAGATCAACTTTATAAGCACTTCCCCCGTCCACTTTTTCCCACAAAGAAAGAAACTGTGAGCATTTTATAGAAGCTTCGTCTACTAAAAAACAGGGCACAATACCGATGTTTCCTCCAAATAATAAATTAATGCACAATTAGCTAACAAACAGAAAACTCATCTGATGTGTTGTCGAATGATCACTTTCCTTTATTATCAAATAATCATTGCTTGACACACTCAGTGCCTGGAAAATAGACAGCAAACATTGAGGTTTCTAAGCTAAAGTGGAAAATCCTCAGTGAGACCTGCATGAGACCACCAAGCCAAACATATTTCAGGAGCTGTGAATCTTGTCACACCGGAGGTTTAACAGCTGCCACTGTTTTGTGTCCAGGCAAGCTGTAAAACAAGTTTTATCAAGGGGATGTGAGATGCATTTGGCATTGCCCTAGCTAACATGGGACGATTCTGCATCTAGCATTCGCTCCACATTTTCTTAACTGGAAGGAAAAGGTGCAGCTCAAAACCACATTCAAATGCCCTGGGGCAACGCCATCCTGACTGCAAAGTCACCTCTGAATGGCCATAAATCTATGCAGAAGGTACCATAAAACCCGATGATTAAAGAAAGCAAAAGTGGCATGCAGTGTAGAGGGAACCATAAAATCCAGTGATCAAAAGAAGTGAAAGCAGCATGCAAGGCAGAGGGGAATTTCTGTTCCAATATGGGTTTCATAAAAGAACAGAGGGAAAAGCCAGTGCAGAATCGCCTGAGGTGTCAGAACCTGACCTGGCCCAACCTTGATGTTGGAGGACGGCTCTTAGAAGAACTGGAAGACTCCTGTAGAGAAGAGGAGATTCCCCCCCACCCCATGGTCTCCACTGCTCCTGATGTTCCATGTGCCCTGTAGGGTCCAAGAGAGACCTCCCCGGGCCCTGCTACACCAGCAGGCTCCCATGAAAGATCTCGTGGAACAGACAGATCAGGAACCTTGTGAGTGAACTTGTCCATCTCTGGCATGCCCAGAGTCTCGCCCAGGAGAGAAGAAGGGGGAGGGCCAGAGCCGAAGCCTGGACCAGATTCAAATTACTGCTCTGCCATGGAAGCTTGCTGGGTGACTTTGGGCCAATCACACACTCTCAGCCTGACCTACCTCACAGGACTGTAGTGAGAGTAAAATGGAGGAAAGGAGAATAATGTAAGCTGCTTTGAGTCCCCCTTGGGGAGAAGAAGAAGAAGAAGAAGAAGAGAGAAGAGATTGGATTTATATCCCACCCTTCGCTCGCTAAGAGTCTCAGAGCAGCTTACAAACGCCTTTCCCTTCCCCTCCCCACAACAGACACCCTGTGAGGTAGGTGGAGCTGAGAGAACCCTTTCCAGAACTGTCCTTGGGAGAACAGCTGGTACAGAGCTATGGCTTGCCCAAGGTCATCCAGCAGGTGCAAGTGGAGGAGTGGGGAATCAAACCTGGTTCTCCCAGATTAGAGTCCACGCACTTAACCACTACACCAAACTGGCTACACCATCCTTCTCCCCGGCCTACCAATTATATTCAGTTTGGGTATAAATGAAGCAAATAAATAAATAACTCCTCAGCTGAACTCTCTTCTTTGCTGGTCCAGCATTGCCCCCCGCCCTCGCAAAAAACACCCAATTGTTCATCAGGTTAGCCAGCACCCTGAAGAGAGGGTTGTTGTCATCTCTCTTGCTCTTTGCTGCCTCTTGTGGACATCCCTAGTCCTCTGCTCCTGAACTGATGGACATCTCCCGTTCAGCTAGACCTTGGCTGCCCACTTGAGAACGCTGTGCCTTCATCCTTGACTAGCCAGGTACAGAATGAGACACACAGGGGTCCAAACAGAATCCTAATACCTTCAACCCATTTCTATAATCCAAATCTTTCCATCCTTCTCCCTGGCCTACCAATTATATTCAGAAAATGGGGTCACAGCCAACAGCTTTGGCTGTAGCCAGACCTGGTTTAAGTCAAGAAGAGAAAATGTATAGTGGCTGAATGACCTTGTGAAGTCTGTAGGGGTGTGGTTGCTAGGCAACCACCATGTGCTTCCTTCCCTCTCCCCGGAAAGTGGCAAAATAGCTGTTGGGTCTTCATGGATGGCAGTGACAGTAGTACAATTAAGGAGGAGGGAGGGTGACAATTAGTACTGAAAGTACCTTTCTTCTGTGGTCTAGTTCACGCTCCCTCCCAGTTTTATGTGACGGACAGCTACACCCAGTAGCATTGGATTCTGTCAAGTGTCAACCATATTCTAGGTTTATGGATAAATAATTCTGATGCTCACCTAACAGTTATCCCCTTCTCATTTATTATTTACAAATTTGCTTCAAAGACCTACAAACCCGAGTTTACCAGACTTGGCAATGGGACAAAAGGAATAGGTGTACGTATCATGAGACCCAGCATTTTGATCATCTCATATTCTGAATTGGATGGCACCAAAATGTCAAAGTGGTATATTGGTTACAGTCTCAGACTAGGATCCGAGTTCAAACACTCACTCTGTCAAGAAGCTTACTGGACGACCTTGGGCCGGTCACACTCCATTCTAACTTACTTCACAGGATTGTTCCAGGTGGTCAGCTGTGGTGGTCTGGAGCAGTAAAACAAATTTAGCATCCAGTGGCACCTTTAAGACCAACAAAGTTTTATTCAAGATATGAGCTTTTGTGTGCATGCACACTTTTTCAAATACATTGGAAAGAAGGTAAGGTTCAAACTTATAGACAGGGGCTGAACAGCAAATTAACATGTAACAAGATGAAGATCTTTTAAGATATGTGAAGAGACAACTAAATAACAAGCTAAGGTTATATGGTCAACAGTTGTACAGCAATAAATTTGTCAAAATAAGACTGAGACTCTCCATTCACTCCTCTAAGGTGTGGAGGTCACTTAACAGCATTTTTTTTTCTTTTTAGAGGTGGGTCCAGTGTATGTCAGCCAAACATCCCAATATTCCTTGTATTACATTCAATATTCTAATATACTATTCTGAAAAAGAAAGACACTAAAATATAGAGGATGTATAGTCCCTCTGTATGAGAATACAGATGTGAGGACTGAATGAGTTAGCATATGTAATGAGATAAGAAACCAATATCCCTGTTGAGTCCTGGGGAGGATTGTGGAGAGGATAAAGTGAAGGAACAGTGAACCATGTTGGTCACCTGACTTTCTTGGAGGAAGGACTGGGATAAAAATCTACTAAATTGATACATACATTGATGCATTATCAGTTTTTGCTACCTGGTAATATTATGGAGGGCAGGGAAAGTCAATTTAAAAAGTAAACTAATAGGCAAACATGCCTTGAGGACTGGAGAAATGTAGAAAATATTGAAATATTGACACTGTAGAAAATATTGAAGGGGGGAAAATGTAAATCGTTTCAACTTGGACCTAGATCAAATTGCGTTCCATCTGGGATTCAATTTCCACCAAGAAGCAAGAGTTTAGTTGCAAATCAATCATGAGGCTATTTATCACAGACCTGTCTTCATTCAAGCACATAATAAAGGCATCGATTTGGTGACACAGTTATCAAATTATCTTCGTAAATCAGTTAAAAGCAGAACAGGCTGCGTCCCCAAGAATTCTAACCAGTGTTTTGATCACTGGAAAAGATGGCAAGGATGTGTTTTACCTTTTGCACTCGGCCTCCAGAGGAACGCAGCATTACAAAAGAAAGGCTTTGTTTTGAGTTTGAAACGAAGACAGAAACAGATGCTGGCTACCCCTCCCAAGTTAGTAAACAGCCTTGCTACCCTAGTTCATCAAAGGGTGGGTGGGGGAGTTGCCTTTGATAGAATGTAAGGCACATCATTGATATTAACTAGGAACTGCAAAGGCAGGTGGATGATTTGATGCTCGAAAACAGCAAAGGGTCCAAGGCTAAACATTACTCTCTGGATATGGAATGTGAAAAGCAGCAATTATCCCTTCAGCCTTGTAGTTGTAATGTATTAGAGCTACTGGCTCCACTGCTTGTAATGACAGCTTTTGCCTCTCTGTAGCAGACTGGTGAACATTAGATGGATAGGAGGAGTGGCCAGTGGCAGGGGAGATCCTCCTCTTCAAGACATACACTGTGGTTTCCCCCCGCTCCCGCCCACGCTCTCCTCCAACGGTAACCATCGTGGGGAAATTAGTGCTTCTGTTCTTCATTCATGGTTTGTATTTGAGATTCTTCCTTCTGAAATTACTGGGTTTACAAATGGGTTCCCCCCCCCCCCCCGAATTATTCTTCTAAAAGGAGTGCGTCAAAACAGAGTGGGAACCTGTGCTTCCGTCTCTTTATCAAAGATGGAATTTCAGACAAAATAAGTGGATTTATGAAATTTGAAGAGGGCAGCCATGGAGAAAAAGATTATAGGGATGGAGTAGGAATGGATTCAGATCTTTGCCGTGAAGCTCAGTGGTCCCATGAGTGCCTATAGGTGAACACTACTGAATAGCTGTTCCCCCAAGCTAGTGTGAGGTTGCCCCAAAAGATGCGGTCAGCAACAGGTGTTCTTAAACAGAAAGTCTTTTATTGCTAAACAGGTCTTGTTGGTCACTTACACTTCTTGTGTTAGTAATGCTAGGCATTCATACAGGCCATGGCGTCAACTACGGGGCGTCAACTATGGGGAGGCTTGAGCCCCCCCCCAAATTTCCCGGGGGGGCTAAGCCCCCCCCCGGCAAAATGGAGCGCCCGCCGGTGGCCAGTCAGCTGGCCGCCGCCGCCTCTCCTCCCCCCCCACCCCCGGCCTGCCCTCCTGCCCCCCTGGGGTGGCGGGGGGGGAGAGAGGCGGCGACGGCCGGCTGACTGGCCACCAGCGGGCGCTCCATTTTGCCGGGGGGTGGCTGAGCCCCCCCCCCCGGGAAATTTCGGTGCGCGAGGCGGAGTGGGAGCCGGGGGCCCGCAAGGGCGACGCGCCGGCCCCCGGCTGCAGGCAGCAGCAGCAGCAATCCAAGGTGAGTGGGGAGAGGGAGGGAGGGGGGCGGGGAGCGCGCCGGGCGGGCAGCCGAGCGGGCACGGCCCGGGGGAGGGAAGCGGCAGCGGCGGCTCCCTGGGGTGGGGGGGAGAGCGGCAGGGACATGGTCCCGAGCACGCGCACAAGAGAGCCCCCGCCCCCCCCCCCCCGGATTTAAAAAGTCTACGCCCCTGATACAGGCAGGACTGATATACAGTATTCAAAGGTTAGTTCACAATGGCTGCTCCAATCCTATAGAGATAATACGGTGCCTGAAATATACTGGCCATTTGTTCCCACAGTAAAAGCGGGAAAAGTTACAGTTTGCACCTGAAGGGAAGAAGCGGCTGGGAGCTAGGCACTCAGCGAGCTGCTAGTCTGAGAACAGTGGGCACATTCCAAGGGAGGGGGCCCAGCAAGAAGGAATCACCTCCTGTCTAGGGGGATGGCAGCATTAGCTGACAGCTAGCAACACAAAATAATAACAAAAGCAACAACAAACAATTATAATGCAATGTCCTGATAAAATAATAATAGTAGTAATAATAATAATACATGTAAGCTCATTTCGTAGAAAAAGAGGTGCAGGAGCTCATTAGCATAACTCATTAGCATAATTTATTTGCATATGCTACACCACCTGACATCACCAAAAGTATGTCAGAAGGAGAAAGAAAGAAAGAAAGAAAGAAAGAAAGAAAGAAAGAAAGAAAGAAAGAAAGAAAGAAAGAAAGAAAGAAAGCTGGCAGAGAGGGGACAGCGACTAATCCAAGCCTCAGAAATACCACTGTTCTGGGAGGATAGCTTCAGTGGTGGCTGAAGCCTTCAGAAGGCTGGTCAGAGGAACAAGGACCTTTCCAGGGGATGGGGTCATTTAGCTCCAGCCATGACACAAGCAGGCATTCCCCCACCGGGGGGCGGGGGGGCGCTGGCACCAACTCCCGGAGCTGAGCTCCCCCGAGCTCCTGCTCGAAATGACCCCTGTGTAAGCTCAACAGGCCACTTTTATAAGGGAATAAGTCTGTTGTGATGTTTTATTGCATTGTCTTCTATCTTTGTAACCCACTTTCCACATTAGGGCATCTCATGCCTTCAAGCACGGTTTTCTTTTTGTTTATCTGCACAGTTTTCCCAGTTCTGTATTCCAGGCGCTACAACATGGTTAATTTGATGTCTTCTGATGACTGACTGAGTTGCTTTGGGTCTGTGAGCTTCCTTGAGTCTCAGCAAGAAAGGCAGCCTATAAATGAAGTAAATTATGGCAACCCTGTGGGGTTTTCAAGGCAAGAAACAATCAGAGGTGGTTTGCCATTGCCTGCCTCTGCGTTGCGACCCTGGGCTTCCTTGGTGGGTTGCCCATCTGAATGCTAACCAGGGCTGACCCTGCTTAGCAGCCAAGATCTGACAAGACTGGGCTAGCCTGGGCTATCCAGGTCAGGGCATCAGTGGAAAATGTTCCCAGGAAAATGTTCTGTTAGGCTGCACTGTTAGGCTGATATGTATCAGTGATCGGATCTTAATGACTGAGGTTCTTCCCTTGTGACCATCTAGCTGGGAAAAGGTAAGGGTTCTTTGGATATGGAAGTCCTGGAGGCAGTGTGGAAATTTTAATCTATGAGGGCAAAATGTGCCTACCACCGAAGCTTCAAGAATGGCATTCCTGTTTCATAAAAGATGAAGGATATGTCATCAAATTTATTATTAATATTTAATCCGCGGAAAGTTGATGGAAAGTTTTCAATTAATTGCTGCGTTCTCACATAGGGACTCAAACAGGCTGAACTATTTATTAAATGCTGTTTTGAAGTTGATCATTTCTTAAAGGCTTGGTTTTGTTCCATCTCCGAAACCTTTAAAAAAAATGGGAGAATTCAGTGACTGGTTTGAGTTACTTCAAGTGGCCTTTTAAGCAGTTACACCCAGGGCTATTTTGGGGCAGGAATGCGCAGGAGCGGAGTTCCGGCTGGCTCCTGAGTTGGCCACACCCAGCAGGAACTCATTAACATAATAGGCCACTCCCAACAGCAGAAACTCATTAGGATTGGCTACATTAGGGGTATGTGGCCTAACATGCACATTAATTCCTGCTACAAAAAAGCCCTGGGTTTTGACAACAAACAAGGTAAACAGAATAAGAAGCAAAAGGTGGGTGTGGCTGGATGACCACTCTTCTGGTAACGTGGGGGTGTGGCCTAATATGCTAATAAGCTGTGCTGTCAGTGGTGTGGCCTATTATGCTAATGAGTTTCTGCTGTTGGATGTGGCCTATTATGCTAATGAGTTCCTGCTGGGCTTTTTCTACAAAAAAAGCCCTGGTTACACCCTTCTGTTGTGGATGACGGGCAGATGGGCAAGGCATACTGTGACAATTATGGTAACGGAAGCATGCACTGTGGCATCCCTGTGTTGGGAGCAGTATGGGAAAGATACTCTTCTCTGGATAGAGAGGGTCTTTTACAGACTAAGGGAAAGCACACAAGTTTTTCAGTGGGTTAACAGCTCTTGTTTGGTGGGTCCACATTCTAGTGGGCTTGAGCCCCAGAACCTGGCACCCAGATTGGCTAAGGCCCGCATGGGGAGGGGTCTGAAAGGGGGAGCTGTTTGATTGTGGTTGTATTTTGTGGGGGTTGTTACTGGGGAGGCTTGCTTGTGTGCGCGTTGCAGTGAGAGATGATAGAGGGGAATGATGCCGGAGGATGCTTGCAGGTGCAGCCTGGGTTCGGGCCACTATGCAACTAGCAAAGACCAGATCCTCCGAGGATTGTAGAGAGCTAGCCAATAACTTTCCTTTATTTCGATGCACCTAGAATCTGTCTTGTAGCTGCTTTTTGATTCTGCCTTATATACTAATAAAGCTGTTTAACTCAAGAGACTGCACACGTCCTTACTCACTGCCTTGCCCCTCAGCAGGCTAACAAAATACACTCCTGTAGTAGCAACCTCGGGTGATGGTAAGAGGGGGTGGACTTTATCTGGGGTGGTGGTATGCTATCAGAGAGGGGCAGCTAGCAACCATCTGGCTGGGCTTCAAGCTGGCAGGGGAAGTCTGGAGAGAAAGTACCCTCGCATTTATGGGTCGGTAAGGTCGTCCAACCACACCTTCTACGCCCATTGGCTTCAGTGGTTTTAGAAGTGCATACCTCTGTTTAAGATGGCACTGTTACAGCCACATTTAACCTCTTCTCAATTATTTTTGGCCAAATTGAGTGGGTACCAAATGCCCTGGGCAAATCAAGCCACTGTTGGCCAACACCCTGCAGACTCGTGCCTTGAACTGAAGCCATCTTTCTGCTCTACATCTCATTCATCTTGTCTTTTGTGCTTTGGTCTGATCAGCAATTGGAATATTTTGGTCTTACCACTGTACAGGTGGGGATGGAATCTGATGACGGTTCCCTAGAATTCTCTCAAACCATCCCCAGAGTTCAAATGTGGAGTGGTTTGTGAACCAAATCATTATGGAAACATTTCACAACATTTTCAACCGAGGCCATAATGTGCCAGGAATTTCTCCTTATTCAAGTCCAATACTCTTTTTGCCCAAATTCCCTTATGGAAATGTACATTCTTGTGAGTCCCTCATTCACTTCAATAGAGCTTTGGCAGGAATACGTCCTGATGGAGTTGGGCCAGAATCAGTATGTTCACACAATGCTGGCCGTGTGTATGTTAAGTGTTGTCAAGTTGCTTCCATCTTGTGGTGACCCTATGACTTAATGTCCTCCAAAACATCCCACTGTTAACAGCCTTGCTCAAGTCTTGCATGAAGTTCTCAAGGCAAGAGACATTCAGAAGTGGTTCTCCATTGCCTGTTTCTGTATAGTGACCCTGGTATTCCTTAGCAGCCGCCCATCCAACTACTGACCGGGGCTGACCCTTCTTAGTTTCTGAGATTAGGCTGGCCTAGGCCTTCCATGTCAGGGCAACTATACCATAGCTAAATTTTAAATGACTCTGGTAAAAGATAGCTGAGTTATCATCGTTGCAAATAGTTGATTTCATGTCACTATTTGCAACTGATTCTTTTTCCTAACACCCAAAGCTGGATTTATCTCTTTTTCTAGTTTAGATTCAATGAAAAGTTGAAGAAATATTCTGTGGGGGTTAAAATGGGGGAGTGGACTACAGACGCAAATAGGGAAGGCAGATGGATAGAATTGGTACAAAGGAAATCAGAAGGGGGGGGGTTGCTATAGGGGATGATTTTTTTGAAATGTGTTCTTCTCCAGCTAGGGTTGCCAGGCTATGCCAGTAGGACTTGGGGAAGGTGGAAATGTATAGATGGGAAGAGATGCAATCTTTGTCCCCAGCACAATGGTGTAACTTCGAGCATGACCCAGAAGTGATGCCATCATGTCAAGGGCAACACATCACTTCTGGTTTGTTGTATCATCATGTTGTAGAAGTTGTATCATCATGTTGGGGGTGACAGTTGCGCCCCCCTCATTCTGCTGTCCAGTTAACTTTCCTCCCACCGCCCAGCTGAGTGGCAGCAGGCAGTGGTGCTGGGGGATGGGAGATGTCCTGTCATAAGCAGGAACATGGTAAGCCTATCTCCAGCCTTTGGCCACTAGATACCCTCAAAATTGTATTAATCATAAAACTAAGCATATCCGTAAGACATTTCATATGGAGGATCTATTGTGTAAGAGGGTCCATCTGGCCAGATTTCAGAAATGGCTTGTTTTTTTGCTGGAGCTCTCACTCAATGAGAGCCAACTTACCCAACAAAGATCATCCATCAATATCCATTTACATACAAAAATTATATATTCTTTATATTGGCAATTCATGGGCTGGAAGCAATTGTGTTTGCTTCTTGGCAAAGCTGCCAAACATTAACCATGGAGTGGTACACATTTTTGCATCTGGTGCCCCCAGCAAAGAAAAGGGTTTTCTCTGTCTAGGGTGTTGAGATACAAAACCCTATTTAGTTGCTGGAACAGCAGACAACCCTGAACTTAGACAGGTGCTTTGTCTTTCAGGACCGGCTTCTCCTCCTGTGCCCTTTACGTGAAAGAAGCGCCGGTCTGTCCTGAGTCTGTCTTGCCCATTCACAAGACTACACAATTTGGCATAAGGCGCGCTGCAGAAAAGGACAGTAAGACACAACAAAGATATTGCTTTATATTTATTATATCCCATTTTTCAACTGTAATCCCTGATAGTGGATTACAACACTTTAAAAACTGGAACATTCCCTGTTTCTTTTACTGTCCTCCAACCCATTCGGACAGTCATTACTGCTGGATGAATGTTTCAGTCCCTGAGCGTGTGAGGTCTTTAATGTCCTGGGTAGGGTTGCCAGTTCCGGGTTGGGAAATGCCTGGAGATTTGAGGGGTGGAGCCTGAGGAGGGTGGGTTTTGGGGAGGGGAGGGACTTCAGTGGGGTTTAATGCCACAGTCCACTTTCCAAAGTGACCATTTTCTCCAGGGGAACTGATCCCTGTCACCTGGAGATCAGTTGTAACCCCAAGAGATCTCCAGCCACCACTTGGGAGGCTGGCAACCTTAGTCCTGGGAGACAAGTAGGGAAGAGTCAGGTTGTGCTCTGTCTCGGCTGTTGGACTGGAATTGTTTGGATGGTGGGTTCTCTAGCCCCTTCTTCCAGGATGAGAAGTCTTTCATGTCCTGAGAGCCAAGGAAAGAGGATCTAAGTCCTGTTTTCCCTCTAGTACTATATTCTGTCATTCTAAAGTTATGTCCTTCTTTCTCTTTGGGGTTTTGTGTTCAGTGCCTTCCCATATCCAAGCACTTTGTCACTCAAAAAGTAATTAACCGGTGGAATTTGCTGCCATAGAATGTAGTGATACCCATTGGCTTAGTTGGTTTTAAAGAGGGTGTAGGCAAATTCATAAAAGATAGGTCCACCAAGGGTAGGGTTGCTATCTCCCCGATGGGTGCGGGGGTTCCCCTGCTTTCAGGACCCCCAATCCACCACTACCTAGCTAGCCAGCAGGGGAGCCCCACTCCCAAGCAGGCCCATCTGCGCCTGATGTGCCCAGCGTGATGATGTCACCACGGGGGATGCTCTAGCATTTTGGGGGAAACTCTATGGTAACCATCCCTGTGCAATGTGCCCTGTGTGATGACATCACCTCTAGGTGATGTCATTGCAGTGCATGTGGAAAGTGTGCGTGCCAGAAGACTCCAGGAAGAAGACTGGAGCGCCCCCACCGGAATGCAGTAAGGACCCAGCAACCCTAACCAAGGGCCCCCAAAATGACTAAATAGAACCCTACATAATTAGCAGCCATGGCCCTCTCAATAGCAGTGCTGGGGAGCAAAAAGAAGAGAAAGCATTGGCCTTCTGTACCCTACCCGTAGGCCTTCTGGGAACATCTGGTTAGTCACTGTGTGAAACTGTGACTTCGATCCAGTACAGTGCTTTCCTGTGCTCAAGGGCTTCTTGCAGCATTCTGAGGCCCCCCTCCCATAGCAGCCCCAAATTCCCCCCCCAACCCAGTCCTCTTCCTGGTGTACAAGGGAATGCCAGAAAAGCTTCTGAGGCTGTAGCAGGCAGGGAGAAGGCAATCTGGGCAGAAGTCGTTCTGCCAGCAGAAACATACCTGTGGATCCAACCCAAGATACTGGCCCAAATGGACCATTAGTTTGATTCCGGATGACTGTTCATATGTTTTTAATTCTTCTTAATTTCTGTCAGTGTAACACTCTTTACCAGAGAGACTGGTTGTTCAGTAACATTGGTAATTCCCAGGCCCCTGGCCCTTGTCAGGAGTATGAAGATGTTGGCAAGAATATGTTGGCCATTCCTGTTTTAATAACAGTCTCCATACAGTTACTAGCTAACTGAATTTAAGTCTTGTCCTGCACTTACTAACTCAACAAATGCACAGCCCTAGCCAATAGCTTCAATAATAATCCATGCATGTGATGAAAGCAACCTCGAATTTACTTATATAGCTATCCATTATGACCCCTTGTAAGAAATTGGGTTGAAAGCAGGTGTTTTAGTTCTTGTAAATTTACAGCATATAATATAATAGTTTGCTTCTAATAGGGTACATCCAAGCATCCATACGATTTAGAAGGCATTTAAAGACAAACAGTCAGAAAGCTTTAAAGGGAAAAAATAGCCAGAAAGCATTATGGGGGAGCACAGATATCTAAATTACTTTCATTAGCCGTATAACATACAGGGGCAGGTTTAGAAATGAGCTTCAATTACGTAAGTAAAATGGAACAAATGATAGACTGTAGGTGTCTCATTACCTGGCTTTTGATACGTTTCGTATTTGCTCTGCCAGATCAGCTAGTGAGAGCTTTCTGTTGTCATTGTTATCTGCAGTGAGAGTGCTGATTTGGCAAAGCTCAGCTCAGTTTTCTTGACATGCATATTTATTGACATTTTTTAAAAAAGCTTTTAATAACATATTCCCAGAGGAAACTGGGATACGTGATTGAAGGTAAATATGGGACCTTGCATAAACATGGGTTGGATGCAGCACAGTGTTTCCATGTGTGCATGGACTTCCACCCACAAAGTATAACTTTCTTGGCTCCCTCCTCCCTAGATAGCCCAAAATGCCTCCCCCCAATCCTGTTCCTAGGGCTGTAGCAGGAGAAGGAGCTGGGGAAAGTTGTACTGTTCGGGCAGAAGTCCTTCCACCCATGGAAACACTGCACTGGACACAACCCGTTGACTCTGGAAGCAGAACGCATATGTAACCAGGGGTCCGTTGGAGCGGGAGCGCACAGGAGCGCAGCTCTGGGAGTGAGAAACCCAGGGCACATGACCAAGCCCCGCCCCCTCCTCAGCTTCCCCGAGCAGTGCAGAGGCGCAGCGCCCCAGGGAAAGCCCAGCTAGGGTCTTTATTGATTTTAATGTTTCGTTTTAATATTGATAATTTTATCATTGTTCCTTTTATGACTGTGTGCTGCTTTTCCAGAGACTTGCTCAAGGTGGCATGTAAATTTTTTAAGTATACCATTTTTTATCTGGGCACATGGCACATAAGTACTGGAGAAATTTCACCAACCCTTCAGCAGCTTCCACCCCATCAGTTTGGTGTAGTGGTCAGGAGTTGGACTCTAATCTGGGAGAACCGGGTTTGATTCCCCACTCCTCCACATGCAGCTGCTGGTGTGACCTTGGGCCAGTCATAAGTTCTCTCATGAGCAGTTCTCAAAAGACCTCTCTCAGCCCCACCTACCTCACAGGGTCTCTTGTTGTGGGGAGGGGAAGGGAAAGGGATGGGTGGTGCACATGTCCTGGGTATCTCAAGTCTACTTGAAACCTGGTGATTTCAAGGGAGCAGGAAGAGAATGAGGGTGTGTTCTTTACGCTTATTTTTATTGCACAAAGTATTGGATGGGGAAGGGAATGGAGGAAGAGCAGGTCAGTTTCACTCACCTGTGGAGTGGAGCCTGAGGGGTGGGTGTCGCCTTCTGACACACTTCCGGTATGTTAGGAGGCGTAACTGACAGTCTCTACGCGCATGTGCACCACCACAACTGGCACAGCATTTTCTTCGCGGGCTTTTTTGAAAGCGGCGTGGGCTTTTGCAATAGTGCCACGGCTTCTGATTGGCCCTCGCATTGTAGACCCCGTCATCGGACACATCAGATTGGTCGTCCCGGGTGTCATTGGAATCAGTGGTACTGCCATGGTGTACATCATCAGAGCAGCATGACGTGTGGCTTTGGGGACCCAATCGCAGCCTGCGGAGGGACAGGTTGGCAGCTTCTACCCGCAGGGCCTCTTTGAGGGCCGATTCATATGTGAGAGTCTTTAATAAGAGTAGGGCCCTCTTGATGGTTTCGTCTCGGAGGCCACAGAGCAGCCAATCTAGAAGGACGGACTCGAGCAGCCCGCCTGAGTGCAGTAAGGTACTCTGTGACAGACTCACCCTCTTTCTGGTTCCGCTGATGAAAAGCGCATCAGTGAGCGGCAGCCAACATCTTCAGGGTGAAGTACTTGGTCAGCCGAGCCTTGATGATCCCGAGAGAGGTCTCAGGTAACTTGGAGGCGGCAACTAAATCTCGAGCGATGTCGAATACAGCCTGGCTGCATGTACTCAGAAAAGTGGCACGGCAGACATCGTCTCCTTCAATACGATTTGCTATGAGGTAGCATTCAAAACGATCGAGGTATGACCCCCAGTTCCCAACCTTTGGGTTGAACGGTTCGATATGGCCCTTGGATGCCATGTCCATAGTGATTTAGCTCTAGGCGCCTTAAGTGATTTCAGCTGGGCAGGCAGAGTGATTTCAGCCGTTCAGTTAGGACTGGGATCCCATCCTCGTCACCAGTATTAAATATTGAGTCAGGAGGCGATAAATCCAACAAACAGGCTTTTATTCATAACATCGTTCAGCTCAAAAGACAGCTCAGGAAGAGCGGTACTCTAATTTATGTCGTTCTGTCAGCTAACTATAAACAAAGTAACTATGTACAAGTGATACTATGTATACAAAGTAACTATGTACAAGCCCCCCGGCAGAAAACCTTCCCCCCGTTCACCGGGGCCGCGGCTGGCCGCCGGCCCCGGGGAAAAAACCCCTCCCTCCCCCCAGTCACCATTCCTGGGCCGCAATCCAACGGAAGGCAGGAAGGCTTGCGGCGTCATATGACACGGCACTGGGCAGGTGGCGGGAAGCGGAAGTCGGGATGGGCGTAGTCCTGCGAGTCGGGGCTTGGGGCCCGCCTCGGCGGCAGTGACGGGGGGACTCGGGGCTGCGTTGGCGCAGGTGGGGCTTGGCCATGGCGTCGCGGGCAGGAGCGGGGGCAGCGGGGGCGGCGTGCGTGGTGCTGGCTCTCGCCGTGTTTGCCAGGCGGGGAGCAGAGGCAGCCAAGGTGAGCAGCGGTGGCACTGAGATCTCCCCCCACCCCCGGGGGCCACTCCGCCGGGCGAGACCAGCCCTTGCAGCGCCTGGCGGCTCCCTCCTTCTCCCCTTCCCTCCCCTGGGGAAGGGTGTCTCTGATGGCATACGGGAACGGTTTTGTGTTTTCGGGCCCTGGGTGGCCACCGAACCGGAGCAGGTCTTGAGAGGTGGAGGCTGGGTGGTCAGAGCCATTGGCAGCATCGGCGGGGCTCTTGTCGGATGCCTGGGTGCGCGCACACGCACGGATTCTCACAAGCCGCATCCTGCCCTGCTTTTATCCGACCCTTCCTCTGAGGAGCTCTCGGTGGGAAGCGCGTCTCTTCCCTCCCTCAGTAGATTTCTAACCACCCCGGGAGGAAGCCTCGGCCGAGATGTGGCTAGCCCCAGGGAAAAACCCCTCCTCCCTCCCCCAGTCACCATTTCTGGGGCTACGGCTGGCTGCCGGCCCCGGGGAAAAAAACCCTCCTTCCCCCAGTCACCATTTCCGGGGCCACAGCTGGCCGCTGGCCCCGGGAAGAACCCCCCTCCCTCCCCCACTCAACAGTTCCCAGGGTGCAAGGGAGGGAGAAGCCGGGCCTGAGTGGCTTAAGGCCACTCAGGCCCAAGCAAGGTGGGGGAGGGAAACGCCAGTCCCAGTAGGGGGAGAAGCGCCCCTTCCTTCCTTCCTTCCTTCCTTCCTTCCTTCCTTCCTTCCTTCCTTCCTTCCTTCCTTCCTTCCTTCCTTCCTTCCTTCCTTCCTTCCTTCCCTCTCTCCCCCCACCTACCTACCTTTCTGTTCCTTCCTTTCCCCCTTCCTTCCCCTCTCCCTTCCTCCCTCCCCCTCCCTTCCTTTCTTCTCTCTCCCCCCACCTACCTAGATACCTTCCTGTTCCTTCCTTCCCCCCTTCCTCCCTCTCTCCCCCCTTCCTTCCTTTCTTCTCTCTCTCTCCCCCAACTACCTACCTACCTTACTGTTCCTTTCTTTCTTTCTTCCTTCCTTCCCCCCTTTCTTCCTCCCTCCTTCCTTTCTTTCTTTCTTCCTTCCCCCCTCCCTCCCTCCCTTTCTTTCTTTCTTTCTTTCTTTCTTTCTTTCTTCCTTCCTTCCTTCCTTCCTTCCTTCCTTCCTTCCTTCCTTCCTTCCTTTCTTCTCTCTCTCTCCCCCACCTACCTACCTACCTTCCTTCCTGTTCCTTTCCTTCCTTCCTTCCCTCTCCCTCACTCCCTCCCTTCTTGCCTTCTGACACACTGCCCATGACGTCAGGGATGTGTGGCCTTTTGACACTTCCGGTGACGTCAGGGGGTGTGGCATATACAAATAAGTTATGCTAATGAGCTCCTGCACCTCTTTTTTTACGAAAGGACCCCTGGTAACTGCCATTTCATTTCACCTACTAACAGCCACTGAGATAACAGTTGAATCTTACGGGGGGACATTTTAAACAAACCACAGGCAGCAGCCATCTTATAAACACAGGTAACTGCCATTTCGTTTCACCTACCCACAGCCACTAAGGTAACAGTTAATCCCCCCACAGGATGGAAGCTGGAGAAGTGTGTTTGTCAAGAGAGAAAACCCGTCTGCCAGGAATTCTGACAGGGCACAGAGGCTGAAGGAGTGGGCAGGGAAGAGGAGCAGACCCAGCCAATGGCATGCGAGTATTCACAGCCAGTGGATAGGGACAGCTTCTGATTGACAGGCCAGGGGACCAAAGGCTAGGGTGGCATGTGGAATCTTCAGGAGAGTGCCACCACCATGCAGAGAATTATTATATAGAGAGATTTCAATATGTAATGAAAAGCCCAGAGTGTCAGAATCTGCTGATTCAGACAAGGTTTTCTGGGGCTCTCTGCTATGATTTCTATTGCTGGTGTACTGTCTATGATAACCTGTATTTGCACCCATTATGTATCCATGCTTCTTGCTTCTAATTGCCCCTATGCCTACCATGTAACCCTGTCTTTGGCCAGTATAAACGTAAGCTCTGTGACCCCAGGTTTATGACTCTGACCAGGCCGGTCTGTGTAACTGTTTGCCCGGGAGAATGACAACTTCAAAGTATGGGAACAATGGGCCTCTCACACTCCTGCCTCCGCATTCCATTCATCCCGGCTGGGACGCCAAGGGAGGACAGAGACCATCTCTTATCAACGTGCGAAAGCCTTGAGGCCAGCATTTGTTATGTGAATATGGTTACATCTAAGGGGTCTGGTTTGGGAAGGGAAATTTACAACTTAACACCTCACTTTCTTTCCTGTGGGAAGCAAACGGCCAGAGACCCTTTTTGCCCGCCGTTTTTCCCCTTTGGTGATTGGTTACCTATGGGCAATTCAAATTGTTCTGAAAGGTATAATAGACCTGCTTCTGTCATATGCATTATCTCTGACAATGATCCGAGAACCTGTACTAATGTAGAGATTGGAAATAAAGAACTGTGTTTCATCAACAAAGATCTGATCCTTGACTACTTTGAGCAGAAGTCTCACACAGAGTCTAGATAGACTTATAGGTATGATTGCCAACCTCTGGGTGGTGACTGGAGACTTCCTGCTGACCTCCAGGTTATAAAGATCAGTTCACCTGGAGAAAATGGCTGCTTTGGAAGGTGGACTCTACAGTGTTGTACCGTTCTGAGGTCTCTCCCCCTTCCCAAACCCCACCCCAAAAATCTCCAGGTATTTCCCAACCCAGAGCTGGCAGTCACAGATCCTATGATGCATATACTGGATTAGAAACAGTAAGATAATTAAGGTTTAGTGGGATACAGATAAAGAGTTGGAGCTTCTAAAAAAATCCAGTGAAAAGACTATAGTTTTTTCCTAGTGTTACAAATGTGAACAACTCTTCAGAAGATAATGGGTTTAAATTAAGGGTGGGAAGGTATCAGCTGGATCTTAGGAAAAACTTTTGTACAGTAAGAGTTGTTCAACAGTGGAATCAGCCACCGAGGTGGTGAGCTCCCCCTCCCTGGCAGTCTTTAAGCAGCAGCTGGACAAACACTTGTCAGGGATACTGTGGGCTGAACCTGCACTGAGCCAGGGGGCTGGACTAGATGCAGGCCTGTAGCCAGGATTTTGTGGCTTGTGGGGCAAATTTTTTTCTGGTGGGGCTGAAAGTGCAGAAAGAAAATCCATTTAGCCAAAAGAAAGCTGTTGCCAGGATAGATCTCTAAACTGCAAGCTGTCAATCACTTCAGATGACAGGTCTCAGCTGCCGCAACGTAATCACTTCTGCCAGCCTAAGCAACAATTCGATAACAAGCCGGCAGGTGGGGGTGACGGCTTCTATAGTCAAGAAAGTTAACACTTAGGCTGTGGTCATACATGCTAAATAATTCACTTTCAATGCACTTTTCAACTGAATTTTTACTGTGTGAACTGGCAAAATCCAGTTGGAAAGTGGACTGAATGTGGATTGAAAGTGGATTATTTACTCTGTGTGACCGCAGCCTTAGACAGAAAAACTCTCTTAAAGGAGACCAGTTTCTTGACAGAGAGTTAGAAGGGACAAGAAGGGGGACCCACAATACTCGCGGGGGGGGAGTATCCCAATCCTCCTCCCCTCTCCCGCAGTGCAAGCGGCGGCAGTGAGCCCCACCACTCCTCCTCCCACCCCCCAGTGCAAGCGGTGGTGGCAGAGAGCCCCACCACTCCACCTCCCACCCACCCCAGTGCAAGTGGCAGTGAGCCCTGCTGCTCCTCTTCCCCTCCCCAGAGCAAGAGGCGGTGGCCCGCCAAACCTTCTCCCTTTCCCCCCCACTGGCGACGGTAAGGCCTGAGTGGCTCACAGCTGCCAGGTCCGCCAAGCTTTCCCCTCAACAGCCAAAGCGTCCCCTGCACATGTGCAGGGAACGCTTTACTTTGGGGGGGATTTAAATATCCCCCAAAAGTTTTTGTTAACTTTTAGGATTTTTGTGCGCACCTGGGGAGCCCCCCAAATGTGCAGAGAAATCTCTCTGCCCCCCAGGTGCCCCCCCACAGATTTAGATATCCACAAACAGGGGGCAACTTTGCTATTAGTATATAGATCCTAGAGGTCACTTACTCCAGCCCCCTTTGCTCAGTGTGGGAATTAATCAACTACAGCACCCCACTTTGCTTAAAGAAGCACACATCTTTTTAAAATGTTTTTAAATGATTGGAAAAAAGCATTTACAGGAGAAATTTTTGTGGGGTTGTGCCTTTAAGAAACGGGGCAGAGCCCCAAAAGCCACACCGTAGCTATGGGCCTGGCTAGATGGTCTGTATGGCCCCTTCAAACTCTGTGATTCTATAATTCTAAGATAGAAAAAAAATGTCATCAGGGCAAGCCATAACAGAGAGGGGAAAAGAACTGCTCAATAGCAAGGGGAAAACAGTATCTCATGGCATACTTCAAGCAAACACCAATTCTTGAAGGAACACTAAGCGTTTATCTAAAATCTATTTATAGTCCTACAGGGCAACATGAACAGTGTGAAACATGATAAGCAGAACAAAGTTATCTAGGTTCAGGCTGAGGACAGACTAGCAATCTGGCCCGTTCTGCCTCCGTTTTAAAAGCAGAGGCAGAGCGGGTGTCTAGACTGCCACGTCTGCCCCGCGGAGGCACCCCGGACTTACCTTGTCTGGTGGTGCACTCCTCCCACAGCAGCCGGGCACCCCTTCCAAGTGGTGTCCTAGCGGCTGCACATGTGTTCCACCCGCTTCCAGCGGCTGTGAACACGCGCAGGTGGGCAGAGCCGCACGGCATTCTGCTGCCACCACCGGAAGCCGCCCGCAGTGTGGTCGCTGCAGGTGGCTTCCATGCGGCGCTGTCTGAATGCTGCGCTGCGGGGCAGTTCGTCCCAGCTTGTTCTGGCACACTCCTGTAGCGCAGCAGAACTCTAATCTGTCCTTGGCCTCAGTTGAGTAGCCGTATTGGTCTGAAGCAGCATAACAAAGTTTTGAGTCCAGTGGCACCTTTAAGACCAACAAAGTTTTATTCTGAGTATAAGCTTGCACACTTCTTCAGATACCTAGTAATGTGTGAGTCTTGTTTCATCTCGGTCTTGTTTCTACAGTAGAACTTATGAATCAGGAATCCTCCACTGTTGTACTTTTTTTCTGAATCCAGTACATAGCACAGTGTATGCATGGTTGACCATTACTTTCAATTTCACAGTTCTCTTTTCTACACAATTTGTACATAGGATTGTATCGAGTTTCTTTTGTGCAAACTTTGACCAGTGTGCATGAACTCATATTTGTGCATCAACAAAAATAATCTTGATGCTATCATGTGTACCATTCATTGCTTCCTTTGCAGCATCCGAGAGGGGGAACTGCAAACAGAAAGAACAAACTGAAAGGAACACAAATTTTCAGTTCAAAATTAAACTTTGGAAATGCTCCAAATTAAACAAGAACGAAGGATGAATGGCACATAGAGCAGAGCAAATTTCTAAAACGATAGAGGACTAGATTGGGGAAAATCCACTCATGTCTAGAAGGTTCCATCCCTTATAAACGTTGGGCTATTAAAATACATGTAGGAAGAACTTCGGCCATATTCTGAGAAGACAGGTGTCACTGGTAAAGACAATAATGTGTGAGACTTCTGATGAGATCCAATAAGCCAGGCCTTGTATTGCAAAACAAAGTCTTTATTTCTTAATGGTCTTTCAGGAAACACTTGCGTTGTTAGTGATACCACATACAGAAGGTGAAGAACTGATATACTGTATTCAAACAGGAGTAAAAGGTCAGGTACCAATCAGAATAAAAATATCAAGCGCCAAAATGTGCTACCGTTACTTTCTCAGAGAAAAAGGCGCGTAAACTGAGCGTAATTCCCCTCCCTGACCCTGTGTGTAATCTACATGCATTCCCACGCAAAAGACACCTGGAAAAGCAGAAAGCCCAGTTGCCCAAGGTTACAAATGCAGCAACAGAGATAACTGAAGTCTAGCAAAACAGATGAGTTCACACTGAAAAGGGGGGGGGGAACGGTGGGGGAGGGAAGCCAATGCCGCTCTCCCGCCGGGATCTGAAAAAGGGACTGAAAAAGGAAGCAAACATGACAGGGAACCTGACATAATGCTAGGTAAAGTGGAAGGCAGCAGGAAAAGAAGAAGATGAGATGGGTTGATTTGATCAAGGAAGCCAAGGCCCTCAGTTTGAGGACACTATTTTATAGGGTTATTCAGAGGACATTATTTTATAGGGTTGCCATAAGTCGGAAGCGACTTGATAGCACTTCACACACACACACACACACACACATGAGGAACAACTTGATGAACTGCAAGTCCCATTGTGAATGATTCCTGAATGCATTTGGGGTGACGGTCAGATCATCAGGGGAAAGTGGCTAAACAAACTTGTGAAGGATAGCTCTATCAATGTCTATCAGCCACCATATCAACATTAACAATACAGCCATATTCATAGACAGTCAAGCGACTACAGTCAGAATGTGGCTCTCTTCATCATGCTGTACTTTTGAGCCCTCTGGGTGGCCCCTGTTAGAGACAAAAAGCTATATTACGAACCACTGTTTAGTTAGCAAGCTATGAAACCGCAAGGCCAAAAAGCACAAGATTCTCTGATGTTACATGAGACGCATGTGTAAGAGCGCAAAAGTACACACGCGCCCATTGTTCCGCTCGCAACTATCTTAAGATAGCCTAAGCCAGGAGACTGTGAGAATTCTGGTGGCTCGCTACATTACTTGAAATGAACATTCCAACAAGTTTGATTCTGCTAGACATGCGCAGGATTGTAATTTAATGCTTTGCTTACGGAAATTACGCAGAATGTACACAAACGACACTAACCACTTCTCTTCTGTAAACTTCCGCCCCTTGGGTATTTAAGGTTGAGCCCGCATAAAATCGGGGCTCGGCACTTGTTTTGGAAAAATTATTCAGGCCGAGTCTGATGTCATTAAAACAGCTTCTCCTGATCCTGGTGTCCGAGTATCTTCATCCTTGGGTTGGTTCTGTTTCTGGTTTAATTGTGCTTCATATGGTGGACTTAGACATATCTTTAGGCAGACCCAGTGAATCAATTCTTGTGTGTTTAAATGTTCATCAAACCCGTCACTGAGCACAATTCTCCTGTTGAACACCAGCTTCTAACAGTGAACTATAAAAGTGAAAGGAGAATGCTACATTTAGCACTGACTTAGGAACGCCATTCCATACTCTGCAGTTGTCCATCCATTCCCCTCCACCCCGGCCATAGCCATTCATTCATTTTACCCTGCAGTTCAGCAAAATGACATATCTGTCTCCATCTGAAAATGGATCCCATTATATTGTTTATATCTGTATTTGTCTTCCATGCCTAAGAGAATAATGGCATCATTGAGGATTATATTGCTACACAATGGTGGTAATGGTTCTGACACTAACAAAACCCCATCTATGAGAAGCTCAGGCCTGGGACTATTTCTACAATCATCTCCTGTTCTCAGTTTTTCAAATTTGAACCACTATATTTTAGTACACATGCATGTACATACGCAAGCAATTTTCTATGAACAAGCACGGTGATGACCAGTGCAGGGGAACAGGGACTTGGAGGTTGCAGACACATGTGAAAGCTCTCATATTCCCAGTTTTGAATGCTTTCAGGTATAGTCCTTTCCATGTGGTTCAGTCTTACTGAAATGATACTGTTCCTTCAACCTATAGGTCTTGAGTAGTGCTACCACAGAATCTGCTTAAACCAGGCTAACCAAAAAAAATTAAATAATTTTCTGCTCTCTATGATGTATGAAACAAATTTTGCAACAGCCAAGGTAACCTAAAAATCCACCCTGGCCAGAAGTCTGAGTTTTTCCTCCCTCCTGCTGGATTAACGGGCCATCCCTCTGGTCAGCAGGCCACATGGTCCCCACCGACCAGCCGAAGCCCTTTAAATTGGGCAAAAGGGGAGGGAGAGGGGTGGCCCCATGGGTGGTCACTCTTGGGGCTTGGGGCCATCCCCAGCCACCCCCAAAATGCCCCCAAATCCCTCTGCTAGAGTGAGGAGCAGACCTGGCAGCCCTATCCTGGGCCTATAGTGGTGTGGCCTACAGGCTCTAGGGAGGCCTAATGGCTCCAGGGAAGCCTGTATTGGAGTGACTACTAGGCCTACATTTTCCATGTCACCCTTTGGGCCTTGTGGTTGGCTAACGGGATTTGGAGGGAAAACTTACACCAGTAGAGGAGCAGAGGGTGGTGCCTGGGAAGAAGGAATAAAAGGCCTGGCCCTAGGGCTGCCAAGTCAGCCCGGGGGGGTGGGGGATCCCCTGCTATAGGGGTTTCCGATCCGCCGGCCGGCATTCGGCCGGTAGGGGGAACCCCGCCCCAGAAGTCGTCCGGTGAGAATGACTTCCCCCGTGTAATGACGTCACCCGGAGGTGACATCATCACGTCGCCGTGGTACGTGCGTAAAAGCGCACGTGCCAGAAGAGCTCCTGGGGGGAGAACAACTCCCCCCGCCAGTAAGTCGCCGGCACTTGGCAACCCTACCTGGCCCAAAGGGGGAGGGGGTTCACTCCCTGGGAGCAGGGCTGGTGTGGGGCTGCTGCAGATGGGAGGGATCCTGCATCCAAAAGGGGCGAGTCAGTGTGAGGCCAAATACCTAGAGAAGGCTAGGGACAGTAGAGTCAGACGCGTTGGGGTTTCTTATTTTGCTGGTTTACCTACTTTTACTGTGCTCATTTTCCCTACATGCCCTTGAACTACAGCTGTTGCTAAATCTCTCTTAATAAATATAGTCTGTTACTCTGCCTGGATCCTCAGTCACGCCTCATTCGGTCACTTATAAGAAGAAACCTACTGGGAAAGGAGTGCATAAAGGGTGGGTGCTCTGGCCCCTCCCGAGGCGACCCATATCAGAATGGTGGCAGCCATTAGAGAACCTTTCTAGTTGCTGCCTGCAACACAGTAAAAGGAGAAGGAGGAGAAGAATGTTGTAGTCTGTTTTGAGTCCCTACTGGGGGGGAAAGTGGGGTATACGTAAATTTGTGCAGACTTCCCGCATATTTGGAAATGGGCTTAATTAGGGCTGCCAAGTCCCCCCGGGGGACGGGGAATCCCCCACCAAAGGGGTCCCCAATCAGTTGGTTTGGATTTGGCCAGCGGGAGGAACCCCACCCCCGAAGCAGCCCAATCCGGCTGACTGCTCAGCGTGATGATGTCACCTGGAGGTGACATCATCACGCTGGGCACATTGCTGGGGCGATGCTCTAGCAATCACCCTGAAAACACTATGGTACCACAGAGGCTCCTGGAGCAGGAGCGGGACTCCCGCACTCCTGCTGGTAAGTGACTTGGCAACCCTAGGCTTGATGCTGAGAACCTCTGGCTAATTTCTACCTGTATTTTAATGCAGCTGTATAGTCATATTCAGAGTCTAGACAATGATATCATCACAGGAAATGAGCCAAGGGTACTAACTCATTTGTGTAGGAATTCTCAGATCTGGTGACTCTTCAAGACAGCTTCAAGACGCTTCAAGACAGCTTGAAATTCCAATTACTGAAATACTTGACAACTTTAATATTCTACTTAATTCACTTTCAAAAAACACTCCAACAGCAAGGATAGAGCTGGCAGAATTGTTTCCATTCATAACTGTTGATCCTGGACCTTTTAAAGTACTGTCTAGACATCCCAAACTCTCCAGGTGGATTTAGGCATTTTTATTGCCCCATTACACAGTGGCTTTTGCTGTCTGGGCAGTGATAACCTGTCAGGATCTGACATTTCCCGCTCAGGAGATGGGATGCAGCTAGGCCATGACATACTATCTCCTCCCCTCCTGAGGAACGTGTTCCTTTCTTTTGCTTATGCCTCTGCCTCTGTTTCTTTCTTATCTATGGCCTTGGCCAACTCTTCTCACAGACTATCTGTCTGTCTGTCTGTCTGTCTGTTTGTTTATTTGATTTCTAGGCCACTCTCCCCACATTTCGCAGGTTCAGAGCGGCTTACAAGACCTGGCGAACCAGGATTCACTTTACATTTTAAAATAGTTAAAACCGTATAAAACATACATAATTAAAACATAGTAACAATTAAAGTGCTCAACATTCAGTAGAACAGATGGCATCTCTCTGATGAAACCAAGTGCCATATCCCCAGCGGCAGATGATAATGTCAGCAGTCGACATTGGTGGATGTAATATGGGGGAGAGGGAAAGGAGAAGGTCGTGACCCCTATTCATACACCTGGTGGAAGAGCTCCATCTTGCAGGCCCTGTGAAACTGCATCAGGTCCCACAGGGCCCTGATCTCCTCTGGGAGCTCATTTCACCAGGTCGGGGCCACCACCGAAAAGGCCCTCCCCCTCATGGTAGCGAGCCTGGCTTCTCTGGGGCCAGGTGTCACCAAACGATGTTGGGCCCCAGACCGTAGTGCTCTCTGGGGTATATACGGGGAAAGGCGGTCCCTCAGGTAGGTTGGACCCAGGCCATTTAGGGTTTTAAAGGTAAGCACCAGCAACTTGAAGCGAATTCGGTATGCTATTTGCAGCAAGTGCAGTGCCACCAGAGCAGGAAGGATGTGCTCCCGTCTCGGGAGACACATCAATAGCCTCGCTGCAGCATTCTGCACCAGCTGCAGCCTCCAAATTCGTGACAAGGGCAGCCCCATGCAGAGAGCATTACAATAGTCTAGCCTCGAGATGACTGTTGCATGGATCACTGTAGCCAGGTCAGCGCAGTCCAGGAAGGGAACCAACTGCCACACCAGCCTCAGATGAAAAAACGCTGACTTGGCAGTGGCTGCTACCTGGGCCTCCATAGTTAAGAAGGGATACAGGAGCACTCCCAAACTCCTCACCACCGGTGCAGGTACCAACGGTGCCCCGTCGAATGCCGGGAGCAGGAGCCCCGACCATGGGCCGCCACCACCCAGGCACAGGACCTCTGTCACGGCAAAGCCCGGTAGCCCGGCTGGGCAGACAGGCCGGCAAGCACACCCCGGGTGTGATTTGGATGGAGAAAGTCAGCAGAGCATGGTGGCAAGTCCCAATCTCAAAGCAGCAGGTGTAGTCAAACGTACCGGAGGTCAGAGTCCATAAATCAAGACAAGGTCAGTCAGAATCAGATCCGAAGCCAGAGTCAAGGAATGCCGAGGGTCAAAAGCCGGGGTCCAGGATCAGGAAGCAGAGGTCAGAAGTCCAAGAAGCAAGCCAGGTCGGAAGCCAGAGAATCAAACAGGATCAGAGGCAAGGTACGCACGGAACGGATGGTTCTGCCAACGATGTTGCCAGCATGAATTGCTTCAGGCTGGCAGCCTTCTCAAATAGCGTTTCGGCTCATTAGCCACTTAGCACCTCTGTGCGAGGTCCTGGTTTCTGTCAGTACTCAGGACTTAATGATCTTCACCCTTGCCTGTGTGCTTCCTTGCATCGCCTATTCAGCTCTTGACGCCTCCTTTCATGGAGCCTGCTGACAGGTGGAGGCGAGTCTGGTGGTGAATTGCTCGGCCCAGCCACTGCCTGATCAGCCTCAGGTGGGTCTTGCTGAGAACTTGGCTGTGAATCCTCTGCAGGATTTACGTCTTCTTCAGTTAACTGATCCAAGTCCTCCTGTCCTCGGCTGTCAGGCACTGGGTCTGGGGCTAAGTCAGGGGCAGGCATGACAACCTCTGTCTTTGCCGGGTTCAGCTTCAGCCTACTCAGCCTGAGCCATCCAGCCACAGCATGCAATGCCCAGTCAAGATCGTCTGGTCCAGAGCCAGACTGGCCGCCCAACATCAAATAAAGCTGGGTGTCATCAGCGTACTGATGACACCCCAGCCCCTCCCTCCAGACCAACTGGGCAAGAGGGCACATACAGATGTTCAAAAGCATCGGGGACAGAACCACCCCCTGAGGCCCTCCACATTTGAGCGAGTGCCTTCGGGACTGCTGATCCCCTAGCGCCACCCTCTGTCCCCAACCCTGGAGAAAAGAAGCAAGCCACTGTAAAGCAAGCCCCTGTATCCCCGTGTCAGCGAGGCAACAGGTCAGCAGCCGATGATCGACCGTGTCGAACACAGCCGACAGGTCAAGCGGCAGCAAAACCGCCATGCCACCCCAATCCAGATATCTCCAGAGGTCATCAGTAAGGGAGACCAAAGCAGTCTCTGTACTGAACCCCAGGCAGAAGCCTGACTGGAAGGGATCTAACATTGAAGCATCATCCAGGAAACCCTGTAACCATATCACCACCGCCCTATCAATTAATTTGCCCAAATACGGCAAATTGGACACCAGCCGATAGTTGGCCAATTTGGCCGGATCCAAAGATGGTTTTTTCAGGAGAGGGCGAACCATCGCCTCCTTGACTGCACTCAGGAACCATCCCTGCAGGAGGAACTGGTTGATAATCTCCCTCAGTGCACCTCGTAACCCCTCGTGACCCGCTTTAATGAGCCAGGAAGGGCACGGATCAAGGGTGCATGTGGCTGGGTGCACGGTCATGAGTAGCCTGTCAACTTCGTCTAGGCTGAGCGGGCTAAAGGAATCCAAACCTGTAATCACCGACGTGCAAGGGGCCACAAGTTCACTCATTGTCTTAATCGTGGCGGGGAGGTCGCAGCGGAGTGTCAAGACTTTATCCACGAAATAGCTCGCAAAAGCCTCACAGCCAATCTCCAGTTCCCTACTGTTTTATTCTGCCCTGGGGCAGAGCAGTTATAGACCGAATTGTTCTAAATAATTGTGCCAGGCGTGAGCTAGCGGATGCAGCCTCAGCCGCATAGTAATCCTTCTTAGCGGCCTTGACTGCCACCTCATAGGCTTTCATAAATGTCCTATAAGATGCTCTTGTTGCTTCATCACAAGCGCAATGCCACCATCTCTCTAACCGTCTAAACTCCCGTTTCATAAGCCATAGCTCCTGGGTATACCACGGAGCAAGCCTACTGCAGGGGTGCAGAGGGCACCTGGGAGCAATCTCATCAATGGCTGTGGAGAGTCGGCTATGCCAGTCCTCCACCAGCTCATCCAGCGAGCCGCCTGGGGGCATAGGATCCCTCAGTGCCGCCAGGAACCATCCAGGGTCCATCAGGCTCCAAGGGCAAGCTAAAATGCGCTCGCTGCCTAAACAGGGTTTGGGTGGAATGTTCAGACAAGCCCTCAAAGCATAGTGGTCCGACCATGGTACTGCCGAAGCAGTAATCCGGTCCACTGTCACCCCCGCTGCAAAGATCAGATCGAGCGTGTTTCCAGCCTTGTGCTTGGGGTCGTTATAAACTGGGTGAGTCCCAATGCCACCATGGATGACATCAGGTCCGACGCCTGAACTGAAGCCGTGTCATCAGCATGGACGTTGAAATCACCCAGGACTATCAGCCTTGGGTGTTCCATCCAGCACACAGCCTGTTAAGGCCTCCATCAGGGCTGGCAGGCTCTTGGCCAGTGCGTTAGGCGGTCAGTACACTAGCCAAATCGCCACTCTCCCCGGCCTCCAACACCAGGCCAACACACTCTAGGCCCGTGATCTCCTGCAGCGGGAGCGCTCTAAAGCAGTAAGCCTCTCGAATGAGCATCGCCACCCCTCCCCTCCATCCCCTAGTCTGTGATTGGTGTAGGACCGCAAACCCAGGTGGGGCAAGCTGGGAAAGAGCTACTAGGTTGGGAAAGAGCTACTATGTAGCTAATTGGGAATTTTCCTGCCGGTGCGATCCGCTTTGCTTTCCCGCATCTTTCCTGGGAATAAACGGACCGGGGGTTTGGGTGCCTTTTCTGACTATATCATGATTGGTAGATGTTTACGTATACTATAGTTTGAATATACTATAACTGTATCACAGCTTGCCTCACCTAACCATTACTGACTCGACAAGTGTGCACCACTGATCCACCAAATAAAAAGAAGTTCTTGTTTAAGACCCTTTTGTTTTGCTTTGAAATCTTTGGACTCTCACAGAACCATGCAAGGGCTCCATGGTATAGTGAAGTTAGCAAGTTAAGGTTCTGCAGCTCAATGAAAGTGCCAGAGGTCCAGTATTCCCTCCTTTTATTGTAGATTTAATCACCGGGCTGTCCCATGTAGTTCCCACCCAGCAGTCACTGCACCATGACAAAAGAGGTCATCTTAACCCACTGTGACAGTCACCACTTGAAAATAAAGCCAAAACGAGTCAGTCCCTTTCTTGGATCTAATCTTGAAACATGACAAAAAAGTTTTATGTTCTTCCTTTATTTTATTTTTATTTTTTTTGGATTCACGGCTGAGTTCCTTTCTGGTGCCAGTCTGGTGTCGTGGTTAAGTGCGCGGACTCTAATCTGGGAGAACCGGGTTTGATTCCCCACTCCTCCACTTGCACCTGGCTGGATGACCTTGGGCAAGCCATAGCTCTGCACCAGCTGTTCTCTCAAGGACAGTTGTCTCCGAGCTCTCTCAGCCCCACCTACCTCACAGGGTGTCTGTTGTGGGGAGGGGAAGGGAAAAGGAGTTTGTAAGCCGCTCTGAGACTCTTAAGTGAGTGAAGGGCGGGATATAAATCCAATCTCTTCTTCTTCTTCTCTTCTTCTTCTTAGCTTATTTTAAAAGGCAAGTTTTGTGCCCTTCAAAAGCAGCCCAATTTCACATACTCCAAGGGGCAGCAGGAGAAAAATTAAGAAAAGAAAGCAGCCTTGTGTACTTACCAGAAGTTGATACAGGAAGCGACAAGGGTAGCTCTAGGAACTGTCACTTCCTGTATCAACTCCCAGTAAATACACATGGCTGTATTTTTAAAAAGTTCCTGTGATGCTGTGCTCCCCCCCAGTTGCTAAGGCACTGCCTGGCAACCCTAGAAATACGATATCCAGTGATTTGTGGATGCAGCCCTGCAGTCCATTTTAACAAGCAAATCCCTGTCCATGTTTGGTCCTTACTTTCCTTTTGGGAAATTTATAAAATGAAGACCTACTCACCTGGATGGCCCAGCCTAGCACAATCTGGTCATATCTCAGCAGCTAAGCAGGGTTGGGCCCTGGTTAGTACTTGGATGGGAGACCACCAAGGAATACCAGGGTTGTGACGTGGAGGCAGGCAGCGGCAAACCACCTCCGAACATCTCTTGCCTTGAAAACCTACAGGGCCGCCATAAGTTGACCACAGCTTGACAGCACTTCCCACTACCTGGGCCTTCTTTAGATCCTTTAGGTGGGTTAAAAATAATCTGTCCATTGCCAGGCTTGGCCTGCTTTAGCTTGATTTAGCCTGGCAGCCATAGGGTAATGTGAGGGGGGCAGGGTTGCCAAGTCCCCCCCAGCCACTGACTAGGGGTGCCAACTCTGGGTTGGGAAATACCTGGAGATTTGGGCGGTGGATCCTGAGGAGGGCGGGGTTTGAGGAGGGGATGGACTTCAGTGGGGAATGGTGCCATAGAGTCCGCCTTATAAAGCGGCCATTTTCTTCAGGGGAACTAATTTCTATCACTTGGGGATCAGTTGTAATCCCAGGAGATCTTCAGCCACTATCTGCAGGTTGGCAGCCCCTACCACTGGTGGATGATGGGGGGGTAGGGTTGCCAGCTCCAGGTTGGGAAACTCCTGGAGAATTGGGATCCATAGCCTGAGGAAGACAGGGACTTCATTAGGGTACAAAGCAATAGAATCCACCCTCTAAAACAGGGGTGGCCAACCTTGCTTAACGTAAGAGCCACATAGAATAAACGTCAGATGTCTGAGAGCCGCAAGACAGGAATAAATATCACACACACGTTTTTATTTTTAAAAATATGCAAATTTGCTTTTTATTAACGTTAAATGGGACTGCCAAAAATAAAAACAAATAAGGAAAACCGGTTATTGATAATGATATTACTTGTTTGCTAATGATATTGAGAGAGAGAGAGAAAAAGAGAGAGATGGAAAGAAAGAACTAAAGAAGTGGAAAGAAAGAGAGAGAGAGAAACTAGGAAAGCAAATAGATGGGAGGGAGAAGGGAAGGAAGGAAGGAAGGAAGGAAGGAAGGAAGGAAGGGAGAAAGAGAGAAAAAGCATGCCTCCTCTTTGCTTCCCCAGCCGCCCTGCCAGGAGCCGCACAATATGTGTGAAAGAGCCGCATGTGGCTCCCGAGCCACAGGTTGGCCACCCCTGCTCTAAAACATCCATTTTCTCCAGGGGAACTGATTTCTGTAGACTGGAGATGAGCTGTAATTTCAGGAGATCTCCAGGCCCTAACTGGAGGCTGGCATGCCTACTGAGATGGGCCCTGAGCAAATCTTTCTTTTCCCCCTTCCGAACTTCCCAGGGGTATCTTGTTGGGAATTATGGAAAACAGGAAGCTTAGCTAGGTGGCCTTTGTTCTAATCCAGTAGGGCCATTCTTATGCCACCTAGCCAAGCCTCTTGTTTTCCATGATGGCTGCATGAGCTATCTATAGACAAGCTCTCCAGAAGGCTGCACTTGCATCATTGCTAATCCAAAGGCTGCGTCTAGATCCAATGTACTTCAATGTGTGTTTGACCTAAGCTATACAACCCACTGGGCGGCCATCTTGAAGGAGAAACCGTTCTGTTTTGTGGTCCCCAACTGAGAACACCTAAGCACTTCTCTCTCCAAACTCGAGGAGGTCATAAAAATTTAATCTGGGCTAAAAGCTGTGTTCAGGATTTCAAGCCCTGGTAATATATGTTTGGGAACGGCAGGAAACATAAAACCGGGCCACTTGCAAATGAAATGACTGAGGGCAAAATCAAAATAATAATATCAAAATCCCTTTCATCCCGGCATGCGAAGTGAGTTGCAGGCAGACTGTCGGAGATCCTCTGTGGGTCGATGTGCACGTTTTTGAAAATTATCCCTCTGTGTCTGATGAGAGTACTCTGACAAATGCTACTGATTAAGTCTGAGGATACTTAAGAGGTTCTCCTCGCCCACACTATCGGTATATGCTATCAGCAGGGCCAGGAGGTGCACCACCGAGAGCTTTTAAGAAATGTGAGTGATAACATTTTGAAACCACTGCAGAACTTTGCTGTCATAAAGGAGAAATATGTAGATTTGGCTCTCTCCCAACGGGAAGATGAGCTGCATGGTTTTGTAGAGTCTGAAGGCATTAAATTTGCCCAGTGGGAAGACCAGTTAAAGGGAGAATTACAGCATTTGAAGCATGAAAAATAAGGTTCTGTTGCACATCAGCACCCCTCAGATCACAAGTAAACATTATTAGAGCTTAATCTTGACTGCATTATTACAGTCAGAGCTGGGCAAAAGTACATCTTTAGGAGTAATTCAAACAAACACAAAATACTCTGTTCCACTCTTATTTCAAAAGACAAACAAAAATATGTGAAAAGCATTCCTGGGCCAAAATAGAGAAACTTTTACATAAATCCAGAAAGCGAATTCCAAAATAATATTCTAAGTACATTTGTTCAATAGTATCTCTTTTTTAAAAATTCACAGCGTATTGTTTCAATGGTCAGAGGCCTGGAGAATGGGTCAGGGGTGTATCAACAGAGACCTTGCATCCCAATCTATATATGTCATAGGCTCACTGTACACTGCATTGGTCAGGCCACACCTGGTGTTAAATAGTGGGTTCCCTGGAGCAGCAGACTCACTACTAGTGATCAGCTCTACTTTATTAGTGATGTCAGCAAGCAAAAGGCTGAACTCCAGGGCCCCAGCCCTGTTTCAATAGCATGCAGTTGCCACACCCAAACACACCCCACTCCCAACGATTGTCTATTTACATAACATTACTTCTGATTGGTTACTTCCAGAGTCCTGGTGGGCTATTGTTCTTGGGCTTCGAGCTCAGCCAGTCTCTGGTAGAACAGTCCTGGAATGTTTCAGTCCCAATACATAACACTTGGGGTACTCTGTGCAGTTCTGGAAGCCTCGCTTCAAAAATGGAACAGGCGCAGAAGAGAGTAACCAGGACGATCAAGGGCCCGGAGACTGTGAGGAAAGGCTGAGGGACCTGGGAATGTTCAGTCTGGAGAAGAGGAGGTTGGGGGGGGGACACATGATTGCTCTCTTGAAGTATTTGAGGGGCTGTCACTTAGAGAAGGGGCAGGGAGCTGTTCCTGTGGAATGCAGAGGATAGGACTCACAATAATAGGTTTAAATTAAGGGCGGGAAGGTACCAGCAGGATATGAAGAAAAACTTTTTGACAGTAAGAGTTGTTCAACAGTGGAATCGTCTGCCTAGGGAGTTGGTGAGCTCCCCCTCACTGGCAGTCTTCAAACAGCATCTGGACGAATGCTCATCAGGGATGCTGTAGACTAATCAGTCTGTAGAAGAAGAGCTTAAGAGGGGGACATGATTGCTCTCTTCCAGTATTTGGGGGGGAAAGGGAAGAGGACAGGGAGCTGTTCCTGTTGGCAGCAGAGGATCGGACTTGCAATCAGGCTTAAATCATGGGAGGTAATTTTTACAATACGAGTAGTTCAGCAGTGGAATTGGCTGCCAAGGGAGGTGGCAATCTTCACTCTTGTCAGGGATGGTTTAGGCTGATCCTGTATTGGGCAGGGGGTTGGACCAGATGGCCTGTATGGCCCCTTCCGACTCTATAATTCTACTTAGATTTTTACAGGGAGGGGAATCATCAACTACTCATTGCATTGGGTGGCTGCTGTGAAAGGACCTGGAGAACTGCTGAGAGTCAGAGCAGACGATCCTGGCCTTGACAGGTCAAAGACCTGACTCAGTATAAGGAGGCGTGGTGCGTATTTTGCGGTGGGAGAAGTAGACGCTCGGTAAGGCGTTGTTTATTTACTAGAACGATCTGTAGGATCCAGATCAAAACTTACACAGGGGCAGTCAACAAATGACAGATAATTCTTTGGGCCCTTGTATCTTTTAGATGAAAAGCTGGGGGCCCTGGACTTACCCGGGCCCTGTTTGCAGGCCCGTGGGGGGCAAAGAGAGAGGCAATGCTGCTCAGCAGCCTTGCTGAGGCTGATGGTGCTGCAGGGTAATGACCTGGGAGGTATCTGCACCCCTGCGGGTTTTCCTTGGCCTCCTCCTCCTGCTTGGCCAATCAGGCTTGGCCTGGTTTGGCTGGGGGTGGGACCCTGGCTGTTGGATTATGAAATATACTGGGTTCAAATGCGTGTAGTGACCAGCTCATAGTTTATTACTGAGTTCAGCCATGTGAAAGAAGAGAAAAACTGCCCGGCCAAAGCCGGGTATTTATGCCCAAAAAGGTTACACACCCCACAGACACCCCACTCCCAACTGTAGGCTATTTACATTACATTGTTTCTCAATTGGTTCACTCCAGGATCCCTGTTTCCCTACTGGTCCCTTCTAGGATCCTAGCCAGCTTTTGTTAAGCATCCCCAAGTTCTAGCTGGTTTAGCCATCCCAAGCTGGTTAAGCATCCCATGCTCTAGCTGGTTTAGCTCAAAACATTACACCCCTCCCCCCTAAGTTCAGACTGCTCAACAGACAAGTCTCTTAAGTACGCTGGTCGGTGTCATTCTCAGTTCAAGCGGCACAGCTCTACTTGTGGGGTCAGAGTTTCAGGCGCGGAGTCTCCTGCCACCACCGCAAGGTGACGCTGGCGCAGCCTCTGGGCTCTCAGTGGTCTTGGGTTCCTCTGGCCATCTTCCGTCAGTAAGTAGGTTGCTGCCCACTGTGGATTCCCCTTTGGATGCTGGTTCTGTTGAATGGGGCAGCTCTGCTTCATAGTCCTCTGGCTCGACTGGGAGGCTGCGGCGACGCAGCTGGTTGATGTGCCTGCGCCGCAACTGGCCATCCTCGGTAGACACCTTGAAGGTGTCAGTTTGGTGTAGTGGTTAAGTGCGCGGACTCTAATCTGGGAGAACCGGGTTTGATTCTCCACTCCTCCACTTGCACCTGGCTGGATGACCTTGGGCAAGCCATAGCTCTGTACCAGCTGTTCCCTCAAGGACAGCTTGGGAAAGAGCTCTCTCAGCCCCACCTACCTCACAGGGTGTCTGTTGTGGGGAGGGGAGGGGAAAGGAGTTTGTAAGCCGCTCTGAGACTCCAAGTGAGTGAAGGGCGGGGTATAAATCCAATCTCTTCTTCTCTTCTCTTCTCTTCTCTTCTCTTCTCTTCTCTTCTCTTCTTGAATGAAAGGGGCCCAGTTACTCTGCTGATTTTGGCTGGTATCCATGCTGGTCTGCTTGAGAAGTTCCAGGTGTAGACTGGGTCCCCCTGGAATAACCTGCAGGATGCTGTCCTGCTCCTGGTCCCTGGGTGAGGGTCAGGAGCACGATCTGGGTGTAACCTGTCCAGGCAGGTGGTGAGGTGTTGTCCTATGAGAAGTTCAGTGGGGCTGCGGCCAGTGGAGGTGCTCGGGGTCACCCGGTGGCCAAAGAGGAATGCGGCAAATCGTTGATCCCAATCTCCCTGGATGATCCTCCATAGGGACTCCTTGGTGATCCTCACCATCCTTTTGGCCTGGCCATTGGTGGCTGGATGGAAGGGTGCTGAGTGGGTGTGTTGGATTAGGTATCACCCCATGAATTCTAGGAACTCTCCTGAAGTGAAGGTGGTCCTGTTGTCGGTCACAACGGTGTCTGGGAGGCTGTGGGTGGCAAAGATACGCTGCAGGGCACAGATTGCTGCCTTGGACAAGGTGGAAGAGACTGGAACCACTTCCACCCATTTGGTGTAGGAGTCCACCAATATAAAGAAGATCTGTCCTTGGCCCGGCAAAGTCCAAATGTAGCCGGGACCTCTGTTTGTGGGTGGACTCTCACTGCTGTACTGGTGCCTTGGGAGGCTCCAGTCGGGTCTCTTGGCTCATTTGGCAACACCTGACACAGTCCTCAATTTCACTGTCCACGCCACGCCACCACACGTAGCTGCGGGCCAACGCCTTCATTCTCACGATTCCTGCAATGTAGACTATTTGCTAAGCTGTCTAAATGCAAGTTTCATAAAGAGGAAGTAGATTTCCTAGGCTACCACATCTCCCATAGGGGCTTAGAGATGGATCCAAAGAAGGTGGCTGACATGGTGGGGTGGGAGGCACACACTACCCGGTGCCATCTCCAATCATTCTTAGGATTTTGCAATTTCTATTAAAACTTCATCTCCAGTTTTGCCCAAATAGCCCTCCTCCTCACTGACTTGTTGAAAACAAAGGGGAAGGGTGTGAATAGTACAAAGCCAGGGGCCAAGTTAAACTGGACTGAGGAATGCCAGCAATTATTTGAGACACTAAAAAAACTGTTCACTTCAGAGCCGGTGCTCGCCTACCCCAATGAGAATAATTAAATAAATAAATAAATAACTCTGAGGTAAAATCAGTAGAAACACAGACTACAGTTCATGTTTCAAGCTAATGAGAGTTTCTTAAACTATTCATGGTGATTTTAAATCTTTATAAAGAGAGGCTTTTATTCCAGTGTTTCCCAAAGAGTCACTGATTCTTTTGGTTTCCAGTACCCAAAGCCTTCTCTAAACACACCAGTACCAACCCCCTTCTCTAAACACACTATCCAGTACTCTTCTTGGATTTTAACTGACTCTTCTTGGATTTTAACACATGACAGTCTCTAACCACACCAGACCAGGGATCTCTCCACTCTCCAGAGCTATTTCCCTGTTTGGACTGGGTAGAGAAATTCTTCTCTCACCAGATCTATCCCCTTTCCTTGGCCCAAATGGGAGTCTTCGCCTAACTAGCCACTCTTCCTTGCCTACCTGCTCAGTATTCCATCTGTATTAATCTGCTTTCAGTCAGGGCTCAATGCAGACCGAATTTCACCTCAGCACAGTACCTTAGTCCCACTGATCTCCTGCCCTTGATTGCAGTGGTACCACCTGTGGGGTGGGGGCCCCTGGGCTTGCCTGTGCCCCTGAGTATGCCCCCCCTGCCACTTTGGTGACATCTAAGAGCTGACAACCCAGTCTGGCACTGAAACCACAGCACTGGAGGTCTATGTTCCTCTAACTGTGAATCATAGGTTTGGATATGCAGAGATTATTGGTGCTTTTTAATATGAAGTAGATTTCCCAACTTCCGTAATATAAATCCTGAAGTTCTAGAAAAGTTAGTGCTTTGCCAAATGCTCTGTGACAAAAAAAATATACGCGATTTATGAAATCTGAATTAGAAAATGTACTTTCAAAGTTGTAAGGAAGAAATACATTGTGAAGTAAATATTTCAAGAAATCCACTGGTGTTCAGTTGGCCATAAAACTGTTTGCTTATTTGACTTATTCACTACTATAATATTAACAACATATCATATTGTGAAGTAAGATGCTCTTTGATCACTTCAAGTTAATCGCTTTCAAACTATGATTTGGAGTTGAGAAGTTGACTGGGGATTGCTTTCTTAGTGAGATCAGTACTAGTGGACTGGCCCATAGCCATGGTGGGACATCTCGCGGCCATGCCCCAACTTTCCAGCCATGCCCCAAAAGTTTTTATTCAAGAAAATAGTATTTATTTGCAATTTTTTCCATTTAAATTGCACCATAGCACCCTGCCCTTGCCCTGCTGATTATGATTTGCTTAGCCTCATTCTGAATTGCTGGCACCCCATGACTTCACTAGCCCCACCCTCCCAAGCTGGCTGTTTCCATTCCCATGCCGGATGTCAGTGAATGAACTGCAAAGTCCAAATAAAATCCTCTACTCTTTGCTTGGCTTGCATGGCACTGTGGCTGATACCACGATGTGGACCCCAGAGGACACCTAAAGTTTCACCCTCATCCAGGGTAGGGTGGGGATGGGCTTGGGTGGGGGTGGGAGTCAGGCGGCAGTGCTGAGCCCTCCCCTCATGCAGCCACTTTAAAAGACACCAGCCGATTGAGGCTGGAGAATGCAGGGAGGCATTGGCATGGGGAAAGTGGCCCTACCTGTGGATCTAGTGCCAGAGGAGCAGTGGTTCAAAGCGGCTGGATGAGTGAGTGAGCCCTTTTATTGTTGTATTTTTTTATTTTATTTTGTGACCTCATACCCCACCAGTTTCCCCAGTGCCCTCCCACTGAAAATTTCCTGGCTACAGGCCTGCTAGTGGACAAAAGACCTTGTCCTCCATTACTTACCTTCTCCTGAAATGAGCAACCACAAGAAAGTGTTGGTTGTATCCTGGCCAATGCTCCCTCTAAGCTGTGGAGCCTTGTGAACAAGAATTCTACTTTGTGAGCTACTGGCATTCAAGTTGTGAGCGAGCGATTCGGCTACTGTATAAATTAGTTAGCTCTGGAGCCATCCTTCCTGAGCTAAGACAAAAATGCGTGAGCCGGAGGCTAAAAAACTGTGAGCTAGCTCACACTAACTCAGCCTAGAGGGAACATTGATCCTGGCATGTGCCTGGGATCAGCTGTGTCTCAGTAAAGCCCTAGAGCCTTCATCTGCTATATATCTGTATACCAGGAAGATATGCCTTAGAATAATTACTCTAATCCTCTGTGATGCATAAGAGTTTAATGACTAATAGGGTTGCCAAGTCTTACCTGTTTCTGTAGCGGGGGGACTCCATGCCAGTCTGGGGTAGTCCTGATGCGCACACAAAGCACATGCATGCTGCAATGATGTCACCCAGAAGTAACGTCATCGCATTGGGTACATTGGGGTGGGACCTCTTCAATTCAAGGGAAAACCATAGCGTTTTCCCTCGAATCATAGAGCGTCCTCCCCTAAACATGCCCGACGTGATGACGTCACCTCCGGGTGATGTCATCGCGCCGGGCATGCCTCCACAGCCCAGCAATTTGGGGGCGGGGTTCCTCTTGACAGCCCAATCTGGGCCAGCAGAGAGCAGGCTGATCCAGTGGGGATTTCCCCGCCCCCCAGGGGGACTTGGGAACCCTAATGACTTATACACAGGGATTCCTTATCAGACAAGTCAGTATGGAAAGGGTTGCTGCATACCCAATTAGACCGCTGAATTATCTAGCTCAATGTTGTCTCTTTTGATTGGCAGCAATTCTTCAGGTTCTCAAGTAGAAAAGAGTCTCTCTCAACATCTACTATTTGAGGGCCTTCAACTGAATATGCCACACATGAACACACGAAGCTGCCTTATACTGAATCAGAACCTTGGTCCGTCAAAGTCAGTACTGTCTACTCAGACTGGCAGCAGTTTTCCAAGGTCTCAGGCTGAGGTCTTTCACATCACTGACTGCCAGATCTTTTAATTCGAGATACTGGGGATTAAACCTGGGACCTTCTGCAGGCCGAGCAGGTGCTCTACCACTCTGAGCCACAGCCCCTCTCCCTCTAGTTGTGGGACCTTCTGCATCATGCTAGGGTCACGCTCTGCCACTACGCCATAGCTCCTTCCCACTGAAAGATAGAAAGTCTGAACACCATTAACCTATTTTAAACAATATATCTACATCTTCTATATAATTCTGGAGAAAATACAAATATACACTGTTTGTACTTTAGAGGTTTTGATGAGATACTGCGGGTAGAAGCAGGATCAGTTTTCTGATTAAAAACGAAACGGGGACATTTCTGAATAGCGAGGTTAAAAGGAGAGAGACCTCGGTGAAACAGGAGCTAATTAAGAAGCCATGTCCCTTTTTTTAAAAAAAGAGCTCAGTTCAAACGTAAGTATTATGTAAGGGCTCAGGGTCACTATGGCATAAAACAGTGAAATACACAAACAAGAAAGTACCCCACCTTTGGAGAGGAAAAGGTCAGAACGAAATGCTACATTTCTAGAAAGTCATCAGAGGGTATTAATAAGGAGAAATTATGCCCTGTTCAAACAAGAGAAATGAAATAATGAGAAACAGAGCACAGTTCATTTGATGAAAGTCAGAAAAGTACCAGTTCAGTAGCAAGTTAACTCACATCCAACATAAATTTCCTCCATCCATTAAAAATGTATGTATAAAAATGATATATGCATTATCTTTTACCGATTTGAGTCGACCCAATCTCTGCATGTAGATATGGGGGTGTTCTGTGCTTTCTCCAGGCCAAAGAATAGACAAACACACAAGAGCAAGCAACCACTGGCTTCAAGCATCCCAATGCAAAGGGAACCAAGAAGCCCAGTAGAACCAAGGTCAAATCAGAGAATGCCAGCAGAACCATGGGCCAAACCTAACCCATCCAACATCAAAATCCAAGCCAAATCAACTGAAATGAAGGAAGGGAAAGTATTTCCAGCCCAACAGGACCAATTTCAAACCACAAAAGCCAACCAGAGACCAGGGCCAATGTGGCAGCACAAGCCCAACAGAACCAATGTCAGATCCGAGAATGCCAGCAGAGCCAATCTAGCAAGCTAATGTTATGATCCCATGTGCCTGTAAGAGCAGCCTCTCCCCCCACACACACACACAGTTGCCTGGGAAAACTGTAAAAAGCAAAACAAAACTCAAGTTTGGAGCTTTAAAACGCCAGCCCCGGATATCCCAAAACATTTTCAACTTTAATTAAATTAGCCAGTGCCCCCCAGGGAATTTAAATGCCCCCCAACTTAAAAATTCCTGGCTATGGGCCTGTGCTAAATACATTTGGAAAATACCAATAAGGTACTTTTTCAGGTATATATTCACACTGGGTATATCCAAGTGTGCATCCTTAGGCACATCATTTAGCAACAAGTATTTTAGTTTATGAAAAGTACTGGAGTCGGGAAACCAGTTGTAGTAAAAACAGCACTGTGGTTTATTGCTGGTCAAGATGGAACATGAGGGAGAGGGATTGGGGAGCCTGCTTATATTTACACGTAAGCTGCACCCTGGCCTCGCCCCCCATGGGGGATTGGGTAAACAGGGATTAGTTTCCCACCAGAGGCTATCATAGAACCATTTGAATATCCTAAGCCTCTGATAGGGGGACAATCAGGATCCTAGGGTCTATTGTTCTCTGGGGACTGAAGCGCAGCTGGTATCACTTACTATTACAGACGAACATGCCCAGACATGTTGCGATATCCATAGCCAATACATAACACCCCGACCTTCATGGTTCAGCCCCCCCTACTGAACATAGTCCTTTAAATAACCTGATCGCCAGCATTTGCTCCCCGAGTGCTGGGGCATTGCAAGGTGTGGAGCACCATGAAGTTCGGGAAGCAGGGTGGCAGGCATTCGCTCAAAGATGGCCGTCGGCAGGTCAGGTAGCGGCGCCAGCAAAGTAGGCTTGCTTGGACTCTCTGGGGTCGAGAGCCCCATTGGCTCCGTGTCCAGGCTGGCTTCCTGGGGCATGCCTTGGTTTGGATCCTCGGTTGCCGGAGTTTCTGAGACGAGGGGTGCGGTGCTTGGGAGGCACTGCCGCACTTGGTCGATGTGGCACTGCCACACCAAACCTTCCTAGGTGATAACCTCATAGGAGAGAGGCCCTGTGGAGTGGACGACTCTCCCGGGGACCCATGCTGGACCTCTGGTGTAGTTCCAGATGTAGATGGGGTCCTTGGGGGAGAAAACTCACAGAGCTGGCCGGACCTGTGACCTGGAGTTGCCGTCGGTGGCACGGTCGAGGTGGAGCTGGTTGAGGAGGGTGCTGAGACACCGGCCCATCAGCATTTCCACCGGACAGCATCCTGTTCTGGTGTGGGGGGTAGATTGCTGGCCGAACAGGAACTTCACCAGCTCGAATTACCAATCGCCCTGGTCCATCCTTCTGAGAGCTTCCTTGGTGGTTCTCGCCATTCTTTCTGCTTGCCTGTTGGTCACAGGATGGAAGGGTGCTGAACGGATGTGGCAGAGGCCAAGGAAGTCCATGAAGTACTGGAACTCTGTGGAGGTGAATGCCATCCTGTTGTTGGTGATGAGGGTGTCTGGCAATCCGTGTGTGGTGAACATGCACCACATGGCTCAGATGGCTGCATCAGAGGAGGTAGCCCACACTGGAACTACCTCCAGCCCCTTGCTGTAGCTGTCTACAATTATAAAGAAAAGCTGCCCCTGGACTGGCCCCGTGAAGTCAAGGTGGAGTCGAGATCAGGGCTTGTTGGTCGACTCTCAGGGCCGACAGGGGCGTGAGGGGGCTTGGGGCGCAACTCTTGGCAACAACCGCATTGGTGGACCTGGTCCTCAATCTCTTTGTCCATGCCAGGCCACCAAACATAGCTGCAGGCTAAAGCCTTCATCTGGACTATCCCCAGGTGCGCATCATGTAGCGCTGCCAGTACCTTGGCTTGGAATGATCACCCTGGTTCCCCACAGCACACACCCCTTGTGGGTGGAAAGTTCATTGTGCCTTGCTGTGTAGGCTGTGGACTCCAGCCCCAGATGTTCGGGCCACCCCCTCCCCACCCAGTCTGAGACCCGGGAGAGGATTCAGTCCCAGGCTGTGTGGTGAGCCACGTCTGCTACCTGTACTGGCTGGTCTGGGAGGTCTTCGATTAGGGCGATGTGGAAAGCGGGGGGCAGGTTGCTGGATGGTAATGGGAGGTGATTCAGAGCGTCCACATGGCCCATGGCTTTCCCGGGCCAATGCACCAAGGAGTACTGATATCCCGACAGGAAAATAGATCAACATAGCACCCATGGGGAAAGCATGTGCAGAGTTTGGCCATGTGGAGTGAGAAGGCCTAGGAGCAGTTTGTGGTCTGTGGCCACAGCGAAGGCTCTACTGTACAAGTAGTCATGGAATTTTTTGACTCTTGCGACTATGGCCAGGGCTTCTTTATCAATTTGGGCATAATTCTGCTTGGCCCCCGATAGGATGTGTGAATAGTAGGCCACCGGCACCTCCCACCTGTCAGGAAGTCGATGGCCCAGGACAGCTCCCACCCCATATGGAGACACATCACATGCCAGAATCACTGGCAGGAATTCATCAAAATGTGCTAGTACGGTGTTGGACACCAGCAAGTCCTTAACCACTTTGAAAGCGGCCGTGGGGCATGGCCCCCATTCCCACTTAGCCCCCTTGTCCAGTAACCTATGTAGGGGCTCTGCCACCACTGCCTTGTGTGGAAGGAAGGTGTGGTAAAATTTCAGGAGGCTGAGGAACACTTGCAGCTTGGCCTTTGACATAGGGGCAGGAGCCTCTGTGATAGCCAACACCTTTTCTGGAGTGGGGTGAATGCCCTGTGCATCTACCATGAATCCCAGGAAGGTCATCAATGGAACCCCCAAGATGCATTTGTCCTTGTGCACCTTGAGGCCAGCTTCCTGGAACTACTGGAGGACTGACTGCAGCCGGGTCTTGAAGGTGGAGATGTCTGGGACCACAATCAGGATATCGTCGAAGAAAGGCTTCCAGTTTGTCCAGCTGGAATATCTTTTAATACAGAGTCAATTAGTTGCTGGAACAACCTGGGAGTGACGCTGACCCCAAACTGGAGTTGCTTCACTTTAAAGGCTCCCTTGTGGGTAACTATTGTTTGGGTTTCTGCCGTGGCGTCGTCCACAGGGAGTTGCTGGTAGGCCTGTTCCAGATCCAGTTTTCCAAACACCTGGGCCCCTGCTAGGGAGGACAAGATGTGACTGACCATGGGTACTGGGTATGCGTGATCCTGCAAGGCTAGATTTATGGTACATTTGTAGTCCGTGCAGATGTGGATCTCCCCATTAGTCTTCAATGGAGTTACAATTGGGGTCTCCCACCTAGCGTGCGAGACCAGCTCTAATACGGCTTGCGTGACCAGTTTGTCCAGCTCAGCCTCTACCTTAGGCTGGATCACAAGAGGAGGCCGCCAAGCCGCCACATGGATGGGCGGGACATTTGGATCTAGGTCCAAAAACACTGGGGGCCCCCAGTAGGAGTCCAGCTTGCCGTCAAAAATGGTGGGGAACTCTGCACATACTGACGCAAAGTCTGCAGAGCCGATCTTGTTCACCCCATAGACTCCCAGTACCAAAGGCTTGAACCAGGAGAGTCCAAGGAGGCTGGTGAGATTGCCCTCCACCACCAGGAGGTTCAGACGCCCATCAAAGTCCTTGAACTGGACCCTGAACTTGCCCAACCTCTTAATTGCCACCAGGTTTTTCTGAAAGTCCTGGAGTATAAGTCCCATAGGGCATCTCAACTGCCCCCCCCCCCCCCATGGACACAGCTTGCAGAATGTGTCCACCAATATAATTGAGTACGAGGACCCAGTGTCCAGTTCCATGCTACAGGGGGCCCCTTCAATCCGAACGTGGACCAGTATTTTCCCCGGGGTATTTTGGGGCAAGTTTAGTACTTGGCTGTGTGCAGGGGTTGACATGCTATCCACTGACTTATGGTGAGCAGCTGGGGGGTGGCAACTGGTCCGGGAGTGGCAAACCTTTGGGATGTGCCCTGTCTTTCCACAGGATTGGCATGTTGCCTCGCGGAACCAGCAGGGGGTCTCTGCAGCTAGCGCACATTGGGGGCGGCCTGTACTGGGAAAGAGGAGCGGAGGCAGCAGCCAGGGCTGTGTGCTGGGAACAGAAACCGGGGGAGCGGGACGCACCTTTTTGTGAGCGCAGTTGCAGCCGGCAGATGTCCTCTCCCTCTGATGTGTCTGATTCGTAGGTCACAGTATGGTGTGTGTGGGTGGCCGAGCGGTCATTCTGGGTCATCTTGAATGCGACCGCCATCTGGAGCACCTTTTCAATTGTGGGCTTGGGGAGTGTGATGAGCCATCACCGTAGTTTGGCTTCTTGTACCACGGCCACGAAGCTGGCCAGCAAGTGGTCCTCCACGTGCTGGTACTCACAACCGACTGCCAGCTGGCGGAGGTCGGTGAGGAACGCAGCTGCACTCTCCCCCATCTGCTGGGTCCTCTGGAGGAACTGCACCCACAGTGCTAACATGGAAGGTTTGGGTGCAAAATAGTCTCCCAGCTGCTTGACCAGATTGTCATACGAGACGCCCATTAGGTCTCGGGGAGCTATCAGGCTCTGGGCCAGGCTCATGGTTTCCACGCCGCAATGGCCCAGCAGCCAGGCCCTCTTCATATTGGCCTCTGTGACCCCTCGTACCAAGAGGAGAAACCCGAGTTGCCTTGCCCATGCATCCCAAAGTGCCAAAGTTCACTGGGTGGCCTCTCAACCTAATCTATATCACAGATAAGTAAACTTAGTATTTAAATAGCAGTTTTCCTAAATGTTCAGTGTGCTTCACATACATTATCTTGGTCATCTTTCCAATCATAGGCCATAAGGTAGGCCAGTAGTATTACCCTTCAACTACAGAAGGAAGGAGTGACTGACCATTTGCCAGCAGACCATTTATGACTGACAGCATGAACTTAGGACTCTCTGGCTCACAACTCATGCTTGTTATCATGACTCGCATAACAATAAACAATTATATGCTAGCTCATTGCCTGTAAGCTGCATTTCAGACGTAAAGGAGTAAGGCCTAAAGGATGTCTGTCACTTGTAGGGAAGGGCACGAACTGGCTCACAAACTAAAGGTCATGATGAATTTTGGCCAGTTCATGGTTCCTAAACTGAAGTTCAAGTAGTTCATGGAGGTTCATGCCCATTCATGAATGGATACATTTCCAGACAGACTATCTCTGCTCAAACAAAATGTTTACCAAACTTCAAAGCAATGGGGGGGGAGGTGAAATTCTCCAGCCTTGGAAACACTGGTGTCAGTTTCAAACTAGTCATGTCAGTTTCAAGAGGGCCCCTCATTTGCTGGTGTTCCTTTGTGTTCACTTCCCATTTTCTTGCATAGAGCTTGCAAAATCCCACCCTCCTTGCTTGGATTTGTGACTCTGTGCTTTGAGATCAGTCCTTTTAAGTTTGCAGAGCCAGTGGCACTGCATTTTGCAGGGCACTAGTACATTGCACTGGTTCTACTGAGCTTCCACCCCCCACCCCTGGCTTGGATTGTGATTATGTGCTAGACATCAGTCCTGTTGAGCTGGCATTGCCAAAATGGCACTGGGTTTTGCTGGGCAGTAGTACATTGCACTGGTTCTGCTGGGCTTGTAAAAATGTACTCAGCTTCAGTTTCTACTGTAGAGATTCTCTGAGACTTTGATTCTGTTTGGCTAGGCTTCTATTGCCCTTGCTTTTTTGCTGTTTTTTCCCTCCATTGGAAACAATGGAGGATGGGGGTACCTTCTTTGGGGGGCTGTAACTTGGATTTTGTAAATCCAGTCCTCACCAGACTTAGAGGGCAGGTAGAGGAGAGCCATCTGGAGAACTTTTGTGAGTTTGATGTCTCTAGCATGCCAAGGGACCATTCTACATCACAAATCTCATGAACTGAACCAGTTTGTTTAGCTCTTAGAACTTGGTGACAGTCTGTGGCTCATGAACCAGGTATGCCACGAACCAAAATGATCCACATTTTCCCAGTTCATGTTCATCCCTCGTCACTTCAGCTCAAAAAAGATTGGTTCTCATGGTTAGGAATATAATATATCTCAATAGGAATGCCCATCCAAAACTTTGTGTACATAGAATAATGAAACAATTTTCCAAGTGATCAGAGAATTATGGCTATTTTCAAAGATGAGAAGGACAAGAAGATGAACAATCTTCATGAAAACAGATTAAACTTAATAAATTGTGCTAATGAATAGTGCAATTACTTGCCTGTCTAGCAGAAACAAGCTAAGATGACATCTAAGGACAACAGAAGCCCTAACTAATGAGGATGATGGACCCAAACAAATGATCCTGCTTATATTCTGCCTAATTATCAACTGTGATTCTCTAGATCTTTTTCCCCGCCAGCCATTGTCTATATAGCCTTCAGCAACAACCTTTTTGTAAGGCCCATGGGGGGAAAATATGCCATGACCCAGTAAAATGAAAACGGATTCAGGATGCCATAGCTAAGGGAAGTACAGTGGTCCACAGCATGGTGGACAACACTGTCCTGTTATGGAGTCAGCAGTTCAGGACAATGTAGCTAAGACACATTACAGAAACAGGGACAGGAATAATTTAAAAGGTGCAGCCTTTTCCCCAGCTGGCTTCAAAACAACTTGTATTAAAAAACTGTTGAATATATATTAATAAGGGCATATTAGTCGAAACTGTGGCTATCAGCCCTGACCTGGATAGCTTGAGAGCCAGTTTGGTGTAGTGGTTAAGTGCGCAGACTATAATCTGGGAGAACCGGGTTTGATTCCCCACTCCTCCACTTGTACCTGGCTGGATGACCTTGGGCAAGCCATAGCTCTGTACCAGCTGTTCCCTCAAGGACAGCTTGGGAAAGAGCTCTCTCAGCCCCACCTACCTCACAGGGTGTCTGTTGTGGGGAGGGGAAGGGAAAAGGAGTTTGTAAGCCGCTCTGAGACTCCCTTGGGGAGTGGAGGGCGGGGTATAAATCCAATCTCTTCTTCTTCTTCTTGGGCAAGCCCAGTCTCATCAGACCTCGGAATCTAAGCAGTGTCAACTCTGGCAGGTACCTGGATGGGAGACCTCCTTGAAGTACCAGAGGCAGGGACAGGCTTTACTCAGCCACCTCTTTAAATATCCTCCAGGCCCCCAGTAGGGGGCAGTCACCAGAGGTCACCAAGACTTCCATGTGCACACACACTCACATGCACACAGAAAAAAATACAAAAAACTAAGGCTATTGATTGCTGCTTTGGGTTTTACCATAGAGCATCTGGCAATTCCTAGAGCTACCCATTATCACTCCCAGGTGACATCTGAAGTGACATGGTGACATCTGTGACATCATCAGTGTCACATGCCCCCAACCATCTCACTGGTCGCCTAGCCAAAACATCAAGAATATTAAATCAGTAGCCCATCAGTCATTGTCCATTCATAATGTAACTAATAAGACCAAAAAAGATTATCCAAAGTCTCTTCTGAATGATGATACCCTTTTTCTGAAATGCCATAAAAATAGACCTCTTTTGGAAGGGAGCTACACAGTTTGGAGGCCATAGCAGAAGAAGCCCTTCCATTAAAACTTCACCTCTCAAAATGGTGAAACCTAGAACAGGATGTCAATTGATTGAGATGCATGTAGAAGTTCAGGATGGAAAATAAATAGAATAGAGCAATAGACATCTTTCTTAATTGGGAATGAATCTGGCTATGCTTAACTTTTTAAAGGACTGGGGGGGCTCAAGCTTTTTCAAGCAGATCTGTAAAATCTTGGGGATGGGTGGGCCTGGAGTTTCTTGGTAGCTTTTCTCTTCTACCTCCAGCCTTCTTTTCCACTTTTCCCCTCCTCCCTCCCTTCCCCCCAAATACCTTGTGAGTGGTGTTGCCAGATCCTCCCTGGCCACTAGCAAGGGTGGGGGTAGGGTTGCCAGCTCCACATTGGGGAAATCCTGGAGATTTGGGGGTGGAGCTTGGAGAGGACAGGGACCTCAGTAGGGTAGAATGCCAAAGAGGCCACCCTCCAAAGCATCCATTTCCCCCAGGGAAAATGATCTCTATAGTCTGGAGATGAGCTGTAATTCCAGGGGATCCTCAAGTCTCACCTGGAGGCTGGCATCCCTACTTATGAGGCAATGAAAGGCAGAAACCGACAGCAGGGCTGGTTGAAGACAGTGTAGGAACTCCATAGACCCACCTTGAGCTGAGGATGCCCTTCCTCCAGTCTCCAACTGCCACTGCTGTGGCCATCAGTACCTACTTGCTTATGAAGTCAGCAGCACAGTTTTTCTCAAAGCATTTATTAGTAGCTGCAACATTTAGACTTCTTTCAAGGGCAGTATCATGCAGAACGCATTGCAGTAATCTATTCATAAAGTTCAGAAAAGCACACAAGACTGTCTCTTTGAATGCTTCCCGCATATAAACATACATTTTACATGTTCGGGGGAAAGCTAGAGTACAGTTGTTCCCTCTAACAGGTTAGTTCTTCTTGTCTATATTCAGGAACAGGGTAGGAGTTTGGAAACATACAGTGTAGGGAGCCCAGTTCTCTTGCTTTGGCAGGAGACTTCCTGCAACCAGGCAGTTCTGCCTACTATAGCTCAGCTGGGCAAGGGGGGGTGGGGCTGCTGAGAGAAATGGCTGTGTGTGATTGGTATCATACTGATGTCATGATGTCACTTCTGGTGAGACCCGGAAACAGGGCTGCCAACAGGAAAGACCGAGGGTACAAAATTCCCATGGCCCAAGTCAGCTTGAGGGCCCAGTAAAACTATAACCATCCTGCCGTCAACCAACGCAGTGCAGTTTATTTTACTTTCAGGGCAGGCAGGAAAAAGCAAGTCGGCAGAGGAGCTCACTTCCTGATGCTGTTGGCCACCATTTTTAGCAGCCGTTTTAAAAAGAAAGCTCTCCATGGCTGCAAACTTTTAAACTCTGAGGCTGAAGCAAACATTTGCCAATCTTGATATGTGCCTAAGTCCACCAACCAACCTGGGATGCCTTCATTTCTCTCTCCCTCCACCGTCTAATTCTTCTGTGTTTGCCCCCCCCCCCATACACTGCTTTCCAGGTGCATTCTTCTCATCCTTAACCTGGTTGGGGAGCTAAAGCATACTTAACCGTAGAACAGAAAACCTCTGTGTCAAGTTAACCTTTCCCAAGAATCTCTCAAAGTATTGAAAGGATGATCCCCCCCACACTTGACACACACTGGGATCTGTATGAATCTGCATTAGAGGATATAGATACTGAATAGTGAATGTAGGGTTGCCAACCCCCTGATGGGGCTGGGGGTTCTCTCACTTTCCAGCCCCTTAATCTGCTGCCGACCAGCTGGCTGGCGGGGAGAGCCCTGCACCTGAAAAGCTCCATTGCGCCCAAAGTGCCTGGTGCAATGACATCTCCTGGAGGTGTTGTCATCATGCTGGGCATGTCATGCAACGGACACTCTATCATTTGGGTCAAAACTCTATGGTGACCGTAGAGCTTTTTTACCCAAATGCTAGAGCATCCCCTGCACAATCCCCTGGTGCAATGATGTCACTTCCCGGTGGTGTCATCTTGATGTGTGCGCTTTGCACGTGCACCAGGAGACTCCAGGAGCTGGGCTGGAGCCCCCCCCCCCCATCAGTATCTAGGTAAGACCTGGCAACCCTAAGCCTTAGGTGAATGCCTCAGTTTCAGTTTATATCACATGCTACAACATTAATATATTGAATAAACTGCTATGTCGTGACATCCACTGGTTCAGAAGACTTTAAAAGGGCATTAGACAGATCCATGGTGGCAGAAAGGTCATAGCCATTATTAGTGATGACTAAAAAGAACCTCAGGGTTCAGGAGCAGTGTACTCTTGAATGCCAGTTTGGAGGGGACAACTGTTTGGGTTGGGTGTTGCCTTTGTTCCCTGCTGATGGGATTCCCAGAAGCATCTGGCTGGCTAGCTAGCATGGGAAACAGGACACTGGGCTAGAGAAACCTCTGGTGTGATCCAACAAGCCTTTTATTTTATTCTTATGAAAGGTAGAGGACACGTCGTTATCCTATCCTCATCTTTACAGAGGGGTTTAAAAATATATATTATTCAGTGATCTGACTGCTCTCTCTGCATCTTTAAGTATGCTATCAACCAATTAAAGGGTGTGGGAAAACAGGCAACTGCAGGTTTTTTTTTATGTTGAAGGGGTTGGATATTGTAACTCTGCATTCAAGAGGATCTGGGAGAGAAAGGGTTAAGAGAAGTGGGAGCCAGTGCAGCTGACAGTGCACCAGTTGGATATGTGCCAACATAGAGGTACCTGTAAGTACTCATGCCACTGCGTTTTGGACCAGCTGAAGTTTCCAGATCAGTTTTAAAGGTAGCCTGATGTAGAGCCAGTTACAGTAGTCCGGCCTCGTTGACCATTGCATGGATCACTGTGGCGAGGTCAGAACATGAGAGGTAGGGGGGGGCAGTTGCCTGACTTGGCGTAGTTAGAAAAATGCCAGCCTAGCAACATTTGCAATCTAGGCCTCCATAGATAAGGAGGTATCCAGAAGCATGTCCAGACTCTCGATGGTTGGTGCCAGTGTCAGTGGCATACCATCAAGAGCTGGGAGTTGGCATCCCGACCTTGGGTTGCCCCGACCCAGCCACAGGACCTCCATCTTTGACAGATTTAGTTTCAGCTCGCTCTATCACAGCCATCCAACCATAGCCTCTAGTCCTTCAGCCAAATTTGATGGGATGGTGTCAGGCTGTCTGTCCACCAACAGGTATAGCGTACTGGTGACAGCCCAGCTCAAAACTCCACACCATCTGGGCATGAGGGCACATGTGGATCTTAAACATAGGAGAGAGGATAGCCCTTGGGGACTCCACACACCAAAGGGTGTCTCTCCTAGTGCCACCATCTGTCCTCGATCATGGAGGAATGAAGTGAGCCACTCTAAGGCTACCCCACAAACTCCTATGTCAGCTAGGTGGTGGGTCAACAGATCGTAGTTAACTATGTCGAACACTGCTGTCAGATCTAATAATAACAACAGCACTGACCTGCCCCAGTCCAGCTGTCTGCAGAGATCATCCACGAGGGCAACCAGCGCTGTCTCCATCCCATGGCTGGGACGGAAACCAAACTGGAATGGATCCAGAGCAGATGTGTCTTTGAGGAAACTCTGGAGCTGCTTTGCCACCACTCTCTCAATTACCTTGCCAAAAAATGGCAAGTATTCTTTTTGCAGTAACAGAAAGGCAAGTCACATGTTTTGTTATATTTATGTTGGATCAGAGTCATGGTGGGGCCCAGATGAAATTTTTGCCAGGGGCTTATGGTAGCTCTCAACAGCTTTGCCCAGAAACGATGTCATTGTATAAGGTGTTGCTCTAGCATTCCCCTAAAACTCTATAACTGTAGTGAATGCTAGAGCATTGGATGGATGCAGTTGAGTGAATGCTAGAACACTGCCCCTCCATGATGATGTCACTTCTGGGTCATATTGGAAGTGACATCACTGCATTGCCAGTGAGGTCCCCCCATAATAATAATTCTTTCGGTTTCCAGACTTAGGCTGGTGGTAACCCTAATGCTTACTTGTTTAGATGGATATAGTCTAATGCAGCCTTACTTTGAAAAAAATTGGCTTTCCCACAGAGATAAAAAGGGCCCAAGCCCTCTGGGATGGGCTGCAAGAATAATCAAAACCTTTCCCCACTTTTTACTTTGAAGGAGTCTGAGCATGTTTCGAGCCTTCGATTAAATCAATTAAAAACTGAACTCTATCCAAATAATCTAACACATAATATGACTGTACAACTTCAAAAAAAAATTGTCTACAAGTGGATAAATAAGACTGGGTGATACCTTGGAATAAATATAGCAAAAGACTTGAGCAATTTACTTAGCCATAGCCATATTAAAATCTACCATGAGACGAGAGAGCAACTGAAATCCTGGAACACCCTCCAACTAACATGGATTAGGTTAGACCTAATCAAATCTTTTATTTCCCCTAAATATCTCTTTTGCTTCAGAGCTCTCCCAATCATGATACTTCGAAAATATGTGACTCTTTGGCAGAGATCCATAAATGATTTCCTATTGGGTTATAAAAAACTACACAAAAAATTTACCGTTTTATGTCACCTTTATAAATTAGGGGTATGGGTCTCCTGGATTTAAACCTCTAGACTGGCAAATCTAGCTATGATGCTGCAGGCTGACGTGCTTTCTGACTGGGTGTGGATTGAGCAAGAATACACGAGATCTAATTCACTTTAAGACATCCTCTGAGCCCTAAAGAGGAATATGGACTCTGCTAAGCCAAACAGCCCCTTTCTCCAGACTATGCTAGCGACATGGAATACTAAGAGAAAGATCTTAGCTCCTGATACCTCTCCTCTGCCTTCTTTTCTAAATTAGATCTGGTTTGGGCCCAGGCAAGACCCGACTTTTATAAAGTCTTGGAGAAAAGCTGGGGTAACCTTAGGGCTGCCAAGTCAGCCCGGGGGGGGGGATGCCCTGCTAAAGGGGTTCCCGATCCGCTGGCCAGCATTTGGCCGGGGGAGAACCCCACCCCCAAAGTCGTCCAGCGAGGACGACATAATGACGTCACCGGAAGTGACGTCAGCACGTTGAGGGCGTTGCCAGGGCGACGTTCTGGCAATCGCCCCAAAACTCTATGATACCATAAAGTTTTGGGGCGATTGCCAGAGCGTCACTATGGCAACGCCCCCAACGTGCTGACGTCACCCCAACCTGGTGACGTCGCTGGGCACGTGCGCAAAGCGTGCGCACCAGGAGAAACTCCCGGCCGGAGGAGGACTCCCCCCCGCCAGTGAGCTTCTAAGACTTGGCAACCCTAGGTAACCTGCATTATTGACTTATCCAATCCTAGGTAACCTGCATTATTGACTTATCCAAGAATGGACATTTGCTGGACATTATCTTAGATGCCTCACAAACTTAAAAACTCTGATGATAAACCTGATAGAATCAGTGAGGCCTACTCTCCAGAATATATCTCATACTGCTTCTCACTGGAAATTCCAACGCCCCCCAATACCAAAAGAAATGGAATTATATTTGTTATTTACAGCTAACTAACGACCAATGGGATTCTATATGGTCCACTTCTTTTGCTGCGTTGAAAGCAACTAATGCTAGATTTACAACTTATAAACTCATTAGGCACTGGTATCTTACCCCAGTCTGACTAAATCGTATGGATACTTTCAAAACCCTCACTGTGTTGGAAGCAGTGTGGATGTATGAGTTCTTACTTGCATTACTACTGGGCTTGTACCCACATTGCTAAATTCTGGTGTATGGTTACACGCACAATTCGCTCAATTACAGGATATTCAATCGCAACGACTCCTGAGCGACTACTCTTAATTTGAATACACTTGAAAATCATCTTACTCACAGCAGCCAAACTAGCATTAGCTTCAAAATGGAAAGAAGAGACAGTCCCCCCCACACACACACACAAAAACTATGGCTAGATAAAACGTGGGATTGATTTGTTATTGAACACTTATCAGATTATTACAATCAGAACCTGGTAATTATTGTTCCACATTTGTAGGACAGTGGTCCCCATTCTTAGATTATATGACACAAATGGGTCTTCTCCCTTACAAACCATACCTTATGTGTGATGCCCTATACTAGGTTTCAATGCTCACTTGTTTTTTACCTACTGAATAAGTAAGTTGCATTCAACTTCTCCTTACATAAATCTTTATTGTTTGCTTGTATGCTTAGGTGTGTTATTTTTATGAAAGTCTATCAGATGTCAGTGCTATTGTATTGCACTGAAATTGTTAAAATTTCCCCACATTACAGTAATGCATTCCTAGAGCCTACCAACCATGCGCAACTGGAGTGCTTTGTGAACAAAGGCTTTGGGTTACCAGCGCCAGGCTGGGAAATGCCTAGAGATATGGGGCTGGAACCTGAGGAGTGCCGGGGGGGGGGGGGGGGCTCAGCAAGGTGTAATGCCATAGAGTCCATCCTCCCAAGCAGTTATTTTATCTGAGGGAACTGAGCTCTGTAGTCTGGAGACCAGTTATAATTCCAGAAGATCTCTGGGCCCCACCTGAAGGTTGTGTAGCGTGGGAATCAGAGGCCTATGCCCAAGATGAGAGATCCCCAGACAACGGGAGAAGAAGGTTCTTTTATTGACGCCAGGTCCAGCCCTGCCAAGCGTAGAAAATGGCTGAACCCCGAATTGCACAGTTGAAAGGCTTTTATACAGAAGTGAGAATAACGTGAAAACAACTTATTCATCACCTGACCCTTAGTTAGAGTACAGTCCTGGGATTTTTCCACTGGCTCAATACTTCGTATCTTTTTAGAGAGAGGCTGCGTTTTTTTATGAGGTGCATTGTGGCTTCTGTTGGGAGGGGCTAACTGTTACTGAGGGTGATAAGGAAGGCGCTGAAACTGCCTGAAACTGCCTGCTTTTGCTTCAGTTGTCAACTCAAACCAAAACAGTACACACACAAAATGGTGACTTCAGGCGTTTGGAGATTGCTGGTAGTGCACACTCCCACTACGCACATAGTTGGTGGCTTGTGGTGTGTGTTGTTGTGTATAGGAAGTAGCTCAGGGATGATAACACTGTCTATTGCTACAACTCTTATATTTCTGATGGAAAGGAATCATTTTTTGTCATAAAGGGCTCCGAAATAAAACTTGCTGGTTCCACAGAGTACATTAAGATTAACTGTAAATCTGGATATCAATTTTACTTCGGCACTGAAACTGCCTGCTTCCTTCTCTGGGTTTTGGTTGAGTTTATTGGGAGCAAAAGTTGGGATAAAGACAAATAATTTGGCTTAGGAAAACAAATGCAAGGGAATCACATGAGAAAATGAGATGAAAAAGGTAATGTAGGGCACGATCATACGCACCCATTTGCCATGGAAGAGGGATGATTCACCGGATCAAAGTGGCGCGATCACACCAGCACATCTGGGAAGCATCCCACAACCGTTGTCAAACGGTTGCAAACCCTTTTGATCCTGTGGGGAAGCATGGTAAAAAGCTACTAGTGAAACACTAGTAGCAAATGGTTTGCTGTGGTTCACAACCGGGAGTTTCCCTGTTTGATCGTGCCACCACGGAAGTGTGGCATTGTGGATAGCATGATCACATGCTAGCCCAACGCCACATGGGTTTTTTGTCCCCCTTCTCTGTGTGCACATCATCGAAGGCCCCCTTAGGGGGAGACATGTTTCATCAATCCTCCCACCCCCCCATTGCGGCGAATAATCGATTCTCCACCCACCCCCCTGTCTAAGCAAATCATCGATTCCCCCTTCCCCTGTTCAAGTGCTTCATCGATCCCCATTTAAGTGCATCGCAAACCCACCACACACAAAAAAAGCATTTGCCCGCAGTTGCGTCTGATCACGGACCTGTGTGATCACGCAACTGCGGTGTAAATTGTTCCGGTGCAAATTTGCGTTGATTCCTGTCCGGCTTATCTCACTCGTGTGGTTGTGACCTAAGAAACGATAATACCCTTCTTTTTTGATGCTGAATATCCAAACTCTTGTTGTGCAAGTTCATTGAATGAGATCATGCAGCGTTCCTAAAATAGCAAAGCCACATCACACCATTGATCTCTTTTGCTCCAGTGTATGTGTTGCAAGAAGAAGAAGAGAAGAAGAAGAGATTGGATTTATATCCCACCCTTCACTCACTTGGAGTCTCAGAGCGGCTTACAAACTCCTTTCCCTTCCCCTCCCCACAACAGACACCCTGTGAGGTGGGTGGGGCTGAGAGAGCTCTGAGACAATTGTCCTTGAGAGAACAGCTGGTACAGAGCTATGGCTTGCCCAAGGTCATCCAGCCAGGTGCAAGTGGAGGAGTGGGGAATCAAACCCGGTTCTCCCAGATTAGAGTCCGCACACTTAACCACTACACCATACTGGCTCTGCAAAAGATTTCATACCATGTCGCTTATTGACTTAGCTGTTGACTGGGTCAAATTTTTGTAAAATAGCAGGAGACAAACAGCATTGCCCCAGTGATCCTGCAGTACTCTATTTTTTATATCCAGTGAACAATTTTCATCTCCTTCATTTCATTAATCATTTACAACTTGCTGCAGCAACTCTACTAAGTCAGTCAGCGTCCTCAACAACAACAAAAAGATATGATTTGTGTGCATGTAAGCTTGTCTGTAGTGTGCAGATCTGTGTAGTCAGCTTGAACTTTTTCGGGGGGGGGGGGGACCTTCCAAAATTTTTAACAAACACAATCTAGATGTTCAAGGAGTGCAAATGTATGAGATATTGCAATGTTTGGTTCACAGAGCAGAGTTTGCGCAATCATAGAAGTGTGATACTAAGTACAGTAAATAAATCTCCCAAGATGTATATTGCAAAAAAGGTAAACTTACATTTATTCAAGTAGATCCAGTTCACAATCAGTTTGCAGTCGAAAGGAGAGAGAGAAGCCTTATCTAAAGAGCACTTTCCCTACCACAAATGGCCAGCTTGTCCGGCATCAAGTATGTGGGAGTCTGAGGGCCAGTTTGGTGAGGACAGCCAGTTTTGTGCAGTGGTTAGGAGCACAGACTCTAATCTGGGAGAATCCGGTTTGATTCCCCACTCTTCCACATGCAGCTGGTGGTATGACCTTGGGTCAGTCACAAGTTCTCTTGGAGCTGTTCTCTCAAGAGCAGTCCTCTCTCAGCTCCACCTACCTCACAGGGTGTCTGTTGTGGGCAGGGGAAGGGAAAGGGCATTGTAAGCTGCTCTGAGACTCCTTTGGGTAGTGAAAGGTGGGATATAAATCCAATCTCTTCCTCCTCCTCCTCTTCTTCTTCCTACAAAAAAGACCTGCAGAGATGTGTGTCTCCATGGAAGGCCTTATGGAGAGAGTGAGAGGACAAAGGGAGAGGGGTCAGAGGGCATCCCATTTAAGAATACTTATACACACTTAAAGTGATGTAGCACCCCCCCTCCCAATGTCCAGGAATGCTGAGTCACTCACTCCAACATGAGGAACCTGCACCTTTTCATATATGCAGTGAAATCCAGTGGGTTTGTTCGAAGGCAAACTGTGGAATGGTGCTAACCTTTTCATATATGCAGTGAAATCCAGTGGGTATGTTCAGTACAAACTGTGGAATGGTGCTAACTTTGGAGGCAAATTGTTAGGGCTCTGCAGGATGTACCAAAGTGAATAAATATTCAGGAAAGATTATATTTGTTTCCTTGGGTCTTTAGACACGTAGTTGCAGCGTGGACAGTGTGACCCGTGCCATAAGTGTAGAGTTTTTGTTTGTTTGCTTGCTTGTTTCTATCACAGATCGCAGATGTAAAAAGACACTCACAGACAGACAGGATCTACACATGAATTCAGGGCAGTCGCACGCTCTTCCTTTGTTTTTTAATGCAACATTTTTTTCTAATAAGATCATTCTGTTTTTATCCTCCTGGGAAGGATTGTTTGTGTAGTCTGGAAACAGAAACATCCATAATGAACAAATGGAGAAGTCTTGATTTCCTTCTCCTCTGCAGGGAATGTCAAACCCACGGCTGATGGAGGGACGGAATAACCTGGAGAGCGATATTGGATTGGATGCCTCGGGCAGAGCAGAGGGCACCGTCCTTTTCTGGTCGTCGCCTCAGGCACTTGTCCCTTCCTTTATTGGTAGGAGGGGGGCATGGAGACCTCCTCATCGGCAGCGGCTGCAAACCAGCACTTTCATGAGAAGTTGGTGGTATCCACGTCTGCTGAGTTGGGCTCCCACTTTTACAAGTATGCCCCCCCCCCCCCGTAGCTTTGGCTATGGTTCGTATTCCTTGCCCCTCCTCCATACCATATTAGGCACATATCTCCTTGATTTTTGGAAGGGAAGCTTTGCAAATGGGCTAGCTGGGGCGTGCAGGAACCCAGCACAATGATGTCGGCATCACCATGGGGCTCCCAACACTGCTTTGCCCACTTCCAGCTGGTCCCGTTGTCCTGCAAAGCCGCCAGCCTTGTGGTGAATTTAAACAGCTTTAGCATCATTTATACTCCCGTCTTTGATATACTGCTGGAGGTTGCACATATCCTTGTCTCGCACAACACATGTTCTGTCTGCAGGAAACTGAGCATCCCCCACAAGTTGAAGCTTAATCCTGACAAGACAGAGATTGTCTTGGTTGATAGAAAGGCAGACGGGGGATCTGAGGTCTCCTCTATCCTGGATGGGTTTCTACACCTCTTGAAAAGCCAGGTTTGCAGCATGGGAGTGCTGCTTGACACAGAGGTCACCTTAGAAAACCAGGTGGCTGCAGTGGCTCAGAGTGATTTTGCCCAGCTTTGGCTGGTGCGTCAGCTGCACCCATTCCTGGTTCAGTCCATAGGCGTCAACTACGGGGGGGCTCAAGAGCTCGAGCCACCCCCGAAATTTCCCAGGGGGGACTGAGCCCCCCCCTGAGAAAACGGAGCACCCACCGTCGCGTGTCCCTGGGCCCTTCCTAGGGCCGCAAACATCTCTCTCTCTCTCTTCCCGCCCCCCCCCCCCAGCCTGGCTGCCTCCGTCCCTCCCTCCATCCATCCAGAGGCCAGCTAAGTGAATGCCCAGCTGGCCCCTGGATGGATGGAGGGAGGGACGGAAGCAGGAGTGGCCAGGCCGGGGGGGGGGGAGGCAGCGGCGGCGGGGACATGGGGCCCGCCCCCCCCCCCCCCAGATTTTAAAACTCAATGCCCCTGGTTCAGTCAGATCTAGCCACAGTGATTATTGGAATGCACTCTACTTGGGGCTACCCTTGAAGTGTGTTTAGAAGCTGCAGCTAGTGCAGAACACTACAGCTACACTGCTGGTCAGGGCCAGCTATCAGGAGTATAGGACCCTGATACTACAGCAATTACACTGGCTACCAATCCGCTCCTGAGTCCAATTCAAGGTTTATCCTTAAAAAGCTGTACATGGCTTGGGACCAGGATATCAGAATAACCATCTTCGCCCATACATTCCTGGCCAGAAATTAAGAACACCCTCCTTACTTTGAGTATAGTGGTTTTGGTGTAGTGGTTAAGTGCGTGGACTCTAATCTGGGAGAACTGGGTTTGATTCCCCACTCCTCCACTTGCAGCTGCTGGATGACCTTGGGCAAGCCATAGTTCTCTCAGACTTGTTCTTGAAAAAGAGCAGATTATGTCAGAGCTCTCTCAGCCCCACCTACCTCACAGGGTGTCTGTTGTGGGGAGGGGAAGGGAAAGGAGTTTGTAAGCCACTCTGAGGCTCCAAGTGAAGGGCAGGGTAAAAATCCAGTCTCTTCTTCTACTGTCCCACCAATCATAGAGGCTCTTCTGGTGGGCACCTGAGAGAGGGCCGGTGGTTGGCAACTTGGAAGAGATTCCTTTCTGCGGCGGCGCCACACCTCAGGAACACCCTCCCCCTTGGTGCCCACGCTGTTGCCTTTCATGTGCCAAGGGAAGACTACTTTCTTGGCTTGTGATTTTGTTTCTTTTTGCTTCTCGTTGCTGCCTCTTTCAGTACTTGTTGATTTGTTGGTTTGGGTTGGTTTGTTTTTGCTTATATGGTGATGGTTCCAACCAGTTTCCCTGCTGGTGAAAAAGGAAAGAAGGGACTCCGTTTACCACCAAAAAAGCTATGAGGAGGAGAATTGGACTTTCACGGACAAAAGCCAGATGGGGTGGGGGCTGTAGTAAAGAAGGGGATTTGGTGAGAATGAATGGAAAATCTGTCTGGATCCAACCCAACCTTTGTTTTAATTGCAAGCTGCTCTGCATGTGGGCCGCAGTGGCTCAGTGGTTAAGATGCTGAACTGCAGACCGGAAGATCGGCAGTTCGGCAGTCCGAGACCTGAGTGCCGCGTGACGGAGTGAGCTCCTGTCTCTGGCCCCAGCTCCTGCCAACCTAGCAGTTCGAAAGCAAGAAACTGCAAGTAGATACCGCTTCGGTAGGAAGGTAACAGCTGGCCACATGACCACGGAGACGTCGTCAGACAGTGCTGGCTCTTCGGCTTGGAAACGGAGATGAGCATCACCCCCTACAGTCGTATTCAACTGGCTTTCAAGCAAGGGAAACCTTTACCTCTTCCCTTTACCTTTTACTTGCATGATAGGAATGAGGTAAAATAAGTGCTGCTCAACATACTAGGCTATATGCTGTCACCTGCAGCATACACATGGGACATTTTCACTGATATGCTGCCAAGCTAGGGTTCCACGTGCCTACAGGGGGTGAGTGAACCCCTGCCACCAGTGAACATTGCTTGCTAGCATTCCAGTAGCTGGCAGTAGAAAAAAAATTAAAGAGCGGTCAGCCACAGCATGATGTTGGGGGGGGGGGGGGAAGTGACCTCATGCCTCTCTAGGGCCGCGGTCACACGGCCCCTTTAAATCCGGGAGGGCTCCCGGATTTAAAGGGGCCGCATTTTTCTGCCGCGGGTTGGGATGTCTATACATCCCAACCCCTGCGGCAGCGTTGGCGGCCGCGCCGGTGGCGAAAGCGGCAGTCGCGGTTGCAAGAGGCAGCCGTGGCGGGAATGATGGCAGCGGCCGCGGCAGCAGCAGCAGCAGAAGTGTCGGCCGTGGCCGCGGCGGAAACGACGGTGGTGGCCGCAGCGGTGGCTGCCGCTGAAGAGGCAGCAGCCACGGTGAGAATGGCGGCCGCGGCAGAGGCAGCCCCAGCAGCGGGAGAGGCGGCGGTGGCAGCCAAGGACCGCCAGCCGCCTGGGTGAGTTGGGGGTTCCCCCCCCCTTTTACACTTGGGCGCATGAGTGGCCATGCACCCAAGTGTAAAAAGGGGGGGGGAATGGCGGGGGGAGGCCATCTGGACAGCCCTACTCTCGCAATGCTTGCGAGAGAGGGCTGTCCAGATAACCTCCAATGTGGGTTCCTCCCGCGACTCCCGGGAAAACACTAGTTTTTCCCGGGGTCGGTAAAAGCGGGAGCAACCCGCATTGGAGCCTGCTTCGCTGCGGGCAGGGCTCCGTTGGGGCCGGAGCGAGCCGGAGCGCCGCTCCGGGAGAGAGGGGGCCGGGGGGCGGGGCCGGGTGGGCCCCATCCCGCCCCCACTGGGCAGGCCCCGTCCCGCGCCCGTCGCCTTCTCCGGGGCGGCGGCGAGCCCTGCCGAGGAGCCCCGTCCCGCCCCCAGTCACTTTTGCGGGGCCGCGGCTGGCCGCCGCCGGCCCCGCCGAGGAGCCCCGTCTCGCCCCCAGTCACTTTTGCGGGGCCGCGGCTGGCCGCCGCCGGCCCCGCCGAGGAGCTCCGTCCCGCCCCCGTCGCCTTCTCCGGGGCCGCGGCTGGCCACCGCCGGCCCCACCGAGGAGCTCCGTCCCACCCCGTCGGATGCCTCCAACATTCCCGCCCGCTCCCCCACCGCGAGAGTCAAGGAGGACAGCAGCGGGCTGTTAAGAAGGCATCGCTCCCCATCTGCTTCTTCTTGCGCCGGGCCGGGCTCCAGGGTCCGGAAGCGTCCCCACCATGCCGCCGGTCAAGGTAAGCTTTGGAGAGGGGGACTGGGGGGCAAAAGGGGAGGGAGGATCCACACGTGCCCTTTCCCTATTCTCCACTGTGTTCCCGCCTGGTTGCCATCGCCGGGCTTGTTCGGCGAGGATTTGCATTGGGATTTGCACATCCCCGGCGGTCGTCTGGATCCCAAGCCGCTTGCTTCTGGGCGAGAGAGCACCGGCGGCGGAGGGGCCGCCAGGGGCATTGGCTAATCGACGGTCCCCAGGAGTGGTGCATTCAGGAGTTTAATTGAGGCATTTTCGAGAGCTCTGTTCTGACGCCTCAGAGGGCTCGGTCCAGGCAAGCGCCCTGGGCTAGCGGACTGGGGAAAAACTGGCTTCGCTCGAGAGCCTCGACGGAGGTTCTGCGAGGGGGTATCCCCCCCATGATAATGCAGAGGCGCGCCAAAGCCTATAAGGGAAGGGAGAAGCAATATGCAGAAGTCCTCCAGCTGCTGCGACTTCAGACGACCAAACGTTGCTGCCGCCAAAAAGATGCCTCCCAACCAGTGTTCCCTCTAAGCTGAGTTGGTGTGAGATAGCTCACAGTATTTTAGCCTCCGGCTCACACTTTTTTGGCTTAACTCAGGAAGGAGGGCTCCAGAGCAAACTAATTGATGCAGGCAGGGCTCCGTTGGGGCCGGAGCGAGCTGGAGTGCCGCTCTGGGAGAGAGGGGGCCGGGGGGCGGGGCCGGGCGGGCCCCATCCCGCCCCCACCGGGCGGGCCCCGTCCCACCCCTGTCGCCTTCTCCGGGGCCGCCGCCGGCCCCGCCGAGGAGCCCCGTCCCACCCCCAGTCGCTTTCGCGGGGCCGCGGCTGGCCACTGGCCCCGGGGAAAAAAACTCTCCCTCCCCCAGTCAGCCCCAGAACCCCCCCTCCCTCCTGCACTCAACAGTTCCCAGGGCCCAAGGGAGGGAGAAGCCGGGCTTGAGTGGCTTAACGCCACTCAGGCCCAAGCAAGGGGGAGGGGAAATGCCAGCCCCAGTGGGGGGGAGAAGCGCCCCTCCCTTCCTTCCCTCTCTCCCCCCACCTACCTACCTGTTCCTTCCTTCCCCTCTCCCTTCCTCCCTCCCTCTTCCCTTCCTCCCTTCCTTCTCTCTCTCCCCCCAACTACCTACCTACCTTCCTGTTCCTTCCTTCCCCCCTTCCTCCCTCTCTCCCCCCTTCCTTCCTTCCTTCCTTCCTTCCTTCCTTCCTTCCTTCCTTCCTTCCTTCCTTCCTTCCTTCTCTCTCTCCCCCCCAACTACCTACCTACCTTCCTGTTCCTTCCTTCCCCCCTTCCTCCTTCTCTCCCCCCTTCCTTCCTTCCTTCCTTCCCCCTCCCTCCCGTCTTGCCTTCTGACACACTGCCCATGACGTCAGGGATGTGTGGCCTTTTGACACTTCCGGTGACGTCAGGGGGTGTGGCATATGCAAATGAGTTATGCTAATGAGCTCCTGCACCTCTTTTTTTATGAAAGGACCCCTGGCTGCGGGACTCACTGCGGGCCTATGTAGATGGCCCCTTTAAATGCGGGAGGAAGCAGCCCTTCCTCCCGCATTAAGGGGCCGTGTGACCGCAGCCTAGGAATCACTGGCGATACTTAGAGAGGACTGAATCATTTCCAGGAAAACTCAAAATCACATCAGTCCTCTCTGTGAATTGCCAAAAACTCTATGTATTTACCATGGAGTTTCCAGCAATTCCTAAAGAGGCATGAGGTCACTTCTGGGTTTTCTTGGAAGTGATGCCCCACCATCACCCACAGCTGTCCCCACCCCCGTTCTCCTGCTGGTTGCCAGGCTGAGTCTATGCCAACCCTGTGCCAAGCCTCTTCGTTTCTATTCACCCAGTGGGGGCTGGTGCTAATATTAAGCATTCCTTGGGATTGCATAGATTTCTAACCAAGCCAAGCTTAATGAACTGGCATGCTACCGACTGCAAGCAGTGACTATGTGTCCCAAAGTAGTGACTGTGTCTATTAGCTCTTTGTGTTGGGAGCTTTCTCTTTTCATTATGTTTGAATATCGTAACTGAGATTGATTATCCTAAAGTGGGTTGAGGTTGATGAGATTACTCTGACATACCGAACAAATGTCGAGTCAGAGAAAGGGGATGAAAAATTGGATTGATAAAGCTGGATTGGTAGCTTGTTGCGGCAGTAATTGAAGTGCCTTGTTGTGCAGTATTGCGATGGGGCTGGATAAAATATGGGCACTCTTGCCTACATCACACTTTCGAACAATAACACACTAAAAAAAAAGGAGGGGGGAAGCTCCTTTATTCCAGCATTTGTTAACGACGCATTCTAGTCCTGGCTGTCAATGTAGATTCTGAAAAACTAGAATCAAAATAAAATCATTCCTCATTGTGTTTTGACAGCAGGTAGCAGGTTGTGTCTCCTCTTCAGAACAGCTGTATGTATCATCTGTATATTTTCAATCTGTTCTGTTCTTTTTGCACTTCACAATGTCCTACAAAAACATTTAAGCCTTTTCAAATGCCAATCTCAATACACCATGACAGGGAAAAGAAAGGGGGTAGCGGGATCCCAGTTGGGCTGTCTCATTAACCCTTGTGTTGAACCTGCCGTTAAAAACTACTGGTTTTGAAGAACAAGTTTGGGCAAAAAGTGCTTTTGAAGTCATCAGTTTCCAGAAGTTCAGACGGACTGAGGTCCACACAGTAGCAGTTCTGACAAATTAATCAACTCTGTTCACCACTTTGACCATATTCTGTTTCAGCTTTGAGTGGAAAAGTCCTTAATTCTTAGCCCATATATGTCATCCTGTATGAATTACAGCAGAGAAGAAACCACAGCAGATGTAGGAATTTGGGCGATTCTGCATCTAGCATTTGCTCCACATTCTTTCAACTGGGAGGAAAAGGTGCAGCTCAAAACCACATTCAAATACCTCGGGGCAACGCTGTACTGACTGCAAAATCACCCCTGAACAGTGTTGCCTCTAAGCCGAGTTAGTGTGAGTGAGTTTTTTAGCCTCCAGCTCAGACCTTTTTGCCTTCGCTCAGGAAGGATGGCTCCAGAGCAAACTAATTTATGCAGTAGCCAAATTGCTCGCTCACAGCTTTAATGCCAGTAGCTCACAAAGTAGAATTTTTTGCTCACAAGACTCTACAGCTAAGAGGGAGCATTGCCCCTGAATGCCCATAAAACAGCCATAAATCTATGCAGAGGGTACAGTAAAATCCGAGGAACGAAGAACTCAAAGGTGGCATGGAGTGTGGAAGCTACCGTAAAGCCCGATAATCAAAGGAAGTGAAAACAGCATGCAGAGCAAGAGGGGAATTTCTGTTCCGTGGGTTTTCTAAAACAACAGAGGAAAACGCCAATGCAAAATCAGCCCCAGAGTCAGCAACTTCCAAGTGAGACCCCTTTTGGTGAGTCTTATAGGCTGCACAGTGGAGGGAACATGGAACAGTACGATAGGTACAGTGCAACATAGAAGTTCTAGCCATTGGCTCTTGCTAGCCTGGCTAGAAATGCGTCTGAATAAGGCATGAGTCTTTTGTTTATATGGTAACAACATAGTTTAAGTTTAGTTTGCATGAATAATGATCTAGTTTAGGTATTGCCAGTTCAGGCTGCTATTGGCTCATGGTTCATGGCTTACTCCTGCCACATTAGGATTGCCAGGCCTACCACTATGGTGGGAGACCTCCCAATAATTGCTGATTTTAAAAAATAAAAACACTGGCAACCTCTGTGCTGGTATGCTACTTTTTGGCTACAACCCAAAATGAGTAGCTCTAGGAATTGTTGGGAACTTTATGGTTTCACCATAGAGTTTCTGGCAATTCCTTGAGCGACCCACTGTCACTTCCCAGTTGTACCCAGAAGTGATGTACTGACCTGTGATGTACTGTTATACCTCAGCCCATGTCCCCACCCGTCCCACTACCCTACTCCACTTTTCTGTCAGACTTCAATCCTGGTTACCTAATCAAATAATCTTTGGTTATCCACCTGTTGAATGATGCTTACAGTGTCTAGTCTATGGCCACAGGAGCTCCCAGACAATATTAGCCTCTCATTTGCCAGGTATTTGAAGAAGAGAAGAAGACAAGAGAAAAGAATGGATTTATACCCTGTCCTTCACTACCTGAAGGAGTCTCAGAGTGACTTACAATCCTTTCCCTTCCCCTCCCCACAACAGATACCCTGTGAGGTAGGTGGGGCTGAGAGAGCTCTTTCGAGGACTGACCTTGAGAGAACATGTCTGAAAGAACTTGTGACTGAGCCAAGGTCACACCAGTAGCTGCATGTGGAGTAGTGGGGAATCAAACCTGGTTCTCCCGGTCAGAGTCTGTGCTCCTAACCATTATACCAAGTGTGGCTCACCCTGTAACCCAGGACTAATAATCGGCTAGATTTGGCTGCTTCACTTTAACTTATGCCCCCTTTGGTCATGGTTTTGTGTCCCATTTTTTCCCACTGCATAATCTAAATTCCAGAATAATTTATTGACTCCAGACAAAATAAAACTGTGCTTTTTTGCCTTGAAACCAGAAACCTTTCTTCACAGGCTCCTCCCATGATTTATCCTGTGAAAGGAGGTGCCCTATTGAATGCCACAGACTCACCTGTACCATCTGCAACTTGGCCTGACCCCTGAAGACACTGAAGCCTGTTCTCAGGGGAATCCTTTAAGCCAGCCATTTCAGTAGTCCTCCTTTCTTTGCCTAGGGACTGTCTAAGCATCTATATGGTGTAAGATTGATGAGTGCTACCAGTCTGAAATCCAAAGCAATCTTGCATCAAGTATGAAAAGAGGGAAGCATTGTAACTGATGTCTTCACTGGGGAGATGCTCTGATGTGCAACAGTCTGCAAGCTTCAATTCATCCAAAATGTGTCAGGGGTCAGTTACAGGGATATATCACCCCTGTGCTGAAAGAACTGCATTTGTCTACCCATCTCTTTTGGAGCACAATTTAAAGTTCTGGTTCTTACCTTTCAGGCCCTAAATAGCTTGGGGACTAGGTACCATCTTCTACCATACATTCCAGCCCACGGGTTAAGATCTCTGATTACTTGCATTCTTTGTCTTTATAATACCTCTCATTCTTCGCTTCTTTTTTAGCCAGGCTTTTAATTCGGGGTTTTATCTTACCAGCATTTTTTTTAAGGGCCTGCTTCTGTTTTATGGCTAGTACTGTTTTATGGCTTCTGTTTTATGGCTAGTACTAGGAATAAGGCCTGTTGTGGAAATAAATACAACAGGGTCTAGAAAGAGGCTCTGGGAGAGTGCCTCAGCTTTGGGCCCTCAGTGTCAATTTGCTGTGGTGACCTCAGCAGGGTATAATGACACAGAGTCCACCGTTTTCTCCAGAGGAACTGATCTCTGCTACCTGAAGAGCAGTTGTAATTTTGAATGCTCTCTAGCCCTCACCTGGAGATTGGAGGAAATGGTTGGTTTGGAGGGCAGAGTCTATGGCATTGTACCATAGGTCCAACCCCTCCTCAAACCCCACCCTCTCCAGGCTCCACCCCTCAAATCCCCAGGAATTTTCCAACCTGGAGTTGGCAACCCCATCTCCTTCCCAGCTAACCATCAACCTACCATTATTTACCCCTGTGACTGCAGCTGACTTCTGTGCTCCCTCCAGGAGATCAGTTGTAATTCTGAGTGATCTCCACTCCTCACCAGGAGATTGGCAACAGACACTCCTTCTGTCTTCTTTGCCTGGGAGAGGGCCACCGTCCTACATTCATTGTGCTAAGTTTTCCAATCAGACGAGGAAAAACAGAGCAGGCCGCATGCACGTAGCCCTGTTGGAGTCAGCATTACTTCCCACTATGCTGATGGGCTCCGCACACCAGTCCAAGATGCCGACATCAACTGTCAATACGGGCCCATCAACATTGTCAAGACGAAATCGAAGTGCCCAGCCCCTACCCAGTCCGCAGCTTCCACACCTTTAAAAAAAGAAAGAGAAAGATAAATCTGACAAGCAGCATAAGGCTTTGGATGCCGGCACGGGTAAGCCCCCCAAGAAAGCCTCGGCTAAGGCTTCTGCAACTGCTTTGCCGCCCTCTGCCTCTGCCACACCTCTGAGTCTCGAGGTCGTGGCACCGGCTGCTCTGGGGTCATAGAGCTGCCTGTCATCTATCTCCTCAACTCCCCAGTCATGCAATTGGATGTGCTCTTACCTGACAACATTTTGGAGATGCAGGATTTCTCCAAGTCCGACCAGTGGTGCGAACTCGAGATCTCTACTCTCCAACCGCTCCATCTGACCGCTCAATGCCGAGCACCATCGGCACCGTGTTCGACTATTCAACACCGAACCTCCAATGGCCTATCACTCTGCCCTCGACAGGGACCGCCGTCCAGAATATCGGGGTTGATCACCTCTACATTGATCGCCTTGGCGTCAATCCCCAATCTATTCTCAATCCAATGATGTCCTGGGATCACCATCATTGTTACCCTTATGGAGCCTACTCCTCCACACTATGGGTCTTGCCTGCACCCCACTCTGACTGCGATCATTATTCTTCCCATCCACGTTCACTGAGAGCCTTTCGCCAGCCTCTATCAGTTTCCTTCTCTAGGCCACCGGACCATCTTGCAGATGTGCAACATCCTTCCCCCCCACCGCCAATGTGCACAGTATCGTGGCCACCCAACCATCAATACCAGCCACCCTCTGTCTACAATCGGTCCTCACAATACCAAAGCCTTTGGCATCGACTTTGCCTCCTCCACTGCCCAAACAGGAATTAGATCTTGCCATTCCTTCCCGTCTTCCCCCACCAGTGTCCAATTCGTCAGTGGAGTAGTCCGAGGATGAACACTCAAATACTCATAGTACTTCAGATGAGCCTTCCCAAAACCGGATGTAGCGGATAACTTTCCTATATCCCCATCTGACTTCCTATGGTGACCTTGTCAGAAGAATGGCTCTCTCTTTCGGCTTATCTGTGGTTTAACCAAAACCAGTCATCACAGATGCTGTCTTCGACATCTTCCAGCTGGACATCTCCACATCTATCGCCCTGCCTATGTCAACGGTGCTGCTCCAAGTGGCCAAGGCTCCCTGGGACAAGCCATCATTCACTCCTGTATCATCCAGGCACTTGGACCACATGTACCGGGTTCAGGAAACAGGAGCAGAGTTTTTACTAAACCACCCTTGTCCTAACTCGATGGTCGTAAATTCCTCCTCAAAATCCAAGAAGACCCACTCCACCCCCTCAGACAAGGAGGGCCAAAAATTGGACGCTTTTGGCTGCCATTTTTATTAAGCCGGAGCTCTGGGGCTCAAGACATCCAATTATCTTGCCTGCATGAGCAGGCACCAACATGCGTTGCAGGAGCAACTTTCACAGACCATTGCTACCCTTCCTGAAGAACACCGCCTTGCTGCTTGCAAGATCCAGAAAGAGGGTTTGGTCCTCACCAAACAACAGATTAACTCGTCCAAACATGCTCTCGACACATTCTCCAAAACAATGACGTCTGCAATCGCTCTCCATCGTCACTCCTGGCTACGCTCCACCACCCTTCAAACTGACACCAGGGCCTATGTGGAAGATCTCCTTTTCGATGGCTTAGGACTGTTCCAGTCCACCACTGACTCTGTCCTTCAGGAAATGGAGAAGAGCATTAAGGCCTCCTGAACCTTGGGCATCTCTTCAGCCCCCCAACAGTTCAAACCGCACTCTTGGTCTAGACTTTGGTCTAGGAGGTCTTCTAGCAGGAGTTCTCCAGACCATTCCTGGTGCTCTCGCACGTCACCTTCTGCCCAAAGAGTTCCTTATGTTCCAAAACAGAAATTCTCTCCAGCCCAACAATCTGGCCATGCCAAAGCATCTAGGCCATCCAAACAGGGACTTTGACTCCAGCCCTGCTTGCCCCCCACATGCCTCAGCCCTTTCCTCCCAACTTGGCAACTCATAACCATGGACTCCTGGGTGCTCTCCATCATCACCCATGGGTACCTGATCAAATTTGTTCAGCCCCCACCATCTTCAGTGGTTGTTTTCACTCTGCTGTCAGACATCCTTCTCAGGGAATTCTCCATCCGACTCTCCAAGGGTGCCATAGAGCAAGTGCCCATTCAACAACAAAGAACGCGCTTTTATTTCCGGTACTTCGCAGTACCCAAAAGGGACAGCGGTACCAGACCAATCCTGGACCTTCAGGGACTGAACCAATAAACCTTCGGGCTTACCTTCCAGAAGACTTCCGATCATCACACTCGCCCAGCTAATCTGCTCCCAGCCCCTTTCTACCACTCTTGACATACAACGCCTACTCAGCTTCATGGTGGCCATGACAGCAGTCCCGACCTTCGCGAAGCTAAAGATGTGCCCCCTGCAGTTGTGCTTCATCTGCTCCTTCCATCCACAATCTCTCTGTCTCTCACCGCCCATGGAGGTCAGGGACTCTCTAGTCTGATGGACCGAAAGTCAAACCTCCTCCAAGGGGCCCCATTTCATCTCCCTGCACCGCGGCTGACCCTAACCACCGATGCTTCCAGATGGGGATGGGGAGCTCATCTCAACGGCTACAACACAGGCGGAAGATGGGACTCCCACCTCTTGTCCCATCACATCAACTATTTGGAACTATTCACAATCTTTTTTGCCCTTCGCACCTTCCTACCTGTACTCCTGGACCAATGTGTCGATGTTTTGACTGACAGTACCACTGCAGTCAGTTACATTATCTGACAGGGCGGCACAGTGTCTCGCCACCTCTGTCACTTAACCGTGGGATTGGTGCACCGACAACAAAATTTTCTCCAAGCCACGCACATCCTGGGCTCCCTGAACATATGGGCAGATCTACTCAGCAGGGGTCAGGCACGATTCCACAACTGGGAACTCTCCTGGACCTATCTACACCCAGTGTTCCTCCACTGGGGCTTCCCAGAGATCGACATATTCGCCACATGCAACAACAAGAGGTGCCCCATGTTTTGCAGCCAGGGGGGCATTGATCCCCTCTCTCTAGGGGATGGACTCCTGTACCCCTGGTCATGCAACTTCCTCTACATGTTTCTACCCCTCTCACTACTGATGTGGGTGGGCCACATGGTCATTCAAGACGGGGTGAACTGCATCCTGATATTCTCGTGGTGGCCCAGACAACTTTGGTTCCCAATTTTGCTCTCCTTAGCCAAAGGGAGATATCTCCACTTCCCGCCACAACCAGACCTCCTCAGGATCTCCGACACCCCCCTGCTGCACCACGACATCCCATGCCTCAAACTCACGGTGTGAAGGCTCATTCCTTTGTCTTCTCCAACTGTGTAGCCAATGTTATTCTGAATTCCTGTAAGGCCTCCACACGTAAGTCTTACACTTACAAATGGACCCGCTTCTGCTCTTTCCTCTTGCACGACGATGTCTCTCTTGAGTGGGAAGAGGTGGCATGGAAATATCCTAAATAAATTGATTAATAAATAAAAGACAACGGGCATCTGTCCAGCAGGATTTGTGTCTGAGATCTTTACAAATATAGCAGCAAACCTTGAATCCCCCCCCCCCCAAAAAGCCCAAATCCAAAACCTTTAAAACTCTATTTCCCAGTTAGGATTTGTTCAAATGAAGCATATAACACTCACAGCTAAAAGTATGATTGTCTTTATTTAACAGCAAGTAGACTATCATTGCGTGTCAGGGCATTTAGGCTGTGAGTAGTTAAGCTATTTGTGTCAATTGTGTCTAGACCAAACGTTCAAATTATGCAGTACTTTGCATCCTGTTGCTTTACTTTGTGTAAAGAAATATGTTTCACTAGCAAATGGTGGGACTTGTGCTCTTGTGCAACAGAATTCATGCTTTCACTGCTGGCATTCATTCCCATTCTTTATAATACCCCTCATTCTTCTCTTTGTACTAAGGGTAGGTACCGACGTTGGAGAATCTCTGCTGCAAACCTGCACATAGAATATTCCAAGGAAAATCACTGCCCATTTGTCTTAGAAAAGAGAACAAGCAGTACAAACCGGGCAATCATTGCTGTGTATTGTAACTGTGCCAGCCTTGGTCCTAACTATCAAAAGCATTTCAGCACACATGTTTTTGATGCTAATGTATCATTTAAAAAAAATCCCCAGAATGTGGTAGATCAATAGTAAGGATCAAGAGTGTTCATGTACAAATGTGACAAATTATTGGGGTGGGTGGCTGGGTTTTAGCGTCATCTACAATAGAAGCAATCTTCTAGTCTGCGTGATTGCTGACATAAACGGCAAATATTCTAGCGGCTTCTTCTGAAAGCTGAGAAACCAACTAGAGGAACTTTGGAGAGTTCAACTGGTATTGCTTTATGTTAGGTCTATTGACCCTAGCTCTTCTTATAACTCATTATCCTTTCTTCCATGCCCCTGGGCAAATTACATCTGTTTGTGCCAGTGTCCATACTTTGCATGATTTATTCTGATCTGGCCCCGTGGCTAAGGTGGGGTTATTGTGGGTTCTGCCCCCTTTCTTAAAGGGCCAGTCCCATTCCTTAAAGTCCCTTCCATTTCTTAAAAGCCCCCTTTCTTCCCAAAAGGATTTAAAGGGATCCTTTAAATGTTTCTGAGAAGAAGCAGGGGTGGCGCATACCCCTCTCCCTCCCCTCCTACAAGATTTAAAGGGCCCTTCAGCTGATCAGTGGGGAGCAGGTGGCCCGCCCATCAGCTGGAGGGCCCTTTAAATCTTGCAGGAGGGAGGGAGAGGGGTGCATGCCACCCCCCCCTTCATAATGGCAAATAATAGCAGCCCCACCAGAAAAATTTTTGCCTCACAAGCCACAAAATCCAGCCTATAGGCCTGATTCTGGTTCAAGATATATACTTGGAGCAAAATCATAGCATGGGGCAGTTTCAGCCTTTTTAAAAACTCCCCTGTTTTCCTGTGCTGTATTCCAAGTGTCTCTACACCCAAGGGGAAGAAGGTTAATTACTCTTACCCCAGAGGAACATGTAGGCCATGCTCAGATAATCTGTTATATTATCTGAAGAAGTGAGCAGTGGCTCACAAAAGCTCGTACTCTGCCACATTTTTTTTTTTTTAGTCTTTAAGGTGCTACTGATTTCTTGCTTTTTTCTACTGCTTCAGATAGTTTGTGATAGTTTTCTCTGTGAACAGGATAGATGCAAGCCAACTGGCTGACCTTTTTGATACCTCCAGATAGATCCATCATCTTTCATGCTGCTGAGACCCTGGATGGATTCTTTACGCAGCAGGCGCAGTGAGAGATAACCAGAAAATATTCAGAAATAGCCATGAAGAACTGCAGACTTGCCAATCAGTGTCCCATAAGAAAAGGGATCTGAGTGAAATGAGAACCTTATGCCATCAAACGCTTAGTAGATGTGGCCTGCACATGCAACCTCTGACATATGGCAAACCTGCAATCCAGTGCCCAGTTTCGTGCACCTAAACCACATGATCCTTAGATGCACGTAACTGGGCTCTCCTCTACAGCTTTACAGCCTGCTCTGAATAGGGTTGCCAGTTATGTGTTGGGAAATACCTGGAGATTTAGGGGGTGGAGCCTGAGGAGGGCAGGATTTGGGGAGGGGAGGGTCTTCAACAGGGTATAATGCCATACAGTCTACCATCCAAAGTTGCCATTTTCTCCAGGTGAACTGATCTCCTTCCCATATCAGTTGGAATCCCAGGAACCATCCGCCAGCCACCATCTGGAGGTTGACCACCCTTGCTCTAAATCACATGCACAGGGAGAAGGGTGACATAAATTTCAGCAGGGGTCATTTCTAGCAGGAGCTCAGGGGAGTGCAGCTCCGGGAGTTGATGCCAGCCCCCCCCCCCCAGGGGAAACAAAAATTATGGCTGGGTGTGTGCTTTTATGCGTCACTGCTCACTTCTTCAGACTTCTTCCATTTCTTCTTTGCATCTTCCTGGACTGAATCCTCTTGTACCAAACTGAGACCTAGGTTCATTACCAGTGCTGATACCTCTACTCCTACTACCCCTCTGCACAGGGGTCATTTCGAGCAGGAGCTCGGGGGAGCGCAGCTCCGGGAGTTGATGCCAGCCCCCCCGCGGGGGAATGCCTGCTTGTGCCTTGGCTGCAGCAATATGACCCCATCCCCTGGAAAGGTCCTTGTTCCTCCGACCAGCCTTCTGAAGGCTTCAACCACCACTGAAGCTATCCTCCCAGAACAGTGGTATTTCTGAGGCTTAGATTAGTAGAGGTCCCCTCTCTGCCAGCTCTTTCTTTGTCTGTCTGTCTCTCTCTCTCTCTGTCTCCCCCTCTTCTTTCTTTCTTGCCTTCTGACATACTTCCAGTGATGTCAGGGGGTGTGGCATATGCAAATAAGGTATGCTAATGAGTTATGCTAATGAGCTTTTGCACCTCCTTTTCTACAAAATGACCTCTGAATTTCAGTATTAATTACTTTGTCATGTTCTGCCCACTTACTTGGAGCTAACCCAAGCTAGCCCACCACTACCATCAACGGCCACTATTAACAACAGGTGGCGGAGTGTTGGTCAAAATTGAGGTGGAGCCATATTATTTCGAGATACTGGGAGACTGCTGAGTTGTTGTATTATATAGTATGCCATCTTGTTTTAATATCATGAGCATTTTAATTGCAAATTGTTCTGAGTGAGTTAAATGGCTTTAAATGGTTTTAAATGTTTTATATGTACAAGCAATGTAAGCCGCCCCGAGCCTGCTTGTGGGGAGGGCAGGATATAAATTATAACAAATAAATAAATAATCCACTGGGGTTTGCTTCTCAGTCACCATTATAAGATTGGGTTGCTGGATCATGTTTTCCCACAGCTTGGAGAGGAGACTTACAATATTTATTTATTAAGTTATGTATGCACTGTTCTTCTCCCCTGTAATAACTAATAATTAATGTGTGGCACTGTATGTAGTATAGCCAGGAGATCCTAAGATTGTCTGGGATTCATAAGTTCTAGCTCTTTTAGAGTTATGCACCACTGGGTGGCGAGCTAGCCTGGTTTTTAAGGCAAGAGCCATTTCAGAGGTGGTTTGCCATTGCCTGCCTCTGCATCACATCCCTGGTATTCCTTGGAGGTTGCCCTTCCAAATACTAGCCAAGGCCAACCCTGCTTAGCTTCTGAGATCTGATGAGATCAGGCTAGCCTGGGCTATCCAGATCTGGGCTGCTCCCAAGTGAGGACCCCAAAGCAACTTAGAACGTGCCTTCCTCCATTTTATCCTCATAACAACAGCCCTGTGGAAGTATGATGGGTTGCAAGAGAGGGTCTGCCCTATGGCCTCCCAGTGATCTTCCATGGCAGAGTGGGGAGTCAAACCCGGATCTCCCAGCTCCTAGTCTAACATTCTAACCATTAACCTTTTGCTAGCTCTGAAATGTATATCCTATTCACCAGGATGATTGTTCCAATCTACACAGAGCCGTCACTACTCTGGTCTTTAGAAGGGGCTTTTACATTTCTCATGGGAGTGGAGGTTGGCCACAATAAATCCTAAACATGAATTCTGGACCTGCTTCCAAGCAAGTAGATTTGGAACTGCAGGCTTGGCTAAGCAGCCATTTCAAATAAAGTTTTCAGCACACTTTAACGACATCTTACTTCTAAAGATTGTTTTCAAATAGGTTTATATAATTACATGGTTGTTTCCACACTAGGGTTGCCAAGTCCCTCAAGCTTACCGGCGGGGGGGAGTCCTCTGCTGGCAGGGAGCTTTATTGGTGCGCGCGCAAAGCGCGCACGCCGGCTGACGTCACCGGAAGTGACATCAGCACGTTGGGGGCGTTGCCAGGGCGACACTCTGGCAATCGCCCCAAAACTCTATGGTATCATAGAGTTTTGGGGCGATTGCCAGAGCGTCGCCCTAGCAACGCCCCCAACGTGATGGCGTCACTTCCGAGTGACATCATTACATGAGGGAAGTCGTCCAGGCTGGACGACTTTCAGGGGCGGGGTTTCCCCCGCCGGCCAAATGCTGGCCGGCGGATCGGGAACCCCTGTAGCGGGGGATCCCCCACCCCCCGGACTGACTTGGCAGCCCTATTCCACACTGACTGTGTGAAGACAGCTAGCATCTCCTACTAGGCCTGTCTATTTAAACTGACCTCATTATCCAAATGTTCTGGGTGTTCCCCTCTGCCCTCAGGCCGTTCAGATTAATATGATGGTCACTTTCGATTGTTTTCTCTGGCCAGGTTAGAAAAGGTGCACTTTGACACTCCTTCCAGTTCCATATTTCATGTGGGAGTAGCACATACACACTACCACCCTGTTGTGTGTAAACTGTTGAGATTTTATAACACTTAAAAGAGTTTGCAGTCACCCATGTGATCTCTGGCAACTTGCCATCCCACAATTTTCACCCACACCCGCTGGCTGGGTGACAGGGGCACACCGGCTGGCGTGGGGCCAGCTGGTGTGCTGGATCCGGTGGACCCATGCTGTGCCAATGCTTCTGACAGCTGTAATCAATAAAGTTGTGGCCAATTTAATCCACATATTTCCAAATCTGTTGTGAGTGTTGTCATTTCATACTGTGTCAAAGGCATCTGGCAGAACCTCTCCATCCTACATAAGAGCTGGAGCCACAATGGGAAACTCGGTGGGATTCTAAAGCAGCACCAATATGGCCTACTTTGCAACATCCTACTCGTTAGCTGTTAACTGCAATTATTATCAAGAGATACCTAAACTGGGCAGCATGGCTGTTATGTACAGGGCACCCTGCGATGGAAGTCTGATCATGTGAATGCAGCACCTATCGATGAGGCCGGCCTATCTCAAGTGAAGAATCAGTGATCATTATCACCTACTGGAGTTGCTCTGGGCTAAATTTGCGGAGCATCTACACCAGCTTTCCGTTATGGTCAACAGAAATCCTGTCCCTGGAAGTGGAAAACAAGTAATTCCCAAGCAATCACTCTAGCAAACCACCTCTGGAAGAGTGGTGATGCAAACAGAGAAGTCTGCATAACTACTGAAGCCATCTGAACAATGAAAAGTACTAATTATTAAATGTTCCATGAGCGTGCTTTAATTTTTCTTTTGCAAAAATCCATGGGAGAAGACTTATTTCCTGTATCTAACTGGCATTCTGAAGCACTGGCAGCCAGCAACCAGCTGCCACTTCTTTTTTCTTTCTTGACATGGTAATTATGGCCTCTCAAAAAGATGGGATAGATGGACCTAATCACATCCTACCCACTGCTGACTGTGGTAAGATATATTTCCTTGTCTCCTGTATAACACACAGGCTTCCTCTTTTGCCAGTCCAGAGAGCTAACTGTTGGCCAGTCATTTCAATTTAGAACTGCCGAACTATACATCAACAGAATACACCTGTTTCATTAATATTCACATCATAGCAGGTAAAGGAGGAAAAATCTCCAGTTCTCCAGCCCATTAATAATTTTATAATCCTCCGTTGTGTGTCCCCCTTTAGTTGCCATTTTTGAAACCTTTTCTCATAGGAAAGATGTTCTAGCTCCTACGGCATTTTTTTCCATTTCTGCCATAACTCATTTGAGGTACAGCAACCCGTACTGTGCATAGTATTCTAAAACAGGCCATACAGAAGATCTAGGCAACGAGATTCTAATGTTGGCCTTGTTATCATCAATCCCTTTCCAAATAATCGTTGTGGGTGTGTGTTAAGTGCATTGAGTTGCTTCTGACTTATGGCGACCCTATGAATGAATTAACTTAAAAAGTCCTCTCTTTAACAGCTCAGCTTTTGCAAACTGAGAGCCGTGGCATCCTTTGTGGAGTCAATCCATCTTGTGTTGGAACTTCCTCTTTTCCTGCTGCCTTCAACTTTTCCCAGCATTATTGTCTTTTCCAGTGACTCTTGCTACAATTTCACCCTCCTTCACGGGATCTCCCTTTATCTTCTTTCTTTTTTTCTCTCTGGCTGTCCCACTGAATTGCTTGAATGTTTTTAGATATATGCTGACCCAGCCTAGGGAACTGAGAGGAGAGACTAAAACCTTTCTTATGTCTTGTTTTGAAAATGGCACATGAGAGGCTGATGGTAGTTCAAAAAAACCTGTTTTATTAAACTCTGAAGGGAAATAGTCAGGTTGGGTTCAGGTGCAGTGGTGTACTGGGGGGGGCAGTTCGCCCCAGGCTCAGCTTAAGGAAGGCCTTTGAAGGGGGCCTTCAAAGCTAGTGTGGTCCGGTTGCCTGCAGTTGAATGTCTTCCCTTTTATTTTTAAAAATGCAATTCTGGCTGCAGCCGCTAGGGGTGCAGAGAAAAAAGAGCAAAAAGCTCTAGGGTTAGCTAAGCTTCCTTTCTTTCCAAGACTCAAGCAAACTTCCTTGACAGATCATGCTGATAACTGCTACAGTAATTGCCAGCCTGCAGGTCATTTTCTCCAATAGTCTAGCCCAGTGATGGCGAACCTTTTAGAGACCAAGTGCCCAAACTGCAACCCAAAACCCACTTATTTATCGCAAAGTGCCAACATGACAATTTAACCTGAATACTGAGGTTTTAGTTTAGAAAAAAGAACTCATACATTAACATCTTTTGTCTTAAAAGAAAAACACAATAACAGAGCTTTCAATTATACAAACAACTTTTTATTGAAAGGTAAAAATTTGCATTTGGCATGCTTTTGAACAATTAATGTGATTTCTGCTGTTGTATGCATGCTGATAATTTGTCTAACCTTGGCTTATACTTTGTAAGTTTGAGAGCAGCCCAGCCTCAAGTCTGTGTCGTCTTTTTCCTTTTAGAGACTGAGTGCCCAAACTGTGTGCGTGCCCACAGAGAGGGCTCTGAGTGCCGCCTCTGGCACGCATGCCATAGGTTTGCCACCACTAGTCTAGCCTTTCTCTCTCCTTTTCCTTGCACCCAGCCCAGCCAGATCTTGCAAAGCAGTCATTAGTATGTTGCAGCAAGATAAAACAACCTTTCCTTCTCTAAAGTTCTCTCCCTCTTTTTCACAGGTTTCTCATTCATTTCTGTCTTCACCTAATTTTTCTGTTCCCCCAACCTTTATTTTCACTTCTTGGTCTCAAGATCTTCTCATCCCTGACAGAATGTATTTAAGAGTAGTATAGTGGTGTAATGTACCACGCAGAATGTGTACAATGGCGCCCATCATGTGCTCCTGTAATGGCGACCATTGCATGGCCAGAGCACATGGCCAGGATGAACAATAGATGCACAGATCCTAAGTGGCCACCAATAAGGAACCTAGGTTCTCCTCGGGGAACCTATGATTAGCAAGGTACATGTAAGACCCTATCGGGTTGTTGGGTGCGGCCAAAGGTGTGGCTTCAACCAGCTTAAAAAGCGGGCTTTGGAGCCCCTTGGTCATGCCTCATCTGACCATCAATAAAGATCTTGCTATGCTGAAATCACTACCACCGGTCTCCCAACTCCAGTACTTTCCAAGTAGCAAACCTTTGTTAATATTATGCTGGGTACTCTGTAGGATGTCCAGGTCCCTACCTGCTGCTGGCGGGGGGAGGAGCTTCTTCTCTGGGATCTTCAGGTGTGCTGTGCGCTGTGCACACGTGCCATGTTGACATCATCCAGACGTGTTGTCATCACTCTAGGCTCTATGGTACCACAGAAGCTTTAGGCTGAGTGATAGAGCATCCCCCCGTCAATGGGCCTGGCGTGATCATGTCACCTCTGAGTGGAGGGTCCCCCTGCTGGCCAGATCTGGGCTGGTGGATTGGGGGCCCCTAAAGTGGGCAACCCCCCCCCCCCCGGGGAAATGGCAAGCCTAGTCCTCTGTGCATTGCACTGGTTCTGATGGGGTGCAAAAATGCCCCCCTTTCAGTTTCCGCTGTAGAGATTCTCTGGTTTGATTTTAGTCCTTTGGAAACAATGGATGATGGGAGGCAATGTGTTTCTTAACATCCAGTCTGGTGAAACTTGCAATCACTATTTTGTGGTTGTTGACGTTGTTGTTCTTTCTACCCTGCCCTCCCGGCTTTGGCTAGTGTTAGTTAGTAAAAGTTAGTACAAAGGCAGACTCCTGGCTCCCGTAGATGTTTGGGGTGGTCATTTCTTGGGCTTCAGAATGGAGAACAGAAGCCCTCCCAAGCGCCTGCTCAGAACACGAGTGGTGTGATGGGATTTTTTACCCATCAAATCACAGCTGACTTATAACAACCCCATAGAGTTTTCAAGGCAAGAGACGTTTCAAGGTGTTTTGCCATTCCCTGCCTCCACATCGGCCCTGCTTAGTTTCTGAGGTATGATGAGATCAAATTATCCTGGGGTTATCCAAGTCCGGTGTAAGCAGAGAGTAATGTGACTGAAGGCCACCCAGCAAGCTTCCATGGCATGAATGGGGATTCAAACTTGGATTTCCCAGATCCTACTCCACTACACCACACTGGCTCTTGTGATGGAATAGCATGTTGGAATTTGGATATTTTTACTGGCATGATTATATATGCAAAGTTAAATACAAGACATTTTTCACTGTGTTTCTTTTCTGGCCATTGAATACAAAGTCTGGGTTCAGTGGCAGCTTTAAGACCAGGGGTCATTTCATAGAAAAAGAGCTTCAGGAGCTCATTAGCATACCCAACAACCTATTAGCATAATAGCTCATTAGCATGTGCCATGCCCCCTGACATCACCGGAAGTGATGTCAGAAGGGGAAGCAAAAGGGGAGGGGCATCTTCAAAAGGCTCCCTTCCCCAGCCGGCCTGCCAAAGCCTCCCCTCCCCTTCCTCTGCTCAAGGCCCTGCCACCACCTCCCTGTGGCCCCCCATCAAGCTGCTGCCACCCCCCCTCCTGCAAGGCCAGCTCCCTGCACTTAAAGGGAGCTGAGGAAGTACAGGGAGCTGAGGAAGGCAGAGAAAGCCGGGTGGAGGCATTTAAATGCCTCCTTGCACCCCCCCCCCGGCCCTTCCTAGCTCACACGCCTCGGCGAGCGAGCTAGGAACTGTTTGGGGGAGGGCCTCTGTGGGGCTTCTTCTGCCCGCCCGCTTCAGCAGGAGGGCAAAGGAAGCCAGGGGGAGGCATTTAAATGCCTCCCTGCATCCCCTGGGCTCTTCCTAGCTCATGCGCTAGGGCTGCCAAGTCCCCCTGTAGAGCGGGGGAAACACCGATTTTTAAAGCTTTCCCCCACTTTTCCAAAATTGGCCACCGGGGGGACAAAATGGCTGCCAGCAGGGGAACCTCGGAGCCTGCCCTGCTGGCCTCTTGAACTTCTTAAAAGGGAAATTTCCCCTTTAAGAGCTGATCCAGCAAGACAGCCCCGCCCAGAGATTAAGGAGGGACTGTGCAAGGTTGCTGCTGGAGTAAGTTGCTTCTGTGCAAGGTTGCTGCTGGAGTAAGCTGCTTAAGGTGCTGGGGTCTGCGAGCTCTTTTCCTTCTCTGTCTCTCCCCCTCCCCCTCTTTCTTTTTGCTGTCTGTCTGTCCACTGTGGTTTTGTCAAAGGAATAAACTGTCACTTCCAAAGAGGTAAACATCACAAGGAGAGGTTGCCTGTAGAAGGTCTGGGAGTGGGATTGTTTAAAATGTCTTGTTGTGGCTGTTTGGGTCCCTCCAATCCTCATTTCCCTTCTGCAAATAAAAGTTGGGATTCCTCATTTTTATGCCAATTTTCTGTTTCTTTCAACCATGTCCCCCCCCCCCCCCCGGCAGTAAAAATCTGCATTTTTAAAAGCATTTGTACATCAAGTAACCGGTATTTTAAGTTAGGGATGGATCCAACTAGCTTTTCTGCTGGCGAAAAGGGGAGGACAAAGGTCCTCTTTAGCCACCAAAAAGCCTATGCTGGGGGGGGGGGGGGGGGAGAAGTTATGGGACTTACATGGACAACAGCTGGGTGAAACAAGGGCCAGAAATAAAGCCTGGGAATTGGGCAAGAGTAAGTGAAAAAGCTGTCTATCTGTCTGTCTGTCTGTCTGTCTCTCTCTCTCTCTCTGTCCCCATCCAGCAGAGGTCTATCAGTGGCTATTATAGCCACAAGGTCTAAATGGAGCCCTTTGTCTGGGGCAGTGATGCTCTGCATTCTTGGTGCTTGGGGGGCAACAGTGGGAGGGCTTCTGGAGTTCTGGCCCCGCTGCTGGAACTCCTGAGGGCACCTGGTATTTTTGGCCACTGTTGTGACACAGAGTGTTGTACTGGATGGGCCGATCCACTGTGGCTTCTCTCCTGTTCTTATGATATGAAAATCATATTTAGCACTTGTGTAGCACTTAGGGCTTCATATTCTGCCGAGATGAGGAAGGATTCAGTAGGGCCGTTGCTCAGTGATAGAGCATCTGCTTGACATGCAGGAGGTATCAGCCTCTTCAGCTAAAAAAGGATCAGGTAATAGGTGACATTAAAGATCTCAGCTTGAGACCCTGGAGAGCCACTACCAGTCTGAGTAGTCAATACTGACCTTGATGGACCAATGGCCTGATTCAGTATTAGGAAACTTCATGAGTTCATGTGTCAGCATGTGGAAGCAACATCACAGGATGTGACATCACAAAATGATGTCACTTCCTTTCTCCTGGCTCCACCCCCAAAGTCTCCTGGCTCCACCCCCAAAGTCCCCAGATATTTCCCAAGTTGGACTTGGCAGCCCTATCATGCGCCTCGGTGGACAAGCTAGGAATGGTGTGTGTGTGGGGGGGCTCTGTGGGGCTTCTTCTGCCTGCCCACTTCAGGGAGTGGGCAGAGGAAGCCAGGGGGAGGCATTTAAATGCCTCCCTGCACCCCCAGGCCCTTCCTAGCTCACGCGCCTCGGCCGGCGAGCTAGGAACGGTGCAGGGGGGGGGCTCTGCGGGGCTTCTTCCTTCTCTCTAGAGTCACGCCACAGTGGCGGCACAATTTTTCTATTATATTCTATGGGGCCATATGCTGCGGTGTGACTCTAGAGAGAAGGAGTGCAGGGGTGGGGAGCTGGGGGCGGGGCTTGTTGCCACCACCATTTGTGCCCGCTCCTGGGCTCCCAGAGCGGCACACCAGCATGCTCTGGCCCCAAATGACCCCTGTTTAAGACCAAACTTGGTCTGCTGTGTCAGACCAACATGGCTACCCACCTGAATTTATTTTTCTGTCCATTGTTGTTATTCATTTTATTTCACAATTATTAATGAAAATAATTTTGTTGTATAGAGGAGGGGCCCTGATCTGGATAGCCCCAACCTAGCCTGATCTAATCAGATTTCAGAAGCTAAGCAGGGCCGACATGGAGGCAGGCAATGGCAAACCACCTCCGAACGTTTCTTGCCTTGAAAACCCTATGGGGTTGCCATAAGTCAGCTGTGACTTAAAACCAAAATGAAAATAGAGGTTTTTAAAAAAAATTATTCACCCTGGGTGCCAAATTGATTAGGTATTGAATAGGGACCACCCCTGTCTTTTAGGAGCTATTTCCTTCAGACTTATTAGGGATGGGCTAACCTTCCCACATCTCTAACTCAGGATCCTTTTTGACCCTCTCCAGCCTGGATGGGAATCACCCCCTTTTCTAGGAGTTATTTCCCTCAGGCTTGAATGGGGATCCTTCTTGAGCCTCTCACTCCCTTAGCCTTTCTTCACAGCCAACTGTCGGTTTTCAACTGCTACTCCTAACTGTCATTCTTTTAACTGAAGAATCCCCCCTCACTCAAGGTACTCAGACCAGGTTACAGCATTATCCATTTACTGTCCATTGCACTTGCCTTCTCATAATGTGACCAAAGTACAATAGCCTCAGTTTAGTTGTTTTAGCTTCTTGGGAGAGGCTTGATTTGATCTACAACCAACTTATTTGTCTTTTTTGGCAGTCTGTGGTTTCTGTAAAATTCCCCTCCAACATAGCATTTCAAATGAATCAGCTTTCTTCCTTAGCCTGCAGTTTGCCATTTTTGCCATGAATACTCTCGAGTCAACCTTTTCACATCAAGCTATGAACTACAAGTCTAAGTTCTCTTTCCCTCACAGTGACTTCCAGTTCAGACTCCATCAGCAGATAAGAAACCATGACAGAAGAGATCCTAGCTCAGTCAGCTCTCTTGCTTTAGTGGAAGGGAGCTAGGCAGGGTACTGGAGAGAACCTTCTGGGTAATGGTTAAGAAAGTGCTGCCCAGAACATGACTCACAAATAGGGTTGCCAGCTCTGGGTTGGAAAACTCTTGGAGATTTGGAGGTGGAGTCTGAGGAGGGTTGGGTCTGTGGATGGGAGAGTCTTCAATGGGGTCTAATGCCATAGAATCCACCCTTCAAAGCAGCCATTTTCTCCAGGGGAGCTGATCTCTGTCAGCTGGAGATTAGCTGTAATTATGAGAAATTTCTAGGCCCCACTTGGAGGTTTGGCAGCCCTACACCCAGACATGTCAGGGCCTAACTAATAGTGCAATCCTAAGCAGAGTTATACCCTTCTAAGTCCATTGAAATCCTCTGTTACCATCCCATGCACAGAAATGTAACTACTTCTGGACCCAGTGGGGTTTTTTAAAAAGGTATTTAGGGGTTGGAAGTATTGTGTGGAGAACCAGCAAGGAGAAGAGGTGTTTAACAAAGGACACTGTACCCTTGAGAGTGATCTGTTCATAGCTATCCAGGTGTAGTGGCTTCAGTATGTATGCCAGTTTTCATTTTTACAAAGGCTGTTTCACTTTATGTTTTGTGTATGCTGTCATCTATTTATAAAGGCACGTCTCAGAGATCATGGTCCATAACATTTATAGATAATGTGTTACCTCAAGCTGTCGGATACAGGTAGCTACCGGTATTCTTGTCTGTAGACAAAATGCCTCGACAGCTTTCTCCATCATCAATTTAATACGTTATTTTACAATAATATAAATTCCTTCTACCACTAATGATTTAAAAAGCCCACATGCCTTACGACCCGTTCCTCTGGCAATTCTAGCATTTGAAAGGAATGTGTTTGGTGTGAGTGTTGGGGACAGAGACGGCAGTGACCTCGTCTTCCTCCTGTCCATAGAACAGAGCACGGAAGAGACAACCTACTTTCTGCTAGCTTTGCAGGAAAAGTTCTGTGGTACGAATAATGATATATTTCCATGCTATAATTTCGACTGACTCTCCAAAGCAAAAGTTAATAAAGTGAAGGGTGTGTAAAAATGGCTGTAAAAATGACAAGCAAATGTAAGTAAAGGTTAAGATGCAATGTTAATAATGTTGATTTCCCCAACGCATTTTAGCTCCTGTCGAGGCGGCGCGAGAGTTTATAAACAGACACACACAGTTGTGTTCCTGCTTTAGCCGTCAAAATAAATAAATAAATGCCCCCTACTCATTCCCATTGTGGTGATTCTTCAACAGAATTTTATCATGCGCAAGACACGCCAGCTCTTTTTTGCTTGTGGAAGAACTGAGGAGGCAAATAAAGAGGAATAGAGCACTGGGGAAAATGGCAGAAAACAAACTGTACAATTGTAAACATCAAAGCCTCAGCCAGAAATGAAAGAACTACATGAAAGTTCAAATAATTGTATCTGAGATTTCTTCGGTATTGTTTCTTGAGCTCTGTCTTTTAAATAACCTGTAGTTCATCCATCCTATCTGTTCAGGAGGAAAGTAGACAAGTATATAGAAGAGACAAGCCTTTGCTATGTGTAAACGCTCTTCCTAGCAAGGTTTTCATTGTAGCGGGATGCGTAAATAGCTTGAAGCAGACAAAATTCTCTTGTTCAAACAGTAATAGCAAAATAATGTGGCTTTCATCTTCCCCCCAAACCTCTAAATTTTGAAACTACTCAGCATGGTTTTTATTATTTTCTCAGTTTTGCATGGATTTAAATTTCCCTGGATTCCGTGGCTGAAAGCCCTTCAGGAAGCATTAGAAGGATATTTGATTCAAAGTGGAAGTTTCACTCAGCAAGATGCCAAGTCAGTTTTGAAAACTGGCATGAAAGAGAGTATTTTTTTCCCCTCTTCTTTCTCATATCTCTTCTTTTACAATAGTTTTTTTTCCAAAGCAAAAAAGTAAGATGTTAATTAGATCTCAATACACCTCTGTCTACAGAGTCACTTGCACGGAGAACACAGAGGCATCAGTTCTTATTTTAAGATAAGATATCCTGATAAATGAGACTGCTGTTCACGCAGGATGATAATGGTATGCATGATGCATACAAGGAACATAAAAGTAAGAAACAGATTCAAGACAAAACTACATGTTGTTAAGACCCCTTGATTAGCCAATCCAGTGCTTAAACCTGATAAGCAGCCGGGTAAGAGGGGGATGGGACTGTTTGAATTGGTGAGGAAGGGGGTATAACACATTCACCAGACAGCCCTGCCAATAATATCTGTTGTTGTTCAGTTGCACAGTCAAGCCTGACTCTTCACGACCCCATGGACCACATCACGCTAGGCCCTTCTGTCTTCCGTCATGCTCCAGAGTTAGTTTAATTTCTTATAATATCTGTGGGGCAGGGCAATTTCTGTTGAGAAGTGGCATAAAAACCTCTCTGTGCCATGGCTCTGATCCAAGTTCCACCACAGGGCCTCAATCACACAACTGCAACATCTTTATTCAGCCATTTTGAATGAAACCTTACATAGAGACTGAGTGCTCTATCATCCCCTCTGGTCTACCAACAAACTGCACTTCTAGTATGTTCTGTGCATATATTGGCCCCGTCCACATGAGTGAGATAAGCCGGACGGGAATCGACACAAATTTGCACCGGCGCAATTTGCACCGCTTTTGCAGGATCACACAGGTCCATGGACCTGTGAGGGCGAACCGCTGCTGCATGGTCACTCGCAGCCGCAGGCGAGTTGTTGTTTTTTTTTCCCCCGGCCGTTTTCAGTGCGCTTATTCACTTTTACAAGGGATCGATGACTTGCCTCTCCACCCTTGGGGTCGTCCGATGATGTGCATACAGGGACGAGGGGGGGGGAACCAAAAAGCCTGCTCCCTGACGCCTCTTGTTTGCGCTGGCGTGATCACACAGGGAAAGGCTGGTTCTGGGCCGTTACAAACCATTTGAGACCAATAAACCAATTCCCCGCCAGCTCAAAGTGGTTTGCGACAGTTTGACACCAGCTGCAGGATGCTTCCCAGATGTGCTTGTGTGATCGTGCCACTTTGAGCCGGCGGGGAATCATCCTTCTTGTGTTGCAAATGGGTGCATATGATCACGCCCATTGTATCCCATCTTTTGAATAGTTGCCTTCAAACTGACATCTGAAATAAGGAGTGTCCTATTATTGACTTTATGCTACATGATCTTTCCAAATCTTTGCTTTTATTTCTTGAACGTATCTAGAAAACTGTCTTTTGTCTGTTTGCTAGTCTGAACGGATTGGTTTCTGTTCCATCACCAGCACACCTTTCTCTTCCATGGTTCTGTTGATAGGCACAGTGTCTCTCTAGACATTTCCTATCAGATGGTAAACTACAGGACAGGCTTCTTAGCTCATGAAATTACAGATCTCTACAGAGTAGCCATTACCTCACCTTGAAGCTTTCTTCCTGCTCTGTCTGCTCTGATTGTCCAAGAGCAAAAGAGAGCTTCTCCCACTGATCCATTTAGGCCAGATCAAGGAAGCTTTTCTTGATGTCTCCAGAAATTTCCTTTCTGAAGTCTCTCTAGTATTTAATTCCTCCAAACCTCTGTTCCCTGCTTGGAGGGGGGGGGGAGCTTGACTATTCCATTGCCTAGACCTATTAGCATTTGTATGAAGGTGGGCTGAGGTAAGTCTGGAAAGCAAGTGAACTGACTCCCTCCCTTCCTGCCTGTCCTCTGCCCAAAGAGGGGGGAAAAAACTTTCAAAACTCATAGAGGGGGGAAAGTGAGTGAGGAAATCTCCTCAGGTCTTCAGGCTTCTCTCGCCCTTCAGGTGGATCCTTCCCACCCCCTCTATCCCCTTCTTTGCCTTGTTTTCACTGTATGGCGAAACACTGGGGATTTTTTAAACATTGCAGCTCCTGTGGCAGCAAACTTGCCCCCCCCCCAGACAGCCACTCCCTCTGTCTTTTTTGTCTGGGAGAAGCTCATTGGCCCAAATCTTGCATTCATTGCTCTAAGTTTTTGAACCAGACTTGCAAAAACAGGGCCGCTTGCCTCCGAGTAGCTCTTCTTGAGTTGGGGTTGCTGCCTTCTGAAGCCATGTCCTCTTGACCTATGGAACCAGTTGCCTTGTCCTCGGTGTCAACCACCCTCCCGTCGACATCATCAGCGAACCCTGCTGCATCGATGTTGAAGGCGGCCTCTGATATAGCTCGCGCTACGGCTAAACAGCCGGCGCCAACCCAGTCTTCTTCATCTATGCAGGTTAAGAAGAAGAAAAAGGACAAGGTGGAGAAGCAGCATAAGACTTCCACCACTGGTAAGACCCACAAAAAGGGCCCAGTGCCTGATGCTGCAGCTGCTGTGGCCCCCCTGCTCCACTGCTCCCTCCGGATATTGCGGAGCCAGTCAGGCAAGATTTTTCCATTGTGCCACCCATCTGTTGGACTCTCCCATACAACAGATAGACCCTCTGATGCTGGACCACATCCTTGAGGTGGAGGAGTTCTCCATGACCGACCAGATTGACATCCTGACCTGCTCATCTTGTCGGGATCAATCACCATCTCGATCTCCCTTCTTGGACTGATCTTTTCTCCAATTGATCTCGAGTTCCATCCGCATCGATGTGTCGAGGTAGATGATCCACCATCCCACAGTGCTCCTAGGGACGTGGAGTGATGCACCAACCGTCAGGAGGCATCCCCAAGACACAGATCACCCGTCTCATCTCATTGGGGCTACTCACCCACGCCTCCTCTGATGTCCCTGTGGGATTATTGACTCTACTACCCTTATGGAGCCTACCCCTTGTCCAGGACAATGCCCTGGTTAACTCCAGTTAGCCATTCCAACTGGGACCGTTGATCGACTCACAGATCACAGTTGCCACATTCCTCGCGTATGCCACCTTTGGCCACTGTCTCCAGACCACCGGATTCAGTCCCGATGGAATTTTGACACTGTTCACCGCCTTGACACCAATCTCCAATCCCGCCGAAACCAGCGCCTCCCCAACCATTGGCAACCCCGCCTGTGCCAAGCATTCAACCTCAATTGGCCTCTCCTATCCCTGTCAAACCATCAGCATCAACATCGCCACCCCCACAACATCGGCATGATCCAGTAGGCCCTACTGAAACACATCGTCCACTTTCGGCATCATCAGAATCTTCCAAAAGGGAATCTGACGGGGAGGCTTCGGATGCCCGCAGCTCCCCTGAGGAACCCTCCCCTAAGCAGAATGTCTCAGACAATCTACCCATCTCTCCGTCTGAGGACATATCTTCATATGGGGACTTGATCAAAAGAATGGCTCACTCTCTTGGCATCTCGGTAATCCAGCCGAAACCGGTGGTAACTGACCTGGTTTTTGACAGTGTCCAACTTGATGTGTCTACATCAATTGCTTTACCAGTGTCTTTGGTCCTTCTGCAGGCAGCCAAGTCTCAGTGGGACAAGCCCTCCTCTGCCCTGGTATCATCCTGACAGCTTGACCACATGTATAGGTTGCAGGAGTTGGCTGCAGAATTCCTTCTAAACCACCCCAAACCAAACTCAATGGTGGTTACCTCATCCTCTAAATCGAAGAAGACCCATTCTGCTCCTTCGAATAGAGAAAGCCACAAACTGGACACATTCGGCAGGTGTTTTTATTTGGCTGGTGCCCTGGGCCTCAAAACTACCAATTATTTAGCTTGTATGAGCTGATATCAATACACTCTGTGGGAACAGCTCTCAGAACTCCTTGTTGCCCTTCCAGAAGACAAACGTTTAACTGCCAGGATGATCCAGAAGGAAGGCCGACTTCTGGCTAAACAACAAGTTAATTCTTCCAAGCATGCACTAGATGCATCTTCTAAGACCATGACGTCCACCATAGCGTTGAGGCGACACTCTTGGCTACAGACCACTAGCTTACAGATGGACACGAGGAGCTACATAGAGGATCTCCCCTTTGACAGCCTTTTCCATTCCTCTACTGACACTGTATTGTAGGAAATGGATAAAAGTATTAAGGCCCCCCACACACTGGGAGTCTCCGCTCCAGCTAGGTCCTTCAAGCAGCAAACCTGGTCCAAACCTTGTTCTAGAAGAACCTCCTCTAGGAGTCCACATGATTGTCCATGGCATCCACGCACATCCCCCACCTCTCAAAGGCCAATCTATACACAAAAGCAGAAATACACTTCTGCCCAACAATTGGGGCGCCAGACACCCTCCAGGCCTCCCAAACAGGGTCTTTGACTGCCTTACACCCTCTGGGGCCGCTACTCGTTTGGCCCCCTTCCTTTGGTCCTGGCATCTGGAGACAACAGATTCCTGGGTCCTCTCTATCATCACCTAAGGATACTCAAAATTTATTCAGCCACCTCCTTCTACGGTGTTTGTCTCCACCCCTCCCTCAGATATCCTCCTCCAAGAAGTTACCAGCTTGCTTCACAAGGATGCTATAGAGCCAGTTCCCATTCAACATCAACGGAAGGGCTTTTATTCCCATTACTTTGTGGTACCCAAGAGGGATGGCAGCACCAGACCTATGCTGGACCTTCGGGGGCTGAACCAATTCATAGAATACCGTTGCTTCTGTATGGGCACACTTCATTCCATACTTCCCCTCCTCCACCAGAACACCTGGATGGCCACTCTCGACCTCCAGGATGCCTATTTCCATCTGAACATCTGTCCTCCACACCGCAAGTACCTTCGCTTTGCCATCAGTCAGACACATTTTCAGTACAAGGTGCTTCCCTTCAGTCTTTCTACGGCTCTGAGAGTCTTCATGAAGACCATGGTAGTCATTGCAGCCTTTCTTCGCCTTCAAGGCATCATCGTCTTCCCATTTATAGATGATTGGCTGCTAGTTGCGAACTCTCGGGAAGCTCTCCTTCATCACAGCGACTTTACATACTCTCTGCTGAGAGATCTGGGTCTCAAAATCAACGAGGACAAGTCCCATCTTACTCCAGCACAATGGGTCCAATACATAGGGGGTGAACTGGACTCTTTAACCTTCAGGGCATATCTTCCCCAATACAGGGCTCTTCCGATCATAGCCCTCACCCAACAAATCCAATCCCTACCTTCCTCCACCATTCTGGCCATACAGCGTCTTCTTAGCCTCATGGCAGCCACGACTGCAGTATTAACTTTCGCAAAACTAAGAATGTGCCCCTTGCAACTCTCGTTCCTTGGCTCCTTTCATCCACAATTTCACTCACAGTCAACCCTTCTCTCTCCTCCTCCAGCAGTCAGAGACTCTTTCAACTGGTGGACCCAATGCTCGAATCTCCTTCAGGGAGCACCGTTCCACCTCCCCACTCACACACTGATGTTAACCACAGATGGGGATGGAAAGCACATCTGAGAGGTTTCAACATGGGCGGGAAGTGGGACTCCCACCTGCTATCCAAGCACATCAATTACCTGGAACTCCTGGCAATTCTACTCGCCCTTTGCACTTTCCTACCTCTATTGACCGGTCAATGTGTTTCCATCCTGACCGACAACACCACAGTGATTAGTTATGTGAACTGCCAAGGGTGCATGGTGTCCCACCTCCTCTGCCACCGATCCATCCAACTGTGGGACTGGTGCATCAGCAAGGGGATCTTCCTCCGAGCCTCACACATTCCAGGTGTCCTCAACATACAGGCAGACCTCCTCAGCAGGGGACACGCTCGCCCTCATGACTGGGAACTCACCTGGTCATATCTGATTCCTGTGTTTCACCGCTGGGCTTTCCCCAAAGTCGATGCCTTCAAAACCAGGAGCAACAGGAAATGCCATCTGTTCTGTTGCCAGGTAGGGGTCGACCCCCTCTCTCTAGGAGATGAGCTACTCTACTCCTGGACCCACAATTTCCTTTATATGTTCCCTCTGCTTCCATTGCTCACTTGGGTGGTTCGTAAGATCATCCAAGATAGGGCAAACTGCATTCTGATATCCCCATGGTGGTCCAGACAGCCATGGTTTCCAGTACTGCTCTCCCTGGCCAAGGGACGGTACCACCACTTTCCTTAGAATCCAGACCTGCTCAGTTTCTCTGACACCCCTCTGCTCTACCATGACATCCCTCATCTCAAACTCACTGCCTGGCATCTCCTCCTTTCACTTTCTCAGGCAGAGTAGCCAGTGTCCTACTGAACTCTCGCAAAGCCTCAGCACGTAGGTCCTATGCTTACAAATGGTCTTGCTTCTGTTCCTACCTTGCACATGGCCATGTATCGCCTTCTTCTGTGGGCTTACCCTTGATTTTTGAGTTTATCCTCTCCCTGGCTGATGCTGGACTCTCACACTCCTCACTAAGAGTGTATCTGTCAGCTATTTCTGCCTTCCATGGCTGGATAGACAATTTTTCCATCTTTACTCATCCACTCTCCAAGTGCTTCCTGTGGAGCCTGCTGCACCTGTATCCCACTGTCAAGACACCTACCCAGTTGTGGGATCTTCCTCTGGTCTTACGTCAGCTCACCAGGAAGCCCTTTGAGCCTCTGGTGACATGTGATCTTAAGCATCTGGCCTGAAAAATGGCCTTCCTGGTCGCCATCACTTCAGCTAGAAGAGTTGGTGAGATCCTTGCCTTTAGGTATGACCCTCCTTATCTCTGCTTCCTACCTAATGGAGTTCATATGATGCCTGACATATCTTTCTTCCCTAAGATTCTCTCTGAGTTCCATCTTCACTCAGAAGTAATCCTTCAAGACGTCTTTCCGACTTGCACATCAGAAGAGGAATGCCTCTGGATGTCAAGTGAGCTCTCTTGTTCTACTTAGCGCGCACTAAGCCGACAAGACGAAGTCCCCATCTTTTCGTCTCCTATGCATCCAACAAACTAGGGACAGAAATCACGGCCCAAAGACTCTCAAGATGGATTGTTGAACTTATCCATCTATCCTACCTCCTGGTCCACACTCCGCTTCCGGGCCCTCTCCGAGCCCACTCCACCAGGGCCATAATGACCTCTACAGCATTCCTTAAGGGTGCCTCCCTTACTGACATATGCAAAGTGGCTACTTGGGCGACACCCAACACGTTTATCAAACACTACACCCTTGAAACCAGGGCCGCCATATGCACGGCCATGGGTCACCGCATCCTCTCTGCCACCTGTCAGTGACAGCCTGCCAGCACCCTCCTCCAGGTAGGCCAGTGCTCGCTAATCTCCCGTAGGTGTGAAGCACAGAGAACACGTTGAAGATAAACAGGTTGCTTACTTGTAACTGATTATCTTCGAGTGGTCATCTGTGCATTCACACCATCCACCTATCCTTCCCCTCTGCTGCCAGGCTTAGTCTTCCTCTTTATCTGGTCTGGTTTGCAGGAGTCAGAAGGAACTGGCGGGATGTCCGCGCCCACTCCTCTGGGCATGCACACTGGGGCCCGTGCGCATGCCTGGAGGCGCTGGGTGTGAAAACCCGTTAAAGCTTTCTACAACACAGATGGATTTCCATGCAGGCACAGTAAACCCATAGGTGTGAATGCACAGATGACCACTCCAAAACCATCAGTTACAGGTAAGCAACCTGTTTTTCATGGTACTTACCACTTCATTTGGGGCCATCCTTTCTTTATCATCCCCATTAATTTCTTCATTGTCTTCTCCCTCTTTGTTTCCTGCTTTATTTCTTTCAGTTTATCCTCAGTGGCTGGATTATTCTTTAGGTTCATATGAACCTATTTCTCCAGATTTTCTTCCTCTTTGACATTCTTGCCTGGTGGAAATACTCTGGGCAGTGTGTTTGCTACTGGCACTTTCTTTCCTGGTTTGTATGTGATTTTCAGGTCATATTTTTGGAGATGCTAAATCATTCTTTGCAACCTAGCTGGTGCCTCGGCAAGTGGTTTCATTATGTGTTCCAATGGTTTCTGATCTGTTTTTACTGTTACAGTTCTGCATTGATGTTCTGATGGAACTTCTCACATTGTGCTACAATTGTAAACATTTCTTTCTCAATTTGGACATAATTGCACTGTATTGTGGTTAGTGACTGTAATGCATATGCCACAAGCTTACCTTCTTGTAATAGTACTGCTCCAACTCTAGACTATGATGCGTCTACCTGCACTGTCACCTCTTTTTCTGCATCAAAGTATTGAAGGATAGGTCCAGGGGCTCTTGTTATTAGCTCTTTTATCTCCTGGACCTTTTTCTCAAGAGAGTTATTCCATTTTGTGCCTTCTTGTGAGTGGTGCTGTCATGTGTGCAAGTCCTGGAGCAAAATCTAGCTAAATAGTTAGCCATTATCATTATCATTTCTAGTTCTGATCTGGACATTGGTGTATCCAGTTGCCCTATTGCAGAAATCTTTTCTGGATCAGGTTTTTTATGCCATTTGCAGTTAGCAAGTAACTAAAATAAGTGACATTGTCCACTGTGCTCTGCATCTTGTTTGGGTTAAATTTCACATTTTTCTCCCTGTCTCTTTCCAATAGTGCTTTTAGGTTGTTATAATGTTCTTCTCTGGTAGAACCATGTACCAGTATGCTATCAATAATTACTTCCACCCCTTTTAATATTTCCATTATGTAATGGATTTTTTAAAAAAAATTCTTGAGCAAAAAAAAAATTCCCAAAGGTATTTTGGTGAAGTGTCAGTGTCCAAACGGGAAGTTGAAAGTGGTTAGTTTACTCACTTTTCTTATCAATCTCCAGTTGCCTGTAACCTGTTTGTACATCCAATCCACTGAAATACTTCTCTCTTGAGAGCTGGTGTGTTATGTTCTCTTATGTAGGAAGTTTGCAGTGTTCTCTCATGATGACTTGGTTTCTAGGTCTATTCAAATACCAACAAATAAAAGCAATAAAACAATTAATAGCAGCAGCAGATAAATCCAAAACCATGCCTCATGGCAGGAATAATTACCCTAGAAATTCCAGTGCCCAAGTAATATCCAGAACAGCAAGGGCACTGGGAAAGGGGTTGTGGACAGGTCCATGGACAGGGGGGCCAGATTGGTTAATGTCTGCTGCTTCAACCAAAGGCCTGCCTCCATTTTACAAGCCCTGAGAAACTATAAGAAGTCTCACGGGACCCTGATCTCAAGTGGGAGCATGTTCCACCAGGTTGGGGTGTGGGTCGAAAAAGTCCTCGCCCTGGTCGGGCTAAGCGGACATCTCTCTGGCCGGGGACCACCAGGAGATGTTGATCAGAAGAGTGTAAAGTTTTCCGGGGCTCATATGGGGAGAGGCGGTCCCACAGGTATGATCCACCTAAGAAAGAGTGCAGAGAGAGTTCAGGCCTGTCTCAGGAAGAGTGTAGAGGGAGTTCTGCTCTGCCTCGGGAAGAGTGCAGTGATAGCCTGGATCTGCTTCAGTAAAAAAGCAGACAGAGTGAAGGGTAGTTCTGCCTGGTAGTGTGGCAGAGTGGTTTAGCTCTACCTCTGTGAGATAACAGAGTACCTGACTGCTGGGCCTGTCTCTGTGATGAGCAGACCTTGTGCCATTTAGCCTGACTCTTGGGGAAGGACAAACTGGTGTGGATGGGATCCTGTGTGGGTGAGACAGGCCAGCCCTGGGTTTGGAAATACTTGGAGATTTTGGGGGTGAAGCCTGAGGAGGGCGGGATTTGGGGAGGGGCGGAACTTCAGTGGGGTACAATGTCAGAGAGTCCAAGGTGGCCATTTTCTCCAGATAAACTGATCTCTGTCACCTGGAGATCAGTTGTAATCTCTAGCCACCACCTGGAGGTTAGCAACCCTAATGTGAGAGGATCCAACCTAATAGATAAGTTAGTAAAAAGCCTGTTTGTGCCTGAAAGCATTAAAGAAAATCCAGATCACACTCTGAAGCCATAACCAGCTTAAATGTATGTGGTTCAGCCAGGTTTCTCCTCTGACTCTCTAGAGAACCAGTGGTGCTGATCTGTTCCTTGACACCAACCTGTAAATAAATAAGTCTTCTGTGTTGTTTATATACAATTCCTCCCTCAGTGGTCTCCACATTCTACTTGCTCACCACAAAACTTACCTCACGGCACTGAACCCAAAGCGTATACACTTGCTACCTTAAAAACACCTGGTAATGGGGGGAAGGTTTAAAGTTTAAAACAAACCTAGTTCCCCCCCACACCATAGGAGGTTGTGTGGATCCCCTTGGTAGAAAAGGTCTGCCACAGTGGGTAAACCAGCTTTTACCAGCTTTATATCTGATAGCAGCTTGTGATGCGTTTGGGCTGATATTCAGCTCCTGCATCTATTTTGAACTGAATCACTTTCTTATTTTTGCCTACTTTAATATCCACCACTGTTTCCTTTCTCTTCTGTATTTGTGATTGCTGCCAAAAATATCTGTGCTGCTATACATGTCCTAGAGGTCCCTCTCCTGTTTGTATCTCATTCACTTTCTTCAAGGCTTTATTCTCTGCAATGTATATCTGAGCAAACTGATGCCCCCCTTTATTGCATTTATAACATCCCTCCCCCATGCTGGGAATTCCTCTCCTTTCCTGTGCTTCTTCCCATACCAACTGCACTGTCCAGAAAAGTACTTCTAATCTAGTGAGGCCTGGTGAACTGTTTCCCTTGAGGTTGCCAGGTCTTCCCTGGCCACCAGAGGTAAAGTTGCCAGATCCATGTTGGCAAACTCCTGGAGATATGGGGATGGGGCCTGGGGAAGACAGGGACCTCAGTGGAGTAACAACAATAACAATAACAATACATTTATTGGCATAAAAATGATACAATGCTCCCGGCGATATACCCCAAAATAGCCAGGTAAAGCAAGATTTCCAGTCCAACCTAATACAAGGCTCTCCTCCTCGAGACCTCACATAAAAAACTTGCTACAATCTCAAGAATCTCAGCTCTCTGGGATGACAACAAGGAATCAATAATGAACTCCTCGGATTGATCCCTGAGGGGGGCGATCACCGCTTCAATATAAGCGAGACGAATATCGTTATGAAAACTACAGTGTAAAAGCCCGTGACCGATAGATTCGATTTCCCCCATCCCACATGGGCAAAATCTCTCTCTGTAGGGGATTTTTTTTTAATCTTCCCGAAAGTACAGCTGAGGGCAAGACGTCAAACCGAGCTAGCATAAAAGCCCTACGGAGGTGGGGCTGAAACAAGGTAGTCAGGTAACCTGTAGAGATGTGACTAAAGGAAAGTCCCAAACTCAAAAGGGAACAATGCCTATGTGCAAGCCTTCTCAGCTCTTGCTGAGATAGAGGGGCAGTGGAGTACAGTGTCATAGAGTTCACCTTGCAAAACATCCCTTTTCTCCAGGGAAGCTGATCTCTGTAGTCTTGGGATGAGCTGTAATTCCAGGGGATCCCCAGGTCTCACTTGGAGGCTGGTATTCCCAGCACTTTTCCTGCCGATTTGTGATGTGTCACTTCTTTCTTTTCATGCATTTCTTCTGATTTATTTTGTAATATTTTCATTTGTGCTCTAGACATTTCAAATGCACATGCAATTTTCAGTGTTTTTCTCTAATGTGAGGTCTTCCTCCTGGAGTAATGTCTTCTGAATTTCCTTTGGATCCTATCAAAATAATTTCCCCATGTCATCACTGTCATGAAAAGCACAACCTTTAGCAATAAGGTGTAGCTGGGTCACCCACTTACTGAATAGTTCTGATATCCCTTAGTGTCTTTCATAAAATAATTTACATTGTAAGGGGACATTCTTGTCTGGCTGTGCAGTGTGCCTCTAACACTGTAAACAGAACTGCAGGTTTCTTTTGATCTTCTGCTGATATTTTGCCACTAGTACTCCAGGCCCTGCAAATATCGCTGCCTTTCAGCCCAATGCTGATTTGAAACTGTGCGGCCTTGTGTTCATGAGCCCACTTACCTGCCTCTGGGCCCGCAAATATTAGTTCTGCAACTTCTCTCCACTGAATCCAATTTTCAGCAGCATTCCTATGTTCAGGGCTTTTTTTGTAGAAAAAGCCCAGCAGGAACTCATTAGCATAATAGGCCACACCCAACAGCAGGAACTCATTAGCATATTAGGCCACACCACTGACAGCACAGCTTATTAGCATATTAGGTCACACCCCCATGTTACCAGAAGAGTGGCCATCCAGCCACACCCACCTTTTGCTTCTTATTCTGTTTACCTTGTTTGTTGTCAAAACCCAGGGCTTTTTCGTAGCAGGAATTAATTTGCATGTTAGGCCACATGCCCTTAATGTAGCCAATCCTAATGAGTTTCTGCTGTTGGGTGTGGCCTATTATGCTAATGAGTTCCTGCTGGGTGTGGCCAACTCAGGAGCCAGCCGGTACTCCGTTCCTGTGTGTTCCTGCCCCAAAATAGCCCTGCCTATGTTCAAAGTCCATAGGCAGTACTTTTTAATGCTGAATGCCATTCTGTTCAGTCGGTACTTCCTAGGTGAGGAAGGCCTCATCTCATTACAAGGCCTCAGTATCAAACTGCCAGGTCCAACCTGGCAGCTGGTGGGGGATGGGGGTGCCTTATGAGGAGAAAGGAGAAGGCCTAGGTCTCATTGCCAGCATCACACAGGAAGTGACATCATCATGTTAGTAATGTCTGGGTGATGCTCTGGTATTTGGGCAAATACTCTATGATAAAACTGGCTTCTACCAGACTTCCTGTGCAATGCTGACAAAGAGCACTTAGTCTGCCTCCTTTCTCTTGGTGTGTCCTCTTGTTGGCCAGCTGGTTGTAGACTTGCCAGCTCCTGTTCCGGGATCTTCACACATGCGTGCTACGGTGATGTCATTGCACTAGTTAAGGGGGATGCTCTAGCATTCGTCCTGAAAACTCTATGATATCATAGAGTTTCTATCAGAGTTTTCAGGACAAATGCTAGAGCATCCCCCCAGGTGATGTCATTGTGCCAGGCACGTTGGCCTGATCCAGGCAATTGGGGGGCAGAGTTCCCCCCACTGGCCGGATCCAGGCTGGTGGATCAGGGGCCCCTAAAGTGGGCAAACCCCGCCCACTCAAGGGATTTGGCAGCCCTAGCTGATTGGTAGCTGGAGGTAGGGCCTGGTGATGGGGGACCCCAGCCTCCATCAGGTTGTCTGGCAACCCTACTTCTGTAACATAACAACTTCATTATTTAGCCATTTTGAACATAACTTTACACAGAGAGTAAGTACTCTATCACCCCTTCTGGTCTACTAACAAACTGAATTTTAATATGCTCTCTGTCAGGGCTCATTTCATAGCAGGAGCTCCTTTGCATATTAGGCCACATACCCCTAATGTAGAAAATCCTCCAAGAGCTTACAGAGCTCTTCTTACAGGGGCTACTGTAAGCTCTTGGAGGATTGGCTACATCAGGGGTGTGTGGCCTAATATGCAGAGGAGCTCCTGCTACGAAATGAGCCCTGCTCTCAGTGTTACAGGATGTATTCTACCACTTCACTGAGCAAGATTTGGTGCTTTCCTCCATCCTAAGTAGCCTTCCTCCCATGGGAGGAGCCACTTATGTTACAGGAAAGCTCCTTAGACTGAAGGAATTTCCTCCAGCCTAAGACAGAATCGACTGCATGCCAGTATATGCATTTCTCAGCATTATTTGAGCCTCCATAAATCAGCATTGTACAATAGACAGACAGACAGACAGAAATAGAGATAGATACAGATATCTAGATATATAATTTAAAACATTTCTATACTGCCCTTCCTCCCATACAGGGTCCTCAAGGCAGCAAACTATATGTGTAAATGATGGGGTTTTTTCTAAAGTAAAAAGGTGTTTACAGCAACAAATTAATCTTCAGTACCAGCAATAAAAATGGGCAGATCAAAACTATACATATGAAAAAGGAAATGCTTGTCCATCATAGCTTAGGCGTCAACTACGGGGGGACTCGAGGGCTCGAGCCACCCCCAAAATTTCCCAGGAGGGACTGAGACCCCTGGGAAAATGGTGCGCTCTCTGTTGCGCCTCCCTCGGCCCTTCCTAGGGCCGCCACCGTCTCTCTCTCCCCCCCCCCCAGCCTGGCCACTCCGACCCTCTCTCCGTCCGTCCAGGGGCCAGCTAAGCAAATGCCCAGCTTGCCCCCTGGACGGACGGAGGGATGGAAGCAGGAGCGGTCAGGCAGGGGGGAGGTGGTGGCGGCAGGGACATGGTCCTGGTGGGCGCGCACCCCCCCCCCCCAGGAGTTTTTAAACTCTACGCCCCCGCATCATAGTTCAAATCCCCTTTCAGACATGGAGTTCATTGTGTGAGTGACACTGGGAAAGTCTTCATTTTAGAACCTAACCAAGATATTGTGAGGACAGACAGCCTAACCCACACCATGCAGGCAGAAGCTGACACAGAGCCCTTTGCACTGAGTACTGATAATAATGTGAGTGCTTGCTGGTATCCAGAGGCCAACACTGCATTTCAGAGGTAGGACAGAATCACTGGAATGAGCCACGCTTTTACAGTTAAGCAACCATTTAAGAGTTTTATTAGATTTAGGTTTAAGTGTTCCTCTGTACCATGCTGAATTCCCCCTAAATGGTGAATGGCATCAGACTGGACATCGGGGGCAGCTAAGTGTACTTTATTTATTTATTTAATTTATTTATTTATTCTATTTATATCCCGCCTTGCCAGCGAACCGGCTCAAGGCGGCTAACAATACAGGATAACATAAAGGTTTACAATATAAAAACCATTAAAAACATTACATTAAAATTACAAAAGATGGCGACTTCGGAGTTTTCCGGCAGACTTTATAATAATAAAATCATCCAGTTTCTTGGTGTGTATAAAACAACATTGCTTTGGAAAAGCAATCAGAAACACATTATTCAGCGCTGTTGCTACAAAGAATGCATTCAAAAGTTGAATTCCAAATGGCTGCATGCAAGCTGCATTTTTTAAAAACACACACACACATACATAGGTACATACAGATTTGTATCTACAAAATCCTTTCTGGTACATGACATAGAAACTTCTATAGCATGAAAGTTATTTTTTTAAAAAAACCAAATCTTATGCTACATATTATAGAACTCTCTAGAGTGTTCTATGTGTTTTTATACATACACAGACACACACACACAGTTTTACATACTGTAGATTACTTTAAATTATAACCTACAGCAGTCGACGGCATCTGCATTTTATTTTCATGGTGATGCTGTGGTGTACGGCATAATCAAAGTATATTCATAGCAGCCTCAACTCTATTAAAGCTGTCATATATATTTTATTCTGGCTCACTACTCCTACCCTTACTACAATGTAACTTTTAAAAATTGAGATCTAGTGATTTGACAGTAATGGGCCTTTTATTAATTTACCAGCGAAATACCTGTCATTAAAATGGGTGGTGGATGGGCAGAAGAGAGCCTGTATATTGCGCAGCCAATGCATTTTCATGCCTGCTGCATACAAAGACATCATGTGCACCACTAGATTTTATCTGCACAGCCATACCTTGGGTTTGTTTATATACTGACCATTCTACATTAAGACAAAAAGATGAAATCCAGGTATTGGCTTTTTATATCCCGTTAACAAAATACTTGACATGACGATGGGTGTAGTGGGGGCACAAATAAACTTCCTTCTATTTTGCCTGTCTTGGTGTCTCTGCAATATCTAGGCTAGCTCTGCAGACAGAGGTTCACCATATGCTCATACACATAAGGCAGGATCCTTCCTTCCCACAGTGGGAGAGAAGTGCTACTCAATGCGGTTCTGTTGACCAGTGCTATTGTATGATTTAGTGTTAATTTTTTATTTCTGATCAGTGTTGCTGTTACTGGGTTCAGAAATCAAAAAGCTATTTGATGTCGTAATTACAGACAAATTTGGAGGAATTATATGGTTCAATCAAAGAAAGTCATTATTGGGTGGTGGGGGACATAGGTGTAAACTACGGGGGGCTCGGGGGCTCAGGCCACCCCTGAAGTTTCCCATGGGGGACTGAGCCCCCCCGGTGAACTGGGGTGCCTGCCTGCCACCACTGTGCCTCCCCGCTCGCCTCCCCTGAACCCACTCCCTCCCTCCCTCCCAGGGCCATTCGGGGATCCACTCAGCGTGATGATGTCACCTGGAAGTGACATCATCACACTGGGCAGTCCCTGGATGGCCCCGGGAGGGAGGGAGCGAGTGGGTTCAAGGGAGCCAGCTGGCCGGGCTGGGGGGGAAGGTTCTTGCAGCGGCAGCGGGGACATCATACCAGCGCATGCTTTGTGTGCATAAATGTGCAAAAGCCCCCACCTCCCGGGAAGTCAAAAATTCTACACCCCTGGTGGGGGAGCTGCTGAAGTATACATTGTGCCTTTACAGGCAGAAACACAAGATAGGGCAAGTCAAATTGATATAGAGCAAGGGCTACTTGCAGTGGTTTCTTCTTCTTTTTTTGCAATAGAATTTTTTCCCCCCCTTATTTTCAAATGCAGTTAGCTTTTATACATATTCCATTCTCTATAATATTGCATAGTTAGCTAAAAAGATATAATCATTAAATGACTTCCCACCCCACCTGCACCTTCATATGTATCAATTGGTAAACAATGTATTTAAAAGTATTTGCCTCCTAAGGTAACATTTTGAGCTATTATAACTTTTATACATTTAAACGTTATATTGGTTAAAAAAGAAAAAAGGTTTAGTTTCGCGGTTAACTAAAAATTCATTTTTTGTGTTATAATTCTGTCCCTCGTTTCAGTAGTTAGAAAGTGTAAAAATATTGTCTTTCATATTCCACTCTAGCTCCATATATTCCTTCAAGTCTTTCCAATCTTCTGAGAACTTCGCTGAGTCTTGATTGTTTAGTTTTCTTGTCCATTTGTCCATTTCTGCCATAAATAGCAGTTTTCTCAACCATTCCCATAGTTCTGGAGACTTGCAGTGGTTTCTATGTGTTTCAGCTTGGACAAGAGCTCATGTATAAGAAAAAATGTTCCGTGGGATCCATCCTACAGTCACTGTCTGTGAAGACTGGGCCATTCCATTTTTGGGAAGTAAGTTAAGCCACCATTAAATTGGTGTCCCCGAGATTCCTTTTTCCCATAGAAGCAAATGGCAATTTCTTATTTAGATGAGAGAAAGTGAAGGCATATACTTTGGGACCCTTTAGTATAGAGACTAACAGTGTGGTCCTAAGCAGAGTTATGCCTTTTTAAGCCCAAAGACCTCAGTGGACTTACGAGGGCATAATTAGGATTGCACTATACATCTGCTTTTCTGATACCATTTGGTGTCTGAAGCCCATTTGTTTTTCCCTCTATATGGAGGGCTACTAGGATCTACCATACGTATCTGCATTAACTTTTGGGCTCACCTACATTATTCTGACATGTTTCATTTCTTGGTTTGAATAAGAGATGGAATGCAGGCACTGACATTTATGTACACTGACCCCAGTCTAGCTATATCATCATAAATCCTGATTTAGCCAGCGGAAGCCTACCCATGACTAACTTAAATCTTATGGCTTTCAATGTTAGTTACTTTGGTTTTATTGCTATTCATGCAGACAGTTCCAAAAGTAACGCTGGCAAATGTTACATAATTAAAACAGATCAGGTTTTATAAGCATTATTACCAATCATTCCATAGCAAGACATCTGTGTAAAATTTGCTTTTCTCTGGCCAAGCACAAAAGAAAACCATCATTAAAACAAAAATAATCACCGCAATACATAACATACTGAATACTCTTTTCAGAAAGCGTCTCTTCAGGGCTATTTTTGGGCAGGAACACACAGGAACGGAGTTCTGGCTGGCTCCTGAGTTGGCCACACCCAGCAGGAACTCATTAGCATAATAGGCCACACCCAACAGCAGAAACTCATTAGGATTGGCTACATTAGGGGTATGTGGCCTAACATGCAAATTAATTCCTGCTATAAGAAAAGCCCTGGGTTTTGATGACAAACAAGGTAAACAGAATAAGAAGCAAAAGGTGGGTGTGGCTGGATAACCACTCTCCTGGCAACATGGGGGTGTGGCCTAATATGCTAATAAGCTGTGCTGTCAGAGGTGTGGCCTAATATGCTAATGAGTTCCTGCTGTTGGGTGTGGCGTGTTATGCTAACGAGTTCCTGCTGGAATTTTTCTACAAAAAAGCCCTGCGTATCTCTAACATTTTAATAGAAATCTATGAATCCATAACTGTCAAAGCGAAGTTGAGCATAGAGCTTATTTTATATCTCATGTCCAGTTCCTTTCATTATTACTCCTTTCAGTTCAGAAATTACTTAATTCCATTGCCTAAATGAAGAAAATTTGAATTGTAGTAGTGTTCTCAAAAAATTTGTTTCACGGATTCTGGGAATGGCCTGTAATTTTATTTGTTATTGTAGCACTCACCCAGTGTTATTAAACTCCTTTTTGGCACCTGCAAACATTTTTAAAAGATTTGATTTCACATTTCTGAATTATACCAAATATCTTTCGGATGTTATCTTTCAGTGGTCTGTTAGATAATAATTCTGCTTGAGGGTTTGTGGATCAGAGCATCTGCTTTGCAGGCAGAAGGTCCCGGGTTTTACCATCAGCATCTCCATTTAAAAGACCAGGTAGCAGATGATGGAATAGAATTCTACCTGAGACCGGGGAGAGCTGGCAGTCACAATAGACAGGTTCGTAAATCAATAGTCTGACTTAATATGCATGTGATCTTGATGTATTGGTGGTGAAGTGATTAAGCAGTGCTACTAAGACTGAAATAAAAAATTGATTCTTGTTCTATAACAATGAAATAGGTCTGTAAATATTATTGATGCAGGTTCAGCAATTAAACGATGCTCACGTCGTGACTGTGATTATTTATATTTTATGCTGTCTTATCCCAAGGGTTGGTGTTAAATTGAAAATATTGTCAAATCCATATTAAACGCAGCTATACAATTACCTGTTTGCGTAATTACCAAATAGCATGGATTAAAGTATAGGCTTGATAGGTTTTGGAAAATATTGCACACAGTCTTGTCTACACTGTGATGATGATGCTTGGTTTTCAAAACTGACAGATCTTGAAAACATAAATTCCGTCTTTGGAACACATATAAAGTATGAACATATATAAAGCTGTCTTATACTGAATCAAACTATCAGTCCGTCAAGGTCAGTATAGTCTACTCAGTCCTGCATCAAGTCCCCAGGGTCTCAAGCAGGGGTCACATCGCCTACTGCCTGGTTCTTTTAAACCGGAGATGTCAGGGACTGAACCTGGGACCTTGTGCATGCAAAACAAAGGTTCTTCCACTGAGCCACGGCCCCTCGTTTGTCCTGAAGGTGCATCTCTGTGGCAGAGGGGAGAGGAAGGGAAGATGACTGTACGCCGCTTTGAGACTCCTTATTGGTAGAGAAAAGCAGGGTATGAAGACCAACTCGTCTTCTTTTTCTTCTCCTGCCAGAGGACATGTGCATGTACACTAGTGCAACAGCTGTTCAGTGGCTGCCATTTACCACTTATTTATTTATTTATTTCATAAAGTTTATATCCCGCCCGCCCCGCCAATGGCGGGCTCAGGGCGGCTAACAACACAAAAGTAACACAAACAATGTCAATAAAACAAATACACTTATACCACAAGATCAGCAGCTCCAATTTATCTTCAGAGTGTATCAAATCAGCACTCAGATGTAATCCTTATATGAGTGCAGATGTCCTTGCCGGCAGATGGAATTGGGCCAGGGCCAGAGTGTAAGCATTAGGCGGCCCCCGCTTGAAAGCCTGGTGGAAGAGCTCCGTCTTACAGGCCCTGCAGAATTGTAACAAATCCCGCAGGGCCCTGATGTTCTCCGGGAGCTCGTTCCACCAGTATGGGGCCGCCACTGAAAAAGCCCCGGCCCTTGTACTTGCCAGCCGCGCCTCCTTCGGCCCAGGCAGGACCAATCGGTTTTGGGATCCTGACCGAAGTGCTCGCTGGGGAACATATGGAGAGAGGCGGTCCTTCAGGTAAGCTTTCCTCCTTGGTGGGGGAAGGGCAGAGTGGGACACTAAAAACTATGTTCAGGCCACGTCTAGGAACACCTGATGATGCCTTATACTGAGTCAGATCATAAGTTGGCCAGGATTGGTATTGTCTGTTCTAACTGGCAGCAGCTCTCCAAAGTCACGCATGGAGTCTTCCAACATCACCTCCTACCTGACCCTTTTAACTGGAAATACAGAGGACTGGACCTGGGACTTTCTGCCTGTAAAGCAGATACTCTTACACTGACTCACGGCCCCTTAGGTTGTCCTAAAAATTATAGCCTATTAAAAATTGGGTACAATTCTGGTTCAGCTGCGTCAGTCTTTTTTAACTCTCCAATTCTATTCTGCTTCAGACACCAAAGTTTAAAAATTGGTTGGGCAAATCCTTTAAATATAGTGAACTGATTTCAGTTTTGATATGTTTCATCCCAAAGAAGGCAGACCTAGACAATTTATGGTGACTAAAGTGAAAGCATATTAGCAGCCAAAGTAAGTACTGTGAACTTCCAGGCTCTACTTTTGAAAGACAAAGCAGGCAGCAAAATTAGTACAGGCTGCATCCACACACATTTATTCATTTATTTATGCAGATCATTTATGCCACACCTTTCTCCCCAATGGGGATGGACCCAAAGCAGTTTACATCACTCTCCTCTCCTCCATTTAATCCTCACATCAACCCTGTGAGGTAGAAGAGACCAAGAGTCCAGTCGCATTGAAAAGTACTGGAGTCAGGAGGCCGGTGGTAGTGATTTCAGCATAGCAAGTTTATTTCAGGTCCAGATGAAGCATAAGAAAACGGAGGTCAGGGGGCCTGCTTATATACACAGGTAAGCCGCACCCCTGACCTTGCCCAAACAAGGCAGTTGCATAAGGTAATTGAATAAATTCCAAGTTAATTGAATAAATTTCAAGGTAATCCCAGGATAATAGCTGGATAATCCCAGGGGCGGATAAGTCTCAAGGTAACTGAATAAGTTTCAAGGTAACTGGATAATCACAGCTTTAATCATAGAACATAACACACACCTTAAAGACTAACAAGATTTGTGGCAGGGCATGAGCTTTTGTGAGTCACCACTTATTTCTTCAGAAGGCTCACACCCTGCCACAAATTTTGTTAGTCTTTAAGGTGCTACTGGACTCTTGCACTTACTTCCTGCTGCAGACAGACTAATATAGCTACCCATCTTGATCTACCCCCTTTGGGGTATAGGGTAGGCTGTGTTATGCTATGCGTTGCCAAATGCTATGTGTTGCCAAAGTTGGGCTGTCTCCTGTTTTTACTGGGGGCATTAGCAAAGACGCAGAGAGATTGTGAGAGGGGGGTAATCTAGTGAGATGGGCTACCAGTGTTTGCAGGGATCTTTGCAGAGCCAGTTTGGTGTAGTGGTTAAGTGCGTGGACTCTAATCTGGGAGAACCGGGTTTGATTCCCCACTCCTCCACTTGCACCTGGCTGGATGACCTTGGGCAAGCCGTAGCTCTGTACCACCTGTTCCCTCAAGGACAGCTTGGGAAAGAGCTCTCTCAGCCCCACCTACCTCACAGGGTGTCTGTTGTGGGGAGGGGAAGGGAAAAGGAGTTTGTAAACCGCTCTGAGACTCCCTTGGGGAGTGGAGGGCGGGGTATAAATCCAATCTCTTCGTCTTCTTCTTCTTCTTTTAGAAAACTCTCAAAATAAACCAGGCAGTTGCTTAACCAAGAAGAGGTTGTTTTATTGAAAGAGGAAATAATAAAATAATGCAATCATACAGAAATAAATACACACTGGAAAGCGCACACACAAGCTGATAGAAATATAGGAGGGAGAGGGAAATAGGAGGGTGTTCGGGGGGGGGGGGTGATAGCTACCTTTCCAGAAGCCGCAGGGGACAGACCATGCAATCGAGCCAGCACTTCATGAGGACACAAACAGTATGGGGGTGCGTTGTCACTAGGTGCCCAGACAAGACACACAGAAATGGAGTTGAGGCTATCTACTTATAGTAAAAATGGGACCTGAGGGCATGCTAATGTAACTGCCCCATGGAACAAAGTGTGGATGAGTTTACCCAAAAGTACATTGTGCTAGGGAGATGCTGAATGGGGTTCCCAGGGACCGGGGAAAGGGTAATGTCTCGGAAGGAGTTCTTGATGCAAAACAAAGTTTGGGGGACACTCTGATTGCTTCCTCTGGTGATTTGGAGTGTTAATGGTCTTCTAATTAAACTAATCAAAAAGTAGAAATACTCAGGGGTCCTTTCGTAGAAAAAGAGCTGCAGGAGCTCATTAGCATACCTCATTAGCATATGCCACGTCCCCTGACATCACCACAAGTGTGTCAGAAAGGGAATGTCAGTTTCAGCCCCATTATACCCTATGGGCCATTGAAATCAATGGCAAAAACTCATAGGGTAAATGAGGGGCTGGAGGAAAGGGGGTTTGAGGGAGAGGCTCCAAACTTGTAGGGTAGCTGCTGGGGCCTCTCCTCGAAATACCCACCAAGTTTCAAGAAGATTGGACCATGGGGTCCAATTCTATGGGGCCCCAAATAGGTTGTCCCATCCCTTCCATTGTTCTCTATGGTGGGAAAAAATGTTACCTTTTTTTCTACCATAGAGAACAATGGAGGGAATGGGGGCAACCTGTTTGGGGGCCCGTAGAATTGGACCCCCTGGTCCAATCTTCTTGAAACTTGGTGGGTATTTGGGGGAGAGGTCCCAGCAGCTACCCTGCAAGTTTGGAGCCTCTTCCTCAAACCCCCTCTCCTCCAGTCGCTTTCAAAATTGCTGCCGAATTTCGGCGGCAATTCGGCAGCAGGCTGAATCAGATCAGAGAATCTGATTCAGCCCATGGCTGCCCTAGTGGCCACTCCTGAGCTGGCGGAGCTTCGCTCTGCCTCGCTCCGGCCCCAACGGACCCCTGGAAATACTACTTGATGACCCTTCTTTTGTGTGGGATGGGAAATCTGTTTGTGTTAGGGGATGCTTTTGTGAGGGAAATGTGGGTGGAGAGAAGATGGTGTGAGGCTGATACGATTAGCGATCCAGGTGGATAGAGTTACCTCTGGGGCAGTCCAGCGTATGCAGACCTTGAGGTGAAGGGAGGGGTAGCAGCATTGTCAGACCAGGATCTTACGCCTTTCAGGGTCTTTGCCTAGACGTGTCTGTGAGGCCTGCCAAGCTGGCTTCCATTGTGTATACCTTTTGATCAAGCTTTCTGGCATATGAACTCCTGGGGTGCTATTAAATGAAGGGTGTTCGCTTCTAAATTTTCCCTCAGTAAAGAGAGAAGATCTGCCTGCTTACAGTTGAGTGTGAGTGACTGGCCCAAGGTCACCCAGCAAGCTTCCATGTCAGAGTGGGATTTCAAATCTGGGTATCCCAGATCCTAGTTCAGTACTATAACCACTACACCACACTGGCTCTAGTTGGATATTTCATTATTGTTACAACTTAGAAGCATTTGCAAGTGTATTGCTTGTCCATGCAGGAAAATCTGGAATTTCTCCCTATCTGGATTACAATAGTAGAAACAGAAAACACAATTGGCACTTATTTCATACTAGGAATAAGGCTCGTTGTGGAAATAAATACAATAGGCTCTAGAAAGAAGCTCTGGGAGAGTGCCAAGGCCTTGGGCACTCAGCATAAAATTTGCTGTGGCAACCTCAGCAGGGTATAATGACACAGAGTCTACCATTTTCTCCAGTGGAACTGATGTCTGCTACTTGAAGAGCAGTTATAATTCTGAGAGATCTCCAGCCTGCATGTGGAGATTGGCAACAATGGTTCCCCAAGAGGGAATGGCTGGTTTGGAGGGCAGAGTCTATGGCATTGTACCTGTGGGTTACAATGAGGTCCCACCCCTCCTCAAACCTCACCCTCTCCAGGCTCCATCCCTCAAATCTCCAGGAATTCCCCATCTGGAGTTGGCAATCCTATCTCCTTCCCAGCCAAACATCAACCTACCTTTATTTCCCCCCTCACTGTTCAGCTTTCCACCCCCCGCCACCTGCAGCCTCTACCGTGCTCTGAAGCCCTAACTGCACATTGGCTGTCATGGGGGGGGCATCTCAGCAAGGTTCAGCCCCTCTCTCTTGCCCAAGAGAGCAGGGAAACTTCCATTCATTCCCCAAACCAGCTGACTGGAATGGCTGAATCTAGGGCTTCTAGTGTCCTGGCCCCACTGCTGGACCTCCTGGTGGCACCTGGTGTTTTTGGCCACTGTGTGACAGAGTGTTGGACTGGATGGGCCACTGGCCTGATCCAACATTGACTTCTCTTATGTTCTTATGTTCTTAATCTCTGCTGCCTCCCCGGATTCCCCCCCCCCCACGTCTCTGGCTTGTAGCCTGGGTTGGCACAGGCAGCAGGCGCCTTTTCTAACCTCCTCTAGGATGGATGGGCTGGAGTCTATATCGATGGTGCCCCTCCCTCCCCCCCCCCCTCTGTCTTTCCTGGCAGCAAAGAATAGCATGTGTTTCACATGTGATGCCATTATATAGAACTGTGACATAGCTGACAGGCCAGTGGCTGATAGAGCACATTTCACAGCCAATGGGAGAGCTGGAAATGGCCAGTACGCTAAGCAGATTATTATATAGAGATGTGGTTTAAATGGCAGTGCCATGTCTAGAGGCTGTATACACAGAGCAGAGGTCTGTGGATGGCATGTGCCTCCCTTTCTCCTTAACTGTGAGCATGAAGAGGGAGCCACAGCATAAAATTGGAGACTCCAGCTGGAAATTTAACTTTCTGCATGCTGTAAAGGGGTAGAATGGGAGACTCCTGAGGGAGAGGGAAGTTCTTGTGTAGGGATGGGAATATATGGAGGCAGCAGGGTTCCTTCCTTCCTTCCTTCCTTCCTTCCTTCCTTCCTTCCTTCCTTCCTTCCTTCCTTCCTTCCTTCCTTCCTTCCTTTCCTTCCTTCCTTTCCTTCCTTCCTTCCTTCCTTCCTTCCTTCCTTCCTTCCTTCCTTCCCTGACTTTCTCCCCAATGGGAACCCAAAGTGGCTTAGAACAGGTTCCTCTCCTCCATTTTATCCTCACAACAACTTGGAGAGGCAGTTTAGGCTGAGGGTCCGTGGCAGAGGAGGGATTCAAACCCAGGTCTCCCAGATTCTAGTCTGACACTCTTAACTACTACAACACAGTGACTACCATCAAAGTTTGCTTAAAGCTATGTTTCATGGTGGATTTGGAATGGGTAGGGATTCCAAATGAGAGAAGAAAAACTGAATGAGGAAACCCCACCCTCTGACTCATTAATTCCCAAAGACTGTGCCAGGAGAGAACAACTGATGGGCCACGAGAAATACTATATTCGTAGATACGGGGGGCTTATCAGAATAAATTCACCGTTCAATAAAGCTCTTCTCCTAAAGAAAAAAAGGAGAAGAAATACTATATCTGTTAAATATGGCTCCCATGGGCCTTAAGCTGCTACTCACAGAGGAGGTTACCCATTACCAATTCTGCAGGACGTGCAAGGCAGAGATGTGCCCCCAGTCTTTTGGTTGAGGGCAGCAACAACTACCCACTGGCTGGTACCCTTCTTTCCTCTCCCCTTTGTATTCTGAGTTCCTTTCCCCCAGCCCAGAAGAAAATGGGACTGGTAGTTTGGAACCAGGACCCATAATAATATAGGACAGGGGTCATTTCATAGAAAAAGAGGTGCAGGAACTCATTAGCATAACTCATTTGCATATGCCATACCCCCTAACATACCTGAAGTGTGTCAGAAGGCAACACCCACCCCTCAGGCTCCACTCCACAGGTGAGTGAAACTGACCTGCTCTTCCTCCATTCCCTTCCCCATCCAATATTTTGTGCAATAAAAATAAGCGTAAAGAACACACCCTCATTCTCTTCCTGCTCCCTTGAAACCACCAGGTTTCAAGTAGACTTGAGATACACAGGACATGTGCACCACCCATCCCTTTCCCTTCCCCTCCCCACAACAAGACACCCTGTGAGGTAGGTGGGGATGAGAGAGGTCTTTTGGGAACTGCTCATGAGAGAACAGCTCTGAGAGAACTTGTGACTGGCCCAAAGTCACACCAGCAGCTGCATGTGCAGGCGTGGGGAATCAAACCCGGTTCTCCCAGATTAGAGTCCAACTCCTGACCACTACACCAAACTGATAAGGTGGAAGCTGCTGAAGGGTTGGTGAAATTTCCCCAGTACTTATGTGCCATGTGCCCAGGTAAAAAATGGTATACTTAGAAAATTTATATGCCACCTTGAGCAAGTTTCTGGAAAAGCAGCACACAGTCATCAAAGGAACAATGATAAAATTATCAATATTAAAACAAAACATTAAAAACAATAAAGACCCTAGCAGGGCTTTCCCCGGGGTGCTGCGCCTCTGCACTGCTTGGGGAAGCTGAGGAGGGGGCGGGGCTTGGTCATGTGCCCGCCCCCTGGGCTCCTCACTCCTGGAGCTGCGCTCCTGTGCACTCCCGCTCCAACGGACCCCTGATATAGGACATCGCCATCCTAGTAGGCAAGCTTAAAACAGGAACGTATATAGAAATTCAGGGGATGGGCTCTTCTCAGAGCAGGTAATTCTTAAATTTTTACACTCTAAGGTAAACTTTTTGGGGTTGCAATGGTAATATGTGTCTCCAATTTTAATTCAAGAAATAAAAAAAACTTGTGTGGCTATCAGAAATTGCTCTGACCCCTACGCTCCTCTCTTGAAGGTGGTGCCCATTCTGCATGAAAACAGCAAAATCCCAGCATCCCATTCCCCCCCCCCCAAAAAAAAAATAATGGGAAAGGAAGGGCTTATTTGTGTGGAGTGCATTCTGCTCCCTTTTCAACTGTATTAACAGCACATACCACTTGTAAATCTTGTGGATTTGTTTAAAGTCTTTTTTGTGCAAAGCAATTCAAATGATTTACAGGATGCGGTACACAGTCGAAGAGTCCAGTATGGTTGAGAACACTGATGTTGCAAACACAATCTAATATTTACCCAATTTCAACACAGCAAAGAAGAATCTTTGCTATTTTAGTGAAACCAGTTATTTTCAGCGAGAAATTAATATGCAGAAGAGAGCAAGTGGGGTGTACTATAGCCAGATAGTATCTGGGAGACCCAGGTTTGAATCCAATTTGCCTTGGAAGCCTGCTGGGTGACCTTGAGCCAGTCACAGACTTTCAGCCTAACCTGCATCACACAGTTGTTGTGAGGAGAAAATGGAAGAGAGGGATATGATGTAAACTGTTTTGGGTCCCCACTGGGAAGAAAGGTCGGGCATAAATTAAGCAAATACATAAATAAAAGGATATTATTAGTTAACATTTCAAACTAAGAGATATTTGCCACAACTATATCTAGTTAGTGATGAACACAGTGTCAAGTGAAAATCTGAATTATATAATAATTTAAGTAACATCCTTCCTTCTCTTCAGCCTTTTAGACTGAAATAACCTTTGCAGTGGATACCACTTTAGAATTGCTATTAAAATTTTCATTGATAGATAGCTAAATAGCAGATTCAGAATACCTAATTTCTGGATTGGGGCCACACTTACCCAAAACAGATTTTTCTGCAAACTTGGATGACCCCCCCACCACCTAAATTTGCAGAACTATCGGAAATAATAATAAAAAAACCCTTGGGGGGTTATGTCCCCCCTAGTAAAATAGCGTTCTCTGTACAAGCACAGAGAATACACCTACCTCCAGCAGTCTTTGGAGGAGACTGGGAACCGAACTGGGAGTCTCGTGGGTCCAGACTAGTAATTTTTATTTAGTAATCCCCCAAAGTAAATCTTTAAATCTGGGAACCGAACCGGGAGTCTCGTGGGTCCAGACTAGAAATGTTTATTTAGTAAGCCCCCAAAGTAAATCTTAAAATCTTTATTGTATTGTAATATTGTAGGTAAACGTCATCCAGATTAGAGGAGGAGAAGAGTTGGATTTATACCCTACACTTCACTCAGAGTCTCAGAGCAGTTTACAATCTCCTTCCCTTCCTCTCCCCACAACAGACACCCTGAGAGAACGGCTCTTGAGAGAACGGCTCTGACAGAACTGTGGCTGACCCGAGGATACCCAGCTGGCTGCATGTGGAAGAGTGGGGAATCAAACCCGGTTCTCCCAGATTAGAGTCTGCTGTTCTTAACCACTACACCAAACTGGCTGATGTGTGAGGGCATGGAATATTTAAAATATATTTCTAACTGTTCTGGGGGGAAACTATAAGAATATTGCTCTGCCGAGTTACAGAAGAGAAGACAGTCCATTTGAGTGAGTCTGAATTCTCACACAGGACCTAAGAACTGAAACTGTGTGCAGACTGAGAACTATGAAAAAGCCCCAGGGGATAGGGGAACTAAGGGCAGGGACCCCTGAAGCATGGCATCTGAAGAGACAGGTCAGAGGGGTCAGTGGACTGAGAAACAGGAATTAGAGGGAAGGCTAAGGAAGTGGGAACAGACTGAATTAGATGTTTGGAATTTAGCCTGTAGAATGACTGCAGGTTCTGTACTTTCACTTTTTAAACATTTATATTAGGCTGTTGAATGAGATTGTTTGTACCTTTGTTTGAATGAGATTGTTTGTACCTTCAGTGCCATCGTATTTGAAGGACTGTCTCTGCTGGTATGAATGTCTGTCCTCATTTCTGGTTGGCCATTCCAACTGTGAGAATGTCTTCAAGCATCCCATGGGTGGTTCTGGGGGAGTCCCAACCCTCTAGAATGGTCTTCTAGGGGAAATGAGAAGAGACCTGATGGCTTTCAGAAGGCGTTGCAAGACAGTCTTATTTCAGAAGATTTTCCACTGCTGTTAGATGTTGGGTTATCGATTTCTTGTTGGTGTTTCTGTTGGCAAGCAGCTGTGGATAGCGCTGCTCAGTTTCTATAGCCGTCATGTGATTTTATATACTTATATTCAGTGTGTGTGTTGTTGGAGAAATGAGTATGTAACACAAGGCCTGAGCAATTCAGTCATTATAGGGTTAACCTATGCAACTTGTTTGTTTACCTTTGTTAACCTGGAAGTAATACCTGGCAGCTGGCCAATTAACTCTAAGCCTGGGGAAACCTAAAGGTGTACTGTTTTGCTAATTGGTCAATGATATCAGGTGTTTCCTTTCAGGGGTCAAGAAGGAGGAGAGATCCTCCATTGTAATCTCTCACTCACTCTGTAGTAGGATGTCTTAGTGTGCAGACGCAGCACAATGCTGCTTAGGAAGCATGTTTTGTTTATTTGTAGCTAATCCCGTTTCCCTTTTTCCTTTAGTAATAAAGTTCTTTTAAACTAAAAGAAGCAATCTCTTCTTTCCAGAAAAGCAAGATCCATTACCCTGAATTTTCTTGATTATTGGACAAAAGTCCTAACATGTGTGTGTGTGTGTGTTTTGACCCTTTTCTGGGATGGTGGAGGAAGATGAGACATATGTTTGGGAGGAATCGATTGAATGAAGCCAGGGGAGACACAGAACTTAGGAAAGAAGTTAATGAGCAGAAATCCGTGGAGGGTGCGCAGCTATATTTATTGCACTGTGAGCTATTTTTCAATGCAAATATTCTCAGGACATTTACATTTTTAAAGGTTTTGAGTCAACAAAAAGTTGAAAGAGTGGGTGTTCAGATAAAGCCGAACTTGACGGAGCGTAGCGTTCTGGTGCTTCCTTCACTCGGATGCCCTCTGGATTGAAAACTGAAAGCTGGAGAGAGGGAGTCCTCAGCCAGAAATAGCACAGTGGAAGGATGTCGTGCCAGTGCCAGTTCTGGGGTGGAGTGGGAAGCCGTTCATCTAAAGAAAACAGAACAAGGTGGACAGTGTCATGGGGAACCAGAGGAAACAATGGCGAGCAGAGCTACAGAGGACGAAGAAAGGAAAAGTCAAGGAGAAAGTGGGATTTCACATAGGACTTACCGATTGAAGTAATATGTAAAAATGATGTGCAGAGAGTGGTTGTGAACCGGGGCCAATGAGGAACAGTGTTGCTAGGTCTAGACACTGGCAGTGCAGCTCCACCTTAAAGAATTATGCAGAAGGGCGATTCTTCCAGTTGTGGCTTCTCCTGTTGCTGCGGCATTATGACCTGGCAACTGCGAGAGAGTGCCTGCCAAGAAGCATTGAGATGAGCAGGCAACGTGGGGATGAATTTCACATATTGATTTGAATTAACCAGCCAATTCTTTCACCACAGGCGTCTCATTGTGCAAATTTTCTGGCTATCCCAGGAAAAAAAAGGATAATGCAAATTCAATATTTTAAACTCAAAAACCATCTCTTCCATGTAGAAATAGTTGTAAAATGAGATCTTTCCAACCCTAGTCTGGTTGTTGAATGGAAGTAGTGCTATCAGACTATGGAGAAAGAGCATCCTTCTTCTATGTACATATTATGCATACATATAATACACACACACACACACACACACACACAGAGTCCTTAATACCCCCCTCCTTTGAGCACTGAGAAGTTCTAGGGCTAGTGCTTACCTGCTTGGTTCCTTTGGAGAAGAGAGCACGGGTAGAGTAGCTTTTGCTTTAATAATAAACACGAGTAGAATACATGTGGAAGCACAGAACTGCTAACCTACATCAGATCTGCATAAACATACAGCTGTTAGGGGTAGCAAATACAGCAGAAGACAGAATCAGGATACAGGATGATCTTGACAGGCTGGAAAACTGAGCTAAAACAAACAAAATGAATTTCAACAGGGATAAATGTAAAGTTCTGCATTTAGAAGAAGAAGAAGAAGAAGAAGAGAAGAAGAGATTGGATTTATGCCCCGCCCTTCGCTCCCCAAGGGAGTCTCAGAGCGGCTTACAAACTCCTTTCCCTTCCCCTCCCCACAACAGACACCCTGTGAGGTAGGTGGGGCTGAGAGAGCTCTGAGACAATAGTCCTTGAGGGAACAGCTGGTACAGAGCTATGGCTTGCCCAAGGTCATCCAGCCAGGTGCAAGTGGAGGAGTGGGGAATCAAACCCGGTTCTCCCAGATTAGAGTCCGCGCACTTAACCACTACACCAAACTGGCTCTCCAGGTAGGTGTAAGGTAATTTAGGTAAGAAAAATAAAATGCATAATTATAGGATGGGAGAGACTTGTTTTGGCAGTGGTATGTGCAAAAAGGATCTAGGGGTCTTAGTTGACCATACACTGAACATGAGTCAGCAGTGTGATTCAGTAGCTAAGAAGACAAATGACAAATCACCTAGAGTATTGTGTTCAGTTTTGGGCACCACAATTTAAGAAGGATATAAGACAAGCTGGAATGTGTCCAGAGGAGGGCAACAAAGATGGTGAGGGGCCTGGAGACCATGTCCTATGAGGAAAGGTTGAAAGAGCTTGGTATATTTAGCCTGGAGAGGAGACAACTGAGAGGTGATATGATAACCATCTTCAAGTACTTGGGATGTCATACAGAGGATGGTACAAAGTAGTTTTCTGCTGACCTAGAAGGTTGGACCAGAACCCATGGCTTGAAATTAAATCAACAGAGTTTTCGGGTAAACATTAGGAAGAACTTCCTGACAGACAGAGTTCCTCAGTGGAACAGGCTTCCTTGGGAGGTGGTGGGCTCTCCTTCGGAGGTTTTCAACCAGAGGCTAGATGGCCATCTGACAGCAATGCTGATTCTATGAATTTAGGGAGATCATGAGAGGGAGGGTAGGAAGGGTTGCATCAGTGCTTAGTTCTCGTGGCCCTTTCTTAGACACCCAGGGAAATGCTGATTGCTACTTTGGGGTCAGGAAGCAATTTTCTTCACTCCAGTTTGGCCAGGGATCCTGGAGGTTTTTTGGCATCTTCTGGGCATGGAGCAGGGGTCACTAGGGGTTCGTGGTGGGGGGGGGGGAATATTTGTGAATTTCCTGCATTGTGTAGGGTGTTGGAATAGATGACCCTGGAGGTCCCTTCCAACTCTATGATTCTACGATCCTTTACCCCCAAGTACTTCAGCCAATTCACAGCAACAGACTCTGTCTGGTTCTCCCGCCACCAACATCAACATTTCACAGAGACACATATTTTCCCACTACTTTTGGGTAAGAGGGGAGGTCATCTCCCTCAAGCCCTAACGGGCTTGCTTCAGTAGACCCACTAAAGCCCACTGAGAAACACTACCCTTCTTTTCGTCATTAAGTATGGACTGAGTGATAGTGTTAAGGATTCAAGGTCATTACAACAAACACATACACATATCATGAAATTTCAAGTATTGCTCCAACATGTACTTTTGCTACAGAAATGTGCAACACTGGACAGGCCAGGGTCATTTCATAGAAAAAGAGGTGCAGGAGCTCATTAGCATAATGAGCTAATTAGCAAAACTGAACACAAGCTGAGGAGGGGGCGGGGCTTGGTCATGTGCCCGCCCCCTGGGCTCCTCACTCCCGGAGCTGCGCTCCTGTGCGCTCCCGCTCCAACGGACCCCTGTGGACAGGCATTAGGATCACTGAATAAAGATGAACCAGAGATGACCTGACTGGATGGCCAGGGGAAGACTCAGTCTTTGGTCTCCTTCGTCCACAGTGCAAGAAGAAACTCATGCAGATGCTTTCAGTCTTCTGGCCTAAGCCTCCCCCTCTCCTTGAGCCATGCCTGCCAGGCACCACTGGGAGTCAGCGTGACTAGATGTTGAGAGGCCTTGGTTCAAATTCCCGCTGAGCCAAGAAGCTCCTTTGATGACTTTGGAGTAGTCACTTGCGCTCTTAACTCTCTCTCTCTCGGCTTAATCATGAGTTTGTTGTGAAGAGAGAAGGGGAGAACTATGCAGGGGTCCGTTGGAGCGGGAGCGCACAGGAGCGCAGCTCCGGGAGTGAGGAGCCCAGGGGGCGGGCACATGACCAAGCCCCGCCCCCTCCTCGGCTTCCCCGAGCAGTGCAGAGGCGCAGCTCCCCGGGGAAAGCCCTGCTAGGGTCTTTATGGTTTTTAATGTTTTGTTTTAATATTGATCATTTTATCATTGTTCCTTTGATGACTGTGTGCTGCTTTTCCAGAGACTTGCTCAAGGTGGCATATAAATTTTCTAAGTATGCCATTTTTTATCTGGGCACATGGCACATAAGTACTGGAGAAATTTCACTAACCCTTCAGCAGCTTCCATCCCATCAGTTTGGTGTAGTGGTCAGGAGCTGTACTCTAATCTGGGAAAACCGGGTTTGATTCCCCACTCCTCCACCTGCAGCTGCTGGTGTGACCTTGGGCCAGTCACAAGTTCTCTCAGAGCTGTTCTCTCATGAGCAGTTCTCAAAAGACCTCTCTCAGCCCCACCTACCTCACAGGGTGTCTTGTTGTGGGGAGGGGAAGGGAAAGGGATGGGTGGTGCACATGTCCTGGGTATCTCAAGTCTACTTGAAACCTGGTGGTTTCAAGGGAGCAGGAAGAGAATGAGGGTGTGTTCTTTACGCTTATTTTTATTGCACAAAGTATTGGATGGGGAAGGGAATGGAGGAAGAGCAGGTCAGTTTCACTCACCTGTGGAATGAAGCCTGAGGGGTGGGTGTTGCCTTCTGACACACTTCCGGTATGTTAGGGGGTGTGGCATATGCACATGAGTTATGCAAATGAGCTCCTGCACCTCTTTTTCTACGAAATGACCCCTGGAACTATGTATGCCCCTTTAAGCTTCTTGGAAGAAAGTAAGGATAAAAATGTAATAGATAGCTCCTGTCTTTGGCTATCCCTGTTCTTTAAATAGTCGTGTATCAGCAGCTAAGTAGGGTCTGCCCTGGCTATTGTGCCTACACACTTTGGATGAAAGAGCTTTCTTCCCAGGCTTTAGTTCAGGCTCGAGCCCTGGCACCTCTTGTTTTATAAAGAGAATGCTATCCTATTTTGAGAACATCATCCAAAGACATGTCTGAAAGACATAAACGCTTATCCAGGACTGGCTTCAAAAACTTGTATTGCCCTAAGCTGAGCAAAGATCTCTCCTCACAAAATGAAATGGCACTCACGCTAGCAGTCAGACCCCTCCTCTCGCTGAGGGGCAGTTTACAGCTAGCATAATCAGAAACTACCCATCCTAAAATATCATCTCAAAAATCATAAGTGCAAGACACTGCCTGGCCCAAAATAGATACCAGCCAGAAACAAGCCTGGACATATAGTTTAGAAGTGTAAGGTCAAATCTACGTCTGACTTTCCTGCTGGAATCATTCTAGTTTTTTAAAAAAAACATCTGTTTCTAGTTTCAAACCATACTTGTTCTAGTTTTAAAATTACTGTTTACATTCATTAATTGCCCTCCTGTGGTCAAGTTAGCATTATACTACTTTAAACAGATCCTGTTGCTTAGTGCTCTTCAGACCCAGGGAGTGAAATTTGAAACCAGCGTGAAATGAGCATAGGAAAAGACAGCAGTCAAACTACTTCAGAGGGGAGGTGTAAATTGGGCCTAATAAGAGCAGCTGGCTAGCTAATTTAGGACAATGGATTTCCCAAGAACCTACTGACTCACCTTGGACTAATTTCATTGACACTCAGCCTCACTTCCTTGCACCCATTTACCTTAATTAAGCAACACTTAATTCTATTCACCAAACCTGGGAGCTTTTCCCATCTGGTGCTTGCAGGGTCATCACACCCCATTCATACCTACAGTCCACCTCCAAAAAACCCATCAAGCCTCTCAGATATTTTCGTCCAACTTAGAAAAGCCCATTAAGTTGTTGTTTTTCTAGCAAACACATCATTCTTGCCAGAGGGCACATTTTGCCCTATAATTGCCATGCTACTAGCCCAGCAGTGTGTGTATATGTTCTTGGATCCATACTTGCACCCCCAATCTTGTTGGGTCTTCTCTCCTTCTCACCATGAAACACTGGTCATTTTGCTGCTGCCTCCATGAACCTCTTTCTTTGAGACTGGTAATTATAGCCTTCCCCAAAATTGCTTTTCCCCTTTCCTCCCTGATTTCCTCTTAGTTAACCTTGTATGTGTTTTCAGTGTGTTTGTATGCATGTTTTATTTTTTTAATTCTCTTTTAACAGAAACTTTTCCGGTTGAATATTTGCATGGTTTATTTTGAGAGTTCTCTTAAGGGGAAAATCCCCATAAACATTGGTGGAGAATCTCATTTACCCCCTGTCGCTTTGTCTCCTTTAATGCTAATTCCCCCCAAGTAATTAGGAGACTGCTCTTTGGGTAACACTCGGACCCCCAATGACATTCCAGAAGATTCCAGGAAACATTCTGTCAGAGGAGCTGGCCATGCTAAAACCAGCAACAAACTGGAAACTGTATTTTGTGGTACCCCAGCTGCTACTCGGATTAGTACCTTGGCCCAGTCTGCCTACAAGGTGAAACCAGCCCTGTGTTCACAGTGTACAGTGGTACTCCTGTACCCTCACTAGTAGGGTTTTTTTTAGGGTGCTGGTGGGGTCTTCTTTTGGGCTCTTTTAAAAAAAATGATGAAAATGCCCTCTCTTTGGGTTTGAAAGTTAGGAATATTCCTAGTTAGTAGTGGTGATCACCGCTTCAGTCGTAGGGGTATTTTAAATGAGATTTGTCACAGTGACCAGCTGTTTGAAGTAGAGTCGGGAAACATTAGAAAAGAGCAAGCGTCCAGTGGCACCTTAAAAGATTAACAAAAGTTGTGTCAGGGGACGAGCTTTCAAGAGTCACTGCTCACTTCTTCAGATACCTCTACAGCCCTAGCAAAAAGCAGGAGTCCAGCAACACCTGAAAAGACTAAGGAAAGTTTTGGCAGGGGATGAGTCACTGCTCACTTCTTCAGATACAGATCAGGAAACATGTCCCTCTTTTTTGCTTTTCAGAATACGGTAACCCCTGCCGACCCGCCATTATGAGGACTGTCCAGACTTCTTCCCTTCCAGCATTTGCATTTGTGGAATTGCATTTTCAAAGTGGAGAGAGAGAGATCTGCGAAGTATAAATCCAAGGCTAATCCTTGGGGGTTCTGCTGAGGCGCCCACTGAGAGCTGCCGGCTCTGTCTGCTCCTGAAGGTGCCAACTGGCCATTAATTTCTTTCCGCTGGTGGGGTTCCAGAGCGGGCTCCAGGAGGCAGGAGCGCACATTCCTGGCACCAATGGGCTAATTCAATTTACTTCAGCAGCCCTCGCGTCTGTCAGAATATTCATGAGCCGCGGAATGAGGAGCCCGGGCTCAGGCAGACAGCAGCCACTTCGAGCACGGGGAGGCCGGGAGAAAAGACGGGGACATTAAAAAGAAGCGGCGGCGGCGGCGGCAGCTTCTCTTCTCCGGTGCCAAAGTCGCCGGAGCGGGAAGAAGCGTCTCTCGTCGTCCTCCCCACCAGAGGCGGGCGCTTCGAGGCGAAGGGACGGGATTCCCCTCCGCAGAAACCACCTCCGGAACCGGGACCCAAGGGAGGCAGACGCCGGGCGACTTTGGCAAGAGGCGCTGCCCCCGCGTTTGTTTAGCCTTCCGTCCGGAGGCGAAGGGGCCGCGGAGGAGAGCGGGGCAGGGTTTCGCCTGTCTCGAGGGGCGGCGGCGGCGGCGGCGGCGGCAGGAGAAGCGCCTGAGCGGGGCCGGGAAGGGCTGGCGCGCAGGCAGCCAGGGGAACTCCGCCTTGCGCGGCGCAGGAGTTTCTGCCGGGACCTGGCGAGGGGAGAGCGGCGGCGAGGCGAGGGACGCAGGGAGGCTTCGCCGGCGACCGGCGCGGGAGAGACCGGCTGCGCTTCAACTTCTCCCGAAGCTGCCTCGCCCGGTAAGGTGTACGGGGGGTGGGGTGGGGATGGAATGGAGCGCGCTGCGCGAGGGCAGCCTCCGCTCCGGGAAAGGGGCGTTTTGGAGCCGGCCAGGAGCGTCCCGGCTTGGGGAGGCGGTCTCGGAAGCAAGTGGCGCGGCGCTCCGCTGGGACTTGCGCGGGAGCAGGGCTCCCTCTCCGCGGACTGAGTGCTTTTGGTCCGCGCTCGAGAAGGCTGGCGCCGGAGCAAACCCGATTGGTTTAGGAGCCGAATCGCTCGCCCGCCCGCCAACTTTGATGCCGGGGGCTCCCCAAGTGGGACTGCTGCTCGCCGGCCCCCGCGGCTTAGAGGGAGCGTCGCTCGGGAGCGTCGGGTGGCTGGCGAAGCGCGGGTCCCGGGGATGCCAGCCTCCCGGGGGGGGGGGGGGAACCGCGACGGACGGCCCCCGCTTGCCAAAGCCGACTCCCCCCTTCCGCGCTGAGTGCGAGAGAGGCGGGTTCCCCCTCCCTCCTGAGCAGCGCGGAGTTAAACTGACCCGTGATTTTCCCCGGGCTCGCAGACTGTGGCGGCCGGGGACGGGGGGATGGAGACCCTGCTCCGAAGAGACGACCCGCCTCACGCTTGTTACTCTTCCAGTTATCTCTTTCCTTTTCTTGCCCTCGGGGTGGTTTACAACGTCCTTCTGTCTTGTCCTCACAACAACCCCGTGAGGTCGGCGAGGGCGGTGCTTTAGAGAAGGGTGCGCCGGGGCGCCTGAGTAGATGAGGCTCTGCTGGAAAGGAGCTGCGGAGAGAGATCCGGAAGGGGGCGGTGTGCGTGGGGCAGTTAGCGTGGTGATGATTGATTACTTGCAGCGCGGTGTAAGCGGTGGCGTAATACAGCTGGGGACCTGAAATCCTAAGGCTGCAGCCGAGGAGTGGAAGCGCGACGGCGGTGGGGGCGCTTGAAGTGGGATATTTGAGGTCCGTGTGGTGGGGAGGGGGGTGTCCGGGTGGAGAGGCTGCAGAGGAAGGTCGCCTGCTGTGTCTGCGACCCTGGAGAGCTGCTGGGGGTCAGGGTGGGCAATAGTGATCTCCATAGCCCCGTGGTCTGGCTCCGTAGAAGGCAGCTCTGCGTGTGTGCTTCCTGTGTTTCTAGAAGGTGAGCTGTTCCATGAAGCAGTGGCTACCCCCTCGTCCTCCGGGTTGTTGTTGGTGACATCCAGAGAAAGACTCTTTTTTTTAAAAGAGAAAGCTGGCTAGCAGAGATTATGGTGGCAACTGTGCAGGCTGACAAGCAGTTAATTTATGGAGTATCGCGGAAGACAAGGTGTAAAGGAGAGAGCCCTCTCTGCAAAAGGAGCATTTGTAGTAGATTGGGATTCTGATTAGGAAAGCTCTAATAGAAGCAAAGGAGCCTGTTTTGCAGTTTTCACCAGTGGAAGACTAAGGTCAAATTTACATCTGACTTTCCCGCTGGAATCATTCTAGTTTCAAAAAACCCTGTATATCTGTTTCTAATTTCAAACCATACTTGTTCTAGTTTATAAATTATTGTTTACATTTGTTAATTGCCCTCCTGTGGTCAAGCTAGCATTATACTGCTTTAAACAAATGCCCTTGCTTAGTACTCTTCAGTCCCCCTGGAGTGAAATTTGAAACCAGCTGTGAAATGAGCTTGGGAAAAGACAGCCCTCGAACTACTTCAGAGGGGGAGGTGTAAATTGGGCCGAAGAAACTTGCAGAGGTGAAATTTCTAAGCAGGTCTTGTAGTAGCTCATGATTTTAAAGGTGGGGGCAGTTGTGTAAAGCAAATTGTGGGAAGGGGGTGGACATGTTCCGAAAGGCGCACACGTGAGCAGGTCCAAAAGGAGCTGCTTCACTTCTGAACTTGGTGTCAGTATATATAAATAAGTATTCTTTTATATATTCTAAGCAAATTAAGGGAACACATTCCTTTCTTACTTTTCACTTCCTAGAGTAAGCTTTGGTGGTTGGTTTGCTGTAGCCTCTGTCTGCATCAGCGACCTTGACTTATGAACAGGATTTCCCTAAGATACTTGAGTTTCAGGAATCTGCCTAATTTTCCCCTGTACTTATTTGGGGGGGGGGGGGGAGGGAGAGAGAGAGAGAGAAACGGGGGGGGGATTTCAGGCAGAAGAAAATAAATGTTTAAAAGATACGGAAGGAAGAGACCCAGTGGCTGGGACATAAATCAGACAGAATATATGGGGCATTGATGAGAATAGCTCTTTTCACCGTCTTTTTTTTAAAATGCCCACTTTAGAAGACAGAAACAGAAGAAGGCTGATTATTGGCATCCTGCTCTGAAACCTAGGCAGCTGATGCTGAGAGGAGCCAAAGGGTGCAGTTCTTCTTAGTTTTAAAAACAGCAGGGCTTTCTTCGCCAAAGATTGCTGTAAACACTGAATAAAGATTTCATTGTGGGGTGGTGTGACTAGAATAATTAGCCAGATAATTGTTCATTCTGAGCCAAAAGGTGCAGTAATCAGTAAGACAGCAACAAGTGAAAGACGCTGGGGGGGAGAGCAAAGTCATAACTTGTAATAGTTGTCATCTGTTCTGATATTTTTTCATCTATTTAGTATTGCATAACCCAGAAAAAACGTGTGCTTTTTTTTCTTCCTTTCAAAGACAAGTCTGTCTGTTTCCCCCCCCCCCCCCTCTCTTTTTCCGCTCTGTGCATCATTTGTAGTTCTTTTTTGCTCGCTTTGGATGGAGGAAAATGTAAAGGTGGCTACAGAATGAGCATCTTACATGGATTGACTAATACCAATTAATATATTCTTCTTCTGTGCTCACTTTATTGCCAATTCAGCAGGGATGAAAGCTAATGGTGCCAGCTTTTGTGTTGCTCTGACACTCTTCAGGCAGGTTTTGCGAGATGCAAGCTGTAAATTGTTGTGTGTGTGTGTGTGTGTGTGTGTAAAACACTGTAATTATTGTGTCTGAAGCAAGTTGCTTTACAGAGCAATGCTCTATTATGGAGCTCTCAACTGGTTTTAAGAGCTTTTTTTGGTAATGCGGTAGCTATCTCACCTGACTTTAGAGGAAGAGGAAAGCTCACTTGCTAGTGCCTTAAGATGACTTTAAACATTTATTATTATATTCTTTATTTATATCCCACCTTTCACCCCCAATGGGGACCCAAAGCGGCTTACATCATCTCCTCTACTCCTTTTTATCCTCACAACAATCCTGTGAGGTAGGTTAGGCTGAGACTGGTCCAGGGTCACCCAGCAAGCTTCCATGGCGCAAGTGGGAATTTGAACCTGGATTTCCCAGATCCTATTCCAATATGATAACCACTGTACCATGCTGTCTGCCTTAGAATCTGGTAATTGACTGATCAAAATGGGTAGCAGTAGAAATGAGCAAGGTGCTGTGTATTTATTTATTTATTTATTTTAGTTTTTATATCCCGCCCTCCCCGCAAGCGGGCTCAGGGCGGCTAACAAGGGCTTAAAAGCCATACACATCATAACAATTTAAAATCATTTAAAACACAACAACAATAAAACTTCATTACTCGGCAGCATAGACTGCTTCAGTAAAACTACAGTATCCACTAAAATGCTTCCAGTCTCTTTAAGATGACATCCTCTCTAGTGAGGGACCCCTCCAACCATAGCCATCGGTCTGGGCTGCATTAGACAGTTTCCATTGTAGGTGTTCTTACAGTGCTGTTACGGGGCTGGTGCGGCTCCTAGCCAAAGGCCTGGCGGAAGAGCTCCGTCTTACAGGCCCTGCGGAACTGCATCAGGTCCCGCAGGGCCCTGGTCTCCTCTGGAGCTCGTTCCACCAGGTTGGAGCCGCCATCGAAAACGCTCTGGCCCTAGTCCCAGTGAGCCTGGCCTCTCTAGGGCCCGGGACACAAAGTCGATGACGCGACCCTTACCGAAGTGCTCGCTGGGGTATTTACGGAGAAAGGTGGTCCCTCAGGTATATTGGACCCTGGCCATATAATGATCGGTTATCAGTAGGAAAGAGCTAGAGTCCAGTAGCACCTCAAAGACTAACAAAATTAGCAGACTGTCAGCTTTCATGTGTCGCTGCCCACTTCTTCAGATACCTTGACGTGTCACGAACAGGATCTCAAGAAGTGAGCAGCGATTCACGGAAACTTGTACCCTGCAACAAATTTTGTCAGACTTTGAGGTGCTACAGGACTCTTGCTCTTTTCTACTGATAACTGATCATTATACACCGCACCTTTGCACGTAGTGCTTTACAGGGTAAGCCAAAAACAGAGGTCCCAGCCCCAAAGAGGGGGAAAGAGAGAGAGGCAGGGGAGGCAAATGGCTTTGGGAATGCATGTGAGAAAATGCAATTAACGGGTTATGGAGGCTGGGAAGGATTCAGCAGCAAAGGAAGGTTTTTGAGGGCGGATTTTGTAGGAAGAGAAGTTTGACTCCAGGCAGTGCTCTGTGACTTTCTGACACTTAGCAAGGGGGGGGGGGGAGGTGAGATGTGATTGTAGCTTCTTCTCTTCTTTATAAGCAACAGCTGTCATCTCTCTGAGGACATCAGCAGCCTGCTGTAAGGCTCTGGAAACTGTTCAACCAATTTGCAGCAAGAAGGTGTCCTTCCAAAGTTCACTGCTGGCAGGCAGGTCCACCTTTCAAAAACAGAATGCTCCACTCTTCTCGCTAGGAAAAAGAAGAAGAGAGATTGGATTTATACCCCGCCCTTCACTCACTTGGAGTCTCAGAGCGGCTTACAAACTCCTTTCCCTTCCCCTCCCCACAACAGACACCCTGTGAGGTAGGTGGGGCTATAAGAGCTCTTTCCAGAGCTGTCCTTGAGAGAACAGCTGGTCCAGAACTATGGCTTGCCTAAGGTCATCCAGCCAGGTGCAAGTGGAGGAGTGGGGAATCAAACCCGGATCTCCCAGATTAGAGTCTGCACACTTAACCACTACACCAAAAAAATCAGATCAGACCTTTCTCAAGAGCATTTCTATTAAATTTAAAACCACTATTAAATTGCAGTACAAATAAAAACTGAAATTGCTATCCGAACTTAACACATTAACACCAGTCATGAAGGGTTTGCTGGGGAATATATTTTATACAAGTCAGCACAAAGCCGGCGTTGTGGAGCTATCCCAGGAATCAAATTCCATGGGAGTGGGGCCCTGACAGAAAGAAGCCCTGCTTCAAAATGGTCTTCTGACTTCATACAACAACAGAATATGAATCTGGGGTCGCAGGCCTCCACCATTTGGCCACTTACCTTGTCCCAAGGGCTTGGAGTGAGTAACGCCACATCTATCATCCTTCCTGGGCACCAGAAACCAGTTTGAATTAAAATGCCTTGACCCACATCCAGGAAATAGAAATGAGTGTGTTTTTACAGAGGAAAATTATCCAAAATGTGAGGAGCTGCTACTTGAGGAGGGTACGTGGGTCAGTGGTAGAGCATGTGTTCAAAACACGATTGTATGTGTCCTCACTTTTTGGACTTAGTGCATAGATGGTAGAATTTGGCGCACACAAAGTTCTGACTGATGTTCAGTATTGTGATGAGCGGTTTGTAAGGCCTGGACATTCGTAAGTCTCCACCAGAACTTTGAGTAGTTCATGGAAATCATTAGGGATTCAGGGATCCACTGCAAACCTTGGAACCTCAATGCAATTTGCTTTTAGCGGTGTATTAGCACTCGAAGATGGGCATTTGTTATCATTTGCATCATAAGCAGGGCTTTTTTTGGTAGAAAAAGCCCAGCAGGAACTCATTAGCATAATAGGCCACACCCCTGACAGTGCAGCTCCCTCCCAGGATCAACTTCCCCAAGTGCCCCACGGCTTGTGGGGCGCATGAGGAACCCGAGGTCAGAAAAGCAGTTTTGGATTAGCTTCCCCAGGCACCCCGAGGGGGGGGGGGAGGCTGTAGGCGTGGCCAACTCGGAAGCCAGCCGGAACTCCGTTCCTGTGCGTCCCTGCCCCAAAATAGCCCTGATCATAAGCAATACATTGAAATAATCTCGGGGTGCTTTAATGTAACGGAAATGACTTATGGAGTTTAAAATTCAGACTTCTTAATGCTGTCGGCTGAATTGTCCTGATGTTACGGTAAGGCTGGGCATGTCGCCGTGTGACAGCTTTTCTGTGACATTAGAGCAACTAAGCCATTGGCCAGCCAGTGACATCCTGACCCATGTTCCAGCACAGTGCACATTGTGACATTCAGCGCGGTCAGCCAAAGGCATTGAGCGAGACCAAGCAGGAGCAGAGGTCAGTGACAGAGAAGGAGATTTTTCTGGTAGAATGGAAAATAAAATATGGCTTACTGTGTTGGTGGACTGTTTGCTGATTTCTAATATGCTTTAGAAAAGAGCAAGAGTCCACTAGCACCTTAAAGACTAACGGAACTTGTGGCTGGGTATGAGCTTTTGTGAGTCACTGCTCACCTCTTCCGATACAGCTAGAATGTGAGTACATCTGTCCTTATATTTTGAAGAGTGGAGTGATTTCAGATGCTGAATGGCAGTAGCAGGCAAATGACAATGGCAGGTGAATGACAATAGCAGACATGTGGTTTAGGTGTGATATTCAGAGGGGGAGTAGGCATGGAGAAATCAGCATTGGTAACAAGACAGGAAACCTTAGGTTTTGATTCAGTCCAGGAGGATGCATTGTCTTAAACTTCATTATCAATCAGCAGTCTCTCTGATCCCTTTGAAATTCCTTTGTAAGAGAACTGCTACTCTTAGGTCAGCAACTGAATGTCTTGCAAGGTTAAAATTTCCCCCCACTGTTATTTGAATGTTGTGGTTTCTTACTCTGTTTATTCTTATTCTTACTCTGTTTATTCTTACTCTGTTTATTCTTATTCTGTTTATTCTGTTCTTATTCTGTTTATTCTTCGTCATAAGGACTGGCCTGTTTGTCCAATGTAGAGGGTGGAAGGGCATCACTGACATGTGATGGCATAAATCACATTAGAGGAAGAGCAGGAATATGAACTTGAGATGGTATGGCTGATGGTACGACCATCCACTGATGGTGTTGCTGGGATCTATATGAGAGCAAAGCTGGCATCTTGGTTTGTTGCAGGCCTTGGTACCAGAGTCCATTTTACTGTTAAGCAGGGGTCCGTTGGAGTGGGAGCGCACAGGAGCGCAGCTCATGAAGTGATGAGCCCAGGGGGCGGGCACATGACCAAGCCCCGCCCCCTCCTCGGCTTCCCCGAGCAGTGCAGAGGCGCAGCGCCCCGGGGAAAGCCCTGCTAGGGTCTTTATGGTTTTTAATGTTTTGTTTTAATATTGATAATTTTATCATTGTTCCTTTTATGACTGTGTGCTGCTTTTCCAGAGACTTGCTCAAGGTGGCATATAAATTTTCTAAGTATACCATTTTTTATCTGGGCACATGGCACATAAGTCCTGGAGAAATTTCACCAATCCTTAAGCAGCTTCCACCTTATCAGTTTGGTGTAGTGGTCAGGAGTTGGACTCTAATCTGGGAGAACCGGGTTTGATTCCCCACTCCTCCACCTGCAGCTGCTGGTGTGACCTTGGGCCATTCACAAGTTCTCTCAGAGCTGTTCTCTCATGAGCAGTTCTCAAAAGACCTCTCTCAGCCCCACCTACCTCACAGGGTGTCTTGTTGTGGGGAAGGGAAGGGAAAGGGATGGGTGGTGCACATGTCCTGGGTATCTCAAGTCTCCTTGAAACCTGGTGGTTTCAAGGGAGCAGGAAGAGAATGAGGGTGTGTTCTTGACGCTTATTTTTATTGCACAAAGTATTGGATGGGGAAGGGAATGGAGGAAGAGCAGGTCAGTTTCACTCATCTGTGGAGTGGAGCCTGAGGGGTGGATGTTGCCTTCTGACACACTTCCAGTATGTTAGGGGGTGTGGCATATGCAAATGAGTTATGCAAATGAGTTATGCTAATGAACTCCTGCACCTCTTTTTCTACGAAATGACCCCTGCTGTTAAGTAGCTTATAGGGTCGCCATGTCCCCTTGTTGCTCCAGTGGGGGTGGGCGTGAGGGCATAGGCATCAACTTCAGGGGGACTGGGGAGCTGGAGCCCCCCCCCCGAACTTTTTCAGGAGTTGCTGAGCCTCCCCCAGAGGTAACCAGAGCCTTTCACATCCCCCGCGCAACACGACCCCCATCTTGAAAGTGGAGGGGATTTTTTCCTCCACTTTCTGTTGGATGGGTTGGGACTGGGAGGGAAGTCAGGCAGGGCAGGGGCTTGCTTTCTGGAAGCTAAGTTCCACCCCCCCCAGGCTCCCAGCAGCCCTCAGTTCAGCTGGAGCCTGGGGGTTGCACGTGGCTTCCCTGCTTTCCCACGCACACAGACTGCAGAGAAAGCCAAGGTAAGGAGCTGGCTGGGACTGGAGCTGGCTGGGGCAGCGAGGATGGGGGGGGGGGGTGTTTTCAGGGGTGGGGGTGGGCTGGGCAGCCATGCTGGAGGATGGGGGGGAGGAGCCAGCATGCGCATGGAGCCTTGGACTGGCTTGGCTGGTTGCCTTTCCCGGTGCAGAAAAAAGCCCTTGAGTTCATTTTAAATGTTTTGGGGAGCGGGAGAGGGAAAGAGCTGGCTTCCACATGGAGGCTTCTGCCTGCCTGCCTGGTTGCTGGTGAGTCCAAGAGAGCAAAAAACCCCTTGAGTTTGTTTTGAGTGTAATTTTGTGATCTTTTAAAAACTAATTTGGTGCCACAAAGCCTTCCTGCTTTCCTTCCTTCCCCATTTATTTACTCTCTCCTCCCTTCCCCCCTCCCTTCCTCTCTCCCCATCTATTTGCTTTCTTTCCAATTCTCTCCTCCCTCCCTCCCTTGTTAAAACATCCCTAGTTAGGGTTGCCAGGTTCGCCCTATGATTGTCCACCTCTGGGGGATGGGGGAGAGGGGTGGCCCGATACAGGTTGGGAAACTCCTGGAGATTTGGGGATGGAGCCTGGGGAGGATAGGGACCTCAGTGGGGTACAGTGCCATAATAGGCTGTGATCACACACACTAAATAATCCACTCTCAGTGCACTTTCAGTGCACTTTCCAACTGGATTTTACTGTGTGTGAACTGGCAAAAACCAGTTGGAAAGTGCTTTGAAAGTGGATAGAAAGTGGATTATTTAGTGTGTGTGATCACAGCCATAGAGTCCACCCTCCAGAACATCCATTTTCTTCAGGAAAACTAATTTCTGTAGTCTGAAAATGAGCTGTAATTCCAGGGGACCCCCAGGTCCAGTGCTGAAAGTGGAAGCTCTGGTTCTGCTGTGTGAGTTGGTGGACGCAGACCACTGGCATTGGCTTGCATCTGCCTGCTTCATGTAGGATGCACAACAGCCAGGTGGAGGAAAAGGGTTGGAACACTTTCTCTGTGAAGAAAGGTTGAAGCACTTGGGGCTCTTTAGCTTGGAGAAATGACGACTGAGTGGTGACATGATAGAGTTTTATAAGATTATGCATGGGATAGAGCAGGTAGAGAAAGAGGCACTTTTCTCCCTTTCTCACAATACAAGGACTCGTGGGCACTCCATGAAATTGCTGAGCAGTCGTTAGAGCGAATAAAAGGAAGCACTTCTTCACCCAAAGAGTGATAAACATGTGGAATTCACTGCCACAGGAGGTGGTGGCGGCTACAAGCATAGATGGCTTCAAGAGGGAGTTAGATAAACATATGGAGCAGAGGTCCATCAGTGGCTATTAGCCACAAGGTATAGATAGGAACTCTCAGTCTGGGGCAAGTGATGCTCTGCATTCTTGGTGCTGGGGGGGGCAACAGTGGGAGGGCTTTTAGTGTCCTGGCCCCACTGCTGGACCTCCTGTTGGCACCTGGTATTTTTGGCCACTGTGCGACACAGAGTGTTGGACTGGATGGGGCTTTGGCCTGATCCAACACTGGCTTCTCTTGTGTTCTTGTGAGGAGGGGAGGGGTGTCATTCCACCCAAAAAGAGAGTGTTTTGGTCCCTCTGTGAGTTTGAGGACAGGAACTGGCACTGAAGTGAGATTGGAAAAGAGTAGGTAGCTTTCTGAAAACCCTTGGAGAGGGAATAAGTGTGTGGGGCAGAGCAATATGGACCCCCTTTTCCATTTCTAACAGATGAGGGAGGCAAAGAAACCTAACAGCACAGCTTGCATTCTTTCTTAGTGAAAGGGGACAAGAGTCCAGTAGCACCTTAAAGACAAACAAAGTTTCTGGCAGGGTAGGAGCTTTCGTGAGTCACTGCTCACTTCTTCAGATGCAGCTAGAATGGGAGTCCATCTGTCCTTATATCTTGGAGAGTGAAGTGATTTCAGAGGCCATATGACAACAGCAGGCATTGTTAATGAGAGGAACAACCTAGGTCTCAGTTCAGTCCAGGAGTTCGCATTGTCTTGAGCTCCATTATCAGCTGCAATTCTCCAGTCTCTTTCTAATCTCCCTTTGAAATTCCTTTGTAAGAGAACTGCTACTCTTAGGTCAGCAACTGAATGTCCTGGAAGGTTAAAATGTCCCTTCACTGGTTTTTGAACGTTGTGGTTTGTACTAGCAGTAGAAAAAGTAAGAGTCCAGTAGCACCTTTAAAGACTAACAAAATTATGGCTGGGTATGTGCTTTTATGAGTCACTGCTCACTGCTTCAGACTTCTTCCATTTCTTCTCTGCATCAGCCTGGACTGAATCCTCTGGTACCAAACTGAGACCCAGGTTCATTGCCAGTGCTGATCTCTCTACTCCTACTACCCCTCTGCATATCAATCCGATCAAGCTGGCTGTTGCCATTCAGCATCTGAAATCGTCTTTATAAAGTTTATATCTCGGGTACCTTGTGTTATATTTTATGGCACACATGGTCTGGCCAGACAAAGTGACATTTCTGTCAGATCCAGCCCACATAAGAAATGAGTTTGACACCTCTGTGTGCTAGAGAGTCATTCCACTCTAGAAGCTCTGGGGAGTCCCTCCCTCCCTAAATCCCACATGGCTCCACCTCCACAGATATTTCCAGTGGCTTGTGATGTCTCTGGCCCAGCCCCAGCCCCCCCCCCCCCCCCCGGAAATTGGAAAGTCTACGCCCTTGTTGGGGGGCATTTCGGTGGTTGGCAGGGTGTGGACAGCCCCACCCTAAGAGCAACCACCCAGCCAGCCACCCCTGTCCCTTCCCTCCTGCCCAATTTAAAGGGCGTCAGCTGCTTGGTGGGGACCACATGGAGGACTCTTTAAACCTAGAAGGAGGGAGGGGATGGTCACGGGCTGCATACTTGGCTCACAAAAAGAACCTTTAAAGAGTCTTTTTTCAAGTGGGGTGGGGGCTGTGGCATGGGTCTTTTTGTAAGCTCAGCATGTGGCCCATGACCACCCCTCTCCCTCCCTCCTGCTAAAGGGCCCTCCAGCCGATCAGCTGAAGCCATTTAAATCAGCAGGAGCGGGGGAAGAGGGGTGGCTGGACAGGTGATTGCTCTCAGGGGCTGGGCTTGGGGACGACCAGTTGGCCAGGAGCAAATTGGAGCCCCCAAAAGTGGGGGAACCCCCACCCAGACCTGGGGGCTGGCAACCTTAGTAGTTTATCATTGCAGGAGAGAAATGGTTTTAGGTTAGCAGGCTGTCTGCAAGCAAGAAAAGGTTGCCCCCCCCCCAGTTCCTGTGTGAGGGAAGTGTCACTACCCAGCATGGGTTGTAGGCCAGTGGTGGCAAACCTATGGCATGCGTGCCAGAGGCGGCACTCAGAGCCCTCTCTGTGGGCATGCGTGCAGTTTGGGCACTCAGTCTCTAAAAGGAAAAAGACGACACTGACTCGAGGCTGAGCTGCTCTCAAACTTACAAAGTATGAGCCAAGGTTAGACAAATTATCAGCATGCATACAACAGCAAAAAAATCACATTAATTGTTCAAAAGCCTGCCAAATGCAAACTTTTACCTTTCAATAAAAAGTTGTTTGTATAATTGAAAGCTCTGTTATTGTGTTTTTCTTTTAAGACAAAAGATGTTAATGTATGAGTTCTTTTTTCTAAACTAAAACCTCAGTATCCAGGTTAAATTGTCGTGCTGGCACTTTGCGATAAATAAGTGGGTTTTGGGTTGCAGTTTGGGCACTTGGTCTCTAAAAGGTTCGCCATCACTGTTGTAGGCCATTAATAATACATTGAACTGGCTTGAGTTGTGCGCTGTATGTGACAATATGCTTGTACAAAATAAGGTTAATACGGTTATAATTGAGTGCATCCAATTAAAGAACACTGTGTGATGACTTTTTTTTTTTTTAAGAAAGAAACAGATTCTTTCAAGTCTGATGTTGAAAAGCGGTCCAATTTAATCTTTTGTATGACTGTCATGACAGACAAGATGTTATCCTGGGGATTAATTTGACTTTCATTTTTCACTGCAAGTTCAGAGAGCTCATCCAGTACGTATTGTAATGTCACACTTACTGGCTTGGTCGTTCGGGTTTTTAAACAGAGCTGCGGTTGTCACATCTGTCACTTTCATACATCAGAAAACAGGAAAGTCACAAGTAAAGGAAGCTGAAGAGCAGGAGGCATCCTTCCATCTTGCAACCGAACAGCAAAGCTTTTATTGCCATTTCTGAACGTGGTCGACCTTTGGTACTGTTCAGTATGCTGGAGAAAGGAAAAGTCACAAATTGTTTTAGGAAACAAGTCAAGTGTTTTTCCCCCCCGTCTTCTGGCCTGAAGCAATGAAAGCAACAATTCAAAGTATGACCTGTATAATCTAGCCTCTGCAGAGCATACAGAATTTTCCCCAAACAGTAGGCTGCTTGATTATGAGAAGAATTTTTTTAAATTTATTATTTAATTTCTAGGCCGCTCTCCCCACATTTTGCAGGCTCAGAGCGGCTTACAGGACCTGGTGTACCAGGATACATTTACATTACAACAGTTAAAAAGATAAACATACATAATTAAAAACAGGGGTCCATTGGAGCGGGAGCGCACAGGAGCGCAGCTCCGGGAGTGAGGAGCCCAGGGGGCGGGCACATGACCAAGCCCTGCCCCCTCCTCGGCTTCCCCAAGCAGTGCAGAGGTGCAGCGCCCCGGGAAAAGCCCTGCTAGGGTCTTTATTGTTTTTAATGTTTTATTTTAATATTGATAATTTTATCACTGTTCCTTTCATGACTGTGTGCTGCTTTTCCAGAGACTTGCTCAAGGTGGCATATAAATTTTCTGAGTATACCATTTTTTATCTGGGCACATGGCACATAAATACTGGAGAAATTTCACCAACCCTTCAGCAGCTTCCACCCCATCAGTTTGGTGTAGTGGTCAGGAGTTGTACTCTAATCTGGGAGAACCGGGTTTGATTCCCCAGTCCTCCACCTGCAGCTGCTGGTGTGACCTTGGGCCAGTCACAAGTTCTCTCAGAGCTGTTCTCTCATGAGCAGTTCTCAAAAGACCTCTCTCAGCCCCACCTACCTCACAGGGTGTCTTGTTGTGGGGAGGGGAAGGGAAAGGGATGGGTGGTGCACATGTCCTGGGTATCTCAAGTCTACTTGAAACCTGATGGTTTCAAGGGAGCAGGAAGAGAATGAGGGTGTGTTCTTGACGCTTATTTTTATTGCACAAAGTATTGGCTGGGGAAGGGAATGGAGGAAGAGCAGGTCAGTTTCACTCACCTGTGGAGTGGAGCCTGAGGGGTGGGTGTTGCCTTCTGACACACTTCCGGTATGTCAGGGGGTGTGGCATATGCAAATGAGTTATGCAAATGAGCTATGCTGATGAGCTCCTGCACCTCTTTTTCTACGAAATGACCCCTGATTAAAAACAATAACAGTTTAAAGTCCTCAACAATCAGTCAACAGATGGCGTCTCTCAGATGAGCTAGGTGCCATATCCCAGTGGCAGATGGTAATATCAGCGGTCAGACGTAGTAAAGATGTTATGAGGGGGGCGGGAAAAGAAAAAAGGGTGGCGGCCCCTATTCAAATGCCTGGCGGAAGAGCTCCATCTTACAGGCCCTGCGGAACTGAACCAAGTCCCACGGGGCCCTGATCTCCTCCGGGAGCTCATTCCACCAGGTTGGGGCCGCCACTGAAAAAGCCCTCCCCCTCGTGGCCGCAAGCCTGGCCTCTTTGGGGCCAGGTGTAACCAAGCGGTGTTGGGGCCCAGACTGTAGTGCTCTCTGGAGGACATACGGGGAAAGGCGGTCCCTCAGGTAGGTCGGACCCAGGCCATTTAGGGCTTTAAAGGTAAGCACCAGCACCTTGAAGCGGGTCCAGTGCAGTGCCGCCAGCGTAGGATGGATGTGCTCCCGCCTTGAGAGTAAAAGAAATATAACACATATAGTGTTGTGGTAATTTGGTAAAGTACTACACTGGTTTTTATGTGGATTTCTGTGATCAAATGGCTATTGTCATTCTGGCCTGGAATGCCATTTACTTTTATTTTATTTATTCTATTTCATTCTATTTTGTTGGATTTATGAATTGCCAACCCTCCAAGCTGGCTCTGGATGATTTACAACCTTATAAACATTTAAAATACAATTGACATATAATTAAAATGATCGACAGTAGAATAATAAATTAAAATCAATCCAAGATGGCATAGCACTCCTCCTTTGCCAGCCACACTGCCATCCTGCAGGGCATGGAAAGGTATGTGGGCACCATAGAAGAGAAAGAGAGTGTGCTGGTCTTAACCTCCCATTGTTGCCCTCAACTAAAAGTCTTACAGGTCTTGTGGAATTGCATCAGATCCCACAGGGCCCTGATGTTATTCTGAAGAGAGTTCCCCCAGGTCAGGGCCAGGACCGAAAAGGCCCTGGCCCTAGTTGAGGACAGCTGGACATCCCTAGGGCCGGGGATCACCAGCAAGTTGCTATCAGCCAATCTCAGCATTCCTACTGGCTTAAGTATACCAGCAAAGGCTAGTACAGGAAAAGGAGGCCCTAACCACCCTGATTTATAGTAGTTTCTTAGACTCATACAATGCACTTTATATGGGGTATTCAGATTGAACCCACATTGTGGGGGGAGAATGGCCTTCAGCATTCTCCCAACCCGAAATCGCCCCGGGGGCATTATTTGCCCCATTGGAAGACTCATGCAAGCATTCAGGGGCTCTTTGCTGCTTCAGAATTGAATTCCCATGAGGAACTCAAAGCTGGCATCCTGCTGCAAGTCCCCATTATAGTCCTGTGTGTTATATGCAACACGTAGTTTGAACCTCAGGAAACTGCCTTTCTGATTACGGACGGGTACAAATAAGAATACATTAGTATTCTTGGTATCATACCAGTGTTAAAACAATTGTACTGGGCACCAGTTGGTTCCCTAGTCCATCTCAAAGTGCTGGTTTTGACCTATGGAGTCCTGAACTGTCTGGGCCATGGTTGCCTTCCTGATGTTTTAACATCAGCCAGTGGCTTCTGCAGAAAGGGAATCCTGCCTCATTAATACTTTAAAGTTCTTTGAGAAAGTTGGCAAGTGTGTGGACAAGGGTGATCCGACAGGCATTATATTCTTAGATTTCCAAAAGGCTTTTGACAAGGTTGCTCAAGTAAGCTTAGCAGTCATGGGATATAAAAATTGGTTAAACAATAGGAAGCTGAGAGTAGCAATAACTGAAAAGTTCTTGCAATGCAGAAAATAGAGCAGTAGGGTCACAAACGGATCAGTTTTGGGACTAGTGCTATTTAATTTGTTCCTAAATTATTTGAAATAGTGGATGAGCACCACCCACACAATTGGATGTAGGGCTACAAAATTGCCTAACTCTCCCTGGCCCCAAAGACACCAGATTGGCTTTATGAGAGCCAGGGCTTTTTCGGTGGCGGCCCCATACTGGTGGAACAGGCTCCTGGAGGACATCAGGGCCCTGTGGGACCTTCTTCAGTTCTGCAGGGCCTGTAAAATGGAGCTCTTCCACCAGGCTTTTGATTAGGAGCCGCCACTGATGAATGAGTCCTCCGAACATCTATGGCCCTGGATACACTGTTGGATATACCATCATTGGACTTTCTGCTGAATGCCATCAGCACTTGTATCTGAAATGTTATTTTAGTACTGTGTGTGTTTTAATGTAACTTATTGTATCTATTGTTTTATTATTTTATCATGTGTACACCGCCTTGAGCCAGCACCTGGCAAGGCGGGATATAAATCAAATCAAATAAATAAAAAATAAAATTTGGAGGATGGTACAAAATTATTTAGGATGGTGAAATTTCTTCCAAAGATGTTTGCTGTCTTCTTCTTTCCTGGTGTTCTACAAAGACAGTCTTTTTCTGCTGCCATGTTTGGAATTAATCATACGGGGGGGGGGGGGGGTTATTTTATTTTGAGTGTTTTTCTGTTGCTGCTACTGTACACTCAGAATAATGTCAAATGTAGCATTTCGTGAAGTTAGTTTGACTTTCTTATATATACTGTTTGGTAAACAGCAAGTTTCATATATGAAATAAATTTTGCTGTTAGGTTTTTTTCCTCCCCATCCAGTACAAGAAACTGAAGACCAGTTAATTTGATGTAGTGTCCTTTGTAAGAATGTAATGTTTGTTTCTTAATGGTGACTAGATTGAAAGAACAAAAAATGTGGGTGACACATTCAAAACCGGAATCCAATTGGCAAAACCCAATTCCCTTAATTGTGTACATACCGCACAAATGTTAGGTGTATCAGCAACAGTCAGCATTTAGCTGTGTATTATCCTATGCAAAGGAGGAGTTCAGCATGTTCACTACATCTTCATAATGTGATTGCCGTGTCGAATACATAATTGTTATTCATGACAAGCAAGCCCACAATCTCATTCCATCCCTGTAAGTATTCCATCTCAGGCCAATTATGGCTAAAATACTGCATGTGTCAACTAATTAAGGGTAATTAATAAAACGATAATTTCATTCCGTGACAATGTCTACATCTGACGGTTGTAACATAATATGTGGGGCAGATGGCTGAATGGTCAAACATGGCAAATTATGATTGTGGCAGTTGTGCAGAACATCTGGGTACAATATCAGCCCATTAACCCATAAGTCTGTTATCGCTGAGTCACAATTTAGTTTTTGTACATGAGTATCCAATGCCTGAATGCAAAATAAATTTTCGTGTCAATTTTGGAAAGTAACTTTTCTCCACAGAAAACAGGGTCCACTGTTTTAATTTATATCATTAAGAAAAGCAACCGTAAAAACACAGATGCGCCATTATAGTTGATAGGTCATGCATTTTGTACTGTGTCCTTCATAAGCGTTTCCTTCTTATTCCAGCCTCCTATCTTTATAATCTTGAAAATGTTAATCAAAGAAGAGCTTTCACCCTTGCTAGATTTTCAGCTTTGCCGTTTTCAGTTATTGAGGGCAGATGTAACAAAATTGCCCGGACGGAGAGATTTTGCCCTTGTAACAGTGGTGAGATAGTCAGTGGCACATGTCTGTCTTCGTTGTTCTTTCTACAGTGAAATTCGTACTGCCCTTATCTCCCCACTACTTGAGCTCTGTCCTGACACCTCAACTCTGGGATCATTGGTGTAGTGGTTAAGTGCGCGGACTTTAATCTGGGAGAACCAGGTTTGATTCCCCACTCCTCCACTTGCACCTGCTGGATGACCTTGGGCAAGCCATAGTTCTGTCACAGCTGTGCCCTCAAGGACAGCTCTGGAAAGAGCTCTCTCAGCCTCACCTACCTCACAGGTGTTGTGGGGAGGGGAAGGGAAAGGAGTTTGTAAGCCGCTCTGAGATGCCAAGTGAAGGGTGCGATATAAACCCACCTCCTCTTCTTCTTCTCTCTGATGTGAGTATAGAGATCACCCAGAAAGTTGCTAAATTCTGCTCCCAAGTGATTAAACTGTGTTCTGTATATATTTCCGCTTGTAGGGAGGGCGGGATAGAAATATGAAATAATAAATAAATAAATTTCCCAACTTAATGTGGAAGATAGTAGCTGATGGTATTCTCTATATTTTTATGTAGTTAAATCAGAAATGGCTGTATTTGTATTAGTATTAATTACTTTTATACACTTTTATATTTGTATACATTAATTTTTATAGTTTATTAGGCTATGATTACTTTTTACTTATTTGTATTCTGGTCATGGACTGTAAATAAAATTTCTGGCCAGCAGGAACGTTCTCTCTTTCCTTCTCTTATCATATCTCTCCACCGCTGCTTCTAGAACCCTTATTAGAGGGGAGGGGAGACAACACACCTTCAAAATATTGCCTCCACACCACCTCTAAATGGTTATCATTTTTTTAGACAGATTATGGACATATGGACCAATGTGCCTGGGAGAAAGCAGGGATTTATGATGGTCCCATCCACTTCTGTCCCCTCAGAGGAAAGATTTTCCCTCCATTTTTCTTTCCCCATCTGACTGAGCTGCCCTAGTAATGTGTTTTCTTCTTTCCTGAAGAACACTGGCTGTCCCACCCTGCCAAAGTATAATATTTTGGCTGTTTGCTCAGCCCAGGAACCAGAGGGAAAAGTTGTGATCACCCTTTAACTTACACTACTGAAAATGGCACTTGAGACATTTTGAAATTCAAAATTAACAGAATATTTTATTTAACATAGAGGGGAAAGGTCAGTTGAAACCAGGAGTTGAAATTTCTGAGGTAAAACTAGTACATGCACAGACTGGTTCTTATATTTCAGGCTAATGAGCGTTTTTAAAGCTATTCAGTTACTTGAAAAAAATTGTGTTGAGAGGCTTCCAGTGTTTTCCAAACACTCCAGTATAGTTTCTTTGTTTATTATTTGACTCTTTTAGTTTTCAGAAGGCTGGTACACTCTTTCCAGTACTTAAACCCCTTCTCTTGAAACACCAGTACTCATCTTGAATTTTTAACTGACTCTTAAGGGCTCAACAGACAGTTTCTAAGCACACAAGACGAGGGATCTCGGCTCTCTTCAGAGCTAACTTCCTGTTTGACTGGGTAGGAAAATACTCCTCTCATTAGTTCTATCCCCTTTCTTTGGCTCGAATGGGAGTCTCGGTCTAACTACCCACTCGTCCTTGCCAACTTTCCACTGTTCTCCTGTCTGTGTTAAACTGCTCTCAGTCAGGGCTGAATTCTAGATGAAATCTCCTCCTCAGCATCCACCACTTAAGTCTCTCTCTGCTCAGCTGATGCTAGCCAATTAGATCTCTTGATACAACTATCACTCAAGGTTTTCTGGTTCTGTGAAGAAGAGAAGAGATTGGATTTATACCCCGCCCTTCACTTGGAGTCTCAGAGCAGCTTATAAACTCCTTTCTCTTCCCCTTCCCACAACAGACACCCTGTGAGGCAGGTGGAGCTGAGTGAGAGAACTGCTCTTTCAAGGACAGCTCTGACAGAACTATGGCTTGCCCAAAGTCATCCAGCAGCTGGAAGTGGAGGAGTGGGGAATCAAACCCAGTTCTCCCAGAGTAGAGTCCACACTCCTAACCACTACACCAAACTGAATTAACTCTTCACAGTCCTTCAGCAATTTGTACAGGATTTCTTAAAAGAGCAGTCTGTCACAAGATGATTAACTGATTATGTGGAAATGGGTGAACTAAAGATGTAAGATGGTGAATGTATTAAAAATAGGTTTGCCAGCCTCCAGGTGGGACCTGGGATCCCCCGGAATTACAGCTCATCTCCAGACTACAGAGATCAGTTCCCCTGGAGAAAATGGATGCTTTGGAGGGTTGACTCTGTGGCATTTATAACCAATGAGGTCCCTGTCCTCTCCATGCTCTACTCCCAAATCCCCAGGAGTTTCCCAACCTGGATCTGGCAACCCTATCCCCATCCCCGTCTGGTGGGTGGGTGGAGGACATGGCAACCCTAATTGAAGAGCTAAGAGGTTAAGAGGTTTAACATGCTTAGAACTGGGGTGCCCAACCTTTCTGAGCCTGCAGGCACCTTTAAAAGTTTTGAAGACCGCCCCAAAATGACTGCCCTTATTAGGCTGCCAGAAGAGGCAGAGCAAAACACAATACCAACCTCCTCGTGTTGCAAAAGAATTGCTGAAGGCGAATACAAAGAAAGGAAAGAAAGCCTGAGGGGTAGGGAGAAAGAGAAAGGGGAATAAAAGAAAAGGAAGGAAAGCCGTAGAGAGACAAGAGTGTAGATTGAAAAGAATCTAAGGAAAGCCTGTGTGGAGAATAAAGCCATGCACTGGCTAAGGAAAGCCTGGCGTGTTACCAACCCTCCTGATTCCAGTGGTTGCGGCTGCTATTGCAGCCATAGAAAATGCTTTCATTTGAATGAAGGCAGCCAATGACAAGTGCCGCTTTACAGTGGCCCAAAGAGCTGGGCAGGCACCAGGGGAAGTTCTGGTGGGCACCATTGCATCCACAGGTTCCATGTTGGGGAACGCTGACTTAGAACTTTTGTCTTGATGTGAAGTATGACAGGGAGGAATTTGAGAGTGATGATGAAGATTAAAAGTGTGGATCTACTGGAGAAAGGGGAAATGGTCTAGGGGGATGCACACAAGGAGAATCACTATCTCTTTTCAGACATTACAACTGTGCATTCTGGGATCCTGTGATTCCCCTGATCTTTCCAGTAGTCTTCTGTCACTGTGTTTTCATGGCACAGATCACAACAGCAAAAGAAGCAGGACGGGTTCTCATTTCAAGGCACTGCGGATCAAAGAGGCATTTTGCACAGTTCCAATAACAATTCTGTTCAGACCTTTTATGCTGTAATTCTCGTACAAAATAGTAACTTCAAATATCTGAGATCAAGGTGCACAGCCAGATGCCTTGATGTTGAAATTTTCTCCCCTCCCCATTGTTTCTTAGCAACTTATTTAAATAAGCAAGCTCTTTCCAAGGGTTTCATAACACACTTAAATAAACATGTCTGTGCCCTCCTCCAATGTAAATATAAGAATGCACTTATCTACTGGGTAAGTATAACAGAATAAAAGGCAGGCTATAGAAAGAAGAGACGAGGGGAAGGAATTGACATGATTTACAAAAAGGTTTTGCAACAACCTGTCAGTAGGTACGACTACCTGCCCGTTGACAGTCTAAAGAACCATTCAGACTCATCTGAACAATACAGACTCAGAGTAGCTTTAAAGAGTCAAAAATTAGGAGTTTGGTGTCAATATCCAGCTCCCATTGATATCCCTCGGGCAGTATCTGAATGTAAAAGACCAGAATGCTACAATTCTGAAGTATGGCAAGAAGTTTGTTAACTTGTGTGGTCATTTGAATGTGGCCATAGCACAAGAAAATGGTCTTTGACCAGCAGAGGGCACAAGTCTCTAAACAGCACCTTTTGTATTAACACTCTCTCTGGGATACATTTGGGAGTTTCAAGAAGATGAAATGGTTATCAAAAACCCTGAACAGATCAATGGTCACCTGCACAACTAACTAGCAAGTGGCGATAGAGCAGAATAAGGCAGCGCTACGACAGTCCTAATTCTGCCGCTCCCTTCAGAGGAACAATACTGTGGCTGCATTGCGGCAGTTAGTTTCAGGGAACCTTGATGTCTCTCTAGAGGACTTCCTAGAAATCATACTAGGAAAGTGTGTGTTAAGACCTCTTTGCTAATGTGTTCATCATCACCCAGATTTAAGATATCTTTATTATGTAGTTGAAACTGAGATTACAATATATGAATAAGCTTCCAAGTGTAGATGAGTGGCTTGAAGACTTAGCCTTCAATGACAACTAATAGGAGAGAGACTGATAAGTTTCATCAAACTGAGTGGTGGTGGTTGTTTTTTTTAAGAAAACCTCTCTAGATATTACAAACCAGAATCCTGCCACCTTTTCTTTCTCTCACACCTACCTCATGCCTGTCTTTTATTTAACAGAATAAGAAAGCATGGAGCACAGGTGAAGAATGGGATATAAAGGATTTGAGGCAGAAGTGGCCAATACATAGGCGTAACCCAGCAAAAGTGAAGTGCTCTTTAAATTCCATTGATTTCAATAGGCTTAGACCAGATTACCTCTGCACAGAATTGCGCTGTCATCTCTCCTATGGAAAGCAATGAAACTGAAACAGAACTTAACTTTGGCTGGATTTTCTTTCTCCCTGAATCTCCTGGTATTACCCCAAAAGGTAGTCTCCGAATTAGTTGGGGAAAATTAGCTTAAAAGGAGACAGAGTGAGAGGGGGTAACTGGGATTCTCCACCTACGTATACGGGGATCTTTCCCTCAGAACTCTCAAAAATAAACCAGTCAGATGTTCAACTGGAGCGTGTTTTATTGAAATAAGAATAAAAGGGCAAAAAACATATGCAAACACACAAGCTAGCTGAGAGGAAATCGGGGAGGAGATGGAAGAAAGGAATTTCAGGGAAGGCTATAGCTACCAGTCTCGAAGAGTGAGGTTCATGGAGGCAGCAACAAAACAAATAGCATTTCACAGAGTGAAGGAGGGAGGACCCAAACAGATTTGGGGGTATGAGGTACAGTGCTGAGAACACACACACACACTGCTATGGTGCAGGATGTCATACTTTATAGGGCAAAATGCTCCGTGGGGCAAGATGATGTATTGACCCCTAAAACAATAACTTGATGGTTTGTTTGGAGATGGACAATGATTTGGGAGATGCTTGATGGGTTTTTCTGAGGTGAACTATAGGCGTTAATGGGGCTTGATGACCCTGTAAATACCAGATGGGAAAAGTGACCAGGTTTTGTGAATAGTGTTAAGTGTTGCTTAATTAAAGTAAATGGGTGAGGGAAAGTGGGACTGGGCATTTGGAGATTAGTTCAAGATCTGTCTTGGGAGACTCATTGTCCTAAATTATGCATCTCATATGAGGAGGAGGGCATTAGCTGGCCAGCCACTCTTACATTTCTAAACTACCTGTTCAGACTTGTCTCTGGCTGATATCCATTTTTTGACATTTTCGGCCAGGCAGTGTATTGCATTTATGATATTTGAGATGATATTGTATGAAGGGTGTTTATAGTTTTCTAGCTATAAACAAGCCCCTCAGTGAGAGGAGGGGTCTGACTGCTAACACTGGGATAACACTGGGATCTCTAGGATCAGTTCTCCTAGGGAAAACGGCTGTTTTGGAAGGTGGATTGTATGGCATTATACTCCACTGAAGTCCCTCCAGTCCCCCAAACCCAAGCTTTCTCAAGTTCTACCCTCAAAATCTCCAGGTATTTCCCAGCTTTAAGCTGTACTCTAAGGTGCTACTGGACTTACTTATGTATTAGGGAATGCTGGCTCTCATAGTAGAGCCTCTTTGAATGGTCTAAGAATACAGGTAGGTATAGACAGGCAGGGGAAGTCCCATACTATGCCAAGATTTTGCTCAAAAATATAAAATTAGCACTCAGATGTACAGTGAATTAGGAGTACGGTTCCTTCTCTCCACCACAGCCACCAGTGTTTACTAGCAGTTTATGGAATTTCATGTTCTGGTGGACTTTATAAACATCTAGGCATGACTGTGCTTAGAATACAATCCATTTCAAATCTGTGGGAAAAATCTAGAGTGCCCGTTAATCATATTGTTGTGCAATAAATAGCAATCAGCTTTTGTCTTCCACACAAGCCTTATTGAAGTGAAGATTAAAAACATAAGAGAAGCCATGTTGGATCAGGCCAATGGCCATGTGGTGCAATACTCTATGACACACAGTGGCAAAAACCCCGGTGGCAGCTGTACTTACTAGGTTGCTCTTTTAGTATTCACCAATGTTATGAGTAAAACTAGAGTAGAGCTAAAGGGACTAATATAGAGTTGCCAACCTACAGATAAGACCTGGAGATTTCTTGCTGTTAAATTTGATCTCCAGCTGACAGAGCTCAGTTTCCCTGGAGAAAATGGCTGCTTTGGAGGGTGGACTCTATGGCATTGTACCCTAATAAGGTCCCTCTCTAAACCCCACCCTCCCCAGACTCCATTCCCCAAAATCTCCAGGTATCTTTCCACCCAGAGCTGGCAGCCCTGTGAACCAAGAAATCCTCAGTGCAGGCCTCTTATCTGCCAGGAATTTGCTAGGTGATCTTAAACAAGCCCCTCCTCTGCAAAATGGGCAGAATAATACAGGCATATTTTACAAGGTGTATTTTAAGAATTAGTGGGATATACATGAAACATTTGAGTTTGTTTAGAGTGTTAAATATTATCGTTAAATATCAGGCTTTCAGACTGCAGGGAGAAAACAACTTACTTTGCTTTTAAAGTATTTATGATTCCCTTAAAATGAATTTCAGTACTGATTTACAAGTAAGAACCACAAACTGTGTGTAATGTTCCTTGTACATGTGGGCACGTAGAAAAGAATGCAGGAATAATGAGCCAAGTATAATCTGAGTAGGTGTAATTCTGAAATACTGCCATCATGTAACAAAATAACAGAGCATTTGTAGAGTACTGTATTGCAGAAGCAAAGCAATATTGCTGTAATATTATGTATTATTTTAATATAACATTATATTTGTAATTTTGTACAGGTAAAAGAGCTATCATTTATCTCTTTTTGATAAATAGGGGTTAAGGATTTTTAAAGGTAATGGTTTTACGGATTTTAGTTAATTTTGCCCAAGGTTATGCAAAACCATCTGTACACAGTTCTTTTCAGTGCTTTACATTCATTGTATGTCACTAAAATATTCCAACTCTCATCATAGCTGATCTTTAATAGCTGATGTTTTCTGAATAGCTACCACTTAACCCACTGGGCATGCTTCAGCAGACTGGAAAAATAGTAAGGAATCTCTCAAGAATTTCCACTAAGATTTCCTCCTGTTTTACAGTCAATTTGATGGAAAGATTCCACACAGCCCATCAACTTTTTGGTTACCCACGGATATATTACCAAAACAATGTTTAAAGAACTCCATGTACAGAAAACTGGGCCAGTCCGCACTCTCTCCACTTGACCTACCTCACAGGGTTGTTGCGAGGATAAGAGAGAGGAGAGGGGAATGATGTAAGCCTTGTTGGGTCGCCATTGAGGACAAAGGCAGGGTACAAATGAAGTAAAATGAAAAAATAAGTAAAAATAAAACTTGTGGACTGTGATTAGGGTTGCCAGGTCCTGGGGTCTTGGCGGCATGGAGGGGGAGGGAGCTTTCCAGGAGTGGGGGGAGGTGATGATATCAGAGATTTCCCCCCAAAATACCACAGCGTCACTGCGCGACACCCCTGGCATGATGGCGTCACTTCCATATGATGTCATGTCGGGGATGGCATGCCGGCTCATGGCAGTTGGGGGCGAGGCTTTCCCTGCCAGCCAGTTGGCCGGAGGCAGGCAGGAGCTTGCGAAATCGGGGGTTTCCCCACTCCCACCTGGGGGCTGACAACCCAAACTGTGATACCTGTTTATTTGCTACTAGCCATGTTATGAGGTTCAGTAGCTACAGCCAACCAATAACAGCCAAGAACAAATGAAGAGCCCTGCTGGATTAGGCCAGCTTCCCATCTAGTCCAGCATCCTATCTCCCACAAAAGCCAATCAGTTACTCTGGAGGGCCAACAACGGGGCATAGAGGCTAAGGCCTTTCCCTGAAGTTGCCTTCTGTGGTATTGAGAAGTTTACCACCTCTGAATGTGGAGGTTCTCATTAGTCACCATGGCTAGTAGACCTGTTCTCCATAAATCTGTCGAATCATCTTTTGAAACCATTATTGCCCGGGCCATCATTACATCCTGTGGTGGTGAATTATATGTTTTAATCACTTGTTGAGTAAGGAAGCATTTCCTTTTATCCTAAATCTACTGTCCATCAACTTTATTTCATACCTTTTAGTATTTTGGGAGAGGGAGATAAATCCTGTCTGTCCACTCTCTACCCCGTACATAATTTTATAATCCTCCATCACGTTCCTCCTTATTTGTCTCTCTTTTAAGCTGAAAAATCCCAGACACATGTAAACATTTGGAATTATTAAATAAGCATTCTTGATTCTTGGTTACCAACCTAGAAAACGGGGCAAACAGTTTGCAAAAGCTAGATTCAAATCCTTGCAGCATCTTTGAGAAAACAAACTGGAAAAAAAAGAAAAACAAACCAAAAAAGAAGCAGAACAAGGATGGCTTCTCTTGTTATTAGAGAAAACTCCAAGCTAAAGATACTGCAGCAAATCATAAATGTCCTGCACTACCATCACTATGGGTGGTGACATCTTGAGAGAGAAGCAGTAGATGAAAAAAACATGATAGCTGTCTGTGACCAGTTCCCTGAGAGGCTAGACACCACCGCAACAGAATGTTTCCCTCTGTTAGCACCACCTACCACACGGCCCTGGGGCAGAAGAAGAAGAGATTGGATTTATACCCCGCCCTTCACTCCCCAAGGGGATCTCAGAGTGGCTTACAAACTCCTTTCCCTTCCCCTCCCCACAACAGACACCCTGTGAGGTAGGTGGGGCTGAGAGAACTCTTTCCCAAGCTGTCCTTGAGGGAACAGCTGGTACAGAGCTATGGCTTGCCCAAGGTCATCCAGCCAGGTGCAAGTGGAGGAGTGGGGAATCAAACCCGGTTCTCCCACATTAGAGTCTGCGCACTTAACCACTACACCAAACTGGTACCCAGCAGGAAATTAAAAAGAGAATACTGACTCGGGGGGGGGGGGGGGGAGATAGGTTCTTGGCCAGAGTATAAACTCACCCAGGTTTGGTCTGATAATTGAAGTAAACCTGACAGTCATAAAAGGGCATTTAAAAGTGTAGAAGAACCAAAGTTTATTCAGAAAAATACATAATCTGAGGTAATTAGTAACATTTAACCTGATGTCCCCTGTTTGACATACACCTTAATGTTGTGGGGAAATTTATGTGTGTCAGTGAAGCTGAGAGCACTATCATTAGGGGTTTATACCCTGTCCAGAGGCTAAACTCTTAGCGGTGTCCAAGACAATGGAAGTGACACTTTAGTACTGCACAGAAGAAGGCAATGGTAAACCAGTTCCTATCATCTATTATTTTGAAGACCTTATGATGAGACAATCCAAAACAAAAAAAGATATAGTGTTGAAAGGTCGAATCCTGAAGTCGGGTGGCACTCCGTCAGCCACTGGGGAAGAACTGAGGACAAGTACAAGTAGCATTATAATTAAAGATGCAGCTGGACTAAAACTGAAAACTATTGTTCAGTTGTTGATGTGAATGCATGCAAAAGGAGAATCCAAAGCGGTTTTACACATATAATAGGAACCTGGAACTTGAGAAGTATGAATCCAGGTAAGCTCAAAATCATAAAATGAGAAATGGAACGTTTAAACATTGCAGTGCTTTTGGAGTGAGTGAACTAAAGTGGACTAGATTAGGACATTTTTAGTTAGAAAATTAACAAGTATTTTACTTGGAAAATAACAAACACAGAAGGAATGAAGTTACTCTAATAGTGAGGCAAGATGTGGCACAAGCAATTGGGCTATAATGCAAAGTCTGACTGAATAATATCAATCAGACTTCATGGAAAACCTATTAATGCAACCATCATTCACGTTTACGTGCCAACTGCAGATGCTGAAGAGGAAGAGATTGAAAGCTTTTATGTAAGTGTCCAGGGAGAAATTGATCATGTACCTAAACAAGATGTGCTGATAATCATAGGTGATTGGAATGCAAAGGTATGAACCAAAGTACAATCAAATATTGTTGGAGGATTTGGGCTAGAAGCATGAAATGAAGTAGGAGAGCAGCTCATAGAATTCTGTGAAGACAACAGCTTGTTAATTGCAAACGCATTTTTCAGGCAACCAAACAGGCAATCATGTACGTGGACATCACCAGATGGCCGATACAAAAATCAAATAGATTACATAATTGGAAGCAGAAGATGGAGAAGCTGTATTTTCTCTGCTAAAACAAGACTGGGAGCTGATTGTGGTACAGACCATGAACTGTTAATATCGAAAATTAGAATAAAGCTGAAGAAAAACACTACAACATTCAAAGTGCCAAAATACATTTGAAACAACATTCCTAAAGGGTTTAAAGACCATGTAAAGAACAGATTTGCAATACTAAGTTCAAGTGAACTTGAACCAGAGAAACTATGGGTTGAAACAGGAGATATTATCAAGGAAGAATTCGCAAAGACTATTCCTATAGTCAAAAGAAACACCTTGATGGATGGATGACTGAGGAAACTCTCAAAATTGCTATAGACAGATGAGAAATGAAAGCAAAAGGTGACAGAAATAGAATCAGAAGTCTAAATGAAGCATTGCAGTGGCTGGCGTGTAGAGACAAAGAGAACTATTATAATAAACAGTGTAAAGAAATAGAAGTAAACAACAAAGTAGTAAGAACAAGAGATCTGTTCCACAAGATCCAAGAAATCTATAGGAAATATAGGAAAGATCCAAGAAATCTATAGGAAATATAGGAAAGATCCAAGAAATCTATAGGAAATGCTGAAAGATCAACCTGGAAATACATTAACCGAACTGAACAAAATAAAGAAAAGATGGGAACAATACACTGAAGAACTGTAAAGAAGAGATGAAGGAACGACAGATTCTTTCCAAGAAGAATCTTTTGAAGAAGAATCTGCAGTTTTAGAAAGTGAAGTAAAAACAACACTCAAAGCAATTGGGAGAAACAAATTACTAGGAGTAGATGAGATATTAATAGAGCTACTTCAGGCCATCGAAAAACCACAATAATGGGGGGTGGGGTGTCATGGGTGGATGGTAGACACAGCGGCGTGAAGCTCCTGGACACAACCCTTCCCTGCCGATATCAAAACAACCGGAGACACTATTTCCTGACACCCTGTGATGGGCAAACAGTCTGGCAAAAAACTGAGACCAATTTCAGAGACGCCAACAGCCCCAGCCTTAACAGAAGAGAGGAAATAAACCTCTCTAAACAAACCGGAGATCGAGACCAAAATGGCGGCCGCAACAGCTGCAGCGAAAACCGGTGAGGAGCTGTTAAAAAAATCAGACCTAATGGGCCTTTTTGTCAAGTTTGAGGACTCTATGCAAGCCAAACTTTAAAAAAAATAATAGCCCCATTAGCGGCAAAACTGGAGGATCTTACCCTGTCCTTTCAGGAGGTCACAAAAATGGCTAACTCAGCAGTCCAGATGGATTGCAGTTTACAGGAAGAAACACAGCAGTTAAAGAAAGACTGTTGCATTCTGAAAATAAAAACTATGAGCCTTGACGATGCTTCCCGCCGCTCAAACCTAAAATTTAGAGGCATAGGCGAACAACTGGAGAGCAATACAGATCTTTGCATCTGGCTGTATAGATGGCTTTCCAATACAGTGCAGTTTGAGGAAAACACCCCTTTTTCCATAGACTTTGCCTACAGAATAGGCTTTCTGGGAAATCCAAAGATCAGACCACCAAGAGACATCTTACCCTCATTCTCCTCCCTCTACATCAGGAAGAAAATAATTTCAGCAGCAAGGGAAAAGGGCTTCCTGTTACTGGGAGACAAACAAATACAGGTCCTCCAGGATTTGTCATCTGAGATGCTATCCCTGACGAGAGAACTGAAACCCATAACATCTAGGCTGAGGGAATTAAATGTCTCCTACATATGGATGGGAGCAGGAACACCGAAAACCAAGCACCAAGGGAAAACCTACTGTGTAAAAGACTTCGCCACAGGAAACAACCTCTTGCAACAGCTCAATGTGGATCCTATAAGTGACCAAATGAGGAAGTCATCTAAAAGAAAATTGGACCAGGTTAATACTCCACACAAGGGAAGCAAGATCCCGATTCCAGCACTTAACTAATCAAACCCAGGAACTCTCAAAGAAAACATAGTTTATAAGTAGATAAGCATCAGTTACACAAAATTAAGTTTCCTTTAATTTAGCCTTCTTCCATACGACATGTCTCTATTGTACTATTATCTGATTACTTATTCTGTTACATAACTTAGTAGAGTCTTAGATAAGAAATTTAACCAATGCGGGGATGGGGTGGGTGGGGGACTCTCTCTGCCAACCCCTCTAACTCCTGGTGCACCCTAACTAGAAGGAGGGACTCTTCTGGACCATGGCCAAACCCTGTGGTGTCGGTGCACACTTTGTCCATGTTGGACTTTTTAGGTATGTCGTCTTCACACAGTTAACCTTGCTTTCTTATTACCTACATCATTGTGAATGGGGGTATGGGTGGGGGGAGGGGGGGAGGGTATTGATGTGTTTTTAAAATATTTTGTTAACAACTTCTATCCACATCTTAAGCCAAACTGGCACAGTTGGTTGAATGTCCACGCAAGTTATTTTAAACTCAAAGTTACAGAACCAGTTAACAAGACTTTTCTTAGTATTTTAATGCTAGTTATATATACTTGTTACAATGTTAAGAGTCCTCTGAAGAGCTACTCAATGAGCTTTCCAAATCACGAAGGATGCCTTCTGCTGCTGCTGCTGCTGTATCCTTGTTGCAAATCAAAAAATCTCTGTGCTTTTAGGAGAGGTGATCTTTTCTTTTTTCTCCTTATAGCTGAATACCAAGCCCTCTGGAAAAGTTCATCTATAAGGAGTAAAGTTCTTTTGCAGGAATTTTGTCAAATTTTTATATTGCTTCCTTCTTTTTCTTATCTCAAATGGAATGTCTTTCAAGACTCTAATTTCCACATCTTTGATTTTTAGGATTGTCCCGTTAGTGGCCTTGAGCACCACGTCTCTTGTTGTTCTCTTGAAAAATTTCACCACAATTTCTCCAGGCAGGTTTTTCTTCTTCACAAGATCAGGATATGTCCTGTAGACAATATCCATTTTGCTTTGCAAATAATCCGCATGTAAACCTGTTTTTGGAGCCAAAGCTTCACTTAAAATTTCTTTCAAATTCTCCAACTTTTGTTCTGGGACACCATGGGGAATTTCACACAGCCAATATGTTCTGTTTCAGGAACTCTTCAGTAACAGTTTCTGTCTGATATTTCACACAGAATCATATTAGTACCAGTTCACTAACGGAACATATTGGCCCTTTCACACAGAAACGTGCCTCTTCCGTTGGGGAAGCATTCCTGAGCCAATTTACCTGGAAACCTCCTCCCAAGTGGTCTTAAGTTCTTGTACCGGTCCTGAAGCGCTATGGGGTGCTGTGTGAAATGCCTCCAAAGCGCTTCATCCGATGACAAGTGTTTTCATGCCTCTTTTTGCCTGCGTGGGCAATCTCTGTCATTTTTTTAAAAAGGTTCGAATTAGAGCGCTGTGATGCTGTTACAGGACTACTGCTGTTTTGTAGTCCTGTTACAGCATCATAGTGCTCTAATTCGAACTTTTAAAAAAATGATGGAGATTGCCCGCGCAGGCAAAAAGAGGTATGAAAAGAAAGTGGCAGTCTGAAATGACAAACGGTGTCGAAGATGGCTCCAAAACGATGGGGGAAGGGCTGTCTGAAATGGCCGTCACTGTGTTGGTTTATTCCAAGCTGGTTCAGTAACGTTTTTAAAGGTGTAGTGTGAAATTCCCCCTTGAAATTGTAGAATATAAGATGCTCTTTCCATTTATAACCTCAAAAGTTGATCTGTCAGTTGCTCTTTCTTTCTCCACCACTTGTAATCTTTGATTTAATATTTCTGTTTTGGTTTCAGCTGATTTTGCTGCCTTAACCACCTCTTCTATTTTAGCATTAGATTCTCTAACCTCTTTCTGGTGTGCATCAATACTTTGGTTCATTGGAGTCATCTGATCCAGCAGAGGGTGCAGTGCTACCAACAACATGTTTGGAAAGTCTGTGGCAGTTTCCTGTTTAGGAACAGGAAAAGAAGGAGCTGTAGTGGGAGAGGTTTTCCTCTGAGCGCCATTTTTTCTCCTCTGCCAGTCATTGTTTACTTCTCAGAGGAGTTAAAGTCCCACAGAAAGTTTTAAGGAGTGTTGTTTTAAGAAGAATTCCACACTACTTGAATCCCATACACAGCGCCAGTGGTCCCACCCCTCCGCTTTCCAGTCTTTTAAGAAGAAAGGATGGGGGCGGGAACTTTCCCTCCTCGTTCACTGCTTTGTTTCGGGGCTACAGGATGCCTGTTAGTCCAATTGAGTGGACCTGCCGACTCACATTTTGTTCAAGGCTGCACCGCAGATAGGGATATTTTCATTTCTTCACTGCATTCTTTGCTCGCCAAGCTGGTATACCGCTTTAGGTGCCAGAGGCTTCGTGGTGATGGGACCTTATGGAACAAAGAGGCACCTCAATCCTTTGGCCATTGCCTCGGGAGAGGCACCTCTTGTGCCCCAGGCTGGGAGCCTCCTACAAGGGCTCCATGGGGGACCGGAATCTGGCTGGTACCCCTCCTGTTCGCCAAGGTTGCGGGCCACTCCATATGGAGCTTTGCTGGAGTGCACCCGTCATTAAGCCGCCAACATTGGAAGTCAACTAAGCAGATTAAAATAACATTGTTTCATCATCACCTGCCACCATAGTGTTTACTTTATTCTTTCTCACCCCTCTTCCCCCGTGTATTTTTAATTATTTCTCTTCTCCCTTACATTTGGGTTTCCTTTGTGCATGTGGCTCTGCTTCCTAGAGCAGGCATTTTGTGATGCCCCCCACCCCCGTGTCACCATTCCACAGATCCCCACAGGCTCAAAAAGGTTGGGTGCCCTGCATTAGGCCAAGCATATGTGTGTGTGTGTGTGTGTGTGTGTGTGTGTGTGTGTGTGTGTATATAAATTAATTAAAGTACACTGGTTCAGAATTTGATATACTGGATTTTAAAGGGAATAAGGATATATGAGATGAAAACATACACAATTTAGCAATTAATCCTGAAAACAACAAGGGAAAATGTGGTTAAATTGTGTGTCAAAGGAATGCTGAAGGTTTACTGACAGTTTTTAACTTCATCTTAACACATAAGAAGACAAGCTATGTTTCTAGGAAACTTGAAGATCATCGATTCCTACAAGATGACCTGGGCAGGACTTTTATTAGGTGCAGCTGTGTGATTAGAAGCCTAAAATGGCTCCATGCATAACAAAGTGGCCCTTTGCTGGACCTATGATTTGAATTTAGCGCCTCAGAAGTTGTCCACACCATTTTAGTGAATTTCCATCCCCTCCAATCTATATTTTATAGATTTTGATGGCAGAGCAGGGTCTGGCTTTTGTGGGGCCCTAGACTGAGAGAGAGCTTGGCCCCCTCCCTCACCAACCACTGCACTTCCTGCTTGTACCCCATTCTATTCACTTGTCCGTGTGCCCTTTTTCAGCCATGTCCCTCCCTGCCAGCTCACCCAGTTGCAAGCTCTCCCACCACCCACCTCTCAGAGGCACATGTGCAGCACGCATGCACTTTTCCTAATGGTGCTGGGTGTCAGGAGGGCTTTTGGGGGCTCAAATGGGGCTCAAACCCTAGCCTCAGGAAGTTGCCCTACCTCAGGATATGCTGTCACTGGCCGTGTTTGATTTTTATTATCCTAGTTCTGGAAATAAATTATCCGAATATTTTCCCCCATCGTGTCCATGATTATCCTGCAGGTGGCATAGCTGATTTGAACACATCATGGGACTAATGAAGTGGCATCTCCCGAAAAGCATAATTTCCATATATATCCATTTTATTCTCTGTTTGCTTAAGTGAAACAGCTTCTAGTTTGCCTGTGCCGGTCCAGGATTGGGGTCAGAGTAAGAGTTGGTTTTTTAGTCTCCTGAAGTGACACATAACTCTATGATTTAAGGAATAAAGTGACTCTGATTAATTGCTGAAGCAGTGAACAAAAAACAATGCAAGTGTTTCGGATGAAGCGTCTCAGCCAAAGGACCAGAGTCCTGACAAGAGTTCTGGGTTCTTTTTTTATTGCAAAACCTAATGGAAGTGATTTCTTCCAGGATAATCCCTTTTAAAATTCAAATAACTGACATTATACATTTGCCGCTATTCAGTCCATTTTAGCATCTGTCTGACAAAGTAGACTATGGTCTACAAAAGCCCAAACTAATACATTCTTGTGCCAGTTCTATAAAAACAAATGAAATAGAAGTAACTTGCCAAAAAGTTACTGTATATTGGGGGCTGGATTCTGAGCCTTGCTTCTGCTTACAATGTACCCTGTTCTACGCTGGAGTTAACCTTCTGCTTTGGTGTCATGTACCTCCAAGCTCTAAGACAAGTGTTTTTCAACCTTTTTCGAGCTAAGGCACATTTCTTTCATTGAAAAAATCCCGCGGCACACCTGACAATATCTCACGGCACAGTGGTTGAAAAACACTGAAATACAAGATAAATGGGTCATTAGTTGCCTCAGCTCAAGTATTAACTATGACAGTATTACAAATACACGTAATAGCCACTCAACTTGAAATCGTAAGTTACAGATCCAAAGTGTAATGGCTCCTTCCCATAACATTGACCTGAGTTTCAGAAGAAATATAACGTGGATGTATTTTAAGCAGCTGCTCTCGGTCGCTCATGGCTGCTGCCTCCGTCGTGGCACTGGCAGGTCGGGTGGGCGAACAGACAGAGCCCCTCGGCACTCTCCCTCCCTCCCTCGAGTCCTCGCAAGGCCAAGGGAAGCTGCGCCTCCACAGCAGCTCCCTCCTACCTCAGGCCGGCCACAGAGCGTGCGAGCGGAATCAGCGAGAGCGCGCCACTGTTCTTTCTCGCATGCGCAAACGCGTCCCAGAAGGTCAGCCCGGAAGGCACATTTCTTTCATTGAAAAAATCCCGCGGCACACCTGACAATATCTCGCGGCACACCAGTGTGCCACGGCACAGTGGTTGAAAAACACTGCTCTAAGAGCTTCCATTCATGTGAGAGCAGCCAAAAATCAGCCAAAATCAGTTTTGGCCAGAGGAACGTAGAACTCAGCAGAGGCCCTCCTTCAGCCACAACAACGACAGATAATCCAAGCTATAGTTTTCTTTGGTTAATAATTAGTTTATAAATTCAGTTGATAAATATTTTATTTATTTATTATTTTAAATTATATTTTATTAAGCATGGTTGTGTTTATTGTTGAGTTGCCCTTTGAACTTAATAATCTCATCTTCTTTAGTTATTAGTGAGGTTTTGCCTGAGAGAGGCTTTTTTTAAAAGAAAAGAAAAGAAAAGAAAAGAAATGCTCCATCATGGGTGAGCCAGGAGTTCAGCTCTGACGGAAGATGATACTTCAGAATTATTCAGAGGCTTCTTTTTAAGTGAGGTGAAGAGATAGCAGTTAAAGTCCTTACTGGGAGGGGTTTTTTGTTTTTTGTTTCTTTCAAAATCTGGTTTTGGACGTGGGGCTTGGGTCTAATGGCAAGGACTGTCCCCTATCCACAGCATTGCAGTCTGGATACTTGAATGTAAATTCCATGACATCATTGATATGGATGGTTTCCTTGTACGGTCTATTCAAAGATATCCAAGCGCTTTTTTTATTTTTTTAGCACAAGTCTTTCTTTAAAGTGCTACAAAGCCCAAGTCTTTTTCAAAGAAACTCTTGATTTCAGATGCAAACATATTAAGTCAGTAACAACCTGCCCTGGATAGCCCAGGCTAGCCCGATCTCGTCAGATCTTGGCTGCTAAGCAGAGTCAGCCCTGGCAAATATTTGGATGGGAGACCTCCGTGGAATACGAGGGTCATGACATGGAGGCAAGCAGTGGCAAACCAACTTTTAATGTTTCTTACCTTGAAAGCCCCATGGGATTGCCATAAGTCAGCTGTGACTTGATGGCAAAAAAAACACCCCACCCCATGGGCTCGAGCCCCCCCCGAAATTTCCCGGGGGGGGCTCAGCCACCCCCGGCAAAAGGGAGCGCCCGCCGCCAGTGGCCAGTCAGCCGGCCAGCTGGCTGTCGCCGCCTCTCCTTCCCCCCACCCCCGGCCTGCCCTCCTGCCTCCCTGGGGCGGGGGGGGGGAGAAAGGCGGCGGGAACATGCTCCCGCGCTTCGCGCGCGTGGCCGGCAATCAGCCAGCCAGCTAGCTGGCTGCCGCCGCCGCGCCTGCGCCCCAAGCCTGCCTCCTTGGGGCCGGGGGGGAGGAGGAGCAGCGGGGACATGGTCCCATGCACGTGCATGCGCTTTGCGCATGTGCACGAGAGAGCCCCCGCCCCCCCGGGGATTTACAAACTCTACGCCCCTGCCCCACCCCACCCCGGTAACAATAATGTACTACACCAAATACAACCATGTCAAGTCTCTCAGCTCTCTGTATTACTGTGGTTCTTTGTTCTTTGCCATCTTGGTTCACTGTTCACCTTGGGGGGAGGGAATTCCTGCGGAGAGTGCACGTGGGTGTGAGGGCCTGCTATTGTAGCCATAACTTTTCCCTCTAAGACATGCCCCTTGGCTTTCTCATGGGAGTGGCCTTGGACTGGAGGTGCTTTTGCCCAGCTACCATAGATAAGACACGATATATCTGTCATGGTTGTCATAGCAATGCTAGGGCAGAGTGCTGACATAAGACTGTGAGGTGTGGGTAAGTATTGAACCTTACCTATAACTTTGGGGGTTTTGCACGCTTTCTTTATTCCTGACAAGGAACCAGTTCTCAAGTGAGCATATCTCTAATAAAACATTTTAATAAAGAAGCTGTGGAGAGTGTCTTAACTGGGAATCCGACAAACCGTGTATAAGATCTTGTACTACATTTAAGAGACGGCGAGTAATACGGCAGGAATCTGTTCCAAACCTGAAAGATACGCAGCACAATAAAACACAATAGAAAACAGGACTAGGGACTTCTCTGGCAATTTAAATGTAAATATCCTAGTTTCTAAACCTGTTGGAAGCACTTTAGAAATACATATTTGGAAGCGTTTAAGAAGAGTCTCTGATGGTCTGAGAAATGCAATATACAGTTTCCAAGTGGGCACTGCTTGCTAACAAAGCTGAAATCAAAACTGCAAGCAGATGGTAAGAAGGAGGGGTTTTTGTTCATTGTAAACATTTATCCATTGCTAAAGTGTCTTCATTTATTTATTTATTTATTTTTGAACTTTATATCCCGCCCTCCCCACCTTATGGCAGGCTCAGGGCAGCTACCAGCAGTTCAGTAACATAAAATCATCAGACATTTCCATAAAACATATAGTACAATACAACAGAATCGTTCCAAGATGGCATAAGTTCCTCATCTTTGTCAGAGCAGCGTCACAGGTGGTGGCCAGTTCCGATCAGTGCTAGATGTTCCAGGTTGGCGGGTTCCACTAATAGGGCCAGCGCTATAAAAAGTCGAGGCGGCCCCTACTTGAAAGCCTGGCGGAAGAGCTCCATCTTGCAGGCCCTGCGGAACTGTAGAAGATCCTGCAGGGCCCTAATGTTATCTGGGAGCTTGTTCCACCAGTGTGGGGCCACCACCGAGAAGGCCTGGCCCTTGTAGCCACCAGCCAGGCCTCCCTCAGCCCTGGAAGAACCAGGCGATTTTGGGATCCTGATCGAAGGGCTTGCTGGGGCACATATGAGGAGAGATGGTCCCTCAGGTAGATAGGTCCCTGGCCATATAGGGCTTTATAGGTAAGCACCAGCACCTTGAACCTTATCCAGTATGCTATAGGCAGCCAGTGCAGTGCTTTTAAGGCGGGCTGGATATGCTCCCGCATGGGGAGCCCCATCAATAGCCTCACCGCCGCATTCTGCACTAGCTGCAGTTTTTGGATTTGGGACAAGGGCAGCCCCATGTAGAGTGCGTTACACTAATCCAATCTTGAGGTGACCAAAGCGTGGATCACTGTAGCCAGGTCATCGCATTCAAGGAAGGGAACCAACTGCTTGATCAGCCGTAGATGATAAAAGGCCGACCTTGCAATGGCTGCTACCTGGGCCTCCATCGATAACGAGGGGTCCAGGAGCACTTCCAAACTCCTAATCTCTGACGCTGGTACCAACGGTGCCCCGTCAAAGGTCGGGAGAGGGATACCTACCCTTGGTCCACTCCGACTCAGGCATAGGACCTCCATCTTCGTCGGATTCAATTTCAGTCGGCTCTGCCTAAGCCAACCAGCCACAGCTTTCAGTGCCAGGTCCAGACCACCTGGACTAGAGTCCAACTGGCTGCCCAGCAACAGATAGAGCTGGGTATCATCGGCATATTGATGACAACCCAGCCCATGTCTCTGGGCAATCTGGGCGAGGGGGTGCATATAGATGTTGAACAACATTGGGGAAAGTACTGCTCCCTGTGGCACTCCACAGACCAGTGGGTGTCTTTGGGAGAGCTGTTCCCCAACCGCCACCCTCTGCCCCCCGTCTTGGAGAAACAAAGAAAGCCACTGTAAGGCCAACCCCTGAATCCCAACGTCGGCGAGGCGTGGGCCAGTAGCTGACGGTCAACTGTGCTGAATGACACCGACAGGTCCAATAACATCAGCACTGCTCCGCCACCCCGATGCCTCCGGAGATCGTCTGTGAGGGCGACCAGCACTATCTCTGTCCTGTGGCCTGGTCAGAAACCGGACTGGAATGGATCTAATATGGAGGCATCATCCAAAAAGCGCTGTAATTGGTTCGCCACCGCCATCTCAATTAATTTACCCAGATAGGGTAAATTAGACACCGGCTGGTAGTTGGTTGGTTCAGCTGGGTCCAATGATGGCTTTTTCAGAAGTGGGCATACAACAGCCTCCTTTAGGGCACTAGGGAACATCCCCTTTGCAAGGGATGTGTTGATGACCTCCCGTAGTGCCCCTCATAACCCATCCTGGCTAGCCTTGATTAGCCATGATGGGCATGGATCGAACCCGGATTCATATTTACATTTTTTTCCTATGACCTGTTGAACACTTTATCTCCTTAATACTAGCATCCTGAAATGCTTTTCCATGGCTTGTCAATTGATGGTCTAAGATTGAAACGAATTAATCCAAATGATTATGGCTTTTCATCTTTTGAGAGACAATTTCTTGTTATTTTTATTATGGATGTTGTATGTCATAAACTTGGTCCATGAAGAGCACAAGTGGATCAAACACAATTAGTAAATAGTAGAGAAAAATAGGTATTAAAATTTATATATTTCAAATATGCACTGGTAAATTTTATGTGAACCTTATTTTCCATAGAAACATAAAACACCAAAAGAAAACAATTAATCTGTCTCATTTTCAACATGGTCAGATGTGTGGATGTTTAAATGGGGAGACTGGAGACATGAAGAGGCAGGACATATTTTTCTACAAACCTGAAAAAAGCCCCAGGTTTACAGAAAAACCTAAAATCTTAAAAGAAAGGCATTGGAGGGGTTAACCTCCCCCACCAATAATAGAAGTTGTACCTGTAACTTTAAGAATGAATGCCCTCTGCAGGGGCCATTGTCTGGGCTGCTAGGTAACCACAACATTATTATCAGCCTTGAGTCCTTGGATTTTGTTGTCAGAGGGGCAGATAAAGGTAGGTTGTTTGGTGGGTGGGAAAGAGCAAAGGAAGAAAGAAAGGGGGGAAGCTATAGGGGCTTTCAGGGAAGAGAAGAGGAAATAGTGAGGAAGGGGGAAATGAGGTGCGGTTTATAAATCTTATGGGTCTCCCACTTCCAAGTGCTTATTTTTATTTCTTTGTATTGCTCTTTTAATATTCTGGTGATCATGGTTTAGATTGGAATGATTTTTTAAAAAATGTTGGTCTATAGCAGGGGTAGGTTGAACTCATTTGTTCCAAGGGCCAGATCTGACATAAATGTCACTGTGTTGGGCCAGGCCATGTGTACCATAAAATGTAACACGAGGTACCAGAGATATAAAGATTTTTTCAGATGCTCAATGGCAGTAGCAGGCTTGATTGGGTTAGGTGGGATCAGGGGTCCGTTGGGGCCAGAGCGAGGCAGAGCGAAGCTCCGCCAGCTCAGGAGTGGCCACTAGGACAGCCAGGGGCCGAATCAGATTCTCTGATCTGATTCGGCCGCTGCCAAATTGCCGCCGAAATTCGGTGGCAACTTTAAAAGCCTCTGGAGGGGAGGGGGTCTGAAGGAGAGGCTCCAAACTTGCAGGGTAGCTGCTGGGGCCTCTCCTCGAAATACCCACTAAGTTTCAAGAAGATTGGACCAGGGGGTCCAATTCTACGGGCCCCCAAACAGGTTGCCCCCATTCCCTCCATTGTTCTCTATTGCAGGAAAAAAGTAACACTTTTTCCCACCATAGAGAACAATGGAGGGGATGGGACAACCTGTTTGGGGGCCCATAGAATTGGACCCCGTGGTCCAATCTTCTTGAAACTTGGTGGGTATTTCGAGGAGAGGCCTCAGCAGCTACCCTGCAAGTTTGGAGCCTCTCCCTCAAACCCCCTTTCCTCCAACCCCTCATATACCCTATGAGTTTTTGCCATTGATTGCAATGGCCCCTAGGGTATAATGGGGCTGAAACTGACATTCCCTTTCTGACACACTTCTGGTGATGTCAGGGGACGTGGCATATGCTGATGAGTTATGCTAATGAGTTATGCTAATGAGCTCCTGCACCTCTTTTTCTACGAAAGGACCCCTGGGTGTGATATACAGAAGGTAGTAGGTGTGGAGATATCAGCATTGGTAATGAGACAGGAAACCTAGGTCTCAATTTGGTCCAAGAGGATTCAGTCCAGCGGGTTGTAAGGTGCTACTGGACTCTTACTCTTTTTACTGCTATTAGAATCCACAACATTCAAAAACCAGTGGGGGATATTTTAACCTTCCAGGACATTCAGTTGCTGACCTAAGAGTAGCAGTTCTCTTACAAAGGAATTTCAAAAGGAGATTGGAAAGAGAGACTGCTGAATTGCAACTGATAATGAAGCTCAAGACAATGTAGCCTCTTGGACTGAATTGAGACCTAGGTTTCTTCTCTCATTACCAATGCCTGCTATTATCATTTGGCATCTGAAATCACTTCACTCTCCATGATATAAGGAGAGAGAGACTCACATTCTAGCTGCATCTGAAAAAGTGAGCAGTGATTCATGAAAACTCATGCCCTGACACAATTTTTTTTAGTTGTTAAGGTGCTACTGATCTCTAGCTCCCTTCCATTAATAAAGATTGCAAGCTGTGCTGTTAGGAAAGAGGGATCTCTCCAAGTGAAATAATGTGTTGATTTCTGACTGGACAAAATCTGCTCAGTGCTAATGATGATAATGAAACAGTTAAAAAAAAAAGGGGGGGGGGTTCTTGTGAAGAAAGGCAGCCAGTGAAGTGGGAGGGAAGAGAGGGAGAACTGGAATATTGAACTGGAATATAAGGTACCATATATATAACTGGAATATAAGTGTTGAACTGGAATATAAGGTACCATAAATGTATTTTAAATACTTAGCCATCTACTTTCAGTGTTGTAATTCCTAATCAGGGTCTTTATGAAAGAAAATAAAATCTCAGATAGGCACAGAAAAATCTAATCTAAAAAAGAAAACCTTTCCAGAATAAGCCAAAATAACTTCCCTTTAATTCTCCTTATCCCAGATGCATCTCTTTCCCCCCCCCTTCCTTTTATAATGTGTGTGCATGTGATCAGGTCTCAAAGTAAACAGCAGAGTCAGGCAATCCTAATGTAAATTGTGCTTGTCAGAAGAATCTCCCTCTCTCCTTCCCTCTCTCTGAAGAAGTGTGCATGCACATGAAAGCTTATACCTGGAATAAATCTTTGTTGGTCTTAAAGGTGCCATGGGACCCTGTCTCTTTCTCATGCTCGCTCGCTCTCTTCTTTCCCCTTCCTCCCCCTCTCCCCAAAGGAGTAGGAGGAAGAGATCTCAGCCAATGGAGGGAAGAGAGGCTTGGAAACACAGTAGCAGCCCTGGAGGACAAAGCAGGAGAGAGTGATTGAGGAAGCTTTCTCTGATGCACGCACATGCACTCTCTCTTTCCTTATCCCCTCCCTTCCTCCCCAAAGAAGGGAAAGGAGATCTCAGCCATTGGAGGGAAGAGAGGCTTGGCGACACAGCAGCAGCCTGGGAGGACAAAACAGGAGAGAGCCAGTTGCTTGCAGGCCAAATACCAGCCCTGTGGGGGCTGGTTCCAGCCCGTGGGCCGTATGTTTGACACCACTGGTCTATGGTGTAGAGAATAAAATAGGCTTACTTCAAATAATTTTGTAGTATTTCCTTACCTCCTAACAACTAAATCCCAAGCAATCCTAAATATCTACATAGATTGCATATGCCCTAGTCAAACCAATTCTGATCTGATATGGCTGAATTTAAAACTTCATTACTTTAGTCTCAAACTAGGGTTGCTTGCTGGGGAGGGGGGACTTACTGGGAGCAGCAGGGAGGCCCATCCGATGTGCAGCTACATGTCTATGTCACTGTCCATGTGACTTGGAAGTAACATCATCACAACCAGGATTTGACAATGCTCTGGTATTTGGGCAAAAACTCTATGATAAATTTGGCTACTACCATAGAGTTTTTGCCCAGATACTAGAGTGCTGCCCCAACATCCTGGATGTGATGACATCACTTCTGGGCCATGAGGGCAGTGACATAGACATGTAACTCCCTCTTTTTGGGGGTAAGCCCCTTCCCCGCTTGCCAGCTTATTGGCAGCAGGAATGTGAGGCCTGTCAGTGGGGGGACTCCTGCCTCTGCTGGGGAATCTGGCAACTCTGTCTCAGTGGATTTCATCCAGCACAGCATTTCCACAGGTGCACGGACTTCTCTGTGTGTAGCAGTTTGGTGTAGTGGTTAGGAGCACAGACTCTAGCCTGGGAGAACCGGGTTTGATTCCTTGCTCCTCCACATGCAGTTGGGTCAGTCATAAGTTTTTTCAGAGCTGTTCTCTCAAGGACAGTTCTTGAGACAGCTCTCTCAGCCCCACCTACCACACAGGTTGTCTGTTGTGGGGAGAGGAAGGGAAAGGAGTTTGTAAGCCGCTCTGAGACTCCTTTGGGTAGTGAAGGGTGGGGTATAAATCCAATCTCCTCACCTCCTCTTCTTTTTCTTTCTTGGCTCCCCCTTCCTATGGCAGTTTGGAATGTGGAGCAGGACAAGGTTTATTTATTATATTAGATTTTTTGACTGCCCTTCCCCACTTGCACCGGGCTCAGGGCAGTTCACAACAATTTAATTTAGTACAGTGTAAAATAAGTTAAAGCCATAAAGAACTCAGTATTCTCCTATGTACCCCATAACCTTCTGTAACATGCAGGAGGGGTAGGGACATAGTACGTTGAAAACCACTTCCTTTTCAGCATCTTTTCTCAAGGTTAATGTGAGGTAATGCTGCAGAATCATCCAAAATAAAGATTCCTATGCTACGAATAAAAATAAATCTCTAGGTAGGGTAGCAGTGTACATGCTGATCATGTGCCGCCGTGTGTCTTGTCCAAGGAAAAGTATCCCTTGACCAGTGGCTTCTGCAGACGCCCATCTTTTCCTCAGCCCTACCTACCTTGTGACACCTTAGAAATGGATCCCTCATGAAACTTCGGGAAGCGCCAAAACAAAATGGCAAATGCAATTCATCATTCATTCATTCATTCATTCAACCAATTTATGCCTGCCTCTGTGATTTGTTCCTAAAGCAGCTTCCTCACAAACCTCATAACAACATTAGAAGTGTAATAGTCCTCTGTTATTTCAGCCGCTACTTGCTGCTCTGTCTGCTGCTGTTTTGAGGCTGCCTTGGTCACAGGGGAAGAGCCGCATAGACTAAATGTCAGACTCCTGAGAGCCTCAAGGTGACTTCGGAGGAAGAGGCAGGTTAGGAGGAGTGGCTTGAAAGTGACATCACAGGAAGGGGTGGGGTTTGGTGCAGGATGTGACATTATCAGAAGGGGTGAAGCTCAGGATGTGCAGTCACCTGACCTTTGACTTGGAAGTGACATCACAGTACAGGACATTGCAAAAAATGGTGTTATGCACCACCCCAAAGTTCATGCTGTCCCACACTAAGAGGCCTGTGGGTGTTCTCGGCCCCCTTATTTAGCCGGCTGGGGCCAAATAATAACATTTTCATAGGCAAGCTGCTGTCAGGGTCTGACATTTCTCGCTCGGGAGTTGGGATGCAGCTATGTGATTACGTACTATCTCCCCCCCTCCTGTGGAATGTGTTCCTTTCCCTTGGTTACGCCTCCGCCTCTGTCTCTTCCTTATCTATGGCCTTGGCCAGCTCTTCTCACAGGCTATGTTGCTAATTGGGTATTTTCCTACAGGTGCAAACCTCTTTTCTTTCCCATTTCTTCTCTGGGAATAAACGGACCTGGGATTTGGGCGCCTTTTTTTACTGTATCATGATTGGTAGATGTTTACTTACACTGTTGTTTGAATACACTATAACTATCAGTGCTTGCCTCACCTATCCATTACTGACTCAACAAGTGTGCACCAGTAATCCGCCAAATAAAAGAAGTTCTTGTTTAAGACCCTTCATTTTTGGTTTGAAATCTATTGGACTCTCACAGCTGCGGTTGCTCATTTATATCACAACAAAAATGAATTGTACAAAAAGCATCTTTTGCCTGTCCCATCAAATACCAAAGGATAAATAAACAACTGTGAACAAAATAAGTTGGTTTGCAAAAAAGAAGAAGACATATCTTGATTTTTAAAAAATGCAATAATACACATACTACACAGTTTTGAAAGGGGAGAATCTGTTTGTCAGCTCTTCCCCCCAAATAAGCAAATGTATTTCAAAGAACCACTTGCTATCTAACAATGAAACTGTGTACAAATAAGGGCTTTTTCTTCTCTTTTGGCAACGCTGTTGCAACTCAGTTCCACAAAGATGAAAAATCCATTTACTGTAGTTCTGCAAATGTAGAAAAATCCATTTGTATAAGGATCTTTACTGTGCAGGCCAGTTTTTTAATCCAATAACTGTTGTTGAGCCCCGTGCTACTTAAGTTAGGTCTGTAGAGTTTGTGAGTGTATGAAGTTGCCTTAGGGCTGCCAAGTCAGCCCGGGGGCGGGGGAGAGCCAGTTTGGTGTCGTGGTTAAGTGCACGGACTCTAATCTGGGAGAACCGGGTTTGATTCCCCACTCCTCCACTTGCACCTGGCTGGATGACCTTGGGCAAGCCATAGCTCTGTACCAGCTGTTCTCTCAAGGACAATTGTCTCTGAGTTCTCTCAGCCCCACCTACCTCACAGGGTGTCTGTTGTGGGGAGGGGAAGGGAAAGGAGTTTGTAAGCCGCTCTGAGACTCCCTTGGGGAGTGGAGGGCGAGGTATAAATCCAATCTCTTTCTTTCTTTCTTTCTACAGGGATTCCTGATCCGCCGGCCCCAAAGTCGTCCAGCCTGGACGACTTCCCTCACGTAATGACGTCACCCGGAAGTGACGCCATCACGTTGGGGGCGTTGCCAGGGCGATGCTCTGGCAATCACCCTAAAACTCTATGATACCATAGAGTTTTGGGGCGATTGCCAGAGCGTCGCCCTGGCAACACTCCCAACGTGCTGACGTCACTTCTGGTGACGTCAGCCAAAGCGCGCGCTTTGCGCGCGCACCAATAAAGCTCCCGGCCAGCAGAGTACTCCCCCCCGCCGGTCAGCTCGAGGGACTTGGCAACCCTAAGTTGCCTCATAATGAATCAGGCCATTGGCCTGCTTTTTTCCATATTATCTGTTCTGATTGACTAGGGGCAGCTCTGCAGGGTCTCAGACAGAGGAAGGTCCTTCCCAAGACTGGCCACTTGGTCACAGGGGAAGTAGGACCACTCCGTACAAAAAACAGGCTGCTGGGTGGGCAGCCAGGAGCCTTATGTTGTTGTTCCAGAGCGCAGGCTCTCTTTCCCTAAGATCAATTTTGATGTTTCAGGACTTCTGCCCCAGAGCAGCAGTGGGAGGATCTCATTGTAAAATGTCATAGCAAAATGACAAAGTCCAGCCCCCTCCATGGAAAATACTTCTGAAAAATGCAGACTTGGAGGTGATGATAATGATTATGGTAACAGAAAACCCGTGTATGCAAAATACTACAGAACAGAACTCCCCACTCGCCAAGAGGTGTGATCTAAAACAGCACCAAAATGGTAGCATAATCGTAGTCTGCTTGGGGAGTACCACTGCGGGTGATAGAATGGAATCCTGCAGCCTTCTCAACAAGCGCTCTTGAAACATTTGTGTGCTGTCGCGTGGGTGGCTGGTTAAGGAACCTCATTTGGTCTGCCCTCACCCTGTCCTGTACCCAGTGAAAAACAGCTGAGTAGCAGGCAAAGTGGCTCAAGCAATCCAGTGTACAATCAACAGAGCGATCAGATGCAAATGGACTCCCATCCTAAGCACGTTTACTTGGAAGTGATTGCCATTGGCTCGGATCTTATGCTATGCTAGTGCAGCAGAGCTCACAGAAAGGAGCCTCTCATCCTTTCCCATTGCAGAGCTTGGGGGCCCTGGGAAACTGTAGTTCCCGGGGTCCTAACAGCTACAGGAGTGCTGAAACAGCAATGTTCCCTCTAAGTTGTGCGCATGAGCTTAGATATATACAAGCCGGTGGACCCGCGATACTCACGGGGGGGGGGAGTGAGTCTCTTCCTCCTCCTCTCCCCCAGCTCACTGAGCCTCTACCCCCTCCCCCTTTGGCAGCTTCCCCCCCTTCAAAACGGCAGCAGGGGCAGCAGGGAGACTGCCGTCCGCCGAGGCTCCCCCCTCCCCTCCTTCCTTCAAAATGGTGGCGGCAGGGAGACTGCCATCCATCGAGGCTCTCCCCCCTCCCTGAAAATGGCGGCGGCGAGGCCTTGCCGCGCCGCTTCCCACCCCCTCCCCTACAGTGGCCAGAGCTTTCTCCGCGCGTGCACGGAGAACGCTTTAACTTTTCGGGGGATTTAAATATCCCCCGAGAAGTTTTTCAAACTTGTTGGATTTTTCTGCAGGCGGGGGGTCACCCCCCACCTGCAGAACCCCCCTCTGCCCTCCAAGTGCCCCCCCCCCCGCGCGGAATTAGGTATCCGCACGCGGGGGGGCACTTGGCTATTAGATAAATAGATATTAGAGGGAACATTGGTTGCCAGTCTCCAGGTGGTGGCTGGAAATCTCCTGGGGTTACAACTGACCTCCAGGCAACAGAGGACAGTTCACCTGGAGAAAATGGCCACTTTGGAAGATTGGTCCTTTTCACACTTGGATCCCATCCCTGGTTTTACCAGAGTTCAGCTTGCGACACAATACCTTGCATTTAGTCCTGGTTATAACAGCATCCGTTTATCCTGGGATAAGTGTGGGGTGAAACCGGGGTGACCTCAATGTAATGTGGAAACAAAAAATACCCCAAGATAATTACAGGGGTTAACTCGAGTCTAGTCTTGAATGTAAGTTCGGGGATGGGGTTGAACCAGGATTTAAGCTCTTGTGTGGAAAGGACCATTGACTCTATGGCAGGGGTGTTGAACTCATTTGTTACAAGGGCCGGATCTGACATAAATGAGACCTTGATGGGCCGGGCCCTGCGTGTCATAAAATGTAATGCCAGTTAGCGGAGATAAAAACTTTATAAAGGACACTGACACAAAGATTTTTTTTTTTACTTAAAATAAAAACATGCTTAAAACATTAGCACTCTTGCAATATTTTGTTTATTTAACAGTCTCTGATAACCAGAGCCCGCTTGCGGAGAGGGTGGGATATAAATCGCTAAACAAACAAACAAACAAATAAATAAATAAATAAATAAATAACCAGGGCTCTTTTTCTAGCAGTGGCTCCTTGGCATATTAGGCGACACACCCCTATCGTAGCCAACCCTCCATGAGCTTACAGAGCTCTTCTTACAGGGGCTACTGTAAGCTCTTGGAGGACTGGTTACATTAGGGGTGTATCGCCTAATATGCAAAGGAGTTCCTGCTAGAAAAAGAGCCCTGCTGATAACTGACACCTCTTGCTCTGAATTATTGCACCAAAATGTCTGTGCTGTCGCAATCTTGAGTATGCTGTTCAGGTGTGTACAGGGGTCCTTTCGGAAAAAAAGGGCTGCAGGAGCTCATTAGCATAACTCATTGGCATAACTCATTAGCATATGCCACGTCCCTTGACATCACCGGAAGTATGTCAGAAAGGGAATGTCAGTTTCAGCCCCATTATACCCTATGGACCATTGAAATCAATGACAAAAACTCATAGGGTATATGAGGGGCTGGAGGAAAGGGGATTTGAGGGAGAGGCTCCAAACTTGCAGGGTAGCTGCTGGGGCCTCTCCTTGAAATACCCACCCAGTTTCAAGAAGATTGAACCACAGGGTCCAATTCTATGCCCCCCCAAACAGGTTGTCCCATCCCCTCCATTGTTCTCTATGGTGGGAAAAAATGTTACCTTTTTTTCTACCATAGAGAACAATGGAGGGAATGGGGGCAACCTGTTTGGGGGCCTGTAGAATTGGACCCCCTGGTCCAAACTTCTTGAAACTTGGTAGGTATTTGGGGGAGAGGTCCCAGCAGCTACTCTGCAAGTTTGGAGCCTCTCTCTCAAACCCCCTCCCCTCCAGTTGCTTTTAAAGTTGCCGCCGAATTTCGGTGGCAATTCGGCAGCAGGCTGAATCAGATCAGAGAATCTGATTCAGCCCATGGCTGCCTTAGTGGCCACTCCTGAGCTGGCCCCAACGGACCCCTGGGTGTGTATTTGTAAGCTGCAAACCTGATTTTGTTTTATTGACATTCACCATAGAAATCTCATGCTCAGAGTTCTGAGTCTAGGACCCAGGGGAAAACATGAAATGGCTGAGCAACTGAGAGAGTCTGGCAAAGCAAGCTATGATGCAGCAGCAGCAACAGAACTGGAAGCAGGAGATGGCCAGTTCCAGGGCGGGCCTGATAGAAGCCCTCCGGGAGCCTGATCTGGCCCCCGGGCCGCATGTTTGATACCCCTGCTCTAAGGCATTATACCCTGTTGATGTCCTTCCCTTCTCCAAACCCTGCCCTCTTCAGGCTCCACTTTCAAAATCCCCAGGCATTTCCCACCCTGGAGCTGGCAACACCATAAAGGATCCAACGCCAGCTCTCTTCATTTCTGCCATCAGGTTAAGTGTGAGTAGTTTAGTTACTTCATTTATACCCTACTTTTTCTCGGCAATGGAGACCCAAAGTGAATCATAATGTTCTCCCCTTTTCTATTTTATCCTCATAAGAACCCGGGAAGGTAGGTTAGGCTGACAGTGACTATATGACTGGCCCCAGGTCACCCAGCAAGTTCCCATGGCAGAGTGGGGATGCAAATGAGGGTCTCCCAGAACCTAGTCTGACAATGGACCAGGCTGACTCTGAGCCTGAACTTGGCCTCCTGAGTGGATTGAGGAAATCTGAGCAGTGGAAATTTGTTTCTGAACCTACTTTCTACCCCCTAACTCTTAAACTTGCCTCCATAACTACACTCCCCCCCGTGTATATATATACACAGTAGTAAGATGTATATGCATACATCAAAAAGTGACTGATACGCACCCACACACACGTCACTTTCTGATGTTATACTTTTGAGACTTGCTAAAAGGAGTAGCCTCGGGGCTGCCTCAAGAATCTCGTTTTCTTAAATTAAAGAAGGTCAGAGAGAATCGTGGAACCAATTTATCCTGTCCCTGTTGTAGATCCTTCAATATCTTATTAATTGCCCAATAACCAGAATGTACAAAATGCTAGCAAAAAAGAAATACGTACTGGAATTGGAATTTGGAATTTGAAATAAGTACTGGGAAGTGAAAATGTTTTCATGCATCCTTTGGAGGCTATACTTCTTGTGTGCAAAGGTTTGAGTTTACCTGAAATACTTCTGCATGAGCTTTTCACTACCTTGTGTTCCTTTCAGGCACTACAAAAGCTCATAATCCAATCGAACTTTTCTTTTTCTCCAAAATTACTGGATCGGTCAGCAATAATCTCACACTGAGTAGTAAGATGACACAGTGTAGTCCCTGCTGTACTGTATTTGTTTAGGTGAATCTCTTTTGAAAACTGAAAATGGAAGCACCTGGTTTACATAATATCGCATACTTGTTCACATGGTTTAATTGGCACGCTTGAATATCAGAATCTTGAATGGTGGGTTTTGAGCTGAATTCTGATATCCAGAGATGTAATCCACGTCCCTCAGAGGATGAGAAAAAACCATCTGGCCATCCCTACCACCACCACCCATTTGTTTTGACCGCATGCAAAAGTATTTGTGTGAATTACTGTATTTGGTCTTAATCTGTCCTCAGGAAACGCTAGTGTCGACAGCAGAGGTGAGGCAGGAAGGAGAGGCTGCATGTATAGGTAGCGAAAAAGAGGGGACAATGGAAGGAAAGGGGCATGGCTTCAGGGACGTGGCCTCCATTTTCGATAGGAGTGCTTTTGTTTTAAAACATGAGATTAAGCCCAGGAACAGCAGTTGTTTGTTTAGCGCACCGGCACTTGGGATTTAACGGTCTATGACAGCACGTAGTATGTAACGTTAGGAGAAGTGTGCAAGTCTTTAGGTAGCATCCTAGTTCTGCACTACTGCCCCAGGCCCATATGTTTCATAGTTTCCATTCTAAGAGATATTTGGAGGGCAACAGATCTTTAAGTTCTGCTTCACTGAGGAACAGAGGTGAGCCATGCTGCCTTTTAATACTGTGACGCACTGTGAAACTTTCACCATCCTTACCATATCTTTAGAATTGTCATAGGGGTCATCTGATGATCACAGACTTCTGGGAGGCTGATTTTGGACCCCAATGAGTCCCCCTGTTTCCTTTGTAAGGCCCCCAATAAGGAGCACGTCCTTCCCTAAGTTCCCGGGCTGCCGCTTGTCGGCGTCCAGAGAGCTTTCACGTAATGGCAATGGGGTGCAATTAGTGCAAATGTCTTTTTGGTGCAATGTTGTAATTAATGAGTGGCAGGTCTGCCGTGACTTGGAGTACAAGGGTAATGGGCGATTACAAAACGTTCAGCAAGAGGGTAATTTAACCAAGATTTACATGTGGCTACTTGATAGACTGGTCGCTTGAGTGAGCTGTTTTGCTTCCCTTTCAAGTGGAATGCATTATTTTGGGCACATAAAAGGTGCAGTTGTGCGATGATACAGGTGGTGGAAAGTCCGTGGATGTGGTAAGGGCTTTCTGTGCCATCCTGGTAAGCGGCAAGGAGAGTCTTCCCACCTGTTTATACCAAATCAGATGGTAGGAAAGAGAAAAGTGGTAATACCTTCCTTGTCACTGTGTGGGAGAATGTAGAGATTATCTGTGTAAGGATAATCAGATCAGCTTTTCCACCCTTGGTGTTGTTTGGTTGTCTGTTTCATCCTACCAAGCAGTCACAAGAACAACAGGTACAGATGTGCGTGGAAATGGTCCTTTACGGCCAGCCTTACCGAATGGCTATAATCGGGGCTTTTTTGTAGAAAAAGCCCAGCAGGAGCTCATTAGCATAATAGGCCACACCCAACATCAGACACTCATTAGCATATTAGGCCACACCCCTGATAGTGCAGCTCATTAGCATATTAGGTGGGGGCTGGGAAAGCACAGGGCAGGCATGGAAGCTTGCCTCTTCCCCCCCCCCAAGCTTCTCCGGCCCCCTTCAGCATCACCTTTCTAGTCTCCTACTTCCCCCCCCCCCGAAAGGTCAGGAAGGGAAGCAGGCATGTTTGCCTAGCTGCCCTCGGTCTCCCCAGCCAGCCTGCCAAGGCGTGCAGGCTGAGGAGACCGAGGGCAGCCAGGCAAACATGCCCCATTCCTTCCCTGAGCCTCTCCGCTTTTACAGAGAGACTCAGGGGAGTGCGGAGGGGGGCATGGGTAAATGCCTTTCTCTTCGTTTTCCAAATCAGAGAGGGAAAGAAAGGCATTTTCAATGTGCCTGGGTTCCCCTCCTGATCTTCTTGCACCTGGAGAAGATCAGGAGGGGAACCCAGGCATGTCGGCATGCCTGCCCTCTTTCCCCAGCCTGCCCGCCGCAGCGGGCAGGCTGGGGAAAGGAAGGCAGGCAGGCACACATGCCCCTTTCTTCCTTGAGCCTCTCTGCTTTTGCAGAGAGACTCGGGGAAGTGCGGGGGGGGGCATGGTTAAATGCCTTTCTCTCCCTCCCCCAGATCGGGGAGGGAGAGAAAGGCATTTCCAACGTGCCTGGGTTCCCTGCCTGCCCTTTTCCAGCTGTGACATGTCAGCTAGAGAAGGGAAGGCAGAGAGAGGCTTTTCCTGGTCAATTTCACTCTCAGCTGACTGGTGGGGAGTGAAATTGACAAAGAAATCCCCATTTTAACATGCCACCTTTCCCTCTTGTGTGTAACGTAAGGAGGGCAGCATGCTCTGTAGCCACACATGCCAGAGGTTTTGGTTTGGGGCGTGGCCAATTCAGGAGCCAGCTGGAACTCCGTTCCTGCGTGTTCCTGCCCAAAATATAGCCCTGGCTGTAATATGGGAACTGTGATGAGTAACTACATGGTAAACACCTGTCTGTATTCACCCAAGGATGAAAATGGTGAGAAGAAAGATTTCATTATAAGCAATGTGGGTCTCAGAGGCTCATACATACCTTTCAGGGGTGAGATGGCAAATTCCGGGCAAATGTAACAATATACCATGTATAGATGGTTGTGTAGTTCTATGGAAAGTAACTATTTGCTTATTACACTTATGAGAACTTACATGTTTTGCCACCTCTGAGATGGGAAATACCTGGAGATTTTGAGGGTGGAGCCTGGGGCGGGGTTTGAGGAGGGGAGGGACCTCAGCAGGGTATAATGCCATAGACTACCTCCAAAGCGGCCTCCAAAGCAGCCATTTTCTCCAGGGGAACTGATTTTGGTAGTCTGAAGATCAACTATAAAAGTGGGAGATCGCCAGGTGCCCCCTGTATGTGTTGCATGATCAAAGGTGATCTCAGCAGTCCAGGGCACCGAGATGCCCTGCTAGCATTTCACTGTCTTCTCTCTTTCTAGTACTGAATCCTCGTTGTTTCATAAGTCTCACATTGTAAACTTTGAAACGACAAAAATGTTGTTTGGGTTCCTCCCCCCCATTTTTCTCTCTCTACCCACTTGACACATTGTCATATCTCTTGTTTGGATAGCACTTTCCCAAAAGTTCTACAAAGCAAAAAGGATCCTGTGTCAAGAATAAAATAGTACAAAGCCATCTAGACAAAATCAATTGCATTTCAATGAATTGAATTTATACGGCTTCTGTAAAATGTGGCTTTCTATAGTATCCATGATCAGTAGGAAAGACTACACTTGGCGCATGCTTTATCCTCAATCACAGGAATAATGCAGCATCCTTAGTTTGCAGCAGAGTAGAAATTTTATTCCCTAAACCAGGTCAAATTCCGCAAGTTGAACTGGAGGTACATTAAATAATTATACTTCGACTGCACCCACACATCACTGGATATCGCACCATAGCAGTTGTTTGCAACTGGATTTTCATATGTGAACAAGACAGTCCAGTTGCAAACAACTGCATAATGATAGCACAGCATTCCTGACCTGGGTAGCCGAGGCTAGTCTAATCTCGTCAGATCTCAGAAGCTGAGTTGGCCCTGGCTAGTATTTCGATGGAAGATCTACCAAGGAACACCAGGGTCATGACGTGGAGGCAGGCAGTGGCAAACCATCTCTGAACATCTCTTGCCTTGAAAACCCCATGGGATTGCCATAAGTCAACTGTAATTTGATGACACTTTCCACCACCATCCCGTGATATATGGATGTAGCCTATGGGGAAACAGTCTCCTAACTTGCTCTATCCAGGGCTGCCCTTGAACTTGCTCTGGAAACTTCAGCCGGTCCAAAATGTGGTGGTGCAGGTCCTTACTGGGACCCCTTTGAGAGCACATACATGACCTGTGCTCTACCAGCTGCACTGGCTCCAGATTGAGTACCAAATCAGGGTTTTGGTACTTACCTTTAAAGCTCTAAACTGTCTGGGACCATCATATCTATGTGACTGCCTCTCCTTATATACCCCTCAGAGAGCATTACGCTTGTCTGGTAACAACCTGTTGGTAACCCCTGGCCTCAAAGCAGTCCAGCTGTCCTTGATGAGAACCAGAGCCTTTTCGACTCTGGCCCCAACCTGGTGGAACTCTCTGTCCACTGAGACTTGGGCCTTGGCGGGACTTGGTTCAGTTCTGCAGGGCCTGTAAGGCCGATATGTTCCACTAGGGGCCTACTGTTGAGGACACTGAAGGTTGGGGAGATCAGCTGGTCCTCCTCTTTCTCCCCCCCTCCTTAGTCTCCACTTCCCCTCCTTCCACCCTGTTTGTCTTATTCCTCTTTATCCTGTTCCTTCTGGTCTTGATCTTACCCTCCTCCTTTCCCCTTCCTTTTCCTCCTCCTTGCCCCTTTTTCTAGGGCTTGTTCGTTCCATTTACCGTTGGGCCGTGAGTCTCTCTGTGCTGGCTGCCTCCCCAGTTGCCCATAGGCGTAGACTGCAGGGGGGCTCGAGGGCTCGAGTCTCCCCTGAAATTTCCCAGGGGGGACTGAGCTCCCCCCCCCCGGGGAAACGTAGCGCCTGCCGCCGTGCCTCCCGGGGCCCTTCCGAGGCTGGCAGCTGCTGCTGCCGGTGCCTCCCCCCCCCCGCCTGGCCACTCTTCCATCCTTCCCTCTCCCTCCCTCTTTTCCCAGCAAAGGGAGAGGGAAGGAGTGGAGGGGGGGAGAGAGGCCCTGGCAGCAGCAGCTGGCGGGCCTCGGAAGGGCCCGGGGAGGCGTGGAGGTTTTCCGGCGGGGGGGACATTGCCCCAGCGAGTGCACCCGGAATTTACAAAAGTCTACGCCCCTGCAGTTGCCCACCTGTGAAGGATTGCTGGGGCGCCAACTGACTTAGTAGACTGACCGTTAGGCTTTTAATTTGTAATATTTAGATTTTAAAACTAATATGTTTGATTTTATTGTATACTTAATTGCTGGAAGCCACCCTGAGCCCTGCTTAGTGGGGAAGGAGAGGGATATAAGCTGAATGAATAAATAAATAAGCCCCTGTTTTTAAGCATGCTGGAATTTGGAAATTCTGTTGCCGCCCCAGGTCTCCACCTGGTGTGGCTGCTAGTTCTTCCTTACTCCCATGTAACCTACTTCCCTTTGGATAGTTCCACTGCCACCAACTGGTCTTTATGGGAATTTCCTGCTAAAAGATCAGAATTCTAGCATAAGAGTTAGGGCCAAACTAAACATTCGTGTGTCTCTGAGTCTGTCGTGGGGACACAGTGCTGTTTTAGAGAGGGTTGTTTTGTTTGACTTTTCAAAATGCCACACGGGCCCAATCCCAACAGATGCTGCAGCACTGGAAGGGGGGGGATTCTTGTGCTGGGAGATGAGCCACGTCCACTCTGTTTTTTCCCTTGTGCACCTGTTAGCCTGTAAAAGGCATTTGGCCTTCCCTCAGAATATATAGAGTGAAGACCCAATTATTAAAAACTTGGACATAAATTCTAGAGTGTCACCATACACCATTTCACCACACAGCCTTGACATTTATACCGCATGCTTAAAGTGTTCCCTGTACATTATCTTATAACCTTGGTAATGGGTCTGTGTAGTGGGTCAGGAGAACAGGAAGAGGCAGTGAGACGGTGGCTTCCCTAAAACCGTGTGAATGAATCACAGCAGCAAGATCCAAATGGGAGGCTTTTCGATCCATATGCCACCCACTGTGCTATACTAGGTTGCAGACAATGATATAACCTATGCAAACAGAGGGAACTTTTGATTTCCTCCCTTGCCCCAGAAGGAAGATAGAACACTTCCTTTCCTTTCCTTTTGTACCCTAGAAGCTAATTGAGTCACAAATCTTGAGCAGCTGAAAACACTGATTTCTTATTCTTTAGATGCAAGGGCTGAAAGGATTGAGACAAACTTGGCAATTACTGGAGTGATCTTGGGATCCTTATCGCTGAGCAAAAGAGTCTGGGTTTCCGGAGTATAGGGGGACAATTGGTTGAATAAAGGCTTAATGTAGTCAGGGGTCCGTTGGGGCCGGAGTGAGGTGGAGCGAAGCTCCGCCAGCTCAGGAGTGGCCACTAGGGCAGCCATGGGCCGAATCAGATTCTCTGATCTGATTCAGCCTGCTGCTGAATTGCCACCGAAATTCGGCGGCAGTTTTAATAGCAACTGGAGGAGAGGGGGTTTGAGGGAGAGGCTCCAAACTTGTAGGGTAGCTTCTGGGACCTCTCCCCCAAATACCTACCAAATTTCAAAAAGATTGGACCAGGGGGTCCAATTCTACGGGCCCCCAAACAGGTTGCCCCATTCCCTCCATTGTTCTCTATGGTAGAAAAAAAGGTAACATTTTTTCCCACCATAGAGAACAATGGAGGGGATAGGACAACCTGTTTGGGAGCCCATAGAATTGGATCCCGTGGTTCAATCTTCTTGAAACTTGGTGGGTATTTCAAGGAGAGGCCCCAGCAGCTACCCTGCAAGTTTGGATCCTCTCCCTCAAACCCCCTTTCCTCCAGCCCCTCATATACCCTATGAGTTTTTGCCATTGATTTCAATGGCCCATAGGGTATAATGGGGCTGAAACTGACATTCCCTTTCTGACACACTTCTGGTGATGTCAAGGGACGTGGCATATGCTAATGGGTTATGCTAATGAGTTATGCTAATGAGCTCCTGCAGCTCTTTTTCTACGAAAGGACCCCTGAATGTAGTAATCCCTCATAATCTCAAAAAATCTGTATTCCAGCAAGGCATGAAAGGAGGTATCAATCCTGTTAAGGCCACAAGGGCAAATTCTGAAGAACCCTTCGATTAGTAATGGTGTTGCTGACCATTCTACAGCTATAGGATTACACTGTGCTGGCCATGCTTGGCCTCCATTGTCAAGTGACATGGGCTCCAGGAGAGGCTGGGGGTCCCACTCTGATCTGCTACTCAGTATTGGTTGCCCCAGTGCTACCTTCAGTGCCTCCTCCACCCCACACAGATTGCTGTGTAACATATACACAGTGGGTGGAGGCAGGGAGAGTTCTACACAGTGTTGCTCAAAGGCAAAGAAAAAAAGAGTGGTTGTGTCACAGTCCTATGCAGAGCAATGCTAAATTCAGGATTCGTGCGGCTCACTCCTTTTGCAGCCACAGGACGGAAGAGGCACAACAGTGAACTGCTTTTAATTGTGCAACATTAATAGCAAGGCATCCATTATCTTAAAGATCTTAGACATGGTCTCTGTGCTTCATACCTATGGGTTTACTGCACCTGTGGGGAAATCCATTGGTATTGTAGAAAGCTTTAATGGATTTTTGCACCCAGTGCCTCCAGGCATGCGCGGAGGCCCCATCGTGCATGCCCAGAGGAGCAGGGTGCGGACATCCCACCGGTTCTCTTCTGACTGCTGCGTTGGTAACATTGGTTGCCTCTCTCTGTCGGTTAATGCGTTGGTTGTGTGCGTTGGTTGCCTGTCTCTGTTGGTTAGTGTGTTGTGGAAAGCTTCCTCTCTCTTCTCTTCCAGCTTTTCCTTCTCTTTGTTTCATCTCTTTTATTCTTTCTTATCAACCCCCCCCCCAAAAAAAACCCCAACTACTGTCTTTGTTTTTGGGAGCGGGGGTTCTTCACGGCCTTCTGGCCTCCTCCCCCGCTTGCTGCCTGAACTGCATGGTGAAAAAGTGGGGCTGCTTCAAAAGGTGTTCCTTATGCAGCAGCAAACTCGCTGCCCCTGACGGACATTCCCTCTGTTTTCTTTGCTTGGGAGAGGGCCACCATCCTGATTCCTGTGCTCATTGTGTTAAGTTCTCCAATCAAACTAGGAAAAACAGAGCAGCCTGCTTGCGTGTACCCCTGTTGGAGTCAGCGCTGCTTCCTACCTCACTGATGGACTCCGCACACCAGCCCAAGATGCTGACGTCGACTGCCGATATGGCCCCATCGATGTAGAAGGCCACACCCGACATCGTCAAACTGACGTCGAAGCGCCTGGCTCCTACCCAGTCCGTGGCTTCGACACCGTTCTTTAACGGTCTTAAAGAACGGTGTCGAAGCCACGGACTGGGTAGGAGCCAGGTGCTTCGACGTCAGTTTGACGATGTCGGGTGTGGCCTTCTACGTCGAAGAAAAAGAAAGACGAGCAGCACAAGGCTTTGGAGGCTGTCATGGGTAAGCCCCCCAAGAAAGCCTCGGCCCAGATGTCTACAACTACTCTGCCGCCTCCTGCCTCTGCCACACCTCTGAGTCTTGAGGTCGCAGTACCGGCTGCTCCGGGAGTCGTGGAGCCCCTTATCATTCATCTCCTCAACTTCCCAATCAGGCAATTGAATGTACTTCCATCTGATAACATTCTGGAGACCCAGGATTTTTCTGAGTCTGGCTGACGGCACGAAGTGTTCCGTTCCTCTCGGCATCAGAGATCGATTTCAAGATCTCCACTCTCCAATCGCTCCATCTCGCTGCTTGCCGCCAAGCACCATCATCACCGTATTCGACCATTCGACACTGAACCGCCACTGGCTTATCACTCTGCCTTTGACAGAGATTGCAGTCTTGAAATTCAGGACTGATCACCCCACCGTCGATCGCCTCGGTGTAGATCTCCGATTCATTCCCAATGGGGATACCCTTTGCATCCGTCGATGTCCTGGGGTCACCATCATCGTTACCCTTATGGTATCTATTCCTCCATACCATGGGTTTTGCCTGCACCTCATTCCGAATGGGACCGCTACTCCTCCCGGCAACGCTCACCAGCCTCCTTCAGCTTCCTGCTTGAGGCCACTGGACCATCCACCTGCAGACATGCGACATCCTTCCCTCCCACCACCGATGCTCATGATCTCCACACCTAGCCAGCTACTGATACCGAGCACCCAGGGTCAATGATTGTCCTTGCCAATATCAAGACCCCACCTCCTCTGCATCGACACCACCTCCTCTGCTTCCTAAACAGGGCATGGATCTTGCTGCTCCTTTCCGTCTTCCTCCTCCTGTTTCCAACTCGTTGGATGGGGAGTCTGGGAATGAACAATCAGATGCTTCTAGTACTCCTGACGAGCCTTCCCCAAAACTGGCTGTTGCGGACAATCTCCCTATTTCTCTATCCAAAGACCTTTCCTCCTATGGCGACCTTATAAAAAGGATGGCCCTCTCTCAGCCTATCTGTGGTCCAGCCAAAGCCAGTCATTACTGATGCTGTCTTCGACGTCATCCAGCTGGATGTCTCCACATCCATTGCCCTGCCCATGTCAGCGGTGCTGCTCCAAGTGGCTAGGGCCCCCTGGGACAGCTTCCTGAACCTGGTACATGTGGTCCGGGTGCCTGGATGAGACAGGGGTAGATGTCTCATCTACCCCTGTCTCATCCAGGCACCTGGACCACATGTACTGGGTTCAGGAAGCTGGAGCAGAATTTTTACTAAATCACCCTCGCTCTAACTCGATGGTCATAAATTCTTCCTCAGAGTCGAAGAAGACCCACTCCACCCCCTCTGACAAAGAGGGCAGAAAATTAGATGCTTTTGGTCGACGTTTTTATTCAGTGGGAGCCCTGGGGCTCAAGACATCCAATTATCTCGCCTGCATGAGCAGGTACCAGTACGCCTTGTGGGAGCAGCTTTCATAGACCATCGCTGCCCTTCCGGAAGAACATCATCTTGCTGCTCGCAAGATCCAGAAGGAAGGTTTGGTCCTCACCAAACAACAGATTGACTCATTCTCCAAAACCATGATGTCCACGATCGCTCTCCGTCATCACTCCTGGCTCCGCTCCACCACTCTCCAGACTGACACCAGGGCCAATGTGGAAGATCTCCCCTTCGATGGCTTGGGATTGTTCCACTCCACCACCAACTCTGTCCTACAAGAAATGGACAAGAGCATTGAAGCCTCCCGAACCTTGGGTGTATCTTCAATCCCCCGGCAGTTCAAATCACGCTCTTGGGCTAGAGCTCTGTCTATGAGGTCATCTAGCAGGAGCTCTCCAGACTGTTCCTGGCATCCTCATGCGTCACCTTCCACCCAAAGAGTTCCATATGCTCTGAAACAGAAGTTCTCACCAGCCCAACAATCCGGCCATACCAAGACATCTAGGCCACCCAAGGAGGGCCTTTGACTCCTCTCCAGCCATATTTCCCCTACACACCTGAGCCCCTTCCTCCCTACCTGGTTGACAAGGCAGGAAGATATGAGTTTCTGATTCTAAATGGTGTCAATCTAAATGACAGCTAACAGCATATTTAAACGCTAAGGTTGAAGAGGATTTGTACATGGCCCAAATACCAGGTTTTGAGGACGTTAGTAGTGATCTAGTACTTAAGATCAACAAATCACTGTATGGCCTCCGTCAAAGCACATGGAATTGGAATTTGTGTTTAAGTGATGCCTTAACACACTTGGGTTTTAAACAATCAATAGCTGATCCTTGTATGTATGCAAAGTGTATAGGTACAACAACTTGTTACCTT